>OX415251.1:65959737-67201612 GCA_948329865.1 Linaria vulgaris
TGAGGAAATTTGCAGCGGCGCAGCACGAATAAGCATCTGAAGGTATCATGTCGAGAAGACGCGTGGGAGGAAAAGGCTCTTGTACCAATCTAGGGAACATTTCTAGGTTGATAGTGAGGTCCACGAAGAGAACAGAGGTGCAAAATTCAATGGTGCGGGGACCAGTCAGGCTGGAGCTGGCGATGCGGGGACGAGCATGATTATTCCCCCGGTGAACCTGGAGCTAGAAAGGGGTCTACCAGGTTTGGTTGGGCAAAAAAGGTTGGTTCCATAAGGTGGCGCGAGCGACCCGCTCCCTACTAGATGTACCACTGGTGGCCCGAGCATGAATGTCAGAGGGTACGAGTTTAATTAGGAGGATGATGTTAGGGGAATGCGGTATTTCTTCCCGGTGTTGGCTCAAGAGCCGCTATGGAACCAGAAGGCGAAGGAGTTGCTAGACCGGGAAGGAATTCCCGTGTTCTACGCTGTAAGTCTTAATTTGCAGTTATTTAGGATAAAGGAATCTTTATAAATTGTCTTTACTGACTGTCTCTATTTGCCTGACATATAGGAAAAGTTATGTTTGCATGCACCAGAATTTGTCTCATATGGAGAAAGACAAGATTGAGGCCACATGGAAACTGATGGAACAAATTGAGAAGCTCTCGGCCTACGGTCCTTTTTTCACAAAATGGCCATTGAGGACAAGGAGAAGGCCCTTATAAAGGTAAAAGAGGCCCAAGAGACCATTCTAGCTTATCGGGTCGAGGCTGACCAGGAAAAGTAGAGTTGTAGCAGATGAAACATGTTGCTGACAAGGCCACCAAAGAAAAAGATGTCGCTGAGAGCAAGATGAAAGAGCTAGATGTCGAGGTTGTCAAGCTACGGGCCGAATTAGAGGTTGAGCAAAAAGCAGCGCGGAATAGAGCGCTTACCAAGATATACATGCGCTTCGCCGAGTTTTTAAGTAGTAATATAATTTACTGTTTTTAACTATGTTATAGCAACTGCATGACCCGACTCCAAATGTCGTGCTTCAGATCACTAAGCGGTTCATACTCAGCAACACGTACTAGTAGATAAGCATACATCACGGTCTCCAAGATCACCAGAAAGCCCAAGAGTTGATCGTTGGGCAAATAGCCACCATGGGTGGTTTCACTGCAGACTTTGATGTCACGCGGTTGGACTTAACCCCATGTCCTGATATGCAGTTTCTAGAGGAGTCCAATGACGATGAAGACCCTGATCCTGACACATTTTCCTCTATTCTCAAGAACGAAGTACTGGTTATGATTGTTATGGACAATGCTCCAATCCTTAATGAAATATGAACAATTTAACCATTGCGTCACTTTTAAATGATTTTTATGCTCTTATAACTATTACATTCCTGGCGGAATGTGTTTGACATGATGTTTTTTATTTGGATTGGACAACCCCGCTGATATGAACAAGGGATCCGCCCGCCATGGCTGCTCCTAAACTTTCCCCTACCGGGGGCATTGTATCTTGACTTGGAACACTGCCGGTTCAAACCCCAGCGGGAGCATGGACCCTAGGTTGTCCATTTTCGTTGGTCTGCGACCTAGTCTGGTGGACCCATCTCCTCTTCACCTCAACGACAGTCTCAACAATAGCATCCCCTGACGCTTTCAGCAGTAGGCACTTCAAGACCTCCAGAGATATCCTCATCTATAGGGATTGATGAGGGCTCTTGTTCGCCGAGGTTCGTATCCTCAAACGGATCGAATGGGGCAGCTCCCTAACTGGTCACCCCGCCCTACGCATGTGCCTGCACATGCGCCTACGAGTATTTTGCTCCAGCTTTCCTCTTAGTTTTCCTCTTTCTCGGTGGGGGAATCAGAATCAGCGCCTCTGTCTGGCCCACCCTGGTCTCTGCCACCAAAACTTGGTTCATTCGAGCGTGACGACTCATGATAAACGATTCTGCATACACCAAAAGAATCATATCAATAATGATGTTATGAAACGTACATGATTGGATCTCTAGCTTGACTAAGCCCTATAACAATAGTATCATATCCCGTATACAGGAATGAAGACAATCCTCCAAGGCTCAGCGTGTCATTTGTCACCAACTTGGTCACGTTAAACTTATGATTGGTCACAAGATTGACACTAAACTTGTTACCCCACCTCGGAGCGCCTACTTCACGAGGGATTGTAATCCTCTATACCCATACCCAATCTTTCTTTAGACATGAAAACTCCTTCGCCCAACTCTCCTTAACATAAAAGTACCTCTTCTTCCAGTTTTTCCCATGACATGTCCGCTCCCCATTTAGAAATTTAACCTTTATCAGGGTCTTTACATGATAGAAACCCATCCCTTTGCGCCCCACCTCGAACAAAGACCAGGCCTTGTTGGGGCTACAAGGCACGCTCAACCTCTTCATAGCAAGTAAAAATCCTATGATATGCCCAATCGAGTTGGGGGTGAGTTGTCCCGACACCAAACCTATGGTCCAAAAGATGGGTCGAAACATCACGAGGGATAGGAAAACGCAGACCGTTGATCAACTACCCAACAAATATCGTGAGAAACCCCGGGGGTGGGGTGTTAACCCTTTGTTCAGTTATCAGAATCTTGATCTGGTAATTCCTACCAATATGGAAGGTCTCACGTAGATACGTTCGACTAAGTTGCAGACACGAGACATAGTTGGTATACAACATATCAGTTGGGCACCGGCTCAGCCTTCTCATCAGACTCATCCACTTCCCTCTCTTCAGTTCTATCTGACCTGCTATCAGCGCGAGCAACCAGAGCAAACAACATGTGTGGGAAAAAGAGAGCTAAAATGATGAGAATATTGTTAGAAAAATAGAGATAATCATAGTGTTTTACCATACACATATCATTGTTCACAAATGAATGAGACAAATATCAAAGCAACATAATCCAACCAAGGAGAATTGAAGGAGTCGAGCAAACAACTATCACGAAAATCTAATCAAAGGATAACTCTCTCAATTCTACAATGTTTAATTACTTGTTTTTTATATTATTAAACTCTCATTTTGAAATTATGAGCGGTTGATTCATTAATGCTTAGAGTTAGGTAGTAGTTGAATTTGATACTAAGTGAAGACTTGTGTTTTTGTTTTAATCATTGGATTGCAGTTTATTTTGATTATCTTGCCTGCAATGCTTTGTTATGACTGATCACCTAGAATGTATTAAAGTTTTTGGGGTCTGTTAACGTGTCTAACTAAACAGTTATGTCAAATAATTAAACCTTGACAGTTTAAGAGAAATAATTAAAGATCATTGTGGCTTTGAAGTGAGCCTTAAACGAGCAACTTACTATTTTATCCATTGCATGTGAATGAACATGTGGATGAACAAATGAGCCTCTAAGTTATTCAGTCATTTGATAAATCTCGACTCGATTTAGTTAACTTTTAATTTTATTCATAATTAAGTAGTTAACAACAATCTCAATTATTCACTAACTTATATTATAATAGAAATAGTTAACATACCATTTAATAATTGTCCTCGCGAGATTCAATACTTGTAATGTAATTTTTATATAATTTTATAATACTTAACCATGCACTTACAAATGTAGTATAGTACTTTTGCATAATAATATGCACATCGGGAATATTTAATGAATGCTTTTGAGACTAAGTCATTTAAATCATCTTATAGAAACGATCACTTTACATTTGACATAGGTGATCTCTCTTTAATAGTATATTGTCATATCCTACTTGATAACCACATGTCATAAGAATCATACTAAGACATTATTTTTTATGCATGTACATGGCTATCGCTCTTTCGTCACAAGATTAAGTAGAACTCATTTTTTTAGTGCTTTGTTCGACTGACCTCTACAATTCGTTTGTCTCATTGAAACTACAAATTGTGATTTACAATTCAAGTTGGGTTGCGATAATGGATGAAGTCAATTTTCATGGACTACAATCCCATGCCCATTGATAAAATCTTTACTTGGTCTTTTATTAGACCTTTCGTCAATTAGTGTACAATATTTTCTTTCGATTGAATAACTGTCATACACTATTATATTTTCGACAAATGTGTAGAGACTTCACATTGTACATATTATTTTGGGCTCAACCAATAGTTGATGCATGACTATCACAGCGTTTGCTAATTGAAGGTATGAACACATTTGGAACTTTTCTCTAAAAAACTCCTAATCCGACCAGCATCACTGTTTCAAGATCTAAGCTATGAACTCAAAATTCCATAGTTGATCTTGCTATATAGGTTTATTTGTGATGAATGTGTTAAACGTGCAATTTTATGTATATTTTACCTATTCTTTTGGTCATCTTTTTAGCATTTTACTGGTTTAGGTCTTATTTTGTTATTTAGAAGTTTGGAGTTGAGTTAGAACAAAAATGAGACAAAATAGTCGAAATTGCAAGATGATTTGAGCTTACAAATGGAAAAAAGGTAAAACATGCATTATTTGATCACGCGTTACTTGTGCCATGTCATACACTGCTAACCCGTGAACCATAGCCCTATAAAATGATCACAAGTCGCCACTTGACGATGCGCAACGAGCACATGTTCAAGCGTTATGAGCGTCTGAACACCAGAACCCGGTGCTAGTTGGCGCTATTCAGTCACTAATAGCATGCGCACGCGCTACTTGGAGGCGCACAACTTGTCTCCTGTAATGGTTGAGACGACGGACGTAAAAATCCTAGGGCGGCATGTTCGTGGAAGAAAAGCCTATAAAAAGAAGGGCCTTACAATCAAAAGCATCGTGAAAAATAAAAAACTCATCATGCACAACACACCACATTCACTCATTCATTCATCTACCGCGATCATAATTGGGAGAAAAGTGATTGAAGAAAGATCACAATCATTCAAAGTTGAGAAAAAAAGAGAATCAAGGAAAAGACACGCCGACATGTCACTGAGATCAAGAGTTTAATTTTTCCTTTACTTTTCTTATTTCGTTCCCAATGAATAACTTGAAATTATGAGTAGCTCATTTACCCAATATTTGGGATATGATGTAGATATTTACTAATGCACCTTAACAAACCCTATACCATACCTGCATGACCCTAGCAACCATGTATATGACAAAAACATTTCAGTATTAGTGTATTACAGAGACATGTATATTAGAGAGAAAAGATATAGGTAGGTTGCCATGTAAATTAACCTTTTCAATCAGCATTCGTGCCTTGAAAAGTTGTGCATCAATGGTGACCTACACAGTTGGTCAAGGTTAGTGTTCTACTCGTTCTCATTCATTGTGTTTTAATTTTGTGATATATCTGCCATTGTCGAGTTCGTCAAGCTTGGTAACGCCATTGTTGCTCTTTTCGCGTGTGGGTGGAGGTCGTGACGGAGCTTCACGGTCTCCTTTTTTGTTATTGTAGCTGCTGCTCTATCTCTTCGCCCTCCTCTTTTGATCTTAGACCCATAGTTGCAGACCGAATCTCATCTCCTCAACTGGCACGTGTGCCATTGCTTTGGACTTGTGTTTTTGTTCATACTTTGGTGGAGCGGTTGCATATTGTTGCGTTTTAATCCCAAGAAGCTCACTCTTCTTCGTTTGGATTAAGAACAACCTTAGGCAACTCCTCTCTTGTCTTTGATCATTTCTTCTTTTTGCTTTATTGGTTTTCTGTTCGATTCAGTCTTCAGCGTTTCATAGCTCTTTTTGCAAGCTTATTATTATCACATTCGTGTCGGTCTGTGTTGGTTTAGTTTTGGTTTTTGTGGATTGTGTGTCGTCAGAGCTGTTTGGTTTTCCTTCGTGCCGACCGTGTTCCTTTTATTTGCATCGAATGCGACGGTGGTCATCGTAATCATTGATATATTTTGCAACAGAGTGTGTGGGTTTTATTCTCTTCCCTTGCGTCTCAATTTTTCCTATGAGATTACCGTTGAATTATTTGTCGGGGAAGAAGGCATCCCACGCCAATTTTCTGTCAATAGCGTGTGAGTGCGTGTGTCAGGTGTATCAGGCACGCCCATTGGCAGCATTGATTATTCCTTGTGTCAGTCAAGGTTGAGTCAGGGATGTGACACAGTTGGTTGTTAATTTTTTATTGCTTCTTGCTAATTGTATATTAGAGATAGATTAGTGCGGCTGATTGTTGGAAGAAGTTTATTACTTCCCTTCTGATGGCAGCCCTCTCAGCCAAAGTTAATGATGGATTATTGCACCCTAATGTACATTTTAATGAGAATGAAATACCTGCTCATGTTAATGATGAACGAATTAATTCGGTTGAGGTTATCGTTCCTAATTCGTCCCCCAATTTAATTACCGATGTGTGGGTTGCGAATGAGACTTTGAGAGGATATTTTCCTCAAATATCATCTAATTTTGTGAAGGGTGGTCCTTCTAGAATGGCTCCTAAGACCCCTAATGTGAATTGGAAAGATAAGGGTAAAAGAATTGCTTATCCTCAAGCGACTCCCGTTAATCCGAGGCCGTATCAATTAAAACCGCCATCTTTTGGCGCCTCTTTTGCTCAAGCCGTGAGTGAAAAAACCTATTATGAGATGGATAAAGCTTTTATTGGGGATGATAACATTAAGTCGAATGGGTTTCAAACGGTTGAGGGTAAGCCAATGATTATTTTTGAGGAGGCGAAAATTAAGAAACTTGATGCGAGGCTTGAATTTGTTTTGATCCTTAGCTTCGCGGTGAATACTCCATCGTACACTTATATTCATCGGAGGATTAAATATATCAATCTCAAAGGAGGTTATACTCTTGGTCCAATTAGTCCTCGTCATGTGATGATCAAGTTTAACGAAGATGAGGATTATACTAGACTGTATTTTAAGAAAGATCTATCTTTCTTGAATATGCCGGGGCATATTATCAAGTGGACTCCGAATTTTAATCCGGATTCGGATCCTCCTATCATGGCTCTTTGGGTGGCATTTCTGGGTTTAAGCATGAGATATTGCGAGAAAGGTGTTTTATTTAATCTCGCACAAAACATTGGGAAGCCTTTGAGAGTTGATGAAGGAACTCTTACTATGACGAGGCCCCTACAATCCTCGGGTTTGTGTTGAGGTTAATTTGCTCAAGCCGAAAAAAGATATCATTGAATGGGGTTTTACCATTGGTCCGAGGATGTATTATGAAAGATAAAAAGTAGTGTATGAAAATTATCCTACTTATTGTACTAAGTGTCAAAAGCTTGGACACTTTGTTGGTGATTGTGGTGGGAATAAGAAAAAATCTAATGATCCCATGGTACTTCAGGCAAAGCAAAATGATCATCAAAAAAAGGAGTGGCATCCGGTTGACAAGAGACATAGTACTACCAACACAAAGGTTGCTTCAAAGGAGAAAAATGGCTCTTTCTCACCTATTAAAATTCTTCAACGAGGGGAGAATAACTCTTTTGCTAGTATTGAGGTGGAAGAGGGAGAAAAGACTAATGATGATGTAGTAGAAATTGTGAATGTGGAGGAAGGTGGTTCTAAGGAACCAAATATTGGAGAAAGTTTGCCATCGGATAGTCATGTTGAGGCCGAAGCTTCTAAGAATGATGATTTTCTTAGTGATGATATTCTCAATGACACATATGATAATGCAAAGCTTTCGAATTCTCAAGTACAAAAAAAGTCTCACGTTCTCTCACCCCGGAAATGTTCCCCTCCGAAAATTCGTGGAAGGGCTGGACGTGTGCAACAATTTAATGAAAATGATGAGCACACCGCAACTTATCATGAAGAATCGGAGAAAAATGAGGATGTCTTTCAATGTGATACCACTAGGCATGAAGCCGAGGATGCTAGCACGAATGCATTGCTGCATTCTATTTCGGATGGTGATGGTGAGAGAGAGGCAAATGAGGATTCTAGATCCAAAAGAACACGAGGGAAGACGAGGGAAGTTTATTATCGGGAAGGAATTGTGATAGGCCTCTCGGCCACACCGTTAGCCGGACCTCTTCCAAAAAATTGAGAGCAACGCAAGATTGAGAAATCGGCTCGTAATTTGAGAAGTAAGTCCTCCAAATCTTCTAAATAAATGAAGCTTGTTTGTTGGAACGTTCGCGGGGCCAAGAATGAAAAAGTTTGTGAAAATGTCTATGATTTGATTACGAGATATATGTCGAAAGTTCTTGTTCTTCTTGAACCAAAAGTGGCTTTTGATGAAAGGAGATATTTGAGAAGATTTCAATATGATAAAGCTTTTAGGAACCCGAATAACAAGACTTGGGTTTTTGGTGATTGTGATATTGAGTTTGAAATTATTGAGCTTCATGAATAATTTATACATTGTGTGGTGCGATCGGCTTTAATCCCCCTCCCGATTATGTGCACTTTTGTTTATGCCAAGCAAAGTCGTTTACTTCGGCGTCCTCTTTGGGATGGTTTGAGAAGGAGTGATGATCTTAGGCCGTGGATGGTGGCGGGGGATTTTAATTGTGTTCTTAATGTGAGTGAGAAAATTGGTAGGACTCCTCATCTTGTTGGAGACATGGCGGATTTTCATGATTCTATTGATGATTGTGGTCTTGAAGATGTTGGTTTTGAAGGGAACCCCTTTACTTGTTCGAGTAATGGTACGAGGACTAGACTTGACCGAGCCCTTGTCAATTTTGAATGGGGTATGACGTTTGAAAAAACAAAAGTGGAACATTCTCCTAGAAAGCAATCCGATCACAATGCCCTTATCATTTCCTTTGAAAGGAAAGCAAGGAGGAAACCGTGTCCGTTTCAGTTTCAAAGTATGTGAGTGAATCACCACTCATTTGTTGATCTTGTGAAACATAGTTGGGAGGAACCAGTTGATTGTGTTGGCATGTACATTCTTGGTGCGAAACTTATTCGGTTGAAAAAATATCTCAAGATTTGGAATCGTGAGAAGTTTGGTAATATATTCCAAAAGATCATTGATAAGGAGGAATGCCTCAATAAAGCCGAGATTGAGTTTGATGTAAATCATTCTCCTGCCTCTCGCGCTAATCTCTAAAAATGCTTCGGGGAATTCACTCTTACTAGGAAAATGGAGGAAGCATTTTGGAAGCAACGTGCCCGTTGCAAATGGGCGGTTGAAGGGGAAAGAAATTCTTGGATGTTCCAAGCTATGGCGAAAGAAAAAAAAAAGCAAAGGCTCGTATCTTTTAAATATACGAGAATGGGGTGCTTATGGATAGTCCGGATGCGATTGGTCCCTCGGCCGCGAGCTATTTTGAGAATCTCCTTGCCGGTCCCGTGGATGTTCTTGCTTGCTATGACCTTAATTTTATTCCTCATATTGGTTCGCATGATGACAATATATGGTTGTCCCGTGAGCCATCTCTTGAGGAATTAAAACATATTGTGTTCGGCCTCAACCCCGTTAGCGTGACCGGTCCAGATGGTTTCAATGCTTTGTTCTATCAAAAGTGTTGGGATATTATTTGTGTTGGTCTCTTTGCGGCTGTCCTTGATTGCTTCAAAGGAAATGCTTTCCCGCGGATGTATAAGGCCACAAATATTGCTCTCATTCCTAAAAAGGAGAATCCACGAGAATGGAAAGACTACCGACCGATAAGCCTATGCAATGTGAGTTATAAAATTATTACTAAGTTATTGAATGATAGGCTTGGATTAATTCTTTCGAAAATTATTTCTCCTTCTCAAAGTGGTTTTGTGAAAGATCGTCTCATTGGTGATAATATCCTTCTTGTGCAAGAAATGGTTTATAATCTTGGGAGGAGACATGACAAACACAATGCGATTGTGAAATTGGATATGGAAAAGGCTTATGATCGTCTTGCTTGAAATTTCTTATATCAATGCCTTTTAAAATTCGGTTTCTCTCGGAATTGGACATGGTATATCAAGAATTGTGTTGAGCATTGTTTCTTTTCTATTCTGGTAAATGGTGAAGCTAATGGATTCTTTGAATCTAAGCATGGTGTTCGGAAAGGAGATCCAATTTCTCCTGGGCTCTTTATTATTGCGATAGAATTTCTTTCTCGCGGCCTTGATCAATTATATGCTCAGAATGATGATATGTTCTTGGACACGGGGGGCAAAAATCCGGTTTCTCACTTAGCATATGCCAATGATTGTGTTACATTTGTCCGTGGCAATGTGAAGAACATGAAAGTGCTTAAGGAATTCCTTTTACTTTATGAAATGGTGTCGGGACAACATATTAATGCCGTGAAGAGTTGTTACATTACCACTATCTTTGTGAGTAATGCTCATATTCGAAGAGTTTGTGAAGTCACGGGTTTCTCTCGTGGTGATTTTCGTATCACATATCTTGGTGCTCCGCTTGTTCGTGGCTGACTTAATTCCACACACTTCCAAAAGTGGATCGATCAAGTCCGCGGGCTTATATCCAGGTGGGAGATGAAGTTCATTAATTTTGGAGGCAGGCTCACCCTTATTAAGAGCATTCTTTGCTCGATCCCGATATATCTTTATCAAATATTGGAACCACCTCTTTGTGTGTTGAAGGATCTTGAAAGAATCTTTGCTCGGTTTTTATGGGGTTCGAATGATGTGAAGCGCCGAATGCATTGGAGAAGTTGGGAGCGCATTTGTACGCCTTATGATTTGGCCGACCTCAATGTGAAATCTTTGAGGAGTATGGTGGCATTTGAGATCAAATTATGGTGGAGATTTCGGGCGCAAAATTCCCTTTGGGCTCGGTACATGATGGCTAGATACACTAACCGGCAAGATTTCTTAGCATTCGAGGTTGGGAATCAAGTGGTTGGAAGAGACTTACTAGAGAAGCGGTGGTTGCCCAACCTCATCTTTTTTGGCTTGTGAAAAGTGGTGAAGCAGTTTTTTGGTTGGATTGGGGATGTCCTTTTACAACCGAAGGAAGGGGCCGATATTGATAACAACCATAAGATTTGTAATTTTTGGGAGAATGATGAATGGGATCTTGTTAAGCTTGATGAGGCACTTTGTGAAGAATCTTTCATTAAAGTGGTGGCTAAAACCAACTCTCCAAGTTGGTAGAGATACTCCTATTTGGAAGCATGAATCTAGCAGTCAATTTTCTACTAAATCAGCGTGGAAATCCTTTCAAGGACCGCATGAATCTCAAGGTGTGTTTAAATTCCTTTGGCACAAATTTATTATGCCTAATATTTCCTTTTTTATTTGGAGATATATGCAAAATCTTTTGCCTACGGATGGTAATCTTAAGCGGTTTGAAATGATCTTCATGTGCAATTGTTGTAGCAAGAATGCTGAAACTAATGATCATCTTTTTTGGTCAAGTGAGCTTACTCCAGAAGTGTGGAAAATATTTTTTGACACATTCTTGATTAAGAGGCCGAGAGTTGTCTCATGGTGGAACATTATTGCTTATTGGATTTACTCAAAAAGGAAGATCATTCCGGGCCATATTCGGATTTTAATTCCAATTTTTGTGCTTTGGTTCATATGGGCGACTCGTAATGATTCGAGGCATAGAAGAATTCATATGGATGCTAAGAAAATTGTTGGCAAGGTTATTAGTCACATTCGGGATCTTTTCGCCATTACTCCGTGCCCAGGAAAAGTTTAGCTTGGAGATAAAAATGTCGCCAATGATTAGGGAGTTCGGCTTAGTAGTGTGGTCTTAAACCCACCTATTGTTGTTATTTGGGATAAACAGAAAGTTAGCCACTTCAAGCTCAACACCGATGGCAGTTCTAAAGGCAACCCGCGGTTGGCCGGATCCGGGGGCATTCTTCGTGATCACCTTGGCAATGGTATGTGGTGTTTCCACTTGGCATTAGATCATTCTACTAATGTTGAAGCAGAAATTATGGCTATCTATCAAGGCCTTGTGTATTGTTATGAACTTGACATTTTTAATGTTGAGGTTGAGACGGATGCTAGTATCCCTATTCCTATTATCTATGCCGAGTCCGGTGGTCCTTAGAAAATCATTGAATATATTGATAAGATTCGGTTTTTTCTTCGGGAATTACATAGTGACATCAAAAATGTATTCCATGAAGGAAACTTTGTGGCGGATCAACTTGCTAATGAGGCTTGCACGCTTCAGTTGAATGGGAGAATTCCTATAAATGAGGCTAGTTTGAAAGTTAAATCTCTTGTTATGAAAGATAAAGAGGAATGGGCATATCTTCGAGTTCCAAAAGTATTGAATTGACGGTTTCCCTCATCGTCCGCTCTACCACATCCGTCCTCCACGTTGGGATGAGGTATTCTTTGCCAATTGTTAATCCTTTTGGTTCACGTCTTATCTTATTTTGCATTTGGCTTTACACGAGTGAAGGTAATTTGATTTCTTTGGCCAATTTACACACACTTGAGCACTTTTTTGATATTGACTTCACTCAACTCTTTGCACACTACTTGGTTACTTTACATTGGTTGAATGGTATATATCGGTGGCTCTTCTCCCCTCCCGATATACACCACTCGAACCTTCGGGAGTACCACAATTTATTTGCCCATTGCATTCTAATCGATCCATTCCATACACATAGCCTATATAAAATCACATTTTTTTTTTCATGTGGTTGCACGACATTGTTTCATTAGCGTTTCTTTCACTCAAGTACAATTAACCATGACTTCACATTTTCTCTCATCTCTTTTTGGTCTATGGTACTTGAAAATCCTTGCACACGACGATTCTTGGCTTGTTGGTTTATTATTTCAGTTTGGTGCTTTTTCGACTTCGATTTGGTTGTATTTGATGACTATATTATTGTGGACAGTCTTGTGGTTTGGCTATTGGAATCGCGTTCCATTTACAGTTTTGGGATTGGTCATTCGGTTTACTTGTTGAGATCGATTGTGATTCATGATATGTATAGTTACTTGTTGAGTTCCTTAGGTGTTGGAGTTGGGGATGAGTGGTATTTATATTTTGTTTTGGTGTTGTTGGCATGGATTTTACGGTCACTCTCACGCGATTTTTCCAGAGAAATCTTTGTACATTCCAGGCCGCACAATTCTAGTGGGTTTAGGGTTTTAGGTGTCATTTATGCTCATTTATTTCCATGTACCTTTTTATTATTTTGAGGTGCCACGTTTTTGGGCATGTCTTATTTGTATGTTCCTATTCGGTAGCCTCCATATGGAAAGTAAACAAGTACTATATCAAAAGCTCAAATCCGAGTTGCACACTCCACCTTTGGGTGTGATCCTCGGCCGCAAAACTTTTGGGGAAATTTTTTACGATCGTAAGTGGGCTTACCATTTTGTTGGCCCTCATGTGAGAAGAAGCAAACAAGTTCCATTACAAAAGCTCAAAGTCGATTTGCACACTCTATCTTTGAGTCTGAGCATCGTATGCAAAACTTTTGGGATACATGTTTGCAACTTCATTTTGGCCTTGCTTCGTCTTGAGAGGCACAATTATAAGCCTCCATAGCTTTCTCTTCTTTTTCTCGGTCTTGCTTGGTTGGGGACTCCAAGCTTGAAGTGCCATGTATAGTCCCCCTCTTATTTATATCACCACTACTTAATACTAATGCACTTTAACCTATATTTTATGAATTTTATTAAAATTTTACGTCTTTTGTTGGATCTTGTTTATTTTATATGCTACATGATAAAATTAACGATTATTGGTTTCTGAAAGTCAAAGTATTGATGTTAAACTATTATGTATTACCCGAATTTTGTATTTTGGATTGTTAACTCATGCATAGTAAATCACAAACTTTGAATCTTCACGTAGTTAACACTCATAGGCGTTTGGATTAATAACCCACTTTAAAGCTTTTCTAATACCTTATTCATATCTTTAGAACATTCAAAATTGGGGGAATCATTCGATCGAACAATCTAAGTCATTAAAGAATTAGAGGATTAATTAAGACCTATGAAAGCGGGCACAACTGATCAAGGACAGTTAATAATAAGACCTGAAATCAATAAAAATAAACAACAAGTAGGAGCCTGGAGTAGTGGCCTTGTTGGTTAGAGATGATGGACTTTCTCTCGTTGGTATCAAGTTCAAAACCCACAAGGAGGGACTTGATGTTGTGTCTTTTAGGTCTGTGTCTGCTACACATGGTTAGACTAGTGTGCCTTGCCCAGTTGACGAGGTTGCAGGCCATTGCGTCAACCTGCGGATTTACTGAGTGCACACCCAAATGGTGGAGGCTACAGGTTCCCACGTCATCAAAAAAGAAAAGAAAAAAGGAAAAAAAAAACAACACATATGGACATTGGTATTTTGTAGAAAGAAACATCACACGTAGAAATTGATATTTTGTCTATAAAGTGCATGCATCAATATGATAATAAACCCCGATTCATAGATACGCTTTCCTCATCCTGATACACAACTGAATCTGATTCAATTTTGCTCTTGATAATTTTATGCTCTTAAGTGATGGTAAACCGACCGACAATTTATTTGTTGTATCTAGTTATATTTCATTACTAAACATATATAATACACTCTTTGTTGAATTTGAAACTTGAAATACAATCTTTACTTTTAACTTTTTATTACTTGAATGTGCACTTGTGACATAGGTACAATATTATTCTTATATTACATTCATCACTCATACACGTCGTGCATCGGTTTGCATAATTTTCAAAAATTTGATGCACCTCAGCTACTGAATATACATCTCCTCGCACATCTTGTATTATTGAGTTCACAACCCAATTGGTGTTTAAATGTCATTTGACAGCAGCTAGATGTCTCGTATGGTGCAATTCATAATTAATCGTATGTTTTAGATATCTAATAATTGTAACTATCTTTCTCGTGCTCAGTTGTAATTCTATAACAAAATTAATATAGAAAGGTTGTGGGAGGGTGGATAAAGAGAAAATTCATAAGAGTATAAACCCCTTTTAAACTCTTTGAAAATTCCATTTAAGAAGGTAGATAAAAGATATAATTTATTACTCGAAAAATACAAATAAGGATTGAGGAATTGGTCAATTAAATTCCATTTTATGCAATTAGTTTTTACAATTGAATGAAGTGTGCAATAATATGTTTGTGTACTTAGTGTAATCAAAATTCTGAATTAAGATATTTTTTGAAATGAGTTTCTTGTTTTAGCCAATTCGTTTTAACTCTTCACTGATATTATATCTACAATATGGAATAACCATAAAAAATATACAATATGGTATAAGTTAATTAAACGTCGGGATTCCGAGGGGCCGGGATTCCCGCCCACGGGGTCTTCCAGACAGAGCTTGTTTCCTCCCGCCGGGAACGGGATCCCTGACGGGGAAATTTTTTGCTGGAATCCTGCCATTTTTCTAATTCCCATTTTAGGGCTGGAAAAATGGTTTGAAACAGAATTCTTCCCCTGTTTTCAAGATCCACCATCACTAATGTGTAACTGCCGGATTAACTAGAACCAACATAATTCCTTGATGTGTAACTCCCACGTGCGCCATAATTAGTGCCTTTCACAACCACTCTGCAAATGTAGAAGAAATGATTGAGGGAGAAGCAAACTAGATAAAACATAGTTGCATTGTCATTCTCCATTACTAATCAACGCATTAGAAATTCGAATGAAGCACAAAGTGCCTGAAGTCCTCATATGTCATAACCATCACATGTATCTAGAAGTGATGCAATAACCGTATCGACCATAATTAAAATACGGGTCAGAGCATCTCCACTTTTGTACTTCAAGCTATCTGAAGTGTGAACCATGAACCATATGCATCTATAGAAAGATTTGGAAAAAAGTGGTAGAAATGCAGAAACACCACTCACTCTTATTCTAAAAAAGATTGGCCCTCTTACATATAAATTCTCGTACAAGGAGATCATCCTTGCAATATATCAATGTCTCTGGAGAACCAAACATTAGTAAACACGATTTGTGAGCATCTATATCTGAACCAACTCTATGTAACTTAAAATATAAGAAAAAGAAAAAGTTTTTGCAAAAAACTCGGGATCCGGTCCGCGTGATTAACCCTCAGGAATTTTCTCCCAGGTTGGTGGGATGGAAAATGGACAAATGTTTCCCGGCCAAGAAAAACCTGTCTGGCAGGGTAGGGTTCCCCGTTGTCGACTCGGCCCACACACCCCTTAGGTTGCCCTATGGAGTTGGGCTTACCTCTGTAGCATGTACGGTAAATATAATAAAGGGAGAATTACACAAAGTACTCCTCAACTATGGGTAAATTACACAAAGTACCCCTCCTCTTTAGAAAATTACACAAACTACCCTTATGACCGATTTTTCGTATTTTTTTTTATTTCAAACTATTGATTGTAAATTCATGCTCTTCAATTATTTTGCACAAAAAACAAAAAATAAGTCAAAATTATTGCATTAAACCTCATTTATTTCGTTTTAAAAGACAAAAAATATTGATAACAAATAATTTCTTCTAAGAAAAAATAAATTATCTGCGAATTTTAGTCTCTGCTATGATTTGAATTTGAAAGGTTGTCTTAATTATTTTAATTTTTTTGACCATAAAGGTAGTTTGTGTAATTTCCCAAAGAGGAGGGGTACTTTGTGTAATTTGCCCATAGTTGATGAGTACTTTGTGTAATTCTCCCTTAAATTTGAGATGAATGACAAGCAAATAAACCATCCAAGTGACTAAGACTACTTACGGAATGGGTATTTTATTATTTATACAGTGTGTTAGGTACGTAAAGCAAGAGTAGTTGTTGTGTTGTATCTGTGAAGTGAAGTGAAGGAAGCGAAAATTGTGGCGGGCGACGACACACACTCCAAAAGCGCAGCACACAGTCGAGATTCAGACCCAGATCCAGATCCAGAGGATTAGATTAAATTGGATTAAAGAAAGGTTCGCTTAATATTCTATATATTGTCCTTTAATTACTCAAACAAAAACTTGTTGGAGGGGTTTAATGATACAAATTTCCAGGAACATACATACATAGCTGGTGAATGGTGATGGAGGGGTTGCTGAGCCCTCGGCTTAAATTGAATCCGACGCCGAGTAGTATGATTACTACTACTACTACTAGTAATACTAATAATAGCTCTTCTATAAAAGCTTTTCCTGCTGCATTGGCCTTCGCTCCTCCGAGGAAGACAAATTCATTCCCAATTGCTATTGGAATGAAAACTAGTACTACTAGTCTCAAATCTAACTCTGCTGCTTCTCAACCACCGCCACTCTTCGATAACACTTTACCTTCCAAAGGTACGCACATAATTAATATCATCTTTACATCCATCCAGTGTTGCTACTGATGATGCCTTTTGCTTCTCAGATATTTTAGAGGTCTGGCAAACCGCTAGTGCCGTATGTTTCGATGTTGATAGCACCGTGTGCTTGGATGAGGGCATTGATGAGCTTGCTGACTTCTGCGGAGCCGGAAAGGCTGTCGCTGAGTGGACCGCCAAGGCAATGAGTGGTTCCGTTCCTTTTGAGGAAGCCTTAGCTGCCAGATTATCTCTTTTCAATCCATCTCTCTCCCAGCTGCAGGATTTCCTCCAACAAAGACCCCCAAGGTACACCGTTTTCTTGCCCCCATCAGCTCTAGGAAAATGCTCATGTTGAAAAGGGTAGTTGATGCAAAGTTTTGGGATAGGACAAATATCTTTGATTGAAGGTAGCATATCTAATTAAATCCAACACTAGAAATGCCTGAAGTTTGTGATCCAATTTTCGTGAAATCATAAGTGCTGATTTGTTCTCTTGAACATAAAGGAAATGGAACTTGATCCTGCCATTTACGAATTCTCCAAAGGGTTCTATTGGTATTGCTGATAAATCTATTGTGTTCTTCAGCAGAATTCTGAATGCTAGTTTATTTGGATAACTTATGTTTTTGTGTTGTGATTTTCAAAGATCTCACTTGATATTTAAATTTTCGGACTTTAGATATCTCTTGTTTGCTCTTTGAGGCAATGATTACTTTTCCGTAGTACATGGTCCGGTCTACTCATTTGTTCTTCTCTTTTTAGACTTTCTCCTGGAATTGATGCACTGATAAAGAAGCTAAAGGACAATAATATGCACGTTTATCTGATATCTGGAGGATTCCGTCAAATGATAAACGTAAGTTGATTCACTTCCAGCTAGTCCACTTGGTTGGATTTCTTATAAAATTTTATGTGAAAGTTCAGTAATTCTCTGTGTATTCTAAGTTATTTCGTGCTTTTTTACTTAGTTTTGGCGCCGTCAAGGTTCTCTCTTTTATCTAGTTGTAAATGGAATTAGGAACTTTCTCATATAGCTGCAAAACTAACCACTTTATTAGAAAGTCGAATTAGTGCCTTTTACGCGAATTTTCAAGTGGATGAGATCGGTCAAGTGGTCTCAGTTGGAGATGGTATAGCAGGAGTTTATGGATTGAACGAGATTCAAGATGGGGAAATGGTTGAATTTTGTTGGATTTCTTATATTATTTTATGTGAAAGTTTAGTAATTCACTATGTATTCTAAGTTATTTCGTGCTTGTTACTTACTTTTGGAGCCGTAAACGCTGAGCAGGCGGAGGGAAATAGGATGGTTCTTGCTTCATATTTTAATTCTGTGTTTTTTTATCCACAAATTAACTGCAATTTCTAGAAGGAGGTGTAGGATTTGTGAATATGCGAAGAAAATGTTTTTGCATGTGAAGACTATTATCTAACTTGTAATTATATACATTTCCTTGAAGCCTGTTGCATCAATACTTGGTATACCACTAGAAAATGTATTTGCCAATCAACTTTTGTTCGGAAGCTCTGGGGAGTTCTTGGGATTCGACAGTGACGAGCCCACTTCAAGGAGTGGAGGGAAAGCCACTGCTGTTCAACAGATTAGGAAGGTCAGTTTACTGTTTCCTTTGTCTTGGTTTTGGAAGAGCCATCCTCGGACGTAGCAAAAACTTTTCTCTTCATTTTCCAGGCTCATGGGTACAAGTCCTTAGTCATGATTGGAGACGGTGCCACTGATCTTGAGGTGAGATAATACTGCTGTCCATAAGCATTACATTATTAAACTTCTCAAAGTCCGCATACCAGAACTTGAATAGGGGAGGTTGTGGATTTGCCTGACTAAAAGAAAACTTGCAGAATTTCTCTACCTAAGCTAGGCATAACATAAGTAGAAATTCTGGCTATAATTTTGGCATAAATTGTTATTAAATTATGTTTCCTTCTGAAAAAGAATTGCAAGAATATCCGAGAATTGGCAATTGCCTGTGTAAGTCCTGTCAGCACTTACCTTTAATTCAATCATGATAATTCACCCACAGATTCTAGACTAGAGTTTTTATACATTCTTGTAAACTTGAAAATATTTCTATTTCTATTTAAGCTTAATAAAAATGAAATTCCGCTCTAATGTTTTCATATTTTTTTTTCCCAAATTGTTCAGAGAAACTCTGAAAAGGTTTAATTATTGGGTGGATTGGTAAAATCACATACTGAAACTGAAATTTGAATACCATGAACATGATAACTATCGATGCGGTCAAACAGTGAACGTGTTTAATGATTTTGCATATTTTTAGATCTCGTAGGATAGGGGTTATTTGTTGGTCACTTGATGAGGAATAACACAGGATGGTGTTTTTACTTTACTTTCTTTGAATGGTGTGGCAAGTTCTGGCTATAAGTTTGAATAGAGTAGGTTTAGGCTAATATTATCCAACAGTTGCAATATTTTGTATCTCTATTTCTTGACAGTCAGGTACATAATTACTTAAAGTGGCGATCTGAGTTCTATTGCTACATATGTTCTATATTTCTAAACCTTGAGTTTATAAAGTTCTGTGTAAGAGTTCTCAAGCAATAGATTATACTTTCATACCACTTTTTTCTACTCTCGCGATAATAGGCTCGTCAGCCTGGGGGTGCTGACCTGTTTATATGCTATGGTGGAGTTCAACTTCGAGAAGCTGTTGCTGCTAAAGCTGATTGGCTGGTGTTCAATTTCAAGGACCTGATTAACTCATTGGAGTAACTATATTCTTTCTTATGACCATGTTTAGGCGAAGTCCATGAAATGCAAAAGTGCTTTTGAGTTCATTGTCTCTATTCTTCATTTATAACGCATATTTATCTCTGTTGTTTTGGTTATGGTGGCAAAGCTTCGATTTTTTCGCATGGGAGGAGTCTTCTGTCATTTAAAAACCGGAGGAAAGAATATCATCAGCTTACTATTGTTTAAGCAACTGTAATGATTTGATTGGTTTTGCTAATATTATTTGAGTTGACATATACTTTGATTGCGATTTTGTAGATTTTCTATATTTTTTTTTCTTTTGTAAGTTGCATCACATTTTAGTATTTACATGATTTAGAATATATTGCCATATCTAGGTTATCTATCAAATTATGTGTAGTGGAAGTGACACCTGTGGCGTGTTAGATGTCTTTGTACTATTATATAAAAACTGTGTTACACAAAACTTTTGATTTTCTTATTTATCCCTCAACACATGCATTATTAAACATTGTTTTTTATTAAACATTGTTTTTGGTTGGGACATAATTTTTATTAATTTTAACTTTTAACATTATTTAAGTCTTCTCACTAAAGAAAATAATGACTCATTAAAAGAAAAAGAAATTCTTACTTAATATAGATTATCTATCTTTACATGTTTAGTTTTACATATTTAAACTATCATCTTTACCATCAAAATTATATATATATATATATTGTACTTTAAATACAATCTTAATTAAGATATAAAGAGAACATATGAAATGATCTACATGTTATTTTTGGCTTAGATTTGGTCTACTCGAATATGTACTCATAATCTCGTAACACCATTTAAAAAGGGATGTTGACATTAACACCCTTTTGAGGTTTGGCATGATTAGAAAAAGATCTTCCATTGTTTGCATAATTTCATGAACTCCCTTGAAAATTGAAAAGTATTACAAGCAGAGCTTTTTGAGATTCTGAGTAATTATAAACTCGCTGAAGTTTAAAAAATATTACTGAGAGAGACTATGTGTCAATATCTTTTTAACTTAACGCCGCTGTTGTTTTCTATTTTCATTCAAAATATTAATTTTCACGGCTGATTGAGAGAAAGATACTTGAATGCTTTCTCGAGGTAAAGAGAACATATGAAATGATCTACGTGTTATTTTTGACTTAGATTTGGTCTACTCGAATTCGTACTCATTATCTTAGAACACCATTGAAAAAGGGATGTTGACGTTGACACATTTTTGAGGTTTGGCATGATTAGAAAAAGATCTTCCATTATTTGCATAATTTCAGGAACTCACCTTGAAAATTGAAAAGTATTACAAACAGAGCTTTTTGAGATTCTGAGTAATTATAGACTCGTTGAAGTTTAAAAAATATTACAGAGAGACTGCGTGTCAATATCTTTTTAACCAACATTACTCTTGTACTCGGATGCTTTCTCGAGGTCCGCAACCATGTTTGAATGCTTCCAGAGGCTCACCGTTCCATAGGATCCTTGTTGATGCATTCACCACAAAGAATATAATAAGCTCAATAATATTTTCTGAAAAGTTGAAAGCCCACAGAGTTTCCTCCAAGAAACTCCAACTAATCTTGTCGTATGCTTTTTCGAGGTCCAATTTGAGAATCATACACACCACTTTATTCTCAAAGTATAGAGTATTTCCTAGATCACAAAGATATTATCTTTTGTGTTACGTCCGCTGATAAAACTCGATTGGGTAGGCTCTATCAGTTGAGGCATGATATCCTTAAGTTTCAGAGTAATGCACTTCGTGATAAACTTCTACGTAACATTGCAAAGAGATATATGGCTGAACTGAGATATAAGAGAGGGATTTGACACCTTCAGGATGAGGCATAAATGAGTTGTGCACACTTTAAGGTCAAAACTTTGGTCCCTGAACGCTCGTCACAAACCCGAAAAGGAATTGACTGATCTAGCTCTAGTGTTTTTGATATACGTTGGCTTGAATTCCATCCGGTCCTGGGACTTAAGACGGATGAGACGCCCAAACTGTGGCCTTAGTTCGTCCAATGTGACCTCTCTTCTAACTTGGCTTGCGATCTCATTATCCATGGCATGTTGGAAGTGCGATATGCAAAGACTTGGGGTCCGTAAAGTCGCGACCTTGAATAGACCCTTATAAAATTGTATAGCATGTGGCTTTAGGATTTTCTGATCCTTTACCCACATGTCATCAATTTTGAGCTCATGGATGCGGTTTCGCTTTCTACGTGAGAGCGTGGATATATAGAAGGATGTCATATTACGATCACCTTCATCAAGCCATTTCACCCGGGACTTTTGACGCCAAATATTTCTTATCGCTTTAGTATCTCACTATATTCTTGGAGGAGATTTGGTTCAAGATTTTCAAGAAATGCGTTCGGACGACATGCGAGGGATTTTTAGAGACCCTCGATCCGCTTGAGGAGCCTATGCTTCTTCTTGAATATGTTACCAAAACTTGTTTTATTCCACGGACTCATAGTTGTCGGAATACGCTCAATCACCTCTAACAAGTTTGTATTTTCAGCCTATACGTTCTTCATCAAAATTTCGCACTCGGGGTGATAGTTTCAAAACGAAATGGTCTTGTCATATTCCTAGTTGTTTACTCGAAACAACACGTGAGGATCGGGTGATGATCCCTTGGGTGCACGACATGTGAAAGACAACATTCTTGGGAAATTTCTCAACCCAATCCCAGTTAAGCTAAAGCAGGGTCGATTCTTTCCTTGATATTTGCCAAACCCCCGCGTTTGTTTGTCTATATAAACTTAGGGCCGTGAAAGCCAAGATAGTGCGTACCCCAAGAATTGGCTGCCCTTTTATATATATATAATGAAAAAACGAGTCATCTTGTTTAATTTGATAGGACCTACGGGACCAAGAGGAAAAATAGTGTCTTTTACAAACTAAAAAAATATATTTAACTCGTTGGCATTATTTTTCACCGTGCACTTTAAAATTTATATTCTCATTAGTATATATTAGTAAGTTTTGTTTAGTTGAAATGGATGTGTGTATTTGTTGATATTAATTTTCTAAATTGAAATAAAAATAATCATCTTGTAATTGGTAGTTTTCGCAATGGTACAGCTCAAATGAGATAATTATCGTTCATCTTCATCCCGACTCACTCTCAGTAGCATCGCGTCTTCACTTTTGTCTGGCAACGGCAGTTCAGTTGAGGTGAATTCTGAATTGCTTGATGAAGTTGAGTTTTTATCGTTTTAACTGGAAATTTTAATGTTTGTGTGATTGAGTTGATTTTCCTAAAAGAATTGGGGATTTTATTTATTTTTAATTCAACGAACAAACAAACAAACAAACAAACTGAATTGTTGTATCTGTTGTCTCTGTAGTTACTATTTGGTTTACGCTACATTTTATCCATGCCCTTAATTAGTAGTTACTTTTTCCCTTAATTCCTTGTCACTATGAAGCCCTTGTACTGTTCTGTTCTGTTGTGTTTACAAGTTATGCCTTAGTATCTCCGGTGCCCTTAAATTATTGCTCTTACTCTACTATTGCAGCTTATTGTGACATTTGGTGAAACTGGATAATTCACCTGTATAATACATACATACATATTAGTTTTATTTACTAGACTAAAACCTGAAAAAACATATACATATACACAAGAGGGAGAAATACAAAACAAAACAATTCTGTTGGTTTTAAGCATTTCATTAGTCAACAAGGTACTAATAAAATATAAAGTCCCAGGTTATTTACTCATGAAATTTCAGAAATGAGTTTTAATTATTATTACTCACTTTTTCTTGTTTTTCATCAATAGGAAGTGTGTTCCATAAGGCAAACAAAGAGTTGCAGAAAATGTCTGGTGATCACATTACCAAAGTATTCCGCAAGGTTGCCACAATTGGTGCAGCATTTTTTGGTGGAACTTTTGCGCTCTATTCTCTGGCATCTTCCATTTCCCCGAGAAGTACCTTAAATTAAAAGGTTAATACGCGTCTTCATTTTCAAGTATACACACCTTACACATAAATAATGTATATTCCTTGATTTTTTGCTCACTTAATTTTGCGTTATATACATTGGGCCTTAGCGATTGAAACCAGCTTGTAAGGTTCATAATCAGTTCGGTTTTCCTTAACTCACAGAATCATATGGCATTACTTTATGCACTCATGTAATTGCAGAGAAAATTTGGAAGGTTATGTGGGACTTGTAAAGGAATAGGTTACTACCCATGCAAGCTATGTAAAGGCAATGGTACCATAACCTGGTCTCCCCTCTACGATCCTGTGGTCATAAACCCTTGTCTTTGCCCAACTTGTGATGGGTTCAAGTGAGTTATTTTGTTTCATATCTCTCATTACCCCTCGAGTATGAGTCCACTTTCTAGGAATAAACACTGGTTTTCCGGTCAGGTTTAAGGTGAATTACTTTCATTGTTTCAGAAGAAATAACTTCTTTATTTCCAGCTGTTGGAGGGAGAGTTGGGTAATGAAAGAAATTACTGATTCTTGTGAAAATGTTTTTGTAGGGTCCAACACTGCCTTAACTGCTTGGGATATGGTTCGGTCTTATAGAAAAGCACACCGGAGTAGGTAACGATTTTCGCCACTTGTGTGTTTGGATGCTAATGATACGACTTCTGTGCAATGCATTTGATGCGTTTTATCTTATTTGGGATCCATTTATTTGTCTTAAGATCAACGATCTTCTCTTTAAAATAAGCTGCTAGTATTGTCCGCTTACAAGGTATCTATTAACTCTATAATGCAGCAGAAATGGATTTCATAACGCCAGATTTGCACCAGTGAAGAGGAGAAAGGATGAAAAGGGGGAAGAGGGTATAGATAAAAAGAGACAAAGAAAAGGGGTAATTAGCATTTTAATTGGCACTATTGAATTAGGCACTTTTTACACCCAAATTGCACAACGTTGGCTATTTGTACGGACTCTGTTTTTGAATCTAGTCAACAAGTGAGCAGCATATTTTGTCAGGGACTCGGGGGTCTTGATTAGCTCATATCTTCTTACTGTCGGTATTGTATATTAGCCAGAGAAGCTAATAATAATAATAGTATGGAACATTTCAGGATACATTGAAAAATAAAAGTTTTTAAAGAAATTATATAATGAAGCGCCACATGATTGCAATTAAACGCTTTAGTTTATATATAAAAAAGATTAATGTACAAAAGATAAGTCATTAGTTTTTAAATAAAAATAATTGAAACCATAATTTACAGTCTTAGAGTGTGACCGTTAACCGATTCCCTCCAAAAATGACAGATTTCCATCATTTTCTTCTTCATAAAAAATAGACTAATTAACGGACCCAAACCGGAGTGGAGTAGCGGCCTCTGTGGATTTTGTGGAGACTCCAAAGCATGTAATTTTTTTTTTAATTGTTTTCTTGTTCGTTATATCGAGTGCTAATATAAGCAATATTACTATGTATTATCTTAATCCGACACGTAAAAGACCATAAGACTTTGTGATTTTTTTAAAAAAGTAGGACATTATATTTTGTTTAGGGAGAATTATTGAAAATGCTCTATAACTCTTGCTCATTTTACATTAATACCCTACAACTCTCTTAGCCCTTTTTTTTTATCCATAACTTTCAAAAATCGACTAAAAATGCCCTGACCAAGTTTTTGGCAATGTGGTTGCCATGTCATCAAATTTTGTCATATGGGGCAAAAATGTGGTTACCATGTTATCAAATTTATAATTTTTATATTTTTCTATAATTAAACTTAATATAGAAATTGTAAAAACTTAATATATGGTTGTAATTTTAAAACACTTAATTTTTATACTCATAAATTCCGAAAGAAAAACTGAAATAAAAAACAAAAAAAATAAGCCAAAAAAGTTATAATTTTGGGTACTGAATTAATTATTTAATATTTCTTTTTTTTTATGTTGACTTTTTTATTTTTAATTATTTATCATTTATTTTTTCTATTTTCTATTTTATTTTTAATTATATATCATTTCTTATGTTACATGTGAATTTAAACACATTACACAATAAGTTTCCTATGATTTAGATAATATATAATAAAATTAAACATATTTTCTGAATCAAGAAAATATACATTTTTTTATATTTTATTGTTTAAGGTAATATTATCTTGATTTTTGTATTTGTTTTGTTTAAAGTAATATTACTCTTAATTTTAAGGTTAATAAACAATTTTAAATATTTATATTATAATTTTTAAGTTGTTAAAGATTTAATATAAAAGTTATAAATAAAATATAAATTATCATATGACAAAAAGTTATAGGGCATTTTTAACACCCAGGTGGCGGGGTTTTGATGATGTGGATGCCATATGTGTAAAATAATCCAAGAAACGCATTCTTAGTCGATTTTGAAAAGTTATAGGGCAAAAAGAACGGCTAAGAGAGTTGTAGAGCATTAAAGTGAGCAGGAGTTATATGACATTTTTAATATTTCTCCCTTTTGTTTATTTTGTATCTGACAGTGTATCTCAAATATTTTTCATACATCACGTCATCACTTAATCTAAGATTTAATTGTTGGATAAAAAATTACACACACAAACACACACACACACACACACACACACACACACACACACATATATATATATATATATATATATATATATATATATATATATATATATATATATACCCACCCAGGTTGATTAATTTAATTCGATTGACATACATAGGTTGCAAACGATAATTTGTTCGTGCTAGACATCTTGTCCGATTGTAGAGATTGTAAGTGAGGGGAATACTTGTAAGGATTGATTAAACATTATTCTCATAGTTTTGTGTTTAACATATATATCAGCCATATGACACCAATCACCCTTAAATTTAGTTAATCTGACTATAACATCTAATGAGAGTTTGAAGTATGCTCGTGGTCTAAAAGCACAATCCAAACTGGGGGCTACTGATGTGCCATAATATATTAACAAAATGTTTCGTGTCACGTGGATGCCACAATGGCATTGATTGACCAATGAATGCCCAGAGGCCAGAAGCATAAAAAGCCTAGAAAGTAGAACTGAGTGAACCGTATAAGGATCATCAATGGGGATATAAAGTCATAGGAGCGCTTTGGAGCCCCTATGTCGAGCATTTATGCTCGACATGTAAAACTCGACATGGATTCTCGCCCTTATATGAAAAGAAAGATATTTGAGATACAGTCTATATGAAGAACCATATTGAGGCTTTGACATACGTGAAAGAAGTTATGTCGAAACCCTAAAGCCGTGTAATGCACAAATAAGTGAATCATGTAGCCCGATTAGTGCTTGACCCTCAAAATGGGCAAATAAACTACGTTAAGCTTGATTCCCTCAATGGGATACATAGGCAGCTTGAGAGAACCCAAGTTCAGTCCAAAATCATTAAAGATCCAATCTCCCTTCACCATGTTTCTTGGAGTACATGTATGCAAAGGACAAAGCTGTTCCAGCGCAACTCTAAACAAGTCTGATGTGGGGGTGTCTTGTCAACATGTCAAGTCAGCAGACGATTATACCCCAAATCAGTGGCGCTGTCTATAGAGACACATTGGAATGTACTTGAATACAAGCACGCAATCTCAAATTCAATCTTAGCATTCCATTGGGTGGAACAACAATGGACATGGAACTCGGTGCTGGACAAACAAGGATTTGAACTTATAGTAGCAGTCATATCCACACCAGGCCCGAGAAAGACTACGTCATCAAAAACTTATTTCATCGAATAAGGAAAAAACATAATCGAGTTCATCAAGAACAATGGCTCGGATGATAGAAGCGTCATTGGACCTAGACTTTACATGAAGCTCATTCTTCCACAAAGAGTCCTAATTGAGGAGAAAGATGAGGGAGTCTCCAACTCCAAAAGCGAGGAATCTTTTATTATTCTGAGTTTACGAGGTGAAAGAGCGATAAATTCTTCTGACTCATTTATATTGATCATTTTCTTACATTCTTCACTTGATGCCATTGTATTACTAAACAAACCTATGCCTTGTCTTTTTGCAGAAGTAACTCCCCCTGCGGTGACAAACAACTACACTTCAAGCAGTATCTGAATTACCTGTAAGTGGTATCAAAGAATCTTACTAGTAAGTGATACCAAAGAATTCTATCCCAAAGCGGTATCAAAGAATCTTACCCGTAAGTGGTACCAACGAATTTTATCCCCAAGTGGTATCAAAGAATCTTACCCGTAAGTGGTATCAAAGAATCTTATCCGTAAGTGGTATTTAAAAAAAAAAACCCTAAAATGCATCATATTTAGGGGAAACTAGTACCCACACAGTACCATGCCTAAACCGACAAAAAAATATGTACTTGCACGGTACCGTGCCCAGAACGACATAAGATATGTAGCCACACAGGACCATGCCTAGAACAACAGAGAAATATGTACCTACATGGTAACATGCCTAAAATGGCAAAGAAACATCTACCTACATGGTAACATGCCTAAAACGGCAAAGAAACATCTACCTACATGGTAACATGCCTAAAATGGCAAAAAACATTTACCTACATGGTAATATGGCTAAAACGGCAAAGAAATGCCTACCTACATGGTAACATGCCTAAAATGGCAAAGACATATGTTCCTACACGGTACCATGCCTGAAAAGGCAAAGAAATATATATATCGACGCGTTACCATGCCTGAAAAGGCAAAAATAAATTTGTACCTACACGTTACCTTGCCAAGAACATGGCACCGAAACAAGCACCTATATGGTACCCTGACTACAATGGCAACAAGGCAAAAATACACATGACACAAGACCAGAAAGGGACATCATCCCAAGTAGAATATGACAAAGCTCACATACTCATGCAACTCTTTACATTAAACAGTCATACGTTAATACTAAACAAAACTGACAACAAGACGGACCATGTTACAAAAAGGAAACCTCATCCTTTTGGCACACCCACACACATTTTGCAAAAAATCATGCACCTATGAGGTACCCTGCATATCACAAACATTTGCACACTAATATGAGATGAC
The DNA here is from genome assembly GCA_948329865.1 of Linaria vulgaris. Lineage (NCBI taxonomy): Eukaryota > Viridiplantae > Streptophyta > Magnoliopsida > Lamiales > Plantaginaceae > Linaria > Linaria vulgaris. The sequence continues at coordinate 65,988,588 of OX415251.1, forward strand.
ACACTTTTGTATTAAACCAGATAACAAAAATGAATAAAGATGAACCGTGAAAGTGCAGGTATTCTGTCAATGTTAGTTTCACATTGAAAGTACATGTATTCTGTCAATGTTAGTTTAACATTGAGAAGTCAATGTTAGAGTAACATTGCTGGAGCAGTCAATGTATTCTGTCAATGTTAGTTTACAATCTTGAGTATATTTGTTTTTATTGTTTTGCCTTATTTATTTAACTAACTGAGTTCCACAATTGTAATTGTCTTTGATTATTATTCAGGAAACAAACTTGACATAGGTTGGACGCTCAAGTTTCCAAGAAGGAAAGTTTCCTTAATTACGCAAACCACTCTACAAGGAAAGAAGAGTTCGAGTGGAACTAGGAATACTTTCCAAGTTCAAGTCCTGAGTTGAAGAAGGAGTCTTTCCCGAGTTAGATCACTAACGAAGGAACTATTATTCAAGAAGGACTGCGAGAACAAAGAAGAAGAGTTCAAGAAGGAAACAATGAGAATTACCAACCGTGTACAACACACCTTGAAGTCGAAGTTCAAGAACCTATATATAGGTGTGAAGTACATCAAGACAAACACGAGACAAGAGCCAATCAATCCGAGAGATTAATTTACAGTTGTTGAGTGTTGTCTTGCTTTAGCAAAGTTTGTGAATTGTTAGGATAGATCTAAGAGTGAGGAGCTGTTAGAGATATACGAAGCAATTCTTGTGTGCTTTGCTTAGTTCAATCAATTTAAGAGTGAGGAGCTTGAGAATTGAGAGAACGACCTTTGTTAAAACCTTCACGGGTTATTTTGCCTAAGGCTCGGAAGTTAATATAATTCTATATTCACTTCTTAAACTTGGTGTTTGTTTATTCCGCTGTACTATTCTTCTGGTCTGTTGTTAAAGTAACATCGCTGAGTTAACAACGTTGCAAATCTGTTGTTAACTCTCCAGTGTTAAGTTAACAACAACAACGCATCAACCCGATCCACAATTTCAATTGGTATCAGAGCCAAGCACCAACTTCACCGGTGTTTGGCGTTGATACGACAAGATGGACAACTCCAACCCCAATACCAGCAGGTTGCATGTATTGGAGGGTCCCAACAACTATGCCTACTGGAAGATCAAGCTCAGAGTCCACATCAAATCCATCGACCTAAGAGCTTGGGATGCAGTACTAGAAGGCTACACCATCCCCTACTTGCCAAGAGATGGAGATGCTGATCTGGTACCTAAGCCAAGGGGACAATGGACAGCCAACGAAATTGCTCTCTACAACTTCAATGAAAAGGCCCTCAATGCTATTTTTAGCTGGGTAGGTAATCATATGTTCAAACTTATTCAAACTTGATCTACTGCTAAAGCTGCATGGAAATTCTTGAATTACATTGTGAGGGTGATGTGGCTGTGAGGGACTCTAAATATAGAAAACTTTTGAGGGACTTTGAGAAGATAGAGATGGGTGAGGATGAAAGCATTGATAGTTATTTTGAGAAACTTCTAGATATTGCTAATCAGTGCCAAAACTTAGGTTTTATCATCCCTAATCAAACCATGGTCTATAAAGCTTTTAGAACATTATCTTCTAAGTTTACTATCAAAAGAATTGCTATGAACGAGTCTAGAGATCTTGCAAACATGGACTTTCAAACATTAATGAACACTCTAAAAGAATTTGAACTAGAATTCCTAGGAAAGTCCAGTAAACAACATGCTTTAGCCTTACTAGGTACTAGCTTAGATTCTACAGGGAGTGATGAGGATGAATATGAGTTGATCTCTTCTAACTATGGTAACATTACTAGGAAGTTTAGTAAATTGGGTTACAAAGATAAAAATAAAGAAAAACAACCCAGTAATGCTGCTCTTGGTTATAAGAAACTGCCCCCAAAGTTTGTAAAATACATGGCATCTAAGAGCACGCCTCAAGATGCTGAGAAATTGAAAGATGTCCAGTGTTATGAATGTAAGGGGTATGGTCACTTTAAACATGAATGTGCTAACACCCTCAGAACAAGAGGGAATTCTCATTGGGTCTGTGTAGATGACTTTAATGAAGCTGACTTCGAATCTGGAACAAGTACTGATGAACAATCAGAGGAAATCAACACTGCTACGCTCTGCACTCGGATCATCTGGTCAGGAGAAGACTCAAGAAACTGCCAAGAATCTCAATGTTACTCTAACATTAGAGAACCAACAGCAAAGCAGGAGATCTTTTTTGGAGACTGGAACAGCTATGAGACACAGGTTAACCATGACACACTCTCTGATTGTGATGATACTAACTTTGGTTGTTTTCATGGCTCAGTTGATCTTGAAGAAGAGTACTTCAATGAAGATGAGATGTCCCAGGAGGAAATTCTTGATGACCTACATACAACCTTTCTCAGACTTGAGAGAGAGAATGTCAGACTCATGAAGAAAAACGAAGCACAGAAGCATGGCATTGAATGTTTGAAGAACATGTTGAAACTCTATGAAAGAGATCTTGACAAAGCTGAAGCTGAGCTGAAAGAGGTAAAGGAGAAACTCAAAAAGGATTCACAGATCATAGCCAAATGGAATGGAGGCACCTCTAAACTTGATGAGGTACTGAACATGAGTAACTCAGGCACATGTGGTCTGGGATTTGTTGAGAAACCTTCCTTTTCAAATGTTAATTCTGCCTATCTAACTACAAGCTTTGTTAAAGAATCTGATAATGTAAGTACAAGAACCATTAACACTGTAAAAAGTAAACCTACCTTTATTTGCCAGTACTGTTTTCAACCAGGCCACATTAAACCATTCTGTAGAAAATTTATAAAAGAATGTGGTAAGAAAACAGCCTCTGCGTCCAATGTTAATTCTACAACAGGTTCTGATGTTAGACTAACATTAGGTGCAGGACAGAAAAGTAGGACTTGGATAGAAAAGGCTAAATCCCCTAAGATTAAAGTTGTATGCAATGTTGTTTTCTCTGCTGTGTACTCTAACCTTTTAGGTAAATGGTACTTCGATAGTGGATGCTCAAGACACATGACAGGCAACAAAGAGAATCTTAAGCAAATGGTACCTTTGAGTGCTGGAACAGTGACATATGGAGGAGGCACCAAAGGAAAAATCATTGGCAATGGGACACTGGATGTTGATAGATTCCCTCCCTTGAAAGATGTGTTGTTGGTAGATGGGTTAAAGGCAAATCTAATCAGTATCAGTCAGCTGTGTGATGATGACTTACTGGTTACATTTGATAAGATATCTTGTGATGTTTATGATAGTGACAATGTTCTTGTGATGACAGGTACGAGATCCAAAGATAACTGCTACCTAGCCCAGGAGGAAGCAGAATGTTTCCATGCCAAGATAGATGAGTCTTCTATATGGCATAGGAAACTTGGACATGTTCACTATAGAAACCTTGAGAAATTACAGAAAATTGATGCTGTAAGAGGCTTACCAAAGCTGTCTTGTCCAGGTAATCTTTTGTGTGGTGATTGCCTCAAGGGTAAGCAAACCAGAGCAGTTCATACACCCCTACAGGTACAGAATGCTAACCCTAGATCTAGTAGGTGTTTTGAATTGCTGCACATGGACTTAATGGGTCCAATTGAGGTAAGTAGTCTCAGTGGGAAGAGATATGCCTTTGTGATTGAAGATGACTTCTCTAGATACACTTGGGTAAAATTTCTTAAAGAAAAATCAGAAGCTTTTGATCAGTTCAAAATTCTTTGTGCTAGTATTAAAAACTTGTATGGCTCCACTGTGACTAAGATTAGGTCTGATCATGGTAAAGAATTTGAAAATGCTAGTTTTGATAACTACTGCAATGCTAAAGGTATTTTCCATGAATTCTCAGCTCCTAAGACTCCTCAGCAGAATGGGATTGCTGAGAGAAAGAACAGGACTCTTCAAGAGATGGCCAGAGTTATGCTCAATGCTAAAGACTTATCCAAAAGACTCTGGGCTGAAGCCTTGAATACTGCTTGTCACATTAGTAACAGGGTGTATCTTAGACCTGGAACTAACATGACTCCATATGAACTCTTGAAGGGTGTAAAACCAAATGTTGCATATTTTCCTGAATTTGGATGTGACTGTTATCTACTTAATGACAGGGATTACCTGAGTAAATTTGATTCTAAAAGTGAAAAATGCATCTTTGTAGGATACTCAGCCAATAGTACTTCCTTTAGAGTCTACAATCTTAGATTGAAGACAATTCAGGAATCAGTGAATGTTGTGTTTGATGATTTCACTCTTGATATAGGTACTGGTGACATCTCAGTTCCCAATATTGAACCAACAGGGGAAACCGATGATGTTACTCCTGACAATGTTACTCCAACATTGGAACTGGAAGCCGGAAACACTGAACAAGAGTCAGGGAACGATGTTAGACTAACACCAGCAAGATCAGATGTTAGACTAACAGCAGAGGATTCTGACTCAGAACATGAAGGTGCCTCTGAACCTAGAAAAGACCCCCCGGCTAGGATTCAGAAAGACCATCCAGCATCCCAGGTAATAGGTGAACTCACTGAACGGGTAAGGACACGCAACAGAGAAAGACTTGACTATAGAGATATGGTAAAACTGTGTGTCTGTATGAACTTCACTTGTACTGTTGATAATGCCTCTTGTTTTGTCTCCACCATAGAACCTAAGAATGTGAATGAAGCTCTTCTTGATAACTTCTGGATTAATGCCATGCAGGATGAACTATTACAGTTTACTAAGAACAATGTCTGGATACTTGTACCTAGACCACCTAATGTTAATGTAATAGGGACTAAGTGGATATTTAAGAACAAGAGTAATGAGGAAGGGGTCATAGTTAGGAACAAAGCTAGACTAGTTGCTCAGGGGTACACATAGGTTGAAGGTGTAGATTTTGTTGAGACATTTGCTCCAGTTGCTAGGATTGAATCCATTAGGTTACTTCTAGCTATAACATACAGTCTTAAGATAAAACTATACCAAATGGATGTAAAGGGTGCATTTCTGAATGGGCTGATTGATAAGGAAGTATATGTTAAACAGCCAAAGGGATTCACAGATCCTAAGTATCCAAACCATGTGTACAAGCTTGAAAAGGCACTGTATGGTCTTAAACAAGCACCCAGAGCATGGTATGAAAGGCTTACAAAATTCCTTTTAAGTCTTGGTTTTGTTAGAGGTGATGGAGATAGAACACTGTTTGTCTTGAAGAAAGATTCTCATGTCTGTGTAGCTCAAATATATGTAGATGATATTGTTTTTGGCTCAACTAACAATTCTATTCTAGAAAAATTTGTTGAATCAATGACAGGGCAGTTTGAGATGAGTATGATGGGAGAATTAACTTTCTTTCTTGGTCTTCAAGTAAAACAAACAGGTAATGGGATTTTCCTAAGTCAGGAAAAGTATGCAAGGAATTTGGTGAAAAGGTTTGAATTGGCAGATTCAAAGTTTTGCAAGACTCCCATGTCTTCATCTGTGAAGATATCCAGGGATGTTAATGGTGACAATGTTGATCTAACATTGTACCGTTCAATGATAGGAAGCTTACTCTACTTGTCTGCTTCAAGGCCTGATATAATGTTCTCTGTTTGTGTTTGTGCTAGGTACCAGGCATGTCCAAAGCAGTCTCATCTGATTGTTGTGAAGAGAATTCTTAGATACATTTCTGGCACCTTGGCCCTTGGTATATGGTATTCCTATGACACTAACACCAATCTTGTAGGGTTCAGTGACTCAGACTGGGCAGGTGACACTGATGACAAGAAGTCTACAAGTGGAGGATGTTTTTATCTGGGAAACAACTTGGTCTCATGGTACAGTAGAAAGCAAAACTGTGTGTCACTCTCCACTGTTGAATCTGAATACATAGCAGCAGGCAGTTGTGTCACTCAGTTAGTATGGCTTAAACACATGCTACTGGATTATGGGTTAGACAGTGATACCTTACTTATGTTTTGTGATAATCTTAGTGCTATAAGCATTTCTAAGAATCCTGTGCAACACTCCAGAACTAAACATATTAACATAAGACATCACTTTCTGAGAAACATGGTAGAAGATAAGCTCATTGATATTGAACACATTGAAACCAACAATCATCTTGCTGATATGTTCACTAAACCCTTAGATTCTGAGAGGTCTTTAGTCTGAGGAATTCTCTTGGCATGTGCATCGTCTAGGGATGTTAGTACACCAGTGTTGACATAACACCACTGTCTAGCACTGGTTATTGGTTGTGGTGTATCTGTAATTCTATTTGTTTCCTTTCTGCATTTTTTCTTCTTGCATATTACATCCGTGTTAGAGATTCTGTTGGGCTGTGTGGTTAAACTGTATGAATAGCTGAGTTGACTGGTGGACAGGTACATATTAAAAGGTTTGAAAAGTTAAGAACTCTGTTGTTAGTCTGTGAATGTTAGCCTAACATTTGGGAGAAGCTGGGGTACATAGAGCTCACTACTCTGATGTTACTCAGTTGTGACTTATCCATGTTAGGTTAGACAAAGCATGATGAGAAGCTGGGGTACATGATGTTGAAAGCTTCATTGTCATTCAGTTGTGCTTATTTTTGTGTTTTGTCTATGGCCAAGGTTATGCATGATAGTGGTCCTTACTACTGGGGTGTTTTGAAGTTTCGACTGCTTGCATTCAGTAGCATTGTTCACTTGGTATTTCGCTTGTATACATGTTGGAAAACAAGTATGCATGAGGAGTTGGGGTGGAGAAGTATATGATAAATGTATTGTCTTCATTCAGTTCCTTTGTACTTGCCTAATCTGTTGCTGATGGTTAAGTTGCTGGGGTGTGTGGGGTCTTGTGCTGCCCACATTCAGTGATGAAACTGTCCTTTACATTCATTAGCTTTTGTTCAACAGAGTACACAAATAAAGAAAAAGTCATTTGTCCTGATTCCAGTCATTAAAGTTGTATGTACGTGGTTACCATCTCCCAATGTTGATCTAACATGGTTGCATTCTTCTAGTTCTGCATTTACTTTTTCCTTGTGTCGGTTTGGGTTTAGGGGGAGTAGTAATCCTAGGAATCATGTGTTCATGCATACTTTTTGGGTGACTCACTGCAGGTAAAACACTATGTTTTGTGATCTTTTATGCTATGGGAACATCTTTCCCTGAATATGTGTATCCACTTTGTGTTTTTCTGTTGGATGTGTTACTTGCTCATACTGATGATCTGAATTTATGTCTTGATACCTAAGTACTTGGGTGAGGTTCCAGATCAGTATACAGGAATATCTCACGCTCTCACATGATGTTGCCTTGGATGAAGCCCTTCACCTATAACTTTCCTCCCTGATGTTAACTTACCAATGTTAGTCCAACATTGAAACATTGTAACTTATAAGTTTTCAGGTTTGAAGACCGCTCTGGTTACGTGTTAATCCAACACCGACACGTGGTAAGGTGAACATGGGTATGATCGTGTGACAGTGGTCCGATTATGTTGGTAACATGTTACAACACCACTATCTCTACTCTTCACCTGAGTATTGTTAAATTTGCCCTAATCTCCTTCTACTGTGTACGCGCTCAAATTTTTTTGCAAAAACAACTCTTTCTGCAAAATCAAGTTTCGATTTTTCTTCTCTAAATCACTCTAACAATGGCACGCAAGTCTTCCATTGACACTCTTGCAGCTGCTGCCGAACAGATGGAGCAACCTAGACGCCGCAGGACCAGAAGTGCAACTGCTGAAGCCATTACCGCCGCCGCACCAAAGAGGAAATCCACTTATCAACGGCGTAAGGGCAAGAAAGCAGCTAAGGGTGATGTTGATTCAACACCAAAAACGTTTGAGCAAACCTCCACTCCCACCAACCCTGAAAATGAGGTAATGATGGCTAACCCTACTCTGGATATACCTGATACTACTGCTGTTGGTATTGAGGGGGAGAAAGAGGCCCCGGGTGTTGTTGTGGGTGAGTCTGAGGTGGTGCATGAGGTCCCTGAGGGTAATGCTGGGGATGTATCTGTGGTTGCTGAGGAAGTGGTTGAGCCTACTGAGGCTGATGTGACTGAGCAGGATACTGCTGATGAGATGGAGACTCTCCCTGAGGAGGATGATCAGGTTGAGGAGACTGTGGCTGAGGAGGTTACTACTGAGGGTAACCAAGATGCTGGTGAAGAGGATGACAGTCAACCTGAAGAGGTTGAGAGAGAAGAAGAAGAGAGCATGACTCTCACTGACTTAGCTACTGCTGCTAAGAAAAGAAAGGGAAAGCAGGTGATGGTTGAAGCTTCTGAGTCTGAGTCAGAAGAAGAAAAAGAGGAGGAAGAGGATAAAGAAGAGGAGGAAGTTGAGGAGGAAGTTGAGGATGAAGGCCTACAGGTAGGTGATGACCCTGCTGATGTTACTCCAACATCAGATGAATACTTTGATCTGCTTGAGGAGGAGTATCCCAAGAAGCCTTATTCTGGCTTTTATGTGTCTGCTGAGGCAGAAGAGCTGTGGGAGGCTTATCAAGCCAGGGTGATTCACACTGAGAGGAACATTGATGAGGAAATGTTCAAAGAAAATAGGTTGTTTGAGCTGCTTGAAGCTAGAGGAGTGTTGGGCTCTGTGATGAACTAGTCATCATATGTCCCTGATGTGATCAGAGAGTTCTACATGAACCTCTCTCAATGGGTGTGCCACCAGGACTCTTCCAAGTTTGGCAAAGCTTGGGTTAGGATGAATGTCTATGACATTAGTCCCTCTGTGATCAATGAGGCTTGGGGACTTCCTGACCCTGAGGAGACTGAGGATCCTAGCATGGATGAGGTGATCACTGACCTCACTGGTGGACTGACAAGGAATTGGAATGACAGTTTTCCAACTACAAAGCTGACCTCCTTAAGTGATGTACTTCACAAGCTCTCCACCTACAACTGGCTGCCCTCTTCAAACACCACTGTTATGACAAAAGAATCTGCAAGGCTGATGTACAAACTGATGAATGGGCTGAGTGTGAACATAGGGGAGAAGGTTCTGAGGCACATGAGGGAAGTCACAACCAAGGCAAATGGAACCATTCCATATCCCTCTCTGATATCCAGCATTCTGGTGAAGCAAGGCTTCAAGACAAAGAAGACAGAAGGATGGATCAAGAACAAGGCCAAGATGATCATCACCAGGAGCTACTTCACTCAGATCAGGATTCAGGATCTGCCATGGAATCCCAAGGATGGAGCTTGTCCAAGCAGGAAGAAGAAGAAGAAGAAGACTCACAAGTTTGCTGCTTCTTCAGTTCCTGTGGCTAGTGGGGACAGTTGTTCTGTCATTGCTGATGCCTTTGTGGAGGAAACCCTGGTGTGGCTGGACAGAGAGTACAAGGATACCCAGAGAGAGATAGCAGACAAGCAAGTGAGGTTGCAAGAGATAGACAGCCTCATGAAGCATTTGAGGGATCTGCCTTCCTCACAAAAGGGGGAGAATGATCAAATTCAAAATTTCTGAGTTCTGTTATGTTTCTGTCAGCATGAACAATTATTTTTTCTTTGTTTATTTTTCGGTTTCATCAAGGAGTGTGTTCCTTACTACTTAGTATGGTCTGTAATTAAGTACATTTCTATCTTGTTGCTTACTGCTTCTGCTTATGATCATTGAACTTTGGATACAAAGTACTAACTCTGTTTTGCAGGTGTTAACTGGTCTCTGATGTTAAGATAACATTGAGATGTTCAATGTTAGAACGTCTGTCTGGTTTCAATGTTAAGTTAACATTGACAAAGACAGATGTTATGACAACATTGAAAGTATCAATGTTAGAATAACATTGAGTTGGTCCCTTCTGATATTCAGGGGGAGCGTACTTATTTTCCATTGTGATCTGATAGTAAAGTTTGTCTGAATAATTTGATCTGATTAGAACAGGTTCTTAGGTTTTGTGATTAAGGCAAAAAGGGGGAGATTGAAAGTGCAGGTATTCTGTCAATGTTAGTTTCACATTGAAAGTACAAGTATTCTGTCAATGTTAGTTTAACATTGAGAAGTCAATGTTAGAGTAACATTGCTGGAGCAGAATCCGATTTACAATCTTGAGTATATTTGTTTTTATTGTTTTGCCTTATTCATTTAACTAACTGAGTTCCACAGTTGTAATTGTCTTTGATTATTATTCAGGAAACAAACTTGACATAGGTTGGACGCTCAAGTTTCCAAGAAGGAAAGTTTCCTTAATTACGCAAACCACTCTACAAGGAAAGAAGAGTTCGAGTGGAACTAGGAATACTTTCCAAGTTCAAGTCCTGAGTTGAAGAAGGAGTCTTTCCCGAGTTAGATCACTAACGAAGGAACTATTATTCAAGAAGGACTGCGAGAACAAAGAAGAAGAGTTCAAGAAGGAAACAAGGAGAATTACCAACCGTGTACAACACACCTTGAAGTCGAAGTTCAAGAACCTATATATAGGTGTGAAGTACATCAAGACAAACACGAGACAAGAGCCAATCAATCCGAGAGATTAATTTACAGTTGTTGAGTGTTGTCTTGCTTTAGCAAAGTTTGTGAATTGTTAGGATAGATCTAAGAGTGAGGAGCTGTTAGAGATATACGAAGCAATTCTTGTGTGCTTTGCTTAGTTCAATCAATTTAAGAGTGAGGAGCTTGAGAATTGAGAGAACGACCTTTGTTAAAACCTTCACGGGTTATTTTGCCTAAGGCTCAGAAGTTAATATAATTCTATATTCACTTCTTAAACTTGGTGTTTGTTTATTCCGCTGTACTATTCTTCTGGTCTGTTGTTAAAGTAACATCGCTGAGTTAACAACGTTGCAAATCTGTTGTTAACTCTCCAGTGTTAAGTTAACAACAACAACGTATCAACCCGATTCACAATTTCAAACCGGATTACAATAACAAATACCCACGCGGTACCCAAACTCTTACGGGACAACAACTAGTACCTATGTGGTACCCTACCTCTTAAGGTGCAAACACAAGTACCTATGCGGTACCCCGCCTCTTAAGGCGCAATAAAAGCACCCAAGAGATATTGCAACTCTCAAGGGCACATAATTGCTACCAAATTCCTACTTTAAATCTGGCGATAGGGCATAAAGTTCAAGTAGTTAACTAGACGCCTACTATGCATAATAATAAATTAAAGATAACACTTGTATAATGACAGGATACTGCTAGACGCTCAAAAGCAACATGATAATACGATAAAATGAATAAATAGTTCATGGCATAAATTTCCGTCAGTGACATTACATCGCTCACTGTACTGAGACTAATCTTATAAAGAGTGACATGCTCATTATTGCGTCAATCACCATAAATTGTTTTAGGCAAGGCGCGAGTCAAGACGAAGACGAATTCTAAAATATGTCACTATCACAACAATTATATAAATCCTTATCTGCTACGACTTAAGGTTCTTTATCCATCATTGCATTCTACAATGAGCTCAAATCAGTGTGGGATGAGTTTGTAAGCCAAAGTCCTATTATCTTCTGTTCATGTGGTCATTGCATTTGTGATGTGAACAAAACGTATGATAGAATACAACATTCTGGCTTTGTGCTCACCTTCTTGGTTAGGTTAAATGATTGTTACAATTCTATTAAGAGTAAATTTCTCTTGATGCCTCATTTTCCTTCACTATCAAGAGTTTATTCTCTTATCACTTCAAGAAAGAATCAGAGGCTTTTGCATCCTGGTGCCCACTTCTGATCCCTTGGCTATGTTACTGATAAGAGATGTTACACTTAGCAGTTAGCCCTAAGATTATCCTAATAACTGCTTTTATGTCCCTAGCTTCAATTACAACTTTATATCTCTTTCTAAACTAACTTTTTTGTCCAATATTTCCATACATATTTTGCCTCATAAATGTTTATTGTAAGACATGAAGGTGACCAGTTACTTGTATTTTCTGGATACTTATCATTCATGTTCTCTATCTTGTAATAATTCTTATAATGCTGCTATTAGCAATAACCCTTGGCATTTGAATTATAGCATCCAGTGTACTACTATTACAAGATATGATTTGAATTAATGCATCCAATGTCTAACTAAAATACATGGTTAATCCTATAGCATCACACCTTGCATCAACCTATAAAGTGCTCAAATACATCAAGAAAAAAAATCAGATAAAGGGATCTTTTAATATTTTTCATCTCGTTCTCATGTTAAGGCCTTTTGTGACAATGATTGGGCCAGCTGTAAAGACATTAGAAGAAGGCGTTATTGTCTATGCATTATATTAAGAAGACTCCCTCGTTTATTTGAAAGAAAAGAACAAGCTCATAGTAAGTCGTTCTTCAATAGAAGCAGAGTAAAGAGCCCTTCTTTCAACTACGTGCGAAGTGATCTAACTAACTCAAATATAATTGAGCTCTCCATCACTCAATGTTGGACCCCTTTCATCTCCACAGACAGCTAAAGCACCATTGCATTGCCATCAATCCAGTCCATCACGAAAGGACAAAGCTTATCCAAATAGATTGCTATTTTTTCTGAGAAGCGGTTCAATAAAGATCTATCAAGTTTTACACATCGAGAATGATCATCAAGTTGTTGTCATTTTGACCAAGCCCCTCAAGAAAGTATAGTTATCGATCCTACAAGAAGTGTGTAACTATAGTGGTTGTTTAATAGACAACAGTAAAACAACTAAAATAGATTTTAAAAGATGATTTAATTACGAAGGTTCTAACTATAACTAATAAATCAATTTAATAACAAGAAAGGAAATAGAGAGGTTTTGATTATAACTACTAAAACACATATATAACAAGATTTAATCAGATTGATGAAGTTTTTGAAGTCGGTTTCATAAATATTTTATATGTGATTCATAAACAAACCACCAATTCTCCTATAGATAGTTTCATCATGCTAAGTTCACGTGTTCAATGAATTGCCGAAATTCTAATTGCAACGCTAATTGCAACTACAATCCCCTTGCCTCCCCTAGAGATCCAACTACCCAAGTGCGATCAATCTAAAAGAATTAAAGTTTGGTAACCAATTCAACTTTCTCAAGTCAAAGACATGGATCCGTTGTGATCTACTTATGTTCGAGTTACGTTAGTCATACTTATATCACATATCAAACATGAAGTTTACCCACGAGGCACGTTCATGCTCATCAAATGTCTCAATCAAACATGTTGAATACAAAACGAAACACATTTAAACACATAAGACTCAACATAAATTCATAACTAATTCATTGTGCATAAATAGTCATTACTCTCTTCTCCAAATACGAAGAAAATTAGCACATAACAAAATCAAGTTCAACAATATAAACGGAAGAGAACATCATAATAAAAGATTAAAAGATAAGAATAATCTCCTAATCTCCGTTGTTTTGCCTCTCCTGGTGCGGTGGTGGTGGCGTGTGGTATAAAGTGTGAGAGTGGTTATGGTTGTGAATGGATGAATTGTGTGCTGAATTTTGTAGCCCTAATGTCCTTATATAGGAAAAATAACAGCTGGACCGAAATTAGAGTTTATGTACGATTCTAGACCTTATCGCGCGATTTGGGTCTGATCACGCGCCAATCGCGCCTGTGACGTGCGATACTTTCTATTTTGTGGGCGCGATTTGGTCAGATAGCACACCACATCACGCCGGGATCGCACCTCTCTGTTTTACTATGCGCGACGACAAGGTTTTGGCTATACCTTCCTCTCTGAATGTCGAAATTAAGATCAAGTTGTTGCATTGGAACACTGACTCTCGTGCTTTCCAATGGTATTTAACGCAGCCTATTATTCATCTTTTAACTTTGTCTCATTTCATTTGAATCAATGACTTCCTTTGGATTCTCCTTGATTGAAACGCTGTGCTTTGAAGCCATGCCAATTTAGGCTATTTTTGCATTGTTTTGCATTATCTCACCAAAATCCTATGAAAGCACAAAAAACCAATCAATATGTACCAATACTTATATAAGTGCATAAGGAAACGAGTACTCAGATAACATCAAGTAAACGCTCATCAAATACCCCCAAACTTAAACCTTTGCTTGTCCTCAAGCAAACTTACTCAACTGACTCGATCTAAATTAGAATGTAATCATCAACATGGCAACATGCATAAGCGAGGATTCTCAAAATGCAACCTACGGTCAAAACAAGAGATGAGATAGAATAGATGAACACGAGCACATCAAATTTAATACAGTCACCTTCACATCCGTTTCATTTGCTTTAATAATGTGTGATACTATTGTTCATGCATAAGAGTTATTTTCATGTTGCAAATATATAAAACCATAGCTTTTAACATATAATCTCATCACTTTTCACTCCTCACTCTTCTATTGCCATTAACTTAAGTAGATTTCATACGTTGAGGATCATTTAGGACTTTGTAAGCTTGTAATGTTAGACTCGGGTGTAAGCTATAATGGAAAAAGTCATATATAAGTTCTAGAGATGTATGTAGTAACCACTCATGTGTTACACTTTCCTCTCTTGTTTGTGTCTTCTTCATTGGCCATACATTTTAGGCTTTTTTTAGCATATTTTCATTTGTGTTTTCATTTGCGCAAGTATCAAACAATCTTATACTTCATGATTTTTCGAGAAACACCCCCAAACTTAAAGTTTTTGCACATGTTATTTGTGTTCTCTATTATGTTCATCTTTTATTTCAAAATTTTCTTTTTAGCTCATGCTTTTGTTTTGAGCTCCTACCTTATTCCCTCTTCGATCTACTACATCCATCTCTAGAAATGGGTAGGATATAATTTTTTTTCTGGCTCATAGTAGGTAAGTAGGCTTCATAAACAAAGGCTCATAAAAAAGGTTTCAGTGGGGTTCAGTGGATAATCTTATGTTCATAAAGGATTCTTGGCTTGAAAGGCTAAAACTCAATTTTTTGAAACAATTGCCTATTTTATTTCCTCAACACATTTACATCTGCAATTATCTCAAGCAATAGTCAAGCAATTTTTTCAAGAGTCATAATCACATGCTTCATTATTATATTCTCACAAATAAGCAACATCCTCTTGACAATTATACACAACAACAGATTGAAATGTGTATATGAAACTAAAATATGCTTTTAACCATATTACGCAAGATGTACCAAAGGTATTCACGTACCCCTTCATCTCAAATTCGTACAATATTATGCATATACTATCATGGATTCCTACTTATTCATGCTTTCATGCTTCAAATATCATTCTAATAACTCAATCATAAAAAAAACTAGACTCTAAGGATACATATATAACAAATAAGCATAACAAACAACGTAGCTACCACTCCCAAACTTAAAATCATGCGATGTCCTCCTTGCATAAAATAGAAATAATTAAAGTAAAAATTAGAGGACTTCCCTGATCGAGCTCAAAGGACACTCGTTAGACTGGTGGTGGCGTGGCTTTCTTCGTTTGTAACACTCTCTTCAATTTGTCTCAATTCCACCCAAAGATGATATTGGTATTCCGGAGTTGTTCTTTGATCTCTTCCAATATGTTCACTAGCTTTGAATTTTAATGCCTTTTGTTAATGCTAACGATATCTGCATCCTCTCCTTCCTGTGGCTAGAGCAATGGTGTAGTAACTTCCGGACTCCATGTTCTTCTACAAAGAACAAATAGAAAAGAATAAATTTTTCTTGAGAGAAAATACATAGATAGGAGAAGTAGAGAAGAAATAGCCTTATGAATCTGAGAGATAATAGAATTATGAAAGTGATTAGAGTTATGAATAAAAGAGTTCTTAATTATAATTTAATTTTTTTTTCATTAAGTTGCATAACTCTTCATAATAATTATAATCGCAATTGGAATAACTCATGTATCAATAGAATTTAATCATGAATGAAGTATAAGTATGGTAGGAAAGGTAAATATAGAGATTGCTCAGCCAAATTCTGTAGATTCTGATTTCTGCATGTCTTCCATTGCCTTTCGAGCTGAGAAACATGTACTGCAAGAAAAGTGTGAGGCACAATGTGGCATTCATGCGTCTGATTGCGCGTGTGGGGCACACTATAAATTTTGACGCGCTATTGGACATGGTGTCTTCCTGGAATTATGGTGCCTCAAAATTAGATCGCAATCTTGATCGCCCGTGTGAGGCGCGATGTGAGCAGTGGTAGCGCGTGAGATCGTGCATGCTTTTGAAAAATTCTGCTCTACATGCTCTGATTCGTGTTGTTCTTACTTTTGTCCAATGTCGTCTTACTTTTTTCCTGTCCGTCTCTCCACTTATATCTTCTTTCACTTTATTCGTTTGCCCTGTCTCATTGGTTATCTCAATGACAAATTGAAATAATATGCTATATATGACTCAAAATAAAATAACTAAAAATTGAAAATGCAAGACTCAAAATAAAAAATTACTATTGTGGGTTGCCTCCCACATAACGCTTACTTTTACGTCGGTTAGCTCGACGCTATTGATGAATTCACGGAGGTTCAAATAACTTGATGAGACTCCAATTGATGAAAGATGTCAATGTATCACTTTTAAGGGGCTTCTTATCTTCTTCCAACTGAGACTCTTGTACATAACTTCATTCTGAATCCATATCTCTTTCTTCAAAGGCTTGTACACGAACTCTCTTTCTTTTAGTCTTTCTATGAGATGGCTCATAAGTTCCATGTTGCAGTCATTTGGATGTCACCATTGTGGCCTCGGCATTAAGAGATATTTTTTTGCCCCTCTCCTTTTGATGAGTTGGCCCACCTTTTATCCTTTTAGATATTTTTGCTGAAACTCCAGTGGACTTGGTTAATTTCTTCTTCTTGACTTTCCGGTGAGATGGCTCACTTTTTCCACATCCCAATTGTTCACAAGTAAGAGTTATAATTTCAACACCTAGAATGAAACCTTTTTCTTTGCTCCTCAATGCTACAACACCTTCAACGGATGCCAATGAATTGGGCTCTTCAATTTTAAGAGAGATGGTGTGTAGTTGCTCTTCTTGATACTCCACAATGTTGGTTGATGTTACACTATGGGATTTTTTTTGGTTACGCTTTCTCCTTTTGAATGCGTATTCTTCTCTCACACATTCTTCATACTCCTTTTTCCATATGTCATCCTTGGCTCAACGACTTCTATTGCGTCGGCTTCTTCTGCAACTCTCTTCACTTCCCGATTCCACTCCTCTTGCTTTTGTGGTTTCTCATGTCGTTCCTTTATTTTTTTTTCGAGCTTCGTTTGCTGCATACATCTGATCTTATTTGCCATTTGAACTCGAAAATCTGTTAAATCAGCAAGCTCGTTCTTCCAATTTTCTAACAACTGATATGTAGATAATTCTTCAAGCCCGATATCAATATCTTTCAGCCAATCAGTCAATGTCAATATCGATTAAGTACTTATCATACTTCCATCCCCCTTAATTGAATCAAGAAGCTTACGACTTGAGTGGAAAATTTTAGACGCTTTGTTATCGAAAATGTTTGGTGTGGGATTTTTCTCGCCATGTATTTTTGTTGCATATTCTCGAACTTGCACCTCACTTGACCGTAGTAGTATACTAGTAGGATTAGCTCTCCCTTTCTTCCTTATGGTATTGGATACTTAGATAATTCCTCGAACGTCTTTTCCAATTTAGCTAGCGTAGCAACTGCGCTGTCTACATAGTAGAATTTTCCCTGAAGGTCCCTAATATTTGTGAAGCGCATGAAAATTCTCAAACACTCTATCTTCCAATCTCAGCTCAAAGGAATCTCCGTCTTCCATTGAATGTTTTTTTTTTCTCGCAGTTGTGGGCAAATGACCAATTTCGGTCACCTTGGACGATGCACTTGATCAACTGAAAAAGTAAGATGGAAACAAATCAAGTTTAACGTCTACTATTAAAACACTATAATCACCGTCACTCCCCGATGACGGCGCCAAAAAATTGATGCGTATTTTCACGTGCTAAATTTAATATGCAATATTTCTATAATACGCACGTTCGCAAGTATACGAGTCAAGTAATAATAAAATGCAAAGCATAGTTACTGAACAAGTATCGATCTCACAGAGAATGTGTAACTATAGTGTTCGTTTAATAGATACCATTAAAACAATTGTTAAAATAGATTTGAAAAGATGATTTAATTACGAAGGTTCTAATTATAACTAATAAAGCAATTTAATAACAAGAATTGAAATAGAGAGGTTATGATTATAACTACTAAAACAAATAAATAACAAGATTTAATCAGACTGATGAAGTTGTATTTGAAGTCAGGTTTCATAACAATTTAATCTTTGATTCATAGACAAATCACCAATTCCCCCATAGACAGTTTCATCATGCTAAGTTCATGTGTTCAATGAATTATCGGAATTCTAGTTGCAATGCTAATAACAACTAAAATCCTCTCACCTTCCCTAGAGATCCAGCTACGCTAGTGCGATCAGTCTAAAAGAATTAAAGTTTGGTAACAAAATTCAACCTTCCCATGTCAAAGACATGGATCCGTATGATCTACTTATGCACGAGTTTTGCTAGTCATTCTTCTAGCTCATAAATCAAACATGTAGTTTACCCACAAGGCACATTAATGCTCATTAAATGTATCAATCAAACATGTAGAATATAAAACGAATCACATCTAAACACATAAGACTCAACATGAATTCATAACTAAAGGTTCATTGTGCATAAATAGTTATTACTTATTTCTCCGAATAAGGAGATGATTAGCACATAACAAAAATAAGTTCAACAACATAAATGGAAGTGAACATCATAATAAAAGATTAAAAGATAAGAATAATCTACCAATCTCCGTTGTTGTGCTTCTCTCGGCGGTGGTGGTGGCGTATGGTATGAGGTGTAAGAGTAATTGTGGTTGTGAATGGATGAATTTTATGCTGAATTTTGTAGCCGCAATGTCCTTATATAGGAGAAATAGCAGCTGGGCCGAAATTAGGATTTTTGTACGATTCTAGGCCTTATTGTGCGATTTAGGTCTGACCGCTCGTCAATTGTGCCTGCGTGATTGCGCTTTGGATGCGATACTGTCTGTTTTGTGGGCACGATTTGGTCTGATATCACGCCTATCGCGCGCCACATCGCGCGCCTGGATCGCGTCTCTCTATTCTGCTCTGCGCGACGTCACGGTTTTGGCTATAACTTCCTCTTTGAATCTCGGAATTAAGATTCGCTTGTTGCGTTGGAACACTGACTTCCGTGGATTTCCAATGGTATGTAGCACAATGTCTGACTCTTCTTTTAACTTTATCTTCTTTCATTTGAATCAATGACTTCTTTGGATCCTCCATTATTGCAACATTGTGTTTTGAAGCCATGTTCCAAAAAACATCCAATTTAGATTTTTTTTTTATTGTTTTGCATTATCTCACCAAAATATGTGAAAACACAAAACCATACTAAAACCGATCAATATGCACCAATACTTATACAAAAGCATAAGAAAACAAGTATTCAAATAACGTTAAATAAACGCTCATCAACCTGCATCCTCCAAAACTCGTAATCAGACCCAGCAAACTCTCGATTGATAATTTCTCCCTCCATCGTAACTGCTCCCACTGAACCTGATGCTTTAGATGCCACTTGTTGCGCAACAATACGAAAAATATAAAATCATACACAAACGATAAGCAAGAACATGAAGATTTGTTTGCCCAATTTGTCTATGACTACTTCTAGGGGCAATACCAAGCCATTTCACTGTATGCGTTTGTCATAGGGTTACAATTATAAGAGAGACTATTTATATTAAGGCAGATTCCTAATACAAATTTTACATGGACTTAAAAGTAGGGCAAAGAAATTTCTTAACAACCCAACAACAAGTGCTCAAAAAATACATAGGCGACAAGCCTTTGGGTGGAATTCCCATAAATTAGAGCAACAAGTGCTCGACACAACACGCAGCGAGCAGAAATGCACCAACGCCAACATTCTCTTGCAAACAAAGCTACACTGAATCGGTGGCATACTCGAACAAACCATCGATAAGGAAGTTAAGGCAAAACCCAGAGAAGTGGAGACACACGAATAACATAAGCTAATGAAAGTACACACGGTGAAGAGCTTATTGGGTGAAATTCTCATAAAGTAGGCCCAACTTAAGCTCTATACTAGGAGAAGAGCCTATTGGGTGAAATTTACATAAAACGTAAATCCTACCGAAATAGACTAGATGAAGAGCCTATTAGGAAAATACCCCACATCAGTAGGCAATCAACGTAAGTCCTACCGAAATAAACTAGGTGAAGAGTCTATTGGGCGAATATCCCATAAAGTAGGCAACCAACGCAAGTCCTACCATAATAAACAAGGTAAAGAGCCTATTGGGTGAATATCCCATAAAATATGCAAACAACTAAGCCTTACCGAATAAACTAGGTAAAGATCCTATATGGCGAATATCCCATCAAGTAGGCTGATCAACAAGCCCTACATGTGGAAGTTGGATGACAAATCCATTTGGCAGATATCCTATAAATTAGGCTATCTATCTAAGCCCTACAACAAGAACTTGCCTCACTACATGATCGTCGATCAAAGATATAGAGTGATGAGGTATCACATGCAAAACTGACAAACAAATTATAAATCAAACCAACAGCGTAAGAAGCACAACAACCATCGAGAATAAGAAAAAAAGCCATCAAAGGCAAGGCATAAGGCAAACGTACGAAAGCAAGAAAAAAAGATAAAGGGCCACAGAAGTGCCTAAATCAAGCCAACAAGGCCATTTACCTCGCTCATAACAAGTTTGCTCAGCAGCAGCCATAGCTCCAACATATTTTGTTTTTAAGACAAAAATCTCAACTTTAAGCACTTGATGGCTATTGTGCCACTTGTAAGAGTGGCGTCACAACTCTTAAAATGCTCAGTCATGGCCACCTAATCCTGCTTTCCAGCTTCGATCCCTGCTCGTGATTTTACGACATCCTTTACTACCCTATTGACCTCTTACTGAGCCTCTAAGCATATCTCATTCTTCTTTTCAAGTGCCCCTTATGCAAGACACGTTGTCTCTTAGACATACAAAGCATGCTCGACATCAAATGGCAATAGATTTTTGACCAATTATGGTTTCAACCTACTTTAGAACAATCTCAGAAATGCAAAGTATGGCTGCTATGACCACCTATTAGTTTACAAGGCGCTAGTCTACTATGACCATCTTACAAACTGGGGAACTTATGTTGTACCATAATTTCATTGCTCACGTGTCATACCACGTGCCCTTGCGGGCTTCAAAACACGACAAGCTACGACAACCTGAGTTGATGATTGTGTATTTTTAAGATAAATGGTTAAGAGGTAGACATGAGAACATTATGTAAAATTCACTAATATTGTTTTATAAGACAAAATTAGGCCATGAGCCATATGTAGTTGGAAAGACAAAGATGTATAGTTTATAACCGAAAAAAATAATCCGATTTCCGTGAGTATTGAAGAAGTTATCATCAAGTTAGTGAAATCGCGCATAATTGACCAAAATGGGTGCAACCCCATCAAAATAGCTGGACAAGCACCTATAAATACCCCCAAACCCTTCACATATGAGAGAAGAGGCCGCCATAGTGCACCTGGTCAATCATGGCCTAGGTCGGCCATGCCCAGGTCGGTCATTGACTAGGAAATAGTTGAGCTGAAGACAACCGATCTGAAATGATCAAACTATCAAGAATAACTGACTTGGCTTTCCATACACCTTTGAAAAGCTCTTTGAGTCTAGTTTCTAGACCAAGAAGCGTTTTGTCAATCCTACCTCTAACAAAGGAGCTGTGAGCAAACTCGTAAAGCCGCGCAAGACTAAGCCGTCAACTAATATTCGATGTGCAAAGGTCCAACCTCAAAGGTCCGACCTGAACCTCTGACCGTGATTGGCCACTGCTAGGGGTGTTCATCGGTCAATTCAGTTTGGTTAACCGCCAAACTGCAAAACCGAAACAACAAAAATGGTTTAATGGGACTAGATCGGACAACATTCTGTTTGGTTGTGGTTTGATTGGTCCGTTTTTTGTGAACCTTTTATTTTAATTGATTGGAATTTATATTTGACCCCTATAGTCACTGATATGTGTCAAAAAATCTATTATTTGAAGTTTGTGTTTTTTACACCAAAACTTTATTTAGTGTGTCAAATTTTGAGATACGAAATAGCCTTGCTTAGGCTATATTATTTTTGTTTAAGATTGTTTGGTGGCTAGGCGACCCAGGTTAAACTGGCCCAACCTTATTTCTTTATTATTAATAGTCTGTTCGATGGTAACTAAACCGCAAAACCAAAACTCCAAAAGCTGACCAACCAAAACTGAATTGAACGACGTTCGGTCCAGTTTTGGTGTGACCGGTCCAGTTCGGTTTGGTCGAACCGATCGAATTTCAAAAACCCCTAGCCACCACCGAGAAACAATAAACTATGCTCGACTTAACTCCCTAAACGTGATGCATAGGTAGCTTGGCTTAGTCTCAAGTTCAAACTGAAACCAACGAACTCCCAATCCGCATCAATCACTTTCTACTCGACCTCGCTGATACGTCTGACTTACTTAACTATTTCCTATCTACTACACTTTATTCAACTTATAATTTTTATTCGATTTATATCTAGTTGAGCTATAACCTGTTTATAGTCTCACACCTCAATGGGCATCAACTGAGTTAGACATCAAAGTTTCTACGCCTGGTCAACCCCAATCTAATTCACGTGCCATATTTTTCAGTGTCGATTTCTTGAACATAAAATTAACTTATGACCAATAAGTAATTTGAGTTAGTCTGATTTGGAGTGATTACTGAGCTGACAAAACTACTCTACATCACATATATAAATAGATTTAATAAAGTGGCACGAGTGTAAGAAACTCATTGCATGCGGACACTCAACTTTTTCAAATGCAGTGTGGTCCATGTGAGTATTCTCCAAGAAACCTTGTCATTAAACAATTCATAGTACGATAAAGATTTATCATTCTAAGTTGTTAGGGTCAATCCATCGAACTCCTTAAAACATGTACACCCTTTTTACAACTCGCTACTAGGTGAACCAAAAAAGAAGGAAAAGAAAACGCAATTAACCCCACCTTATAAATATTGTGCTGATTGCACTCAAGCAATTAAAAAAAACCAATGAAATATTGTGCTAACCGTACTTAGTCAACTCTCTGGTGGAACCTTTGAACCTTTGAAACGATAGCATGGTGTTCATCTCGATGTAATCATACTTTCAGAGTTCCATTTTCCTTAGAATTTTATGTCAATCCTTAAAGTTTTAGGCCCTAAAATTAATTACCAAACTGAAGGTTTGCAATTACAAATGTTTTTGAGGGAATAAGGACTCATTTTTTGACATGTGGGGGTTAACTTGAGATACTTCTATGTTTATACTTCATTTTCCGAAGCAAACTGACTTTCCAGCAAAATCAAACAGTTTGGAATTTAAATATTTTTTTGTTCACCTGTGAAATTAAATAAAAAAATGATTTATAAATTGGGAGTTGATGCTTTTTTTAAGTATTCAAAGAAAGGGATAATTACACCGTACCCCCTATACTATGGGCTCATTTGCCAAATATACCCTAAACTATATTTTTAGCGGAAATACCCCCTTAACTACCAAATATGTGAGAAATGCACCACGTTGACTTTGGGTAGGGGCATTTTGTCAAAATTCCAGAAAGAAATTGCCATTTATTTGTGGAAGACGGTCTTCCTCTCGTCGAGACGGTTTAGATGCTGGTGACGGTATTACAAAATTCAAAGCCGTTACACGAAAAATTTAATTAATTCTAAAAAATATCTTCAAAGTATAAAGAACACTTTGAAGACATTCAAATTGATATTAATATTTCCAGCAATTTTGTGATATCGTTACCACCAT
This sequence comes from Linaria vulgaris, assembly GCA_948329865.1. Classification (NCBI taxonomy): domain Eukaryota; kingdom Viridiplantae; phylum Streptophyta; class Magnoliopsida; order Lamiales; family Plantaginaceae; genus Linaria; species Linaria vulgaris. The sequence goes on from OX415251.1 coordinate 66,012,371, forward strand.
CGGCACCATCTCGACGAGGGGGCAAAATCGAAACTAGTCATTTATTGTGTCCTAGTTACAATTTTCGTCCTTTATTGTGTCCTTATTTTATTTTGGTCCTTTATTGTGTATTTCATTACGATTTTGATCCTTAGGAAGAAGTCTGAGTCGAAAAATATCACGTGGAACACTTGTCGGCCAAAATAAAAACTTTTTTAATTTCCGCATGCAAATTCACATGTAAAAACGCTGGTTTCAATTTTTTAAATTTTTATTTATTTAAAGTTCTGACCCGGCCAACCCTATTTGACCGGGTTATCCGGATCGGACAGGTCAAAATTTAAAATAAAAAAATTAAAATTGTTGTTCCAACATGCGAATTTGCTTGTGGAAAATTCAAAATAATTGAATTTAGGGCGGCACGTGCTCATACATGACATTTTCGGCTGAAATTCCATTCGAAGGACCAAAATCGTAGTGAAACACACAATAAAGGACCAAAATAAAACAAGGACACAATAAAGGACGAAAACTGTAACTAGGACACAATAAATGACCAATTTTGATTTTTTCCCCGACGAGGGGAAGAATGTGTCCTACATTTCAAGAATTTGGACCAAAATGCTCTTGCTAAAGTCAACATGGTGCATTTCGCACACAAATTTGATAGTTAAGGGGGCATTTTCGCTAATAAAATAGTTTAAGAGGTATTTGCCAAACCACCCGATAGTATAGGGGGTAGGGTTCAAATCCTCTCTTCCAAAATTCCTACAACACTCCCTCCTCCACTCTCCTAAAACTGACGCGTGTCCCAAAAAGAAAAAGCACTTTTCACTCCGTTTTCTCCCGTTACTCTCTGTTATGTACTTTATTTCCTTCCAATATGCATACAACCCCAGCTGGACCACTACCTGATAAAAAAGAGAAAAGGTGAAAGTGTTATTTAATTAAGGAGAAACGTTAATGGCGTAACCAATTCCTAATCTCAACAGGTATTTCTAATTAATTAATGATTACTTTGTCTTTATTTTCATTTCTAGTTTCTTTTTAATGGTTTTCAGTTTAAGATCATTAGTGATATGTTAACAGTAAATCAATTATCTGAAAAACCCTAGAAAAAATAATTCTAAAAAAGGTCTTCAATGCTATAAACAAGAAAACTCCATATTCATCAAGTGGACTGAAGCCCTTATATTGTAGATTGTGATCTATCCAAACAAACCAGTCATATTTTTGAAAAAAAATGCGCTCCAATTTGTTCTGTAACAACAAAAAGGAAAATATTGACATGTTCTGTAACAGAACAAATATATCTCATACCATTACCATTTCAATTAAAAAAAAATAGAAAAAACTTAAGAGTTTTGAAATAAGAAAATTTATAGAATCAAAATATCAATTGAGGGAATTAACTTATGTCAGTATACTGCTAGTAAACATATCAATGTTTACTAAATTTTCTAAAAACTTTTCAGGATGAATCAAGATACAGATTATCGAGAAAATCTTTCGTCACAACGTAAGTTGCAGTTTGAAGAAGATGGTGATATTCCTCTTTTTCAGAATGAAAATAAAGCAAAAGAAGATGAAGTGATTGATCTTGGATATAAAGAAGACGCGGTGATTGAAAATAAAGATGTCACTGGTACCGATTGCACCATGGATCTTGAAGCTGAAACTCCAAAGATCGGTATGGAATTTGATACAGAGGAGTTGGCTTTTCAATTTTATAATGCTTATGCATATGCAAGAGGCTTCAGCGTTAGGAGAAATTATATCCATAAAGACAAGAATGGGAATATTATTGACAGGACATTCTGTTGTTCATGTGAAGGAAAAAAAAAATAGATAAACGAGACGTGAATGTGAGGTCCAGCCGACCGGAAACAAGGACTTTTTGTAAAGCACAAATGAAAATTAGTGCTCGCCATTCAATTAAATATAAGGTTGTGAAATACGTGGCTGAACACGACGGGCATAACTTGGTCAGCCCACAAAAATCTCATATTCTAAGGTCTCACGGAAATATAAGTATTGAATAAGCGATACAACTTGATGACATCGAGAAGTATGGGATACCACCAAAAGCAGGATTGGAATATATGGCTCAACAAGAAGGTGGACGTCAAAATTTAGGATTCATCCTTGAGGATGCCAGAAATTATTTGCGTTCACAAAGAACAATGCAAATGGGAGAGGGGGAGGCTAGAGGGGTGCTCAACTATTTACAAATGAAGCAAGCCGAAGACCCTATTTTTTTCTATGCGGTTCAAGTTGATGAAGACGACTTGATAACAAATATTTTTTGGACCGATGGACAAATGAAGACTGACTACATATACTTTGGAGATGCGGTTTCTTTCGATACAACATATAAGACGAACCAGGAAGAAAGACCATTTGCGCTATTTGTCGGCGTTAATCATCACAAACAAATAGTTGTGTTTGGTGTAGCTTTACTATATGATGAGACTGCCGAGACTTACATGTGGCTCTTTGATACGTTTGTGAAGGCTATGAACAAGAAGAAACCTCCAGCTATTCTTACAGATCAAGATGTTGCAATGGCTAAAGCATTAGAAGAAAAATGGCCCGAAACGTGTCATCGATTATGCATTTGGCACATATATCAAAACGCTGCCAAGCGTCTTAATCATCAATTTAATCCACAACGAGAAGTTACTCCAGTTGAATTTTTCGGTCTTGAATTTCGCCGCCATTGCTTCTGTCACGTACCACCGTCACTGAAAATAGTTCCAACACGACACCCGCAGATATCACTGAGACCCCGGATATGAACCGAGGCTCTGATACCACTTGTTGTAAAGTTGACCATTCAGATAGAGCGTAAAACACGACAATAATTGAAAGACGAAAAAATAAACGACTCACAGATTTAAAGTCTTTTCACCCCAAATTACTTTAGGGTGAAAAACCACGGGCAAGGTAGAAGAACTTCACTATGAGTGTAAAATAAGAATTACAACTCTCAGAATTTTACCGTAGTAAAGTCGCACAAACTCTCTATTTTTACCTCACACTAACAACTCACTAACAACACTCTTTATATATTAATTGTGTATTAATGATATAAGAGAAGATTAGTAATGTTTGGGATGAATAAAATGGACAGATGAATTGGCTATTTATAGTAGCAAAACTCATCCCCAAACTATGTAGAATTAATTGGCTGATCGGATCTCCAATTCTCAACCATGAATTAAATCTTGATCCAACTAACCAATCACATGCACATGCTAGTGCATGTATCTGCCATCAAGGAAACAGTTCAAGCCTTCTCAATGCACTTCTTCATACATCTAAACGTTTTCCCGATAGGGAAGAATCTATTACTTGAAAAGGTAAGGGGATTCCTCAACAGAGGTAATCATTAGTAGGATCCCGGTGTCCAAATTCATGCATACTAAAAAGATGCAAAGATTCTTTGTTGTCCAATTCTTGAACTCTATATACTTCACAAATTTTGTCGGCCGTTAGCAACCGCTTGTTCTTGGTTGTTATTATAATTTTGCTTCCTTGACTGAACCAGTTTCATATTCCAAACACTGCATCTAATTGATCGCCTATGTCTACATCATCGAGGATAAGGAAAAATCTCTTGCAGTGTAATGAATCTTGAATCTTGAATCTTGACGATTCCTTCATCGACATTATTGATCTTACATGTCTTGGTTTTCAAAATGTCTGAAAGAAGTTGTGTCTGCAGACGTGCAAGACCATTGTGTTGTCTTGAAGTCTCCTTGACATTCGCTGAAAAGCTGATGCCTTCAAATCTTTCAAAATTAAGATTATAGACAAACTTGGCAATGGTAGTCTTCCCAATCCCACCTATCCTGCTAATTATAAGTATTCTAACATGAGTTGATTCATCTTGCAACCAAAAATTAATACTTTTGACACTGGCTTGCAGCCCCACAAGGCAAGGGGTCATGCTCAATACCTTCAGATTCAGCTTTTCACTGATTTCTTGTACAATTTTCTAGATAAACTTGGATTCTTGCCTTGCAAAAAAAAAAAAAAAACATCAAGTAAAAGGATTGGTAAAAATGGCTTATTTGGAACATCATTATGTCATTTTATTCTTTTCACTTATGCTTGTTTTTTGTTTTTAAAAAAAGTTTTTGGTGGGGGAAGAATAATATATTATTTGAGAAATTTGTTATCATGCGTACAAGATAATGGAAAAACGAAACATAACTAGTTTTAATCTCTGTTTTCAGACCGGACCGGCCGGTCCGACCGATCTGACCGGGAACCGGTGGCCTTGCCGGTCCGGGTCTACCCTAAAAACGGGCTGCAAGAGATAGGCGGTCGAACCGACCAACTCGGTAGCGAACCGGTCGACCCCCTTTTTTTTGTTTGCTTTTTTTTTCCAGTTACATAACGAAAAACAGAAAAAGAAAAAAATTTAAAAAGGGGCAAGAGAAGAAAGTGGCGGCTGATGAACAAAAAAAAAAATAAAAAGAAAGAAAGTGATATGAGAGACCGAGAGAGATTGAGGAGAGAATAGGAGAGGGATTGAGAAAAAAGAAAAAAAAAATAATAGTAAAGAGAAGAAGAAGTGGCGGCTGGTGCTGGTGATGATTGATGAAGATTGAAAATTTTGATTAGGTTTTGTGTTTAAATGTTATATTAATAACACTTCATACATTTTTGGGCCTAATCATCCTACTTTCAAATGGGCCTGAACTTGATAAGTCATTTATATTAAAATTTCAAACTATTATGTGCATATTAATCATTAAAATATAAATACACACACACACACATATATATATATATATATATATATATACATATATGAAATTTAAATACATATGTGCATGCGTGTGTTTATGGAATTTATATATAATATGTATATATACATAATTAAAAAGTTTATACTTCTAAATTTTGTATAGATTATTAATAGTTATTGTACAAGAATGAAAAGGTGCATAATATATTCGAAAACTTTAAACTTCAATTGCAAAAACATATTGTAATATTATATCGACATACAATTTTAAATATATGCCAATTTAATTATTTTGTTTGATTATTTAGTGATTAGTAGTGATAATATAATAGCATGGTATATTTATTTGGAGATTTTGTGGTTGATGAATTGAGTATCTTGTCATACAATTGAAGTTTGAAACTTTGAATTAGATATTTTATCGAACGTTGACTAAAGTCAACAAACCGGTCCAACTAGTGGTCCGACCGGTCCGACCTGCTGACCCACTATCCAGTGGCCGGTTCTGTGATCGGGCCGGTTCTGAAAACACTGGTTTTAATTGACGTGAATTACGTTTGAATCAAAGCAAGTTTGAATTCATCGCTATGATGCCTCACTTGTTATGTCTATCGCTAACTTGTGAGCAATGTTTTGGAAACCAGACCGGACCGGCCGATCCTGCACTTGCTCCGGTTCGGAATGAGTGAAAAAATCACTGGTCAGTTTGACCGAGTTGAACCGGCCGAAAACCTGGGTCAACCGAATCGAACCGGTCACCCGGCAGGTTAGTAAACTAGTTAGTTTTTTTTCCGCTTCTTTATCCCTTTCAAAATAAGAAACTGGCACTTTGATAAAAAAATAAAAAATTTATAAGAAACTAGAGCAGATTTGATTATGAAGAAATCTAATTCAAACAACCACATGATTTCATTTCTAAACAAAAAAAATGAAGAATTGAAGTGCTTACACTAAAAGAGAGAGAATAAAGGATGTTAAAAAAAAAGGAGAGAGAAGAAAGTGAAAAGAGAGAGAGTGGAAAGCTGAAAATGAGAGAGCGGCGGAAAGAAAGTGAAATAAGTAAGTTAGTTTTTTTTTTTTTTTTATTATTCTTATAGCTAGTTTGGGCTTTGGGTTAAAAAAGTAGTTTTGGCTTTCAATTAGTAATTGGTCTTCACCAGTAAATTTAAATAATAAAACATTTGGGCCAATCCCCTATATATAGTAAAAAAAATAAGGAAGAAAAACTATATAATTATATTTAGACATTCATTGTATATATATCATATATATATAACATAAAATATTTTGAATGTCAACAATAAGGCATTTTTAATTGTATAACATCACTATCTGTTATAGAAATACCTAACATTTATATCATAACACTTTAAATAAATTTATTTTAAGAACAAACTATTTAATGGTTCAACCAGTGGTTCGACCGGTTCAATCGATCGAACCTTGAATCAGTGAGCTTGTAGGTTAGATGTCTGTCCGATTCTGAAAACATTGCTCATGAGAACCTTTACTTAACTCTAGCATAAAAACAACACGAATAGCATTGCATTACTCGTTAACTTGATCTCTTAAAACCATTCCTACCAAATCTGCTACGTCTTTGAGTGCTCCCTTCCACTACTTTATCTTGTTTACCAATTCTATTTTCCTTGTCGAATCGGTTTCACGCTCGACTTCTGTGACGTAACGCGCAAAAGCCTATTCTAACCTTCCGTACTTGAGTTGGCTCCACATTGTAGTAGACAGGTAAAACGATGTATTCGTTCCTCCTTTTGTGCTCAATAATCATGACGAGTTCATCAAGACGCCATCTCGAAGAAGAGTAGCCGCTCGACATTATAGCAGTTGAGCATTTCGACTCACTGATTGCTTTTGTTATTTCAGACTTTAAATCTTCTCCTTTGGGTAAGCCAGCATCATCCAAAAACGTGCGAAATCGAGCCTGAATCTGAGCCCAGTAGAGGTGACTCGTACAAGTCTTGTGTGTGTCTTCACCCCTGAAACTCAAGAGCATGTGGTAACTATATGGAAGTGTGAAAGATTGTGATGGATCTCAGAAGGTAGATTGGAAGCCATTAAATGAAGGACAGTTAACTGGAAAATGTGTTATGGTTCTTCAACACCATAATGGATAAGCTCTACACATGAGGCCATGGAATCCAATTTACATTATATGTTGTGACTAGTCGACTTTAGAAATTTCTTGGCATGCTCAGATTGATGACTTTTGGTATAAACGAACAGTGTTTCTATAACATTTATGATAGTGAGACGAGTGGTGTACATAGGTATGTGCTGGGGGGACTACCACTTTTTGGAAGTTTTTGACAAAGAACTTTGTTGTGGTGAGCAGGTAATAGTTGATGATTAAATCCCAGTTTGATAGCCTTTGTATCAATTATTATATTTTTAAAATATCATAAAAAGCAAAATTTTATTTTAACAAGGTACAAGAAGTGCCCAAAAGAGGATTACAAAGTCAAAAGAAAACATTTCACTTAATTGGTCGGTTTATCTGACGAGGTAATTAAGGCTTTAAAAGATATGTACCCTTATACATCTCCTGATCTAGATGGATTTTACGTTGTTTCTTATGAAAAGTTTTGGAGAATTGTTGAGGAAGCTGTCATTAAATTTGATCTTTCTTATTTTAATGATTAGATTCTTGACCCTTTGGTCCATCTTACTCATATTGTGTTAATTTCTAAATGTGCTAATCCTGATGTGATGACACACTTCCATCTTATTAGCTTGAGTAACGTTAGTTTCCACGTTGAATCCATAGCTTTGTTAAATCACCCTAAGTCGATCCTTTTTTCTCATGTGATTTCTCATTTCCAATCCACTTTTGTTTTGGGGCGACTTATTACTGATAATATTTTGGTCGGGTTTGAACTCGAACTCAATCACTTTTTGAAGAATAAATGGAAAGGGAATCATTGCCATATGATATTGAAGCTTGATATGAGTAAGATGTATGACTGATTCAAGTGGTCCTTCCTGGAACAGGCAATGCTTAGATTTGGTTTTGCTCCTCAGTTTGTGTCGCTTATCATGATGGTTATTAGGACTGTGTCGTACTTCACTATTGTTAACAAAAAGGGATTCGTATTTTGTTTTCTTTGAGAGGGGTATTAGGCAGAGGGATCCTTTATCCCCCTACATATTCTTATTTATTTGTGATTTTTTTTTTGCGTTTATAGCTATAGCAGAGGAATGAGTTGTTTGAGGGATATAAATATTTTCAAAATGCATCGCGGGTTTCACTTCTATTATTTGTAGATGATACCCTATTGTTCTGCGAAGCTAATCGAGAGTCTGCTGCTGAAATCGTGGGGACAAATAATTTTGGCGAAGTCAATTTTGGTTTTTAGTAAAAACACGAGTGCGGAGTGGGTGCATGAAATTAGGACTATTATGGGAGTGGCGATTGCTCAACATCATGAGATATATTTGGGGCTTCCATATGTGGTCGAGAAATCAAAGAAGGATTTATTTGTTTATATTTGAGAACGAGTATGGATGAGGGCTCAAGGTTATAAGGGTAAAACACTTTCAGGGGTCGGCAATGAGGTATTGGTAAAATCAGTTATGCAATCAATTCTCAAGTTTGCAACTCCTTGATCCCCTAATTAAAGAGACTGGGTCTATTATTTGGAATTATTGGTGGGGAAGCAGAAATCAAAGACAAATTTATTGGTGGCTTGGGATAAAATATGTCCATGAAAAGAGGAGGGAATATGGGGTTGTGAAACCTTAAAGCGTTTTATTTGGCACTCCTAACCAAGAAAGTGTGGCATTTTCCAAAACCTTAAGACGTAGAATTTATAAACCAAAATAATTTCCAACAAGGTACGATTTTGAGGCTCCCACAATCATTCTCATGACGTTGTATGTGGGAGGCGATTCTGGTGGTGAAATGTGCATTCGATGGAATGTTGGTAATGGAGAAATAAATTCAATTTGGGACGATGGATGGATTCCTAGACCAATTTCATTGTGACCACTTACCCACTGACCTCCAAAAGCCCAAGCTGTAAGAGTAAACAAGCTTATTGATTGTAACGTGGGATGGTGGAATGTTGAGTTACTGGTGATCTTTTTTGGGAGGACAACGTTCAACTTATTCTTTCTATTCCCCTTGGAGGTCTGGAGAATCTGTTGGTATTGCGATGCATACGTATAACAATAATACACGACAAGAAATTAACATTTATTCATGATCTTGGTTTTCCAAAATAAATACATAAGACATACAAATAAAGTTTACCGATGCAGTGAACAAATGGATTGACGAAAGGTTTTAGGACGAGTTGAAAGCAAGCCTTCTCCCCTTAAGATCGAATTCCTCGGCTATCCTTCAAGCCCTCGTAAGGAAGAGATCTCCCAAGGTACAACGTCCACTCAAATAAACAGCAAGTGAAGGACTATACTGTTTTTCTATTTCGAACACGAACGATATTTGCAAAACTCTGAAATTGAATATGAAATGAAATGCAGAATGATATGTTTTTCTTGGATCAAATTCCTCTGCGCAGAGGTCTTGTTTTTATAGCTGAAAAAAAAATATGTAACAGCCAAAACAATCAAGGGAATTTATTCAGGATTAAAAACGTTTTGACTCAATTCAAAACGTTTGATTTAATTCACGAATTAAATCTACAGATTTAATTTTTTAATTAAATCCGTAGCCATTAAGTGTGTACTAATTATTCTTGAATTCAAATCCAGAATTCAGATTTTTTTCTTAAGCATTTTATTTAATAATATAATTAAATAAATTTCTCCCAAAAAGATATTTACTGCCTTCCCGGCAGGGACACGCGTGACGCGACGCGATGCGGCGCGACGAGGCGAGGTGAGGCGAGTCGAGTCGAGACGGACGGACGACGACGACTGCGCGAGGAGTCCCATATCTTCTAGTTCACTACACTCTCTAATTGGGTATCTCAATATAACCAATAGAATTTGTAGGTCTTTTTCCAATGTGGGACAAAGTCCCTTACACTTGCTTAAGTCAATAAACATTCACACGCTTACTTACTTGGGCTTACTCACTTAAGCCCAAATATCTAAAATTCTCCAACAATCCCCCACATGAATGTAATTGGCTGAAATGCATGTGAGCCTAACGATGCTAAATGCAATTTCAGAGTTCTGCCGGAAGTTGTTGCATCAGGATAGGTGGTTTTCGGCCTTGAACCTTCCTTAGTGAAATACCATCGGATATACATGCCAACCAGTGGACGTGATGCCTTGAACTGTTCGGCGTTTTGTGTATACCAAGACAATGGTACTCACACAACTCATTCCAATACCATATTGGTCCTCGTTGTTGTCCGTTTCGGCCCTGGACTGCCTTGACGATATTCATCGAATGCTCTAGAGATTTAGCCCTTTAACTCATCTCAACGAAGCGGCCCCTTCACATTCGACATAGGTGATCTCTCATTAAGGGTATCCTGCAATACCCCGCTTGTGTTCACAAGACATAAAGATCATTAGAACCTCAAGTTCTCCTTAACTTATACAGGTCCATCACTCTTTCATCATAGAAATGGGTTGGAAACTCTATTTCCCGAGTGCTTTGTTCGACTCGCCCCCACAATTCGGTTGTCCCTTTGAACCTGCAAATTGGGGTTTACAATTAAGGTAGGGTTGCCATCATGGGGTGATGTCTTTTGGTGGGCTCAAATTTCCCATTTCCCTCGATGAATTTGCTACTTAGTCTCTCGCTAGACCTTTCGTCAATCGCCTTCAATATTTTCTTTAACCTCTTCAAGTATTCGGAAAATATTATGATTATTATTCAACTTAAAAGTTTGGAATAATCTTAACCATTACTTTCTTCTTCAAAGCCCCCACATTTCTTTCTTTTCCTCAAGAATTTTTTTTTCTCTAGCCTTAAAGAAATTACTTATTTCAGAATTTATTTTGTTTGCGTACTTCGCGTCTTACATCAAATAAATCTGAATATTTAATCTATTTAGTAAAATAAATAGTATTAAATCTCACTTACTTCTCATTAAGCAATTTAATTTACACACTTATATTTGGACTCAATTCCAAATATTTCAAACACACACACACACACACACACACACACACACACATATATATATATATATATATATATATAATAAAATGCAAGTCTCGCACTTGGTTTTGTTTTCTACAAATATATATAACATACAAGTTTCACACTTGTGTTATTCTCAAACAAGTATATATATTTATATATATATATATATATATATTATTTTATCCTTTAATGTAGCAAACACATCGCAATTAATCAAAGGAAAAATTTTATTCATAATATTTAGCCTCCTATCACGAGACTAATTTTTATTACATTTATTTAATTATTAGTCTATTCTCTCAAGACTTTTATTACAATAATTTAAATTTTCCACTTAGTTGCTAGCTTCATTGGTAGCTTCACTCTTATTTGCCAATGTCATCACCGACATTTTGAACAGATTTTGGGTCAAGTATCCCTTGCCCACAAAAGTTCCACAAAAGTTCCTCCCTTTGAAAGGATGACCCGGTTGGATTCGAAAACGAGCCTAAAACCGTTCTTGCTCATCATAGAACCGGATATCAGGTTCTTCCAAATTTCTGGGACATGAAGAACGTCGCTTAAACCCACCATCTTCCCGGAGGTCATTTTAAGCACCACCGTTCCCTTGCCTTCCACCTTAGATATAGCGGAATTTCCCATGTAGCATTGTTCGTTCTCAACAGCTTGGTATGTTTTAAACATCCACTTATTTGCATATATATGCCTCGTAGCTCCCGTATCAACCCACCATTCCTTGGAGTTTCCTCCAACAAGATTGATTTCCGAGACCATAGCACTTAGATACGTGTCTTCATCGGAGTTTTGGCTTGCCTCTGCCACATTTGCAACTGATCGTTTGCCTTTACCTTTCCCCTGGGACGTCGACGACAATCCTTTGCTTTGTGTCCAGCCTTGCCACATGTGTAGCAATCCCCCGAGAATTCTTCTTTCCCTTTTCTTTTTTCCTTTGAAACATCCGAATGTTTCCTCTTTTGGCCGTTAGAAGTATCCACAGATTCGATCACGTGGGCCTTAGAATACGCCCCATCTGGTTTCCTCTCCATCTTGCGGTTGTCTTGTTCTATCCGCAATTTACGAACAAGATCCTCAAGCCCCATCTGCTTTTGCTTATGCTTGAGATAGCTCTTGAACTCCTTCCATGATGGTGGTAATTTTTCAATCACCATTGCCACTTCGAAAGGTTCGGGTAGAGGCATTCCTTCCGCTGCCAATTCGTGGAAAATCAACTACAGTTCCTCGTATTGTTCCACCACGCTTCTCCCATCGACCATCCGGTACTCATGGAAACGTCCGACCACAAATTTCTTAGCCCCAGCATCATCAACCTTGTACTTCGTCTCCAACGAAGACCAAAGTTCTCGAGCGCTCTCCTTTGGGGAGTACACGTTGAACAAGGAGTCATCAAGTGAGTTCAACACGTAATTACGGCAAAGATAATCGCTATTTGACCAGATTTCCATCTTCTCAACGGACAGAGGATCCTCACGATCTTCTTTTGGTTTCTCCTCCTTGAGAAACTTTGTCAGATTGAGTGTCGTCAGGAAAAATAGCATCTTTTGTTGCCACCGTTTGAAGTTCGAGCCCTTGAACTTCTCCGGTTTCTCCGGATGAGTGTATGGCATTGAGGAGTTCCTCAAGACAGGCAAAACAACGGCCTCAGTACCGCTCGCGTGGTGTTGCGTGCCAGCCTCAGTGTCGCCCGCTTTCGAGGAAGTTTCGATGCCATCATTGGTTGATGTATTGTCACCGGCCATATCTAAATAATTCAAAAAAGTCTCACACTTTAGAATTATTTCACAAGGCACATAACAAAGTTTTATCATAAATAATCTCGGATTTTTGCTTCACCAAATAGTTATTTTAACTCATGAACAGTGAATTAAACAAAAGAATTAACTGCAACATATCACTTATTATTAATACAGAAAAACGCATGCATTTAACACGAATTAACATAGTTTAACGGTAAGGATATCAGGGACGCATGCGGAGGTTGCGGGTTCAATTCTCAGCAGTTACGTTTTTTAAAACACAATTAAATCACAGAATAAAGAATCAATAAATATATAACGTAACAATTAATTCACATGAATTAACATAGCTCAGTGGTAACGTACGACCAGCACAGAAGGAGGGTGAGGGTTCGAATCTGTGAACAAAAACTGAAATTTTAATTTTGAAACCTGCTAAGAATTTTGAAAACCAGAGAGCAGAACTGCTGGAAATTAAACATGAACAGAGAGCAAAAACTGAAGCCTTTTAAAATATTTTAGACCAGAAAACACTCTGCTATTATTTTGAAAACAGAGAACCAAATCTTTCCATACAATCCTTCTGAAACAAAAACGCTTGCAGGAAAACATTAGAGAATATGAAAGATAAACCTGCTCTTAAACATATAACATGCAAATCATATTATTTAGTTACAGGAAAAATTTGATAACCAACACTTTGGATAACAGATTAAAAGCTGCAGTCACTAGACAGATCATTAGTAAACAATATAATCAGGAACCTTAATATACAAAACTAAATCAAAACATATGAACAGATCCAGAAAACTTCAACAATTTAAATTCATATTCAGAGAATTACAACACCTATACATGCAACACATATTACGAATATAGAAGGAATTTCGATCTTAAGATTGTTGGTATTGCAATGCATACGTATAACAATAATACACGACAAGAAATTAACGTTTATTCATGATCTTGATTTTCCAAAATAAATACATAAGACATACAAATAAAGTTTACCGATGCAGTGAACAAATGGATTGACGAAAGGTTTTAGGACGAGTTGAAAGCAAGCCTTCTCCCCTTAAGATCGAATTCCTCGGCTATCCTTCAAGCCCTCGTAAGGAAGAGATCTCCCAAGGTACAACGTCCACTCAAATAAACAGCAAGTGAATGACTATACTGTTTTTCTATTTCGAACACGAACGATATTTGCAAAACTCGGAAATTGAATATGAAATGAAATGCAGAATGATATGTTTTTCTTGGATCAAATTCCTCTGCGCAGAGGTCTTGTTTTTATAGCTGGAAAAAAAAATATGTAACAACCAAAACAATCAAGGGAATTTATTCAGAATTAAAAACGTTTTGACTCAATTCAAAACGTTTGATTTAATTCACGAATTAAATCTACAGATATAATTTTTTAATTAAATCCGTATCCATTAAGTGTGTACTAATTATTCTTGAATTCAAATTCAGAATTCAATTTTTTTTCTTAAGCATTTTATTTAATAATATAATTAAATAAATTTCTCCCAAAAAGATATTTACTGCCTTCCCGGCTGGGACACGCGCGGCGCGACGAGTCGAGACGGACAGACGACGACGACTGCACGAGGAGTCCCATATCTTCTAGTTCACTACACTCTCTAATTGGGTATCTCAATATAACCAATATAATTTGTAGGTCTTTTTCCAATGTGGGACAAAGTCCCTTACACTTGCTTAAGTCAATAAACATTCACACACTTACTTGGGCTTACTCACTTAAGCCCAAATATCTAAAATTCTCCAACAGAATCAAGACCCGGTTATTTGGCATTATGTGAAAAGCAAGGTTTTTTCAGCCCATAGTGCATAGCATCTTGTTATGTCACAGAATCTAGGGACGTGGCATACCGAGGGGGGAACAAGTTCGACCGTACATAAAGCATGGAAGAATATTTGGCGAGTTTGTTGTGCGAGCAAATTCAAAAATTTCCTATGGCAAGTTTGTATGGATATTCTTCCTACGAGGTTGAAGCTTGAATGATGGCGTGTGTGTGATGTGGTCACATGTGTTGCGTAAAGATGCCTCGTAAAAGTCTTGCGTGTGTCTTCGCCCCTGAAACTCAAGAACACATGATAAATATATGGCTTGGAATTCATTGAAGAACTGTCTAACATCAAAGTATGCTATGGTTGAAGACCTTCGCAAATGTTTAATGGATATACGAAAACTAAAAAGAAGCGAGACTTTAACGAATGGGAGTAAATTGGGCATTTTGAAAGTGGGAGGTTAGGAATGAGTGTTGTCATTCTGGCTGGTGGAGGTACGGAAGAGACATGTGATAATTCCATTATTGTTGCTAATAATTCTTCCTTTTACTTTTGCTTCACTTGACGTATATTAGTAAATGTAAATTCAGTAAATAGAAAGAAATAATGAATATGTTTTATGGTTTCAAGAGAAATTAGAAACTAATTTTACATAGTTTTATATAATTTCTTTTATGTGTGCGGGTTTGTAAGAGAAAAATGTATTTTTCCAAAAGTGTAACAGCAAATGTATTAACAAAGTCTAGTTATCAAAAAAAAAATGTATTAACCAAGTCTTTGATTCGAGGATCAACTCTTGAAATTGATGGAAAAAAATTCAAAACTAAGTTTTGTGTGTAAGCATTGATTCAGGACATTGACTTGATCTATTAACCAAGTCATTGTTGGGGTTGGAAAATTTTTCATTCAACAATACGAATGAATTACAATAGGAGGAGCAACTCTCACACTCGACTATTACAAAAAACCAACCCTCAAATCTCACGTTTTAGCTCTACGGATTTTTCTCTCTATTTTCTCTCGGTGTGTGTTTTGTGTGTTTTGTGGATGATTGTTGAATTCCTCTTGAAGCTCTATTTATAGGCACTGAATTTGGAGAAACCGTCAAAAGAATAGTTGGAGTCGTGAAAGGAATAGTAGCCGTCAAAGGAACAGTTGGAGCCGTGAAAGGAATAGTAGTCGTCAAAGGAATAGTTGGAGCCGTAAAATAAATAGTTAGAACATGTGGGAGGCTGGTACAACAAATCTCCCCCTCCAGCCCAACTATGTTCGTACACAGACCAAGTTTCTCTCGTGTCACCGCCTTCGTTAGCATATCTGCAGGATTCTTGCTTGTGTGAATCTTAACCAGCTTCAATAGTTGTTGCTCCATCACTTCGCGTATCCAGTGATACCGAATGTCGATATGTTTTGTACGGGAATGATACATTGCATTCTTGCTCAGGTCTAGAGCACTTTGACTATCGCAGTGAATAATGTACTCATTTTGTGTACAGCCTAGTTCTTGAAGAAAACGCTTTATCCATAATAACTCTTTCCCTGCTTCCGCTACAGCAATGTACTCGACTTCAGTGGTGGATAAAGCAATGCACTTTTGCAGCTTGGACTGCCACGAAACAGCCCCCCCTGCGTAAGTGAATATGTAACTTGATGTAGATTTTCTATTATCAAGATCTCCTGCCATGTCGGCATCTGTGAAACCATTCAGAACTGGCTTTGCTCCCCCGTAACACAAACATATGTTAGACGTACCTCTCAGGTACCGAAGAATCCATTTAACCGCCTCCCAGTGCTCTTTTCCTGGATTTGACAAATATCTGCTAACAATACCAACTGCATGAGCAATATCTGGCCTAGTACACACCATCGCATACATCAGACTTCCCACTGTCGAAGAATATGGTATCGCCTCCATTTCTTCTTTCTCCTTCATCGTAGAAGGACACTGTCTCTTGCTTAACTTGAAGTGATTTGCGAGCGGAGTCGAAACAGGCTTTGCTTTACCCATGTTGAACCTTTTCAGAACTCGTTCAACGTAATCTTCTTGAGATAAGTACAACTTTCTCATTTTCCTGTCTCGCGTGATTTTCATGCCGAGAATCTGTTGTGCTGCACCCAAGTCTTTCATATAAAAGAACTTGGACAAATCTTTCTTCAAGTTGTTGATTAGCGATGCATCCTGGCCAACTATTAACATATCATCGACATAGAGCAAAAGGATGATAAATTTACCATCAGCGAACTTCTTCAAATAAACACACTGGTCTGCCGCAGTCCTGTTATACTGGTGACTCGCCATGAAAGAGTCAAACTTCTTGTACCACTGCCTCGGAGCTTGCTTTAGGCCATACAAACTTTTCTTCAATTTACAGACAAGATGCTCCTTGTCGCAGACTTGAAAACCTTTGGGCTGCTCCATGTATATCTCTTCTTCTAGATCACCATGAAGGAATGCAGTTTTCACGTCCATCTGTTCAAGCTCCAGATCCAAACTGGCAACTAACCCAAGTATAACACGGATTGATGTCATCTTCACCACTGGTGAGAATATCTCGTCAAAGTCAATGCCTTTCTTCTGTTGGAATCCTTTGACGACAAGCCTGGCCTTATATTTCACAATATTTCCACGACCATCTTTCTTGAGTTTGAACACCCATTTATTCTTCAGTGCCCTCTTTCCCTTCGGAAGTTTCACAAGCTCATAAGTTTGATTCTTTTGCAAAGAATTCATTTCTTCTTCCATGGCTTGCCTCCATCTTTCTTTGTCACTGTGAGATTGAATTTCTTTGAAATTTTCAGGCTCCCCCTCACTCGTAAGAAGGATATATTCTGATGCAGGATACCTTGTTGATGGTATCGACACACGTCCAGATCGTCGAGGTTCACCATCTTCTTGTAAAGGAGGTGAGAGCTCCCCCTGCTCAGCACCTTCATCCTCGTCAGCATCGTCTACATTATCTTGGACATCCTCATTTTCAATATGAGGTTCTGGTGGTGAAGTAACTTCTTCCAGAGCACTAGTACGTTGTCGAACTGGAGCAGTTGGCGTATGGTCATAGAATTGATTTTCGTAGAAAATCACATCTCTACTGCGGATAACTTTCTTGGATTGTGGATCCCACAATCTGTAACCAAATTCTTGATCCCCATAGCCAATAAAGATACATGGAGTTGACTTGAGATCAAGTTTCTGCTTGAGCTCCCTCGACACATGTGCAAAAGCCTTGCACCCGAACACCTTTAGGTGAGAATATGAAATATCCTTCCCTGTCCATATCTTCTCCGGAACTTCAAAGTTCAAAGGAACTGACGGTGTCCTATTTATCAGATAACAAGCTGTGAGGACTGCTTCGGCCTAGTATGTTTTAGGCAGCTTAGCCATACTGAGCATGCAACGAACTTTCTCAACAATGGTGCGATTCATTCGCTCAGCAACACCATTATGTTGTGGGGTCCTCGACACCGTCTTCTCGTGCCTAATGCCATGTTCAGTGCAATACGCTGCAAATTCTCGAGAAGTGTATTCGCCTCCATTGTCTGAGCGAAGGCACTTCAACTTCTTCCCTGTCTGTCTTTCCACCAACGCATGAAATGCTTTGAAGCGATCAAAAACTTGATCTTTTGATCTTAAACAGTAGGCCCATAATTTCCGTGAAGCATCGTCAATAAAGGTCACAAAATATTTGCTTCCACCGAGAGATTCTTCTTCTATCGGTCCACACACATCAGAGTGAACGAGACTCAGTAACTCGGAGCGTTGCTTCCTGGTGGAACTGAAAGAAACTCTATGTTGTTTCCCGAACAAATAGTGCTCGCAAGGATCTAGTGCAACATCCTTTGTAAGATTGATAGCATCATTCTTGGCTAGTGTAGCCAAGCCCTTCTCGCTCATATGCCCAAGTCTTTTGTGCCAAAGATTTGGTGACGCCTCTTCTTCAACGGCGTTGAGACTTAACTCGCACAATTTTGTATGAGTTTTGAATAGCGTGCCACAAATATGACCCCTCGCAACAACTATCACACCTTTCGACAACTTCCACGTGCCATTTTTAAAATTACTTTCATAACCCTGTCGGTCAAGGGCTAGTCCTGAGATCAGATTCAACCTGAGATCCGGAACATGGCGCACATCCTTGAGGATAAGAGAACATCCTATGTTGGTTTTCACGTGCACGTCACCAACACCAACTACACTGGAGTAACTGGTGTTACCCATCTTTACGGTACCAAAGTCCCCTGATTTGTATGTAGCAAACAAATCACGATGTGGGGTGGCGTGAAATGAAGCTGCAGAGTCAATCACCCACTCAATATCTTGGTTGCCTACATGTAGGCATGTCTCGTCTCCATAAGAAACAATTTCCGATGATACTGTGACAATGGTTTCACCTTCATCCTTGTTGAATAGCGTGCCACAAATATGACCCCTCGCAACAACTATCACACCTTTCGACAACTTCCACGTGCCATTTTTAAAATTACTTTCATAACCCTGTCGGTCAAGGGCTAGTCCTGAGATCAGATTCAGCCTGAGATCCAGAACATGGCGCACATCCTTGAGGATAAGAGAACATCCTATGTTGGTTTTCACGTGCACGTCACCAACACCAACTACACTGGAGTAACTAGTGTTACCCATCTTTACGGTACCAAAGTCCCATGATTTGTATGTAGCAAACAAATCACGATGTGGGGTGGCGTGAAATGAAGCTGCAGAGTCAATCACCCACTCAATATCTTGGTTGCCTACATGTAGGCATGTCTCGTCTCCATAAGAAACAATTTCCGATGATACTGTGACAATGGTTTCACCTTCATCCTTGTTGGAGCTTTGGCCAGTTTGGGGTTGATCCCTCAAAAGCTTTCGACAGTCCCTCTTCATATGACCGTAAATTCCACAATAATTACAGTTTCCGTTGAATCGACTAGAGTTGTCAACAGATTTACCTCTCTTCTGGGATCTACCTCGATCTTGAGATGGTCCACGATTTTGACCTCGACCTCGGCCTCTGCCTCTGCCACGACCTCTTCCTCTACCTCCACCTCTGCCTCTACTTTCCGACACAAGAGCATAAGATTGGTTGGCACTGACTTCTCTTCTTCGGGCTTCTTCGTTAAGTAAAGCATCTGTCACCATTTGCATAGATACTTTACCGTCGGGGGCAGAATTACTGAGGGTAACAACAAGAGTCTCCCAATTGTCCGGTAGGGAATTTAGAAGTAGTATCGCTTGTTCCTCGTCTTTGAGGTTCCAATCGGCGGCAGCAAGCTGGTTCACGAGGTCCTGGAACTGACTCGTGTGCTCTGGTATAGACGTACCACTACGAAGCTTGTGGTTTACTAAACGTCTCATCAGCAAGGTTTTGTTACGTGCCGTCTTTGCTTGATACATGTTAGCAAGCTTATCCCACAACGTGTGGGCACTCGTTTCCTGTGCGACATGATGGAACACGCTATTGTCAATCCACTGACGAATTTGAGCAACAGTCTTCTTGTTCAACTTTTTCCAATCGTCATCACTTGTCTTCTCGGGTTTGACACCTTTATTTTCGATTGGCCCGGCTAAATCCTTCAAATTTAGCAAATCCTCCATGCGCGGCTTCCACATGTTGTAATTAGTAGGCGTCAATCGCATCATCGTGTCCGACGTTGAATTTTCCATGTTAAAATTCAACAAGCTTGCTTGTACCCAAATTTAGAAGCTGAATTTGGGGAAACGGAGTGCACGGTTGGATCCGGAACGGTCGAAAACCTTGGGAACCGTTCTGACTTTGTCAAAAACAGATCAAAAATGAGTTGAACCGGGCCGAAACAAGTTGGAAGGAATTGAACCGAATTAAATCCGGTTTTGACCAAGTGTTGACCGCCTGACAGAGTTGACTGGACCACCAAGTTTGACCGGGTCGAAAATGGATCCGGGTATCTTCTTCTTCACCCGGATTTCTCAAATGGGCCGAGTTAACTCGCCGTTAACTCGGTCGGCATGAAACGGAGGTTTCCGGCGATCGAAAAATTCCGAAAAATATATATTCGGAATCCTTGCAACACGAGCTTCGCAACGATAGTAACAAAACACGATTTCGGGACGGAAAAATTTTGACGTCGAATTGGGTCGTCTTCGATCGTCACTTTCCGGCGATCGAAATAGCTCGAAAACTATATATTCGGAATCGTCAGACCGAGAGCTTTACAACCGTGATAAGAAACCAAGGTTTCGGGACGAAAAATTTCGGACGAAATTTTACCGTGGCTCTTGATACCACTTTGTTGGGGTTGGAAAATTCTTCATTCAACAATACGAATGAATTACAATAGGAGGAGCAACTCTCACACTCGACTATTACAAAAAACCAACCCTCAAATCTCACGTTTTAGCTCTACGGCTTTTTCTCTCTATTTTCTCTCGGTGTGTGTTTTGTGTGTTTTGTGGATGATTGTTGAATTCCTCTTGAAGCTCTATTTATAGGCACTGAATTTGGAGAAGCCGTCAAAGGAATAGTTGGAGTCGTGAAAGGAATAGTAGCCGTCAAAGGAACAGTTGGAGCCGTGAAAGGAATAGTAGTCGTCAAAGGAATAGTTGGAGCCGTAAAATGAATAGTTAGAACATGTGGGAGGCTGGTACAACAGTCATTTGGTCGATTAAAATCGATTTGACTTGTTCCAACTTTTTGTCCAGTCTGTTGAGAAAAAGTCATGCTATCCATATAAGACCACGTCATTTTGACCAACCTTCGAATTCGTAAAAGATAACATCATCCCGTAATTCATCTGAGAGTACATCAGCAAATCACCGTGACCAACAATAAGCAGGTATTGATTCGCCAATTCAAAAAGGATTGGTAATATTGAACCGTGAACAACTATTACCACGTAATGAGAACTCCAATGAGAATCAAATGGGGGAGAAGGAACGGGGAAACAAGTGGCTGCCATGAAAATTCTGAGTAAGAGTACTGAATTGGGCGAGAGATACATATGCTTACGAACTGGGCTGCTACACATGCGTCCGCCGCATCTTATCCACTAGTCATCCTCATAACAAAACACTGGATAATTCAGGTAGCGGCTCGAAAAACAAAACGGTCACTAGAGATGGTACCAGGTTTGGGGGAAAGGGGTTTGCATGGCAAGAAGTCGCATAAGGTCAAGATTAGAAAATAGGGCAAAAACTCAGCGCAAGGAGTAGCATGCATGGAAACTCAGCAGCAACGGAAGAGGTTAGGAATGTAAACGAGGAAAATATGGTGAAAAAACAAAAGGGAGGTCAATGTTATCTCGTAACATAACACGCAAAAACTTCGGCGGAGGCTGTAATGCAGTCCTGCCTTGATCAATGAGTCTGTTAAGCTAGAACTGTCAAGGACTAGAGAACCCTGGGATAGTTTGCGGACTGAGATAGTTGGTTTCTTGATTCCAACCTCCTCTAATTTTCATAACTGAAACAAAATGTCGAATAAAGAAAATAGAGGCAATCAAAAGGCAAATTGATTATTTTGAATTTTGTGTGGTGGTGAGTGGTCTATCAGGATGGAAAGCATTATTATGGTATAATTCTACTAACTTTCGGTCGGTTAGCATGTCTGACAATCATATTGATGTTGTGGTTCCGGATTTGGGGAAAGGGGCACATTGGCGGTTCATAGGTTCCTATGGCGAGCGTAACACAGTGTTGCACATGAATACATGGAATTTGTTACGTAGGCTTAAGGGAGAGCCCGCTAGACTCTTGCTGTGTGCGGGAGATTTTAACAAAGTAATTAGTCACTTTGACAAACGAGGTGGGCCACCTAGACCGAACTGGCTTATGAGGATCTTTTCTGATGCTTTATTTGACACATAGCTCAGCGAACTAGGTTTTAAGGCGTCAAGATTTTGTGGTGTAATAGGCGACCAAAACTGTATACGGTCTGGGAAAGGCTTGATAAAGCATGAAAGAATGTTGCAAGGCGGGAATTATTTCCGGTGGCGAGGATAGATAACATACCAATTTTACATTCTGATCATGCATCGATATATTTGCATTGATTTTTAGTTGCAGACTGGATAAGGAGATTGAAGGATACACACAAAGAGGTTTCGCTTTGAGGCCGTGGGGGTGAAAAAATCATAATGCGAGGAACGCATTACGCAATTATGGAAAGAGATGGATGGGACTGGAAATGGCAACCAACTTCGGCATAAGCTAGAAAATTGTAAACTAGGGTTAGTGAAGTGGAATTAAGTCTACGGGGCAGATTTCAAGACACCGATTAAAATCCTGAGTGATAGATTTTGGTTTTGCGCAATGGTCTGATCACGGAGGAATCTAAGGCTGAAGAGAAAGAGTTAACGGTTAAGATGGAGGCACTAGTGGATACTGAGGAGTTATACTGGACGTAGAGGGCTAAGGTTTTGTGGTTGATAGAAAAAGATCGTACTACTGCATACCTCCATAATGGAGCTAATGAGCAACGGAAAAAGAATGAGATTATAGAGTTAAATGATGCAATGAGGGTGATTAGAACTAACCTTGAGGAGATTGACTCAATTGCAACTGAGATTTTTCCAACACTTTTAGTTTGACAAGGCTCTTGGCAGATGTCATTGAGGAAGTATTACGAGATATCGGCGTGCACGTCAGCCTTGAGGTGAATGAATGCATTATTTGGCCATTTTTATCTGACGAGGTAATTCAGGTTTTACAAGATATGTACCCTTACAGATCTCCTAATCTTGATGGATTTTCTGTTGTTTTTTATCAAAAGTATTGGAGAAGTGTTGAGCAAGATGTCATTAAATTTGTTCTTACTTATCATGATGATCAGATTCTGGACCCTTTGGTAAGTTTTACTCATATTGTGTTAATTCCTAAAGGTGCTAACCCTGATTCAATGACACAATTCCATCTTATTAGCTTGAGTAACGTTAGTTGCAAGGTTGCATCCATAGCTTTGGAAAATCGCCTAAGCTGTTCCTTTCTCATGTGATTTCTCATTCCCAATCCGCTTTTGTTCTGGGGCGACTTATTACAGATAATATTTTGGTCATGTTTGAACTCAATGACTTTTTGAAAAATAAATGGAGAGGGAATCATTGCCATATGACCTTGAAGTTTGATATGAGTAAGATGTACGACCGATTCGAGTGGTCCTTCCTGGAACAAGCAATGCTTAGATTTTGTTTTGCACCTCAGTTTGTGTCGCTTATCATGTTGGGTGTTAGGACACTGTCGTACTCCGCTATTATTAACATAAGGGGATCGATATTTTTTTTCTTCTATAGGGGCGTTAGGCATAGGGATCCTTTATCCCCTTACCTATTTTTTATTTGTTTCTGATATTTTTTAGCTTGTATAGCTATAGCAGAGGAACGAGTTATTTTGAGGGATACAACGATTTTCAAAATGCGTCGTGGGTTTCACTTTTGTTATTTGTAGATGAAACCATACTGTTCTGCAATGCTAATCGAGAGTCTGCTGCTGAAATTGTGGGGAACAAATAAATTTGGAGAAGTCAATTTTGGTTTTTAGTAAAAACACGAGTGTGGAGTGGGCGCATGAAATTTGGACTATTATGGGAGTGGCGAATGCTGAATATCATGAGATATATTTAGGGCTTCTATCTGTGGTCTGGAATCAAAGAAGGATTTATTTGATTATATTCAAGAACGAGTATGGAAGAGGGCTCAAGGTCATAAGGGTAAAACACGTTTAGAGTTCAACAAGAAGGTATTGGTAAAATCAGTTATGCAATCCATTCTCAAGTTTGCATTAAATTGCTTCCGGCTACTTGATTCTCTAATTAAAAAGACTGTCTATTATTTGTAACTATTGGTGGGGTAGCAAAAAAAAAAAAAAATCATTGGTGGCTTGGGAAAAAATGTGTCCATAAAAAGAGGAGGGGATATGGGGTTGTGAAATCTTAAAGCGTTTTATTTGGCACTCCTTGCCAAGAAAGTGTGGCATATTTTCCAAAACCCTGAAAGTCTTGTTAGTAGAATTTATAAGCAAAGTATTTTTCGACAAGGTACGACTTTGAGGCTCGTATGGGTAATGGAGAATTAAATTGAATTTGGGACGATGGATGGATTACTATACCGATTTCATTCCCGTGACCTTCAAACGCCCAAGTCGTAAGAGTAAACGAGCTTATTGATTGTGACGCGGGGTGGTGGAATGTTGAGTTACTGGTGATCTTTTTTGGGAGGACAACGTTCAACTTATTCTTTCTATTCCACTTGGAGGTCTGGAGAATCAAGACCAGGTGATTTGGCATTATGAGAAAAGCGGGGTTTTTTCAGCCCCGCAGTGCATACCATCTCATTATGTCATAGAATGTAGGGACGCGACATAGCGAGGGGGAACAAGTTCGACCATACATAAAGCATGGAAGTATATCTGACGGGTTTGTTGTGCGAGCAAATTAAAAAATTTCCTATGGCAAGTTTGTATGGATATTCTTCCTATGAGGTGGAAGCTTGAACGACGGCGTGTGCGTGATGTGGTCACATGTGTTTTTCGTAGGGAGGGCGTGGAGAATTCGACGCACGTGTTGTTTGATTGCTTGGTGGCAAGACATAGTTTGGCGTTATCGAATCTCCCTTCAATGTTCCTGCTTCGAGATGAGGAGATAATCACGGATCGGCTGGTCCGGGCTTCTCTCGATGTGGCAAGCGATGAGGTTAGTGTTGCTATTACATTGTGTTGGGCGATTTGGGGAAATAGGATCTCGGTGCTTGCGGTGGAAAAATTGAAACCACCAGTTGCTATTGCGACATTGGCACTCATATGCGCATACTTGGATCGCAGGTGGTGGCAATAGCAGGCTTCCCGAACCAAGTTAGTGGGTGCCGCCGAAGAATGGTTATTTAAAAAATAATTTTGATGGTGCACTGTCTGAGGAGGATGGCGAGGTCGGCATTAGGGTGATTGTGCGAGATTCTGATGGTGTAACGGTGGCGTGGTTGCAGTGCAGATTTGTGGCCATGTTGGAGCCGATGTGTGTTGAAGCGATGGCTGCTTTGTGGGCTATTAGATAGGCGGTAGGTATGAATTGGTTGGACGTGGAGTTTGGCTGCTAGCACATGACGAGCCTACATAGTTTAAAGATTTTTGGAGGTGATTGCCTTAATGTTATTAACTATATTATTCATCACTCCATGGAGAACGTGCACTACACCAATATTGTTGCTGATTTCTGTCTATTATTTTATTCGAGTGGAGGTTATACAATGTGTTGGGTTGAACGATCAGCTAACCACGAGTCTCATCATTAAGCTCGTTCGACATTGGGAATGCCGAGGAACCACATGAACGTTCTTTTGCTTATATTTAGAGTGATTGTTAAGTTTAGACCAAAACCGAGTATGACTAATCAAGAGTTATAAAACAACTTGAACTCTATTTTTTCTTTCTTTCAGTAGAAATTTTGTTTAATTAATTTGCTGAGTTTCAGTCGAATCAAATTTTCGAAAGACGAAAAACAAATTTTAAGAGATAAAAATGCAATTATACAAAGGTAAAACAACTCCAGCTCCATTTGTCTGTCCAAGTTTTATAGACATCATAAATTTCAATGGTTTCTCAAGATTTATAGATATCATACATATAATTTCAATGAAAACAATGTTAAAATATAATTGTGTGAACGCTAAACCATAGCTCTTGGACGCGATGGCCTTATTTGTTAGTACTACAATTTTAAACTGGTCCATATCAAAAAACCAATAGACAAACCGCTCCTTCTACGAGAAAACAAGAATTATCTTATATGATTTTATGATTAACACATTTTTCCAAAAATTTATAGTAATTTGAAATCAGGAGTTCTGGAAAGGCTGTGAGAGTGATCTAAACTCAGAAACTTCATGGAAGCTAGTACCTGCAAAAATCAAAGAAAAAGGAAGAAACTTTACTTATATGGAGCATGAAACTGTGTCTATACCATATAATAATTTACTCAAGTTTCCTTAAATATGTACCTGCATGTCACCAAAATGTATCTGCTGCCAGCATTTTTTTCTACTTCGGGCTGCTATTTATTTAAGTAACTTTTTTAAAACAATTTAAATCAAAATGAAAATATTAAATATACAAGATGAAGGAGGTTGCTCTGAAGTTGATGGAGGAGGTTGCTCTGAAATTGATGAAGGAAGTTGGTCAAAAGGTGGTTGTGAAGTTGATGATGTACCTTCATTTGATTTGTAAAACAATAACATTGTCTTACTTTTCCGTTTCTTGGTTGTTCCAGTCTCCATTGTGATTTATAATTTATTATAAGGACATATATATGAGGCAATGGATTAGGACATATGAATCATGAATGTCAACAAACAAAGTGACAAATATTAAACTTTTTAAAGTACTAGAAAAAGATAATGTTTCTTTATAAAGTAATTGTAGGTTAAAGCCTACTTTAAGAATTAACTATAAACTTATATGACATTTTTAACTTTTAACCTCAAGTTCAAATTTTATTTTTTTAGTAGGGTACCCAGTACTATAACAAGTAACCAACAAAAACAATTGTTAGTTTATTTACACAACATCCATCAAAGATTTAACCTAACAACAAATAATGTGCATAGAAAACTTTCAATGATCACACTTTCAAGCTCCCATTATAAATTTTAGCTAAGAGATTGACAAAAATGATAACCCTAATCCCTAAATCCTTAATATGTTAGTTCATTTTATTATCAAAAGTAAATTAACACAACTACACAAGCTAAAATATAAGACTTTATTTAATTAAAAAGAATAACTCACCAATCCCAATAGTTGATTTGGAGGCTAAGCTATTTTGTTGCGCGCAGCAGTACAATGGAGTTTATTCTTTATTTTTTATTTTTTTTCTCTTTTTTTAGTTTGTGTGTGTATAAAAAAGCTTTTGATTAGATGTGCTATAGAGTATAGAGGGATAGTAATGCTTGGGCTTCCTTTTAAGTTATATGTTAAGCCCAGAAACTTAAATTCGAAATTCATTTTTATTAGGTCACTTATATATATTTTTGTTGGGCTAATTATAAGTGTACCTAGTGGACTTTTTTTAAAATTTTGTACTCGGCTGCAGCCCACCTCAAGCCCCTCTGTGGCGCCGCCCATATCTGTTGGGATACCATTCTATAAGCTGGGGGATGATGACCATGAGTGGAAAGATCCTTTATATGTGGAAAATCCACTTTAACTCGCACTTCGTTTTTTTCTTCTATGGCTAAGTGATGTCCAATCTCCAAATTGCGGCTCAAATCATCTCTTCCTTGTCTTCTGGGATGTCAGGGTATGTTTCGCTGTAAGTCCACGTCAAATCCTTGCTTAAGTTGGTGATTTCAAAAGATACAAATGGGTGTTCAGAAATTACTTCCTTATAATCTTTTGAAAGAGTATATGCACAAGAAATCTCTATCCAGTTGATGCTCCTCCTGCACTTGATAATCACGGAGACTAAATCTGGAAAACCTAACGCGCTTCCGATTACTTCCCCGGGAACACGTACACTTGCTACAATACGTCGATCTAGGACCTGGATCAAAGAAAAAACCAGTACTCAGTAGCATAAAGAAAAAACAGTACTCAGTAGCATAAAGAGTGTACATGGTGCAAATTAAAATACCTGAGAAAGACGGTTAAGTTTCATTATGCCTTCAATCTCAGACAGTTGTATGCAATCGTAATAATATATACGTTCTGGAAAACAATCAGGTGAAAGGTACGTGATTTCTTGCAGCAAACTGCAGGAGTTCACCATCAACGCTTCAACTTTTGGCAGCTGTAGAAGTGATTCGAGCCTCTCACATGAATTCAGTTTGAGATTTTCGAGATTTTTTAAGCTTCTAATGCAATCTGGTAAGCAAAAAATTGGATTTTTGCTCAAATCCAATTCCCGCAACAAACTTAAATTGTGCCAGTCCTTTGGAAATGCAGTTTCTGAGAGATTACAATTTGCAAGGCTAAGCCTCACTAAACATTGGGGTAAATATAGTTGTGATACCCCTTGAATCATCTTTTCCTTTGATCTCCAACGGCCAAATATTTTTGCTCTCCATGATCTTAGATCTTCGGTGGAAGAGGACAAATGACTTAAATCAATATCATCAGCATGCAACACTTTCAAAGACTCCAGCTTCACTATTGATTTTGGTAAGTTATCAACCTTTGTGCACCCTGATATGATAAGTGTTTCAAGTGATATAAGCTTGCCTATATTCCATGGAAGTTTTGAGAGGTTCTTGCATCCTCGCAAATTCAAGAAGACAAGATTACTTAAGCACTCAATAGATTCATGGATCTCAATCAAACTGATACAGTCTTTAAGAATCAGACTCTCAAGACTTGGGAGAAAATTGAAATCCGGAGTCCTGGAAAGGCTATGAGAGTGACCCAGATTCAGAAACTTCAGGGATCCAAGTACCTGCAAAATTCAAAGAAAAAAGAAGCCAAAAAACCTGACTATCATGACACTCATCACAACATTACTGTTTATGCACAAACGGGAAACAATGTAATGCAGAATGATTGTACCTTGATTCCTTTGAAAACATTCTTTTAAACTGCTATAGCGCAAGTCAAGAACGACCAATTCTCCCAAAAGAAACTCTGCTGGTATAGAAGTATGAGGATATCGAAGCCATTTTAACCATTTGAGTCTTTTAGGGAATTTTGTAAAGTTTCCTGTGAATTCAACCTGATTGAGCAATAATATTCGTAATCTATGCATTCCCTCAAATGCGCTAGTCCTCAGGACTTCTGCATGTCGCTTTCTTGATGATGATGATACTTGATGCCCAAAAATGCCACCACCCTGAAATTGTTTGTTTGAACTTCCATGCCCCTGCCACACTGATTCATCAACTACTTCTTTGTTCATGCGTTCCATATCCGTTGTAACATTGGAGATTCCCTCATAAGATTTTTGATTGTGCAGGACATGCATGTCAAGGCATAGGCCTTCTACTGCTTCAGTGCCCTAGAAAAAAGCTTCAAGATTATTAAAATGCATTGTAACCAGCAGAATAAAAGAGATAAAAACACAGGGTTTATGAGCTTTACCGATTTGTCCCTTAGCACGTCAAAAGAATCCTGATGATTCCATAGTCTACTGCGCTTTCCAGGTTCTTTAGGTGATTCTCGGCGAACTATATCTCTTGCCATGTCTTGGAGTAATTGATGCATTGCCAATTTGTTGGATTTTTCAATTTTTAATAGATAGCCATCTATGAGGCTTTCAATTCCAATTGCAGTACAGAAACCCCAGGCATCTAACACACATTTTGCAAAATCTTTATCTTTCCCAATAAAGAAAAAGGCAATATGGAGAAATAAGTCCCTATCATGATCATCTTGTAGTGAGTCATAGCTAATTTGGAGTTTATTCACTATTTGGGTATCAGGAAACAGTTCAAGCTTTCTCAATGCACTTCCCCATACATCTACACTTTTCCCTGATAGAGAAGAACCTATTACTTGAAGAGCTAAGGGGAGTCCGCCACAGTGGATGACTATTTGTTGCGAGAGTTTCAGGTAATCATCAGCAGGATTCTCGTGTCCGAATGCATGCATACTAAAGAGCTTCAAGGACTGTTCGGTGTCCAGTTCTTGAACTTGATGCACTTCACAAGTTTTGCAGATTTGTAGCATACGCTGGTTCCTGGTTGTTATTATGATCTTGCTTCCTTGACTGAACCAGTTTCTCATTCCAAACACTGCATCTAGTTGATCAACTCTGTCTACATCATCAAGGACAAGGAAAAATCTTTTATAGCGTAATAGATCTTGAATCTTAGTGACTCCTTCATCAACATTATTGATTTTGCCGAATTTGACATTCGTGATGTCTGAAATAAGTTGTCTTTGCAGACGAACGAGACCATTTGGTTGCATTGAAGTCTCCCTCACATTAGCCAAAAAGCTGCTGCCTTCAAATCTTTCAAAATTTAGATTATACACGGACTTGGCAATGGTAGTCTTCCCAATCCCACCTACCCCACTGATTATGAGTATGCTAACATCAGTTGATTCATTTTGCAGCCACAAATTTATTTTTTTGAGCCTGGATTGCATCCCCACCAGGTAAGGGGTCGTGCTCAATACCTTCAAATTAAGTTTTTCCCTGATTACTCGCACGATTTTTTGGATAAACTTGGATTCTTGCCTACAATATTGCAACAAAACAGTTGTAAGTAAAAAGATCGGTAAAATTGGCTTACTTGGAATATCATGAATTCCCTTATTCTTTTCTCTTATGCTTGTTTTCGTTATTATTGTGAAACACAAGAAGTTTGAATTCATGGCTATGATGTCTGAGTTTTCACTTATTATGTTTATGACTATTAATAACATTTACTTAACTTAAGCATAACTTGTTCCGATTTAGGTAAATATATATAGCATTAAATTACCCGTTAACTTGATCTTGTAAAACCATTCCTGCCAAATCGGCTACCTCTCTGAGTGCTTCCCTCCACTGCTTTATCTTATTTAACAATTCCATTTTCCTTGTTGAATCAGTTTCATGCTGGACCTCCATCTCGTAACGTGCAAAAGCCTCTCCCAACTTTCCGGACTGTTTCCGTACATCAGTTGGCTCCACATCGTGATAGACAGGTAAAACGACATGTCCTTTCCTCCTTCTGTGGTCAAGAATCATCACAAGTTCTTCAAGGCACCATCTCGAAGAAGAATAGCCACTCGACATAATAACGATCGAGCATTTGGACTCACTGATTGCTTTTCCTAACTCAGACTTTAAATTTTCTCCTTTGGGTAAGCCTTCATCATTGTTTTGGTCTTATTTCGTCACGGTAATAGAACACAATAAATTATACAAAATGAGATCAAACAATGCTATCCAATATTATTAACGGACTAGCTTGGTCCGGAACACTTAATACAAGCTTTATAGACAGAATAACTAAATTACAATGTTATTAAAACGTGTCGAATTTCAACTATTCGATACTGACGTGTCGAATGAGGGTCAATTCGATGCGGTACAGGTATCACTGAATGAAAATCAATCTGGAAGGTATCGAATTCGATACATGTTATAGATGTCGAATTCGATGCGTATTTGGGTATCGAACAGAGATACGTTATTTATGTGCGTGTCGAACTGGGTTGATTCGATATGGGTCGTATCGAATGAGGCTGGTTCGATGCTGACTGTACTGAGCTGGTTCGGATCTCGAAAAGTCCCTTTGAATACAAGGGGACGGGCTATTTATAGAACCCGTCCCGTGGAACCCACAATCCAATATAGAAAGCCGTATCGAATCATGGTTGTTCGATACGCGCATCGAATCGGGCGTATTCGATGCGCTGTTGGGCTGGCCCAGCGGGGAGAGCTTACACTGCTGATTCGATGCGCGCCTCGAATTCTCCCTATTCGATGCGCTGCTGGGCCGGCCCAATAACGTTATATTGGGCCAATCCTAAATTACACCCATCATATAGTCCCCCCAGTTTGGGAGACGATATCAATTTAGAGATCGTCTTCCAAACTTTGCAAAATAAAATTGTACTGATTTGAGATATTTGTAATCTTAGTAAAATTGGATCAGCTCACCGTTCTTGTAATAAAAAGATAATTTTCGACGCATTGAATAGTTCGCTGTTCGATACGTGAAATAGCGCGCATCGAATTCCAGCTATTCGACGCGGTTATTCGATGCGGCAGGTTAGCTGGGCCTGCTGGGCCTCTCGTCCCATATATAAGGGGGTGCTGCAGTGGCTCAATCATTATTCCGCTAACAGACGCTGCTCTTCAGGTAATACGCATCGAATTTGTGTCATTCGATGCGTCTCGTATCGAATGATAAGTGATTCGATACGATCAGCATCGAATTGTATAAATTCGATGCGTTAAATTTTTTGGTTATCCTTGTTATGATCCTATCGTTACGTGCTTTTGATCTGCTATCTTACTTTGTGCAGGATATAAGCAACCACGCAAAACTTTCTATTACCGAGAATATACTTAAGGTGAAATTTTTTTGTTTTTATTATATCTTATCATTTAATTTTTTAACACGTTCGGTGTTGTATATATATGAGTGATATACGAGAGTGTGTAGTGACGTATGCGTCCTTAGTCAGTCTCGTTTTTTAAATATATTTCAGTTAATTCTTTATCAAAGATGGTGAGCATTGAGACCCGATCCGGGAGTGATTCGAGTTCAGGCTCTAGCTCCAGTTCGATTAACAAAGAGAATCTTTCAAACGCACCCGCAGTTCCGACCACAGGCGATGCAGATGTCTATGATTTAATAGACATTATATCCATTGATTCCCCGGCGGATAATAATCCTGCTCCAGAATTGAATCCGACAACTGAGGTCAATAGTAATGAATCTTCGCCCTATAGAGATAATCGTGCTGCGAGCGAGGGTGAGGAAGATGTAGATTACATTAATAGGGAATTTGACGATCATATCGAGGTCCCAGGAATGACCTATGACCAATACGTGTCTCGTCTCCAGCATAATCGTAGGGGATTGCGCGAAAATTTTAATATTCCAGACAAGTATAAAATCGTCATTCCTGGTCCAAATGATCGGATGCATACTCCACCACCCGGTCACATCACTGTGTTTGTCGGACAGCTTTTAAACGGATTGCGCTTTCCAATTCCTTATGAGCTGAAATGGCTTCTGCGGAAGATAAATGTCATTCCTGCTCAACTCACGCCAAATTCTTACGGGAGCATGATTGGTTTCATCATAGTGATGAAGGCTCTGGGGGAACGACACAGTCCTAATGAATTCTACGCGTTATTCGAGATTGCGAGACGCGAAGAAGGCTTCTACCATGTAAAAGCTCAAACTAACCGAAAGTTTTTAAACGGTGGGGCAACCGGGTACGGAAAGGATTGGAAAAGAAGATACTTCTTCATTAAGGAGAGTTATCAAAACGAGTTTTTGGGATTCCGCCGGGAGTCGTTCACCGGATCAAGGGTAACAATTCCCAATGGAGTTTCCATAACCCTGTGGAATTGCGAGTTTATTCCCAATCTAGTTAGAGAACATCAATTTGATGTTAAAAAGCTCGTTGAAAATCGAGTTCTTTCTTTGGCTGGGTTGTCACCAGTGAAGTACAAGGGAAAAATGACCCTTGGTATATATCTGATCTTTCTGATATTCTTGTTTACGCTTATTATGCATTCTAACGATTTGTCTTTGTTGCAGAAAAATACTTCATGAGTCGACACGCAAGGATGAACCGGGTTCTAGATGCGGATATGGAAAGTTCCCAGACCGAGACTGCGCGTACAATTCCTCCTCCTCGGAAGAGAAAGAGTAAGGGTAAGAAGAAGGTTTCTGAACCCTCAACTGCTACTGCAGCTGCTGCTGCTAGTGTTCAGCCAGTTGACGCTTTCGAGGACTTATTGGGGAGTAATCCTGAGGATAATCCAGGCGGTGGCGAGGAGTTGGAAAGCAGAGCAACCGAGACTGGCGAGGATGCCGGCAATCTCATTCATCGTAAAAGACGAAGAATGCCGCAAAATTTATCGCAGACCGCAGGGGTTGCTGCTACGACTAGTCAAGCTGCCAGGCCAAGCGCCTCTAACCCTCCTGTCGGTGCATCCGGTCCAAGTCACGCGGCCGGTCCTAGCCAGGGTCCTCGAGCTCGAGTCGCTGGATACCAATTATCGGAGGCCGAAACCATCGATCATTTGAAGGCAATATTGCCTGGTTTATCCGTCCCTCTTCCAATTTCTGACGAAGAGAGGCAAAGGCTGGAGCGAAATACATTGCATCTGCTGACAGCGGTAATGACGTCTTGTTTGACTTACATTTTCTGTAATTTTGCTTTGCAAATTTTTATCTAATCTTTCATGTGTTGTCAGGCGGGCGGCTTCGTGGATGTTATGGCCTCGGCCTTAATGGATTTCAAGGAGACCGCCACTAACGCTGATAACGCTGCACTTCAAGCTGCTCTCGATGCCAAAGAAATAGCTTTGCAAGCGGCAAAAGATGCTCGAGAGGAAGCTAAAAAGGTCGAAGAAGATCTCAATCAGCAAATTTCTGCGCTGAAGATGGAGGTTGCTGCAGCCAAAGAGGAAGCCCACAATGCTGATTTCAATGGCTATATTCGAGGCCTCAAAGATGTAAGATATATTATTCCTACAATTTGACATCTATTCTCTTATTTTCAATCTTATTAATATCTTTTTTATCCTTCTAAAAGGTTTCCCCTGAGGAAACATTGGAAATTGCTGAAAAGTTCCTCCGGGGCAATACGTTTCAAAAGCTGTGCACTCGCCGAGATGATCATGTGGCTCGAAATGCTCAAGCTCTTACGGTGCATCAGTTCTATACTTCTGGCTATGTTCGTGGCAAATTTGAACCAGAATGGTTAGACCTGTCCCTGGGGCCAGATTTGAAGAAACGTCCACCTCGTCACACTTCTGAGGCTACAGAATCTGATGAGTTTGCCCCTCTGCTGGATAGGGAGGATCTCGTTCTTGGAGGGTTATCACCGCCGTTAGAAATGCCCGAACCATATCCCTCATCAGAAGATGAAGAATAAGACTGGTCGTTACTCAGGCTGTCTATTATTTGTGCGTTTATAAACAATTTTCATTTGTAACTTAATTTGTGTAGGGCGCTGCGTCGCCCTAATGTGCTTGAAACAATTTAATATGCGTTACTTAATTTGTGGGATACTGACTGTTGTCTTTTCTTTCAATTTCTTATCTCAGTCCTTTACTTTATTTTGACAACCTGCTGGTTCATTATTTTTCATTGAAAATTGTTTATCAATATTTTTCGTAGTATCTGCCTTCTACTTCAATGACCTTAGTCATTTTGGGGCAAAATGTTTGTTTCAATTTGTTGTTCGTGATTTTCCGAGTTTGTCGCAATATAGCACGTCCCTCCCTTATTTTGTTTTAGGGGTTTATGGTACCTCATGCCACTTTGGGCAGGTTCTCATCCTTCTTGTATTGAACTTTTACCGGTATCTCGTGCCTCTTTGGGGCAGAATCTCCGTTCTTTATGTCGTCTTTGACTTCTACCGGTATCTCGTGTCACTTTGAGACAGAGTATCCGTTTTCTTGATTGATTTAGGGATTTTCGGTATCTCTTGCCACTTTGGGGCAGAGTTTCCGTCCCTTTGTTGCCTCTGGCTTCTTTCGGTATCTCTTGCAACTTTGGGGCAGAGTTTCCGTTCTTCTGATTTCTTCGGGGATTGTCGGTATCTCGTGCCACTTTGGGGCAGAGTTTCCGTTCTTCTAATTCCTTCTGGGATTTTCGGTATCTCGTGCCTCTTTGGGGCAGAGTTTCCGTTCTTCCGATTTTTTCTGGGATTTTCGGTATCTCTTGCCACTTTGGGGCAGAGTTTTCGTTCTTCTGATTTTCTAGACCTGCACTGATTACATTATGCAAAGTATACAAAATTTATGTAAACCAAATAATTCGACATAATTTTCTTTGAACAATTCAAATTAGATTATGTAAATTGAAATGAGCTTTGATCATTGCTCATTTCCATGACTTCCAGTGCTGTCCTTCAGATCCAGGATTTGTGGTACCTGTTTTAAATTCATACATTCTTGTCCCTCATGCGTGTTATAGCAGAGAGAACGAATAAAAACTTGTTCAAAATATTCAAAATGCTAACAAAGCTTGTAAATTTAAAACAGAATATTTATTCAATATGCTCCATACGCCCCGGAGCCAAGGCTATTGCTGCGTTTTCTTCTGGTTGTGGCCGCGTCCGGAGCGAGTTAACATAGCACTTCCAACCTTCAATGTGATCTGCAATGACTTCTCCCGTGCCAGCAATGGTGGGGAATTTTATCATCTGATGGTAGGTTGATGGTAGCGCTCGAAATGCATTCAATGTCGGTCTTCCTATGATTCCGTTGTATGCGAAATGCATGTCAACGATTACATAGTTCTCCCAAATTGTCGTTCTCTTTGGAGCTGTCCCCAATGAAGTTGGGAGCTTGATCATTCCTAGCGGTACTATCGCTGGACCTCCAAAACCATGAAGCGACGTTCTCACCGGTTCCAGTGCCTGGTTGTTCAATCCCATCTTGAGCAACGTAGAGTTGAATAGTACATTTCCGGAACTCCCATGGTCCACAAGCATTTTGGTGACTCCAAAATTAGCTATATCAACAGTTACCACCAAAGGGCAATTTAAATCTGACATCTGTATAGCTTGTGCACTTAGTTTCCGTAGGTCTGCAGTGGAGAATGTGATCTCTTCGTGTGGCATTTCTTCGATTCTTAGCATATTAGCCATATGAACATAATTATCTGCTTCAATAAACCTTGTGATCTTTCTACGACCGTTGGTAGAATCTGCTCCTCCTGGTCCTCCTGCTATCATATTGATGATGCCTCTCCTGGTGTTTCCGTCCTCAATCTGGGGGTATTGAAAAAGTTGCGGTTCATCGATTGCCCTCTGCTTATCTTTTCTAGGAGATGGAGTTCTCTTACGGTTGGAATTGTTTTCTTGTTCTTGCACCTTCTTGACAAACTCTACCAATTTGCCATCCTTTATCAACCGCTCAATCTCATCTTTCAAATTTATGCATTCCTCTGTATTATGCCCCTTCTGATTGTGGTACTGGCAGAATTGATTTGAGTACATTGTAGCCTTGGACTCTCTCATCGGTCTGGGATCCTTTAACCATCCTTTTTTCTTTGCTGCCCCAAATACTGCCATAATGTGAGCGTTTAGTGGGGTGTACCTTCGAGGCGAACTATCCCTTTTGTAATTTTTGTTCCTGTTCCTGCTGCTGTTGTGGCGATTTTGATCTTCTCTGCCTCTCTCTCTATCTCTTATTGCCACATTGTTAGGAACTTTGGTTGCCATCATTTCCTCGAAATGAACCACATCTCGAGCTATCTTGTTTATTTCTTCAACTGTGGTGGATTTTCGTTTCAGTAACTCACTGCCAAACATGGTGTTGGTAGTTGCACGAAAAACTATGCTTGCAACCATTTCTCCCGTCGGACTATCAATTCTTAATAGCTCTGTATTGAAGCGTTTCATGAAGTCCTTTAGACTTTCATTAACTTCCTGTTTCATCGTGTATAAGTGGGAGTGATCCAAAACCAGTCTAGACTGACTAGAAAACTGATCCTCAAACATCTTTCTCAACTGGGCATAACTCTCAATGTGCCCATGAGGAATTCGATTAAACCAGTCAGCAGCCACTTCTGATAGAGTCGTTGCAAATATCCTGGCTTGCATATTGTCCCTGAAACCGTAGAGGGACAATTTTCTGTCTAATTGGAAGAGGTGATCTCGGGGATCAGATTTTCCGTTGTATGTTTTTAATTCCGGGATTTTATCTCCTTGCCTTAGAATTTCCGACTCTATTTCTCGGCAAAAAGGACTGCGATTTATAGAATTGTCCTCCCTTGCCGTTTGAGTCTCGGCTATTGTTTTCCCCTTTTCCAATCTTCCAACGTTTCTACTTATTGTGTTATGCTTGCCATGCAAATCAAGACCTTCTGGCTGTCTTTGATCATCTCTCCGTTTTCTTCTCCGCGATTCCTCTCTATGATCCTCTTCCTCATTCCTATCTTTCCTGGAATTTCGGCTCTCCGACCGTCTTCTGTCTTCTCTTCTAGTTCGTTCAGCAGCACATTCTGCCTCTCTTTCCTTTTGTATCTTCTCATGAGGCCTTTTCGATTGTATCTCTACAGATACTAGCTTCTTTCCTCGCTCTTCATGAACTGATTTCCCTTTGCTGTTCATCCTTTCCGAAGTATGTCTACTTCTTTGGTCGTCTTGCTGTGACTTTTCCTTTTCCTTCCCTTTCTGCTTTCGGACAGCTGAACCTTGTTCTCTCAAGTTCTCAGAATATTCAACAGGAGATGGAATCATAGCGGGAAGCACGGTAGGGAGCACCTCAGCCATGACCGCTTTTATCATTGCGAATAATTCACTCTTGAATTTATCTGGAATTGCAGCATTTGTCGCTGAAGCTCCACTCACCTCGGCTTCATTAATGGGTACCTTCTCAGCTTGAGGTCCTTGGTTTTCTTTCCTAGCCGGAGTTGGCACCGCCGGAGGTAATGTTGATGGTCCAACTATATCTGGCATACCCCGTTCAGGTGTACCCGATCGTTCTTCTCCCGTATTACCTTCTAGAGCTCTACTCTTGGATCGAGTTATTCTAGTCATACTGCCTATGAAACTAATATAATTTGTGTTCCCACAGACGGCGCCAATGTTTTGGTCTTATTTCGTCACGGTAATAGAACACAATAAATTATACAAAATGAGATCAAACAATGCTATCCAATATTATTAACGGACTAGCTTGGTCCGGAACACTTAATACAAGCTTTCTAGACAGAATAACTAAATTACAATGTTATTAAAACGTGTCGAATTTCAACTATTCGATACTGACGTGTCGAATGAGGGTCAATTCGATGCGGTACAGGTATCACTGAATGAAAATCAATCTGGAAGGTATCGAATTCGATACATGTTATAGATGTCGAATTCGATGCGTATTTGGGTATCGAACAGAGATACGTTATTTCTGTGCGTGTCGAACTGGGGTTGATTCGATATGGGTCGTATCGAATGAGGCTGGTTCGATGCTGACTGTACTGAGCTGGTTCGGATCTCGAAAAGTCCCTTTGAATACAAGGGGACGGGCTATTTATAGAACCCGTCCCGTGGAACCCACAATCCAATATAGAAAGCCGTATCGAATCATGGTTGTTCGATACGCGCATCGAATCGGGCGTATTCGATGCGCTGTTGGGCTGGCCCAGCGGGGAGAGCTTACACTGCTGATTCGATGCGTGCCTCGAATTCTCCCTATTCGATGCGCTGCTGGGCCGGCCCAATAACGTTATATTGGGCCAATCCTAAATTACACCCATCAATCATCCAGGAACGTGTGAAATCCTGCTCGCGTCAAAGCCTCTTAAAGATGACCCGTAATAGTTTTTCGAGTGTCTTCGCCCCTGAAACTCAAGAACACATGATAAGTGTATGGAAGTGTGGGAGATTGTGGTGGGATTCCTGAAGTTAGCTTGGAAGCCATTGAAGAACTCTTAACTGCAAAAGATGTTGCTCTTCAACAATGTTCAACATAATGCATAAATACTGCAAAGGATGCCAAGGAATCCAATGTACATTATTATATGTTGACTTGTTGACTTAAGATATTTCTTAGCATCTTCACAATGTAAGTTATGGTACAAATATACCTTCTTTTCCTTTAACATATACGCATGTCATGTTTTTTTTCCTTTTCTGTTATTAAATAAGAAAAGAAGCCTCAAAATTAGGCCTGTAACTTTATAAAGACTGTAAACAGGGCATTTTTCTTTGGGTTCTTTTATTCCTTGCGTGATCAGATTTTACTGATATGGTAAATCACGTATTTTGTGGACCCGAGCATTTTATTTCTTAGTTGAAGTTTGCGGTGTTATAAAACCCACCGAGAAAAAAATTGTTATGTTTCTTGGAATGTGTGCTTTTGTCGGGAAAAATTTTATATGGACCAGGTCCACAGGAATTGTATGACCATGCGGTCCACATTTGTCAAGCTTTTTGCCTTTTAGTCCCTCGAATTTAAAAGATAATAAACCTTGTATTTTACTTTGAAAAATTATGTTGCGACCCTAAGAAAGAATTTATTTATCCAGACGTGTTCAAAATTGGTATCAGAGCCAGGTTTTATTTATTTATATGAAAATTTATTTATCATACCTCATCCCTTTGTGAGAAGAGTATTTTATAAACATGAATAATCCAGTAATGGATAATATATGGGGTCTCCCATATCAGTTCTCTTTCAGAGGACATAAATGTTCGTATTAAGAAGCAAATCGTTGCTTAACAAGATACCTTGAGTTCTATAAAACGGAAATCAAACATCATTATGTCCTTTGTTGCGACCTAAAACAACAAGAAAATATTTGTCCTATCAAGAATGCTAGGCTAGAAATAGTCAAGCAGATAAAAATTAGCCTTGAAAAGGCTAATAAGCAAAGTTCCACATTGAGCCTTTAATTATGTCCGGTATTATCCTAGAACAAGAGCTCCAACTTTTGAAGACTAAGTTAGAATTTCTAGCTAGTCAAAGACCTGACAACATCTCTAGCATCAGAGCCAAGTATCTAGCTGTTAATGGCCTCACGGCTGAAATAACTAGGATAACCAGATTAATTGTCGAAAGAAATAACAGATGAGTAATCTGGCTTTGCCAAATTTTCACGAGCTTGAGACTGATGGTTCTAAGTTGTCTCAGGACCTTAGAGAAATCCAGAAAACGGTCCAATCATATGGTAATCATCAATACCATGTGCCCGAGCACCTTCAAGAAATCCAGACTAAACTGGAAACTATGTCACGACGTCAGAAGGAAATTATTGAGGATCTTCAAGACATCCAACGATGAATGAAGAACTTGGAATCCCTTCCAAGACCGGCCGAAAGAAGAAGAGGAGGATGGCTACCACCATCCTTTGGAGACGAGCCCCAAAAGGGTAAGGTGGTTGAAGTCAAGAGAGAAATGACGAGAAATGAAAAACTGGAAGCTCTGATACGAGGAAAAGCTAGTACTTCTTAAACAATCATGTCCAGATTCAAACTTTACGATATCAACTACGGAGATTTGCAAGATTTTTCCGATCTAGCAGAATCATTTTCGGGGTTAAAACTTGTGAACGTTCAATGCCTAGAAGATACATTGGTGCCAAGAAAAAATCCTCCCCAGAAGCAGTCGACGGTAACAGAAAGTTTTGGATCTCATAATCCAAATCCGATTCGAGATGAACCCATGCCACATCAGAACGATTTTGTGGCAGGATCAGTGTTTCCAGTGGTGCCAACCAGATCGAGAGCAAGAAGGCCAAACATTTATGGTACACCCTACGGAAGATCCCAATTGGATCCGATACTTCCTTATGGGCTTATGCTCAATCTGGATATATTAGATTTCAAAAATTGGGAGGCGTTGATCGATGAATGGGCATCGACAATGAGAATCGTGGCGACAACGCTGGAACTCAACAAAGAAGGGTTCATAATAATGTTACAAATGAGCCTCGAGGGATCGGTCGGTCATGATCGAATGGGAACATGCTACTCCAGAAATTAGAGATGGTGTTCTATCCCGCGAAGCCCTCAAAGATATTATGGACATGATGGCTAGACTGTTAAAAATATACTTCATCGGAGAAGGGTACTTTGTTGATCCCAAAATCGGAGGAGGTGACCAGGAAAAAGCCCGAAGATACGAGCGGGCCCTGCATAGCCTAGAGTTACATGATGTATGCAACGTCGATCTATACATCAAGTTGTTCACCAAATACAAGTGGAAGAGCCGCATCAATGAAGATACGGCGATCCCGTTGTTCTTCGCCAAAATACCAAGTCCATGGCGAGAAATGTTACTAGGAGAATACATACATGTCAGGATGGATACAGTTGCTCGAAGAATGTCCTTTCTCAAGGTCAAGTTGAGCGAATGGTGCCAGAAGGCAGCAATCCTAAAGAATTTCAAGTGATTGAAAAGAATTAACAAATCAGTCCGTCTTTCCTGCGACGATAATGGCATCCCAACGGTCATAGGAGCACCCGAAAGACACCGAAAAAAGAAGCATAGGGATCACCCCTATGAACCAAGAGGAAGCAGGTTTCCCAAAAGATCTTCGTGGGGACCAAGAAGATTCTGGTCCAAACGGAAGGCCCGAAGCTACAAATCAGGGCAAAGACCAGGACAGAGCCGAGGAAGGACGACTTCTAGTCAAGGAAGTACCAGCAGACCACCAATAAGGAGAACTAAGGGCAAATGAGAGTTTCAAGGATTGCAACTGTTGGACATGTAGGGCCAAGGGACACATTTCAACAAATTGTCCTGAGAACCAGAAAAGAGGAGTCAGACAGTTCGAAGCTATACCAGAATTCGAAGAAGCTATCTACTTCCAAGATCTTGTTCAAGTTTACCAGTTTGAAGATATTCCTTCAGACGAAAGTATCTATGAAGAGGATGAAGGACAAGATGAGTCTTCAGAACCATAGTCAGAATCAAATTGAAGACGAGGAGATATTCCGTCAGGAAGTGCAAGAAGACTTGTTAGGATTTTTCTCACAAACCAGCATATCTCACAAGGCTCTTATGAGGATCATGCGAGAAGACCCTAAGCTCTGAGTTTATGATGGTTTTACTATTGGAAAAATGGAGAGCGTTTAGCACAACTGAGCCTCAGACAAAGGAAGCATCACATCATCTACAAAGTTACGGCGGGAAAAATTGCTATCCCGATGGAACTTACAAATAATGTGATGGAAATGCAGCTGGTTCCTATGAATGAAATTAAAGAGGAACTGAGTCGACTCAATGCCGAGGTTGCCCAGAAGATTTCATGAATCCATATTGCAGCCATAAGGATCTTGATCAAGGTGACATTCAAAGAAGGTATCAATTTGCCAATTGATATTGCCATATTTGACAGAAGAATCTAAAACCTACGAGACTGTTGTCTTGGAGGAATATCAGGAAATCTATTTGCGGGAAAAGTGGCAACGTTCGTTTACCCAAAGATTGCCTATAATCTAGCCGATCGAGATTTCAATAGGGTCCTTACCCTGCATCAAGATTTCAAAAACAAGGAGTTGATGAATGAAGGAAATATGCCATACTCAATCACCTACAATATCTCCTATGCCCTCTCTAATACTCATCATTCTGACCTCTTCCGGATGAAAGAGTTTGTTGAGATACCCGAAATCTTTGACAAAGTGGCTCATGCAGTCAAACCAGAGATTTCTGATTGCCACATATCCATGAGATGGATATGATCATCCGTGATCAACCAGTGTTCGGGAAGAACACTAGTCAAAGGTTCGAACCCAGGAGAGTCTCTTTCCAGGAAAATAGGATGCATAGCCTAACATGGGGAAAGAAACCAATTGTTGAAGTTGTAATTGAACCAAAAAGATTTACAACTAAATGAGAACTCTAGTGTCTAGGAGGATGGTGCGAGGTCGAGGTGATCTTCGACATCACTTAGAAGGATAATACCCTTCCATGTGACGCCTTGTATTATCTAAAGCAGCCCTTAGTGGGGAGATATCAAGGAACACTAAAACTAGGTGGAATTGATTTCATCATCAACAGACGAGCATGAAAGATTCCGGAACAGTTAATTCTTGGGATTGAATTTCTCGAAGATCACAAACCTTGGGAAAGATTATCAGAAGGAATGGAATTCACAGTGGATGGGAAGAGATACAGATTCAAATGACCACTAGTCCATTTTCAATGTACATCTCAGTTGGGATGTTATATGAGAAGTTTCGAGCCAAATACTTCGTAGCGTATATCGACTCGGGGGCCGGTATTTGCACAACCAAACTAGGGGTTTTCTCTGAAGACGTTGGAGAAAATCTACCAGCCGTCGCAGGAAGAGATTTCTCGAAGAAGATTATCATCTTTCAAAGAGGAATAAAATAAGCCGAAATATTGATTGGAGGAGCGGACGGTACCCCATGGTACAAGGTCAAAACACCACCAATATATTTTCACGACACCGTAGCCGACATCCTACTCGGCAATAATTTACTGCAAATGTTCAAGCGTTTTACACAGGATAATGAAACAAGGCGACTTATTCTCACAACATTCTATGATCATAAGATCTTGGTACAACGATTGACGCAGGCATTTTACCAAAAATTGCCAATTCAATTCCGCAGCAAGCGTGGTGATGAAGGAAAACTTTGCTACCCAAAGATGAGCGATCAGAGGAGATATGGCAAGCGAATCCTTCAACTGCAGATTGACAGCCTAGGTGGCCGAAAAAATGAAAGGATCAAAAACGAAACAATCGAGATCCTAAAAGCCAGCCTAGAACCAAGTTTTCACTTGGACATCACTAATGAAGAACAGATTTCACTAAAAGATGTCAAAACCAAGATTCGAAGAAACTTCAATGAAGATCCTTTGGCTTGGTGGAACAAGAACGAACTCAAAGCATCCTTAAAAATCAAAAAAGGAAAGGAGAATGAGTTTGTAAGATATAAGCCTATCCTGATGAATCAGAATGACCGGACGGATATGCAGAACATTCTTAAGGAACATCTTGACCTTAAGCTTATCTTCCGAGGAGTATCTCCATATAGCAGTCCAGGATTCTTAGTCAAAAACCATGGAGAAATCAAAAGAGGAAAGCCGAGATTAGTAATCAACTACCAAGGGATCAATAAGATCTTGGAATTTGACGGATACTATATCCCAAGCCGAGAGCACCTTATCAACTGCGTCCAAAACACGAAGGTCTTCCCAAAGTTTGATTGCAAATTGGGCTTTTATCAAATCAAGATGGAGGAAGGAAGCAAGAAGTATACGACTTTCTCTACACCACAAGGACATTATATCTGAAATGTTATGCCAATGGGATTGGCAAATGCACCTCAGATATATCAAAGGAAGATGGATAATCTTTTCAAAGATTACTTCAGCTTCATGTTCATTTATGTCGATGATATCCTCATTACCTCAAGAAATATCAAAGAGCATGTTAAACATCTGGAAATATTCTCAGATGTTTGTCACAAGGAAGGATTGGTGCTATCCGAAAGGAAGGCAATAATCCTAACAAGGAAACTTGAATTCCTTGGTATTGAGA
This sequence comes from Linaria vulgaris, assembly GCA_948329865.1. Lineage (NCBI taxonomy): Eukaryota > Viridiplantae > Streptophyta > Magnoliopsida > Lamiales > Plantaginaceae > Linaria > Linaria vulgaris. The sequence goes on from OX415251.1 coordinate 66,057,354, forward strand.
TTGACGAATCAGGTATCATCCTCCAAACGCATTTGGTTAAAATGGTACGTGATTGGCGTGACAATCTCAAAATGGTCAAACAACTTCAAAGTTTTTTGGGGTTAGTTAATTTTGTAGGAATGTTTATTAACAATCTTGCAAGTTACAGGAAAGTGTTTAGTCCCCTGCTTAAAAGGGATGCAGAATTTAAATGGACAGAGGAACATACAGGAGCAGTCCAACAACTAAAGCAGTTGTGTCAAAATCTGCCCAAACTCGCGATACCTAACGATAAAGACGATCTGATTCTATATACAGATGCTAGTGATCATTGGTGGGCAGCCGTTCTAACGAAAGTAGAACCAACAAGAGAAGTCTCGTGTAGATATTGCAGATAATAATGCTGCAAGATGGCATATCAACGAAAAGGAATTCTTTGCAGTTCGCAGTGCATTTAAAAAATGGCCCCTGTTTCTACTCGCAAAAAAAATTATCTTAAAAATCGATAATACAAATGTTAAAGCTTTCTTAAAAAATAAAATAGAAAGTAAACCCGAGAAAGCCAGACTTTTAAGATGGCAAGCTGAATGTCAATACTATGATTTTGACGTTGTAATTATTAAATCTCATGAAAATATTCTTGCAGATTTTTTGACACGAGATGGAGCCAAGTGAAGCCAACAACATCCTCACTAGATGGAGGCACCACAACGACAACCTGGAAGAACTTAACAAGTCAATAGATAGCCTTACGATTAATGCCAAGGCTTCAGGACATGTACAAGAAAATGATCTTAACAAGGTCCAGACTGACATGAAAGTCGCAAGGCTTTGTAGCACCATGTTATGGGATAGTCTTTATGGCCCCATTATGCGAGATGCTTCAGAGTCAAAACTTGTCTCTGAACTACGAGCACAGGACGTGAAAATTGAGGTTAGTGATACAAGCACAATTAACCCAAATCCAGGAGTGGATCCTTATGAATATGAAGAGGATTCCATGAACGAGAAAGATTCCAAGATGGAAACATCTAAAGAATCAGGTTAGGATAAAAATTTAGATGCTGACATTAACGAGGTTAATCTTAGACCAAGAACAGAAAAATCTAAGATTAATGATAACCTTAAACCATCTCGATTGATTGAATATCAAAGAACATGGGAAATATTATATACAAGAATGGGACTTGTCCCAGGTAAATCCCAAGCCGATTGGTCTGGAAGATACCCACGAGTCTGGACTCTACTAGGAGCAAAACCGGAGAATGTTCGAGAATGGCTTGACTTTGGCTGTCTAGCCTCTGTTTTCACTACATCCCCAGGGTTTTTGGAAATTTCAAAATTACCAGAATGGATTTACAAGGGAGTGTACGATATATGGAAGAATAATGATACACTCGGTAGAGGAGAAACTCTGGAACTGAAATTTATTTCAGCAGCTCCAGAAATTACAGGAAAAGGTTTTTATCCCAGCTTTCATTTCATTAAGCTGCAAAGACCATACATGAAGGCTTTAGATTATATAAAGCCACCACCAGAGAAACAACTTCTAGTTGCTCCGATATCAGAAGACGATATTACTACAAGAAGAGCATTGGGACTTTGGGCCTGTCTAACTGAGGTAGACAAAGTCAAGTATTCATTTAAGACATTTCAAAAATCTGAAAACGGATCGTTCATGCTAAACACTATGATGAATAGCACTAACCATTTTGCCGAGACAATATTTGAAAATAAAAGGCAAAAGCTGTGGAAAAACGAGATTCCGGCAACCTCAGAAACCAGCCGAAAATTATGTAACATGATGCACGCTGGGAAATGGAAAGATCACATTTGTCCAAAATGCCCTGAGCAGAAGGAACCACTTTTTGGCAAAGGATTCCCGGTGAAAAAAGACAAATGGAAATACGACAGAGAGGGCTCCACTAGACCAGAAAAGATGCCTCGTGCGGGGAAAAGGACAAACGTTTCTGAAAAAACAAAAGAGGCCATGTGAAGCTGACAAAGACCACCTCTACTAAGGATAAAGAATGGAGGGACCAGATTCCCATTAACAAAGGGACAATAAGAGCTAGTGGATTAAAACGTAAGCCATGATGAATTAATCCACAAAAGAGAAGTGAAATCCGAGATTGGAGTCCGGGTGAGCTTCTATATATACCCAAGCTGAAGGAAGCAGAAGACATCAAACAACCTCCTCTGTTTTCTTACTCTAAAATAAATTATAATAAAAAAATATTCTGAGCTTAGCTTGTATTAAGTTTTTCAATTCTGTTGTTTAAATACGAGTGTATGTGTGTAGGAAACAAGGCTACTATGAGTAGCTAAACAAGTAACTCTTCTCTATAAGGGTTATGATGTTGTAATAAATAAGTTTCCATTTTATAAATAAAATTCTGGCTTTTGCTTGAAACAGTGTTTCCCTATTTAAATACCCAGTCAATACCACAATAGTATCTTTTACGCCCGGAGTAGGAAACGAACTAGGGATGTGCTAGTTGCCATTGAAGGAGCCATTACAGAACCATCGGTTGCGATCGAGTGGTTGGTTGAGGAAACTGTAAAACCTGATGGAAACCCGACGATAGTTTGATCAAAAAGAGGTACTATTTTAATTTTGACAGTTTATTTATATGGTCGGAAGCATGTTGGGCCTGATATGGTCGTTATGGACTATTACCAAATTTGAGGTCTCGATAAAGAAAAATTCTAAAACTTCTGGGGTTAATTTTTAATTCTAAAAAGTTATTTATTCGATTTATTATTTATTAAATTAAAATGATGGCTTGAAGGTAGGACCAGAACTAATTGAGACCACAAGGTCCATAGTTTCTATTATGGACAAGGTCCATGTAAGTCTTATCCCTTTTCTCATTAGTGGAACAGAAGGACGATAATTAGTTACTGTAGCTATTGCGATCTAGCTAATATTATAAGGATAAATAAGAATTTTTAATTTATGAATATAAATATACACGCACAGCACACGGATTACCTACGCAGAAGTTTTAGGATTGTAGACGCAGTCCTCTGTCTTCGGGAAAAGGGTAATACATCCCTTTATTATTATATTATATGTCTAAAGCAAGTAGAGAAAGATGTTTTTTGCATTGTTTTTATCTATTAGAAAAATTGTTGGTCATGTGCTAGCAAAACATTTAGAAGGTTATGATATGGAAAAATGAGATTTTTGTAAACTAAAACGAGTAAAATACAAAACTACCTTGGGTCATCTTGAAATTGCAAAACCTTTTCGTGCAATTTCTATTAGCAAAAATTTCCTTATGTCATTATTTCATTAGCACACTCATGTTTGCAAAAACTTATAGAAAAAAACTTGTTATGAACTTTTTACTTAAAGTAATTTAAAGCTCATTTGAATATAAGCAGTGAGTGTTTCCAAATCTTTCTAATAAAAATCGCTTTAGTTGAATTAGAATTTAAAGCGTTAACAACAACTACTGTTAAAAATCTTGTAAGACGCAATTACAATCCTGAAAACATACAAATATCTATGATATAATTATATAAAATAATTTACAAGAACAATCAATACTAAAAATTGATACTTTTGACTTTGAGGTGTGTGTGCACCCACCGGGTAAGGGGTCGTGTTAATACCTTCACATTTAGTTTTTTCCTAAATTACTTGTAGAATTTTCTTGATGAACTTGGATTCTTGCCCACAATATTGCCAAAAGAACCCCAAGAAGTAAAAAGTTTGGAAAGATGGCTCATTTGGAACATCATGCCTTTCATTTTTCAGAAGCACTCGGTGGATCACCGCGCGATTATCCCACTTCGTTTTTCTTATGCTAGTTTTGCTTTGGGGGTGGAAAGGAGCATATGTTTTTTTTTTCGCTCAAAAAGTAAATACATATAGAAACATGAAAGAGTGTCATACAGAGATACGAGGGGCATCCCCCAAGATACAACTAATAACAAGACACTCGAGCTCATCAATAACTAATCAGTACACTATCTAGATGAGGAATGCACAAAGCACTGGCCTAAGACCACAACTCGTGTAAAGCCTCATACTATATCTACCCTTTCATGACCCCCTGATCCACAAAATATATAGATATACTAGGTGCATTCTAGCTCCAGGACATGCATGTGGTGGCTGTACTCTCCAGGTATATTCTAGTAGACAATGGTTGCTATCAGGACAGCTGCTCAGTACCTAGGTCACATAAGGCCGATGCAGGTGCGCCAGTTTGCCAAATTTAAAAAGACATAAATTTTAATGCACCTTAATGTGTTTATTAAAAATAATTAAATATTGAATATTGATATATAATTTCTTATATATTTGAGTATTGTTTAATAACTACTCATGATTATTATTTTTTTATAATATTTTTTAAATTATTATGGTGGAAAGACAAAAGTATAAGTATTAAATTACTTCCAATATTCTATATTTATTTTATTTTCAACTTAGTTTTGTTCTCCATCTGCTTCAATTCTTCTCTAATATCATTCATTTACAAATTTTCTACGATTATTCATTAAATTTGAATAAAAGAACTAAGAAATCTTAGTGCGAGAACTAAGAATTTATAATGCGCCTCAGTGCGTAGCTCGGGCATTGGATGTGCCTGTGCGAGACCGGTGCGCCAAAAACTTTGACGATGTGAAGGATTATGTGACCTAGCTCAGTACTAATTCATCACTCTTTCAAGGGAGGAGGAAGAGAGAAGGTTAGTGAGCTAGCTGGACTTTCCACCATGTCATTGTCTCATGTAGTCTGTGCTCTCTGGCCTACCTGCTAAGAATAAGTGAAACAACCATATGACTAACAAACATAACAATTTTAAGGTGTTTGGATCCTCTCTAGATTGGCCAGTATGCTCTTGGTGAATCTGTTTGCTTTATTCCCAGTTTTATATATGATTCTTACCTGAAGCTTACCTGCTATTTCATTGCAAAGGGTGTGGCAGGTATAAGTTTATTCTCAAAAATAATGTGGTTTCTCCATCTTCAGATCCCAGGTCTTGCTGCTCTCAATTGGAATACTAGGCTCTTCTTTCTGGTGGATCTGCTAAACATATCAACCCACTTACTTAGTTGCATTTCCTGAGCATACACCATCAATGCCCTCATCATAGTCACAAAGATAGGTTCTACTACATGGCATTGGATAGTCACAAAGACATGTTCTACTACAGGGCATTGGAAGAACAAATGCTCCAAGGCATTGGAAGAACAAATGCTCTAGTGTTTCATCAGCTTTGCTACACAAGCTACAGTTCTTGTCAGTATTCATATTAAACTTAGCTAAACTATCTTTAGTAGCTAAGCTTATGTGCATTACCAACCATTTAATAAAAGCTACCCTAGGAGTAGATAAAGTTTTCCATACATGTGGGCTCCACTCCTCCATTTTAGTATTCATGTGGAAAGTTTGATAGCACTCTTGTATTACCTTTTAATTGCGTTGTCTTCTCCCATTCACTTGGTTGCATATGTGGTATTTTCCTCTCATGTCATCCTTGAGTCTCATAATTGTCTTCCACCATGGGGAGTCTCCTGCTTTCACTTGAACATTCTAGATATCATCAATTTTCGGCTTATATTCTTTCACCCAAGTATTCCAAATTAGGTATGTACTGGTGTTGAGTTAAGTGGATAATCTGGGAGCAGATGAGTGATTTATTCCAACTGAGAATCTCCTTGATATGCAACCCTCCATTTTCATGCTCCTGACATACTTTACCCCATGCCACTAAGTTTCTTATTTCCTTGTTCTTTGCCAGTCCAAAGGAAATTCCTACATGGCCCCTCAATCTTCTTTACACCGCCAACGAGAATAGGGAAAATGTGGCTCCATAATCCTTGTATGGCTCTAAGAACAGACTTCACTAGTTGCCATTTTCCATCATAACAGAGTTGTTTAGCCCTCCAGGTCAGAATATTTGCACCTATCTTCTTTATCAATGGGTCATAATCTGTGCTTTTTAGCTTCCTTGGACTCAATGGGATACCTAGTGCTAATTGTCCTTTAGGGAAATCCCAAATCTCCATCCACCTCTCCCTTTCCTCCCCATGAATCCCAACTAAATATATGGAGCTCTTACTGCTTTTTATCTGTAGGCCAGGCTATAAAGAAAAGGCATCCATTATGCTCTTCAGAGTTTCCATAGACTTCTTGTCCCCCAGCAGAACAAAAGTAAATCATCAGCAAAGTATATGTGGGTGAAATTAATCTTTGCAATTTTTGGGTGGAACTTGAATACACTGTGCCCTTGCAAATTTTTCTTTATTAGTCTAAAGAGATATTCAATACAAATACCAGTGAGATGCAATCACCTATCTGCTGAACCACGTCATCTTTTCATTGCCTTTAGGGAGGCCAACGCATCTTGAGCTATAAGTCCAAGTCTAATTCTTGCTTTTGTTGATGATTTGAGCAGTTGCATGTGGTTGCTCGGAATATCTTTCCTTGTAATCTTTTGAAAGTGTATAAGCACAGTAAATATATATCCATTTAATCCTCATATTCCAAGATGTATTTACTTGAAATGCCACTGAGGTCCCATTGCTTCTTATGCTGATTCTATCAGGTATTTGTTTCCCCGGAATGAAACACTTGCTACAAAAACGTTGATCTACGATCTGTGACATAGAAGCAACAATTATACCATAAATATTTTCTGGAATTCTAGGTGTACATGATGCAAAACAAAATAATGGAATGAGTACTTGAACATGAAGCATCTTACTGGTAGGACCAGGAGTATGAAAAAGGTCCACTTGTACATAGGGGTAGAACAATTACTGGGCTCACCTGGGCCCAGGTAAGAGTTTTTCAAAACCCACTAATAGGCCATATATGTTGTGTTGTACATATAAACCCAAATAAATAGCTATCATGAGTAGGGATGTGTGGGCCGGGTCGGGATCAGGGATCCCGACCAGGCCATACGGGTTTTTCCCACTCAAGAAAAACGCGGCGAAAAAACTCTCCCACGGCCAAGGAAAAAGTTCCGCAATGGGACCCCGCGGGCCAAGATCACATTCCCGACCCGCGGGGTCCCGACATAATTCCAGAATTTGTTATGGGTTAGTTACTCCCGTACCACTACTTTGAAAATATATATTGGAGTTTCTCTGAATTAGAAGATGCAGAATACTGCATCAGATTGTAAAATAGGAGTTGAAAAACGGTAATAAAATGTAAGGCTAAGATTAAATGGTGTGTTGCACAAGAGCCGTTTGATCGAGTTCTTTAATTTGGAGAGTTGGTGAGCTTTAAATGGCGCCGCTGAAATTAGTTTTGGTTGACAAGTCTTGCCTTTGACTACTTATGTTTAGTACCCCAACTTTTAACACTTGGACGGCTAAGATCTCTTGAAGAATCTTTGTTACCCTTTTTGCCCTCGGTTCTTTATTAAGCTGATTTACTTCAAATTTGTTTAATTTTTGAGCTGGTTTGCTTACAATATTACTTCCTCTATACACTGACAATAGCTTTGTTGGTATGAGTTATTATGTATGAATCGCATTAGATAACGATAGTGTTCCATAAGATAAGTCTTCCTCTTTTTCGCCTCTTCTTTTGTATTTCTTCATTTTTAAATTTTAATATTTTTTTAATCTCTCTCTGTCCAAATGTTGAATCTTAATTTTCCAATCCACGCAGAAATTACAAAAACAAAATAGAAATATGCCGGACCCTGTCTGATTTCCCTTCTGTCGGGAGTTCCATTCCCGCTGAGAGAGAACGTGATCTGCCAGACAGCTCCTGTCCCGGCAGATCCAGTGGGCCGGGGTCCCGTCCTCGCAGGATCACGGCCTTTAACAAGCTTAATCATGAGTACTACGCATTATTAATACATGCAAGCAATAAAGATTATTACAAAAGGCTTTTTTTCTTTTTCTATTTTGTTGATTCAGTACAGGCCCACTTCTATTATTAATTGAAGATCAAATGGCAAATTACTCCCTTGTAATATATAAAATAGGTGCATTTTCCCTATGTAATCTTAAAATATGCGAATTACCCCATGTGATCCTAAAATTAGTGCACACCGCCTCGATGTCGAATTTTTCATATATTTGTTCTTGTACTTTATCAAATTCTATTATTCAAATATATATTTTTTTGTATATTCAGTAAGTTAGTGAAATATTATATTATTGTTTTGTAATTTAAAGTAAAATACAATTAAAAAAAATAGATTTCTAAGAGGAAATGATAAGAAGAAATTAATACCACTCGCACTTTTTGGCAAGTGAGTTACACCTTATTCTATAAGGGGGTATATTACACCATTTTAAAATTACACGGGGAGTAATGTGCCTATTTAATTTTTACAGGTGGTAATGCGCCTCTTTTGCACATGACAGGGGATGTTGTGCCAAAAACCCTTAATTAAATAGAAAATGGGGTATTGACAGCATAAGATATGCAGACACGGTCCATAGTATCAAAAGTATCTGAAGAGAAAAATAATAAACTATTTAAGTGGCAGAAAAATACAAAATGACTGTGCAGTATTTATATTTTTTTGTTTTAATATTTTTTTTAATCTCCTTTTCTAGTACCTCATAGTGGTGTTAGTGTTTATCTTTGCTCCCACTAAAAAGATTAATTTGTTTCTTTTTCTTTTTTATTTTTGTCCCTCACATTCAACTCTGTGCAATTGATTGCATACCTTTGCCCATAGGAATTACAGAAAGAAAGTTACATAAGTGGAAAATGTATACCACTTTTTTTTAAACAAATAAGAGAGAAACATTTTGTTTTGACTCTTCCTGTTTCTACGGCAACGACAAAGTGAACATTTTCAGCAATGAAATTGTTAAGACAGTTCTTCGCAAGAAAATGGAAGAATATATTTGGCTAATAATTATTAGGTTTGGTCTTTTGTAAATACTATTATATATATATATATACATATATATCATGCCAACCTACGGGTTGGGGCATTCACTCTCATTATATTCTTGTACATGGTATCAGAGCCACCAAAACTATTTAACCTAGTCGCCAATCAAAAAAAAAAATGGTGTGCACCAATGTCAACTTCTCCATCAGCCACCATTGGAGTTTCGACTTCCCTCGAAGAGCAGCTGGCGTCGTTGCTGTCCAACACCACATCAATGCCTTCTTCAGGGTTTTCTGTTCCTAGCCCGTGGTTCCCGTCGAAATCTTTTTCGAGGCAACCCATCATCCCAATGTCGTTGTTTAGTTCTTTTTCCGCTGCCGCATATCTGAACCCAGCTTCAAGCCATTTGGGCTCTGGACCATCGCCTCGAGCAACGCCGCGTTTTACCGTCGGGTTTTCAATAGCCCCTCTCCAGCAACGCCGGTCATTTTCTGTCGCCCCCGATGCTTCTATTCTCTCCACATCTGTTAGTGCTTAACGTCACAAACCTCGTGACAATTCAACTTGCTGCTCCCGAGGACTATCTTTCATAGAAGACTCAATTCACTTGTCTCCAGCTTTCTCACTAGTTAGTTGGCATCATTGAAGAAACCAACCCTATTCTGTCGTCCACTCTTCTCGATGAACACGGTAATACGGTTCTGAATCCTCAGTTTTCTGAATACATAGTGATTGATCAGCATGTTAAGTCTTGGTTGTTTGCTACGTTGTCTCGTGATGGTTTAACTGTTGTCCATGAATTGAGCACCTCGTTTGAAGTTTGGAATACGTTGAAATCTTGTTTCATGCATGCTAGTATGGCTCGCTCCATGGAATTAAAAAGTCATTTGATGCACACTAAAAAGGGAGAACAATAGTCCATGGATGAGTATTAGCGTGAGATAAAGGTTTTGATAGATTCTTTAGCTACTATTTAGTCTCCTGTTTCACAGCATGATCTGGTCCAATACAATTTGGTTGGGTTAGATCGGGCATATGATAATCTTGTCACCACTCTTCTCCAATTCCCATTTGCTCTCACTTTTGATGATTTGCGTCCCAAGTTGTTATTGCATGAACAACACCTTTGTTCTTCGAGCATATTGGATGAGGTCAATTCGCATCAGCAAGCTTTTGTTGTGGTGTAATCCAACTCTGCTGGTTCCTCTCAGTCCTCGTCTTCTTGTGGTTTAGGAGGTGGACGAAATCGTGGTAAGAACAAGGGTAGTCGTGGTCATGGTCGAGGTAACGGTACTGACCGCGGCTATAGCGATTCGCCATAGAGTAATCCGGGGAGCATGCAACATTCTAGACCTCGTATGAATGCAGGCAATAATCCGTCTAGTGACATTCTAGACCTCTTCCGATACTTGAGGTCTTTGTTGGTTTCCAGGACATCAAGTCGTCTATTGCCCGCATTGTTTCAATCCCACTTTTGTCCCTCATTCTCCTTATATTGTCACACATGCTTTTGCTGCTATGTCTGTTGGTGGGGAAATCGACTCAGTTTGGTATCCAGATTCTGGAGGTGCATCTCACATGAACCCTCAGGATGGTATTTGCGGGGTCCCTCGGAATTTCGATTGCTTCTTCATCACGATAGCTCTCCTGATCTGGTCCTTGCATATTCCGATGCTGACTGGGGAGGGTGTCCTGATAGTCGGCTTTCCATCACGGGTTCTGCGGTGTTTCTGGGCAAGAACCTCATTTCCTGGCGTTTGAAGAAGTAATCAACAGTGTCATGATCCTCTACCGAGGCAGAGTATCGTGCCATTGCTTATACCGCCATTGAGACTATTTGGATTCGGCAGCTTCTTGCAGATCTTGGTCTTTTTCTTCGCCGTCCAGTCACTCTCTACTGTGACCCTATTTCTACTACATATCTTACTGCTAATCTGGTCCTACATGGTCACAACAAGCATATTGATGTATTATCACTTTGTTCGTGAGATGGTGTCAAAAGGTGGCCTTTGTGTTCGTCATGTTCCCACCGAATTGCAAGTTGCCGATATTTTTACTAAGGGATTGTCCACTGATTTATTTTGTAAACACCGTTCCAATCTATCCGTAGTTGCACCTCGTAAAGATTGAAGGGGTGTATTAGGGTATTATGGTAATTGTTTATATTAGGATTTGGTCTCTTGTAACTACTCTTATATATATATATACATATATATATATATATATATCATGCCAACCTAAAGGTTGGGCCCTTCACTCTCATTATATTATCGTGCAATAATATGGTTATCTACATTGAAAGAGAACTGTAAAATATTATAAATATTAATTTGTTAATTGATAAACTTTATTGCATGAAGGATCAAATAGCTCATCTCCGATTGTATTGTTATTTTTATTAGTGTGTAGTGGTATGAACTTTTTACTTTACAATTTTGTATTGAACACTATTTTCTTTTTATTTAATATCTCCGTACTTAAGTTTTAATTTGTTTTAAATCTTACTCGAGTGTAAAACTAGTCAATGTGGAAAAAATATTCCTTGTACATGTTCCATTTCAATGTCTGCTGTTTCAAGAAAGATATTCAAGTTTAATTAAGCCTTCAATCTCCGACAGTTGTTTGCAACGTATGGAAAAGGCTCCGATAGAAGAATGGAGAAGAAAAGGTGACCCCTAGTAGGCGGTCACCAGAGAAGACCGCGGGGCATCGGAGTTTACCTCCCCCCCCCCCAGAATCTTACGAAGACAACGCCCTATCAGGGTGAACGATTAACATGATAGAGGGGGTAGACATCTTGATGACACCCCAAGGCAAGAAGAAGAAATATCTAAAGAAAGCAAGGGGAGTGGAGCAAGGACTCCCCGTGTGCTCCGTCCAAGGAGCAAGGCTGCCTAACATCACATTCGGACCCGAGGACCTAAAAGGTATAATCTATCCCCACGAGGACCCCTTGGTAATCGAAGCTACCATCCATGGATTTGTGATCCAACGAATCCTCATAGATACGGGCAGTTCCGTGGACCTCCTATTCCTACCTACTTACCTGGCCATGGGATTGAAAAAAGAACAACTAGAGGTGGCTGAAGTCCCCCATAGTAGGCTTTTTAGGAGAATACTGTAATACCATCGGAACCATTATCCTTCCCATGTCATAGGGAGAGGGGGCCCTCCGAAGAACGAAACTCACCAAATTTTGGGTGGTGGTGGCCTCATCAAGGACGTACAACGCCATATGCGGACGACCCTTCATTCGGGACTTCGAAGCGATTCCCTCCACCCTTCACCTTAAGGTAAAATTTCCCACATGCTCAGGTATCGGAGAAGTCCTAGGAAGCCAAGCTAGAGCCAGGGAGTGCCGCATGAATGCTATCCCTCCAGAAGAGGAGGAACCAGGAATTTCAACGCCATAGGCACGAACATAGGCACGAACATGGAGCCTGATTGGAAGCCCGATTAACCTCCGTTCTAAAGCAATTTCACCACCTCTTCATATGAAAAGGAGGATCGCTTGGGCGAATCAACAATACGGTATGTCAACATTTTCTTAATGTAAAGCCTGGGGCTAAACCAATCCAGCAAAAGAAGAGAAAGATGGGACCTGAGTGCAATAAGATCATTCGGTCGGAGATACAATGACTCCTTAGCCTAAAGCAAATTAGGGAAGTCATATACCCCGAATGGCTGGCTAATGTGGTCCTGGTCCCCAAACATGGAGGAAGATGGCGGATGTGTGTGGACTTTACAAATATCAATGAAGCTTGTCCGAAGGATTGCTATCCCCTGCCCAGCATAGACCAACTAGTCGACTCTACAGTCGGCTGCGTGCTGTTGTCAACCCTAGACGGAGATCAGGGATACAACCAAATCCTGATGGCAGCGAACAAAACTAGCTTTATCACCGACGCAGGTACCTTTTGCTATTTAGTAATGCCCTTTGGGCTTACAAAGATTGGTAAGCCTCATGTTTGCCAGACTCATCAAAAAATCGGTAGAAGTTTATGTGGATGACACGGTCGTCAAAAGACACGCAACGGAAGATCATCCCGAATATATGCGGAAGGCGCTAGTTATCATGGACAACTTTGGGATGAAGGTTAACCTAATGAAGTATTCTTTTGGCATCCGAGGAGAAAAATTCATGGGTTTCATGGTCACAGAGAAGGGAATATAAGTTAACCTCGAAATGGCAGAAGCCATCGTAGGGTTACCCACTCCGAAGATGGTAAAAGACGTCCAGAAGTTGACTGGCCGAATGGCCTCCTTGAGCCGATTTGTTTCTAAATCGGCAGAAAAAGGACTCCCCCTTTTTCAAGGTACTCGAAAACATCAAGGAGTTCTAATGGACCACACAATGTGAAGAAGCTCTCCAAGAGCTAAAACGTTACATGGTGAAACCGCCCTTGCTGGTAAAACTGTCACCCCAAGAGGAGCTCTTTGTCTACTTGTCAGTCGGAGAAGAGGCCGTCAGCGCCGTGTTGGTCAAAGAACATGATAGAGAGCATCACCCTGTCTACTATGTTAGCAAAACTCTCCTCGGAGCAGACACCAGGTATACCCTAACCGAAAAGATCATTTTAACTTTGATCACTACCACGCGAAAACTGCGCCCATATTTCCTTTCCCATCTGATTACTGTTTTGACTAAACACCCATTGCAGGCGATCCTCAATAAACCCGAAACGTCGGGGAGATTGATAAAATGGGCAATAGAGCTTACGAAGTACGATATTTCCTATGCCCCGAGGCCCTCCATCAAAGCGCAAGTCCTGGCGGACTTCGTAACAGATCTAACAAGCATCGGAGCCGAAGAGAAGGCACTCCTATGGCACGCCTACGTAGATGGATCCTCTGTAAGTACACACGGGGGAGCTGGAGTAGTCCTAGTAAACAAGGAAGTTGAAGAGAAAATGCTCCATTTTGCGGTCAGAATTGATTACCCCCTATCCAATAATGAGGCCAAGTATGAAGCCCTTCTCATCGAAATGAGACTCGCACAAGAAGGTTGGATAAAGAGGATACTCATCCACAACGATTCCCAGCTAATCATTCAACAAATTAACGGCTCTTATGAAGCCAAAGAAGAAAGAATGCGAGATTACCTTCGGGTGGTCCACCAGAGACAAAGATGGTTCGATGAGTACAAAGTCGTCCAGATTCCCCGAGAAGAAAACCAGGATTCGGATGCCTTGTCCAAAATGGCTACTCAAACGACCACCATCCACACCCGAAGAATCACCCTTCTCCATGTAAGTGGGTCGGAGAAAGTAGAGGGCCAATGAGTGAACGCCACGGTGGACTCCCCGACGAGTTGAATAACTTCCATCAAAGCTTATTTACAGGATCCTGAAGGATACTCCGAGGACAAATCCGTACGGCAAGCTATGTTCAAGAAAACCGTACGATATTTTCTCAAGGATGGGATACTAATTCGGAGAACTTAATCCTGTCATCATGCCCGATGCCTTAATGAGGTAGAGCCCAATATGTCATATCGGAAATTTACGAAGGAACTTGTGGAAGTCATACCAGAGGCAAAAGCATGGCTGGGCGCTTGATTTGGCAAGGCTACTACTAGCTCACGATGGCTAGAGTTGCAAAGAGTACGCCAAAAAGTGTAAACCTTGCCAAGCTTACGCCTCGCGAACTTACCAACCCGCGACTCTATGGGATCCCAACCTAATACCTTGCCCCTTTTTCAAATGGGGTATCGATATAGTAGGACCCCTTATTCCCAATGTCGGGCAAAAGAAATTCCTACTGGTGGTGGTGGACTACTTCACCAAATGGGTAGAGGCAGAACCTCTAGCCCAAGTCACCGTAGGAGCGGTCATCAATTTTATATGGAGGAATATTATGTGCCGATTCGGCATTCCTCAGAGCCTTGTGAGCGACAACGGGCTTCAGTTTACAAGCAAAAAGTTAGAAGATTGGTGTACCCATTGGGAAATCAAACATCGTTTCGCTTCGGTGGGATATCCCCAAGCAAACGGCCAAGTAGAAAGGACTAACCAAACCCTCCTTAAGAACATAAAGGCTAGAATAGATTGGCATAAGGCCAAATGGGTCGAGGAGATACCCGACATCCTGTGGGCCTATCGGACCACACAAAGAACAGCAACAGGCGAAACTCCCTATAGCCTAGCATATGGCAACAAAGTCGTCGTGCCCTCAGAAGTAGTAGTTGAAAGTTGGCGAGTCAGGGAGTACGAAGAAGTTGTCAATAGCTTCAACTTAGCCCTAGCCCTTGATCTCCTCGAATAAAGGAGAGCACGAGCCGCCGTCCGAATAGAGGAGTACAAGGCTCGGATGTCACGATATTACAATACCAGAGTAAAGTCTAGGAATTTCCAAGTTGGAGACCTAGTGCTAAAAAGAGTCGAAGCTTCCAAGAACATAGGAAAGCTTGAACTCCGATGGGAAAGACCCCACAAAATATCAGGAATCATCGGACTCGCAACCAACCAACTTACCAACTCCAAAGGTGCAACACTCCACAACACTTGGAATGCCCTTAACCTTAGAAAGTACTATGCTTAATGTAAAGTAGAAGTTTGTACATAAATAAAATTTATTTATATATGGATGGTTCTTGTACAAAAAAAAAATTGGGGAAAAAATGGTTGCACGACAAAATGATGACCCTATATGTAGTCATCTCAGCAACCCAATCCCAAGGGGCCATCTATTACAAATAACAAACCCTCGCCCCATAGGTATATTGGACCATATCCTAAAAAAAGGTCCTTAGACCACTAAAACAACCCTTAATAAGCCTCCTCAATGGGGTGCTTTCCCTAATAAGGTAACGTCGTTGTTCCTCGGACAAGGCTACAAGATCGTCAATCACCACAGTCGAAACCGCAAGGTCTTCGGGAACAACTGGATGAACTTCTGTAAAAACTTGACGAATGCTGAGCTCAGGGATCACCAGGCCCGAAAGAAACCCTGGCAAAGCTTGAATGGCATCCCAGCACAGCCGATACCCAATACGGACTAAGTCACGCATATCTCTTTGAAAAGACTCACGAAGGACAGATGGACCCGCTATGTCCAAAACTGCCTGGACTTGAGCCATAATGTTGGACACCTCATAAGCGCGAGTCATCTCTAGTACTCTTTGATTCTCCGCGTCCCTCTCCCTCGTGATGCTCATCAATTGCT
Source organism: Linaria vulgaris (assembly GCA_948329865.1). Taxonomy (NCBI): domain Eukaryota; kingdom Viridiplantae; phylum Streptophyta; class Magnoliopsida; order Lamiales; family Plantaginaceae; genus Linaria; species Linaria vulgaris. The sequence continues at coordinate 66,073,334 of OX415251.1, forward strand.
CATCGGAAGATTGGAATTGGTCTCTCAGGTCTCCCATCCTCTCCTCCAAACCCAACACCCGTGCCTTCTCTAACACCAACCTGCATTCCAATTCCCACGACTTGTTCCTCTCACATTGTAATATCTCATCATAAACCTCCTAAGAAGTCTCGCGATCCGCCTTCAGTCAAGATAACTCCTCCTCAGCCTCCAACAAACCCCTCTCCAGCTCATCCCGATGACGGCACACTAAGCCAGTATCGGAAGAGGAGCCCTCTCAGGAACTGATGGCATTCAGCACCATATAAATCTGTACAAATCAATCCTTGTTAACGGTATTTTCTTTCTCCCTGGTAGCTCTGACGATCGTCCTGCCTGGTAGCTTCGACCGTCCTGCCTGGTAGCTTCAACCGTCCTGCCTGCTAGCTTTGACGAAGAGCATATCGGATTGTTCGGAACGCCGATCCCGACCCGAGGAAATATGATTTTTTATTGATTTGCGGCTGGACTCGATTTGTTTTGAGATGCCTACGTATCCCTCGATCGGGAATCAAGCCGCTTGTAGTTCTTATTTTTGGTGTTGGATATCTGTTACTTGTCGATTCTATGGATTGAATTTGTTGGAGGAGTTGTCCTCGGAAAAGAAGAAGTCATATTTCTTCTATTGCTCTTGTCCCCTTTTATAGAAGTTCAGCCGTGTTCCCTAAGTTTGGGTTATTTTAATATTTGATTTTCTGTTATTATCTGGTATTATTATTATCTCTTTAACCAGCACAACAAGCAACCTTGTCTATTGAGGTTATGTTAGCAGCCACGTGTTGTGGTCTCTGTGATACGGGTATTTTGCGAATACTAGTTATTTTACCAGAACGAATATAAAATTGTATGTGTAATAATATATCGAGTCAGGATTTACAATATACGACTAGTATAATTTTTAATGATGTAAACCGATAATTAAACTGCGTTATAATGCGATGTCGTTTATAAATAATATACCAAGTAATTTTGGTAATCGAACCATCATGTATTTTAACCACGTGAATTTTTACCCGGTTAACACAAGCCCCTCAGTTTTTAGTGCAGTCGTATGTTTATGACTGCACTGGAAACTTAAAAAGCCGAGAGTTACGATGGTTCGAGTATCGCGGATTTTTTAGAGAGGTATCGTAGCCTCTTGTAACGAAGTCGTTTAAGGCATTGTTTCGAGCCTTTTAAAGTATTTTACGTCCTATTTTAGACATCTTAGTGCCTTTTTAAGCATCGTAGACTTCGACCCTTTTAAAGTATCGTAGAGTTATCAAGGACCTTGTGGATCCTTGTCAGACATTGCATTATGAATGTCTCATAAGGCATTGTAGATCCTCAAAAGGCATCCGAGTCTTATATAGGACTTGGAAAGCCTTGGGAAGGTATCGTAGAACTCTTTTGGGGTATCGTAGACATTCGTCGTTCTACGTTTATATCGGTTTAACACAAGCCCCCCCCCCCCAGTTTTTTGCTTGCCTTTGAAGAGGCAAGGGGAATATTGTAGTTGCCTTCTTTGAGGCGAGAGGTTTTTTATTTCTGATGCCTTCGTTGAGGCGAGAGGTTTTTTACCTCGGATGCCTTCATTGAGGCGTGCCTTCGTTGAGGTGAAAGGTTTTTTTTTTTATTTTCGATGCCTTCGTTGAGGCGTGCCTTCATTAAGGCATGAGGTTTTTCACCTCCGATGCCTTCGTTGAGGCGTGCCTTCGTTGAGGTTAAAGGTTTTTTTATTTCTGATGCCTTCGTTGAGGCGTACCTTCATTGGGGCGTGAGGTTTTTCATTTCTGATGCCTTCCTTGAGGCGAGAGGTTTTTCACCTGCGATGCCTTCGTTGAGGCGTGCCTTCATTGAGGTGAAAGTTTTTTTTTTTATTTCCGATGCCTTCGTTGAGGAGTGCCTTCATTGAGGCATGAGGTTTTTCACCTCCGATGCCTTCGTTGAGGTGAAAGGTTTTTTTTTTTATTTTCGATGCCTTCGTTGAGGCGTGTCTTCATTGAGGCGTGAGGTTTTTCACCTCCGATGCCTTCGTTGAGGCGTGCCTTCATTGAGGCGAGAGGTTTTTTTGTTTTTGTTTTTTTTTTTTACCTCTGTAGTGGTCCCTCTTGGCGCATTGATGGATATCGGAGTCGTGCGGATCCATCGGGGTTTACTCTTTTTCTGATGCTGCATTGATATCTTTTTTTTATTTATCGTGACTTTCCAAGGGATGCTTAGGTGCCTCTTCGGGTGCCACTTCTTACCGCTTTGGGTTTGTGACACTCGGTGGGCCTCCTCATCGGGAGTGTACGTTCCTCATTGGGAGCGTATGTGACGATAGTATCGTCCAAGGGGTTAATCCCTATTTTTAGGGTTAAAATTTTGGTTAATCCCTATATATTATTTTTTAAATTTTGAACTTTTTATTTCGCATTTAAGTATTTGGAATTACTTTTCATGCTTTGTAAGCATTTCTTCGAGGAGTCCTCGGCTTTTGATGAATGCGCAATTATTTTGTTCTTCATTTTATTTTGTCTTTTTCGTGCTAATAGTCATCATATCAAGGCGAGAGGTGCTGAAAAGTATATCATAGTTTGTTTGTCCAAGGCCGTGGAATCCCCGCTCTTCTAGTGGGACTTCATATGCTCCTGAGGAGGATGGGTTTTTTGAGGAGGACCAAATGCCCGAGGGCGATGACGTTCTTGAAGACGAGACCGATGCATCCGAGGATTAGGATCTGAATCTGATGGAGGAGGATAGCTCTACTTTCACAATTGGGGAGGCAGTCCGAATAGTAGGCTTTTGCATCTTAGGACTAGTTGCTTTATTCATTTACTTTGGGAGTAATTGAAGAGTTAAGGTTAATCCTTAACTTTCTTTGCAAGTTTTCTTGCATGACCAAGTTGAATTGGCACGTGTCCGTCTCAGGCGCAAGCTCGGAGGACGACTTAGGTAACTTCTCCTCTAAGTAGGGAGAGTACCGGGCACGTGGAGGTCACAGTTGACCTTATCGGACAGCTCCTCTTTAGGGCTTTATTTGTTTAGAAATCGTTTTGGGGATATTACCTTGGTAAATATATTGGGATTAGTGAATGTTTTCACTTAATCCTAAAGGTTTCCATTGCAAGCTTTCACTTTTGGAGTTTACTTGTTTGGAAAGGTGAAGTTATGTCTCTCTGTTGAGTTTTATACTTAGGGTATAAATTGATGGAAATCAAAATTGCGTAAGAGGTTCATAGCACTTATCTGGAGTCCTGATGCCTCCCCGTTCCATGCGCGCTAATTCGTTATCATCAAGTAATTCTCATTGGAACTCCACTCGGAATCCTTTTCTTCTACATGGCATTTGTCATGCTTCATTCGAGGTTCGTTCTTCACGTCTTAAATAGAGGGCTAACGAGGGTTTGTTGGCTATCGGAGGGAGCTCTTCGGGGTTCCGGCTATAATGCCTGCATATAGTTTAAACAAATAGCTGGCTTCGCTTGAAGTTTCCTCCGGCGGCGTCAGTGTTCAAAATTATATAAGCATAGTCTATATTTAAGTATGAAGACCTTATGGATCATAGATTCTTGGTATATTTATACCCTCTCTTTTTTTTTCCGATGGAAAAGCAATTTATCTCACGATAAAAGGATGCGACAATTTTGGTGAATGGGTGTGTATTACTTGTAAAGCTCTAGAATAAGACCCGTTGTATTTGGTTTGGGAAGAAATACATATTGGTAATAATTTATACTTTTGCCGCCATACTCAGAAGATTTTTGATTCTTCGTGTAGATACCCGTGAATTACTCTTGATTTATCGCGTGGTTAGCTGTGGGCATTTTTTTTTTACTCTTTGGGGGTGGTCACCTGCGAACCTTGTGGGAGGGGTCGTTTCGAGCTCCCGTTTTAAGTGTAAGTGTCGTGCCCTGAGAGTGCTTAGTCTTTGTTCTGATGCTCACAGCAAACCCACTTAGGAAAGTTCGATTTCATACACGGATACCTGCGAGTATCATACTTAGAGAGAATCTTTCAATATTTCCGTACCAGTGCTCGTGGGCGAGGTTTATTTTCGAATTTTCTACTTTAATTTTTGTATTGGATCAAGGTGCCATAATGGCAAAATATTTAATACTATAGGAGCTTGCAGATGGTATTATGTAGAAGGTTAGGTCGGAGGGGTCCCGTGATCGAACCCTCTCTTTGACTGTTCCCCCTTTGTGATTATAATATTGGCATTTTTGCTACATATTATAGCAGTAGCTTCAATAATAAAAGAATATTTAATAAATATTTTTTTGAGAAACACGGGTGCAGGATTTGAACCCCGATTATTGTTCATCGCAACCTTCATTCGATGCCACTGGACCATTGCCACTTTTGGTGTAGGATTTGACTATTCTGATATTTGTATCATCAAAGCACTACCCTAGTAAAAAGCCTTCGGAGATGGGGATCAATCTCCGGTCCTCTGGGAAAAAAGCTATCGGAGGGTACCTCCGATGCCATTGGGCTATGCCCATTTTAATAATGAATTTGTCTTTTTTTTGTAAGATATCATAGCAGCGTTTTTATAACAAATTATTTTTTCAAGAATGGGACTCGAACCCTAGTCCTTCGGGTAGAGGCCCTCGGAGAGATGCTTCGACCATTGGGCTATTCCCATTTGTGTTTATAAGGAGATTATTTTTGCTACATATCATATAGCAGGGTCTTAATAACAAAAAAAAGCTATCGGGGGTGGGACTCGATCCCGGGTTCTTCTGATAGAGGCCCTCGGAGAGCTGCTCCGACAATTGGGCTATTACCGTTTTTGTTTATAAGGAAATTATTTTTGCTACATACATGTAGCACGGTCTTAATAACAAAAAAAGGCCATCGGGGGTGGGACTCGATCCTAGGCTCTTCTGATAGAGGCCCTCGGAGAACTGCATCGGTACCACTGGACCGCGTCCCCCTTTTTGGATATAATAAGATCCTTTGTTTTATTATATTATGGCAGTACCTTAATAATAAAAAAAGACTGCTTCAGAGATGGGATCCGATCCCACATTCTTCGGGTAGATGCCCTCGAAGAGCTGCTCCAATACCGCTGGACCATCTCTTCTTTTTGTTTATAAAAGACCCTTTATTATTTTTATTATATTTATAACAAAAAAGGAAAACAATTATCGAGAATGGGACTCGATCCTAGTTCTTCAGGTAGATGGCCCTCGGAGATCTTCTCCGATACCATTGGGCAATCTCTATTTTTGTTTATAACAAGACCATTTTTTAGTTTTATTAATTTATGACAACCCCTTACTACTAAAGTAAAAAATAACTTGAGGGGAAGGCTAGGAATTGATCTCTGGCCATCGGAGAGCAAGTCCGATAGGGGGAGTAGAGAACCATCGGGCTACATCTCTTTTTTTGGTTTTGAATTTGTTTATTTTCGTATTTATATTTAGAGTAGCGCCTTAAAAAAATGTAGATAGAGGGATTTGAACCTGCTACCTTTGGTAGCACACTACAGGCGTCATGATCCGCTGAAGTAGGTTGGACTTTGATTGAAATTTGCTCCTCTACCTCATTTATTATAATATACGAGATCCTCTTTATATTCTTTATTTTAGCCTCTCAAAAGAAACACGTGTCCACCTCCAAAACATTCAAAGAGACAAGTGTCCCTAGCATTTTTTTTTTTGTTCTATGTAATTACAACGGCCAGAGAGCATTTCTCCAACAGAAAGGGGTATCGAATGTCTATAATTACTCTTTCTTTTATCATCTCGCAATGTTCTTCCTCTCTGCACTGCACATGCATTCTTTTTTTTAAAGTCCTAGTTTTAATTTCAGGTTCAGCATAACAGTCCTCGTCCCCTTTCATTTTCTGTTAATAAAGTCTAACTTTCTCAGAAAATATATCACCAGACATCTAAATGTATAGGTATACAAGGAATCTGATTTGCTCTATATATTCATCCACGATGAGTTCAAGTTGAAGTTGAATTAGGAATCGACGTGAAACTCAGAAATCGAGGGAGAAACCAGCGATTAAATCAGCCAGTGAGGGAAAGTCCCAAGTCATCTGAACTCAAATTTGGGATACCGCTGGTTATAACAGGTGAATTATTGAGCTTTACAATTTCACTTTGTTCGATTGAGTCATTTTTTTTTTGTCTGATCTAGGTTGGAGGACTAGATCTTTTATCGGTTTTAGTTTTTCCTTTCCCATTAAAAGTTCTAATGATAATAATTGGACAAGTATTTGATCGTCATATAGATCACAAATATTGGAAGCGAATCACAAGTTTGGGGAAAGGAGACTTAACTTCGTAGCGTATCACCCCGTAGCAATAGCACCTGCTTTCCCTTTTGGTTTTGGCAGCGATCTCCTCGGGCTTGCTCAAGGATTCAACGGTAGTTCCCACAGACGGCACCATTTTATTAACGGTATTTTCTTCCTGCCTGCTAGCTTTGACGATCGTCTTGCCTGGTAGCTTCGATCGTCCTGCCTGGTAGCTTCGACCGTCCTGCCTGCTAGCTTTGACGAAGAGCATATCGGATTGTTCGGAACGCCGATCCCGACCCGAGGAAATATGTGTTTTTTATTGATTTGCGGCTGGACTCGATTTGTTTTGAGATGCCTACGTATCCCTCGATCGGGAATCAAGCTGCTCGTAGTTCTTATTTTTGGTGTTGGATATCTGTTACTTGTCGATTCTATGGATTGAATTTGTTGGAGGAGTTGTCCTCGGAAAAGAAGAAGTCATCTTTCTTCTATTGCTCTTGTCCCCTTTTATAGAAGTTCAGCCGTGCTCCCTAAGTTTGGGTTATTTTAATATTTGGTTTTCTGTTATTATCTGGTATTATTATTATCTCTTTAACCAGCACAATAATCAACCTTATCTATTGAGGTTGTGTTAGCAGCCACGTGTTGTGGTCTCTGTGATACGGGTATTTTGCGAATACTAGTTATTTTACCATAACGAATATAAAATTGTACGTGTAATAATATATCGAGTCGTGATTTACGATATACGACTAGTATAATTTTTAACGACGTAAACCAGTAATTAAACTGCATTATAATGCGATGTTGTTTATAAATAATATACCAAGTAATTTTGATAATCGAACCATCATGTATTTTAAGCACGTGAATTTTTACCCGATTAGTGTTAGGAAGAATGAACGGACAAATACTATACCTCGCATAAGTCTTTGCAGGCTAGGTCCTGAAGCCTGGATAGAGGGAGAGTCTTCATCAACTGACAATCCAGCATATTCAATAGACTGCTCATATAGTTTTGGCAAAAATCCGCGGCCGAAGTAGTCGGAGGAATGGAACCACCGCCTCCCCCGAGGGGCTGAGACCCTACGGAAAGGGGATTTCCCTCGAGGGGCAGAGAGCCCTCGCGATCGAGACCCACTCCGAGGGGGTGAGACCCCCCAGGAGTAGAAGAAGGAAGACCCTCCTCTACCACGTTTATCATATCGAAAACATCTCCCTTGGGAGAAAACCGCGCTATCAAAGGGGGTGTAAAAAGATCCATCCAAAAATCGATAGCCGTCGGACCCTCGGGCATGATAAGCTCCAATGGATTTACTTGGGGGCTACGATAGGCAAAACCCTATGATCCCTCTCCTCTGAAGAAGGACATGTCACTAACTCAAAGTTCGACTAATAGGAGCCCTCGTCCTCTGAAAGGGCATACCCGTCGTTTGGTATTTGCCTCAAAAAGGCCTTATCGAAAGGCTTGATGGCAAACATCTCCATCTCCGCAACTATAAGGAGCATAAACATACTATAAACCCAAAGTATCGAGGAATACCAAAAATAGAAGAAGAAGAAGAAGAACTTACAAAAAAAGAAGTTACTATGCAGGGGCTGATGTGAGAGATTGAATATCTCCACCCCCTCCTGAAGACCTGCAAGGATCAGGGACTCGGAAGTTCCAGCAAGCCGTTGATATCATAAGTGCCCGAGAATAACCCAGAATCCGACAAGACCTCCCACTCACGCACCAATATCTCAGGGTTGGGGACGATATAACCTAAGCCCCATCGGAGAGGCACTCCCTACAAACTTGCCGATGAGCCCTTTCGGACGGACAAAAAAAGAACCTCCGCCTCCAATCCCCTCGATGAAAATGATCGTTGGAGACATGCGTGAAGGCCTTGCTATTGTCCCGATAGGCTAGGCTAAAAGAGGAAGGGCTACTCGAACAAGGGCATAAGATGAATATAGCCCCCACCCGATAGGGAGACATCGAGAGGTTTAAAAGCTCGCAACATAGAATATACCCCACCAAATGACGATAGGATTAGGCGTCAGTTGGCTAGGGCATATCTGCCAGTATAGGAAAAGAACTTAAAGAAACGGATGGAAAAACACCCGCATCCCACAGTGCATCTACTCACAATAGATGGTTAAGTAACCCGAAGGGGGGGTCATACGCCCTCTGATCAGGGTGGGGTATAACGACGTCGTATATATCAAAATCCAAAGTGTACTCAATAAAGAGGGTCATAATAGATTCTCCATATTCGGTACTCACAATAGATCCGACACGCCCTCGGCCCATCAGCCTTGAAGGACTCAAGGAAAGCATATTGAACACAGAGGAGCGATCAGCCGGGGAATAAGGCTCTCTACCCATGAACACCTCCCTAATATGGTTCATCCGACGGGAATTCTCATGCAAAGGCCTTGATGTAGCCCTCGCCAAAGAACTCCCCACGAGGGCAGCCGAACCCTCATCGGCCCTATCTCTCGGCCCGTGGGAAACATTCTCGGAGGAGGCATGATGGATGCCTAGCCGCACTGAAAGGTTCTTAGCTGAGTTACGAGAAGAATTCCTCGAAGAAATAGAGCCGCCCTGCCTATAGTGTGGAGGCATCATCTTGCCAAGTAAGTCCCTTACTATTTTCTCACACTTAGTTTAAAAACTAACCAAGAGAAAAACAAAAGCAAAAAGAGAAAGTCTAGCTTTACGAAAAAAGAGTAAACAACTCAGTACAATATCTTGGAAAATCTTTGGAAGTAAGTGTGAGAATGTTCACAAAACTCCAAACATATATATATTCGGACATTCCTCTTGAAAACCGAGTTAAAGCTTGAGCTGTATCGGGTGAAAGAACCCTTCCGAAACCACTAGGCCTTAGGACTCGCACCACCAACCCAAACTTCACTCCCTAGCCTAGTATGAGAAGTTAAGGGAGAGGCCCGAGGAGACACACCACTATGCCTCTCGAAGAGAGCATAAGCTTCCACGGAGCTAGCTGGATTCTTCAACATATGGATATCAAAAGCCTTCGCGAAGTCAACGCCTAGCTGCAGCAGTCCCATCGCCAACTTGGCACACTCAAGGTATACCTACAGCATATGCCCTGTCAAAACACCGTGATGATGCCTCTCGCACAGGTCCGAGCACTGTCATACAGTCTCTTTTTGGGCGTACTTCACCTTCACTTCCACTTTAGCCTGCAATTCCTTGGGAGAGATATCCACCGTTAGTTTTCGCGAGGCTGACTCTGCCTGATCAGGAGCTTGGCCCAGTTGCTCCTGGAGAACCCTTTCCCTTTCATACGCATCCTCCTTCTCCTTCTCGAGGAGCACGATCCTATCCTTTAAAGTCATCTCTGAATCTTCCAACTTAGTAACTGTGGCTTGTAGACGCTTCATCAGCTCGCCCTGCCTCATTATCTCTTTCTGGTCCTCCTCCCATCGGAAATCATAAGAGGATATCTTGGTACGGAGAACACTTATCTCCATCTGATCTTCCTCCCTCTTGAAATTAAGGGACACTACCTGCTCTCGGAGGACTCTCACCTCCTCCCTACCCTTGTTGTAACCCTGCTCGGCTATATTAGCAGCCTCTCTAGCCTTTCCTACCTGAGAACAAAGAGATATCAGGCGTGAGCTTTTCTATCGAAGAAGAATTCATTCAAGGATACGTTATAAAGAAGGATAAATAGAAAAAAGAGGAAGACTTACCATGAGCCCCATCCAATTGAGGCATGTCTGCATGAAGTGGAAGCCATCGGAGGGAGTGGCATTGGAGGAGACGAAGAAACGGAGGACTTCTCCGAAGGCATTGTCCAAAGTCTACATTGATGGCAGATCCTCCAAACAGGGAGGAACCCTTGGAAAAGGCATCCCAAAGGAGATTCCCCTGGGGAAACAGTTACCGGAATCGAGACGATAGTAACAGAGTCGGTGAATAAAGCCCGATAAACACCCGTAGGGGCTGAAGGACCCACTGCCCCCAAAAGGGAATCCAGGAGCGAAACCTTGATGTCCAGTTGCGATGAGTCTCTCGACTGCGCCTCGAGAACCTCCAGAACGTCCTCGTAGTCACCTAATGATGCTTCCGATTTAGACTTAAGGAGCTGCGCCAACAAATCCTCCCCTACAAAAAAAATCGTAAGTCAGAAAACTACGGAACAAACGATAAATAAATTATAAGTCAGATAAAAGGAGCTGAGTAACTACCCGAGAGAAGAGGATCCCCTTCCATGATCATCACAACCTTACCTTTATCTACTTTACCTATAAAAGACAAAGAAGAAACGACTTGCCTTAGCCTAAGAAAAAACGAAGATATCAAAATTACTTGAGAAGAGGATCAAAAAGAACTTACTGGGCCAAATGGCTCGGAAATTGGCGCCACCGAAGGCGCCAAGGAAAGTTCTTCCATTTCTTTCTGAGGAAAAGACGAAGGGTCGTCGGAAGAGAAAGTCACATACTCTGGCGCAACCACTGACGAAGTTCCCTCCATAGTCAGACTTCTTTCCGAAGGGAAACCTCCCTCCGAAGAAAAATCCCCTCCTGACGTCCTCGGAGAACCCTCTGTGGCAGAAACTGAACCGGTTACTGGAACCATGGCCGATCGCGGGTCCACGATAGACAGAGAGTCGACTCCATAGATCATGCCATCTTCCTCGATGACGAAGGGCAAATGATCCTCCTCCTCCACTGGATGCATATTCGTATCTTTGGGAGTACTAACCTCCTCAGGAGAGTTGGAAGTACCGCTAGATGAGCGAGCCGAAGAAGTCGCTTGACACCTAGACTTCTTCCGACCACTCAGGGCCAAAATATCATGCTCGGACGACTTCGCTGTTATAGATAGCTCTGTGGAACCCTTATAATACTTCGCCAGAATCTCCCTTGCAATAAAAGAAAGAAAATCCTTAAAGACCTTAAGAAAGAAAATTTACTCGAAGCAACAAAAGAGGTTAAGTTAGAATTACTTACCAGGGACAAAGGCTCCCGAATAGCTGCATCAGTAAACACCACATAATGAATCCCCGACCTCTCATACAAATTGTCGAAGTCCTTCGACTCCATCAAAGCCTTGGCCGAGATTATCGGAGAGAAGCTCATCTCGGGGTCCAATCGGTATGCTAGAGCCTTAGTATCCCTCTAATCGAATGGCATATCCCATTCACCGTCCACGGGCTTCACAAAGTAGTACTTGTCCTTCTAAGTATTGTTGGAGCTGAGTGTCCCTTCCAAAATCTTCTTCGTCGAATTCTTAGCAGAATCACGATGGTGAAAGTGATAAAAGGGAAGGCCTCCAGGTGAGATTACGATATCGAAAATCGAAAATAAACTAGCCACGGTGCAGCTCAATCCCTTTACTTGGCACCAGAAGAGGAAAATGCAAAGAACAGGAAAGCTATTCGGAGTCACTTGACTCGGACAAACATTGCACGCCTTGAAAATCTCGCAGAAGAAAAAGGGCATAAAAGACTGCCACCCATACCTCATCTGCGCAAAGTATACCGTGAGGTAGCCCGTCGGAGGTTTGTTAGCCCTCTCTTCTTTCGTCGGAATCTTGAAGGTCATATTCTTCTAGTACGCCCCCAAACTCTTGAACAGGGACGACACTACTTTCTAAGTAACCATACTCGCAGTCTCCTCAGCTTTCTGGAGATTGCGATTATCGGGCTTCTTTACTTTTGAAGCCCTAGCCTTCTTCGATGGAGCAGCAACACCCTTCTTCGTCGTGGTAGAAGTTCCCCCTTCCTCTTACGAGTGGATGTAGCAGGACCACTCGCAGTAACGCCACCAATGACCATCGGTGAATCGGCAGTGGAAGTGAAAGCCATAGCCCTCGAAGCCGATGCGGCAGTGGTGAGATCAGTAGCAGATGAAGCCATTTCTATAGATAAAGAAAGATACGAGAAATATTTGCAAAGATACGAAAAAAGGTTGCGAAATCGGAGAGAAAAGTAGAGAGATTTCTTACTAAAATATTTTCTGAAAAACAAGATTGAGAATGAGAAGTGGGGAGAAAGGGGCGTGATGGCTATATTTATAACCAACGCCATAAAGATCATGGGGGAGTACAAACTCCCCACGTAACCCCCGAAATTAACACGTGTCTCGTACACGTTCAACACCAACTAGTCATTGGAATCCGTCCGTTACCAACGGTCAAATGATCAAACTGTTACGCCGCCAACGTTTGAACGAGCAGACCATTATACCGCCACTAAAATTCCACCATGAATGCTCGAGGACATTGCTCCCGAGGACAAAGCTCTCGAGGACAAAAAAATAATTTCCTTACAACGTTTGTGATATATATAAAATATATATATATATATATATACACCCCTCGTTAAATCACGAAAAAATAAAATAAGAGAAAAATTGACAAAAGAAAAATAAGAAAAAGCCCCTCGCCTCACTGAAAAAAAAGTAAAAAAATAAAAGGAATAAAATTCCTCCCGCCTCTATGATGGCGATCGAAATTTGGGGGAGCTAGTGTTAACTCTAAATAATAAATAGAGGGATTAACCAAAACGTTAACCCTAAAAATAGGGATTAACCCAAGGACGATACTATCGTCACATATACTCCCGATGCCACACTGTATCGAGAGGGCCCACCGAGTGTCTCAAAGCCAAAATGGTAAGAAATGACACCCAAAGAGGCACTTAAGCGTCCATTGGAAAGTCACGATGAATAAAGATAAGATATCCACGCGGCATCGAAAAAAGAGTAAACCCCGATGGACGCGTAAGACTTTGATATCCATCAATGCGCCAAGAGGGACCACAACGAGGACCCTGAGACCCCCAAAATGCGAGAACATCTCCTCACTGAACAAACCAAAGGTAATGAGCCCTCGGAACATATAACACGAATGACAATAGAGCCTTACTGAGGCCAGAAAGCCATCGGAGCACATATTACAAAGAGCAAAACTCAAGGACAACACCCTATCGAAGCCAACCATCTATCGGAGCATACCTCACGAAAGATAAAACTCAAGAACAATGCCCTATCGGAGTTGACCACCTATCGGAGTATACATCACGAAGACTAAAACACAAGAATAGACCCCTATCGGGACTATAATGCTATCAGATGAATCTCTAGCCACCTATATAAAGTCTTCCTAAAAGATCTATCCCATCAGAGAGAAGAACCTGAAGAAGCCAATCCATCGGAGCTTCCTAAAGTCATCGGAATGGATAAAATTCGTCTCAGTCAGTGCCTAGTACACAAATATCCTAAAAGATAAAATATATCTTATCTTCCCACACCTACTGCGACACCTATATTTTTTAAGCACATGCACAACGACACATGTCCCTAAAAACCTCTATAAAAGGGGTATCCTCATTGTTGAAATGAGGATATGCTCAAATACATATAAAAAACATCTACAAGCAAGTTAGACTCAAAGCAACATTCAATGAATAAAAAGAGGGATGTTTTCGTCATAAGCAAGCTTCTGAACTTTCGAACAGGGCATTCTAACCCTTATAATCTCATTAATTCATTTAAAATATCAAACTTGTTAACAATTGTCATTATGAGTCGGCCTACAAATGACGTTGGATTGTGATTTTTTCTCAGTAGTTTGTGTTTAATCAACTAATTAGTTCTTGTTATTAATGATAAACAACCTATTACGTATGAAATAATTGTTCAAACAGTGTAATTTATGAAATTGAATATTAGTAATGACGCGAGAGTCTCTTCTTTCTTAAGAGGTCGATCATTTCTTTTCGTGAGGGTGTTTTGGTCTCTTCTCTCGTAAGGCCCTCGCAACCCGTCAAGAGCTGCCGTGCAAAGTGAACGTGATGATGATCTCTATCGAACCTGCTCCTCTGTAACATGGTGAAATCTCTCATTTTTGGTCGCTCTATTTCTACGTTCTTTCGTTAGGGTTTTGCTTCTTGCTTTCTATTTCCGCTCGACTAGCGTTATTGCTTTTGTTTCTTTTCTTTTTTCCTTTTTATTTCGATTTGCGTTACCTTTCTTTTGACGTTATATGTTTCTATTTTACTCTTCATTCACGCACGAACTTTCTAGCTAGGGTTTTGTTTTTGCTTGACATTATGTTCTCCTCACGGGTTGGTTTACATAGAGTCGGAAATCGAGAGATTAGGGCAACGACTGAAAATATCAGAAGAGGACGGGGGTGCGTTAGCGGTTCTAGACTCAATATGGTTCAACGATGATTTAGTGTCTGATTTAACTCTCGTGGGTAGGATAATCATTCTGCGGCCGAACAACTTCAGTTCTTTCGTTTCTATGATGAAAAAGTTGTTCAAGGTTAGGCGAGAGGTGGATATTCAGAAAATAAAAGGGGGAGAGAATTCTATTTCAATTTAACCATGTCCTTGATAAGAAGTAAGTATTGGAGGGCTGCCCGTGGTATTTTGATAAGCAGATTCAGATATTGAATGTGATAGGATCAGAGGAGAACCCGAGTCAAGCTGATCTCAACCATAGTGCATTTCATATTCACATCCATGATCTGCCACTCTCAAGACAAGCTAGGGAGATGGCTAAACTTATTGGCAACTGACTTGGGGAGTTTATGGAGGAAGATAATATTTCGGGAAGAGGGGTTAGTCTAGGTATCAGAGTAAAAATAGACGTCACCAAACCTTTGATGCGTTGTCTGAAATTACGAGTGTCGAATGGAAATGAAGTCATGTTTGGTTTCATATACGAAAACCTATCCAACTTCTGCTCTTTGTGTGGAGTCATGGGGCACCAAGCAACTGATTGTGAAATTCAATATGACTTAGGGGAAATAACAAAAGATGCGGTGCTACCGTATGGTGGGTGGTTGCGAGAATCTGCAAAAACGATGGGAGGGTACCATTTGAGCAAAATTGAACAAGGGGTGGTATAGACAAACGGTTGAGATGAGAAGGGTAAGGAATTTGAAAATGTAGAGGACACATTAGCTTCATCCACGTCAAAAATTCATAATCCGATGACTGATTTACAGAAATCCCGAGAGCTGAGCATTAGAGAAGAAATTGGGCCATGGGTTTTAACACAAAAACTAGATGGAAATATGCTGGACTTAATGAACTTCGATACCGACAACATGCACATAGTGGCGGAACCGAAGAAACAAGATAAGGAGGGCAGTTTAGAGAAATCAGTGAACTCGTCTCGAACTAAAGGAAAGATGTTGGTAGATTTTCTGAACAAGGGATATGCTGCAAGGGGTGAGAAGATACACGTAGTGCCAGTGAAACGACTTAGGATTCTACAAGATATCACAAACTCAAGTCTAGTCAATGTGCCGGTGTTCGACGGAGTTACTGGGAAGGGGGGTTTAGGTGTTGAGAGGAGGAAAGAGACAGGAGGTGGGGTCAAAAAAGTAAGAAAGAGGGGTTCGGTTTCTACGGGGCTAATGAGTAAGGTTATAGGAAAAAGGGGTACGGAGGGGATGAGAACTCGGGTCCACCTATGAAAAAGGCACATTGCTTTATTGATGAAACTTTATAGATGGCTAGTCTTTCAATGAATTTACTAAGTCGGAACTGTTAGGGGTTGGGACCCCCTTGGATAGTTCGAGAACACCGGGGTACTGTTGCCCGAAACAACCCCTTTTTAATTTTTCTTATAGAGATGAAGAGCTACACGAGGAAGATTGAGATGCTCAAACAACAATTTGGGTACTTCCATGCGCAATTTTAGAGAGGCTTGCTTGATTCGGGACTTATAGATCGGGGTTTTGTGGGGAGAAGTTTTACTTGGTGTAACCGCATGGAAGAATGGGAAACAATTTGGGAACGGATGGATAGAGCTTGGGCATCGGATCGTTGGAGAGACTTATTCCCTAGGGCGAGAGTAGATCACATTGCTATGCGCCATTCTAACCATGCGGCGTTTCTCATTCAACTAGAACCAAATCAGTGTTTTAAATCCTAGTAGAAGAGGGACAAACTATTCTGTTTTGAGGCTATTTGGGCAAATGAGGCTGATTGTTTGTGCTTGGTTGAGCACTTCTGGTCCAGTAGGGGTAGCGAAGAGCATGCACACGATTTATCAGTGAAAATTGAACGCTACCATGTCGGGTTGCTAATATGGAAGAACCTCTCGGGAGCTGTAATAAAAAATGCATTGAGAAGTTGACTAAAAAAATAAAAGCTCTCAGAGATGGGGTTATTACATGTGAGAGTAAACGGCTAGAGGCGGAGCTCACGATGTATTTGGATATTTATAATGGATAAGGAAGAATTATTTGGGAAGTAGAGGGGGAATGTCCAATGGTTAAGAGAGGGGGACCGAAATACACGCTACTTCCACAGTAGGGCTAGCGAGAGGAAAAGCAAGAATGAGGTTCGAGGTGTCAGAGATTCGGGGAGAGTTTGGCGAGAGACCCGTAAGGAAGTTGAGGAGGCTATTGTTGACTATTTCTGATCCATTTTTAGCTCCAACTGCCCCTCTAGTGAAGAGATAGACGATGTCATGAAGGTTATTCAAGCAAAGGTGGGTCCGAGCATGAATCAAGAGCTGGCACAACCTTTTATGCCGGATGAGGTAACCAAAGCCCTTTTCAATATGTACCCCCTTAAATCCCCAGGGCTTGATGGCTTCTCCCCTATTTTTTATCATAAATTTTGGAGTGTGTTGAAAGCCGATGTTACTTGTTTTGTTCTAAATTTTTTGAACAATGTCCTTATCCCTAAATGCACAGACCCAAAACTTATTACTCAGTTCCGGCCTATCTCTCTGTGCAATGTTTGTTATAAGATAACCTTAAAATCAATAACAAATAGGATAAAGTTGTTCCTTCCAGATATTATCTCTTATGCGCGGTTTGCTTTTGTCCCGGGTCGGGTTATTACTGACAATATTCTTGTAGCCTTTGAGATTAACCATTTTTTGAAGAATAGAAGAACAAGGATGGTGGGACACATGTCACTGAAGCTGGACATGAGTAAAGCATATGACAGGGTCGAGTGGTCCTTTCTTGAAAAGGTACTTCTTAGACTAGGCTTTGAGAGTTTTTTTGTTGATATTATCATGTTATGCTTTAGAACAGAGTCCTACACACTTTTAATAAACGGTTGTGAGATTGGTTATATTAATCCTTAGAGAGGCTTACGTCAGGGCGACTCTCTTTCGCCATATCTTTTCTTGTTTGTTACTGAGGTGTTTTTAGGACTGATACGGGATGCAGAGCGGAGGGGTTTACTAAAGGGAGTAGCTGTGAGTCGTCATGCACCGAGGGTATCACACCTACTCTTTGCGGATGACACGTTATTATTCTGTGAGGTAGGGGTGGATGCGGCTGCGGATATCATGTGGATTTGGGATAGATTTGCGAAGGCTTTGGGGCATGAGATCAATATGGATAAGTCAGTTGTGATTTTCAGCAAGAATTTATCGATTGAATGCAAATAGGAAATCCAGCAGATTCTTGGTGTTAGGGTGGTGGAGAAACATGATATTTATTTGGGCATGCCAGCGGAAGTGGGGCGCTCCATAAAGAGATATTTTTTTGATCTTAGAAAGAAGGTTTGGAAACGGTTTCAGGGGTGGAAGGAATTGACGCTATCGGGGGCAGGAAAAGAGGTCCTCATTAAATCGGTAGCCCAAGCTATGCCTTCTTTTGTTATGAGTCGTTTTAGACTCCCGGATTCTTTAGTTAAGGAACTTGAAGGTATGGCTAGGAGTTACTGGTGGGATAACTAAGCGGAGAGAACGATCCTTTGTATTGCATGGGAGAAGTTATGCTGGAGCAAACAAAAATGGGGGATGGGCTTGAGTGACCTTTTGCTTTTAACTTGCCATTATTGGGTAAGCATGTATGGAGAATTTGGAAGTACCCGGACAGTTTGGTGGGACAGGTTTTTAAACCAAAATATTTTCCTAATGCTCCATCTTTAAAGCAAAAAAGGGTAGTGGGCAATCTTTCTCCTGGCAAAGCATTATGGAGTCGGTTAGTATTCTTGAGAAGGGAACCCGATGACATCTTGGTGAATCTATTAGCTTGAGGGATGACGCATGGATGCCTAGACCAATCGCTTTTAGGCCAATTATGAAGATGGAAGGGATAAGTACAGATGCTCGGGTTTGTGATATTATGGATGATGAGACGGGGTGGTGGGACACTGTTCGGGTTCGGGACACTTTCTGGGAGGTTGATGCAAATCTGATCCTCTCTATTCCTCTAGGTTCTATGGATAGACCACACATACAAATTTGGCACTACACTAAGTCGGGCATTTTTTTTCCGTGAAAAGTGCGTATCATCTGATCATGGAGGTAAGACTGAATTCAAGCACAGTAAGGGCGTCCCCTAGTTTGGTTTTACCCTGGGGGAAGATTTGGAGCTTAGCGTGTCCTAACAAAATAAAACAATTTGTTTGGCATGCTTGTTCCAACATTCTTCCAACAAGAAGTTTACTTGTTCATAGACATATGGGGACATATAAAAGCTATAGCATATGTTAGGCTAATTCGGAGGATGTGTGCCAGGCCATGTTCATTTGTCACGTTCCGCGACAAACCTGAGCTCTCGCTCACTTGCCGTGCGATTTCTACATTAAGGGGGAGGAGGATTTTCTAGCATGGGTCTTTCACATCTTGACATTAAGTGACTCGGATTGTGTTGCAAGGGCCGTGATTCTGTGCTGGGGGTATCGAGACTAATCGAAACAGGTTCTACGCAGGCGAGAAGAGCTCTAAGCCGCTGGAAATTGCAGAATTTTGTGCGAATTTTGGTAGCTTGTTGATACCAGCGGGAGTGCAAAGAGAGGATCGTGCTGAGTGGAATCCGCCTCACAAGCCTTGGATTAAATGCAATGTTGATGAAGCGGTGTTTGAGGAGGAAAAATATGGAGTTAGAGTTATTTTCCGTGACTCAGACAGCAATGGCATGGCATGATTCCAGAGATCTTTCGCTATAATTTTGGGGTCACGCAACACCAAAATATGGAAATATCATGTGCGATAAAATTTGCTGTGGAGAGGGGCTGGAAAAAGGGTGATTTTTTAGGGGGATAATATGGATATTATTAATGGTATCTCATATGGTAACGAGTGGGGCGATGATGGTGGTGCGCTACTTTCAAAAATCCAAGAAATCAAGAGTGATAATCCAGATTTCCTGTTCCAATGGATCCGTCGAGATGGAAGCATAGCGGCTCATCAGTTGGCGCATCCTGCTAAGGATCGCGCATGTTGGGTCCATTACATGGAGATTGAACTAGACTGATATGTTCTTTTTTTCTTCTTTTCCTAGTGCTGATGCTACTGTTATTTGCGTTAGTTTATGAGTCTTTCAGTTGTAATTGCATAGTTTCATGCAACATTCATGTGTCAGACTGCTTTGGCCTACTAATCTAATGATTTAATCTTTAAAAAAAAAATATATTAGTAGTGACGGTCAAGCCGTCACTAATGACACTCATTAGCAATAGTAATGCGGTCACTACTGTTAGTGTATTTATGTAATTGCCATGCCGTCACTAATGATGCTTAATAGTTATGGCTCGGTCGTCACTACTGTTAGGGTATATTTTGTGACGGAAAATCCATCGCTAACTGGGATTTGCAACCGGATTTTAATGGCTAGCAGTGCTAGCCATGGAATAGCGGCCGCTAATGTGTAGCGATAACATTTTGGTTGCAAATTTTGGTCACGAATTACCTGAAATGTTGTAGTGAGAGTAGCATGAACTTGTGGCAGAAGAAGCTCGTGCTACACAACAATCTCACCGGAGATTCCAACGAAAAAACGCAAAATCCCATCATACGAAGGAAACAATTATCCCAGCTCCGGTGATTCAAACTTTTCCCACGATAATATACGGAGTCTCCGACGGAAAATAGGCTTACCTATCAAAATCTTACTGTTAAAATAAGCTTGGGCTTTCGTAGTTGTAATAAAACAAGTAAAATTTCTGAAATACTCCTCATTGAAGTTGTGGCTTGTGGTGGTGACGCGGTAGTGGTATTTCGCCATGGCGATGCAACAGTGTGGGTGATGTGGCGTACGGAGGTGGTGGTTCGCGATAGAATTGTAGCAGCTGCACGCGGCTTATGGGGGTGGTGGCACACGACGTCGCTTTACTCTGTGGTGGTGGTGCACGGTGAAGTTACCGCTGCTGGTGGTGGCGAGAGTTTAACATTCCTTTGTTTTTCTAATTTTGTTTTTTTTTCCTCTTTGACCAAAACGTTTTGATTTTTAGATTTTTTTGTTTTCTTTTTTAACATATTGAAAATATATGTTTTGCCCTGTAAAAAAACACACATGCTAAGAGGTGCAAAGTGTCAACAAACTCATTTTAAGGGTGTAAAGTGGTGTAAATTGAGAAGCGCAAAAGTGTCGAATGGGCCATTTTAGGAGTGCGAGGTGCTTTTTACCCAATTTTCAATTAAAAAACTTTGATCAAATTTTTTTTTTAGCACAAGAAAAATTTATTTTAAAATAGTAATATACAAGGGGCGGGAACATGGTTGGCCTCGAAGGTGCGTCATATGATTTCTTAGATGACGACTACATTAGAGATGTTTTTTTTGTGTCAGTCAGCCTTTGCGTGTTAATTATTGAAGTAATAATTTGCAATAAACAAAAGAAAAAAATCCAAGAGCAAGAGTGGATCGGTCAAAGGAAGAAGCAATAAGATTCTAGCAATTTTATAAATATTATGCTTGCCTAAGTGGGTAGAAATATGTCTCTTCAAAAAAAAAAGTGGGTAGAAATATGTCATATTCAAAATAAAGAATTGTTGATATTTGTATAAAATAAGATTGATTAAAAGACTAAGGCGGTTTAGCATCCCTATAAATATGTGATTGAGTGATCAATTGTAAAGTAGGAGAGATGAGCTCAAGTGCTCAACCGTGAGCTATGTAAACAAATATATAAATGATATTGCATTATTGTAATAGCAAATCCTCTCGTCCAATAATGCATAATTATTTTCTAGCCCCAAATATTTTTGTTTATATTCTTAATATATCCCTAAACACCCAACATGTGGTATCCGAGCCACCCCTGGCTCAATATCTTTCCAAAAAAAGAAAATTGAATCGAACCCCTTCCAACGAGCACACCGTCGCATATCCGCAACAAAAAGAATGAATGTTTGTTGCACATTAATTATGAAGCGTCCAAGCGTGAAGACGCTAGTTCAATCCCACAAACTCTGGGATATTGTCGACCAAGACGACAAGCGTAAGACGGAGGAAGAAGCGTCGTTGATGACAGAAAAAAAGAAAGAAAAAGAAGGAGCATAAGGAGAACAAGACGAGAGATGCAAGAGCCTTGTCCTTTATGCACCAGGGGGTAAGTCGATATATGCTTCCGCTAATAACGGGTGTTAAAAATTTAAAAATGAAGAGAATATTTTGCAAAAATAATTTGGTGGCTATGAAAAATAAAATTGCAAGATGATCCTTAAATAAAGTAAAGGATCACAAGAAGCTCACAAAGAGCCAAACTTGGAAAAAGCAGTCCAAGTTGAAGTTACTGCAGGTGAAAAAA
The DNA here is from genome assembly GCA_948329865.1 of Linaria vulgaris. Lineage (NCBI taxonomy): Eukaryota > Viridiplantae > Streptophyta > Magnoliopsida > Lamiales > Plantaginaceae > Linaria > Linaria vulgaris. The sequence continues at coordinate 66,095,056 of OX415251.1, forward strand.
AGGACTCCAGCAGAGCAACAAAAACGTCGCAGAAGGTATTGAAGCAAAAAATGTTGCAGCTACCAATGTAGCATGTGAAGCTATAAAGCTCACAAGAAAAGTAGAGGACCTACAACAAAGCAAAAAGTCCTACTACCAAAATTGCGACACAAAGTCGACCACGGCAAAAATCATCAGAAGTCCCGTTCAAGATCAGGAAGAGTCTGAACTGGAGATTCTGAAAACAAAGGAACAACTCGCGGAGAACGTCACGAAGGTAGTCAGCGCAAAGAGTTAGCATTCCAGAATGAAGACCCATTGCAAATTAAGACGGGGTATTGAAATAATAATTTGCAATAAACAAAAGAAAAAAATCCAAGAGCAAGAGTGGATCGGTCAAAGGAAGAAGCAAGAAGATTCTAGCAATTTTATAAATATTATGCTTGCCTAAGTGGGTAGAAATATATCATTTCAAAATAAAGAATTGTTGATATTTGTATAAAATAAGATTGATAAGAAGACTAAGGCGGTTTAGCATCCCTATAAATATGTCATGGAGTGATCAATTGTAAAGTAGGAGAGATGAGCTCAAGTGGTCAACCGTGAGCTATGTAAACAAATATATAAATGATATTGCATTATTGTAATAGCAAATCCTCTCCTCTAATAATGCATAATTCATATCTAGCCTCAAATATTTTTATCTTATTTCTAATATATCCCTAAACACCCAACATTAACGTGTAAGAACCGCAAATCTCAGGTTTTGTGTCGTGTCTGAACCGCGTATCTCAGGTCTTAAGAGCATAACAGTTTGTGAATGATCCCTTCCAAAAATCACGGGTGTTCATTAGAAAAACTAGTGACACCCAATCATTTATCTTCAAAAAAATAATTAACAAAAACAAATAACAATAATAACAGTAATAATCATTTTGACCTCCAAATCAAACAAAACACATTTCTAAACACTGTAAACCTCAACAATCAAACCCCCCTCTCATCTCTCATTATCATTGTCTTCCCTCTTTTCGTCTCTGTCTCTCTCTCTCGGGTTAAATTAATCATGAATTTCTATCAGGAGGTTTTGGAATTCTGGTTGACCATGCCTCCTCCTCTCCCCGACGATCAACCACCCGTTTTTCAATCGCCTCCACTACCGCCACCTCGTGCTGGTGGCCCTATTCTTTACATCCAACCGACGCCCGTCGGTATTGAACCAGAATCGCGGGAGGAAACGAATTGGAGTACCAGCCTCTGTGGATGCCATAGAGATGCTAACTCATGTAAGTTTCATGCATGCCTTCAATCGTCCGCTCCTGGAATTGACATTTCATTCTAATAGCTGGAGGATCAACATTTGAAGCCTGTTATTTTTGTTGTTACGCTTGACGCGTCACATTTTTAGATAAATGTGTGATGGTGGTATTCAAATACCGGTCCTCTAGCTCCTCAATCTGACTAAATACCGTATTGAATTAGCACATCCTCTAATTAACGTTTAAAACATGCATAGAGAATTGGCATTTATTATTTTATATATGTTTGTGACAATTTGTACGTACCCTTTTCTCATAATTTTAATTTTGATTGACAATAGGTTGCAAAACATTGTTTTGTCCGTGTGTAACGTCATCTGAGATTGCAGAGATCGTAAATGAGGGGAATACATGTAAGAATTGAACATTATGATTGTTGTACGTGTAACTATACACTTGACTTGTGAAAGTTATATATGCTGTTGAAATTGTTGAATTATCATGCAGCAAAATGGGAAGCAATGTTGATACTTTTCGGACTGTGCTGCTGTTGTTGCTGTGTATGGATGTATACATGCTGCAATCGAGCAACAATACGAGAAAAATTTAACATTAAAGGGAACATGTTTTTAGATTGCCTTAGTCATGCATTCTGCTTGCATTGTGCATTGTGCCAAGAGTATCGGGAGCTTGATCGTCAGGGATTTGATCCTAGCCTTGGTACGTAAACTCCTCTGCTAGGCATATATGTCTGCATACTTGAAACCCCAAAATCGATCCCTTATAAAGAAACACGTGTAATGGTTTTATTCTGATTCGGGCTAGCTAGGGACGTGCCTAATGATTAATGAATGGATAGCGGGTCAAATTCCGCCTTCTGATATTCATAATGTTTATTCTTGTTGTATTTGACTAGCTATGTATATTGCTATTGTTAGTAGGATCCAAAAATATTCGTTCTTGAATTCTCTAAACATTCTTCCCCGGCACCAATGCGTGACAGAGTTGTGTGGCGAGTGAGTTCACAAAGACAAATATGGATACTAAAATTAGTGCTTGTTTGAATATAAATGTTGAGAATAAGTATTTGTGCTGAAGTGAAACAGATGAGGCGCAGGTATGTGACTTTTGGCCAAGGAAACTATGAATACGTCTTTTTGTTGTTGTTGTTGTTGTTGTGAATATGAATCATTCCAGATGGTTGGAGGTTAATCAGCCTTTTTGGGTACGTAAACAATTACTATAATTGAAAACAATGCAAAATTAGTGTTACCTTTTACTGAACAACTTAGGTATAGATTATACATTGTTTTATGTTGGTTTGGTTATCATGAAGATGATGATTCGATGGGAATCACACCCGTCGCGTGACCGTTTGTTCATTATGGTTTATTAGTTAGACGTATAAGTAAAGTTGTTTAAATTGCTGCCGCAGGATGGATCGAAAATATTGAGAGACAAAGAAATGCGGTTGCAATATACTTCATCACACCACCAGAGCCCGAAAAAATGTCAAGATAATAGAAATCTGAGAATTTTGTTGCTTATCAGACAAGGTAATAATATTTTTTTTCATTCTTCATATTTATCAGTCCATTTATTTTAAATAAGTTTGTTTACAATGCAGCATGAATATTTGTTAGGTTTTCGGATTTTTCGTGCCTAGGGGTAGCTAAAATCTTGGTGATCCAAGTAGAGATGCAAAAGGGATTTGGAGGGAGAGGCTTCCATTTGCAGTTTCTTTGGTGTGGGGAAAGAGTGAAAGGACCATTAGTTGATGAACAAGAAAGGAAAACATGATTCCAGAAAGAAAGCTGGGAATTCAACTCTTCTTTCACAGTTTCTTTGGCAGTGGGATAGAATCATACATATGGAGCAATATGAAAAGGAAATTCATTGTAGTTGATTATTGAGGATTTCTTTGTGGAAGTTTCATTGATTTTCAATGTTGTATTCTTTAGGACAAATATTGAGTATCAACATTTTTGAAGGTTAGTCAGAGTTTATTGATCAATCAAGTTTATGAGTTTTAACTCATAAAAAAAAGAAAAAAGAAAAATAGTTTATGAGTTTTGGTTCACTCGAACAGTGTGCTTCTAAAAGGTGCATTTAGGCTTTAGCGGTTCAACTTTTCTCTATCAGCTATTCGAAAAACTTGTTGCAACTTTCAATGAATGCGACTTCGCTCTCCAATCCAACCCTAAGTCTGCAATCAACAACAAACCTTAACTTTTGTATATATATATATATATATATATATATATATATATATCACATGATATGGGTATTTTCCGTATTGGTTCTGTCCCGGGTTTTCACCTATGTCGTGGATCATCCCTGATATACATATCGAATATCACCTTCGATATAGTACAACTCGCGTGTTTATCACGTGAGTGGTCCCTGTATTCCGAGGCCTATAAATACCCGCATCCCGTCAATCAAGGTAGGCTTTAATTATCCGCAATTACAGTACACCTTTATCGAGCCTTCCCCGATATAGTATTTGACAATACCCGATATATATCTCCGATATATATCACCTACGCCACATTTGACATAAGCAGGAGATCACTTTCGAAATAGAAGATTCGATGTCATCCCCGACATTCTCCCTTGCATCAGACGTTAGTTCGAGGAGTTACGGACCAAGCCTACTCGAGACTAGCATAGTTAAAGCAGGTATAGTTTAGCGATATACTCGTTGCACCATACTTGTAATCGAACATATTCTATATATACGAGATATTGTCAAACTAGTGGCGCCGTCAGCGGGAACACCAAGTTCCCAGACGAGGACGCCAAGATGTAAAGAAGGATGACCCGCTCATAGTCTAATAGACCAGTGGTGGACAATTCAATGGCAGAGAGTGCACCCCTGCCGCCTATTCCGGCCCCAGAACCTATAATGGACCAGAATGAACCCGAGCATCCCCAAGCACCGAGGGAGCCTACTCCTGCACCAGCAGTGCCTACAGGGTTGGCACCTTAAATCATGGCGCAAATCAACGCTACTGTCCAGACAACATTGAATGCGGCTTTGAAAACACTATTACCGCGCATGAACAATAGAGGAGTGGACGACGCGCCACCGCGACCACAAGGATCCAGGACTAGAGGAGTGGACGACGCGCCACCGCAACTATCGATCAAATCAATGGTCTTGCTCATAATACCATATACCAACACAATATGATGGCAACGAAACAGACTCCCCAGCACGCCAGTCGCAATAGAGGCAGCGAAGGTTGGAACAGAGACAGAAGCGGCAGGGACATGTCACCAAGAAGATACACTCTACTGAATCAGGATAAACTAACTGTATTTGCGGTAGCTCAGAGGAAGAGGTGGTTGAATCAACAAAGAAAGTTGAGAGACTGAAGGCACCAAATGATCGAGGAAGTACTGTGAGTACCATCATCAAAAGGATAAGAAACTAAGGATTGTATATATCTAAAGGATGAAATCGAGAGCCTCATTCGGGAGGGTAAGCTGGTCGAATAGGTGTGAAACAATAGAGACTCTGATGATCAAGAGGATCGTCCCGTTCCCCTAGAAGAGACAAGATGAAGGCCATAGAGGGCCCCAATGGGCGAGGAAACAAAATTGCAATGCACCCTCTAGAGTAGTGATCAACATGATCAACGGAGGACCAACATGAGCAGACTCCACCAACGGAAGGATAAAGATCACAAGAGGACTCGAGGAGGACCGCTATATTGGGTTCATGTCGCTGATGGATGAGGTGCCAGAGGAGAACATTACTTTCTCAAACAAGGACCTTATGGATCTATCTCCCAAGGCCATACAAGCAGGTAAACTTGATTTCCCCTTAGTTGTTAAACTTGACATCACCAATTATGGTGTTCGCAAGGTGCTAATAGACAACGGAAGCTCCACGAACATCATATTTGCACATGCTTTGGAGAAAATGGCGCTGGCCCACCATGTAATGGAACAGATCCGCACCCCTTTGATTAGCTTCGGGGGTGCCGAGGTGATACCAATGGGACATGTGAACTTGCTAACATCATTCGGCGAAGAGCCGCACATGAGGACCATCAACATCCAATACAAAACCGTGGATCACCCCTTCGCCTACAACATCATTATAGGCAGACTGACTCTCTACGCCATCCGCGCAGTGTTATCAACATACCACCAAAAAATGAAGTTCCTAGTAGCTAGAGGCGTGGGAGAAGTCATCGCCAATCATGAGGAGGGATGGGTGTGCTACATAACTTCCCTCACCCTCCCAAGGATCACGGATGCTGCTGGAGGAGCTGCGAACTTAAACAACGACCATCAAGCTGCCGAGTGATCTACATGGGATCATCGCTTGGAACCTTTTTTCATTTTAAATAATGTGGAACAATTTTCAAATTTCCCTAAATTTCCCCATCGTTGGGTTGGACTATAACTAAAATAGGGGAAACTACGCCGATCTGATTCTCGTGCAACGTGATACATAGGCGACTTAGGATTTACCTTGCCTTCGACCGTTATCCATTATAACCTCATTTCGTTCCAATCGATATATTCGATTGCAATACGTATTCATACCTTGTTGCAGGTACACACCCCCGATAAGGAGTGGACGAGATGTGCAAATATGCACACCTTTATTCAAAAATATTTTATCATTATCTCTCTTACATATATACATGTATCAACTATATATCACGAGTACAAACATATCCTTGCCAATAACAAGGAATGATACTCTCTTGTTAGGGGAACATGATATGAAAAGTGGAATTCATCTACCCAGTATCTCTGACATGAAATGATGATTTCATCTGGTTCAACACATGAAAAGTAGATTAGGGCAATCCGCAAGGTCCAGGGAGACTCCGCTACCTAGAAAAGATAAAGATCTAAAAATTCCCTAGGATAAATCCTCTATCCACCAAGGTAGGGAGGAGATAACCCGACATATGAAAAGAAAAATGCCCTGGGATAACTACCATATCCACCAAGGTAGGGAGGAGACAACCCGACATATGAAAAGAAAAATGCCATGGGATAACTTCCCTATACATCGAGATAGGGAGGAGACAACCCTGCATACAACAAGAAAAATGCCATGGGATAACTCCCCAATCCATCGAAATAGGGAGAAGACAACCCGACATACAAAAAGAAAATGCCATGGGATAACTTCCCTATCCATCGAGATAGGGAGGAGACAACCCGACATACAAAAAGAAAAATGCCATGGGATAACTCCCTTATCCATCAAGATAGGGAGGAGACAACTCGGCATACAAAAAGAAAAAATGCTATGAGACAACCCGACATATGACATATATGAGATGCAACGGGGCAAATCCCTTCTCCATTAAGAAAGAGAGAAGAAAATCGAGCCCACAAGCAGCACGAATACTCAAATAAGGTGGCGCATGCACGACCTGAGCAAAGCTCTACCCACCCCACGGATAAACGATAGTTATACCGACGGGAGTGCCACGAGAAGGGCATTTTGTCAAAAACAAGAAAAATGAAAATTAACAACACAGAAAAGCATTCAATACCCTAGAGATGAAGGGGAAAATTTTCATTCCAAAGCAAGGTCAACAGTTACAAAGGCCGAAGGGAACTATACATAACAACCGAGAAAGGGAATTATAATATACAACATGCCCCTGCGCCGGGGTACTTAGGGGCACCCTTGGTATGGATTAACACCAGGCTTTTCTGGTTCAAAATCTCCTCCTAGACATCTTCTACATGATTATCATCAATCTCCACATCGAAATCTTCCAATGGTTTCCCATCTGGGCCCAATAAGGGATCTAGAGGGCTAGAATCGAAATCATCTTTGAAACCGCCAAGGAGACGGACCTGACCGATGATGGAATCCTTCGCCTTTTCCCCTCTCCTGTACCCCGTGTTGGGCTCAGATTTCCTTGAATGTCTCACTCAAAAAGAAGGCTTTGGCATTACGAACCTTTTTCTCTCGAGTGAGCGGCCTTGCATCTATTAGCCCTCTCAGCAAGGCCCAAATGTTCTCGCACCAGAACAAGTTCTGCCTCTCCTTTCTCCCGCTGCTCCCTCTCTATAGCAAGAGATAGGTTGGCTTGATCAAGAGCGGCTTCCCACTACTGGTTCTTAGTAAGGAGCTCAGCCACGTTCTTATTCCCGAATTCATAACTAGATTGGCCACCGAACATGAATTTGTGTCCATTTTACGAACGCACAAAGAAGAAACCCTTGTCACCACCCTTGTTATTGGTGATGACCGCGAAGAGATTCCAGAACTCATTCACGCCATGAAGTACAGAGAGGGCCTTCATAACACAAATGAAGCCCACAATACACCCAATAGAGTTGGGCGACAGCTGCCCAAGGCAAACCCCTATACTGGCCAAAATAACGGTAACGACGGGATCAATAGGGAATCGTAAGCCGTTGGAAAAATGCTTTGCGTACATGGTGATAAAACCCTTCAGCGGCGTGTGCATTCTCTCATTCTATTCAGGGAACCTGATCTTATATTCTGCATCGATATGATACGTTGTGGAATAAAAAACAGGATGATGAGGGACATGGGACACCATGTCCTCATAACTGCCGACCGTCTTAAACTTCTTCACTTCGGGGGATATGGGCAAACCCCATTCATAATACTTCAAGTTTTGGGTCCTTGGAGGCTCGCTAGCATCCTCATCTACGCCATCAACGACGTAATCCCCCAATAACTCATATGTACTGAAAAAATCGATATTAGAGAAAGCAGTTCCGGAGCCTCCAGCCTCTGCATTTTGAGAATCCAGATCGGTAAAGTCAAAATCATTCTCGCTCGCCATGAGAATGATGAATACAGAGAAGAGTAAGAAACTCTGGAAAGGCTAAATTACCAAACTTGAAGTTAACAACCTGAAAAAAGTCTGAGAAACAAAGAAAAAACATTAATATTAAAATACTATTTTGAAAAACATGTTGGAGATACATCGAATATATATCGAAAATTATATCGACAACATCTTAAAAAGTATATCGAAAGTTATGTCAAAAAACCCCGACATACCACAGCACAGAAGTAACGAGTTTCGCTAGAAGACAAAACGATCTTCTCTCTCTCCACAACCCGCTATTTATAGACATCGGGTATCAGGCATGCATTTATGGCAGAATTATGTTGAAGGAAATTCAACATAGTATTAAAGTGATTAAAAAACATGAATTCAAATGAGAACATCTGAATATTCGCAAATTGCATTGGGGGGGTCCACCAATAATTCTTCACAACACAATGAAAATCCCGAATCAGATTTTCGTCATTTGACCTGGCGGGACGAGAGGTACCGATAATCCAAAAACTCTGATTTAATTTGCAAATTATTATCTAAAGATAATAATTCCCAAATTGGGGGACTACATGATAAGGGTATTTCCGGTATTGGGCCTGCTATGGGCCAGGCCCGGATTTTCACCTATGATCCCCGACATATATATCGAATATCACCTTCGATATAGTACAGCTCATGTGTTTATCATGTGAGTGGTCTCCACATCATGAGGCCAATAAATACCCGCTTCCAGGTAATCAAGGTAGGTTTTAATTATCCACACTTACTGTACACCTATATCGAGCCTTCCTCGATATAGTATTCGACATATTACCTGATATATATCTCAGATATATATCACCTACGCCACATTCGACGTAAGCAAGAGATCGCTTTCGTCATAGAAGATCTGATGTCATCCCCGGCATTCTCTCTTGCATCAGACGTTAGTTCGAGGTGCTCCGGACCAAGCCTACTCAAGGCTAGCATAGTTAAAGTAGGTCTAGTTTAGCGATATACTAGTTGTGCCATACTAGTTTAGCGATATACTAGTTGTACGTTATGCACAACTAGTCTTTTGTTGGACTTCATACGGGTTCAAGTAGTCTATGTATCTCTCTAAGAAGAGAGAGTGAAGTTGAACGTAGTTCATTGGGGTGTCCGCACGTGGGTGTATTCGAGAATATACCCACTACGTAGAGATTGAGCCTTTCTAGGCCGTGAGAGCTCGTTGTAAATTTGTTAATGAACTGCTTACGTTCCTTGCATCAATTGACGACTTCTTCGTTTTTGATTTTGGATTGAGTACAGCCCATTAAAATTAGGGCTTGCAATTGATAATCGAATTGGGTACTTAGATCAGCTGACTTTATTTAATTTGTTCTTTTTTTGGCTGAGTAGTTTAACTGAGGAAGAAGAGAAGTGTATTATGTGAGAGAAACGATGATCAACGGGGTGGTGGTTGGTTTTATGTTGTGGTGGAGTGGGGTGAATTAAAGATGAATTTGAATATATTGGTAGTAATTTTGGTGGTGGAGGGTGGTGGTGCATGGGTGGTGTTGTGTGTGGGGGGAGGGGGTGTGAGGTGGGGTGTGTTTTGGTAAGGCCGTAGGGATGAGGTGGGGTATTTTGATAGGGATGAAGTTCGTTTCTTTTTCGATTTTCTAATCTGTAATTTATCAGTGGTAAAAAGATCTGTTAATTATTAATTCTTTTTTTACTATTTATTATTTTTGATGTTATTGTAACTTTAATTTATAAACTTTTAAATAGACTTTAAAAATAATTTATACAGATAAAACATAAAAATGCTTTAATTTTTAAAGTATTTTGATTTTTCAAGATTTTAAATACATTTTTAAGGGTTTATCATTTTTTAACGTTATATGTAAGTTAAGTTTATAAATTTTAAAACAGAATTTTAAATAATTTTATAAATAAATCAAAAAAGATTTTAATTTCTAAGGTTTTGAATTTTCACTTTTTTTTTTGTATAAGTGTGATTACATTAAAATAAATTGAGGTGTGAGTGTAATCATATAAAATATTTGGGACAAAAATGTAAATAAAAAACTCAAACTAGGGTTCATGCGCTAGTCACACGCTACTTTACGTCGAATATTAGAATAAACCCTTGCTGGAGTTATGCAGAAGACAAAAAGTGTAAATTGGTACAACATATAGGACTTGCGCTAGAGAATGACAACATAGATGACATCTTTTGAAAATTGGTTAACATAAAGAATGGTCAAACCGAAATTGCCCAAGAGAAAAGATAGTGACAATCGTTAGTGTTTTGCATTTAACCGATTCACTCATTGATCCACCACTTCCTGGTGATACGATACTTGGTTCGTAACTATACTTACCATTTTATTATTACTTGATTTATGCACTTGCAACAAAATGGGATTTAGGTGTAACATTTCTGTATTGGCTTATATTCTTGTTATTACACTTAAAAAAACCCCATCAACTAATGTAAACTGCAATCGTGCTTTCTAGAGAAAGAGAGTAGGGTGTTTAAAGATCTCAAGTGTCCAACCCTCAAATGAAGAGGGTGAATTAGGCATTAGACTAAGCCTGGATGGTCCTAATGAGCTATGAGTTGGGCCAAGGTAGAATTGTTGATGCGTGGCACATAAACAATACTAGAGGTGGACCGCCAACATGGAATTGCCAACGTCGATTGCCAACGTGCAATTGAACGTGAACTACAACGTGGGTTCTAAAGCTCTCCATTTCTTCTCCAAGAGTTCAACCCTCAAATAAGAAGCGTAGGAAGTTGGCTCCACCAAATGAGGTGGAATGATGATGATGTGGTACTTTGGTAATTGCTGATGTGCCACACTGGCAATTACTGGCGATGGCATGTTGGTCCAATTGACATTCACATTGGCTTTGGTTGATGTGCCATGTCGGCCAGAGCCGTTGAGCATGTTTTGGCCACGTCGACAATTGCAGATGTGGCCCTTTCCTCCGACCGATGTGGCATTCTTGTGCCAACACGATGTGTCTCTTTGTCATTATAGTCTTGGCGTTCAGGAGGCCCGAACGTCCTTGATCATTTTGTGTTTTCACCCTCTCGGCTTTGGATAAATTAGGTGTTTGATTTTTGCATTTGAGATAGCCAAAATATGGCAAACCATACGTCCCCTAATTTGAAATAGGCTCATTATCTGTAGCGATAGTATTCTTAATTTCCGAGGTTAGCCATCATTACCATTTTTATACGCGAGTGTAGTGGCTTGCTAGCTTTTTATGTCCTTGAAATTGTGGAAGGAGAGAGACCGCCCAATAGGGGTTAGCTGGAAATGATGGAGTCGGGCTCTCTTCTCTTTCCTGAGTTCACACGTAGGGGCAGTTCGGTCTTCACTTTTCCAATCATCGGAGCACGGTGACCTTCTCACGAGGACACTGACGTCTTCTCTGTTGACTGGGTTCTCCCTCTTGTGAGCTCGAGATTTGGATTTTATCTCTATTCATGGGTTTCGGTTAGCTTCTCCACGGATTCAAGCTACTTCCATGGAGGATTTTTGGATTTCTTGATTATACACGGATTCAAGTTTCTTCCATGGAGGATTTTTGGATTTCTTGATTATAGGGTTTTCTAGCTCAGATTTCTTGGTCTTCCAGTTCTCTAGTTCGTCTCTCTCTCCCCCTCCCTGTTCATCTTCACACCATTTGTTATTTGTGAGTGTCATGCTCCTCTCTTTGAGCTTTGGACTTGACATTCCCTTTTGACATTTGAAGATCAATTTGTGGTTGTTCTTTCAATCTCCAAGGTGTTCTTTGGAACCCTTAGCTTGAGTGTGAATTTCTCCCATAGATTTGATCTTTTGTGTGTCGATTTTTTCTTCTTTTTTGTGTTTTTGGTCTTCTTTTGGTCTTCTTTGTAGTTTTAAGATGGCCTCATTGTGTTTGCCATTCGATTCCGTACATTCCGAGGGTTTTTCACATTTTCTGCATTTTTCCGATCTCTGTTTCGATGCTCCACCGTCGTAAAGTTCGAGGGTTCCATTGTCAAGCTTTTTCTGGGTACTGTTCACATGCTCTCGACGACTGTTCACCTGGCAACTTTTTGCTTTTTTGCTTTTTGCATTGTTTTGGGCATAAAGTCCATTCCCCACCTTGTCTTGTCTTTTTTTCCTTTCTCTTTATTATATTGTATCATGGCTGATTCTTTGGCCACCTCACTTGTGTTGACTACGGTCAATGCTGACTCATCTTGCCAACGTGGCACCACCTCAGCTTCAGTGGTTGCCACGTCATCAATCGGAAAAATGGAGATTTTTCTTCAAACCCCACCCTCCATAATTCGAGTATGGTGAATCCAAATCTCACTTTGGATCAACCATTTGAGCAAACTAATGGGGGATAAAAATCATGTTTAGCACATGAGACCTCGGTCAATGCTGATTCAGCCGCTCCACGTGGCGCCACCTTGGACATGTTGGTTGCCACATCATCAACCGAAAATAAAGGTGATTTTTTTACAAAGTCCACTCTCCCTAATTCGACTATGGTGAATCCGAATCTCACCTTGGATCAATCATGTGAGCAAGCTAAAGGGGGGTTAGATGCATGTTTGGCTCATAAGTACTTGACTTTTATTAATTTTCCACCTATCTCGTCTAATTACACACGACATGGGAAATCATCGTTATCTCCCAATGCTCCTTTGAAAATTGGAGGTCAAGCTAACATTGCCCCGGAGAACCCGCGACCATTTCAAGTTTGGCCACCACTTCAACGTGGCACTTTTGCTCAAGTGGTCAACCCACACCGCAACTATGATATTAACCACTCACTCATCGATGATAATACGTCAAGCCAAAAGAGTTCCAATTCAAGAAAGGTAAGCCCATGATTGTTTTCAAGGAGGAGGAAATAAAGGCTCTTGATGATAATCTTAAACTCGTTCTCATTCTTCGGTTTCCCCTCATGAAACTGAGTTATGTATACATTCATCGGACAATACAACGTCTCAAATTGAAAGGCACATACACTCATGGCCCCATTGGTTCGAGACATGTTATGTTGAAGCTTACTAAGGAAGAGGATTACACAAGACTATGGTTGAAGAAAGATCTTGGGTTTCTTGTTAGTAGGGGATCAATATACAAATGGACACCGAATTTTGATCCTGAGTTGAAGCCGCCTTATGCTCCCGTATAGATTGCTCTCCCAAACCTCAACATGAGATTTTGCGAGAAAAGTGCCCTTATGAATCTTGGCCAATAGTTTGGTCGACCTTTGAGACTTGATGAGGGTGATGCAACACTTTCACAACCTGACTACCCGAGAATTTGCATTGAAGTAAATTTCCCTGAGCCTTTGAAGAAGGAAATTGAATGGGGTGTCGAAATCAATGATATCACCACCTATCTCAAGCAACGGTCTATATATGAAAACCTTCCTAACTTTTGTAGGAAGTGTCAAGGTCTAGGTCATCTTCTTGCGGATTGTGGAGTTGAGAAACCACATGAGAATGTGGAGAAGGGTGAGCAAGCCGAAGACCCATCACGTGAAAAGGTGTCTACATTTAAACGTGCATGGATCTTGATAAGAAATGAGGTCCCCATCACCAACAAAACTCCACATCAACCATTGAAGAAGAGTGATCCGAATCCTTTTGAGGTTCGTAAGCATGGCGGTGTTACTAACCAAGATGAGGAGGGGATCATGGAGGGGTCACAAATGGAGAATGTGATGCAGTTGAATGTAGAATTGAGTAATGTGGAGTTAAAAGGCCATTCTAATGAGGCTTTAGTTAATGCAACTAACAATGAAGAAGAAATCTTGAAAAAACCGAAGACAATGAGATGGATGATGCCATCCTAAACGATGATAATGACAATGTAGCATGGTTTTTGGACTCACAATGTATAAACCAATCTAGAGCCCGTTCTTTAAGGGCTCGAGACAACTTCAAGAAGGATGAGGATTCTCGTACTCCTACTACTCCAAATGCCTCATTTTACCAAGAGTATATAGGAAATGGAGGTCCCATGGTGGAGGACAACCAATGTCAAGAGGAATCCCCATTCAATCAAAATAGAATCTCTACTCCAATCCCAAAACAGGTAGTAAAGGGAGATCTTGAGGACTCAACTTCTGCAAAAGATGATTTCTATTGGCAAAAGCTATTTGAAGATTTAGAAGAGAAGTGACTTAAACAAGAACTTGATAGAAGATGGGCTCTTGAAGAAAAGACAAAGAAAAGTGGAGAGCAAGATTCCCCCACCTATAAAAGCAAAAGTCAACGGAAAAAAAAAAGAAAGTCGAACACAAAATGTGGACTCGATCCAGCTCTTGATACATCATTTAGGATGGTGATGCACATATGAAGCATTCTGGACGCAATGTTGGATGGATGTTCTACCAACATCAGAACAACATTAAAAATAGATTATATGCTGTCATTTGTTTTGCTTACTTGTCATTGTAATAGGCCGCTCTTTCGTTTTCAACTTTGGGCTTACTTTTGTTAACGAGCTATCCACCCTTGGGATATGCTCTCTTTTGTAGTAGCTATTAGCTTTTGGGGCTGGCATTTTGACCCCCCTCTCTTTCTTTTGTTTGGTTATTGGTGATCGCATGGGTAAGGAACACCATACGGTCTCATTATGTAGTACCCCCCATTTTTTCTCTTTCTTTATAAAATTCTATTTGTGTGTAGCATTTTTTGTCCTTATCATGGTAGGTCACAAGTGTTTTAACACTATTTGGGGACTTTGTACGATTGAATGGTTCTACAAAACCAACTCTCACCCAACACACCTACTCGGTGTTTCAACTAAATCGATCTTATCGCTCATCTAAGACATACTTCTCAAAAAAATATCATTCCCTACATGATTACATGCCTAGCACACCTACTTGGTGCTTAAACTAGATCGAGCTCAACAGTCATCTAACGCATACCCTACAGGGAGGTTAAGCTCTGCAGGAAACATTGCCTTATACCTATACGGGTATACATGTAAGATCGAGCCTTGCTCATCTATTACTACAAGAAAGTAAAAATCCCCCAACTACTTCACAAGGACTGTTGGTGGTACTGTTTAACATAGATACATACTGCCAAGATAATTTTCCAAAGAAACAAAATAACATCCCTTCATCCCCGAGGATCGATAAAAGAAAGAACTCACTTCATCACTTATGAAAAACCCAATGCAAAACAATAAAGAATAAGCAAAGAAAAATGGCACTGTAAGACATATTCAATAAAAGACTAAAGTGGAAACATGATAAAGCATAATCCATTACACAGTCATAAGGAGCACTAAGTCTGCAACTGACCCACTAGGTAGAGTTCAACATAGTAGAGCTTGAGTCAGATACAATATATATTGGGATACCCTGAACGGTGGGGTGAGTACGAGTAAGTTGATCAGAAAATACCCATGGAGTGCCAAGTGCAGCAACAAGTGCCTCTGTATGAGCCATAGCAAGCTCTGTACGCTTTGAGACCCCAAATTTTCTAGGAGTGGCTAGAACTACCTTTGGTAAATCGACTACATCCTCAATAATATCGACCTGAATCTCCTCCGTGTTAGGATCCTCGCTCACCTCCACATCCACTATCATATAATCTATGTCGCCAAGACACATACTATGTCGACATCTAAGTTTCTTAAAGGCATCATGTGTGGGACTCTTTGGAATAACAACAATGGATGATGAAATATCTCGAACCATCACATTCTCACGAATTGATGCTAGATAATCCTTGGACTCAAGTCTATAACCAACGTGGTAGTTTGTCGGATCAAACGTTGACCCCCTCCTTAAATTTCCCGACATCCTCAATGTCTTCATCATATCCCTTTCTATTGTCAATAACACCTCTATCCACGACAATACGCCTCCAGGTCTCTGAGACTAAAAACTCTTCCACTACTTCAATCTTACGGTAGTTATCCAATTGCTGACAAGTAACAATGGCATAGAACGAGTAACACTCAAATAAGTAATGAGTACATTAAAAGAAGACAAGTCTAAAGAGCTCTTTTAAAGATTATCATACCACAAGTTGTCATTTCTTAACTCTTCAAGTTGTTCCGTAATGGCAGTTGCTAATTCTACTTCCAATCTCTTGATAGTAGCTTCATGCTCTTCCAAGGCTAATCATCTTGATTCCTGAATAGAACGGGCGACTATCAAATCTTCCTCCAAAACAGTATTTTACTTGAGTGTAGCCCCCACAACATCATATATTTTCATGGTCTTTTCTAGCTCCTCATCCAAGCACTTCTCAACAGCCTTTATATTTTCATCATGATCCACCTTCATCTTATGAGCATGTCTAGTTACGTTCATCTCTCTCTCCCTCTCTCTCTCTCTCTCTCTCTCTCTCTCTCTCTCTCTCAAACTCATGTTTCTAGGTAAGAAGGGCGTTAGGTAAGTAGAGCATCATACTTGTTGATAAGAACTCAGGTGTACAACATATGCTAAAATTGCAACATCATAGGTAAGTTGAGATGTGGCATACCACTCCTACTGAACTTCAAGGCTTAAAGTCAGTAAGCTCCTCATTGGGTCTTAGCTTTGTGCTCAAATGCACTATATCATCATGATGATCCTCAGGATCTATAGCAAGAAAAGTAGTTGTCTTCCAACCACTGTGGCGTATGCGGCATAGTGGGTTATTAGGGCCACAGTCCATTTAGTACCATCTTGATAACCCTAAGAGTTTATTTTTAGTTTATTACTCTCGAAATCATCTCACGATGCCTGCATATCGGCCAACTTAAATGTTCTCCCGATACCGTCAACAAAGGTGTCCAAAAATTCCATGACGAGTAGGTCACAGAGTACAAATCCCGCACAGGGTATCAGAAAGCTTTAGATAGCTTTACGAATGCCCTCTAGGGATATGATACTCTTGCATTTACCTTGTCCCTTAAAACTAAACAATATCGTAGCTCTAAAGACCCCGGACGAAAGCATATTGGTCGACACCACGGAGAAAAGGCATCGGAGCAATGGACATGGCATCGGAGCAATAGCCAAGGCATCGGAGCTATCATACACGTCACCCCCGAACCAGATTAAAAAGCATCTTATCCTAAAGAAGACACGTGTCGCCCGTTCCCAAAGACGGTGGCATTAATGGAGCCATGTCAGCTCCCTCAAAGACAATTGTCTACACTAAGGAAAGAACGGTCTGACGACTCCCCTCAATAAACCGACATTTATCCCGTTTGTATAAGAATGTATCCCTATAAAAAGGGGGCCAAAAAGAAGAAATAAGGATATACTTTTTCGGAGCACAACAAAAGTGACCCAATATCTCTTCAAAATTGGGCAAAGCATCGCAACCCACCCTCAAAAATCCGCAAAAACAAAATACCGTTAACAAAATGGCACCGTCTGTGGGAACGCCATAAAATTGTGCCTTGGAGAACGTTTGAAGAGATCTCCCCACAAAGAGCCAGGAGCCACTCTGTTACCCATCCGAGTAATTCCCAGAATTCTACCGAACATGCCCGAGAAGAGCCCTCGGAAGCTCAATCATCCCTTACAAGAGAAAGAATGGATTTAATAAATATCCCGCGAACCCTATTTGAGCGCCTGGTGGAGGGAGCCGCAGGAAGAACCAGGCCAGAGACAGCCTACCCCCGAGAAGGTCCCCCCTTACGATCTTCTAGGGAATAAAACGATTCAGAAGAATACAAATCTTGACCTAAGTCCCGCTTCCAGTCAGCCCACCATCATCAGGATACCCACTCCCTATACGTCCGGGGGAAGCAAACCCCGTTTGAGGACAATAGGGGCGGAAGGAATGAAATTTCCGTATGAGCATCGGCTACCCCTTATGGAATATGGTTAACAACCTGCAGAGAGAGATGAGGGACATAAAGAAAAACATCACCCCTGGGGAAGAACTCAACAACCACGGATCCCCTTTCATCCCGGAGATCGCCCACGCCCTGGTCCCGTTGGGGATGCGGCCTAGTAATCTCCCATTATACACAGGGGATAAAGACAGAAGTGATCCCGAAGACCATATTCACCAATATATATCCACCATGGACCTGGCCTCGGTGCCCGACTTTGTCCTTTGTCGAGTGTTTCGCACTATGCTGGTAGGAAGGGCCCAAGCTTGGTTCTCTCAACTACACCCTGACACTATTTCTCACTTCGATCAGCTGGTGTGTTTGTTCGTACGATAGTTTCCCTATAATCGGAGATACCCAAAATCCGCTAGCCATCTGTTCACCATTAAACAAAATAAAGATGAATCTCTTAGAGACTATATAAAGTGCTTCTCAGACGAGGCCTTGGACGTCCACATGCTAACCCCTAAATTATTGCGGATATCCTAACACAAGGAATTATGACCAGACACTTTTTTCAATACCTTATGGGTAATCAGGTCAAAGATATGAACAAACTTATGCAAAAAGCAGAAACCTACATCATTATGGAAGAGGCAAAAAACTCTAAAATTCGGGCAGAAAGCAACGACCTAGAGCGAGAGAAGGGGTCCCAGGACAAAGCCAAGGATGGAAAAATGCCCCCGAGACGAAGGGACGACGGAGGTCCGATAAAACGGCATCTCCAACCCGCGCTGTTACCCCCCTTGACTATTACTCCAGCTGAAGTACTTAACGTCATGAGAGGAAGCACGAACCTACAATGGCCGCGGCCTGTGAAAAGACCCCACGATAAGAAAGACTCGAGTAAGTTTTGCAAGTACCATAAAGCGTGGGGGCATGATACGGATACATGTACTACTTTAAAAACCGAGATACACCGACTACTTAGTACCGGATATCTAGGGAACTACCTGAAAGAAAACAATCAAGAAATGCCTAAACCCAACATTTGGAAGAGGATTCGGTCTAAAGGACCATCAGAGAAAAGGGGATCCGGCGTAAAATATCACGAAGATATCCCCATCCAGAACTTCCTCCGTCCCCGGACTCTTACAAACACAACACCCTATCGGGCCGAACCATAAACATGATAGAAGGGGGGTATCTCTATATCCCCCCCCCCCCCCAAGAAAGAAGAAGAAGTATCTGAAAGAAGCCCGGCATATAGAACAAGGGCTGCCCATATGCTCTATCCAAGGGGCCAAGTTGCCTAGTATTTCCTTCGAATCTGATGACCTAAAGAGCATAGTATATCCTCACGAGCATCCGATGGTCATCGAAGGCACAATCTTTGGCATCGAAGTCCAATGCATTCTCATAGATACAGACAGCTCGGTTGACGTCCTCTTCCTACCCACGTACCTAGCAATGGGATTGAAAAATGAACGCTTGGAAGCGGCCAAAGTTCCCCTTGTTGGCTTCTTGGGAGAGGCGTGCCGCACCTTGGAAACAGTCACCCTCCCCATGTCTTGGGGGGAAGGTGCCATGAGACGCACATAATATACCAAATTTTGGGTGGTAGAAGCATCCTCTCGGACGTACAATGCCATATGCGGGCAACCATCCATACGAACGTTTGAAGCTATCTCTTCTATCCTTTATCTAAAGCTCAAGTTCCCCACACCCTCGGGCGTAGGAGAAGTTAGGGGCAACAAAACTAAGGCCCGATAGTACTGTATGAATGCCATTCCCTCAGAAAATGACGAGGATGCCACTACACCCATCAAAAAACAGAAATTAGAGGAGGAATTGAAGGTACAGCCGGTGGAGGAGCTAAAGATGATAGAGATAATAGAAGGATACCCCACCAAGACTGTCAAGATAGGGACGGGGATGGACCCTGGGGTAGAAGGGGGAGTGGTACTCATGCTAAAATAGTTTAGCCATCTTTTTGCTTTGGAAGGTGGACCCCCGAGAAGGATAAATGAACGGGTATGTCAACACTTTTTAAATGTCAAGATAGAAGCCAAACCAGTCTAACAGAAAAAAGGAACATGGGACCAGACAAGAACAAGATAATCCGATTCGAGGTCCAACGACTAGTCAACATACGACAGATCTGCGAAGTCCGATACCCCAAATGGTTAGCCAATGTGGTCCTCGTCCCCAAGACGGGGGGGGGGGGGGGGGGGGGGGGGGCAGATGGCGGATATGCGTTGATTTCACGAATCTAAACGATGCCTGTCTCAAGGATTGCTACCCCATTCCCAACATAGACCAACTCGTAGATTCTATGGTCGGGTGCGTCGTATTTTCCACAATGGATGGGGACCAGGGGTACAACCAAATCTTGATGGCCACTATAGATCAAGATAAAACCAGCTTCATTACAGACACTGGCACCTTCTGTTATTTGGTAATGCCGTTTGGACTGAAAAATGCGGGCGCCACATACCAATGTCTGGTGAATCTCATGTTTCTAGGGTAAATTGGGAAGTCGATGGAGGTGTACGTGGATGACATGATTGTTAAGAGCCCTTGAAGAAAAGATCATCTGGAGGATCTCCGCAAGGCGTTAGCCATCATGGACCGATTCGGGATGAAGGTCAACCCCCGAAAATGCTCATTCGGCATGAAGAGCGGAAAATTCCTAGGATTAGTGGTAACATAGAAGGGGATAGAAATGAACCCCGAAAAGGCCCAGGCTGTCCTAGACATGCCCACTCCTCGGACCATCAAAGATGTCCAAAAGCTAACTGGGAGAATGGCATCCTTGAGTAGGTTCATCTCTAAGTCCTCCGATAAGGGCCTACCCTTCTTCAAAATCCTAAGGAACATCAAAGACTTCATATGGACCGAGCGGTGTGAGAAAGCACTCATGGAACTAAAAGGTTACTTGACCCACCCACCCTTATTGATAAAGCCCACACATCAAGAGGAGTTGTTCGTATATCTAGCGGTCGGGGAGGAGGCCGTGAGTGTCGTACTGGTTAAGGAGCATAATAGAGAACACGCCTTGTGTACTACGTCAGCAAGACACTACAAGGAGCAGAATGGCGATATACCCAAACTGGAAAATTAGTGTTGGCTCTAGTCACCACCGCGCGTAAGTTACACCTTTATTTCCACTCTTACTCGGTCATGGTACTAACCAAATACCCTCTGCGAACCATTCTCAATAAGCCAGACACCTTAGGCCGACTTATTAGATGGGCCATTGAGCTTACGGAGTATGACATCTCCTATGCCCCTAGGCCCTCGATTAAAGCCCAAGTACTAGCCGATTTCATCATAGAAATGACGGGCCTAGAGGTTATCCAAACTCTGGCACTATGGCACATGTTCGTGGATGGATCTGTTACTGCCACGCATGGCGGGCCAAGGGTAGTCCTCTCCAATACGGAGGTAGAGGAATAAACTTTGTACTTCACCAGCACACTAGAGTATATCCTATCCAATAACGTGGTGGAGTTCGAGGCCCTACTTATATGGATGAGATTAGCATAAGATAGGGAAGTCAAAAGGGTTAGAGTGCACATCAATTCTCAGCTGATTGTGCAATAAGTCAATGGCGCCTACGAGGCCAGAGAAAACATGATGCGCGGCTATCTACAAGCCGTCCACCAGAGGGGTAACTGGTTTGAGAGTTACGAAATAGTGCAAATCCCACACTCCGACAACCAAGAGGCGGACGCCTTGTCTAAAATTGCCTCCCAAATGGTCACCATACACACCCGACGCATCACCCTCCTCCAGGCTACGACATCAAAAAAATCCAAAACAAAGGAGATCGATGCCACGATAAAGCCAACGAGGGATGAATGGATGATTCCGATCTTAACATATTTAAAGCATCCAGAAAAACACTCGGTCGACAAAATGGAGCGCCAGTTAATGGCCCGCAGAACTGCCCGATACTTCATCCACGAAGGCATCCTCTAACGTCGGTCCTATTCTCATCCCCACGCTAGGTGCCTAAACCGAGGGGAGGCCGAGCAAGTTATTCGAGAAATCCACAAAGGAACTTGTCGGAGTCATACAAGGGGAGAAAGTATGACAGGACGCATCGTTCGCCAAGGTTACTACTGGCCTACAATGGAGCGGGACTGTCAAGAACACGCTAGGCGATGCAAATCATGCCAAACTTTTGCCACCAGAATCCACCAACCCCCGATACCTTGGGTATCCGGACCGCCCCCGTGTCCATTTCCTAAGTGGGGAATTGACATCGTGGGCCCCTAATTCCAAACGCGGGCCAAAAAAGGTTCCTACTCGTGGCCATAGACTACTTCTCCAAGTGGGTAGAGGCGGAACCACTGGCTAGGATCACCTCGGGGGTAGTCATCAATTTCCTATGGAGAAACATTATCTGCCGCTTCGGCATCCTCCGGTGCTTAGTCAGTGATAACGGACTCCAGTTCACTAGCCAAGACCTAGAGAAGTGGTGTGACCACTGGGAAATTAAACACCGCTTTGCCTCCATGGGTTATCCTCAAGCCAATGGCCAAGTAGAGAAAACTAATAAAACATTGCTCAAGAGTTTGAAAGCAAGGTTGGATTGGCACAAAGCTAGATGGGTCGAAGAAGTCTATGGAATCTTATGGGCATATAGAACTACTCAATGAACCGCAATAGAAGAAACCTTGTATAGCCTAGCCTACAGTAGTGAAGCGGTCGTGCCCCCAGAAGTAGTTGTGGAAAGCTGGAGGGTCCAGGAGTATGAAGAGGTGAGCAATAACTCCAATCTAGCACTCGCCCTAGACCTCCTAGAAGGAAAAGGGCCCGCGCGGCCGCTTGCACGGGAAAATACAAGGCGCGTATGGCGTTGCATTATAACGCTCGAGTACGAACCTGGAAAAGCATTTAATACAAGCAAAAGAAGATGAAAAAGCATTTTGATTTACACAGAATACAAGCTAAGCATAAGAAAACATATGAAACATTAAACTATTCCAATAACCATTATTAATAACTCACTCTTTTAGAAATCAAATTCCAACATTTCGACCCCATTTGGATCGACTTTTGCTCAATTTTTTCAAATTTTTGGTTGTTGAAAATTATGTCGGAAAGAGTATTGTTTTTTGGTTCAGCCAACATATTAAAACTACCCAAACCCTCTTTACATGCAGACAAATAGGCACTATTTTACACAGTGTACATTTGTAGTATTTTTTTTTCTTTTTTCTTTTAACGTCAGGCCCAAATTGTTCATTGTATTTTATTTCTCTTTCAAGTGAATTAAATATTAAGCATACAAATAATAAAAGCATAAATAGTTTTCTGTCTTTATATAAGCAGTTTTATTTTGTTAACAAATAAATAAAAATATACGCAGTCAGATTTCGTTCTGAACAGTGAACACAATTGAAAAGATGTGAAGTTGTATAAGTTTTGAGTATTATTCAAACACCCAATTCCAAACAGGCTCTTTCATCATCATCATCATCAATTCATCATCATCATCATCATCCTCCTTCCGGGAAGGTTCTTTGAAAAACAGTATATTGTAAACTTAATTGATTAATAAATTATTCTGGTGGGGGCGCGCAGCCACTCAATTTCAACTCAACTACCATTACCAGAACTTCTTCCTACAAGATAACAACGAGCGTCCGTCCGTACGTATGTTGTAATAACCAAATTGAATAGCTCTCTCTCTCTCTCTCTCTGATCATCATGGATGAAATAAAAGAAGCAAGAAAACAGGACACTTATCAACAGTTGCTAAAATTACAACAACTGCTCAACCGTGTCGATGACTCGCCCGCCATTGAAACGCTAAATGAGCTTCGATCAGCTTCAAGTTCGATCCTTTTTACTTACCCACATCAATTCTCCCTTTCCCATAATCTCTCCAACTTAGCTGATTCTCTGCACGAGCTCCACAACACCAATCCTTCCTCGATCAACGGCCTCAAATCTTTCTTAATCAGGCGAGTTAAATCGCACGAAATCGCCCAACTTGCCAATTCAGTCGCATCAGAGCTCCATCGCCTACTCGATCGCGAAACCGTTGCCAGTTTGACGAAACTCGTATCCAATTTCCGATGTTCTTTGCTGAAAACCTTGCCTTTATCTTACGAACACCAACTGTTTGACAAAATGTCTGTGTTACAAGATAGACTTTCGCGAGGTTTCGACAGAGATTTACAGCACACCCTTTTGAAATCTGGATTATTCGTGGAGCTGCAGTGGGTTCTGTGCAATCTCCTGTTTTCGACACGGATTCGTGAAAAGGCGGCTCTTTTGATGAAAGAGCTCGTGCTATTCAATAAAAATGTTTTTGTGGGATCAGTGCTGGTTGGAGGAAGCGTGAAGGCGTTGGTGTTAATGGGTTCTTTGTGTTCCTTGCAAGTCCTTTCGTGTTTAATAAAGGCTATAAGAAGCCCTTTGGTAGACGAGATAGAGTCGTGTGGTGGAGTGTTGAAGATCATTGATTATTTATCCTCAGATGACTTGGAAATGAGAACAACGGCCATGAATTGTTTGTTGGAAATCGGGTATTATGGGAGGAAAAATGCGGTCGAAGCGATGATCAATAGTGGTTTGATAATCAAATTAGTGGAGTTGCAAAGAATGGAAATTCAGGGGAATAAGAGTTTGTTTGGGAGTTGTGTGGCTAAATTTGCAGTGCAGTTGGAGGTGGGTGAAGGGTTGAGGCAAAGAGAAAAAAGGGCGTTTAAGCTGCAAATTTTGGGGAGAGTTAGGGAAGCTTGTGTTTCCAATGAAGCTGAATCTGCCACCATTGTTGCCGAGGTTTTGTGGGGTTCTTCACCTTGAAAACACAATTGGACAAGGGAAAATTTTGTTGACTATTAGTTGTATATAGTTATGTGTAGAATTTTTTTGTATGTACATTAATTTTTAGTGTTCATAATAGTCAAAATTTAGATGTTGTATAATGATGCTTCTTGTAATAAAAGAATGTAAATTTTATGAAAATGTTGAAATTTTGCAGAATTGTGAATATAGTTTCAGTTAGAATGGTTAAGTTGATAGAAAATTATAGTGCGTGGTTTATGTTTCACTACAACAAATATAGATAAGTATTTGGTCCCTTTAGGGTTCCAATAATTACACACCCCCTTAAAGTTTGAAACACATGACAGACGAATTCCATTGTATTACACCTGTTAAGAGCTTTATGGAGTGTTTTTTCTAACTATATAAATAGGAGGTTTCTAATTTTTATGGCTATTTGGCTATATCAAAACTTAGTGTGCGCAAATGTAATTATTTTAAAACAGGAAAGAAAAAAAAAAGTGTAAGTTTAAACTCTACATCATAGTTATCAGCCAGTGCTTAAAAGGTCCAACCGTCTAAGACACTATATGAGGGCTAAAAGCTCGACATAAGAGTTTTCTAATGATTGGCGTAGTCAAATTCAACGTTTAGCTTTTTATTAAAAAAAAAAGAAAAAAAGAAAAGAAAAGAAAACTGCTCAACCTTTAGCTATCGTCCATTTTCTCCAATGAAATTAGCTATCCATGATACTACGAGCAATATCAAGGGTGAGGATGAAATGTTATCAGTTGTTGTAGAACTTCACAAAGGATGAAATGCAATATTATTATTAATTCCACAAAATGTAGGCCAGTATGGATTTATACGCTTCTTTTTAAAATTGATTCAATGGTAGTAGGCCGCATGATTCCCGTGGTATGGAATTAGTATGCAAGGAGGAGGCCTCTTGTACCGCACGTTATGATTAAAAATGTGGATGTGTTGCGTGTAAATTAAATATGAAAAACAAGTGGCAAATCTACAATTATTTTTAAGTTATTAGTAATTTGACACATAGAGGGGCCGCGTTGAGCGAAATATGTGAAATGACAATGTTGCCCTGCTATGCTTTTATTTAAAAAGAAAAAAAAGTTGGGTATTTTAGAAAATACAAAAGTTGGTATCCAAACTGCTATTTTGTGAGCGAAAGGACTTTTGTTTTTAATATTGCAATAGATGATACTACTTTAGTAACATTTTAAACAAATTAAATTAGGTGTTGCGTCAAAGGAAGTAAATTATATTGGTCAAAATTAAATTAAATCTTCATCCGCCAAATTGGTAGTTAAATGAAGGAAAAAACGGACAGTTAGACCTCATCTATTGGTGCTTTTTCAATGTTAACCCAACCTATAAATTTTTGGAATGTTGCACCCTACCTTAGACGTTTAAATTTTGCTGCACTTAAACTAATTTTCCGTAAAAAAAAAACACGTCACAAATTAACGAGGTTGCGTCATGAGGCGTCATCCGTGATGGGTAAGAAAATGCATTTCATCTCGACATTTGTTGAAATCACTTACCAAAGGAGACGCTGCGACAATGAGCTCGAAAATTCGAGACAAAAACGTTGACATTCCGAAGGATCGTTGACACCGGATAAGGTGAGTCGGTTTTTCTGATAGCCTTTTCTTTGTCTTTTTATACGATGTAGTTGTTTTTTCAGCTCTAGGGTGCGTTTTCGTCATAGATATGTGAAATACAACTAGGTTTGTGGGAATCCGTGTGTGGGTTGTTTTATTTTAGAATTATTTGTCAATTTTTGTATAATTTTTGCTTGTTTGGTAGTCAAAAGTGATCCCCACTCATGAAAATAGTATATACTTTAGCAGTAATATATTGCTTGACCTAGGGTTTTTGTCTCTAGTGCATATTATATTAGTACTAAGGTTTAGTTTAAGCTTATTGTTGTTTGTTTATTACATGTCATAACGTTTAGGGTTTTGTTGTTGTTGTGTATATACAAGTAGTGATAAGGAGTTATTTCTTGTTATGATGCGTCATTCTCGAAAATTGATGAATCTTGGGAGAGTGTGCTACTTAGAGGGCCATGTTAATTTTGTTGACTATTGCACTGAATATGAGATGTCTAGATTGGAGTTGATTAGTATGGTTGTTGATATAGGCATGAATGATGATGCGATGGTGTTTTACATAGATGATTCTGATGAGCTATCACTCCAATTGACTTGCATTGGTGATGATAATGATGCATGTGAAATGGCAAGTTTGGCTACTCAACAGAGACTGGTTGAAGTCTATCTATTCAATCCAGAGTTTATATTGCTGCTATTAAGATAGATGATGATGATGCAGATGATGTTGCTGATGGTGAATTTGTTGAAGAAATTGATCAACTCCCTCCTATTAGTGAGCCACTTGATTATGTTGGGGATGATGAAGGGTGTTCTGGGTTGGTAGGTGAAGAGGAGCATGATCACTTTAAAGGAGAAACAGATAAAGGCAATGGTGGAGTAACTTTTGGTGAAGAGATAAATGGTTTTTTTGGTTTAGAAATTGGTAAGGCTGATCAGGCTAATGATGAGGGGAGAACGGTGTGGGAGAGAAGAAGAACAAGAGATAGTAGTTATCTGTCAAAATGAGGGAGTTGGCCATACTTTTGATGAGGGGGTATATAACACATACTTTGAGACTAATGATGCTGGTAATGCAAAGAACATAAATGTAGGAGAAACATCAAATGTTGGTGCTGCAATAGAAGATAGCGGTCATCAAAATGGGGGTGATACATCATGGGGTAATGAAAGAAATCAAAATGTACATCACGGGCATGTAAATGATGAAACTAGAAAGAGGGATGGAAATGAGGGTAGGCATGAGAGACTAAATGATTTCCCTGCCTTCATAAGGGAGAATCGTGGTCCATTGGTGGCATCAATAATTGATTTAGCTACCAGTGATGATAGCGAAGGAGAGGTGTCTCTGGGGTCAGATTCTGAGTATTCTTGTTGAGAAACCGCACCTCGAGATTTAGTTAATATCAAACTATTCCCATGTTCAAACAACACAGCAATAAACTTGATATTAATTTAGTGAAAAGGAAAGGTCTCACGGCCAGGATCATACCATACACAAAGAAAATCAATTTATTACATATCACAGCGGAAGTCTAGATAAAATACAAATAATAATGTCATAGTTGAAAGTTACAATACTTAGTTATTTAAAATCTTTATGATTATTGAAATGCATACTCAGAATATCACTTAGCAAAATAACTTATTGACTTGAAAAACCGCTCACACCAACCACACGTAAGTCACCTTTTATGCTAAGAAATGGACATACAAAACAAAAGAGGAATAAGTCTTTAATGACTTAGTGAGATTTATAGGTTTAGGCGGTAAATTGAACAAGAATATGTAGAATCTGAAAATGATCTGAACGGTAAAGAATGGCAAGAAATAACTATTGACCGTTAATAACATATGAACATGAAGTAATGAAAATGAACATGTGCACATAACAACTAGATTCAACCTTATGTCAACAAATATACTACCTTATACCTCCCAACGAGGAGTAACCTCGCAACAAGACGAAAAGACATGCCCGAGTACACGTCTATCTGGCACGCAAGATATAATAAACTCATGACTATACGTGGCGCTTAGATCGATGGTTATTACGTAAAAATACTTAAATCGATAGCCCTTGATGCCAAGCAGTAAATTAACACAATCCCAGTCCCAACTTCCCAAAGGCGTCCCAATGGGTGAAACATAATATTACATGAGCTAGTAAGCCAGATAATATACGTTGCTCATTTGCACAGTCTAGGAATCAATATATAGGTTATCAGATTATATCATGTAATATGATTATGAATTGACATGTCATGGATATATAGCATTTGAACTTGATGTAATAATATATAAAAGAAAATGAATCACCAACGAGAATAAGTAAATAAAAAGTAAAGGCATTATAAAGGATGAAAGAAATTGCTCGTGATTCGGAAATAAAATCACAATTTTTTTGTCCAAGTTCCTCAAGGCCGGGTGCCAAACGGGGCAGGAATAATCAAAATAAAATCTCACATTTTCACACAATTGCCGCTAGTTGTCCTCATTAACTTCGCCAATCCCTAAATATGTTTATAAAGTGTTAATGGTTATACAATTAGCTAGTAAGTTTATATTTTTCATAAGTTGTTCTAACTAGTAACTATGCTACCCTTTAATACTAACTAAGTTAGAATATGAAATAGTCGTGTTCTAATATACATCAAATATTCATACAAAGAATTAATATGAAAGTAAACTAAAGATACCTTAAAAACATGCATCGTCATTAGTAAAATAAAACATTCTCGCCTACTACTATCTCTGTCGGCTAAACTATGATCTAATGAGTGATCTACGCCCCTCCCCTTTTCGGACGAAGACCAAACCCTATGGGGAGTACTCGAGGGCCTACGGAAGGCCCCCGAAAAGACCGTTCCCAGTCCGTCCCCTGGCCGGCACGCGGCGACCCGCTCTCGCCACGGAAGCAGCTCGAGCAGTCCGCTGACAGCCGACGGGTTCGGAACTGGGACCCCTGTGCCCAGCCCTCAGAGCCAATCCTTTTCCCGAGGTTACGGATCCATTTTGCCGACTTCCCTTGCCTACATTGTTCCATCGACCAGAGGCTGTTCACCTTGGAGACCTGATGCGGTTATGAGTACGACCGGGCGCGAACGGTACTCGGTCCTCCGGATTTTCAAGGGCCGCCGGGGGCGCACCCTTCAATATAGTAGATCTATCATGAATTCATTATGTACACATTTCAACTCTTTATATTAAGCAATTATATAAAGAGATTAGTGAAATGTTACATATTGTTCTAAAACAAATAGCTAAAGAAGTGACATGCTTAGATTCTTATACCAACTTGACCTTTGTTAACAAATGAATATAATAGTTTAATATTTTTAAATAATCAACATATATATATATATATATAAATAATTTCATGATGTATGAGGGATAAAGGAAGACTTTTACTATTTTATAAAAATCCTTGTGTGATAGAAGTTGTTTTTGGACTTTCTAGACAGAGGCTGACTGTTCCTTGCTTTCGGCCTTCAAAAACTTCTTTTTTGGACATGGTGTCTGAATATGAAAGATGCCGAACTTATAGGAGAATTAGGATACAAAATTTCAGAATATTTGGACTCGGTTTGGATGAGTTATGATGTTTTTAGTGATCAGATTGGAAAGCAGTTTTTCTGCGCAATGAAAAATTTTGGTCGTTTTGGGGTACAAGGAGGATGAAAAAAATTATGAAACAATTTTTCTAAGAAACTAGACTCAAAATGGATGAAATTAATGAAGAACGACAATACATGAACCTCAGTTAATAACAGTGTTGTGAAAGGCGAAAAGCGCAGGGCGAGCGTTTTTCATACTTAGAAGCGAAGCGTAAGCTCAGAGACGTTAAGCGTAAGCTCTTCAAATGTTGGCATTTTTATTTTATTTCAAATATAAAAATATAATTACGTAAACAACATTGGAAAAAATATTGACTAGAACAAAAAGATGCAAATAATATAGTCTTAAGAATGTTGAAAAACATATTTCAACTAAAAGTCTAAAAACAATATTTCTCAAATTCAAAAATATCCATAAAGATCATTCATAGTCGCTTTCACAAAAAAATATAAAATATAAAAAAAATATATTAAAGAAATACTTAAAATTGCAATTTGTGAACCATAAAATTACTTAGTCACTTTCAAACATAACATCATCCAAATCACCGAGGCTAAAAAAAAAAAAAAAAAAAAAAAAGGCTCAGAGCTTGGAGCGTTCTTAGAGCGCACTTGGAGCGTGCTAAAGCGCGCTTGGAGCGGCCTAGTGCGCGCGCTCCAGAAAAGCTACGCACAAAACAGGCGCTCTAGTGCGTTTTTGGCCCCGTTTCGCTCGGAGCGCGCTCTGGAGCGCGCTTTAGCAGCGCTTTTCACAACATTGGTTAATAAGACCATGAAAATTGTTTGATTGCAGATCTAAAGTGCAGACAGCACTTGTACAATCATGCAACAAGTTGTCCACTTGCCTAGTTGTTCACTTATCCTTTTTTTTTCTCAACATACGTTATCATATCATAACATGTGATTTTAGGCCAGATGTTAATCTCAAATAATTTAGAACTTAATAATTTTGTTTGATTAATATTTAACCATAATGATACGATAAAGTTTTATAACGATAATTATATAAATAACAAAAATATTTAGCTATTTAAGCTAATTTTAAAATAATAACTATAATTTAGGATTTGAAAAGCTAATTTAAGAATAAATCAAGTGTATAGAAGACTACCATGAACCAGTCATTAAATCTAGGACTAAATTGCAATCTTTAAAACGATTTAGGGTCAAAATGATATTTTTAATAGTTTAGGGACTAAATTAAAAATTTTGAAATTGTATTGTTTTTTTCCAAATTTTAGGGCCGTTACAATTCTGATGGCTTGGCTAATGTTAACAATGATGCAAAGGAAGATGATAAACTATTCACAACAAATGCGGATCTTGAAGCTGAGTGGCCTGAAGCTGGAAGAAAAAAAATCCACATTTGCAAGTAATGAACTTACCACTGCTAATGCAAGTACTACTGCAGACCTACTGCTAATGCTAGTACTATTGCAGATCTGACTAACACTGCTACATCATCAAGAGATAGAGGGGCATCAAGAGATAGAGGGGCAAATAAAGGGAAAGATGCAATAACACCAAAACATGCCAGGGAGATGTACAAAACCCATGAAGTATTTAATCCTGAAATTGTGGATCGGGTTGATACGTTGTTGTTGTTAGCTTAACACCGGAGAGTTAACAGCAGATTTGTACGTTGTTAACTCAGCGATGTTACTTTAACAATAAACTAGAATAATAGTGCAACGGAATAAACAAACACCAAGTTTAAGAAGTGAATATAGAATTATATTAACTTCCGAGCCTTAGGCAAAATAACCCGTAAAGGTTTTAACAAAGGTCGTTCTCTCAATTCTCAAGCTCCTCACTCTTAAATTGATTGAACTAAGCAAAGCACACAAGAATTGCTTCGTATATCTCTAACAGCTCCTCACTCTTAGATCTATCCTAACAATTCACAAACTTTGCTAAAGCAAGACAACACTCAACAACTGTAAATTAATCTCGCGGATTGATTGGCTCTTGTCTCGTGTTTGTCTTGATGTACTCCACACCTATATATAGGTTCTTGGACTTCGACTTCAAGGTGTGTTGTACACGGTTGATAATTCTCCTAGTTTCCTTCTTGAACTCTTTTTCTTTGTTCTCGCAGTCCTTCTTGAATAATAGTTCCTTCGTTAGTGATCTAACTAGGGAAAGACTCCTTCTTCAAATCAGGACTGATCTTGGAAAGCATTCCTAGTTCCACTCGAACTCTTCTTTCCTTGTAGAGTGGTTTGCGTAATTAAGGAAACTTTCCTTCTTGGAAACTTGAGCGTACAACCTATGACAAGTTTGTTTCCTGAATAATAATCAAAGACAATTACAACTGTGAACTCAGTTAGTTAAGTGAATAAGGCAAAACAATAATAAAGAATATAATCAAGATTGTAAATCGGATTCTGCTCCAGCAATGTTATTCTAACATTGACTTCTCAATGTTAAACTAACATTGACAGAATACCTGCACTTTCAATGTTAAACTAACATCGACCGAATACCTGCACTTTCAATCTCCCCATTTTTGCCTTAATCACAAAACCTAAGAACATGTTCTAAGCAGATCAAATTATTCAAACAAACTTTACTATCATATCACAATGGAAAATAAGTACGCTCCCCCTGAAAATCAGAAGGGACCATCTCAATGTTATTCTAACATTGATACTTTCAATGTTGTCATAACATTTGTCTGTCTTTGTCAATGTTAGCTTAACATCGAAACCAGACAGATGTTCTAACATTGAACATCTCAATGTTATTTTAACATCAGAGAACAGTTAACACCTGCAAAACAGAGTTAGTACTTTGTATCCAAAGTTCAATGATCATAAGCAGAAGCAGTAAGCAACAAGATAGAAATGTACTTAATTACAGACCATACTAAGTAGCAAGGAACATACTCCTTGATGAAAACCGAAAACAAACAAAGAGAATAATTGTTCATGCTGACAAAAACATAACAGAACTCAGATTTTTTTTTGAAATTTGATCATTCTCCCCCTTTTTGTGAGGAAGGCAAATCCCTCAAATGCTTCCTGAGGCTGTCTATCTCTTGCAGCCTTACTTGCTTGTCTGCTATCTCTCTCTGGGTATCCTTGTACTCTCTGTCCAGCCACACCAGGGTTTCCTCCACAAAGGCATCAGCAATGACAGAACAGTTGTCACCACTAGCCACAGGGACTGAAGAAGCAGCAAACTTGTGAGTCTTCTTCTTCTTCTTCTTCCTGCTTGGACCAACTCCATCATTGGGATTCCATGGCAGATCCTGAATCCTGATCTGAGTGAAGTAACTCCTGGTGATGATCATCTTGGCCTTGTTCTTGATCCAGCCTTCTGTCTTCTTTGTCTTGAAGCCTTGCTTCACAAGAATGCTGGATATCAGAGAGGGATATGGAATGATTCCTTCTGCCTTGGTTGTGACTTCTCTCATGTGCCTCAGAACCTTCTCCCCTATGTTCACACTTAGCCCATTCTTCAGTTTGTACACCAGCCTTGCAGATTCTTGTGTCATAACAGTGGTGTTTGAAGAGGGCAGCCAGTTGTAGGTGGAGAGCTTGTGAAGTACAACACTTAAGGAGGTCAGCTTTGTAGTTGGAAAACTGTCATTCCATTTCCTTGTCAGTCCACCAGTGAGGTCAGTGATCACCTCATCCATGCTAGGATCCTCAGTCTCCTCAGGGTCAAGAAGTCCCCAAGCCTCATTGATCACAGAGGGACTAATGTCATAGACATTCATCCTGACCTAAGCTTTGCCAAACTTGGAAGAGTCCTGGTGGAACACCCATTGAGAGAGGTTCATGTAGAACTCTCTGATCACACCAGGGACATATGATGATTGGTTCATCACAGAGCCCAACACCCCTCTAGCTTCAAGCAGCTCAAACAACCTATTTTCTTTGAACATTTCCTCATCAATGTTCCTCTCAGTGTGAATCACCCTGGCTTGGTAAGCCTCCCACAGCTCTTCTGCCTCAGCAGACACATAAAAGCCAGAATAAGGCTTCTTGGGATACTCCTCCTCAAGCAGATCAAAGTATTCATCTGATGTTGGAGTAACATCAGCAGGGTCATCGCCTACCTGTAGGCCTTCATCCTCAAAACTTCCTCCCCAACTTCCTCCTCTTCTTTATCCTCTTCCTCATCTTTTTCTTCTTCTGACTCAGACTCAGAAGCTTCAACCATCACCTGCTTTCCCTTTGTTTTCTTAGCAGCAGTAGCTAAGTTAGTGAGAGTCAGGCTCTCTTCTTCTTCTCTCTCAACCTCTTCAGGTTGAGTGTCATCCTCTTCACCAGCATCTTGGTTACCCTCAGTAGTAACCTCCTCAGCCACAGTCTCCTCAACCTGATCATCCTCCTCAGGAAGAGTCTCCATCTCATCAGTAGTATCCTGCTCAGCCACTTCCTCAGCAACCACAGGTTCATCTCCAGCATTACCCTCAGGAACCTCATGCACCACCTTAGAGTCACCCACAACAACACCCGGGGCCTCGTTCTCCCCCTCAATACCAACAACAGTAGTATCAGGTATATCCATCATTACCTCGTTTTCAGGGTTGATGGGAGTGGAGGTTTGCTCAGAAGTTTTTGGTGTTGAATCAACATCACCCTTCGCTGCTTTTTTGCCCTTATGCCGTTGATAAGTGGATTTCCTCTTTGGTGCGGCGGCAGTAATGGCTTCAGCAGTTGCACTTCTGGTCCTGCAGCGTCTAGGTTGCTCCATCTGTTCGGCAGCAGCTGCAAGAGTGTCAATGGAAGACTTGCGTGCCATTGTTATAGGGAATTTAGAGAAGAAAAATCGAAACTTGATTTTGCAGAGAGAGTTATTTTTACAAAAATTTTGAGCGCGTACACAGTAGAAGGAGATTAGGGCAAATTATACAATTATCGGCTGAAGAGTAGAGATAGTGGTGTTGTAACATGTTACCAACATAATCAGACCATTGTCACACGATCATACCCATGTTCACCTTACCACATGTCAGTGTTGGATTAACACGTAACCAGAGCGGTCTTCAAACCTGAAAACTTATAAGTTACAATGTTTCAATGTTGGACTAACAATGGTAAGTTAACATCAGGGAGGAAAGTTGTAGGTGCAGGGCTTCATCCAAGGCAGCATCATGTGAGAGAGTGAGATATTCCTGTAAACTAATATGAACCCTCACCCAAGTACATAGGTACCAAGACATAGATTAAGATCATCAGTATGAGTATGTAACACATCAAACAGAAAAACATAGAGTGGAGATACATATCTAGGGAAAAGATGTTCCCATAGCATAGAAGATCACAAAACATAGTGTTTTACCTGCAGTGAGTCACCCACAAAGTATGCCTCAACACATGATTCCTAGGATTACTACTCCCCCTAAGCCCAAACCGACACAAGGAAAAAGTAAATGCAGAACTAGAAGAATGCAACCATGTTAGATCAACATTGGGAGATGGTAACCACGTACATACAACTTTACTGACTGGAATCAGGACAAATCACTTTTTCTTTATTTGTGAACTCTGTTGAACAAAAGCTAATGAATGTAAAGGACAGTTTCATCACTGAATGTGGGCAGCACAAGACCCCACACACCCCAGCAACTTGACCATCAGCAACAGATTAGGCAAGTACAAAGGAACTGAATGAAGACAATACATTTATCATATACTTCTCCACCCCAACTCCTCATGCATACTTGTTTTCCAACCTGTATACAAGCGAAATACCAAGTGAACAATGCTACTGAATGCAAGCAGTCGAAACTTCAAAACACCCTAGTAGTAAGGACCACTATCATGCATAACCTTGGCCATAGACAAAACACAAAAATAAGCACAACTGAATGACAATGAAGCTTTCAACATCATGTACCCCAGCTTCTCTTCATGCTTTGTCTAACCTAACATGGATAAGTCACAACTGAGTAACATCAGAGTAGTGAGCTCTGTGTACCCCAGCTTCTCCCAAATGTTAGGCTAACATTCACAAACTAACAACAGAGTTCTTAACTTTTCAAACCTTTTAATATGTACCTGTCCACCAGTCAACTCAGCTATTCATACAGTTTAACCACACAGCCCAACAGAATCTCTAACAAGGATGTAATATGCAAGAAGAAAAAAATGCAGAAAGGAAACAAATAGAATTACAGATACACCACAACCAATGACCAGTGCTAGACAGTGGTGTTATGTCAACACTGGTGAACTAACATCCCTAGACGATGCACATGCCAAGAGAATTCCTCAAACTGAAGAACCTCTCAGAATCTAAGGGTTTAGTGAACATATCAGCAAGCTGATTGTTGGTTTCAATGTGTTCAATATCAATGAGCTTATCTTCTACCATGTTTCTCAGAAAGTGATGTCTTATGTCAATATGTTTAGTTCTGGAGTGTTGCACAGGATTCTTAGAAATGCTTATAGCACTAAGATTATCACAAAACATAAGTAAGGTATAACTGTCTAACCCATAATCCAGTAGCATGTGTTTAAGCCATACTAACTGAGTGACACAACTGCCTGCTGCTATGTATTCAGATTCAGCAGTAGAGAGTGACACACAGTTTTGCTTTCTACTGTACCATGAGACCAAGTTGTTTCCCAGATAAAAACATCCTACACTTGTAGACTTCCTGTCATCAGTGTCACCTGCCCAGTCTGAGTCACTGAACCCTACAAGATTGGTGTTAGTGCCATAGGAATACCATATACCAAGGGCCAAGGTGCCAGAAATGTATCTAAGAATTCTCTTCACAGCAATCAGATGAGACTGCTTTGGACGTGCCTGGTACCTAGCACAAACACAAACAGAGAACATTATATCAGGCCTTGAAGCAGACAAGTAGAGTAAGCTTCCTATCATTGAACGGTACAATGTTGGATCAACAATGGCACCATTAACATCCCTGGATATCTTCACAGATAAAGACATGGGAGTCTTGCAAGGCTTTGAATCTGCCAATTCAAACCTTTTCACCAAATTCCTTGCATACTTTTCCTGACTTAGGAAAATCCCATTACCTGTTTGTTTTACTTGAAGACCAAGAAAGAAAGTTAATTCTCCCATCATACTCATCTCAAACTGCCCTGTCATTGATTCAACAAATTTTTCTAGAATAGAATTGTTAGTTGAGCCAAAAACAATATCATCTACATATATTTGAGCTACACAGACATGAGAATCTTTCTTCAAGACAAACAGTGTTCTATCTCCATCACCTCTAACAAAACCAAGACTTAAAAGGAATTTTGTAAGCCTTTCATACCATGCTCTAGGTGCTTGTTTAAGACCATACAGTGCCTTTTTAAGCTTGTACACATGGTTTGGATACTTAGGATCTGTGAATCCCTTTGGTTGTTTAACATATACTTCCTTATCAATCAGCCCATTTAGAAATGCACCCTTTACATCCATTTGGTATAGTTTTATCTTAAGACTGCATGATATAGCTAGAAGTAACCTAATAGATTCAATCCTAGCAACTGGAGCAAATGTCTCATCAAAATCTACACCTTCAACCTGTGTGTACCCCTGAGCAACTAGTCTAGCTTTCTTCCTAACTATGACCCCTTCCTCATTACTCTTGTTCTTAAATATCCACTTAGTCCCTATTACATTAACATTAGGTGGTCTAGGTACAAGTATCCAGATATTGTTCTTAGTAAACTGTAATAGTTCATCCTGCATGGCATTAATCCAGAAGTTATCAAGAAGAGCTTCATTCACATTCTTAGGTTCTATGGTGGAGACAAAACAAGAGGCATTATCAACAGTATAAGTGAAGTTCATACAGACACACAGTTTTACCATATCTCTATAGTCAAGTCTTTCTCTGTTGCGTGTCCTTACCCGTTCAGTGAGTTCACCTATTACCTGGGATGCTGGATGGTCTTTCTGAATCCTAGTCGGGGGGTCTCTTCTAGGTTCAGAGGCACCTTCATGTTCTGAGTCAGAATCCTCTGCTGTTAGTCTAACATCTGATCTTGCTGGTGTTAGTCTAACATCGTTCCCTGACTCTTGTTCAGTGTTTCAAGCTTCCAGTTCCAATGTTGGAGTAACATTGTCAGGAGTAACATCCTCGGTTTCCCCTGTTGGTTCAACATTGGGAACTGAGATGTCACCAGTACCTGTATCAAGAGTGAAATCATCAAACACAACATTCACTGATTCCTGAATTGTCTTCAATCTAAGATTGTAGACTCTAAAGGAAGTACTATTGGCTGAGTATCCTACAAAGATGCATTTTTTACTTTTAGAATCAAATTTACTCAGGTAATCCCTGTCATTTAGTAGATAACAGTCACATCCAAATTCATGAAAATATGCAACATTTGGTTTTACACCCTTCAAGAGTTCATATGGAGTCATGTTAGTTCCAGGTCTAAGATACACCCTGTTACTAATGTGACAAGCAGTATTCAAGGCTTCAGCCCAGAGTCTGTTGGATAAGTCTTTAGCATTGAGAATAACTCTGGCCATCTCTTGAAGAGTCCTGTTCTTTCTCTCAGCAATCCAATTCTGCTGAGGAGTCTTGGGAGCTGAGAATTCATGGAAAATACCTTTAGCATTACAGTAGTTATCAAAACTAGCATTTTCAAATTCTTTACCATGATCAGACCTAATCTTAGTCACAGTGGAGCCATACAAGTTTTTAATACTAGCACAAAGAATTTTGAACTGATCAAAAGCTTCTGATTTTTCTTTAAGAAATGTTACCCAAGTGTATCTAGAGAAGTCATCTACAATCACAAAGGCATATCTCTTCCCACTGAGACTACTTACCTCAATTAGACCCATTAAGTCCATGTGCAGCAATTCAAAACACCTACTAGATCTAGGGTTAGCATTCTGTACCTGTAGGGGTGTATGAACTGCTCTGGTTTGCTTACCCTTGAGGCAATCACCACACACAAGCTTACCTGGACAAGACAGCTTTGGTAAGCCTCTTACAGCATCAACTTTCTGTAATTTCTCAAAGTTTCTGTAGTGAACATGTCCAAGTTTCCTATGCCATATAGAAGCCTCATCTATCTTGGCATGGAAACATTCTGCTTCCTCCTGGGCTAGGTAGCAGTTATCTTTGGATCTAGTACATGTGATCACAAGAAAATTGTCATTATCATAAACATCACAAGATATCTTATCAAATGTAACCAGTAAGTCATCATCACACAGCTGACTGATACTGATTAGATTTGCCTTTAACCCATCTACCAACAACACATCCTTCAAGGGATGGAATCCATCAACATCCAGTGTCCCCTTGCCAATGATTTTTCCTTTGGTGCCTCCTCCATATGTCACTGTTCCAGCACTCAAAGGTACCATTTGCTTAAGATTCTCTTTGCTGCATGTCATGTGTCTTGAGCATCCACTATCGAAGTACCATTTACCTGAAAGGTTAGAGTACACAGCAAAGAAAACAACATTGCATACAACTTTAATCTTAGGGGATTTAGCCTTTTCTATCCAAGTCCTACTTTTCTGTCCTGCACCTAATGTTAGTCTAACATCAGAACCTATTGTAGAATTAACATTGGAAGCAGAGGCTGTTTTCTTACCACATTCTTTTATAAATTTTCTACAGAATGGTTTAATGTGGCCTGGTTGAAAACAGTACTAGCAGATAAAGATAGGTTTACTTTTTACAGTGTTAATGGTTCATGTACTCACATTATCAGATTCTTTAACAAAGCTTGGAGTTAGATAGGCAGAATTAACATTTGAAGAGGAAGGTTTCTCAACAAATCACATACCACATGTACCTGAGTTACTCATGTTCAGTAGCTTATCAAGTTTAGAAGTACCTCCATTCCATTTGGCTATGATCTGTGAATCCATTTTGAGTTTCTCCTTTACCTCTTTCAGCTTAGCTTCAGCTTTGTCAAGATCTCTTTCATATAGTTTCAACATGTTCTTCAAACATTCAATGTCATGCTTCTGTGCTTCGTTTTTCTTCATGAGTCTGACTTTCTCTCTCTCAAGTCTGAGAAAGGATGTATGTAGGTCATCAAGAATTTCCTCCTGGGACATCTCATCTTCATTGAAGTACTTTTCTTCAAGATCAACTGAGCCATGAAAACAACCAAAGTTAGTATCATCACAATCAGAGAGTGTGTCATGGTTAACCTGTGTCTCATAGTTGTTCTAGTCTCCAAAAAAGATCTCCTGCTTTGCTGTTGGTTCTCTAATGTTAGAGTAACATTGAGATTCTTGGCAGTTTCTGGAGTCTTCTCCTGACCAGATGAT
Source organism: Linaria vulgaris (assembly GCA_948329865.1). Taxonomy (NCBI): domain Eukaryota; kingdom Viridiplantae; phylum Streptophyta; class Magnoliopsida; order Lamiales; family Plantaginaceae; genus Linaria; species Linaria vulgaris. The sequence continues at coordinate 66,135,146 of OX415251.1, forward strand.
CCGAGTGCAGAGCGCAGCAGTGTTGATTTCCTCTGATTGTTCATCAGCACTTGTTTCAGATTCGAAGTCAGCTTCATTAAAGTCATCTACACAGACCCAATGAGAATTCCCTCTTGTTTTGAGGGTGTTAGAGCATCCATGTTTAAAGTGACCATACCCCTTACATTCATAACACTGGACATCTTTCAATTTCTCAGCATCTTGAGGCGTGCTCTTAGATGCCATGTATTTTACAAACTTTGGGGGCAGTTTCTTATAACCAAGAGCAGCATTACTGGGTTGTTTTTCTTTATTTTTATCTTTGTAACCCAATTTACTAAACTTCCTAGTAATGTTACCATAGTTAGAAGAGATCAACTCATATTCATCCCCATCACTCCCTATAGAATCTGAGCTAGTACCTAGTAAGGCTAAAGCAAGTTGTTTACTGGACTTTCCTAGGAATTCTAGTTCAAATTCTTTTAGAGTGTTCATTAATGTTTGAAAGTCCATGTTGGCAAGATCTCTAGACTCATTCATAGCAATTCTTTTGACAGTAAACTTAGAAGATAATGTTCTAAAAGCTTTATAGACCATGGTTTGATTAGGGATGATAAAACCTAAGTTTTGGCACTGATTAGCAATATCTAGAAGTTTCTCAAAATAACTATCAATGCTTTCATCCTCACCCATCTCAATCTTCTCAAAGTCCCTCAAAAGTTTTCTATATTTAGAGTCCCTCACAGCCACATCACCCTCACAATGTAATTCAAGAATTTCCCATGCAGCTTTAGCAGTAGAACAAGTTTGAATAAGTTTGAACATATGATTACCTACCCAGCTAAAAATAGCATTGAGGGCCTTTTCATTGAAGTTGTAGAGAGCAATTTCGTTGGATATCCATTGTCTCATTGGCTTAGGTACCAGATCAGCATCTCCATCTCTTGGCAAGTAGGGGATGGTGTAGCCTTCTAGTACTGCGTCCCAAGCTCTTAGGTCGATGGATTTGATGTGGACTCTGAGCCTGATCTTCTAGTAGGAATAGTTGTTGGGACCCTCCAATACAGGCAACCTGCTGGTATTGGGGTTGGAGTTGTCCATCTTGTCGTATCAACGCCAAACACCGGTGAAGTTGGTGTTTGGCTCTGATTCCAATTGAAATTGTGGATCGGGTTGATACCTTGTTGTTGTTAGCTTAACACCGGAGAGTTAACATCAGATTTGTACGTTGTTAACTCAGCGATGTTACTTTAACAACAGACCAGAATAATAGTGCAGCGGAATAAACAAACACCAAGTTTAAGAAGTGAATATGGAATTATATTAACTTCCGAGCCTTAGGCAAAATAACCCGTAAAGGTTTTAACAAAGGTCGTTCTCTCAATTCTCAAGCTCCTCACTCTTAAATTGATTGAATTAAGCAAAGCACACAAGAATTGCTTCGTACATCTCTAACAGCTCCTCACTCTTAGATCTATCCTAACAATTCACAAACTTTGCTAAAGCAAGACAACACTCAACAACTGTAAATTAATCTCTCGGATTAATTGGCTCTTGTCTCGTGTTTGTCTTGATGTACTCCACACCTATATATAGGTTCTTGGACTTCGACTTCAAGGTGTGTTGTACACGGTTGGTAATTCTCCTAGTTTCCTTCTTGAACTCTTCTTCTTTGTTCTCGCAGTCCTTCTTGAATAATAGTTCCTTCGTTAGTGATCTAACTAGGGAAAGACTCCTTCTTCAAATCAGGACTGATCTTGGAAAGCATTCCTAGTTCCACTCGAACTCTTCTTTCCTTGTAGAGTGGTTTGCGTAATTAAGGAAACTTTCCTTCTTGGAAACTTGAGCGTACAACCTATGACAAATTTATTTCCTGAATAATAATCAAAGACAATTACAACTGTGGAACTCAGTTAGTTAAGTGAATAAGGCAAAACAATAATAAAGAATATAATCAAGATTGTAAATCGGATTCTGTTCCAGCAATGTTATTCTAACATTGACTTCTCAATGTTAAACTAACATTGACAGAATACCTGCACTTTCAATGTTAAACTAACATCGACCAAATACCTGCACTTTCAAACCCCATAGTGGATATGACCAAGGTTATATTCAAGTTGAGTATGTGCTTCCAACATCTAGATCATCTAAAGGCTGCAATCAGAAAATTTGAAATTGATAAGGCCAAACCAATTAGGATGATCAAAAACAATTCAAGAAAAATTAGTGCAAGATGTGTTGATGAAAAGTGTCCATGGTATATTTATGCCTCAAGATCAAAGGGGAGAACAAGCTGTACACATGCTACTTCAACCTGGCTAACAGCAAAGTACTCTGACAAGATCATATATGACCCAAATTTGCATGTTGAGTCAATGCTGACTATTTTCAAGAGGGACTGTAAGATGGTCCAACTGTGCAAGACCAAGAGGAATGTATTTGAAAAGGGTCATGGATATGATGCAGGACAATATACTTACCTGTAGAGCTATGCAGAGGAGATGATGAAAACAAACCTAGGAACAACCATGAAAATAATATGCAAACTGTTTAGGGAGGAGTTTAAGTTTAAGAGAATGTACATATGTTGGGGGCTCTGAACAGAGGTTTTTTGGATGAATGCAGACCTATCATTTGCTTAGATGGCACTCATTTGAAGACCAAGAATGGTGGAATACTTCTCAAAGATGTTGGGGTAGATGCAAATAACTACACTTATCATTTTGCATATGATATTCTGGAGAAGAAAAGATGAAGTCATGGAGATGGTTTCTTCAGATTCTTGCTGAAGATCTCAACATCTAAAACAGCTACCATTGGACCATCATGAGTGACAAACAAAAGGGTCTTGTTGATGTGGTGGAACAATTGTTCCCTAATTGTGAGCATATATTATGTGTTCTGCATCTTTGGGAAAATATGAGGAAAGAGCAAAAGGATTTAACAATAAAGCGCATACCGTGGAATGCCGCGAGGGCCACTAGAGTGGCAGATTATGATAGGGTTATGGAAGAGCTCAGAGGAGCAAAATCCAGCAGCCTGTGCGTGGTTGGAAGAAAGATCTTATGCCCAATGGTGTAGAGCATACTTCTCCACTAACTGCAAGAGTGATTTACAACTCAATAACATTCCGGAGGCTTAAATGCATTTATTTTTAAGGCCAGTGGTATGCCAATTATAGAGATTCTAGAAATTATTAGAATGTTGTTGATGAAGAGAATTTGGGTAAGAAGGAGCGCAATGGAGAAGGTAATGACTACTTAATGTCCTAAGATAGATGCAATGTTTGACAAACTTAGGGAAGATTCAGTGGCATGGATACCTCACTGGAATGGACATTTGCAGTTTGAGGTGGTTGGTCCATATGGACAGATCTTCATAGTGAACTTGGAAGCTGGGACATGCAGTTGTAATAAATGACAGTTGGTTGGAATTCCATGTACTCATTCAATTAAGTGAAATGAATTATATGAAATGGAAGGATCTTGAGGAAAAACTCCATCAATGCTACCACAGAATAACTTACCTTAGGATATAAGCTCATTTCATGATGCCAATAGAAGGGAAAGAGTCATGGCCATTACCCACAACTGCAGCAACAAAGTTAGTGACACCAGCACCCACTAAAATGCCAAAGAGGCCAAAGAAAGGAAAGAAGAGAGATAGATCAAGATGAAATAAGGTAGAAGATGATGGAGCATGCTTTAGAAACTGGAAAGCTAGAAAGGCATGGGATGCATATAACATGTGGATATTGTGGAAAAGAAGGACACAATACCAGAACATGTGAGTTGAAGAAGGTAAACCCTTTGGCTGGGCCTATCAGGAAAAAAACAAAGAAGAAAACTGCTCCGAAATCTTCAAGTAAGAGTGGGCAGGTTTGTTTAATTATAGCATGTGTACATATTATGTATTAAATAACAAGTACTTATAACATGCCCTACTTAATCTTGTTTGTATTGATCATAGACTAGGTTATGGGAAGCCAAGCCTCATCAGTACACCATGTTCCTCCTACAAGAGCAACAACAACATCTCATACCTCATCAGTTATATCTGATTCAAATGTTGGTTCCAATGCTGCAACTCAAACCTCAAGAATCAACTCTGCACCATGCTCTGCTGTTGCTGCAAAAAAAAAGGAATTGTCAAGAAATACTACAAGAAGCCTAAGGTAAACTTATATCACTTATGCAGTCGGTTAAAGTACATATTATAGTACTTGTTGATGTCTTAACATAATTTATTTAACTTAGGAACCAAGTGTACCATCTCGTTAACCTCCTATGGAAACAGGTGATGTTGCACTTTCGTGTGCAATAGTTGATGCGGGTTCTCAAATTAGACTAAAGGAAAAGGAAAGGAAGCTACATGTAGCTAGTTATATATCATTTGAACTACTCAAATATCTTCATCTGTTTTTATACTAATGTCTATTATCTTAGGAGTCAAAGAACTCCTTCAAAGGAAAATAATGATGCAATAGTGCTTGCTGCTCCAGTGGAATCTAGGCATGTGACAAGGAGTCTGACACCTCAAAAATTATAAACTGCTAAAGCTGCCAAGACTGTTGAGACAAGTAAGAGGAGATTGTTTCCTGAGCCACCACAACCACCATCAACTTCTCTGCCATCAAGTAGTGCACAAGCATAGACTAATACCCAACTTACACCTCTAGGCAGGAAAAAGTTCAAAGCTCTTACAACTAGGAAGAAGTGGTAGTTCCTAAAAGGCATGTGCAGAGGCATTTAGGAACTGGTGAAGACATATTTGTTTAGAGTATTTTCTAGGTTCTTTTGTAAGATGTATTATGTAATGGACTGATACTTTTGTTTTGATGCACTTAGTGATCATTGGTGCTTCTGTTTTGATGAACTAGTACTTATATTTTTAGGTGTTTTTGTTGGAACTGTTGGTACTTTGAAGTGATCATTAGTAATGATAGTGATCATATTTTGATGAGTGTTTTGTAAGTTTTCAAATATTTTGCCTACTAATTCTGTCATATATGCAACAATCGTTTTGCAGGCTAGTTTTGATGCAGTTGTGAATGTTATTTGTATGATGCTTTAGTCATATACTTTGAATCTTGTTTGTCAATATTTGCTGATCAGTGCAAACAAAACTCATAAAACCATTTATTTGAACACCAACTCAATGCTTCAACTTGATGATTCCATTTCATTTAAACAAGAAAAACAAGAACAGAAAATACTTAAACAATCATAAACTAAAAGACACACAACCAATATATAGATAACATCACTCTAAACACTCCCATACTCCATCCATCTACGCCTTCTCTTTCACTCATCTTCTGGTAACCAGGAGAAAAAGTGTACAACAACAACTCCTGAAGATAGCGGGCATTAGGGCAATCATATATACGGAAATACTTCTCGTGATCTGTCTCCTACAAGACAAGACACAAATCAAATAAATTAGCCAATGTGCATTCAACAATACAAAATAGAATTAAAAGGAAAAAGTGGTATACTTGTCGGGGGATTGCTTCATACGCCTCCAGTGTCATCACCCTCATACCGAGGCCACGACATACAATGCCAGGCAAAGCGAGAAAGGCGGTGAAACGGTAAAACCTATCCCTCAAATTGTTGATTTTGGCATAGATCTCTGCCATCGTACACTCACCACCACCCCAGTGCATCGCATCCAACTCAGGTTTTACTAACCCCAAACCCCTTTCCAACGCCCTCAATTCAATAAGCATGTGCCTCCTTCCATATTTGCATAGCCCGATTAGCAACTGAGTCTCATAGCGACGATTAAACTGACCATCATGAAATAATAAGAGCACATCATTGTTATTTGGGATTTCTATTTTTTTGCAGGAAGATTCGGGTAGGGAAGAGAGAAGGGATAAATAATAAAAAGTTGATGCAATGTATGTGTTTAATATGGATACGTACAACACTAAAGTGGTGATATTTGGTATGGACATGTCTTTTTAGTTTAAACATGTCCAAATAAAACAGTCCAAATGCAGCTATCTCAATGCAAATTGCTACAACATAAGGACACAATCTCTCCCTCGAAAATTGACCAGTTTAACAGCGCAACAAACACAATGTTACGAAACCTGATTCACCTTACAAGCATGATCTTAACAAACACAACATTAAACAAACTAGCAAACACATCATTACACAAACCGGGATCATCCTAAACCACTACATAACTAAAAGAGTGTCCATATCATTTAAAGAAACACTCTCTTTTAGTTATGTAGTGGTTTAGGATGATCCCGGTTAGTGTAATGATGTGTTTGCACAGATCTTGCACACATTGGTGGATCAATCCAAACCTAGTAGTTGCAACCTTAGTTTCTATGTCAAACAAATTAATAAACACATGAAATCAACAACAAAACCAAAAATTTGAAAAATAAACTAAATTTCTGAAATATGACAAATCGCGAAATACCCGAGGTTTGATGCATTGTGAGAACCTACGACCTGAATTGAGGCCAGTCCATGAGGTTTCTGTCGACACCCTCTGCCCACGACGACACAATGGAGAATTTTCCATGCTTAATTGATCGAATTTTAAAAAACTATATTTGGTGAAATTAGGGATTTAGGGTTTCGAAATTGGGGGATAACTGGGGGGTTTTAAATTAGTTATAGCCATTGGGAACAGTAACGTCCCAATTATACCCCAGCAAAATTTAAAATTTGAACGAAAAATTAGTTTCGGTGCAACAAAATTTAAACATTGAAGGTGTGGTGCAATATTCTAAAAATTTATAGGTTGGGTATAACATTGGAAAAACGCCGATGGGATTTAATTTTCTGCTTTTCCCTTAAATTAAAGACATAAAGGTCACTTAATTGAATAATTTTTTGACGGAAATTATTATTTATCATGACATAACCCACTCATATTCTGAAATGTAGCTAATAATTTTTGCCTATCTTTGATTCGCCGGTGCGATCTCTTTCTTTTGTTTCTTTATTACAGATAAAAGTAGGAAATATAAAACGTGCAATGCTTTAGAGGATCTATTGAATTGAAGTCTTTGGCCAAATTCAATCAGATAGACACGACGCACTAGGTGACCTACCTATTGGGAGTAATTTTCATCAACTTGATTTGCATCTATTATCTATTAGATACGGTGCACCATGTCTCTAGTTCAGAGTTTAGTAGTAAAGAGCATTATAAACAAATTTTTATCAGAGTTTTAGGTCAGAGTTGACAAACATTTTTTTACTTGACAACTCTAACATAGTAAAAAAAAAAAAAAAAAAAAAAAGACAGGACAATCACTGAAAAACTCTCAAGCACATTTTCTCCTTAAAAACACAAAATAATACCAAACATTACCTTACATTACATCTCATTAAATTGCTGAAGAAAAGACTCGATAGGTCATAGGAGACGGGAACCAAAAGTCTCTATCATATTAAAACTACGTATGTGTGAATCCATTTTGAAAAATTGTCCTAAGAACAAAAACAGCCAATGAGGAAATCTCGATTGCTTACGTATTTCCGTATTTCCGTTCAGGTGAAAAGAACTATTGCATATTTACAAAAATATTCGGATACAAGTTGGATAAATTTCAATCCAGTCACATTCATATATTGCTTTCCTAGCAATTTTCATGCGTTACTTCATTGACAAAACCATTATCATTGACGTTATTTGAATGTAAAAATCCATAACTATGACAACTACGAATGGGCTCAAATAAGTGTTCACAAAAAGTTTTTCCCATTTTCTTCGATATAACATACAACAGTTGCCATTTGTATTTTCTACTTCGTTCCTTTTCGTAAGTAAAGAACTCAAGGTGTAATAATGTTCATAAACTTTCTCTTTGCAAAAGCTAACCACCATTTATTTGGTGTTCCATTGTGTCGGTACGCCACACTTAATAATCTTCCACTGGTTTCTTCCCTTATCTGCTTCAAATAATTCCTGAACAGCTCTGTAAAATTGAATAACCAGGGAGTGTGTGAAAAAACACTGACCAAGCAAAAAAGTAAACGACTTAAGAGTTATAATAATAATGCTAATTTGGCCTAGAACCTATTACATAACTTAAGTTACTTTATTTTTTTTTCTTCAAATTTCCATGATAGATAAATACTTGACAAATGATTCCTTAACCAATCCAACACATTTTTATTTTCAGGTGAGGTGCCTGATCGCTGATGTACATATGGATTAGTAGACTGCAGCACAAGCTTTCAGTTGTTGATTCTTTTCAGACAAAAGTGTGAGATACCATCACAGCTTTGTTTTACACTTATTCAACTCACGAGATTTAGTGACCTTGGTGTTGCTGCAATTTACAAACTTCATCAGGTATCATGCGTTTCACCTTAAGCAAAACATGGCATATATAAATAGGTGCTATATATGATTGTTAAATACCGACCAGGTGATAACCAATACTGATGGAAGAGAGAAAATAAACAGGATGCAGCTCTTGCTAAATCACCAGAACGAGATCCGAGCTTAACTATTGAAACTTTTATGTGATTTATAAAACGTGGGAATACAAATAGGTAGTTCAAACTTTTTTAGATGAAATCTTGCGTAGAAACTACAGCTCAGATGAAATCTTGCGTATAAACTTATGCTTCAAATGGCTTGACCGACCCTATGTGTTATTCTTGAAGAAAATGATGGTATTTATTTACCTGCTTCATCTTGGGAGTGTGGAAGAGCAAAGAGTCCTGGAAATGGGAAAGCTGGCTCTCCAGGCACAGGAACCTTTTCGAGACCCAGATTAATGATTGCTTTGGTTCCTTCAGCCAAAGTTCTGCAGCCTTCTAGCCTCTTTAAGGCAATATTGACATAGAATGTCAAGTAGATAAGAAGTTTATCAGCTGAACTCTTGATATCAAAGTTTCTGAAGAAGACGTTTGCACGAAAGAATGTAATTGCTTCATCTACGATATCAGTGCTATCTGCATTCATATATGTTTTACGATATTAATATATATATATATATAATTGATATTATGAGTTATATTTAACAATAAGTGAAGAAGAAGCTAGGTGACCTTGTTCTGAAACTGGAGCTGGTCCTTTAATGTGGCTTTTTAGGGGAAGTAATGGGCACCCACATGCTTTACTAACTTGTTCATCGTCAACAAAACTTGAGTGGTACACCTGTAATATATATATATATATATATATATATATATTTTTGGTTTCCATTACGAAACACACACGAATCTTAAAGTTTAACCCCAGAGTGAGATTGAACATAGTCTGATTAGCTCACAATGGACAGAAGAAGATAGAATAATAATATGGACAAAAAGAGAAAAGGCACAGCACAGTGAATCCAGTAAACGAAAAACAAGATCCATACCATGTCAATCCAATCCCAATGCAAATATAAGTAATTCTTCTACGGCCAATATTTTCTGCAAGGATTCCATTATTATCATCAATACATATACAGTCACTATTCATTATCATCAGATACACCAAAAATGAATCTATTTTTATAATTATCGACGCAAATCCATTACGATCATCAGCTAAACAACATTATTTGTGTAGATTATTAATTAATTACCTGAGGCAAGGAACTCTCTCTCTCTCTCTCTCTCTCTCTGCGCAAGAGGGATTCAGCTGACCTAGATCCCCAATTTCTTCACCGTAACGACGACGTTTCGATATCACTGCTGCAACTACTTTATTTTTGTTTTTATTGCGCCGATCATTTAACGGACTTTATATATGCAAAAATATGTCTATTTTCGTTATTTTTATTAGCCAGTGCTCCATATATTTCTATGCATTTTCTATTTTTTTTTTTTTTTTTTTTTTTTGGTGTGTTGTCCGTTTCCTTAAGAAGACAATATACATACATAGCAGATATTTACTTCCTCGATTACAAGTCAATGTATTTTTCAAAAGTCACCTTTGCCCTCCTAGCAATTTTGATTTTCTCCATTTATTTTAAACGTACATAAAACTCATCCTCCAATTTGGCCGTTGCGTCGAATTTAGTCCTTAGTCCCTAAAATTTGCCCTTCTTTTATTTTTTTTATTGTTTATTTTTTTTTACAAAAATGGCTATGTAACTCCCGTTTGACCAAAATAATGGAGATTATCCTTCTGACCAGATGTTCATTGGCGCGAAGAAGGAGAAATTATTATATACATCCGCTTATGTACAACCGATGATTGAGATTAAAAAGAGATTCATAAATTGTAGGAATAACTACTCAACACCTCATCCCACCGTGTATTAGTATTGGATGCACATACTGCGGTTGCACCAAATAATCTCTTGCGAAGAAGGGTGGCAATTGATACTGTGTGCCCAATTTGTTTTTGCGGGAAGAGGATATTAGACATGTGTTGTCGTCTTACCGTGTTGCTAGACAGGTTTGGGCAGTTATGCTTATTCTTTCGTCGAACTTAATGAGTGATAATGAAGATGATGAGTGGTGGTTGCGTCGCATTTACAAGCTAGGACGAGGGTGTACGATGTTGGCGCGCATTTTTGTTACATGTTGGGCGCTTTGGGGTAATCGGAGTAAAGTAGTGGCGGGTGATAAGGCTGCATTGCCGCATGAGATTTCAGAGTTTGTGGATAGCCAAATAATATTCTTGAATTTTGAGGTACAACCTCGGGCGAAACGAGAAAGCTTTTTAATTCGAGGTTTTGCGCCCCTCTTTCTGATCCTAGCTTTCGCATTCGTTTCCATGGTGCTACTTTTGAGGACAAACAAGAGACGAGGTTTGGGGTGTACGTTATGGATTCCTCGGGGAATCATTTGGCGAGTATGCAACAACGTGTGGTGGGGTACGTTGGTGCGTGCAACGCTGAGGCATATGCTGCATATTTGGCGGTTAGATATGTGGTTGACGAGAGTTTAGCGAATGTCATCCTTGACCTATCTGTCATCCACGATATTTGTTTTCCAAGCGAGGCAAATAGCGAACATGAAATATTATACACGATATTTGGTCTTATATGTGACATAAGAAATATTGGGTATTTCAATGGATTTGTAGGGACGATAATGAGGAGGCACATCATCTTGCACGTACTGCTCCTCAAAATTAGATATAAGATATAATATTTATTAAAGCTCAAAATTAAAAATTTGAACAAAAAAATTATATGTTATATATAAGATTTTCGTGGACCACAACTTTGTAGTTTATTAGTCAAAATATAAACGAATATTAAAAATACTATTTTGATAGATGATTTTCAGGTAATTAGTATTTAATCACATGACTTATATATAAAATTTTCATTTGCAACGTTCAACGAAAAGTTCAACTTTGTCTATCTTAGTTTTTTTCTTCTTCTTTAAAGGTGATTAAATTATGATAAAAATAAGTCAAAACTTTACGAAATTATTTTATTTGTTTTAATAATTATAAAAATTCTTTTCGATTTGTAAAATCAAGATAGAAAAGGAAAAAGATTCTAACTTCTTTTTCCCTCTTATTCGACCCTATCACTCCTATTTTAAATATACGTTTCGTTAACCCTAAAAAATAATTATAGAGATTAACCGATAAAGTTAACCCTAAAAAACAAGGATTAACACTAAGGACGGTACTACCGTCACATCACTCCCGATGCCACGAAGTATCGGAGGGCCCACCGAGTGCCGCACACCCAAAGTGATAAAAAAGCGACACCCGCGAAGAGGCACCTAAGTGTCCCTTGGATAGTCACGATGAATAAAAATAAGATATCCACGCGGCATCAGAAAAAAGAATAAAATCACGATGGACATGCGAGACTCCTATATCCATCGAAAGCGCCAAGAGGGACCAAAACAAGAACCCCGAGTCCCCCAAATACGAGAACATCCCCTCACTGAACAAATTGAAGGCAACGTGCCCTCGAAACATGTACTACGAAGGATAAAGCACAAGAACAGCGCCCTATCGGAGTAGACCATCTATCGGAGCTTACCTCACGAAGGATAAAACGCAGGAACATCGCCCTATCGGAGTAGACCATCTATTGGAATATGCATCACGAAGACTAAAAATACAAGAATAGACCCCTATCGGGACCATAATGGCATCGGGCGAATACTCAACCTCATATATAAAACTCTCCCAAAGAATCTAGCCTATCGGAGAAAATGATCCAAAGATCAGCTTATCGGAGTCTCATGAAAGTTATCGAAAGGGATAAAAGTTATCCTAGTCAGCGCCTAGTAGATAAATAGCTTAAAGATAAGCTACATGTTATATTCCCATGTACGTGTAGACACATGTACTTTATTAAACACATGCATAGCGGCACATGTCCCTAAATACCTCTATAAAAGGGGTATCCTCTTTGTCAATTGAGGACATGCTCAAATACACACAGAAACACATACAAGCAAGTTAGACTCAAAACAAAATTCAGTGAATAAAAAGAGGGATGTTTTCGTCATAAGCAAGCTTGTGAACCTTCGGACAGGGCGTTCCAACCCTTATAATCTCATTAATCCAGTTAAAATACCAAACATGTTAACAAAATGGCGTCGTCTGTGGAAACGCCATAAAATTTGTTCTTGAGCGTATTCAACAAGTGTTGTATATTATGGACAATTTATTTGACAGCAAGAGTCACTGGACCCACAAAGAAGATTCGGAAATGAGCCCTACCCCCATCTCTTGGCACTGTGAACCCCTGCGAGAACCACATATGTACTATAATTATCAAGAGACCCTGATGGCGGGCCATATGGAAGAAAGGCCATACCCCTCGGATTACCCTACTGGTGAAGACAATATCCTATGGGGAATACTTGACGATCTATGCAAGGAAATGGGTGACATCAAGAAAACCATGGCCCCTGAGGAGGATCCGACATTTAAGACCTCTCCCTTCATACCTGAGATCGCATAAAGTTATGCATAAGGCATGGATGAGCTTATGCAGAAGGCATAAACTTATATTCTTATCGAAGAGGCAGAAGGCACGAAGAGGCGTATGGAGAATGATGACAACAAACACCGCAAATGCGCCAAACGGGAAGCAAAAACCAAAGAGAATGGTAAAGAAGGGAAACCCTCCCAACGTAAGGACGACGGTAGCATGGTTAAGAAGTTCCTTCGGCCCGTACCCCTACCCCCGATGACTATCGCTCCAGAAGAAGTGCTCAATGCGATGAGAGGTAATAACTAATTACATTGGCCCTTACCAGCCAAGTTTCCTTACAAGGATAAAAACTCGGGGAAATATTGCAAGTACCACAAAACCTATGGACATACCACCGAGGAGTTCACCACTTTGAAGAGGGAAGTGCTCCGCCTCTTAGAGGCACAATACTTGAAGAATTACCTAAAGTAAAACAACCCCAAAGAACCTAGACCGAACGTGTGGAAAAGGCTCCTAGAGGAGCAAAGAGAAGAAGAAGTGACCCCTAGTAGGCGGTCACGAGAGAAGACCTCAGGGTATCGGAGTTTACCTCCCCCTGGAATCTTTCAAAGATAACGCTCTATCAGGACGAACGATCAACATGATCGAGGGAGAGACATCTCGATGACACCCCAAGGTAAGAAGAAGAAATATCTAAAGGAAGCGAGGCGAGTGGAACAAGGACTCCCCGTGTGCTCCGTTCAAGGAGCAAGGCTGCCTAACATCACCTTCGGACCCGAGGCCTTGAAAGGTATAATATATCCCCATGAGGACCCCTTGCTAATCGAAGCTACCATCCATGGATTTGGGATCCAACAAATCCTAATAGATACAGGCAGTTCCGTGGACGTCCTATTCCTACCCATTACCTGGCCATAGGATTGAAGAAGGAACAACGAGAGGCGGCTGAAGTCCCCCTTGTAGGCTTTTCGGGAGAAGCCTGTAATACCCTCGAAACCATAATTCTTCCTATGTCATGGGGAGAGGGGGCCCTCCGAAGAATGGAACCCACCAAATTCTGGGTGGTAGAGGCCTCATCCCGAACGTACAACGCCATATGCGGACGGCCCTCCATTTGGACCTTCAAAGCGATTCCCTCGACCCTTCACCTTAAGGTAAACTTCCTCACATGCTCAGGTATCGGAGAACTCCGAGGGAGCCAAGCCAAAGCCAGGGAGTGCCGTATGAACGCCATCCCTCTGGAAGAGGACGAACCAGCCCTTGGCAATAGTAAAAAGCATAAGATCGAAGAAGTACGGGTTCAACCTGTGGAAGAGCTAAAGATGGTAAAACTCGTAGAAGGAGAACTTGAGAAGGTGATTAAGATGGGCACGAACATGGAGCCTGAAATGGAAGCTCGGTTGAATTCCATTCTAAAGCAATTTCACCATCTCTTTTTCATGGGAAGGAAGACCGCCTGGGCAAATCAACAACAAGGTAGGCCAACATTTTCTTAACGTGAAGCCTAGGGCTAAACCAATCCAGCAATAGAAGAGAAAGATGCGACCTGAGCGCAATAAGATTATTCGGTCGGAGATACAACGCCTCCTTAGCCTAAAGCAAAATAGGGAAGTCATATACCCCGAATGGCTGGCTAATGCGGTCCTAGTCCCCAAACATGGAGGAAGATGACAGATGTGTGTGGACTTTACAAATCTCAATGAAGCTTGTCCGAAGGATTGCTATCCCCTGCCCAGCATAGACCATCTGGTCGACTCCACCACCGGTTGTGCGCTCTTGTCAACCTTAGACGGAGATAAGGGATACAACCAAATCCCGATGGCAGCGGTCGACCAGGACAAAACTAGCTTTATCACCGACACATGTACCTTTTACTATTTAGTAATACCCTTTGGACTCAAGAATGCCGGGGCTACTTACCAAAGATTGGTAAGCCTCATGTTTTTCAGACTCATCAAAAAATCGGTAGAAGTCTATGTGGACGACACGGTCGTCAAAAGCCACGCAGCGGAAGATCACCCTGAAGATCTGCGAAAGGCGCTAGTCATCATGAACAACTTCGGGATGAATGTTAACCCAAGAAAGTGCTCTTTTAGAATACAAAGAGGAAAACTCCTGGGTTTCATGGTCACAGAGAAGGGAATAGAAGTTAACCCCGAAAAGGCAGAAGCCATCGTAGGGTTACCCACTTCGAAGACAGTAAAAGATGTCTAGAAGTTGAC
This sequence comes from Linaria vulgaris, assembly GCA_948329865.1. Classification (NCBI taxonomy): domain Eukaryota; kingdom Viridiplantae; phylum Streptophyta; class Magnoliopsida; order Lamiales; family Plantaginaceae; genus Linaria; species Linaria vulgaris. The sequence goes on from OX415251.1 coordinate 66,150,191, forward strand.
CGACCGAATGGCCTCCTTGAGCCTGTTTGTTTCTGAATCGATGAAAAATGGACTCCCCTTTTTCAATATACTCCGACACATCAAGGAGTTCCAAGGGACCGCACAGTGCGAAGAAGCTCTAAGAGAGCTAAAATGTTACATGGTGAAACCGCCCTTGCTGGTAAAACCGTAACCCCAAGAAGAGCTCTTCGTCTACTTATCCGTGGGAGATGAGGCCGTCAATGCCGTATTAGTCAAACTACAGCACATGGAGCATCACCCCGTATACTATGTTAGTAAGATTCTCCTCGGAGCCGAAACCAGGTACACCCTAACCGAGAAACTTGTTTTAACTTTGATTACTACGACACGGAAGCTGAGCCCATATTTCCTTTCCCATCCGATCACTGTATTGACCAAACACCCATTGCGTGATATCCTCAATAAACCCAAGACATCGGGGAGATTGATAAAATGGGCGATAGAGCTTACGGAGTACGATATTTTCTATGCCCTAAGGCCTTCCATCAATGCACAAGTCCTGGCAGACTTTGTGACAAAACTAACGGGCATCGGAGACGAAGAGAAGGCGCCCCTATAGCACACCTAGAACTGGAGCAACTACGAGCTAGAGAAGAAAAGAGTACGTCAATCGTCCTAAGCTCCACATCAAGAGAATCTGTGTATATGGTCTGCATGCTCTTTTGAAATCACTAATCAACTAGGAGTAGCGAGAATATCATGGTTCGCTCTCACCTCCTCATTTTGTGTTGCAACATCCTCTTCATTGGACATCTCATCGAACTCCCCACGACTACTTCTAGATCTATGTTACTTAGTGACAAGCTACGCCTAAGAATAAGAGTATTGAATGCATTGTGAAAAGGGGTTGTCAGGATGGTGGTCGAGGAGGATGCAAGATCAGGCACAGTCACGTCTGGAGGTTTATCTTGTGCGTAATCCTCTTACTCTTATCTACATTTAAAGTAGTATGAATTTTTCCTAAAACTTAGACACTTATTTTTAAATATTTACACATCCGCCCCTATAGCCCCTGGCTCAAGGCTATCTACAAAGTCGGTATCCCTTATGGGATCTACTAGAGCTGCATGAGCAACCTCCTAACCAACATCCATCACCGGATCAGTGCCACAAGGTGAATTATCTCTCAAAGGCAAACTTCTTGTCTCAATAGAAACATCTACAACATGAGGTGCATTCATCATATGGTCATCTCTCCAATCAACAAACACAGGGCCTCGGCTGCCTACTCAACCTCCCCTAACTCATCCATGGCCATTACCTTGAGCTCCTCTTCATGAGCCACCTCCGCCGACCTACTTCGCCCTCAAGGCACCATGCTCCCTCGTCTATTAAGTTATGTCCCTAATCATATTCTGTGCACAAGTTGAAATAATGATGCTACTATGCAAGTAGAATAAAATAATTGCAAAGGCAAATAAATATGTAGCAACTAAACGTTATAAGATAATGCACATATTATTTTCCCTGGTGTAAGTAACTGACGAGACCCCACTTTTTCTCATTACATCGTGGGTAAAAAAAGGTGGGAAAGCAAAACCTTGGCGCTAAAAAATGACCAGCCTCTCCTTTCTACCATCGCCACCATTTGGCAGCGCATGCCATCTCATGATATCATTAATATAATGATGACTAAAGAGATAAACTTAGTCGGATCACTCTCCTTAATTAACATAAATTCATTCTTTCATCTCACGCCATGACTGTCACGTGCAACGTTAAGTAGGCATAATTTGACTTGGTCGATATGTAGCAAAAGCTTGAATTGTACCTTCTTCTGTTAAAATTCATACATAATAAAAATCAAGAGTCGTCTAATCCACAAGGAAAACCAAATTCTTTCATCACCACGACATACCCAATAATGGCTGCATAGGTGTTGGGCATGAACTGAGCTGGGTTCAAACCAATACTGAGCAAGATAGCTCTACCCTCGAGTTCAATAGAAACATGAGACCGTTAACCAAATACTTAGCAAAAATAGTGATACACCTTGGTGTAGGAAGATGCATTCTATCATCTCGCCCATGCACAATAATCTCATACTCACGTGGTACGTTATACTCTTTCCAATAAGAATCAATCTACCTATACAATGGATGCTTGCTCAAAATCTCATCAAAGGCAATCGTCATCCTCTGATTCCGGTCAAGGAGAAGAATCTCAATCTACATTTTCCTCACACTCGACATTATTGCTTTATGAGCCCTAGTCTCATAAGCATTATCATCTCATTCAGATGAGGCACACACAAACTAATCATCCTCATCAACACCAGTAATATCCAATGATTACTAGAGTTTTATTCAAAAGAAGTAGAATCACCCTCAGAAAAATGGAGACTACCAGTCTTAGACCAAACATTTGACTCAAACTGAGACTTACTACTGCTCCCCACATTTACATAAGGTAATGGTGTCTACTTACTAGATTCCATAATTTAAATAACAAGGGGTTGTTAAATCAATTATCGGTGTAAAACAAGTACTAGAATGCCTCACAAGAGTTCTCATACTTTGCCTGCCTCGAAGAAGATCGTCTAGGCCTAAGATGTCTGCCCACTCGTTGATATGATAGATATCGCCTCATGTCGTGATACCTTGGCCTCGGGGAATAGTCCAAATGACGACTATATGGATACCCAATCTAAATTTGTAGTCAATAGTGCACAAAGGCAGCAAAAACGAGGTAAAAGGTCCACTAAGACATACGAGTATAAGTCCTCTAAAAGAGGAGGGAACCTCTAAAAACCGAAATTTCCCAAAAAGTGACAAAGTCCCACGTCGGCCAATTTAGTCGACGTGGACGTGCATCGACATGGCCGATGCACCCCATATTAGTGCTCGCCGATGTGCCACATATGGGTCAAACACGGATGCACTTGTACGCTGGCTAAGGTCAATGCACTTACGGCAACAGTCGATGTGGATCAGTCGACATGCTTAAAATTTATCAAAATGTGTAAAAGTATTCGAGCAAGCTTACATTTTGATTTGCTGCGAATAAGATACTCCAAGATCCAATTTTTATGATAAAACCCCACTTGTCTCACAAGAATTGCAAAATTTCTCTCTCTAGACAGTAAGCAAATGAGTTGGAAAGTGGGAGACAAGTCCTATTTATAGAGTAAACATAATGGGCTTAAGTCGCTTTAAAAGGCCCATTAGGCATAAATCACCTTGAAACCCGTAATTCAAGGCTCAATACATCACCCAACATTTGGGATGATATATAGGTGTTCTCAAAAATATTTATATGTAAAATGTTTTCACTTTGACCCTGCAATTTTCTAAAAATTACATAAAACCTCAAAAATAGCCCCAAAACACTTGGAAATCACCAAGTACGGCCTAAAAAGGCTTCCCAATCACAATACTCCGATACGAGAACAATAATTATGCATTTTCTTTAATAGTTTGAAATATTCTCTCCAAGGCGAGCAAATCTTAAATTGTGAGACTTATGGTGTGCCATAATTGCAATGCTTCAAGACCGAAAAATTCATACTTATTTATCCAGAATCGAGTGGATGAAAAGCCAAAACCTCACCCTATAGTATAGCCTAACAAGCAGAGATAAGTATTAGAAAGATACTGATCAGCTAATCATCAATGGTCCAGAAAACATGTCGGACGAGTCCAATGTGGCACCAAGGAAGGGCAAGTCCGCCTTAGCCTACGTGGCGCTAACAAACGTTGGCCTACCCAACTTGGCCCCTATTGGGACATTGGCAACTGAGTGGCTGGAAAGGGCCACATCGACCATTTCTGGTGCGCCACATTGGCTTAGGGCCAAAGTGGCACGTAGGCCAAACTATCCCACGATGTCCATTGGCACGTTGGTTAACTGACGTGCCACCTTTTTGCATCCCTTGGTTGACTGGTCCCCACCACCTAAGGTACACGAAGGCCTTACCTCTTATCTATAAATACACCCCCCCCCCCCCCCCAAATTCATTTGGTGGTTGGATACTTGAGAGCTTCAAGCCTCCTATATTCTCTCTCTAAAAAGAACGTCAACAATTCACGTTGGCATTTCACGTCTATAATTCACGTTGGTATTTCACATCAACAATTCATGTTGGCATCTCACATCAACACTTTATTGGTATTTCACATTAATAATCCGTGTTGCCATATCGCGTCAACAATATCACATAGGCATTCTACATTGGTTATTTCACGTAAGCAATTCCATGTGGGCAATTCTACGTTAGCGTCTACGTTGTCCTTTTCACGTGTACAGTTTCATAGACGTATTCACGTCAACTATTGGACTTAGTAAAAGGTGAATACGATAAGTACATCTACATTACGTACTGTGGCTCGTGATTTGACTATCTGATATATCAAATCACTCAACCCACTAATGTCGAGCCTCAAAAATCTCGACATCCATATAGCATTCTGATGCTACAAGACATCTCTATAAACAAGAATTCACCCAACGAGGTTATTTCAACAGCCAAAAGGGTTTGGTGTACAAGTCAAACACCCTGCGAGGTTTGTCTTACCAAGCCAAAGCGCTCATAAAATCTCACAGCCTTTAAGCTATCGTGATATCACCTAAGACCCTCTTACGGACACATCTTACTAATAAACTATGTTTGGGTTTATTTTTTCTTCTCAGTGAGATAGGTAAGCAGCGTGACCTCGTGTCCAGTTTAGTCATAGACATAGAAAACCTTGTATCCTCCATTAGTTTAGTTTTACTTACTTATTAACTGTTATCATCTAACTTTGTTTCTTGAAGTGCGTGTTCCCAATGAAGTAATGCTTTTCGAGTAGCCTATAAGGTGCAAGAGAGTCTGATGAAGGAAGTTACTCAAGATTGGCGAAAACACCTAGCGCCAACCTCCTAAGATTTAGTCTAACTATAAGAGCTACATGTGATGCGGTTGATAAAGTCATGTGGTAGCATAGAACTTTTCCAAACTTAGCGACAATTTTGTAATCAAGCAAACCTGATTCGATGTAGTTGTAATTTGGTTTAACGAAATTCATTATTAGTATTAGATGTTGTTTTTGCACTTTTCCAAACATTTAATTTGAGGATGTCGCAAGATATGAAACACATAGCAAGGTCTTGACATAAGGCAATCAAGGTGTTGTGAGGGTGAGTGTCGGGAACCAATGAGTTAAGTATCTTGACTAAAATTTGGGAATCACATGACAATGAAACAGATTTGACACCATGATTAAGGCTTTTTGGAGACCAAAAGGCTACCCACAACTCAACCGAAGTAATGGTACCAAAACCTCGACACGAAAGTAAACCCGAGTTTCCCTGCGCATTGCCATCGACATTAACTTTAACGACATTACGGGCGGAAAAGACCAACTTAAGCTTTTCACAACTCTTGAATGGCCTGGGTGCATAAGTGAGAAAAGTTTTCTCCAAGCAGATTCGTCATCATTTTCCAATTGAAGAACCCATGCGTGGGATCAAACTCTAAAGTTTGTAATACCTTTTCGCATCGGCAAACCCATAGTTTACAACAAACTCATTTTTCTTAATTTATTGATGTGTATTTTGTGTATGTATTGTATGATGCAATTATAAATTAACATACAAGTTATGTTGATAGTATGATGCAATATATATAGATTACAATAGTGAATTCATATTTATCATCAATCCTCTAACAAAGACTATGTGTCAATTTTTAGAGTTATTATTAACAAATTCATGATCGAAGACCGATGAAAAGAGCAAAACCAAAACCGAATGCTTGCATTGATCGAGTGAATTTTGGGGGGAAATTACAAGTGTTGAATTGAATATGTGATATGGGCCAGCCCGTGACTGCAGCCAGGCCCAAACGTGTAATTGTTAAGCCCTGTTGGAATAAAGATTATCAGATGTAATTATATTATTAATTGATACACCTTTGATTAACAAAGAGTAACAAACATGTCCAAATTCGAGATATGACTTTCTCCTTGAAGAAATTTAGAAAGAAAGAGAATATTTCATAAATTATGCATATGCTTCGAATTTTTACAATCTGAGAATTTAAACACCCCCACTAAATAACTACCAAAAACTACCCACTACTCCTTAATTCGAAATTACAAATAAAAAAGGAAAACTAATTACATTATCTAATATATAATTACATCTGATAATGTTTATTCCAACAGGGCTTAACAATTACACGTTTGGGCCTGGCTGCAGTCACGGGCTAGCCCATATCAATTCTGCCCCCTGAAGAGTGGACCGGGTCCGCACGGTCCAGCTAAAGTGGCCCAGAATCAGATGAAAACAGATCTCCACCATCAGATCTGCCCAACGCATTACAGCCATCCAAATGAGGGTAAACCTCATATAAAAGCTCTTCATCCACCCATTCATCTTCTTCCACTCCAAACCCTACCCAGCTCACCAAACATTGACGGCGTTTTGCACCTCATTCTCACACTTCTCTTTTAGCAATCACCTCCTTAGGCTGAATTAACACAGTACCATCCGAATTCAAGGCGGGCAAAGGCGGAGATGTACTCGGTGATGAGCCAACGTACTCATGGAGCAATGAAACGTGAAAAACGTTGTGAATCTTGGAGTCCGATGGCAGATCCAAGGCGTACGCAACCGATCCAACACGGCGCGAAATCTGATAAGGCCCAAAATACCTGCGGCTTAGCTTATTCATCGGAGAATGGCAAAGGCTGAGTTGCCGATACGCACGCAACTTGACGTACACCCAATCACCGACGGTAAATTCCTTATCAACTCGTCCCTTATTTGCTTGTTGTGTCATTCGATTTTGAGCACGTTGCATACTCGTTTTGATATCTGTTAAGATCTGCTCTCTTGTGATGAAAGTTGTGTCAATGCATGCGTTATTTGATGAACCTGGAATATAAGTCTGTATGGAATGTGGGGATCGGCCATATAGAGCTTGAAATGGTGTTGTGTTGATGCTACTGTGATGAGATGTGTTGTACCATTGTTGTGCCATAGGTAGAAACCGAACCCATTGTGTAGGATGATCCATGATAAAACAACGTAAATAACACTCCAACCCACGATTCACCACTTTCGTTTGGCCATCGGTTTGTGGGTGGTAAGCAGTACTATGATGAAGCTTAGTACCCAACTGTTGAAATAGCTCTTTCCAAAAAGAACTCAAAAAAAATCTTGTCTCGGTCAGAAACTATAGTTTGTGGTAAACCATAGATACTATATATTTTTGTGAGAAAGATATTTGCAAGATAAGCAGCCGTATATTTAGGTGGCAGCACCACGAAGTGTGTAAATTTACTCAATCTGTCCACAATAACCCAAATGTTTGTTTTACCTTGTGATTTAGGTAAATGGGTTATGAAATCCATGCTAATATATGTCCAAACTTGTGATGGTATAGGAAGAGGATTAAGTAATCCATATGGCTTACCTGTCAAATATTTTTGTTGTTGACATATCTCACAAGCTTGAATATATTTCTGCACTGATTGTTTGAGTTTCTTCCATTAAAACACACTTGCAATTCTAGCCAACGTACCTTTGATTCCTGAATGACCTCCCATGGGTGAATCATGAAATTCACGCAATATTAAGTGCTGAAGTTCTGCATTATCTGGAATGTACAATCTGTTTTTGTAGTATAGAAGACCATGTTTGGTGTGATAATGTTGTGGTCCTTTGTTTTCCTGGCATAGCTTAATCAACTGAATGATTTCTTGCGAGGTACTACTAATTTGCTGGAGCTTCGCTAACAAGGACGAGGAAGCCGTTGTTGCAATCAAACAAGTGGGCTGCTCAATTCTAGACAAGGCATCAGCAACCCGATTTTCCTTACCAGGTTTGTAAAGAACTTCAAAATCATACCCAAAGAGCTTAATCAACCATTTTTGTTGCTCTAGTGTATTGAGAGATTGAGTAAGTAGGTGGCGTAAGCTCTGTTGGTCAGTGAACATAATAAACTTGCGGCCCAAAAGATAATGTCGCCACTTTTTAACTGCTTCAGTTAACCCATAAAGTTCTTTGTTGTATGCAGATTCAGAACTCATCCGAGAAGACATTTTGCGGCTGAAGAAGGCAATAGGGTGCTGATCTTGGGACAGAACTGCACCAATCGCCACAGAAGATGCGTTAGTGGTTAACTCAAAGGGTTTAACCCAAAAGTCCGGCATTTTACTCATATGTTTCTTTAATTCATCAAAGGCCTGCTGAGCCAAAGTACTCCATGTAAATGTAAAACTGCTATCCTTTAATAATGATGTGAGGGGAGCGGCGACGGTAGCGTAGTGGCGAACAAATCGCCTATAGTATCCCGTTAACCCCAAAAATCCCCTTAGGGCCATCTGAGTGGTAGGCACAGGCCATTCTACTATGGCGACGATCTTATCATTATCAACACTCACACCAGCTGTACTAATTATATGCCCCAAATAATTAACCGAACGAATCGCAAAAACACACTTAGAAAGCTTAGCAAAATAATGGTTTTCGCTAAGATAGATAACACAATCTGTAAATGTGTAACATGCTCCTCCTCCGACTTGCTATATATCAAAATATCATCGAAGAAAACTAACACAAAGTCACGTATTTGTGATCGAAGCAGATCATTCATAGCTGCCTGAAATGTTGATGGTGCGTTCGTCAGACCTAAAGGCATGACGACAAACTCATAATGGCCATCACAAGTACGGAATGCAGTCTTGTGAATGTCTTTCTCTGCCACTCGGATTTGGTGGTACCCTGACCGTAAATCCAACTTCGTATATATACAAGCTCCATGAAGTTCATCCAACAACTCATCTACTGTTGGAATGGGGAATTCATCTTTCACTGTAATAGCATTTAAAGCCCGATAATCGGCACAAAAACGCCATGTTCCATCCTTCTTCTTAACCAATAAGACTGGGGATGAGAAAGGGCTTGTGCTAGGGCGGATCTGCCCTGTTTTCAACATTTCGTTTATCATTTCTGTCATAATGGGCTTTTGGTAGTGTGGATATCTGTATGGTTTGATATTCACTGGCTTACTACTGGGATCCAGGTGAATATGATGATCATATAAACGGTGCGGTGGAAGTTCCTTTGGTTCCTCAAAAACTGATTTATATTGTTGGATCAAAGGGGCAACCTTAGAACTAGAATTTTGAAATTCGTCCACCGTTACAGAAAACATACTCGGCACCAATGAAACTGAGACAGAATGCATCGACGAAATTCAACCCTTGTTCATCATACGTTTCAGTTGTGTTGTCGTTGCATTTGTAAGATTTGACTCCCCAATTATGTGGACTAATTTATCACCCACATTAAAGCTTATCCGAGGAACATTGTAATTCCCAGAATAATCTCCCAACATACAAAGCCACTGACAACCCAGTACAACATCAGCACCATGAATTGGAAGTACAAGCATGGAAAGTTGAAATTTTTCACCTTGTACTGAAATATCAGAGTCACACAAACCATCACATTGAAAATGAGCCCCGTTTCCTACCATAACATGAATCGCTTCTTGCGCCACGACTGGAAGCTTTAAGTGTTCTGCCACAGTGGATTGAATTATGTTGTGAGTACTGCCTGAGTCCACTAGAATTAAGACTTGTTTCCCATTAATCAAACAGTTGCCCTCAATGTTTGTGGCATAAACACGCCCATATAGGCAGCCATTGAACAATGGTACTCCCCTTTTCTGTGAAAGTTGGGAGAAATTGATCCTGTCGGAGGAACTTCTTGAGAGGGAATGTCCTCTTCTGGGGTAGCAACCTCTTCTAAAGTTTCCATATTCTCCTCGATGTCATCATCGCAAATAAGTGTCAAAAACTGTGGTGTTTTGCACTTATGACCAAAAAAATACTTCTCATCACAATTATAACATAAGCCTTTGGCTCTCCTTTCTTGCATTTCTGTCTGAGTTAAACGACGGATCAAGGTGGATTGTTGTTGATGAACAACCTGTCCAGCTGGTTTTGGTGAAGCCAAAATAGGTTCCGATCTGAATGTTTGAACATTCCTTACATAAGAGGAATGTGAACGTGCTTCCTTAATTTTTGCCTCAACCAGTTTTGCTAAATCAATAGCATGATGAACGTCCACAGGTTTAAGAATAACCAATTCAACACGAATGTCTGGCTTTAAACCCGATATAAAGCAATTCATTATCGCTTCCTCTGGTAATCCTTTAACAAAATTTGCAATCCTTTCAAACTTTTCATAATATTCATCCACTGATCCAACTTGTCGTAACTTAAACAACATTGCCTGATGATTTTCAAAAGACGAAGGCCCAAATCGCCTAATTAAATCCCTTGAAAACTGTTCCCAATCGTAAACCTTATCATTATTAGACATCCACGTAAACCAGTTGGAAGCTTTGCCTTGCATATAAAATGAAACTAAACTGACCCGATCTTCACGAGGTATTTGATATAATCTAAAGTAACGTTCTGCATGGGCAACCCAATCTAAGGCATTAGATCCATCAAAGTTACTAAGAGATACCTGTGGTGGTTTTGGTACAGTTGAAGTACTGCTGCTAGCAGTATACAATGGATTAATTGTATTTGAATGACCAGGACTACCAGCGTGATCCATTACTGGTGGTTTCTTCAACAATGTAGCCATATAAACGCGCAATTCGTCCATCTGTTCACGCATTTTTTCAAATTGTTCATTGGATTCTGCCCTCTGTTGGTCATGCTTCAAATGAACTTCTGCTAATTGTTGTTGGACTTGCTGTAAAGAATCTGTCAATGAAGTTTCATTTGCAGATGATTGTGATTGATCTTTTCGAGCCATACTCAATGGAAGCACCAATTGATACACCTTTGATTAACAAAGGGTAACAAACATGTCCAAATTCGAGATAGGACTTTCTCCTTGAAGAAATTTAGAAAGAAAGAGAATATTTCAAAAATTATGCATATGCTTCGAGTTTTTACAATATGAGAATTTAAACACCCCCGCTAAATAACTGCCAAAAACTACCCACTACTCCTTAATTTGAAATTACAAATAAAAAAGGAAAACTAATTACATTATCTAATATATAATTACATCTGATAATGTTTATTCCAACAGGGCTTAACAATTACACGTTTGGGCCTGGCTGCAGTCACGGGCTGGCCCATATGAACATGCTATGAGGAGCGGTGTTCTTTATATATTGTTAGCACCAACTAATCCTTGCATGTAATCGTGATTAACAACCCTGAAGTTAAATTACAAATTAAAGTTACATTGGCTAAATCTTTCTTGAAATGTAAAGAGGTTAAATAACTAAACAACAGTAATACAGATTAATACTAACAAACAAAAGTCTTAAAATTTTGATGGTTTATGCTCTAATAAACTCCCCTCCTCTCCCCCGCCCCCCTTCAGAGGGGCATGGATGTCCAAAATGCCCATTTTGGAAAACATGTTATTGAAAGGTCGAAAATATAGGGATTCATTGAGGATATTTGTCAATTGAAGATTGTTGGAAATGTGACAGGTTTTGAGGAATCCATTGTGAATCTTTTACCGCACAAAATGAGAGTCGATTTGTAGGTGTTTGGTCCTTTCATGGTGCACAGAGTTGTTGGCTTTGCAGTATGCACTTTTATTGTCTCTTAAGAGGAGAGGAGTTATGACTTGTTTGATTTGTTGATCAGCGAGAAACTGATGAAGCCATAAAAGTTCACAAGTGGTGGTGTCAATTGTTTTGTATTCAACCTTAGCGGAAGATCTGCTAACTGTTGGTTTCTTCTTCGCTTTCCATGATATGAGGGAATCTCCAATATAAATAGCATATCTAGTGATGCCTCTTTGAGTTTCAGGATTAGAGATGCAATCAACGTCATAGAAATCCTTAAGGTGAGTGTCGGACTTTGAAGAATAGGAGATATCCTTACCAGGAGATGATTTAATAATTTGTGTGCAGGGGATGGCTAAAATTGTGCAAGGCATTGAAATCTATAGTTGAGGTCAGGCGTGGTGATAGTGAGGTAGAGTAGCTTTACAACTAGCCATTCGTATATTGTAGGACCAAGTAGGAATCTTGAATCATTGGCTTTAAGTCCAGTTATTGAATCCATTGCCACTATGCTTGATTTGCAGCCTAAGTAGCCTTAAGCCTGTAAGGATATCCAATTCATTCCTCTGACATAAGGCGATTCTAGCTCAGCATCTGACAATTTTAATTCCCTGAATATACGTCAGCTTAACCATGTCTTTGATTGTAAACTTGTGATCAAGATGAACCTTTACTACTTAAATTACTTTGAGGTCATTACCTACTAAGATGTAATCTACATAGAAACAAAGAACTGTGAAAATTTAGCCAGATTTTAGAACAAATAGAGATGAGCCAGATACCAGTTGTTTGAAGCCATAAATTAATAAACAATCAGTCAGTTTCTGAAACCATTATCTAGAAGCTTGTTTCAAACCCTAAATACTTTTTTTTTTCAGAAGACACGCTCTAATATCATTATCAGTAACATCACCATGAGGAATTTCATATAAATTTACTCATTTAAATCTCTAAGGAGGAAAGCATTATTAACATCTAATTGATGTAGATACCGATTCTTAGAAACTGTCAAAGAAAATATTGTTGTAACAATTGTAATCTTGGCTACAAGAGATAATGTATCACATAGTTTAGTCCCTTCCTCATTTGTGTAACCTTTGGCCACTATCTAGCTTCGTACCTTTCCACTGATCCATATGATGACTTATATTTAACTTTATATACCCACTTGCAACCAGTGAGGTTGTGATTAGGCAGAAGAGTAGTGAATTTCGATATATTGGTTCTCAAGAGCACGGAGTTCCTTTATCTTAGAAAATCCTCATCCAAGGTGTATATTGGCTTGTGTGTATGTCTTTGGTTTAGTTATATGAGAGATGGAGGCTATGAAGATTTTGTGAGAGCTGGTTAGCTAATCAGTGGATAAATGGTGTGTTATGGGAAATATGTTTCCCTTGACAGACACTAATATGATAGGCTTTATGGAGGGACTTAGGGAGTGAGTATTTGTAGAGAAACAAGTAAGATGAAGCTTGTATGTTCTAGGTAGACTTGAATAGAGGAAGGACAAAGGTACTTGTGTCATTACATGACTACTCAAGTTGATCATTTTTGAGCAGAATTGCTTGAGAGAGAGTCAGCACTTGGTACGAAATTTTGTACTGCAAGTATCACTATTATTGTGGAAATGATGGCCTCTTTATTGTGAGATGAGTGTGTAGGTGATATATCTTTTAGAGGATGATACGGGAAAATGTCATCCGTAGGAGGTTCAGGAGGCATAACGGCTGCATTCACAGGGTTAGTAGGATCTAAAGAAATAAATTTGTCTGGACATGGTGGTTGAAGCTGTGCATTGGTGTTATTATCAAGTAAGAGTGACTACTTGAAATGAAAGGACTACTTAAAGAACACCACATTCATTAACGTGAACATTTTACTGGTACATAGATCCATCAAAAGAGATCATTTTGTACCCTTTGGATAACCCAAGAGTACACATTTTACAGCTCTTACATCAAATTTCTTCGTTCGAGCAATTAAAGTAAAGGCAAAGGCTAAACAACCAAATTTTTAAACAAAGAATAATCACGAGGGTTTCCCACTAAAACCTCCTAAGACACTTTTTGTTTAACACTTTTGATGGTAACCTATTAATCAAAAATGTTGTTGTGGCAACACAGTTACTCTAGAAAGATAAATGGGAATTTGATAGAAATCTTAAAGCCCTAGTCACTTGCAAAAGGTGTTGGTGTTTCCTCTCAACAACTCCGTTTTATTGAGGGGTTTTAACACAGCTAGTCCGATGTTCAATCAAATACTTTGCATAAAAAATCCTTAGAATGATTTCAGTGCCATTGTCTAATTCTTATGCACTTAACTTTGACAGAAAATTTGGGAAACAATCAAATTGTAAAAGTTTGTTTAGTGAGTAAGGACATCAGACTTTTGTTTAAGTATATAAACCCAAGTACATCTACTATAATCATTAACCATTGTGAGAAAAGACTCGAATCCATCATAAGAGGGAACTCTAAAAGGACCCCATACATCACAATATAATAGTTCAAAAATACAGGAAGTGTGATATTGCTTACATGAAATGATAAGCGTTTACCCTTGAAAAGTGACAAATATCACATGGATACGATTTATTACAACCAGGAGCATAGACAATAGGAATAGCAGCCAGTTTATCCGAGAAAATGTGGCCTAATAGTGTGAGTATAGTTGCAATTAGATAGAGGTGCATTCTCAGAAACTATCATATTTGTGGTATGTGCAGGGTTAGCTCTCTTGCACTTTGGACCTTCCCACACTAGGGAATTCATATACCTGATAGCACTTGTCAACCGTGTGCCCATCGTAGCCACAGTGAGTATACTTCAACCACTTCTTTATTGTGAAGAGGTTTACCAATAGTAGAACTAGAAGGTCGAGTGTTATATCTAGAGCCAAAATGGTTAAAACAAGGATTTTAAAGGTTAATAAAAAGGCTTATTTTGTTGTTCTTGATTGCACTTGTTTCGAGTAAACATAGCAAGAACATCATGAAATTCGGAGGCAGAGTACAAGTTTCTATGGTTTTGCTCTTGCAACAACATGGAATATACATTGGACAGACTAGGCAATGGATCACTCAACAAAATCTGACTGTGCAATATGGAATAAGTATCATTCAATCTTACTAAAAAAGTGATCAGGTGATCATATTGCTGAAGATTTATCATCGTTATCATCCTTATATTGACATCACATGTGCAATTACCATATGAGCATGCAATTATGGGTCTCTGAGTACAGAATTCATTCCATAACACTCTAAAAGAAAGTTATTAGTCAGTCAATGATGTGTTACCATGTGAAACAATCGATAATGACTTTTGAACGTGAAAAACTCGCGATCCATTAGTGGAATCATAACGAGTCTTGAGTTCATTCCAAAGATCCCGTGCAACATCACAGTAAACAAGACTCTTCTTGATTTGTTGGGTGATAGAGTTACCTAATCAAGATAGTACAAGGCTGATAGCACGAATCTAACACATGAGGTTAATTGGATCTGACTCAGGTGGAATCAGCAACGATCATCAATGAAACAAGTTTTGTTCTTCATGGTTAATGCCATTAGAATGCTACGACGCCAAGAAATGCTATGTGTGCCATTAAAGTGTTAACTGACAATTGCAATAGATGTGGATTCATTCGGTCCCAAATAGAATATCGATGATGAGTCTTCGCTCAGATTTTTCGTATCGAATGTTGTAGAACTAGAAGGAGTAGTTATTGATGAATTTCAACGAAAAAAAACACGATCATAAAGAATTACAGAGAGAAGAAACAAATGATCAGCGAATTTTAGATCACGATTGATCGATCGATGAGAGAAGAGATTTAAATGGTAAATTGACGAGCAGAAGTGAATCCTAACAAGACGAGGTATCAAACATGTACCATTCTATTCTGAAATTCCATAAAATGACAATTGACCAAACTGCATTGCAACAAATTAAACCTTAAACATTATTACATACTTTAATTTGTTCTTCACTTAAAACAAAAGGTAGTTGTTTTCAACTAAATTCACCAAACTGTCATCTATCTTCTATTATCCTTCCTTCTCTCAGTTCCTAGTAAGGAGCCGGCGCATGAGCTGACACTGTCAACTCACAAAAGTCCTTAACCACTGTCGGTAAGGTAGATTGTGCAGGAAAATATTGCGCCAAACAACTTTCTTTAATGCTCAACAGCGCACCGCAACATGCAGGGCTAATCTGCAGTTCAAGGTGGAGAGCCGACAACAGAAGATCTTCAGTGCACCCTGGAACGCTGACGATGGTTGATACGCAATTCAATATTTTTGGCAACCCCAAACCTCCATGGAACAAACCAGAAGCAATACTGGTACTATGTGCGGTTGAGATCACAAGAAGAAATGCAAAGAAACCTGCAAAGAAGAGTGTAGTACTTGTAATTGGACTAGACATTATCTTTTTGTGATTTGGTTATGAGGATGATCGTTTTTTTTTTTTTTTGGCTAAGGAGAAGTACTTCTATGTAATTGGGAAGGATGTGTATATATATATATATATATATATATATATATATATATATATATATATACACACACGCATTAATGCATAATAAATTCACTTAAGGGGATTAAAGATAAGCTTTTCCTCAAACGGATGTTGCTTTAATTTTGGACTTGCGAGTAATGTTGTATTAATAGAGAGGGTTATGAAATATGGCGGTTCTTATAAAACATAATTAAGAGCTTTAAATGCTAGAGATTCAACTGAGATGAACAGAAAAATGAAACCATAACTTCCTCAAATTTCAGGAATTATATCGCGCAACATGTGCCATATATGACGTGTATAATTATTATTTCTTTCGTCAATTTGTATGTTAACGTTATAAAGTTTTAATTTGCCTGTAAGGTTTCAAGTATCATCCTTGAATTTCATTTTAACTATCACTGCAGCGGCTCACTTGTAATGTCTGGAAGCATTTAACATCCTATAAAAAACTTTTGCGTGCTTTTAACTAGGTACAAGGCAAATTACACATTTCGAACTTAAGTGCGTAAACGGATCTATGGTTATTCGAAAATGAGACTAAGTTCTTGTATGGAAAATGTAATTATATTGACCTGCATGTTAGCCTTACCACTTAATACTTATGTTTATAAGCATTATAACTTGTTTTAAGTATTCCGGTAAGTTGTTAAATTATATTTCAGCCCGGGTTTCCTCTTTTAGCAAGTTTGTATATTTCTGTTATAGCTGTTCCTTAAACGATTTGCTCTTCGGAAAAATATGACAGTTAAGCTCGTTTTAGTTGTATATAAATAAGAACGCTCACATGATCTTTCATTCTTGCTTTACAATTTAGAGAACGTACAACTCGTGTGTATTGTCTCTGAGTCTTTCACTTGTGTCAATTCAAATTGTTCATAAATATTACAATGTCGTCTAGTTTTAGTTTGGTTTGATTAACTCTTGTTTTGGTATCATTCACCAGGTTTTGATCATTCGATGTGCTGATTTGTGTTTTTCTCGCGGTCAATTTGGACAAATTTGTTAATTCTGTAAAATTAGGGTTCTTCGTTTTCTCCAATTTCTATTATGTTCTTCCTTTTGATCATCAGATTTAGCGATTGCCTCTGCTTTTTCACCATGAGTGGAACTGACCATGCTTCATCATCCACCACTGTACCTACATTGTCCAAGAATCTGAGCGAGGATTCAAATTCGGTATACTTTTTGGATAATCATGATTTTACTAATCCTCCATAGTTGGAGAGTTGTTGAATGTTGAGAATTATATTTCATGGTCAAAAGATGTTGAAATGGCATTGACAATCAAGAATAAAATCAACTTTAATGATGGATCGTTGTTGATCCCTAACGCTGATCTAGTGCTTCACACGTATAGGATTAGGATTAATAGTTGGCGATTGTCATGGTTGCATAGATATGTATCATCTGATATACGCACGACTCTTATGTATTTCAAGAATGTATATGCTATTTGGGAAGAATTGAAAACTCGTTATGACATATTTGATGGATGAAGAGTGTTTCACCTTCATAAGTCATTCTCTACCATTTCACTGGGATCTATGACTATTAGGGTGTGTTTAGTTTCGATACCATGTTACTTCATTTGTTATTATAAGTCACACTATTCACGGATTAAATAGTAATTCCTCTTTAATAACATGTTTGATTCGTAAGATGATTATTAGCACTAAAATTTACGTTGGCCTAATACATGATTTGGTTTGTGTTATAACCTCAAACAATGTTATGAAAGCGACTGAATTGCCAATAATACCCTTTAAATGCCTCTCCATTTAATAGAACTGATGAGTCATACACCTCACTCGAATTGATTCATCTGTCCCCAAATCCCAAAACCCTAGAAAATACGATTCCCTCAAAATTTCTTTAAACTACTCTGAGGATGTCCAGTCCCATCGTAGCCAATGACGCAATTGGAAAGGGTTTAGTTTTTACCACTTCAATATTGCTTATTTGTATGTTTCTTTTTGGATTTTGACAATGGAAAATCTGCATTTATTTTGCATGTTACCCGTTCGAATTCCGGTGTTACTCTATTTCACGAGGTATAGTTACCCTTAAACACTATAGTTTTTTCACCAATGTTGATTTTATGGGTTCTTGTATGTTTTTCGGGTATTGTTGCTCGTATATATGTTGATCGTATTGTGTTGAGATGCAAGGCCAAATTTGTAACGACCCGATAATTTCGAGATGAACAGAACAATATCAGAGCAACTATTACATGACTAATTATTCAATATCTAAATCAAATACACTGAAAGTACTAAACTAATGAAAAGAAACACAAACTCAACTAACTCAATACCCTAGTGAACTCTGAACGCTCCCCAATGCCAAAGGCTCCCAGGTCCTGACACGGTAGTAACCTAGATCGTCTTAATCTGGAAGGAAGGAAAGGAAAAACAAAATTTTACGTGAGATAAAATCTCAGTGAGTGTTCATGCGTGTGTGCAAGTGTAGCGTTTTTTTTTCATAACTTTCTTTTGAAAACAGTTTAATAAAAGAACTTTTAACGCATACAAATGTCATGCAATAGAATCATGAAATCAAAAGCTTTCATGGTTTAACAAAAACTCTTTAACAAAATAACAGATTCACGTTTGATGATCGGTGTCCACGTTTTTTGCCAATGCCAGTCAACCTTATCACCTCATAACAGTCCTTATCTCCCCGTCCAAGGAGCGACCTTGGAATCAGTAACGTATGCCATGGAACATACGGAAACAGTGTACCCAACAAAGACACAACAACCTCCTGCTATGCCTGAGAAGGGAATGAGCCAATGGGGACAACGGTCCATACCGGCAAGCCCGTTGCTGCCCGGCGGTACCCCTGCACTCCCACGCCAAGTTGGATCCAACTATATATCCGATCGGGACCGAGTAAACCATCGGGACACCATTCATCATAACAATTTCAATCATTTACGGCAATTAACCAGTGTGCGGTTAACTTGCTTTGATAAAACTGAACAGTTCGAATACTCGATTTACATCGAATACTCGATTTACAGAAACTTTCTTTTAAGAAACAAAGAGTACGAATATCCAATTTACAGAAACTTTCTTTCAAGCAATCAACATTTTCAGAAACAACTTTGAAAAGTGATAGTTCAATATGCAGAGATTCATGAATACATATATATATATAGGTATAGATATACATGCACGCATTTCTTCCAGTTTTGAAAATAATACAGTTTAGGAACACTCACCTGAAAAACGACTCCTGAGCGACAATTACTAGACATCACTGAAACATCCACGAACCCAAGATACCACGCTTTAGACTTAGTAGAGCTCCCAACATATCAAACTCAAAAGACCTACAATAGATGGTCTTCCATACATTAAGGTAAATCCAAGCAATATCTAGTAATTATAAGGTCCAAATGAACTGAACTATGGTTCTTACTCTTAATGTTTATCAAAACTGACATAGCCCTCATATATAACAATGTGATTTTACTTACTCTGCCCAATTCCGTTGTACAATCATTAATTAGTCATAATCAACTACTTTCGTAATTATTCTATAATATAAATCATAATTTGCCTATTCTTGTATCATAAATACTACAGGGGAAGGTGCGTCGACATTTCGAAATTCTTACGTGTGGAGTATCAAAAATGTTTTAGGACCACACTTTTACACCAAATCAGATTTAGTACTTAAAACCTATATAGTTGCTGGAGTTCTAACCCTTCCTCGATAACCACTGTACACTTTGTGAGTTCAAGTAATACATCGGTTTCAAATCAAGTTACTAACTTTTCTTTATTCTTAAAATGTCAATTTAGACCTGATAATAATTTCTTACTACGCCCAGTTCTTGTGTTTATTCTCTTCTATTAATAGGATTCAGTAAATATAGCTAGGTAATGAACATTTACTTTACTTAATAAGTAGGTGAATATTTTCGATTGTAAATTCCTAATGACCTAACAGCTCTTAGAGTTCACAATTAATATGAAATACTAATTATCTGCCATAACCAAATTGAGATGAAATAATCACATGGAATATTATGATTAATTCTTAGCAATTTCTTTTCAAGATATTTTAAAAGGACATGCTAGTTCGCCTTATGACTTCAATTACATGGTTACATTAATTATCAAAATTTGTCCTTGCTGACTCATTGAAGTCCAAGAAATCTTCTTTTGCAGTTTAACTAACTGTGTTTACGAAATTAAAACCCATGATACACTTTTGATATTACATCTATGGCTCTTCCAAACTTTATGTTTTGTTTTTTCTTTCTGCATGCGTGATTGATTGACGGGAATATAACTCTCATGCTAAATCCCAATCATACGAAAGTAAACCTCTAATTAACATTCTATAAAATAATCATTATAGGCAAAATCTATCTTTAACCATTTGAATGATTCCCGTTCGCAACAAGGTTTTCAAGATTCTGATGGCTGCTACTTTTGTCTTTGGAATCGTCGTTCTCTCTCCCTTCTTGTTTCGATTATGTGTGATCGGAGTAGATTAAGGAAGAATATCATATTATCGCTCAAGTTCTAATGCTCTCATTAATTGATGGTTACATATGGATTAACTAAGTGTATCTTCATGAAGTTTTATAGAAAGATTAAGATGGTTATTATTGTGATTTGTGACACTAGGGGATAGATTATAAACTATTTACATGTGGGAGTGTTGCAAACATTAATTAAAATATATAATTACAATATAAACTGGGCGCCCCCAAGTTAGCTAAAATGATGTACAATTAAGAAAGTGAGACATTTTACATGATATTTTAAATCATTAGAGTTGATAGAGGTTAAATTATCAATCCAACTGAACGTATATGATTTATCCTAATAAACTATGTATTCCTTATGAAATTCTTAACCAAACATCGAATCAAAAATCCTTATTGAATTATGACGTCTAATTTGGTGACTAAGCCACAACTCAAAGCGAAAAGGAACTCAATATGTCAAATCCCTTCAATTTCACTCTTGAATTTCTAATTTCACAGTCCACTTATGAACAAAATAAAGTCTTAATAACAAAATAAAGTCTTAATAATTACGTCAAACTTTGATTACCTGCTTGAGTGAAAACTCAACTCCCGGTTATCTTCACCAATCGGTACCAAACTTTGCGGATTTCGACATCGTAATTCTTCTCTTATTTGACACGTATAGATATAATTATGTAGGCATAAAAGAGGCGGGGAAATGAATCGAAATAGGATGAAGGCAAAACCATTTTCCCAAAGGTTATCTCCTATCGAATTTCGGCCGATTGAAATGAAAGGGTGATGAGTTATATGCTTTATTTCATTTGTCCTAGGCTTCTCTTCTCCTGACAATTATACACGTGGTTGCCTTTTGGACGTGATGGGCGGAGAAGGGCATTGAACAGGTGGCAGCATTTCTCGTAGAAGGTTTAGGAACATAATTGGTTATTAAATTACAAATTGTTATTGATTATAATGGTTTGTGGGCTCTTAAGCTTCTAGCAATCAATAGTGTTGGCTGAAATTACAAAAGTTGCTTTGGTCAAACATTAGAAAATAGTGTGAGGTGCCAAGGGTTAGAAAAAGGTCACGGCATGTTAGTAACTTTTAAGACAATTTATACATGCACTTAAATCAAAATGCTAATAAAATATATATCTTCCAGTTAAAATTATTTGGAGTGAATGTTTTTCTCTTGACAAATAGATAAAGTAAAAGTCAAACATAATTTACAAGTAACAACAGTTGTACCTTCAAATTAATTACATGAACTAATGGGTTGATATATATTTAGTTTCTCTTCACTTTTGGTAGAGAATAAAATTATAGATTTATGGTATAACATGGGGTATTACAAAATTCTAGTCCATTTGTTCAGTTGATTGTTCATCGCTTATTTATATGTGTGTTAGAAGAGTACTTGAAAGTAGTTAAAATGTGTGGTTAGTACTTGTTGTTAGTGTAGTAGAATCTTTTATTCGAGATACAAATTTTAGTTTTGTGGTATATATGAACTTGTGAGTATTTGATTCTTCAGCCCTGTGCGGCGCTGCTGCCTTCTCTAAACCGTGCCTTGATGTCACAACAGCAGAAATCATGGCTATTGCTGAAGCCTCATCCTTTCTTCAATCCAGAATGTTCGATCGAGTTATATTCGAGACTGATTCCTCCGACGCAACTACAGCTATCTCCAAAAGCTTATGGAACTCTTTGTGGACAGCTGCTCCTGAACTGCAATCCATTAGAACAATCTGGAAATTCTTCCCAAAGTGGCGAATTAAGCATATTCCTAGGCTTGGAAATTCAAGTGCACACAATCTTGCAAAGTGGGCTTGCTCAAACAATTGGAGTGGGATTTTTGATTCTGTTTCCTTCCCTTTTGTAATATTTCCAGAGATTATTGAGGACTCTTCCTCCTTCTGTATTTCATGTAAGAACTTTTGTTTGAAATGAAAACTTACTGTTCTGTGACCAAAAAAAAAAAGTATATTGAAATTTGTGATTAGGACATGTTAAGGACGTTGGTCACTAGGATGTAGTGTTTGCGCAAGTCCTTCTACGAGCCATACTTTGGACAAGATGGGGGTCTCGCGGTATTGCTGTTTTTGAAAGGGATTGGAAAGAAGAAGGATCTGATGAATCCTCTGGGAATGGAGATGGCTATCATGCACATGGCAATTAAATGACAAAGGGAAAGGAGGATTAATATCACATTTTTGAGTTCAGGGATAAGGTTGTGGCTCTCCGACAATGCTACAAAGTATATTAGGACTTCATCAGGCTCCCAGATGTTAAAACTAAACTGATATAGACAACAAAACGGTGATCTTCAATGACCCTGAATATTTTCCTCATATTAAGAAGGTGCCAATCCAATTAAGCTTTAATGATCAAAGTTGTATACTTGCAGGCAACTTATGTACCTAATGCATTGGTTTGCTTAACTCGTTGGTTGTAAATTTTAATAGGAGAACCTCATCTAGCTTTACTACCTTTGTGTAGGTTCCCTCACATAGATCTCTAGTTTGAAATATTCGGGCAAATGAAAGTCATTTTGCTGCCAGAGGAAATGAGGAACACCATTGATAACCCATCACGTGTAGAGGATAACCTTTTTCGCGTGTAGAGGATAGCCTTTTTTTTGAGTGGGCTGAGGCTAGCAGTTACATATTTTGGCCTAGCTACGCCTAGTCCAGCGATGGTGGGACCTTAACTGAGGACCTCAATATGATCTACCTTTCCTTAAGCTGACTTTGTGTATGAAATTATGGATATTATCATAGTCTTTTAGGAAATCTGTTTCTTTTGTAGGTTATGAAAAAAATATTTGATCTAGGTCTTGGAAATGCATGTTCCAGCTGTGGTAGTTTTGGCATAATGTTTTGTAATGCCATAGTATGCATTGCCTTTTCCCCTGTTTTGCATGCACTTCTATATTTTGGTAAACTATGATGATGTGCACGTGCAAAATTTGGTTCCCATTTGTTGGGCTAATTTTTCTAAATTGATTAGTATGGTGGTTATGGGCTAGTAGTGGTTTACATTACACATATGGTACTGCTATGTAACATGGTAGTTGTGGACCTCTCCTCTCACTCTATCCAGTATTGTGGTTGGTTATGATATTGGTGAGTGTTGTGCTCCATGAGGGGTTAACATGTCTCTCTTTATGGTAACACCCTTTTATATATTTCTTCGAGATTTCCTGTACTATTGTCTATAGGAATAGTGATGGGATTGGCCACTAGAGAATCATTGTCCAATAGTGAAAATAATGGATGTAGGAAGTACTTTATTGACCCCTATTTTGAACTACATTGATGTTGACTGATGTGAAAGGGATATAGGCAATATATTTTTTCTCCAGTGAAATTTGTGTTGCTTTTTTGTTGGTTGAATAAGTCAGTGATTCCTCTATACAAAGTTGGAATTATGTTTTACATAATAGAACTAATAATTCCCCTCCTCTCACAAACCACAAAACCCTCAACCATATCAGCCAGTGCACTTGCATTTAAACACCCTTTGGAATGGGGCAACTCAGTCACCCTACTGAATACCAGGTTTTCCATTTCTACGATGATAACTGGAACGAAGAGGTCGATGGTTCAAATAGATATTTTGAAGACTAAATGCGCAACTGAAAAAAGACGAGCTCCACTTTCCAACTCCAGGTTTCTTTGAATTGATTCTGAACAACACTATGGGTCAAATTAACTACACCAAGAATCTTTCTACACAAGCGACGGAATACTATTTCATTTTGAGCATCTGGCGGAGCAACACTTCTATTTTCGAAGCATATTAGCAGTGAGGAGCGCTATATGGGACTTGAACGACAATACGGTCCGCATGAGTAATGAACTATGGTATGACTTATGTCAGATAAACAAATTCCCTTATTTTGATCACCCTGCACACACTACATTTCCGCTTCTAATCTGGAAAAAGTTAGTAGTACTCCAGATAATTGAAATGTATATTTTGAATTATCTAGCAACATGAGTTGGGGCATGGTTACAAGGAAAATGGGGGATTTTCATGGTGGGATCTACAAGCCTTATTTGGGAAACCGAAGCTCCGCTGCACAATTATGCGTGCGAGACCATCAATAACAAGACCCATTCACACTACCAAAGAAATCATTGCATTAACCAGTAAAAACTGATTTTTGATTATTGATATGTTTCTATTGAACCACATTTCTATTGATTTTTTTTTCATAATATTGTATAGGAATTGGAGGGTCAGCTCCACGTTTCTCAAAGGAACCGCATCCTAGGACTACCTCGGACACTTGTTCTGATAGAGACTGTGTAAGCAGTACGGTTCCAAAACCACCTATGAGGGGAAACTGATCACATATTACTATGGTGATGATACAAGCTCCGTGGCATCATGTTCGGCTTGGTCTTTTGAGTTTTAGGTTTACAACTTTGTTTGTCATGCGTGTTTGTTCAATTACTTTGCTTACGAAATAAATGTCTGTCGTGGATCATGAGTAGATATCAATGTCCAAACCAATTCAAATACTTGCGCTACACTAATGGTCGACCTAATCGGAGCCTATGGATGAGGATTTCGGCAAATACAGCATACCAAATAAGTGCACAATCGTACTTGTTATGCATTATCAAGCTCACCTCAAAAAGGGCAGATGAAACCTAAAAAGGTCGATAGTAAATGCATTTATCGACACAGGCACATGACCAAAACATACATATTTAAAATGTCAGTAGTCATACATAAATACGTTTCCTAAGTCCAGTAATACTACATTATCACTATACATAGATGTAATTTTAAAATGTAGCCGCAAAATTATTGTTAACTAGTAGTACGTCACCTCGTAAACTGGTTTCAAGAAGATCACATGAATTCCAAGTGAGATCACAGTATCATAACATTAGCAAAATAAAACAATGTTCATAAAGTTTTGAATCAGAACCGCATTATCTAAACCCTTCCATCCAATTTCCCTACGTTCATCCTCAAAAGCACATTCAAGTACATGCCTCGAAAGGCTTCTAGGAGAGCCACAAACACATCTGCATCCTCCTTTGAGTGCGGTAACTCGTGAAGTACCTTGATCTTGTTATCTTCAGTGATGTCTTCAGCCTCGAGTAGTATGTTATACAAACTCTTACGTTGGGTTGATGCAGGATCTTCGGCCACAACCATCGGCTCCACAGCCTTGGAGGCTATTCTATCCATTGTTTCATCCATCCTGGTCATGAAAGTTTCCACATAAGCTGGTACTTCTGGAGCAGAAGAGCTCGCACCATTGGGGTTTCTCGGTTGTTTCACACCTTTCTCCTTCTTGATGCTTTTGAGAAGGTGCTTAGGGTTAGATATTGCCGGGAAATGAGCTAACATAGTTTGTCCACCGTTGTCATCGCCACCTTCGTCCATTTTAACATCAATAGATTTAGGCTAGGTGTGAGTGCTTCCAGCAGCCTCTACATTACACATATTGTCATGGGTGGCGTCATTGTAGACTTCTAGTTTGTTTATGACATTCTTCACTACATTGCTAATATCCTCTGTCCCGTTGCCCTATCCCTGCCTTTGCCAAACACCTTCAACCAGTCATCATGGAACCGAAAAAGCTTGTTCTCATAAACCGCACAGTAGGAATGCACCTATACAAAAACGAATTAAGATATTGGTAACTAAATACACACACTTTTAAGAAAAACATTTATTTAGTTCTATATAGTTACCATATGTCAATGTACCTTGATGTAATCTCTCCACCAGTCCTCAGATTCATATTTGAATTATTTTGGTAACTTCGCTCAACCGTACACCTCATCCACTGCCATCAAACATCTAGTATAAGTGATGAAAGGTCTTTTTCAAACGATCATTGTCAACTTGATTTGTGGCCTGGCATTCAAGGTAATATTATGTATAATCAACCTAATCCCCTTATCCAACTTCTCAA
The DNA here is from genome assembly GCA_948329865.1 of Linaria vulgaris. NCBI lineage: Eukaryota > Viridiplantae > Streptophyta > Magnoliopsida > Lamiales > Plantaginaceae > Linaria > Linaria vulgaris. The sequence goes on from OX415251.1 coordinate 66,176,707, forward strand.
GCTACCCCGTCCTAAAAATGTTTTCAATCTTGTATCCCTGACCTTTATGCTCCTACAACCCAGAAACGAGAGCATTTTCTTCTTCCCTAATCAACGACCTACTACTTTCTTTGCCTTTTTTGTCTTCCTTCGCCGATTTAAATGGAGCCGAGTTGCAACTTGAAGCAGCCATACCACCTGCCATTATATATGAATAAGGTGATAACTTTCAATAGACAAAAACTTGATTCGCAGTTTTATCAACTAATAAACCCAAACAACAGCTGTAAGTGCAAGTAATAATAACGCAACAATCACCGCATCCAAAACCAAAATCCTTATCCACCGTAAATAAGTCAAAACTCAGTGAAAATGTTTCACGCAATAAATTTATCTACTCTCATCTTTGTTGTCCATTGCAGAAAAACGTTAGAAATCAATTCAAATAACAGAAGCACATAATCACAAGGCATTTGGTTTGCATTCAGCGCGTTCGGCGACGGGTGGTACACAAGTCGTTCCACATCTTAATGGCAATTTCTTCGCGGAAATTGTTCCATGTCGTGGTGTTCTGCCTCACATCTACAAAGTCAGTAGGTGCATCATCATCGTCGTTGGACTCAGACTTAGACTCGTAACTGGAAGAGGAATCCTTGAACAGATAAACGAGCATCTGAACCTTTACGAAGTTATTTAAAAGTGCGTCAGCCATCACACTTATGTTTTGTATCTTTGACGGATAACAAGATTTCAAAATCTTCCACCAATTTTTGAGTTTGGCAAAGGCCCTCTCTATTATGGTTTGTGCTCTGTATACCTCATGTTGAATAGTCCCTCGTGGTCTTGAGGCACCACGCAAACATCCCCCACTCTTTTAAATGATACCTCCGGCCATGGTATGGTGCTTAGAACCCCTCATAGTTGGCGTAGCCAGCATCAACAAGGTAATAATTACCTACAATAAAGGTAAGTTAAAAATCTTAAGAGATCATTTGAACAAAATAGTCCCCAATGGAAAAGACTAATGTGCAATTTTAAACACCTGTTGGGACTCTAAAACCATTTGGCGGAGGTCTGTGTATGGCATCGCATAAAACCCTGTTGTCAACGGCTGACCCTTCCCATCCGCAGAATAAGTAGAAAAATTGCATCTTTGTATTATACACGCCTAACTGTTAACATGCACCCTACCCTTCTGATATATATACTTAATCAGATCACTCGTCGTGACGGTCACATCGACCATCGTCCCATCCAACACCCCTAAACATCCATTTTAATACAAATAATGATTGAAATCGTCATCAACAAAACACAAAAGGTAAGGAACATGAATGGTAAACATATGCATTGAGGCTAAATGTGTATACCTTGAAATAATCCCAAGGGTCATAACAATTGTCATTATCTTCCGTAATTGCCTTTGGTGTGACTAGCATTATCACATTTTCCTTTATCAAAGCATCAAGGGTATGTCAGGAATACTTGCTAACTGTCTGACTAGATCGTTTCCAATTTAGGCCCATATCACAATTTGTATCTTGATGCGCTAATATCTTCAAAACCATTGACACTTGTTACCGGAGTGTAACATACTTCTCGTCTCGCAAACCCCCAACTTCCCTGAACAACTAGTAGAGTCTCAAGAAACAGTTACGGTCCATTCATAATTGAGCAATATAGTTTACGTCGTTATCGGTGGTGTTCAGATTCTTGTACCCATGTAGATATTCAATCTTATCTGACACACTATATCTAATGCCCCTCCGACGATGGTTACACATTCTTCATACTTGATTTGGCAATACGACCATCAATATAAATACATACACACGCAAAACAAATTGTTGACACCGAACTAAAATCAAGTTTTGCCTCCGAGGCTCCATCTAGCAACTATCAACTACAAAAAACATGAATGAATATAAAAGCGTGACACAAATAACACAATAATTCATATAACTACATTGTTCAACATGGAAAGTAGGCAATCTAAGAGGCCTGGCGTTGTATTAGAGCTCACTACAAAACATGTACCACATATATTGACAGAGATCAAAGTAATGGCAGGTAATAACACAAAATCATTAACCCTTGAAATTTCACCCAACAATTGAAAGGCACAGATTAAGTCTAACTGACGAGAACCAAGTCACAATTTTAAGACTAAAGTTAAATTATGATTATACTAGTAACCCAAGACTAATAAATTCCCATAATTCTAGATACCTCCAATTCGTAACCCTGACACCCGAATTCGTAGTATAGAAATTGGCTAAATTCCTTCAACTCACACCCACCTTCATATGTAGAGAAGTGTGTAACTAGTTCGTGCGTCGAATCAAACAAAACAATAGTGATCAAAAATCTGCACAAGACCAATCAATTATGTTAAACCCTAGATTAAATTTGCAACAAAAGGATTTTGTGATACAAGAACGAGACGTAGAATAGCAGAAGAAGTGCGCGGCCATTTGGTTGACAAGATTAATGAACGTCAAAGATATAGGGTTTGGCCCAAAATCGCATAGCTGGTTTTCCGCAAATTATTTTGCCAGAAAGTATGATTTGAAATGGATGAAAATAGAGGTAACGATGTATGCTTTTGAATAGTTACTGAAATCGACCAACACTTTTAAAACGTGCCACAATGTTTTCAATTTAAAGGGGCAAAAGGGTCATTTCATAAAGGGCCATTTTAATGTACCAACTAATATTAAATAATTGCGTTAGGGCAGTGATTCTAGTATGTGGTGTTAAGTGAAATAAGAGCAAAAACCTAGAAATTAGTAACTCGGCCCGCTTTTTAAGTCACGCAAAGCATGTGGGTTATTATGTTAACCAAAGACCTGTTATTTCACTTAGTCACCCTAACCAAACACGCCCTTAATGCTTACTACAGTGCTTTCCAGGCTCTGCAGGATGAATATCCCAATCACATACCTATTATTGCTTGCTCTTGTGGCCAATGCATATATGCAATATGAACAAACAGATGATAGAATTGCAACAATCAGATTGTGTCATGTTCTTTTTGATGAAAACTTGAAGATTTAAAGGATTTGTAGACCTTTTGCGTCGTGTCTAAGAGACTCAAAGATATGCAATATTTCTAGACTTTTTTGCTCGTTTCTAGGAGATTTGAAGATTTGAAGGATTTGTGGACCTTTTGGCCGGTGTATAGAGACTCAAAGACTTTAATAGTTATTTTGATGAAAACTTGAAGACTTGAAGAATTTGTAGACCTTCTGACTCGTGTCGAGGAGATTTGAAGACCTGAATATTTATTCTGAGTTTAATTTGCAAACAGTTTATACTCGTATTAAGCAGTTCTTTACTTGAATATGTATAGACAGATTTATCTCTTATCGAGGAGTCTGAACCCTTGATTTATTCTTGAATTTGCAAATAGCTTATGCTCGTATTAAGAAGACTTTGATTTGAATACTTATAGATAATTTTTTCTCTTGTCAGGGAATTTTGATTTGATTTTGAAATTTTTTAGATAGTTTAAGCTCGTATTTGAGAGCAGTTCAATATGACTCTTCACTTTTTTCAACTTCATATTTATATTCATCTTCATCGTCTTCTTCAATATCACGAGCATTGGACAAGCGTTCTCCTTCCTCAAAGTTTATACTCATTTTCATTACATGTGCTCGAGTTGGTAAGTCTTCAAAAGTTTTTGTCTTAATTCCTCGAAGAATGTAGTTTGGCTTCAGTGCATTCCTTGAGTGCATATTTCAATGGCTGAAGTCTCAGATAATTTCTCTTTGCAGCTTAATGATGGAAATATGGACACGGTGACAAAAGAAGAAGATTACAAGAATTCAAATGAAGAAGATGTCACAAGAATGGACCAAATTCGCACTTTGAATGAGCCACTCACAAGAGGGCTTGCTAAGAAGATGGGAGCATCTATTTATGGGCTAATTAACCAAGTTTGAGTCCATAATGATAAAGGAGGCCCAAATGAGCAACAAATATGGTCAAATCTGATCCAAGTGACCTTTTAAATAATGGTCAAAAGTCAAAGACGAGTTTTGACTATTTTTTCATCATTTTCTAGTCTAGTTAATGTATTTTCCTTTTGTAGAAGACTCTTTCATCATTTCCTAGTCTAGTTAATGTATGTTTTCTTTTCCTAGAAGTTGTTGGAAGGTCATAAGTTGATTTCTTAGTGACCAAGTTTTCTGTCCTATAAATTAAGAAGACCATTTTCATTGTAAGACAACACTTATCATATTTATAAACTTTGTGAGATTTTATTCTCTTTGGTTCTTTGAAGAACTATTTCCGAACTTATCAAATGGGTTCATCACCCTCGTTTGTCGCGTTCAATCCGACTTATCAAACGGCACCATCCATAACCGTTTGTGGCGTCTTCATTATACCAAGGTTCGTGTTTTGTATCAAGTAGCGGGTCGCGATATCTATACCATGGTTCCTATTTAGCATACGAATACCATTCATCATTGGTGGATATCGTATCATTTGGCATCTAGAGCCAAGGTTTTATCTTTCAGGTCCTATCCGTTCTTGGTTTAATCTTCGGATTACCAAAAACATCTATCTTTAGTTTGTGTTTTTTTTTCTTAGAAAAATAAAAAGAAAAAAGAAGAAGAAAAAAAATGGGAAAAAAAAGAAAAAAAAAAGTCCAAAAAAAAAAAGGAAAAAGAAAAGAAACGAGTACCAAGAAAAAGAAATAGTGGTACCAAAAAAAAAAGAGAAGTATCAACTTTATTTTTTTTTGTTGTTGATTTCTTGTTGGGACTGAGTGAGTAATATGTTCTAGAAGCAATGTTGGATGGATGTTAAGCCAATTGCTGCTCAACATTAAAACCAGAACCTTGACTTTCGCCACAATAGTTGAAAAAAAGTTTTGGAAGCATTGTTGGATGGATGTTAAGCCAATCGCGGGTCAACATTAAACCCAGAATCGTGTCTCTCGCCATCTTTGTTTTATTCCGTTCGATTTAAGAACCTTTGAGAATATACGAGTAAAAAAAGGCAGTGAGTGTGAGATTGTTAGAGGGAAAAAGCCAATATATTTGAGTGATACACGAGTGACATATTTTAAGTGAAAAAAACAAAACTTGAGAGTAAACACGTAAGGGAGTGTTGTGAGGTTTCTTTATTTCTAACAATTGTTTTTGCAGGTTATTATGTCTCGAGAAAACACCAATGAAGGAGCACCACCAATAATGAGTAAACTTCAAGTTCAAGCATTGATGGGTTATTTGGGAAATCTGATGAAAGATCAATTGGAGCCACTAAATGAGAGGTTGGAGAAGGTCGAAAGGGAGTCTCTACAAAGGCACCCACGTAGTAAAAGTACTCGAAGTAGAAGGGGAGAAGATGAAGAGTCATATGATGATTATTCTGATGATAAATTATCAACAAAGGTGACTAGAAGGCGTGAAAGACGAGTTAGAGAAGATAACAACTTGGGAAGTATAAAGATGAATATCCCATCTTTCCAAGGTAAGAATGATCCCGAAGCCTATCTTGAGTGGGAAAAGAAAGTGGAATTAGTTTTTGATTGCCACAACTATTTTGAAATGAAGAAGGTTAAGCTTGCGGCTATTGAATTTTCTGATTATGCTATTGTGTGGTGGGATCAACTAATCTTGAATAGGAGACGTAATGGTGAATGTCCAATAGCAACATGGGAATAAATGAAAGTTGTTATGAGAAGGCGGTTTGTTCCTAGTCATTATTATAGGGACTTGTACCAAAAATTGCAGCGGCTTAAACAAGGCAATCGAAGTGTGGAGGACTATTATCAAGAAATGGAGATTGTTATGATCCGGGCAAATATAGAAGAAGATAGAGAAGCTACAATGGCAAGGTTCTTGAATGGGTTAAATCTAGAAATCCAAGATAGAGTAGAAATGCAACATTATGTGGAGCTAGAAGACTTGGTGCATATGGCTATCAAAGTTGAGCAACAACTTAAAAGAAGAGGCACTCGTGCATCTCAAGGCTCAAATCCATCCACTTGGAAACCAAACTACCCGAGAAAAGAAGAAAAGCCCATGGTTAAGTCAAAGACCGAGGCCAAACAAGAACTGACCAGCCAAGGAATGCAAGGTAAATTTGACCCTTCAAGTTCTAGAAATCGTGACATTAAATGCTTTAAATGTCAAGGCAAGGGTCATGTTGCCAATCAATGTCCAAATAAAAGAGTCATGTTGATTAAAAAAGATGGTGGGTTTGAAACTGATGAGGAGGCTGATCATGAATCAATACAATCCTCGGGGGATGATAATGATGAAAGAGGGGTTGTTCATGGATATTATGTTTTGGTTACAAGAAGATTTTTGAACGTGCAAGCAAAGGACGAGGAAAGTGAGCAACGAGAGGACATCTTTTACACAAGATGTCATGTTCTTAACAAGGTATGTAGTGTGATATTTGATGGGGAGAGTTGTACCAATGTTGCAAGCACTACTTTGGTTAAGAAGCTTGACTTGCCCACGATAAAACATCCTCAACCATACAAGTTGCAATGGTTCAATGATTGTGCCGAAGTGAAAGTCAACAAGCAAGTGCTGATTTCTTTTAGCATTGGGAAGTACAAGGACGAAGTTTTGTGTGATGTAGTTCCAATGCAAGCTGGACATATACTTTTGGGGCGTCCACGGCAGTTTGATCGTAAAGTTAACCACAATGGCTTTACGAACAAGTATTCCTTTGTCCACATTTAGAGGAAAATCACTCTTGTTCCTTTAACACCAAAAGAAGTTTTTGAAGATCAAGTGAGATTTCAAAAGAAAGAAAATGAGCAAAAAAAAGAGAGTGTACAAAAAGAAATGAGTGAAAAACAGAAAATTGCCAACAAAAAAGAGGTTGAAGCTTTGGCAAATGAGAAAAAAAAGAGAGAATAAAAGAGAATGGTCAAGTAAGTCTGAAATGCTATTGCTGGTTTTCTTAAAGCTTGTTTTGGTAAAATCGATGGTAATTCTCATAAAACTAAGAAAGTGACTTATATCTATCAATATTGCTATCAACATGGTCATTTGAAACCGTACTACTTTAAGTACAAAAAGTTTTGTGAGAAATACAAGTATGGAAACAGTGATGTTATGTTGGATGTTAAGTCAACATCACAGATTGCTAATGTTGGCTCAACATTCAGAAACAACACCAGTGAACAGAAAAACTGTTTTAGAAAAAGCAGATTGTGGTTTCCTAAAATCAAAATTATCTGTAATGTTGTTTTCTCTGCTACTCACTCTCTTACTAGCGATTGGTATTTTGGCAATGGTTGCTCTAGACATATGACAGGTGCAAAGACTAATCTCATGGAGTTTGTACCTATGACTACTGGTATTGTCACATATGGTGGAGGCAGTAAATGAAAGATAATAGGAAATAGGGTTCTTAATGTTGATGGCTTTCCACATTTGAAGGATGTACTTCTGGTAGAATGGTGACCTGCTAATCTTATCAGCATCAGGCAACTCTGATAATAATTTAGTTGTTGAATTTGATAAATACTCATGTGATATGTTTGATAATAATGATGCTTGTATTATGACATGAAAGAGATAAAAGGACAATTGTTACTTTGTGGATGAAAATGCTCAGTGTCTTCATGCCAAAGTGGATGAATCAGTTGTATGGCACATGAGTATTGCTCATGTTCACTATAGGAATCTGGAAAAGATCATCAAACTAGAATCTGTAAGAAGGATATTAAAATTGATCAGTCCAGGTAAACTAGTATGTGGCGACTGCCTACAAGGTAAGCAAACCAAAGCTACGCATGCTCCAATACATGTAGAAGGTCAAATTTCTAGAACTTGTAAATGTTTTGAACTGTTGCACATGGATCTAGTGGGTCCTATTAAAGTTTGCAGCCTGGCAGGTAAGAAATATGCCTACGTCATTGTGGATGATTTTTCTAGCTACACTTGGGTTAAGTTCTTGAGAGAGAAATCTAAGGCTGTAGAGACATTCAAGATACTAGCTGGTGGTATAAAGATGCTTTATAATTCATGTGTTATTAGGATCAGATCTGATCATGGTAGGGAGTTTGAAAAAAACAATTGATGATATGTGTGATTCTAGAGTCATCTCTCATGAATATTCTTCTCATATCACTCCCCAACAAAATGGAGTAGCACAAAGGAAAAACATAAATTTACAAGAAATGGCCAAGGTAATGTTAAACTCCATAAAAATAACTAAAAGACTTTGGGCTGAAGCACTAGTGCTGCTTGTTACAGTTCCAATAGAGTTTATCTGAAACCAGGTAAAACCATTACTCCATATGAAATAATCAAGAAAATTAAACCTAATATGAGTCATTTTCATGAATTTGGTTGTGTATGCTCCATCTTGAAAGATAGACATCAATTAGGCAAATTTGATGCTAAAAGTGAGAAATGCATATTTGTTGGATATTGTGTGAACAGTAGTGCCTATAGAGTGTTTAATCCCATGTTAAACACAATCCAAGAGTCGATGAATATTGTGCTTGATGATGAATCTGTCCTTCTAGGTACCAGTGATGATCAAAATGTTGTGTCTCTGATAGGGAATGTTGAGCCCTCGTCATCTACTGACAATGTGGACTCAACATTGATGACTAGTCAAGAATAACATCGGCAACAAATGTTGAGCCAACATATGTTGTTCCAGATGTTGCCGCAACACCAAAGTACACATGTTCTGACACTGAGGAGTTTATTGGTGAAAATGTTAGAAGAGACACACGTGCCAGAAGAACATGTTATATGAGAACTCAGAGAAGGAGTAAGAACTAGAAATAAAGAAAGAGTCAACTATAAAGATATGGTTAAGCTTAGTGTGTGCATGTCTTATGTTTGTAACAATGTTCATGTTTCTTGCTTTGTATCTGTTGTTGAACCAAAAAATGTGAATTAAGCTTTGAAAGACTCACATTGGATAAATGTTATGCAGGAAGAGCTCATGCTATTCACCAAAAAAATGTTTGGAAATTAGTTCCTAGCGCTGCTCATGCAAATGTAATAAGAACTAAGTAGTTTTTCAAAATAAAAGTGATGAAAATGGTGTAATTGCTAGGAATAAGGCTAGACTAGTAGCTCAAGGGTATACATAGGTAGAAGGAATTGACGTTGATGAAACTTTTGCTCTTGTAGCTAGAATTGCGTCTATTAGGTTGTTACTTGCTATAGCTTATTTTCTGCAAATTAAACTATTTCAAATGGATGTTAAGGGAGCCTTTTTAAATGGTTACATTGAGAAAGAAGCTTATGTAGAGCAACCCAAAGGGTTCACTGATCCTTACCATCGTGGCTATGTTTATAAACTAGAAAAAGCACTTTATGAATTGAAACAAGCTCCAAGAGCTTGGTATGAAAGGTTGACTGAGTTCTTACTGTGTTTTGGTTTTTCTAGAGGTGAAAGGGATAGGACATTGTTCATTATGAAAAATAATAAAGATGTTTACATTGCCCAAATAGATATAGATGGTATTGTATTTGGATCTTCTAATCAGTCCACCTTGGACAAATTTCAGAGCACAATGACATGTGCATTTGAGATGAGTGTGATAGAGGAGCTCACCTTATTCCTAGACTACAAGTAAAACAGAAGGAGAGTGGCATGTTTCTAGCTCAGGATAAATATGCTAGGAACTTGGTGAAGAGATTCGGTCTACTAGAGTCAAAACCCAACAAAACACCTATGTCCACTACTGTGAAGATTGAAAAGCATGAAGCTGTAAAGATGTTGACTTAACACTATACAGATCCATGATAGGAAGCCTCATGTACTTATCAGCCACCAGACCTGACATCATGTACTCAGTATGTGTGTGTGCCAGGTATCAGGCATCACCCAAGTTATCTAACTTAAATGTAGTTAAGAGAATTCTGAAATACATATCTGGGACTGTTGATCTAGGAATTTGGTATTCAAATGATACAAATCCTAATCTGGTAGGCTTTAGGGACTCTGACTAGGTTGGGGATCTAGATGATGGGAAATCTACTAGCGGATGTTGTTTTTATCTAGGAAATAATTTAGTTTCTTGGTATAATAAGAAACAGAACTGTGTATCACTTTTAATTGTTGAATGTGAGTATGTTGCAGCTGGCAGTTGTGTTACCCAACTGATATGGCTAAAATATATGTTACATGATTATGGGATAAGTAGTAATACTCATTTGATGTTTTGTGACCATCTTAGTGCTAGAAGCATATTAGAAAATCATTTTCAACACTTCAGAACTAAACACATTGATATAAGACATCACTTCTTGAGAGATTTGGATGATGATAAGACTATTATGATTGAACACATTGAAACAAAAAACCAACTTGTTGATATGTTCACTAAACCATTAGATAATGAGAGATTCTTCAGTTTGAGGAAGGCTCTCGGCATGAGTGTGTTGTGAGCACTTAGTGCAAACAGGTGTTTCCTTAACATCACATGTTAACATTGGTGGTTGATTGTGATGTTCATAGATTGTTCTCTTGTATTGTTTGGTTGGTCATGTGTTCTCCCTATTTACACATGTTTGTGAGTCTGCATATTTGAATTTTGTTAGTCCTACTGGTTTGTCAGTGAGTTATGAATACTTATCTCTTTACAAATGTTTCTTACAAGCTTAAACTAACTTTCTTTACTTTAAGGCAGTAACTTAACTTGGGGAAGCTGGGGTACACAAAGCTGACTGCTATGTTGTATTCAGATGTGTCTTATTTAGGTCTAAGTCACACAAAACAATATAAAGAAGCAGGGGTACACAAAGTTGATAGTTATGTTGTATTCAGTTGTGACTTGTGTTATTTTGCTTGTAGAAGGGGTATAGAATAGTGAATGCTTATATTGGGGCATTTGGGGTCATGTGCTGCCTTTCATTCAATATATTTGTTCCCTTGGTGCTAAAACATTCTTTATGAGTGCTCAGTAAGCAAGTATGTGTTAGGAAGCCGTGGTGTTGGGGCCATGTACTGCCTTCATCCAGCCCTATGTACTTGTCTGTGCATCTGCATTGATGATGTTGCAGCTAGTGTGTTAGGGGTCCTCTTATTGCCTACATTCAATGAATACATAGTCATTTCTTTACCTCAAAGGGCATTTCTTGAAAGTTTAATTTAAATGATGGTTCTAAAGTTGTGAAGTAAAGAGTTAGTATCTTTGACAGCTGATCAGTCATGTTGGGAAAACACACTACTCATCTATGTTGGCTTAACATTCATCTTGTGTTCTCATCAGATTGACATTATGTTCTCTATTCATAACCTGTCTGGTTTGAGTGGCTCTGCTCTTAAGGGGGATTAGTAATCTAATCATCATGTTTTCATATTAAAGGCATGTCTGTTGGGTCTGTTAGCTGCCAGTAACATATAAAGTTGTTTCTCACTATTCAATAAGATGGTTAATTATCTCTTTGATTTTAACTTCCTACCTTACTTTGTTGTGTTTTCTGTTATCTAACTTCCCATGTCTCCATAGATCTAAGCTATTGGGGTTTAATGATTCTATCTAAATCTTGAGTTCCAGATATTTTGCTCAGATTCTAGTTATGCCTTTATTGAAGAAGCCCTAGGTAAGACTTATACCACACAGACATGCTTCAGTACTGACAGGATGTTGTGCCAACACTGTTCACTCTGGATGTTGTGCCTACACTGTGACTTATAAGTTACTTAGTTGACTACTATGGTTACATGCCAAGGCAACACGTCTGCACATGTTGACCCAACAACGAGGGAACTACACACGTTCACATCAATTACCTGCCCATGACTCCTGATTCATCTCCACTTTCCTTTTTCACCTCCTTAAATTGTTTCTTAGATTCTGAAAATTTAATTAAACCATAAATTTACTATCTTATATTTTCCTTCGCAAAATACATAACGGTGAAGGAATCAACAATTACTGACCTTGCCAACATTGCTGCTGATATGGCATCTGATGCAGGGGGAGTTTAACCTGGAAGAAGCACGTGCTCACGCGCCATTGTGGTTGCACCTAAATCTTCTAAGAGAAAGAATCTTGTTTACTCCAAAAGGAATGTGAAATCAAAGAAGGGTGCATCCACAAGTGCTGCTCGAACACTTGCATTGGAAGATGTTGTGCTAGCACAAGAACATGCGGATGCTGGCGTAACATAGGATCTTGAGAATGCGGCGCAACACAGGAATCTGCCAACACAGCTGAGGAAATTCCTCAAACTCAGGAACCAGCGAGCACCGTGGTTGAAGAACCTGAGAAGACGCAACCACCTACCCCACCTACTAGGGAGCAAGCAATTGAAGAGGTTGAAAAAGATCCAGGTCAAGAAGAAGAGGCATTGTTGTTGGTGAAGAAGGGGAGTCATCTGAGAATGAGGACTCTGATGATGAAGATGACGAGGAGGAGGAGACTGAAGCAGGCAAAGAAGCTGATGATCCAAGCCAGCTTGATGGTGTGCCAACATCTCCAGATAAGAATGTTGACCCAACATTGGACTCTACAAAAAGATCAGAGGATGAGGTACCTGATACGTTTGATGGTGATTTTCCTACTGAGCCATTTAATAGGTATTTCTTGAGTAAATTTGCTAGTCAATACTATGATCTTGTACGTGAAAGGAAAATCTGGGCTGAAAAAACTTTGGTTGTTGATGACTTTAAAAAGCATAAAGTTTTTGAGTTCCTAGAGTATAGAAGTATGCTGGTTTCTCTTGTGGATATTGTCCCCTATGTCCTTGAGGTAGTTAGAGAGTTTTATAGCAATCTGTCCAAATTTGTTAATGCACAAGGATCCCCCAAGTATGGGAGAGTGTCGGCGAGGGAAAAATTTTACAAAATTAGTCCTTCATTAATTAACAATGCTTGGAAGATTTCAAGAAGACAGAAAACATAATGAGGAAATTGACGACAATGAAACGATGAGAGAATTGACTGGTGGACTGGTGAAAACATGGAGAAAGAAACTGAATGTGATTGGGCTCACTTCCCTTACTGCCATCTTGTGCAAGATTGCCTCATACAACTGGATGCCCTCATCAAATTTCACAGGCTTAACTCATGATATGGCTATGTTGATTTACAAACTGTAGAGAGGACTTCTAGTGAATATGGGAAAAATAATTTTCAAGTCAATTGTTGATGCTACCCACAGGAAGAAGGTTATTCTTCCATTTCCATCCCTGATATACAAGATACTCAGTGACCAAGGATTCAAGAAGAAGAGAATAAGGTCTTTTTGGACAAGACAAGAGAGCTTGCTATCACAAAGAACTACTTTGGAGGGACCAAGACCAAAGATCTGCCTAAGATCCCAATGCACCTGGTAAAAGTGGAGCATAATAGAGGAAGAAGAAGGCAAAGTCATTCAACGTTGCCTCAACATCTTAGGATGACTTTGCTCCCACAGTGCCCATCAGCTCCACATTCATTCAGCAAAAGGTCAACTGGTGTGACATGATGATGTCGGACATGAGAAGAGAGATAGCAGACAAGTAGGAGGAGCTTAAAGAGATGGACTCTATCAAGAAGCACCTATTGTGGTGTTTTCCTCACAAAAAGGGGGAGAGTAGTCCAATTTTTGTCTTCTTGATGCTTTTTATTGTTTGAATAATTGTTGTTTTGATACAAAGAGCATGTTCTGTGTTATGTTTTGAATTCTGGGGATGTATCAGGATATTAACTATGCACTTTTTAATTATTCTAGTTTGCCCTGTTTAGTACTGCATATCTAACTGCATGTGTGAAATGTCAAGGCCGAATGTTAAGCCAACACAGTCCTTAACTGTGTCTGCCCAACATTACTGTTTAACATTCATATCGTAAGGGGGAACAAATTAGAATAAGTAGAGATGGTTGATATAGTGAAATACATGTACTTAAACAAAATTGCATAAAAGTGGAGTTTTGTGAAAAAGGCAAAAATGAGGAGATTGAAAGTGCAAGTGTTGCAGTGAAATTTTAGTCCAACATTCTGGTAACTTGTGTTGGCACAATATTGAACTTAACACACTGCAATGTCCGATTAATTTATGTACTATATTTAGTTTTGCCTTTATTCATAATCTTATCTAGTTCCACGAGTTGTGGTTATCTTTGATGTATTTCAGGATATCAAGCGATCTAGGTTTCGTGAGGATTAAAACATGAAGAAAGAAGATAAAGTTGAAGAAGCTTGTGATAGAGATAGAAGATCCTTTGAAGATAAACACTAAGGGAGATTTTGAGATTATCTAAGAATACAAAGAACAATCAAGCCGTGTCGATCATATCAATGGGAACCGACGAAGAAACTCTATAAGAAGAGTGATCGACATCAAGTTGAATAACAAGACTAGAATATAGGTTTCTGAGAGATTAGAAACATTCGTGCCAAGTAGTTCAATCTTGTTTTTGCTGAGTTTTATCTAACGAGTCTATAAACTCAATAGCTTGTAGTGAGTTAGTGTTAGTATTGGTTTCATTACTCAGCTACGTTTTGTAAGATCATTAAAGTTACATTTAGTAATTATTTGGTCGTAAGGCTCGGTTAGGTTATATTCATATAAACTGCTTAAAATTCATTCACGGTATTTGTTCTGTTCCGCTGCACTTTACTCTTCAGTGAATGTTGGGACAACATCGAATACAATCGGTGTTGGCACAACATTCTAAATTAACACTGCGTGTGAATCAAAAAGAGTACCAATCCCGATCCATACATTTTCAATGCCCAGCCCCGTGATGAAGAAAACCAACCTCGAAAAAGTGAAATCAGGACACAATGAAGGATTTGGAAATATAACAAGAACAAGCAACCAAGGAAATGTATGGAATATTCCTCCCCTCAAGATTACTCCGACACATATACTGCAAATATTGAAGGACGAGCAATACCTACGATGGCCACGTCTCATGAAGTCTAAAGACAAAGTGGTTAGAAGGAACTCTGGCTAATATTGTGAATTCCACCGAGGGCGGGGACACAAAATGGAATCTCCACTTTAAAGAAGAAAACGAGAGACCACTTTGACATGGATACATCTAGGAGCACGTTGATCGCGTAGACCGTCCCATGCACAAAAGAGAAAATGAGAGGCGCAATATGAGAAGCACTCATTGGCGAAAAAGGAAAAAGCAAAAGACGTTTTGGAAAAACGACGAGAAAGAAGGAAGACGACAAGGAAGAAGATGAGGAAGACGAGGAAGAAGAAGAGTAGGACTATGTTGATGATAACCGTTTACTTAGCATGATTTAACTACTTGTTTTCTTACACATTTGTATAGTTCTTGGTGCATGTTTATTGGTTTGCATATTATTTTGTCATTTTATAGGTTTTAGTCGAGTCAAGACAAAATGACGTAAAAAGAGCACAAATTGGATGTATTTGGAAAAAAATGCAATTAGATCACTACGGCACCACGTTAAGTTCTATGGCACTACACTAAATGATGCGACCCTAGCTCATACATGAGAGAAAGCCAACAATCGGCCCAATAGATGAGGTGCAGCGCGACACGCGCGCCACAACTAGTGAGTTGCACAAGCCGTGCAACTCTTTGGGCGACTTGTGCGACCTTACCTAAGAGGTGCGAAACTCGCTCGGCTTATATGGCTCAGCTTGCGCGCCCTATTCATAGACCCGCATAACATCGACAAGAACATCGTGAGTACCGCGACCCTTGTGCGACATATTCGGGTAAAATGCGAGAAATTACGTCTTTTCACATGCTTAAGTTGCGGCCGATTTTGAAACCAGGGTAACTCGTTTTTCCTATAAATAAGAGGGGACGACCAGCACTTATGTATTGCGATTTTACAACCTATAATCTTATAAATTAGAGTTATGTTCTAGTTTTGTTTATATATTTGAGAGTGAGAAAGTTCGTGAGGAAGAAGATAACACGAAAGAGTTGAGAAGATAGCAAGGCGTCAACGTTCAACCGGATGACCTTTGTCTTATTCCTCCTAGAGAGAAAACAATCTCGATCATTTAGTTTACTTCTGAGTGTGGTTTGGTTGGAGGAGCCTTTCAATTTATGCCCCGAAGTGTCGACATTCATTAGTTTTGTGTCTTCGAGTCTTATGGTATTCGCAGTATCTTTGCGTGTTTTTATCTTTCTCCCTTTCGGATCACAGAGGCTTTGATCATCGCATTAGGCGCCCACTTCGAGTGATCTGAAGCACTTATTATGGGGTATAACAGGTTGTGGTACGGGACAAGTTGAGCCATGCTTGGTTTTCGCTGACTTTCCTTTGGGTGTCACGAACTCCCCCAGATCCTTCTTGGGTCAGAAATTTGATTTTGAGATGTTTTGTGGATATGATGCCTTCGAAGGCTTGAATAGTCGGCCGTCCACATATGATGTTATACGCTTGAATTGGTGTTTCAATGATGTGAAAGGTGATCATTCCGTCCTTTAGCGTGGTTCTGTCCCCAAGGTCATGAGAAGTGAGATTGTTCTTTAATGAGTAGAGGTGCTCCAGAAATCCTTATAGTGGAATTTGACTAGGTCCAACTCGGATGCTATGAGTCCCAAGAATTAGAGGGTTGAGTGGTACATGATGTTGACCGTGCTTCCCGTGTCCACAAGTATGTTGGGTACGTCGCTTCCTTGGACCCATGCCCAAATGACGATGTGGTCGGAGTGGGGGTATATGATCCCTTTCTGGTTACCATATCCAAAGCTGATGACATGTCTCAATGGTCTAGTTAGGCTTGCTCTTGGCATTCGATGCCCCGGATGGGGATTTTCATCCCTTTTGCCCTGGGGCGCCATCATAGTTTTGTATTCTTCTATTATACGAATAACCATCGTTGAGTTGTCTGATTAACGTGGATTATACCTGAATCGTGCTCAATGAATCTTTCTCTAAATCATGCTCAAGGAATCTTTCTTATGGTGTTCCCATAAACGGCGCCAAAATTATAACACATAATTCTTTAGATTGACAACTCCTTATTTATCATGAATATAAATGGTTTGAAATGTGATTCTCGATGTTTGTAAGATAAAGTGTTTAAGTGGTAGTGTTCATACAAGTGGGTTTTGAAATACGAAGGCACTCTAAATATAAAAGGAGACAGAAATATAAGAGCACTTAAAGAGATATATTGCTCATATAAAGTGAGAGCACAAAAGTGTTGTGTGAATTTGAGTTGGTTACAATGATGGAATTCCTTATGTATCTATATGATCTTTAGTGTAGTTATAAGAAGGGCAACTTGGCCTTCTTCAATGCTAGGGATGGGCGTCCATTAATACTGCCCCGTGGGAATTAGATCTCCTGACAGTATTTAATGTGGGTCGTCCATGGTTTAAGGGTGATTGCGCTAATAATGGTTGATACTCCTTTATTACACGCATGACTCTTCCAAGTGGGCTATTAAGACGTCTGGTTCTGTCGAAGATGTCCCTCTTACAGACTTTACGAGCCATTTATCAGTCATTCGAGTGAGGAATCACAGGACTCTGTATACGAAGGACTTTATTCCGAAGCGTCTTCTCAGGGTCTTATAGTCTTTTCCTTGTCCGGTGTATTTATGCATTATCACATATCTTTTGGGCAGCCGAAGAAGACCTCAACCGATTGCGGGCTATCTTCCAAGATAACCTTTTTGGTCTATTAGGCATATCCCTCGCTTGGGGAACATAGTTGCACACCACCTTGCCAAATAGGCATTTCTGATAATTGGAGTATTTTTTTTTTCTCAAACTAATGGATGACAATGCTTTTTGTTTAGGAGATTCAAGTCACCTGTTTGTTGTAATGATTGTGCAAACATTTGAAATTTGTAGTAATATAATTTTTAAGTCTCAAAAAAGAAATTCCAAATTTACCTCAACACTCCCATTAAATGTAAATTGGAAAGCGAATGCCACAAGCCCACGCATAGGAGATATTATTTGGTGCAGCCGCTGTATGTGCATCCACTACCAATACACGGTGGGAATGAGGTGTTGGGTAGTTATTCCTACAATTTAGGGATCTTCTTTTAATCTCAACCATCGATTGTACATACAGCGGATGTATATAATAATTTATCCACGACTAGTATGTAAGAAAATGTATTTAGTTGCATGCTCAATTGTTGCTCAATTTTCTTGAACATTCCAATTTTAAAATATAAATTATATGCATTAATTTCTTAAACACCACATATTGGCACAATATCTTTACCGAAAAACGTTTGACGAGTTTCCCGAATCCTCATAAAAGTCAAATATTAGCTCTCTGCTAATATTAGGGAACCAAACGAAAGCAAAGACTAAGAGAAATATTACCGCATTCTTCGTTATTTCAAGTACTCAAACTAAATATATATATATAAATGAGCGGAGAGCGTAACATTTGGCATCAAACAAGTCATCATCAAAAGTAGGCAAAAGAATTGTACAATTAAAAGTTAAAATTAAACTTAAGGATCCCTTCATTTTTCTCGATCTCAACCGAAATAAATTCTAAAATATTGTTGAGAGGATTGTTGGAAAAAGAGATAGAAATCATATAATTAATGGCGTGGAACGACAATCCATGGGGTGATAACGGCCCTGCGGCAAAGGCGGCACCAGAGCCGCGGCGGCTGGGTGGACCGTCGTCTAAGCTGACGGATAGAATGGGCGACACGCTGGACACCACAAAAGAAAAAACAAAAGTGGCAGCCAAGAAAGTAAAGGAAGGTGCCTCAAATGGTGTTAATTGGGTTAAACTCAAGTACTCCAAACAAAAGATCTTCCAGAAGAAACAAACTTTTTGAAAAATTATTGCTAGGCCATGTTTCTTAAACCGTTTTTTTTTTCTTTGTTGTTTGATCGTGCTATTGTCTTTTTATATAATTTAATATTGTTGGTCATTCTTTTAATAGGTATTGCAGGTACATTTTTATTGAATTGAGCAGAATCCACGGATTAAAATTTTTGTTTCGATGAGTTTTGTTGTGTTAAATATTAGCATCGTCTATGAAATCTTTTACTATTCATGGTTGCATTAAGTGCTGAATCTTTTTCCAGATAATAAATTGTTGTTTTATAACCATTAAACTTAACTGTATTATATTTCATGCCGATGAAAACAAAAGCAAAATACTCGAACTGTATTCATAGTTAATTCCTTTTCATAGCTAATCTTTGATATATGTGTTGGGACTTGGGACTCAGCTTCATTTTACAAAAACAAATAAATAAGGCAACGAATTAAACTCTGATTTTATCTCATTCTAGTTTATTTTGGTCTTATTTCGTATAGGTTACAATACACCGAGAAATCGATACAATGGGGCCCGACTTAATCAAAATAATGTTATTATATTATAGTAACAGACTAGCTTGGTCCGAGACACCTATTACAAATAAAAGTTATAAGATAACGGGAAAAATCCCTAAATGGCCAAGTGGAGGGAAGAGTCGAACAAGACAGATTCGATGATCTTTGATTGTCGAATTGGGGCGTTAGATACTTATGATTTCGGACTGAACTTGAGATCGTACCAAGCAGCCTACGTATCCCATTGAGAGAATCAAGCGGAACGTTGTTCATTTATCTCTTTTGAGTAGCCTTTATTGGGTCGACTCCTAGTAGGGCTACATGGTTTACTTGGTTTTGCATTGCGCGACTCTACGGTTTTGATCATATCTCCTTAATGGTTGGTCGGAACATCGATCTGCTTCTTGATTATGGACCCTGACTCATGTAGCTTTCTGGCCATGTATGGGTTCAACCTAAATAAATTTTGACTCCCTTAGATTTGATCGATGATGGGTCGAATTGAGAAATTCGAGACTGCATAGCGCGACTTCACGGTTTTGCTCATATCTCCTTAATGATTGGTCGGAACCTCAATCCGCTTCTTGGTTATAGACCCTGGCTCATGTAGCTTTCAGGGCATGTATATCTTCGACTTGAGTGAGTGTCAAATTGACTTGATTCGATCGAAGATAGATTGAACTGGCTCTGTTCGAGGTACAATCTAACTGCAGTACGCGGCTTCACGCTTTCGATCATATCTCTCTAATGGTAGATCGAAACCTCAATCCGCTTGTTGATTCGGGACCCTGACTCATGTAGATTTGAGGGAATGTATGGTTTCGACCTAAGTGAGTGTCGAATTAACTTGATTCGATCAATCATAGATCAAGCTGGCTCTGTTCGAGGTACAATTGAATTGTAGTACGCGACTTCACTATTTCGATCATATCTCTCTAATGGATGATCAAAACCTCGATCCGCTTCTTAATTCTGGACCCTGAATCATGTAGATTTTAGGGAATGTATGGCTTCTACCTAAGTGAGTGTCTAATTGACTTGATTTGAATTGGCTTCAGTTCGATCTATCAATGTTGAATCGACATGGATTTGATCTAAGGCTTCTACGTCCGTCCCCCTTACTTGTGAGGAGTGAGTGGGTATATATAGGCATGATCAGAGGGGCTTAAAGGTAATTTTGGGCTCAGTATCAAACTGAGTTAATTCGATACTCTTTCAGTATCGAATCGTGCAAATTCGATACTAACCTGTGTAGCTTTACTACTTTTAGCATAACTCTTTCTTTGGACCTCCGAATTGCATTCTGCTTATTTTGTTGCAACATAGACTCATATGGCTTTCCAATGACATATTAATTAATGTCTATTTCGCTATATATATATATATATATATATATATATATATATATAATGGTGAACCAAATACTGATAAATTACTTTACCTTTAAGCCTTCTCGACACTTATCGGTAAGTTTCGTGCCATTGTGGCTTTTTCTTGACATGACACATTATGTCACACCATTTATTCCCCCCAGTTTGGAGTGTGATTTTGGAACATAAGTATAATTCACACTGTAATGAAGTGCTAGAGTCGTTTCGCCTCATTTTTTGGGTGATTAATGTCATTATGCACCAATGTAGCCTACCGAATAAGCCCATATCATATAGTACCCCCATTTGGGAGTCGGTGTTGATTCAAGAGCGGGTGCCAAATTATAAAATCTTGTGTACCTTTAAAATACGCCCCTCACTTGGGAGCCGTGATTTGGAGGATCGGCTGCAAAATAACTTTTATTTGGCTTGATGCGATGCAAGCACTTGTGTACTAGTGATCTGCTTTATGAACGTCACGCCATGGGTAGTGATCTGCTTTATGAAAGTTGTGCCATGGGTATTGATCTAGGTTGCACCTACTTTAAGGTGTTGTTTTGACTAACTGTCCATCACTTTGGAGCCCTAAGGCTTTTGCGTTGATCTGAATTCTCGCATATCAGTACCTGTTTTATCATTCTTATTTCAGCAAAAGAAACATGTGTAGTGCGCTGGCAGCCTTTTGTTCGTCTCTGGAATGATATGTGAAATCTCAATTTTGGGCACCTCTGTACATGTCAAGTATTATTGTTTCACGACGATGGAGTAAATGTATTATAGTGTTTTCCGGCAACTTGGTCGCTCAGAAGTTTATCCGCTTTGGTTTATGTATATAAGCATAGTCTGCTCCATTCCTTTTATCATTCTAATGCATTTTGTCTTTCCTTATAACGGGTTCTTTCGTCGCCGGTAGGACGACTCTCATTTCGATGAAGATCGTGGTTGAGTTGCAAATTATTGCAGCACAACTGGTTAAACTCCTGTCTTTGGGGATTCAGCAAGAGTTGAGACTGTGAAATGATTCTACAAGTTCATTTTGTTCAGACAGAAGATCATTGTGTCCTCTTTGACTTCGTAAGAGCCATTGGAATGATTAGCCACAGGTTGCTAATCTGTAAAGACCCCTAGGTGTTCTACTCGTTATGAGCTTGTCATTGAGATTCTAGCGAGAACAGCTTTGTATTGTACATAGTTTTTGGTCAAAATAAAGCTCAACCCTGGGTGCGCTAGCCAGTTGTTGTATGATTATATGGAGTTTTTTAACCTCCAACTTTGATGTTATCTCTGTTTCGACAATGTTGTTGATAACAAGGTGACAAGCATATTGAACTCTGACTTGGGAGTCCTTAGCCTTGGTGTTGTGCAATGATTTTGCAGTTATGTTTGGTTTAGATCTTTATCTATAGTCATGAGATTTAATGGCATGCATTGCCTTCATTGAGGGCGAATGTGGTGACAATCGAAAAGACGAAGTTGCACCACGCTGCTTAAAGCGGATTGCTCTTGAAGTAATCAACCAATATGGGGAAGACGTGAATCCCGAGGCTCGAGCGTAAGTATCTATCGTGCAATTCTATTTTTTGTTTATTTGGACATTGTGTCGCCTTTGTTCGAATATTTTGTTGCATTCTTATTTAATGACTACTCGCGTTTTGTTTATCGCACTTTGTGCTTTTACATGTTATTACTCGTCGACGCTGACGGTTAATTTGGAAATGGGTATTCGTACCTCCTGAGGTAATGATACCTTTTATAGTAGTCTAAATATATACTTATTTTGAAAGGTTTTTACCATACCATGCTGGATTGATGTCAGTGGTGCTGCTTTGGATACATTTGCTCGATAGCATGATAGATGAACGTTTGTCATATTGCTTCGGGTATGTTTGCATCATACCATGTGGTAGATGTTCTTGGTGCCGCTTTGGACACGTATGCTTAGTAGCATGATAGATGGACGTTTGTCGTACCGCTTCGGGTAGGTTTGCATCATACCACGTGAGTAAATGTTCTTGGTGCCGCTTTGGACACGTTTGCTTTGTAGCAAGATAGATGGACGTTTGTCAAACTGCTTCGGGTAGGTTTGCATCGTACAACCTGGGTAGATGTTCTTGGTGCCGCTTTGGACACGTTTGCTTTGTAGCAAGATAGATGAACGTTTGTCGTACCACTTCGGGTAGGTTTGCATCGTACCACGTGGGTAGATGTTCTTGGTGCCACTTTGGACACGTTCATCATACCGCTTTGGGTAGGTTTTCATCGTACCACGTGGGTAGACGTTCTTGGTGCCTCTTTGGACACATTCGTCGTACCGCTTTGTGTAGGTTTTCAGCATACCACGTGGATAGACGTTCGTAGTGCTGCTTTGGACATGTTCGTTGTACCACTTTGGGTAGGTTTTCATCGTACCTCGTGGGTAGATGTTCTTGGTGCTGCTTTGAACACGTTCGTCGTACCGCTTTGGATAGGTTTTCATCATACCTCGTGGTTAAATGTTCTTGATGCCGCTTTGGACACGTTCGTCGTACCGCTTTGGGTAGGTTTGCATCGTACCACGTGGATAGATGTCCATCTTAGTCTCTCTCTCTGTTTTTTTAATACCACCTACGGGTAAGATTCTTTGATTCCGCCTACGAGTAAGATTCTTCGATACCACATAATGGTGAGATTCTTAGATACCACCTACGGGTAAGATTCTTTGATATCACATAAGGGTAAGATTCTTCGATACCACCTACGAGTTAGATTCTTTGATATCACATAAGGGTAAGATTCTTCGATACCACCTACGGGTAAGATTCTTTCTATACCACATAATGGTGAGATTTTTCGATACCACCTACGGGTAAGATTATTCGATACCACATAATGGTAAGATTATTCGATACCACCTACGGGTAAGATTCTTCGATACCACTTTTGGGTAAGATTCTTTGATACCACTTGTGGGTAGAATTCTTCGATACCACTTTTGGGTAAGATTCTTCGATAATACCTATAGGTAAAATTCTTCGATACCACATAAGGGTAAGACAAATCATGACACTATTCAGAGTGTAGTTATTTGTCCCGCAGAGGAAGCTCCTCTCAGTCGTTGCCTTTAATAAGATAAGGCACTCGCTTTCTTAGAAATCTGTCAGTATTTAAACAAAAATGTAAATGATTAATGTATATAATTGGGATTGAAGACTCCATAATCTTTCTTCTGATGATGTAGGTTTCCTTGGTTGTATCCTGGATTTGATTATTATTTTTAGCACCACTCCTTGTTTTCTTGGGACCGAATTCTATATTGTCAACTTCGTAGTTGTTTTCTCACCTTGATATAGCTACCAGGACTCTTCGCGGTTCTTTCCCCGTAGGGTCATTCCCTTTCTTTGCCATTTTACCTAAATAGACTCTTAAGTGTAAGCGAAATGGTGTTCCCACAGACGGCGACAATATTTTGGTCTTATAGGTTACAATACACAGAAAAATCGATACAATGGGCCCGATATAACCAAAATAATGCTATTCTATTACAATAAACGGACTAGCTTGATTCGGAACACCTATTACAAATAAAGAGGTATAAGATAACGAAAAAATCCCTAAGGCCAAGTTGAGGGAATAGTCGAACAGGAGATATTCGATGCTCTTTGATTGTCGAATTGGGGCGTTAGATACTAATGATTTCGGACTGAAATTGGGATCGTGACAAGCTTCCTACGTATCTCATTGAGGGAATCAAGCCGACGTTGTTCATTTATCTCTTTTGAGTAGCCTTTATTTGGTCGACCCCTAACAGGGCTACTTGGATCACTTGGTTCTGCATTGCGTGACTCCACGGTTTTGATCATATCTCCTTAATAGTTGGTCGGAACCTCGATCTGCTTCTTGATTATGGACCCTGACTCATGTACTTTCTGGCCATGTATGGGTTCAACCTAAGTGAATGTCGAATCTCTTGGATTCGATCAATGATGGGTCGAATTGGAAATTCGAGACCGCATAGCGCGACTTCACGGTTTTGACCTCTCTCTTTAATGGTTGGTCGGACCCTCGACCCGCTTCTTGATTATGGACAATGACTCATGTAGCTTTTAGGGAATGTATGGCTTCGACCTAAGTGAGTGTAAAATTGACTTGATTTGATCGATGATAGATAGAATTGGCTCTGTTCGATGTACAATCAAACTTTAGTGCGCAGCTTTACGGTTTCGCTCATATCTCTCTAATGGATGATCGAAACCTCGATCCGCTTCTTGATTCTGGACCCTGACACATGTAGCTTTCAAGGAGTGTATGGTTTCGACCTAATTGAGTGTCAAATTGACTTTATTCGATCGATGATAGATCGAATTGGTTTCAGTTCGACCTACCAATGTCGAATCGACTTGCATTCGATCTAAGGCTTCTCCATCCGTCCCCCTTACTTGTGAGGAGTGAGGGGGTATATATAGGCATGATCAAAGGGGCTTAAAGGTAATGTTAGGCTCAGTATCAAATTGAGGTGTTTCGATACTCTTTCAATATCGAATTGTGCAAATTCGATACTAATTTCAGTATCGAGCTGTGCAAATTCGATATTGACCTGTGCAGCTTTACTATTTTAGCTTAACTCTTTCTTTGGACATCTGAATTGCATTCCGCTTGTTGCGTTGCAACCTAGACTCATATGGCTTTCGAATGACATACTAATCAATGTCTATTTCGCTATATAGATATAATAGTGAACTAAATACAGCTAAGGTAGCTTTACCTTTAAGCCTTCTCGACACTTAACTGTCAGTTTCACGCCATTGTGCCTTCTTCTTGACATGACACGTTATGTCATACCACAGTCGTACGTTTGTCTATTAAATCTTGCAATCCCTTACATCCACTTCGTCAGGTGCAGAGCAGTGTAATTGGCGATATCGTGGCTTTAGTTTGTGATATGTGCTCATTTCACAAGTCTGGCATACAAATGGTAGTGTTCTTCGCTAATAACATGACGTTCTTCACTTTATTATTTGACGTTATGTCATACTCATGTTAATTGCGGCGCAGATCTTTTCTTCTGTGTGCTGAATATTTTTACACTACGTGTAAATCATATCGATTAAAATTATATATTCACCTTAACAGCTTAACGTCAACAATTCATAGCATAAGAGATCCACAAGCGCTTTTAACACCGTAAATAATTTGCGATGACCATATGTAGAGAAGCGAGAATGCCGGAAAAGCATATGCATGGCAGTTTTACCGAGTTAGAGCAATACTATACTATGCCCTCCCAAGAAAAAACAATTAATTAGAAGATTTGCAAAAAGGAGCAAAAGTACTAGCTAGCGTGCATGTCAGAAACAATAAATTAAATTATGACGCGATCATTATTTAGTAAGTATTAATTTATTGTTAACTTAAATTAAGCATTACAGCGACCACAAGATAGTGTAGCTGGCTAGACTCAATCCCTCTATATAACTATCTCTATGATCTCTATATTCATAAATATCCTACTCATCAAAACACATGTGCCTGGTGAGTGTGCCTTATTCCATAAATCTGCAGATTTTGTTTCTTGAATATGTTGGCATTTCGTAATTATTGTAGGATCACGCAGCCGGAGCCACGTGCCAGCTATCATCATCGTCATCATCATCATCGCCCTCAAATTCTGGGTACGTATTAAAAGTAAGAACTGCAGCTCCAAAATCTTCAACAAGCTTCTCCTCATGCGTACAAACAATAACCACCATTTTACTTTACGAAAATTTAAGGAACTAATAATAAAACCCTGAGGGAGCTGAGAAGGATATATATATGTTGCTGCTTGAGTGTTTTACGTACTAAGGTTGGAGTAGCGTTCCCCATATTTATAGCTAGCTTGTAAAAGAACCAAGAACTTTGTTGACAAATATCCCTCTTGCAAAAAAGCTGGAAAATATTATGCTTTATAAGATTCACTTTTGAATGGTGTGTGTGTTTGTGCAGTAGAAGCAAGTGGTGAGATTTGAGTTGGATCCACACATTTGTTTCGTAAATGCGAGTGCATGAGTTTAGCTCATGGCAGGTGGCGCCGCACACGTGGTCACCAACAGTTTCCCCGTACTCCCTTCAAGAAATTCGCGTGCAAAGATTGAAAGTCTTTCCATGTCACAGTTGGTCATATTTAAGTCTTTCGGCTTCATGTGATTTGATGATCAGGAACTTAATTCGCTCCTCTAATTCGTTTTTCATTTCATGTATTTTAACTGTTCTTTGGATATAAGACTATATATATAAGACTATAAGAAAATATTAGATATAAGACTATATATATATATATATATGATGTCTATCCGATCCGATATGTAAGATTGTAATTTGTTGAATGATTCTATTAATCTTGAGATACGATAAATAAATAGATTACAACAAGGAGTTTAATTAAGGTAAACTACCTATTTGAAATAAGTACAAAGCAATCAAAGATATACAACATATATCTACTACTTATACACCCCCGCAATCGAATCGAGAGGTTCACGAACGGTGAGATTGGTGCAAAACTCATCAAAAAGAACCCGTGGTAATCCTTTTATAAAATGTCGGCAACTTGGAAACGAGATGGAACATGGAGGACTGGGACTTCACCACGAGAGACTTTTTCCCAAACAAAATGAATATCAAGTTCAATATGCTTGGTGCGTTGATGTTGCACCAGATTGTTGGTGAGATAAATGGCACTTACATTGTCACAATAAACCAAGGTGGCCTTAGAGAGAGAGAGAGAGGAACGTGTAGTTCCAAGAGAAGATTTTGTATCTACCAAGACTCCGAAATAACATTATCCACGGCACGGTACTCGATCGGCTTCATCACTAGAACGGAACAAGGTAGCTTGGCGCTTAGAGGACCAAGAAATAAGATTTTTGCTAGGGAACATGCAACAACCAGAGGTAGATCGGCGAGTATCGGGGCAACCCGCCCAATCCGCGTTAGTATATGAGATGAGGGAGTCGATGCGTGAGCGAGAGAGATGAAGACTGAGATTAGTCGTCCCTTGAATGTAGCAAATAATGCATTTAAGGGCGGCCACGTGGGTCACATGCTGATCGTGCATGTGGAGGCAAATTTGTTGCACGACATAAAAGATATTCGGGCGAGTGAACATAAGATACATCAAAGCACCATCCAAACTTCAAAACAATGTAATATCGGGAAAAGAAGGACTCGAGGTGCCGAGTTTGGGCTTGGTGTCCACGGGAGTAGCGGCCGACTTACAAGAAGCCATGCCGACGTGCTCTATAATATCGGCGACATGCTTACTTTGGGAAAGGAACAAACCACATGCTGTGTGAGAAACAGCAATACCCAAAAAATAGTGGAGAGTTCCCAAATCTTCCATAGCAAATACGGCACTAAACTTAACAATAATAGAGCGGCGCAAAATGGAAAAGAGGCAATGAGAATGATATCATCCACACATAACAATAAGTAAGCAATATCGTTACCCCATTGATAGATGAATAATGAATGGTCGGATTTGCTATGTGAGAATCCGATAGTGGCGGCAAAATCTGCAAAGCATTGGTACCAAGCCTGGGGGGGCTTGGTTCAACCCATAAAGTGACTTCTTGAGCAAGAAAACATAATCTGGGTGCTGTGAGTCCCAAAATCCCAAATGTTGGTGCATATAAACGGTTCCATGCAAATTGCCGTCAATGAAGGCATTCTTGACATCCAATTGATGAATGGACCAAGAACGAGAAAGGGCAATATTGAGGACGGTTCGGATGGTAACGGGTTTAGCTACGGGGCTGAACGTGTCAAGACAATCGATTCTAACCTGCTGAGACCTTCCATCACCAACAAGACGAGCCTTATAACGCTCAAAAGAACCGTCAGAGTTAGTCGTATGACAAAAAATCCATAAAGACCGAATAACATTCACATTGGTCGGACGAGGGTTAACTCCCAAGTCCAATTCTTAACCAAAGCATTATATTCATCTAGCATGGGTGATTTCCAATTAGGATCAGATAACGCTAAGATAGATGTTTTGGTTAAAGGAAAAAGAGAGTGAGAAGTCGAGAGATTAAAGTGACATTTTGGAGTTTGAATGCCATGCATACTACGAGTAATAATGGTGCAGGAAGGGGGAGCGAGGGCTGCTAGGCCGCGGGTAGGGGGAGAGTGAGTTGTGGGGCCGCGGGCAGGTGGAGCGTGGGCTGTGGGGCTGTGGTGGTGGAATGGCATGAGGCGGAAGACAGTGAGGATGTACGTGACTATCAAGGAAAGAGTAATTTTGTGGAGAGTGTTTGTGGATATAGGAGAAAGGGAATTTAGTCTCATCAAAGAGGACATGACGAGAGAGGATTAATTTGTGTTGAGTGAGGTCATAACACTTGTATCCCTGGTGATAAGATGGATAACCAAGGAAGACACAAGGAGAGGATTGTGGTTGGAGTTTATTTATGGTACAAGATGGGAAAAGAAGATAACACAAACACCCAAAAACCCGTAAGATTATTAAGTGTTTTGGTGGGAAGGATATTTAGGAGATAAGTGGCCATTTGAAGGGCATGGGGCCAGAATGTGGGATGAGTGGAATAGTGTGTAAGGAGCGTGCAAACAATGTTGTTTATCGCCCAGATTGTGCGTTCAGCCTTGCTGTTTTGGGCCGAGGTGTAAGGGTAAGAAAATCCAAGAGACATGCCAGAGTTGTGGCAAAGTTTCCTTAATTGTTCATTGTCGAATTTCCTGCCATTATCGCATTGTATATTTTTAATAGTGGTAGAGAATTGAGAACTAACAAAGTTGTTAAAGGTAGAAAAAATAGAGAAAAATTCATATTTGGGAACAATAGAAAAAGTCCATAAGAAGTTTGAGTAATTATCCAAAATTAAGACATAAAATTTGTGACCATGAGCACTAACGACCGACGAGGTCCATAAACCACTATGAATAATGTGAAACGGACGTAAACTCAAAGTAGATGATGAATAAAAAGGAAGTCTAATATGCTTCCCCAAAACACAAGGTTCTTAAATAGTAGAATCAGAAATGCGACTACAACTAATAAGTTTATTGTTATTTAAAAACTATAAGATAGATAATCACGGATGTCCCAATATGTGATGCCAAAGATTGGGAGAAAAAGCGGCAAAAGCGGCGGCATTATAGGGGCGGATGGAGGCGGTCGAAATAGAGGATGGGGTGATGGGATAGAGGTCACCGGTGCTATCACATCTTGTGAGAGATGTTCTTGTCTATAGGTCCTTCACATAAAAGCCAAACGAATCAAACTCAATAGAAACATGATTATCAGTTGTAAGGCGACGAACAAATAAGAGATTTTTTATAAGATTAGGAGCGTGAAGAACATTGTTTAAGTATAAAGGGGGAGGATAAAGGGACAAGAGTGTTACCATGACCTTTAATTGCAATTTCATGACCATTGCCAATGAGAATATTGCAATTCATGCTTGATAAAGAATTAGACGAGAGATTACCTAAGCCCGTGGTCATGTGAGATGATGCCCCACAATCCAAATACCATTGCTGATCCGGAGGATACAAGGACAATGTGTGCATAGCCGCATCTATGTGAGTGAAAGTATAGGAGGACGATGGGGCATGGGTGGTGTAGGCTTGTTGGGGACGAGGCCCAAGATTGTCGAGCTGTGAGGACGATAGAGGGCGCGTCAAACTGCTGGTAGGATACTGACAAGGTGAATAGGGCCATGGCTGCATTAGCCAAGGTTGGTATAAGGCCCACGTGTTGGCCGAATGGGTTAGTGTCCTAGCCCGTGGGGCAGATGGGCCGAGCATTCCATGCAGTTGACCACGGCCACGCCCGCGACCCAATTACCACGATGATTGCAGTTGCGGTGAGATTGCCCGCAGGGTGAAAGAGGAGGACCCCCAGGGGTTATGTGGTTCATCGGAAGAGGGGGTTGTGCTAATGAGGGCGGTACCTTGCGGGTTTCCTCCAACACAAGGCGGGAGCAAGCCTCATAGAATAGAGGTAATGGATCACTCTGTTGAATGAAGGTGGCGACGCCATCGTAATTCTCATTGAGTGCAGCAATCAATTGGAGAATTAGACGTTGATTTGAGACAGGGACACCAACATTCGATAATTGATCTGCAAGGATTTTCAATTCTTGGCAGTAAGCAGAAATATTTGGAAAATTACCCAATTGTACCTGAGTGAATTGGTTTTCCAAGTAAATGGCCCGTGAATTCTTGTTGTCCTGAAATATGTTCTGAAGGTGTTCCCAAGCTTGTTGAGTCGTGGATTCCTTCTCAAGAATCGTGTGCAATAGATAATTAGAGATGGCTCCGTAGATCATTTGAAGCACGATTGTGTCAAGTCAAGCAGTAGAGGCAGCGGCGGCGGCCGGGGTGGAGGATTTTGCTGCTTTATCGGTGCCCATATTAGCGGTGGAGGCAGCTAAAGTAGAGGGTAAGGTGGTGGTCTTAGTTGGAGGTGGTGCTGAAGGTGGGGTAGGTATGATATGGTCAATGACTTGATACGCGCGACAATGAATGAAAAGAGTTCTAGGTATGATATGGTCAATGACTTGATACGCACGACAATGAATGAAAAGAGTTCCGCCTAAGAGGAGTATTGGCCTTTCTCCATCTCGAGGGTGATAGGAATAAAATTCCAGACATTTGAGACCCCTAGAGAGGGGTGGAATTTGGACTCAGTCACTGGAGAGAGAGAGAGAGAGAGGAAGGTGGACTGACGGCTAGGGGGAGGGAGAAGGATCATGGCTAGGGTTTAGACTCGTGACACCATGTAAGAATGTAATTTGCTGAATGATTCTCATTAACCTTGAGGTACAATAAATAGATTACGACAAGGAGTTTAATTAAGGTAAACTACATATTCTAAATAAGTACAAATTAATCAAAGATATACAACATATATCTACTACTAATACGATACTTCTTGTGCAGATCAAAGTAGCATCAAAGAATGATCAAGATGTAAGATTTAATATCGTTGGACTCTATGTGACGAACAAAATCATTGATTTTTCAAATATATAGATTACAACCAATTAAACCATTTGATCACGATACAGATTTGATTCAAAACTTGTGGTGTATATATTTTCATATTACAAATGGGTATTTATAAACATCACAAGAACGTGAGACATTCATTAAGGAATGGGCAAATCCTCCCTACTGTTTTAGAGCCCCCGTACTCTACTATAACGAGTGTGAGGTGGGTGACGGGTCATTACCTATTTCCAGCAATCTCCATATTGACGAGCAGTCTAACATTCGGTGATCTGTCAACCTTCGGTGCTTTTAAGCACCGAGATATATACTAATCGAATTCTGTTGAGTTGTAATATAATCTCAAAAACAACATTCATTAGTATATCAATAATATTGTCTGCAAAATTTAATTTTCAAAGTAGAGAGCTTACTTTTTCTTCCCTCAAACAAATGGTACTAAACTTACAACGAACAATTTGGTTCTTTGCAAGAGAAATCTCAATATTTTTTAATAGATCTCTAAATTTTAACCAAACTAAGGAGTCAAACACCTTCTCTACAATCATACATAATGAGTACCAACGCGCCTTATTGGTAAGCACAGCTACAAAATCGATATGTGTACCTAACCTTTCTTCTTGTCACATAACTAATATTCGGTCGACGCTTCTCAAGATCACCTATATAATCTGAATTGAGGAATCAACAAAATGACTAACAAATCATCTAGTTTATTTGAAATTATAGATTGATATACGTATTAGAGTCCACATGTTCTTGTCTCCAAACACAAGGACAATATTGCAAGCTTATCGATTTTCAAAATTCACTACAAGAATTTCGGGTCATTCTCGACCGAAAAGGCGGTCGGAAATGACCCTTTTCCGGTCGGGAATGACCCTTTCCCGACCGAAAATCGGTCGGGATGGGCCGGTCGGCATTGCTTCGGTCGGAAATATTTTTCCGACCGAAGTTCGGTCGTCCCGGGTTTTTTCCGACCGTCCAATCCCGACCGAAAACCAGTCGGGAGTTTCCCGACCGAAATTCGGTCGAGAATAGTTTAAATATTATTCCCGACCGAAATTCGGTTGGGAATAGTTTAAATATTACTCCCGACCGATAATCGGTCGGGAGTAATATAAATATTATTTCCGACCGAAATTCGGTCGGGAATAATATTTAAACTATTCCCGACCGAATTTCGGTCGGGAATAAAACTCGCCAGAATAAAACAAAATCATATTCCGGTAATAATTACGGGAATATTATTATTTTTAATATTTTGAAATATTTTCTATTTATTACCCAATCTAAAACATTCTTTAGCTTTTTTGTGTTGTAGATGGGCAATTAAATTTTGGATTTATTGCTCAATCTAAAGCACAAAAAAGTAAAATAAGTGTTTATTTAAAATAGAAGAAAATGCTTGTTTCAAGTTGAAGAAAGAAGAGGAAAAATTTGTGTTGTGGAAAAAATTGTTTGAAGATGAAAGAATAAATTGTGTTTGTAGAAAAAACATCTTGGAATAAAAAGAAAGTTGAAGAAATAATGTAACGTAGATGAAAAAATGAGGAGAATAATGAAGTGTATTTATAGGGAAAAGTTAAAAATTTTAAATTTTCGTAAAATTTGAATTTCCCCCCAAGTCCCGCCAATTTTTTCGAGTATTCCCGACCGAATTTCTGTCGGGAATAGTTTGAAATTTGAAAATTTAGCCAACCCGCCAAATTTTCAACATTTACCGACCGAATTTTGGTCGACAAATTATTTATGGCCAGAAACGGCCAAATTCCCGACTGAATTTCAGTCGGGAATACCTATGAATATTATTCCCGACCGAATTTCGGTCGGGAATTCTTATGAATATTATTCCCGACCGAATTTCGGTCGAGAAAAATAGTAATTTTTTTTTCAATTTTTTGAAAAATCTTGATGTGTTTGTTAAGTATAACTATATAATCTCAATAAATACATGAATTGTACTAACAACTAGTTAGGTTAATGTTCTTTTAATTATGAAATTAATTTAAATTAACATATAAGTTAAGTTAGTTTGGAGTTTTGCATATATAGTAATCCTAAATAGTATAGAGTATTCCCAATTGTCGATTAACATTTGTTACAAACGTTAGTATAGAGAGACTAATTTTGATATATATTAACATATGTTTAACATAATCGTAAGTAGTCACATTATTAGCAGCTACATATACGAATCTATTTATAAGTGACAATATGATTCGAAGCTTCAAAAGATTCATCAACGTGCAACTATTTTTTTTCCAGTAATATATAACTAATATTGATGTATTGATCATTAAATCAATGATTTATCTAAAATAGAGAGCGAAATTGTGAAATTAAAAATATGAATATTATTCCCTACCGAATTTCGGTCCCGAATAAGTATTCCCGACCGAATTTCGGTCGCGAATAAGTATTCGGGACCAAATTCCGGTCGCGAATACCTCTGAATATTATTCCCGACCGAAATTCAATCGAGAAAAAGAGTAAATTTTACTTTTTTCGATCTTTTGGAAAATCTTGATGTGTTTGTTAAGTGTAACTATAGAATCTCACTAAATACATGAACTGCACTAACATTTAGTTAGTTTAATGTTCTTTTAATTATATTAAACTGATATACTAAACTGAATTTTGAAATAGGAAAATTATATTAACTTTGTTTTTCCAAAAGGTCGAAATAAATAAACACCATAGATCTTAATGAAGACAGATAACAATTGATGTGTTGTAGAAGAATCAAAAAATTATGAAAATGCAAAATAAAGCAGTTCAACAAGTCGATATCCACTAAAGAAGCATAACTACTAGATTTTTCAAGTATACAAATTTTAAGCACTCAAATCCTCTCTAATAATCCTTACACTAGTCTTTACGAAGTTGTTACATATGTTTCATATTGTGAATTATGCCTTGAACTAACAAACAAGATATTATATATTTCACATGAATGAGGTGCTTCAACCTCTTACATAAATTCTTAAAAGACGATCTTTAAGCCATGAACTGTTTACACTACAAGATTGCAGGGTCTTTTGCAACTGCATTTGCGGTTGCAAAAGGCCCAAATCCGGTTGCAAATAGTCATTTGCAACCGCGATTCGGTTGCAGATGACGAGGTCTCGTAAAGCCTCGGTTACTTGTCATCCGCGACCGCATCGCGGTTGCAAATGACTATTTGTGACCAGAAATTTTGCAACCGCATCGCGGTTGCAGATTTTGCAACCGCCTCGTGGTTGCAGATTTTGCAACCGCGTCGCGGTTGCAGATGCTTACTGGGCTTCTGCAACCGCAATGCGGTTGCAAAAGACCCTGAATAAGCATCTGCAACCGCATTGCAGTTGCAGAAAGCCCTGTAAGCATCTGCAACCGCAACGCGGTTGCAGAAAATATTCAACCCATTTGCAACCGCAACGCGGTTGCAAATGACCTGCAAACGAAAATAAAAAAAACCAATAATATTCCGATAATTTACCGAAATATTATTGATTTTTGTTAAAATTACAAATTGATAATGGCAGCAAATCAATATAGTGAATATACAAGAACAAGTATAAATAAATAACGAAAAACAATGAATAAAATGAAATGAAAAATGAAAAAAAGTTGAACAAAAAAACATAAAGAAGAAGAGAAATAAAAAAGCAAAAAATAAAGTGTTAGGAGTTATTTGTTTTGGATTTGAAAAAGAAAAGAAGAGAAGTGTTGGTGTTTTTTTATTTTTTGGATTTGGAAAAGAAAAGAAGAGAAGTTTGGGTTGTTTTTTATTTTTTGGATTTGGAAAAAGAAGAGAAGTGTTGGTGATTTTTTGGATTTGGAAAAAGAAGAGAAGTGTTGGTGATTTTTTGGATTTGGAAAAAGAAGAGAAGTGTTGGTGGGTATATGGATTTGGAAAAAGAAGAGAAGTGTTGGTGGGTATATATAGAAAATGGGGTGAAAATTTGAATTTTCGCGAAAATTCAAATTTCCCCCCGTAGGCCGCCCAAATTTTCAAAAATTTTGAACAATTTGCAACCGCAAAGCGGTTGCAAATGCCCTCCTATAGGAATTTGCAACCGCATTGCGGTTGCAAATACTGGCTTTTGCAACCGCTTTGCGGTCCCAATAGCCCCTTTCTGCAACCGCACTGCGGTTGCAAAAACTATTCATACATGAAAATCGCAATTTTATGGGACTTTCTCAATGCGTTTCTGATTTTTAACAACAAATTTCAATGCTACATGTGATATAAACTAATAAATGGTTACAAAACAAGTAATTAGGAATGAAAGAGTAGATTGAATGTGAAATGATCGAATGAGTTATTAGACCATGCATGAACCTATTGTATGTTCTATTTACTACTCATCATCATATTTCTTCTTGTTATTATGATTTGCTTCACTAATAATATGATTAATTGATTGAATTAGTAGATAAATTTTTCACATTACGTTTATTTCTATATGTATCTAGTGATGATATTTATATATATATATATATATATATATATGTGTGTGTGTGTGTGTGTATACGAACGTTATCGTTTGAAATCATAGATATCACCGCTTGTCCCACATATATAATGCTTGAAATTGTTATGAGGATTGTAATTATGGTTGTTTTTATCATTATTAGGATAGTTATCAACCAAAATAACAATGTGGCACCTCAAATCATAAAAAAAGGGCATTTTAAAAGTATGAATATTTTCAGCAACCGCATTGCGGTTGCAAATACTAGCTTTTGCAACCGCAATGCGGTTGCAAAAGACCCTCCTATAGGCATTTGCAACCGCGATGCGGTTGCAAATGCCCTCCTATAGGAATTTGCAACCGCATTGCGGTTGCAAATACTGGCTTTTGCAACCGCTTTGCGGTCCCAATAGCCCCTTTCTGCAACCGCACTGCGGTTGCAAAAACTATTCATACATGAAAATCGCAATTTTATGGGACTTTCTCAATGCGTTTCTGATTTTTAACAACAAATTTCAATGCTACATGTGATATAAACTAATAAATGGTTACAAAACAAGTAATTGAGGAATGAAAGAGTAGATTGAATGTGAAATGATCGAATGAGTTATTAGACCATGCATGAACATATTGTATGTTCTATTTACTACTCATCATCATATTTCTTCTTGTTATTATGATTTGCTTCACTAATAATATGATTAATTGATTGAATTAGTAGATAAATTTTTCACATTACTTTTATTTCTATATGCATCTAGTGATGATATTTATATATGTATATATATATATGTGTGTGTGTGTGTATATATACGAACGTTATCGTTTGAAATCATATATATCACGGCTTGTCCCACATATATAATGCTTGAAATTGTTATGAGGATTGTAATTATGGTTGTTTTTATCATTATTAGGATAGTTATCAACCAAAATAACAATGTGGCACCTCAAATCATAAAAAAATAGCATTTTAAAAGTATGAATGTTTTCAGCAACCGCATTGCGGTTGCAAATACTAGCTTTTGCAATCGCAATGCGGTTGCAAAAGACCCTCCTATAGGAATTTGCAACCGCAATGCGGCTGCAAATGCCCTCCTATAGGAATTTGCAACCGAATTGCGGTTGCAAAGTATTTGCAACCGCGATGCGGTTGCAAATGGCCTCCTATAGGAATTTGCAACCGCATTGCGGTTGCAAAGTATTTGCAACCGCGATGCGGTTGCAAATGCCCTCCTATAGGAATTTGCAACCGCATTGCGGTTGCAAAGTATTTGCAACCGCGATGCGGTTGCAAATGCCCTCCAATAAGAATTTGCAACCGCATTGCGGTTGCAAATTTTGCAACCGCAAATGCGGTTGTAGATTTTCGGTCGCAAAAGACCTGGAAATCTTGTAGTGTTATGAGTTTGAGGTGGGTGATACATTGCCACCAATGCCAAGCAATACTCACCAACGGAGCATAACTAGGATTTTCATTTATGTTAGAACTAACTAAAAACAAAATCATTAACTTTTGTAAATAAACATGTATTCATGCATGTTGTGTTTTCTCTCTGAACTTGGAACAATTTCAGCGAATATAACTAGCCTAATTGTTCAACTTTATTAATCCAAAATCGTATATATAAGATATAATGTACATGTTCTTGTGGCTTGGATGAGTATTTTTGTTTATGTCGCAACGGCTTGAACACTTCCTTGTTCCTGTTAACAAAACATCCCCTTTTTCTTCGCTCTTTCGGAACTGGTGCAGAAATGAGTGTTTTTTCTACGTTGTTTACCTTAGTTACCTGGGAGTTTTTTGGAAGACCTATGTGGGGTGCCTTTTGGGTGTGGGATTTTCGTTATGGTACAGTGGTGTTTGTAAAAGTTATTGTTTTAGATTACTTAGAATTAATGTAATTTCTTTGAAAGAAAAAAATGGGTGAATACTATATTATTACCAAGACATCGAGGTATGAAATACAGTCGTACGATACAGTCATCTGATAGATGTACCTGTCAAATAAATATAACATCAACTGCTTTGGTAACATATCAACATTTTACATTAATATAATATCAGCCATTTAAGACTTGGACAGAATAGTAGTTACCTAATGATAGGCTCATCGTGAGTGTATGTATACCAACATTTTAAGTTAAACAAAAATTATTTCTAAGAAGTAATGATTCGGTTATTATATATAATTTCTCTAACATAATCGGATATTCTTAGATATCCCATGAAAAATAATAGTAGATCGTCAGCAAAAGTCATATGGCATATTCTACCACATTTAGAGTGTAGTGAAACTTATTATTATTCTCAGTTCTACTCTTAAGAAGCCTAGCAAGATAATCCATGCAAAATACGAACAAGTAATGAGACAAAGGGGTCCATGTCTCAGGCCTTTCTTAACTTCTATGTTCTATTCCAAACACCCATTAATGCTAAAGGAAAATCTAGGACAGGTAACCCCTAGCATAATCAGTTTAACAAAATGGGGGTCAAAGTCATAACTACTAAGCACATGTTCTAAAAACTTCCAATTTATTGTGTCATATGCCTTCTGAATATCTATCTTAAGCATACCCCAAGGGGAGATATTTTTCCTACCATACCCTATAACCAACTCCTGAGCAAGAAATATATTATGATAGATATCTCTGCCATGTACAAAGGAATACTGACTAAGCAAGATCAGGTCAGGCATCATGCTTTAAGTGTATTAGCTAGTACTTTGGTCATAATCTTGTAAATGACATTACAACAAGCAATAGGCCCAAATTGAGTGATTCTAGCGGGGTGCACTACTTTAGGAATTAAACAAACAGTAAAAGTGTTAATTTGTTTAAGCAACTTCCCTGTTTGGAAGACCTCATTGATTGATGTACACACAAGTTTACCTGTAATGCTCCGACTACTCTTGTAGAAGCGATATTTCATTCCATCAAGTCCTAGACTTTTTAAATCATTCATCTGAAATAGAGCATTTTTATCTCCTCATATTTGCACGGTTGTTGCAGCTTAGCATTCTTCTCAAAAGTAATTGTGGGTCTAATTGAAATGGCAGATCTATCAATATCCTTCACTTTGTAATTTGTGCCATGCAATCCTATGTAAAAAGACAAAATGTGATTCATAATATCATCTTTATTAGTAAGCAATCTACCCTCGAAATCTTGCAAGGCCGGAATACTATTATTCTTTCTTCTGCTTTAGACACAGTTGAAAAATAATCTAGAACAGCTGTCACCATCCTTAATCCAATCCAATTTTGCTGCCTGAGTAATTTGGCTCATCAGCTGCCTCTTCTCCTCCTCATATTGATAACTCAAATCACTGATATCAGTCTGATCAGCTCTATTGGTAGGGTTAAGAAGAACTTTATTTTGGTTGTTTTGGAGATTCTTTATGCATTCCTCCACTTGATCTTCCTGGTTTTGAAACTTCCATTGAAATGTTTCAACTTATCATTAACTCTTTGTTGATTCTTAACCAATTGATACATCTTGCACCCCTGCACTATGTTGTCCCGTGCCTCTTTAACAAGAGGTAAGTACTCTTTATCAGTAGCCCAAACATTCTTGAATATGAAAGGTATATTCCTCTTTTTGTTGGTATTAGCCATCACGATGTACCCCATAGCATGGTCAGATACATCAGGGCGAAGGAAAGCCACACTAGAATCATACTGAGTCATCATCCATGATTGGTTAGTCACAACTCAGTCTAGCTTACAGTAAGTGTGACCATTGGGCCAAGTGAACTTTGGCCCACAGTATTTATGGTCCTGGATTTGAAGAGTATCCATTATTGTCTTTAGCTCATCTCCCACGGGCATCTCACCCCTCTCTTCATTCTACTTTCCTTCTTGAGTCAACAAAACATTCCAATCTCCTGCAAAGATCCAAGGAGTACAAAAATGCTTCTCCACAGCTCCTCCATATCATTCCTCCGACAAATCCTATCCTCCATATTGTTGTGAGCATATATAAAAGTACAAAGAAAGTTAAATTTATTGTCCTTAGACTTCACTTTTGAGTGGATCATTTGATCAGTTTTCTTCATAGTAATCAAGTCAAGTTTATCCTCTTCCCAAACCATGAGAATCCTACAATTCCTCCCTATGTCAATGTTATTGTCCATACTCCACATGCTTTAAAATTTCTTTGTAACCTTCTCATAACCTTCTTTCTTTAGCCTAGTTTCCAGAATAGCACCAAAATAATTATTGTTCTCCGTCATATCTTGCTTACAAGCTCCCGGCTTTAGAGGATCATTCAGACCTCTCCAGTTTCATCCACAAAAGTTGAGGCTATCCATTAGAGCAT
The DNA here is from genome assembly GCA_948329865.1 of Linaria vulgaris. Taxonomy (NCBI): domain Eukaryota; kingdom Viridiplantae; phylum Streptophyta; class Magnoliopsida; order Lamiales; family Plantaginaceae; genus Linaria; species Linaria vulgaris. The sequence goes on from OX415251.1 coordinate 66,217,029, forward strand.
ATAGCTCTTTTGGATCCCCCTTCACTCTCAGCCTCACAATCCTCTCAGCTCTATATTTCTCAATTCTCCTAGAGTTTTTAGACCCTACATACTTCCATTCCTCCTGAGGTATCTCCTTACTCTTCCTTGTTAACTTTTCCTTAATAATTCCTACATTTATCAAGGGTGTCTCATATGTCATTCCCTTTAGATTATGTGATGTATCCCCTATAAGAGCAGTTTGTTGTCTGGTACTAGTCTCATGTTCCTCATTTCTCTTTAACCTGTGTGGAGGTTCCTTCCTTATAGGAGTAGTGGTTCCTACATTTATCACTGGTCCTCATCTGTCCTCCCCTTAAGGGTTTGTGTCATATCCCCTATAGGTGTTAGATTGTTATATTGTGAGGCATTCTTCTGCTGATCCTCATAGCTTTGTAACCTCTGTAGTGATTCCTTCATGCCAGTACTAGTCTCATTGTCTTTACGTTGTTCCTAGCCTGTAGGTTGTTGCCCAGGGCTATCCAAAGTATTCTGTTATATGTATTCCTTACCTCTGTCCTCCTGAAAAGCTGTTCTTATGACCCATTCCTTCTCAGGGTTGCAATTTTTAGCTCCATGTCCAAACTTATAACATTTAAAGCATTGGAAATGTCTTATTTCATACACTACCCACTGATCATTTATTTCACCTTTGGGTCCTTTCAGTTGTATTTTATCTATCATCTTTGCCCCTGATTGAAGCATAACCATGACTCTAGCATAACTAAGTATGTTCTTACTCGTAGTCATTTTATCTATAAAATATGGCTTCCCTATGAGACTTTATATCTTACCTAGCATCTTAGTGACCAGAATTGAAGGTCTAAACCTAGCAGCTGCACCCAAGTTGGGTAGTCTTGCAGAGTCGCTAGATCCAAAGTCATCCATGGTTCCATTTTTTCAACATCAACATGTAGTTTCATTTCACCATCTAGTGCCCTCCTCCGAACAACTACATCATTTGCTCCTATGTTCAAATCAAAAAACATAGGTGTCTTTATCTGCCACATGAATACTAGGTTGCTGCTGCCATCTAACCTCCACATAAACGTCTCATAGCCTCAAAAGGGGTACTCAAACCTATGGGAGTGTGATATAATGCATATCTCTAGTAATCCATGTTCTCATGCACGTCTTCAATCGTGAATTCCAAAATATACCTGTTTGTAAGTTTGGTATATTGCACTCGACTGCCGTTCTTCGGCCTCCTATTTCCAACAAAAAGCTCGTTCTATCTCTTCGTCTTTCGTTGTGGTAAGTACCCAACGTCGTTCTTTCCCTGAAAGTTCGAAAATATATCCTGGTAGTCATCCTCCTTTTGTACCTCTGCCCTATCCTCAAACCCTAATCCCCTTTCCTCAATTTCCCAATTCTTCCCCCCTTTAGTTCTCTATCACGTTCCTCAGTTGCATCTCGTGATCCTTCTAATAGTTCCATCTGCTCCTCGTCAATTGTCACTTGAGTTCGCTTCTTCGGACACGCATAACTTACCTAGAGTGTCATTCAAGTAGAAGGGTCCGTTCTCGATAGCCGCCACCTCCCACCATCACCCACCACCCTAAATTCCAACCCACCACCTCCCACCATCACCAACACCACTAAGCCGCCAACCAACACCATCACAACACCTCCACCATGCACCACACCAAAAATCTCCCTTCTCTCTTTTCTAGGGCTTAGGATTTAGATCCGTGTTTTTTATGGGGGCGCCACTCCCCATGCGACGAAATTTGCTCCGTCGCCAAAATCACCATAAATTTTGAACTCGGGCGCCATCAGAGTTATCGATTCGGAAATCGTGCGTTGATGACCCGTTACTCCTCACACCAAATCAAATGATTCAGCCCAAGAAAGTTGAGATCTATAAAGGAAAACGTTCAATTTTCCTACCTGATGATGAAGTGTGTATGCTCTTGAAGCCTTTCAAGCTTGCGTTGGTGTGTAAATTTTCACACGGATGTCCAAAACTGAATGGGCTTGCTTTGGGATTTCGATCGATTGGATTGAGGGGTAAATACACAATTGGGCATTTGGTTCCAAAGCATGTTCTTATCACTTGCACAATTGAGGAAGACTACTCACTACTATGGCTGCGCCGAGAATGAAGGATTGGAGGATTCCCGATGAGGGTATTGAAATGGTCTAAATCCTTTAAAATCGAAGAAGAATCTCATGTGGTGCCTGTCTGGATTTCGATTCCAATGCCTCCGGCATATTTCTTTTCTAAGGAATTGCTTGTTGAGATCGCCAAAATGATTGGCAAACCACTTCGAGTTGATGAAGCAACGTCATACCGTACTAAACCTGGTATTGCTCGCATTTGTGTTGAAATTAATGTTATGGAAAAGGTTCAAGATTCAGTGGTGGTTAGGATGAGTGATGAAGATGTTCACTTATCTATAATATATGAAAAAATACCCATATATTGCACAGATTGTAAACATCTTGGACATGGTTCTAAAACATGTTATTTGAATGCAAAAAAGACCCTTGGGGATGGTATTGCATATGAGAATAGTGCAAAAGGAAATGGGAAAGATATAGAAGAAAGCACTAAAACTTCCAAGGAGAATGAGCAACAAGTGTTTGACGAAATGCCTGAGAAAAGAACAGAAAAATATTGGAGGAAAACTCCATTATCTGGAGTCGAGCAATCGAATGTCGTGACGTCATGGAATGCGCAGCTAAATACGCTTGTACCTGCTGGAAATCGGGGCAGCAATACGCCCTCAAGGTTAGCTGTTGAATATTCGGCTTATAGTAATCAGTTTAATGGTTTGGCTAAGTTAATGGAGGATACAATTTGTGTTGGCAATAATGATTTATATGTTGATGGTGAAGTTGGAATTTTAAAAGTTGTTGATGTGGTGGAGAGTAATATTGTTTCTAATTTAGATCAAAATGATAATGAGGTTATTTTGAAAAGTAGTGGCGTTGTTGCTGATTTTGCTAGTGAGCAAAGTGATAATGAAGTTTTTGCCAATGATAGAAATGGACATGTTGGTGGGAATTTCAATGTTGATCATGGAGGAGTTAATTTAATTATAGATGAGGGAGAAGGGAATTCTTGTAATGATGATTTTGGGGCTGTTGTTCATGTGAATAATAATGAACAGGAGGCTGTTGAAGAGGAGAAATTAGAAGAAGGTGAAATTATTGTTAAGGACACTCAGGAGGCTCGTGATCTAGAGCTACAAATGATAGAACATGTTCAACAAGTGGGGGACGAAAACCAAAAGGAGACTCTGGAGACATATCAAGAGAAGGAGAAAGAGATTGGAAAATGCCTTATAAACAAACATAACTGGACTGATTTAGAAGACAGAGGAAATGATGCTTTTGTTGAAACTGGGAGAGCTTTTAGGCCCTCAACGGATGATGTTTTTCAGGATATTGTTGATAGAAGAGCTGAATGCTCGGATTCAGAATGCGAAAGGCAAATTGACTTCGAATCAATTGATTATATTATTATCAACGATTCCACGGATGACAGGGGTATGTTGTCGGATTCCGAATGCTCAAAGAAAACTCGTATTGGCTGTAGTGATGCTGAATTCACGAGCAAAAGATCTACTGCGGGTATGACAACGAGAAATAGGCTACGCCAACTTGCCAAAAGAAATAAAGATTTTGAGTATTATTAATTTCGTAACAGATTTGCGGGTTTAAGTATGTGTTGAGTATCATCTGGTTTTGTGAGTGTTAAAGGAAATCAGTCTGGCCTTCTTAATATGAAGCATTCTGGATGCAATGTTGGATGAATGTTCTGCCAACATCAGAACAACATTAAAAGCAGATTATGTGCTGCCTTTTGTTTTGCTTACTTGTCATTGTAATAGGCCGTTCTCTCGTTTTCATCTTTTGTTTGGTTATTGGTGATCGTATGGGTAGGGTACACCATACGATCTCATTATGTAGTATCCCCCTTTTTCTCTTTCTTTATAAACTTCTTTTTCTTCTGAGTTCGCTTCTTCGCCATTGTTGGCAAAGGAATTTTGCCGCCAATCAAAATCGCACCTAGTGTGTAATTTTTAGAGAGCGTATTTTTATAAATAACTGTTGAAACATCTTTTTTTTCTATTAGTTTTTTTTGTGCAAATTAAGTTGCACTCTACCTAGTATTAACGAGCTACGAAATTTTGAGGACTACCCTTGTGTGAGAAAAATTGCAAAAGAAATAAAATATAACCATGTAAATCTATTATTATATTAAAAGGAAAGCTCTCCCACTCACAAAATGACAGTTTGGATACCAAATTTTAAGTTTCCAAAAATACCCTTGCTTTGACTTTTCAATAATTAAAAAATAAGGAATTAAAATAAGTAACTACCACAACTCCTAAAATTCCTCCACATATTTAGCAAATCTAATTCTTACGTGATTTTTAATGTAGACTTAACTTTCTTATTATTTGCATCATTTTTATAAACTATATTAAAGCACGTGTTATATTAAAATTTATTTGATAATTTATATAATTTACACGCAGTCCTGCGTTTGTCAAAGTTTTTAGTAAATAAATAAAAAAACTATCTAATGGGTCTTATTTAACAAAACATTTAGAGGCAGTTTTATTTTTGTTTCAGAAGATAAATGTGCCTCGATTAAAATCCATAGAGTAGAAAGACCAGCCTATTGGGCTAGTGGAAGAAGGAATGGGCTGAAATTATGCATGCACTCGATGAAAATGATCATAAAATACTTGGGCTACTGGGCTGCTTAATTCATACAGCAAAGCAAAATAAAACTTTCCCAATTCCCCATATCCTAATTCTAATTCTAAGGTCTTCACATTCGTTGCATATTGTCACTAGATGAACTCTTTTTTATTACCTAAAAAAATGTGTCAACTTTCAATGTCGTGTTTGTTATTACAACTAAATTTATCTTCTTATAGGTAAAATCGCCTTTATTCTTGCAACGGCGAAATGGCACGATTGTTTTCCTACAAATGGACATTATGAGATGGGCTAGTACTTCATAGTTCATACAGAAATATCTTGCATGTTCTAATATTTGAAGAGTGGCTATTAAGTTGTAGCGTCAATATATATTGTATCACTAAATTTAGGAATTACTAGTGACTTCTGTTCATTACCTGATTTCATATCAATTTTACACCATGTGAAAAGTTATAACACAGTGTGCACGCTGTATTTAACGGTATTGTGAGCTTTTCAGATCTGTCCTCCGAATTTCCCCAAATTAACAACCAATTAAAGAGTGATTAAATGATATATACTAAGATCGTAACCTGCTTGATCTCTTATACAATAAAAAACTATATCATTTATTTGGCTTGATATGCATTAGTTATGATTAAAGATTAGTTAATTTGGCATGAGAGAAGGATCGGACCACGTGACCAACGTAGGCCAATATGTAGTAGTGCATCCCATGTTCTACCAAATTAATATAATGCAATATTCGCACTCAAAGTTGATAAACTGTATTTTAACGTTAAAAATATATATATACATACATTACCTCCAAATTATGCTACATCAGCAAATTACACCCTATAACAAATAAACATGCATGATTTGAAATTTTTGAAGCAAAGGGACAAGGGGTGCAGTATTAATTTTCTTTAGTTTCTGAGGTATATTTGGATTTGAGAGCAAGCTAGTAAAAGAAGATACACTATTTTATAATATAAATAATACATAGATAAACAAAAACACTATATATGTTTTTTAAATTATATATAATGTATAGAAAGAACACTGGATAATTTTGTTTTTCAGAATAGAAACAGAAATTGCAAAATGGTTTTTGTTTACTTCATTATCAAAAATAAGTTGGTCTCCAAGAAGTAGTTATAAGAGTTAATAAAAGATATAATATATTAGTGAAAGAATCCATCCACAAATTAAAACTAGAAAAAGAAAAAAGAAAAAAAGAGCTAATTAGAAAAATACATACAGAGACTAGGCACAAAAACTGAATCTGATTTTTTTTTAACAGAAGAATAAAATCCCCTGATCATGATCATCAATAATGCACATATATCTATCTGCACGTATCAAAAACCAATATCAAAAGAGACCTCTCAAATTTTGAGTTTTGGAGACGAAACGCTCTTCGGACTCTCGTTCTCTTGCTCCTCTTCGTCTTCTTCTCTGCAGAGCACTAATCTCGAATTTGACCTCGGTATCTCCGCCACGCCGGGAGACATCGACGGCGAACAAGGCGGCGGCGCGTGGCCCATTAGGGCGAGGCAACCGTCGCTCCAGGACCGGCGAATGGGATAAGAGACATTGTTGTATTTAGAATGACGAGCGCACTGGGCGCGTGAGCCGTGGAGGGCGCATTTGCAGTTTTTATGGTAAGGGCGGCGATTGATCCCCAAATCGCCGCCGGGAATGCACCCTTCGAATATCCGAAAGGCGTCTCCGGCTGCCCCCGTTTCCATCAAACCCTAAATTAATTAATTAATTAATTAATTAATGATTTGATGTGACAAAAGAGAGAGAGAGAGAGAGAGAGAAATCAATGGCGTTTATATTGAAGAGAGAGAGAGAAGTTTGTTTGATTTTGATTTTGTGTTGCGAAACGCGTGACGAGAAATGTGATATTCGCTAGCTATGTGATCGATCGATGGGTTTTTTATTCCAGTACGGCATTGAGTAGGTGTGAGCGTGTGACGGGTGTAATGGGCCATTAGGACATCTGGGCTTCACCTAGTACATTTAAGGTGGCCCCACCAACTCAGTTTTTCATTCTTTTTTATTTTCCCTTCTAAATTCATTGTTTTTTTTTTATATTTTAATCTTTTAATTATCAATCTTGAAACTTTTTATTTTAGATAAGTTTATTATTTTATCTCAAGTATGTCTAAAATATGTTGGATAGTGAATGAATGCCCTCTCAATCAAGTGTCGCACATGTGTCGAAGGAGTGTCTAAATTAGTTGTTATTTATTTTTATTGAGACACTTCACATGTTGGAGCACTGCAAAATGTGTGTCTATACGTGTCGAATTACAGACACGCATGTTGTTTTAAAGTGTCTGTGCAACATAAGTAATCTTCCTCTTTAGTATTACTCTAGGAAACCCTTCACTGCTTGAAGCAGCTTGATACTTTGTCATAGTACTTGACCAAATTCGGATGATCCTCCTCTGACATTTTCTTTTTTACATGTTTTCATTGAGTATAAATCACAACAAATTAGCTTCCTATTAGGCTAGTTGTTCAAATTAACCGAAACTGAAGCATCAGAACCTTTGTATTGATTTCCAAATTCTTACTATACGAGCTCGAATGTTTAGATTTAAATTTATAGACCTTGACTCATTTCACTTATATAAATTAATAATTTATCAAGCTTTGACCTGAAAATAATCAATGAGCTTCGCGTTTCCAAATTGTTTGCACCTGATATGATGGAGACACAGCAAACACATGAAGAGTATATTAGCGTATTCAGTTGAACCTCGGCTAAAATAACAACAATTGTACTTCATCGTTTTCCACAAAAAGTACTGGCGCACTTTTCTTGACTCACAATCTTGTAATTTTCGACTAGACAAAAAACTTGAGAATTGAGCAAGAACGCGAGACTGAAAGCACGAAACTATCTAAGCGGAGTCTACTTGATTAATTAGCTATGATATTAATCTTTTTCATTTGATGGAATGATGCTATTAATCTCGTTTGCCTTTATGAAATGACGTATGTATATCACGATGAAGATTAAAACTAAGTTTCTTGAAAACCGAAAAGATGCTACCTTGGAATTCGATAGGATTATTCGCTCATGTGACTAATTTAGCACCTGTTTAGAAGCCCAAGAATTTCGAAGTTTATGTATGTTGCACGGGTTCGGATACAACAATATGTATATGATACGGTACTGTTAGACAAGTATCACGAAAACGAACAAATATAATATATATTGACGAATAAATAAGCAATCGGAAATATTAGAATAAGTGAAAGTTAGAAGTTGTAACCTCAACCGTAGTGAATCGAACGTGAAGATGGTCAAGTCACTTCCAATTTCCTTAAAGCAGATTAGTCCTTCTCTACCGTGATGAGAACGTTGGACTACCTAACCTCCCAGGATAAAATGGCATACGAACAATCTTAAAGTAGATTATCTCTTGAGACGAAAAAGTTACAATATTGGCGAAAGATTTTTTCTGGAAAATAATTTTTATTCAAAACTCGGGTTATCAAACAGTAGTATTTTTCCTTTACGAAAAATTATATATATTATTTTCTGGAAAAGTTTTTTAAAAGCTTTCTTAAATATAAAAATTATAGTTTTTATTTGTAAAGGATTCTTGGTATCCTCACCTACTACAACGAGAATTTCTTTTCGTATTTTTCAACTGTGAAGAATTTTCGGAATTCTTCTATTTTCTGATATCAAATTTTTCCTTTTGAAACGTTTCAGATATGTTTGAAAACAACGAAAATGTAGATATGGTCATTACTGATGCCAATCTGACGACGCCTCAAACGTCAAAATCACATGCCTCTGGTTCTGTTCTGAAAACTCAGCCTCTGAGTATGACGAGTTTGGAGACTCCGGCTGTTCCCACGGCTCCTATGAGCCATAATGAGATATCGGCGAAATTCGATGGAGCGAATTTCAAAACATGGCAACAAAAGATGTTGTTCTATCTCACCATGCTGAATCTTGCGAGATTCTTGAAAGAGGATCCTCCTTATGTTAGAGATGATGAAATTGATGCACAATCACATACTACAATTGATGCGTGGAAGCATTCTGAGTTTCTTTGCCGAAATCTAATTCTGAACGGTTTGACAGACATGTTGTATCAAGTATATAGCGTGAAGAAAACGGTAAAAGAATTGTGAGAATCCTTGAACCATAAGTATAAGACTAAAAATGATGGTGCCAAGAAATTCCTAGTGGGTCAATTCTTGGACTACAAGATGAAAGACTCGAAGACTGTTATTAGTCAAGTGCAAGAGCTTCAACTGATTCTCCATGGAATTCATGCTGAGGGAATGGTCTTGAGTGAATCTTCTAGGTAGCTTGTATCATCGAAAAATTACCACCTGGTTGGAAGGATTTCAAGAACTATCTAAAGCATAAACGAAAGGAGATGAGTATTGAAGATTTGATTGTCAGACTTCGTATAGAAGAGGACAACAGGTGTGGAGGTAAAAGCTCTTCCAATGCTATTGTTAACGCCAACAATGCTAGGGAAAACGTGGTGGAGCATGACAAAGGCTCGAAGAACAAGAAGCCTAAACCTGGGTCAAAGACTGGACAAAAGGGTGGAATTTCTAAGACGAATAAATTCATGGGGAAGTTTTATAACTGCAACAAAGCGAGGCACAAGTCGCCTGACTGCAGAATGCCGAAGAAGAAAGGAAAAGAGACTACGAGGCCAATCTGATGAACACTGCTGCTCGGGATGTGTCTGATATGGACCTATGTGCTGTGATCTCTAAAATGAACCTGATGGATGCTGATCCAAAGGAATGGTGGCTCGATACTGGAGCAACACGTCACACCTGTGTTGAAAAATCGAGCTTCTCCGAGCTTACTCTTGCTGAAACTTGGGAGATGATCTACATGGGCAACTCTGCTACCTCTGAGATCAAGGGAAAAGGAATGGTGCGCCTCAAGATGACTTCTGAAAAAGAGGTTACGCTGCAGAATGTGTTGTATGTGCCAGACATTCGTAGGAATCTGTTTTCTGGATACTTGTTAGACACTCATGGCTTCAAGATGGTGTTTTCCAAATATGGTGTTCATATTGGAAAGGGTTATGTGAAAGAAGGGATGTGGAAAATGAATGTAATGGTTGTTAAGCCAACTTCTTTTAATTATGGCAATAAAACTTCTACTTCCGTTTATTTGCTTGAGTCTTCTAATCTATGGCATGGTAGATTATGACATGTTAATTATGATTTTTTACGTAGACTAATTAACATGAATCACATACCAAAGTTTAAAATTAATTCCAAACATAAGTGTGAAACTTGTGTAGAGGCAAAACTAACGAGAACATTGTTCCCAACTGTTGAAAGAAATACAGAACCCCTTGATTTAATTCACAGTGACGTGTGTGATTTAAAATTTGCACAAACAAGAGGTGGATATAAGTATTTTATAATTTTCATTGATGATAGTACAAAATATTGTGTAGCTATAGACCAATTCGTTCTATACAAGCAAGAGGTCGAAAACAAACTTAATAAAAAAATTAAGATGGTTAGAAGTGATCATGGTGGTGAATATGTTGAACCATTTGGTGAATTTTGTTCACAACATGGAATTATTCACGAGGCCACTGCGCCATATTCCCCTCAATCCAATGGGATGGCTAAAAGGAAAAATCGAACCTTAAAAGACATCATGAATGCCATGTTATTAAGTTCTAGATTGCGCAGAACATGCGGGGTGAAGCCATTTTGTCGGCCAACTATCTTGTAAATAAGATACCTAAAAAGAAAAAACAAAACACTCCCTGTGAATTGTGGAAAGGACTAGAACCTTGCTACAAATACTTAAAAGTGTGGGGGTGTCTTGCTAAGGTGTCATCACCTTTGCCTAAGAAAATAAAAATAGGTCCAAAGACCGTGAATTGTATTTTCATTCACTATGCTCACAATAGCACTGCTTATCGGTTTCTTGTGCATGAATCTAAAAACCCCGAGATTCATAAAAATACGATAATGGAATCAAGGAATGCGAAGTTCTTTGAACATATATTTCCTTGTAAATCCATTGTGGCTACACCAGGATCTTCAAAACGAACTTTCAAGGATATTGACAATAGTCAAGATCAAGAAGATATTGAAGAAACTAGCGAGGTCCAAGAAGAGCCGAGAAGAAGCAAAATGGTAAGGACGGAAAATTCTTTTGGACCAGATTTTCTAACTTATATGATAGAGGCTGAACCTCAAACTTATAAGGAAGCTGTAAGGTCAGCTCAAGGTCCTTTATGGAAAGAAGCCATACAAAGTGAGATTGATTCCATATTACACAATCACACGTGGGAACTGGTAGACCTTCCTCCAGGATGTAAACCATTAGGTTCCAAGTGGGTTTTCAAACGAAAAATGAAAACGGATGGAACAATTGAAAAATATAAGTCCAAACTTGTGTCGAAAGGATACAAGCAACAAGAAGGCCATGATTACTCTGATACTTATTCTCATGTAACGAGAATAAATTCAATACAGATGATTTTGGCGATTGCTTCTCTCCAAAATATTGCAGTACATCAAATGGATGTAAAGACCACTTTTCTTAATGGAGATCTCGATGAAGAACATGGAACAACCCGAGGGTTATGTAGCTCCTGGAAACGAAAAGAAAGTCTGTAAATTGGTGAAGTCTCTCTATGGACTTAAAAAAGCACCAAAGAAATAGCACGAGAAATTTGACAACGTCATGTTGACAAATGTCTTTAGAATCAATGAGTCCGACAAGTGTGTCTATGTCAAAACTACAGGAGAATGATATCTAATTCTCTGTCTGTATGTTGACGACATACTCATTGTGGGAAGCCACGACCGAATGGTAAACTCCATTAAAAGTTTGCTGAATTTAAGGTTTGATATGAAGGACATTGGGTTGGCCGATGTAATCTTAGGCATTAAGATTAAAAGATCGCCAGATGGTCTTATATTAACCCAGTCACACTACGTGGACAAGATTCTTGAAAAATTCAACAAGGGTGATTCTGGTGTAGCCAGAATCCAATGGACACGATTCAACACTTGTCTAAGAATAAGGGAGAAAGTGTTAGAGTGATAGAAACTCTGATGTACTTAATGAGCTGTACACGACCAGACATTGCCTATACAATTAGCATATTGAGTAGATTCACAAGTAACCCAGGGCATGAGCACTGGAAAGCAATTGTGAGAGTACTTAGGTATTGACGTTATATTCGTGAATACGGGTTGCTTTGTACGAGGGGTCCTGCCGTGCTTGAAGGTTATACCAACGCAAGATGGATATCTGATATACAAGACTCCAAGGCAAAAAGTGGGTACGTATTCACTGTAGGAGGTGCAACCGTGTCATGGAAATCTTCAAGACAAACGGTTATAACTAGATCCATGATAGAATCTGAGTTTGTGGTATTAGACAAATGCAGTGAACAAGTGAAATGGCTTCGTAACTTATTGGAAGATATTCATGAGTGGCCCAAACTTGTGCCAGCAATATGCATAAATTGCAATAACCAATCTACAATTGGAAGGGCACATAATGTTTTATACAATGGGAAGTCTAGACATATACGTCGGTGACATAACACCGTTAGACAATTGATATCGACAGGGGTTATCACCCTTGACTACGTGAAGTCAAAAGATAACATTGCGGATCTGCTAACCAAAGGGTTAAACAGAGATCAAGTTGAAAAGACATCGAGAGGAATGAGACTTAAGCCTATTGAATAACAAGGTTCTTATGAAGGAAAACTCAACCATGCTGACTGGAGATCCTAAGATCTTGGTTCAATGGGACAACCTAATTGTAAGAACTTTGCACGGTCAATGTGGGGTCAACCCTTGTCCATTCTTAGATGAAACAGTGATACCCGCAATCAAAAAGGTTAAGCATTGTGCTTTTAATGATTCTTACGCGTCGGAAATTCGAGCGGAGTAATGCGGGTTACTCTTAGATAAGAAATCACCTATGTGAGAGAGAGGAGGGGCCACCTCTGAGGAAAATTGTGGGGGCTTAATTTTCTGGAAAACTCTTGCAGAACTAGGCGTATGTCCAGGGCCAAAATGGACATAAACCATGAGAACCGCAACGGTAACAGGAATATACCTGTGTTGAGATTTATGGAGCGTTTGCACAAACGTCGGATAGTTCAAAGACATCAAGATCATACTATCGGCTAGCAAAGAAAGTATTTCTTACAAGGGAAGGTTCAAGTGCGTGTCCTACCTATCCTATGCAGGCATAAACCATAGAACTCTATCCCCACATGATGTATGCATGATCATTCAATTTCATTCATGTGGGGGATTATTGGAAAATTGGTAAATGAAATGGGTTTGTACAGCTGACTTCGGGTCAGATTTGAGCGGGTCCCACTTGTCGTTTTGACGAATTCAAGATGGGGACGTGCTCCCTTATGTGCGAGGTTCGAAATGGTATATTACACGCTCAAAATGATACATGGGTGAATGAGAAATTGATGCTCAAAGTTAGCTACACAAAGCCGAAAATATTGGGAAAAATGAGGAAAAACTTAAAAGGAAAGAGGGTCATCCCACATGGGAAAAACAACACTTTCTTTTGGGGTTTATCAATGGGAATGCATTCTTAACATTGTAAGAATGTGTTGGCTAGTGTCTTCTCCCTCTCCTATGCGCGCGCAAGGTGGGTTCCAAATCTTGGGCCAAAATCCATCGGATTAGTGCGACTCGGGCTCGCGCACACGACGACTTACGCGTCGAATGTCGATTCATTTGACTTGTTGGCTCCTGCTCTCGTGGGTCTTGTTTTGCAATTCCAATATTTATTTTTCTGTTTTATTTAACAAAATTATTTATTTTCTAATATATATTTTATATATAGAAAATTCGTAGCATTTTGGTAATTAAAATTACCTTACGAAATAAAATATTTCGTTATTCAATTTTAACTGAAAACGTGTTCAAGTTTATCCGAGATCTTTGCGAGATCTGTACTTATCTTAATTACACGATTTGTAATTACCTTAACTACAGATTCGTAATTATCTTTTAACTCGTTTGCTTGATGACCAAGTCGTCCAACCCTCTCCCAAACTAGTATATAAATGGGTCGTTTCCCATAGGTTTTAATCATCCAAAAATTCGTTGCATACACGGAAAAAGGCTTTTGCGCAGCCAAATATTTTTTTATCATTGTGTGGTGGTGAGGAAAGTTATTGTGCGAGTTCGCTGGAACTATTTTACGAGTGCTAGTAATCCAGTCCGTAGGTCGTTTTATCCTGGGAGGTAGTAGTCTAACATTCTCAGCACGGTAGAGTATGACTAATCTGTTTTAAGAAAATTGAAAGAGACTCGACCATCTTCACGTTCGATTCACTACGGTTGAGGTTACAATTTCTAACTTCCTCTTATTATAATATTTCCGATTGCTTATTTATTCGTCAATATAAATTATATTTGTTTGTTTCCGTGTTAATTGTCTAACAAAAATAATTTTTAAAATAGGAAGTAGATAAACTCGACATATGGTAAACACAGCTCTTGAAATCGAGTTCTCACAAGTTCATATCAACTGAAATTAAAACAATCTATTGCTAGCTCTATATGACAATCTGTTTTGCATGTTCTTCTCTAATTACGGCATAATTCAACTGCAGAGCATATTGGGTCGATATGACTATCATTGCAATCTTAGTTCTCAGTTTAGTAGGAGACAGGACTTACAGGAGTATATACTCCAATCTCAATAATAATTAGCTTTGAGATATTTAGTTGTTTCATAGTGAAATCAATTTGTCATTAGTTGTAACTTAAAGAAAATTATATGTTAGGTACGACTCGAACTCTGAATTATTGCCTAGAAAACCTACTGTCCTAACACCTGAAATGTAGTTGGATTTATCATTTAAATCAAACTTGAAAAAAGCAGCAAATATTACTGAAACTCATCCAGCTCATTGGTAATCTGTTGAACTAACTAAATTTAAGAAATAAAGAAAAGCCATTCAATATTGATCCACTTGGTCACATACTCAAAACTTCTATTAGCCAGATATTCCCATCTAACAATAATACATCAAAAATTCTTAGTGTTATTATTATAGTTATCCCAATTATTTGGAGCAATAAAAAGAACACATCAACAACAATAATAAATTTCAAAAGCTATGTTCTTTCCTAACCTTGACAAATTGCACTAAACTGAATCTCCAAGGTTTAATCTTTAGTCCAGCTTGACAGAAGAGAACAGATAGTGCACAAACCAGAACGAGGAAAGAAATCCAACGGAACCTGTAGCAAGCATAATCGCGACAACCATGAACAACGAATATCCTATGTAAAGCGTCGCCGAAACAGGTCCACTCAAACTCTTTAGATCAAATATCAAATAATTGATCGAATAAAGAAAAATGTACACTGCTACAGAACCAGAAGCGAAGAAAGATTTCCACCACCATCTCCAATCCTCCACACATAGAAGCATGTATGTTAGGACAAGAGAGACCTCAGCACAGACAACTACCAACAGAATCAGGACAACGAATAGAAATCCGAAAACATAGTACACGCGACCCATCCAAATACTTGACATGATGAAGAAAAGTTCGATGAAAAGTGTCCCAAATGGGAGGGTGCCTGCCCCAAGAACCAGGAGCCAAGAAGGGTACTTTTGGGGTGGGATTTCTCGTGGGATTTGATTAGTTCGTATGGGAAATTCGATATGAGGCGCCTTTGCGCCAAAGTAGCCACCAATGAGTGTAAGAGGGACAGATATACAGAACCATAGTAAAATGAGGACAACAAATATTGAGAATGGGATAGCTCCTGTGCTGTGACTACCCCATAGTAAGAAATTTAAGGTTGTAAGAATAAGGAAAGATATTCCAGGGAAGAAACAAGCAACTTTCCATGAAACAGATATCCATTCCTTCTGATCACCGTAATATATAGTGCTATACAAACGAACGGCAACATAACCAGCTAAAATTCCAAGAATCATGTAGAAAAACAACATTCCCGTTACCAAAGTTCCGCGAGATGCAGGGGACATAAATCCGAGGGCAGCAAACATAATCGTCACAACTGCCATTCCAAGAATTTGAACGCCATCTCCAACTACCACACACAACAGTGATGGGCTATTAGGCGTACGAAAGACATCACCAACGACAAGTTTCCATCCGGATAACTCCTCGTTCATTTGTGCTTGAGCTTCTTTGTCGATCTCCTCGTAACGTGCAAGATCCCTCCTAATGGTCCGTAAGAAGATCACAAGCACAATTCCAGCCAAGAAAGTGATCACCATAAGAGAGTTTAAAATGGAGAACCAATGAACTTTAGCTCCCTCCATCTTCAAATACGCATCCCACCTCGAAGGCCATTTGATATCCCTTTCCTCGAAGGAAACTTCATAAGTAAAAGTCAAGGGTTCGTTTTCCTTAATCATCATGGAAACTGTCCCTGGATCACATTTTACTTGAGCAGGATACTTGTCGTACATATTCAAGTTCTTGAGAGAGTCAGGATTGTGCTTGAAACTACAAGGCACTACTTCAAATCCAACAACCATGTATCCGGGTGCATCTGATCTTAAATTTCCAACGGTGGAGATTACTTCAGAAGCATCATCGGTGCCCATAACGTTAGCCACATTGGCCTCTTCATATTTATGAACAAGGACTTTGAAGTTCAAGTGGTTATATATAAAATAGCCATCCTGTACCTTAACACCAACAGGGTACCCTGTCCACCTCAACATAAATCCTTCCTTCTTCGTATAGCGGATCGCGGGCAAGTTATCTAGAATCACATTCACCTGATACATTTCATCAATCCTCTCCTTCAAAAGCTTGAAATCCTCAGAAGACAAAGGGTTAGTTTTGCAGAGATATATATCCGTCTCGTTTGTGTACATTTTAAATCTATATGGAGAATTCTCAATCCTATCACCCATAAGGAGCTCACCGAGGTTTTCTGCACTGTCCTTAACGCCGTCTTTTGGCTGACAGAATGGCAAACTGTAATAGCTAAAGGGCATTTCAGTTTCAATTGAGGTTAAAGAATTGACCTTCATATTCAAATAGTCACCGATGCCGTATTTGTGAGGATAACTTCCAGGGAGATAAAACCCATGACCTAATTCAACAAAGGCCATAAAAATAAGCCAAACCCGTATTGGGAATTTGTTGAAAGATTCCATCTTTACCGTTTTAATGGCAAATATGCCAAAAACAAGATGCAGTTATGCCAGGGGTATCTTTGGTTGATCAAGATCTGATAACCGGTTCCGATTAAAATGTGGAGCTAATCATATGAGATGATGCACCGTGAGACGAGAAAATAAAAAAATGAAAGTTATGGTAAGCGATTCTCAACAAAGATGAACATGCATTTAAGCATGTGTTCAAAACTTCAAATCCAATTTAAAATGGGATTTCTGCAGTGAGACATGAAACTTCAAACGTATAATCGAAAGGAGAAGAGACCCCGGATCAGGGAACATACGTTCGGCATGAGTAACGAGTTCAGATTTGAGGCGTTTTTCTTAAGGTGATTTCTTTTTTTCCAAAAGAAGCATGCAAATTGCAATGTTTTTCTTTTTTTCCCCCCGGTTATTGAGGCTTTTTTTTGAGTATACAATGATTAATTATGACATGAGATATTTCATTAAAAAGACTTGCAAAATTCAATATCCTCATTTAAAATCTTTTTTAGATTGTTTTATACTATAAGTGTGTGTCAGTCACATCGTATTTTTATTATTTCCAAACAATCGAAACAAATCACAACACACAAATGTTATTTCACCTAACAAAATATAAGTATACAATGCATGACGTTTTTATTACTAATTTAGCAGGTTGATACAACGCTTCACGTTAAATGATATGATAGTCCACAAAGACTGATTTTGTCATTTTCACACAAGCACCTGAAGCAACACATTTGAATTAGGTCGAGCAAGCAATCAAATTTGTCTCAAGAGATAGACGTAATTGGTTGGCTTTTCCGCTCTTTAGCCGGGGTAGTTCTCCTCTAGGTTGATTAACTAATCTTTCTCCCTGTCATTGTTGATCCTCATCCTCGACTCGTTGCCTCATAGTTACAATGTTTTCTTTACCGTCTTTGTGTTAGACTTCATTTTGTAACATCTTTCCTCAGACTTACTCAACAACTTCCTAATAACTCCACATATGACATCATCTTGATGAAATAAGTCACTTCTCTATTAACGAATTGTAGAATGATGCCTACCACCAACTTTCTATATTTGAACACCAGTCTCTACTATGAGAAAGGGCCTCCTCACTCGAAATGGGGTGTGCAAAGGTTTGGACACAGCATGAGTGGCGTAATAGTTTGGTAGGCTCTTACAATGAGGCTTGATTACTCCCTAGTGTATGACCTTCTTTGGATTTTGCTGATTTGAGAAGGAAAATTGCTTATTATGTTGACTCCTCAAATAGAATGGGTTTTTGCTTTCTCTAGGCATTTTTATGTCTTTCTCGTAAAAGCTAATTTTAACTATTGGTCATTGTGCCTTTTTATAGAGGCGTCTACTATGGGTAAACGCCAAGTGGTATATAAATAGTTCCACATGTAAATGTGTTTTGTATGGGTCCGAGTTGCACTTTACGTAGTGCTTGTCTTTTGGATACTTATGCATTGAATACCACCACGTAGTGAGATGCGCTATGCCATGTTGCGTAAGGGTCTTTAGGCGGGAGGCTCCACATCAGGCAAGTAATTGTCGTTATTGGACTCCCATTCTAGCCTTCGAATTAAGCCTCTTAACTCTCGCTACAAGCCTAACTCATCGAATAGGATCCTAGACATGGATCTCGTCTCCTTTTCCTGGTGAGAGTTGGGCCGTGTTAACTCGTTGTTAACTTGGGCAACACAAAACGGTGGTTTTCGGCGACTGAAAAAAAATTAGAATTGAAAGTGCAGGTATTCTGGCAATGTTAGTTTAACATTGAGAAGTCAATGTTATAGTAACATTGCTGAGCAGAATCCGATTTACAATCTTGTTTATATTTATTATTATTGTTTTGCCTTATTCATTTAACTAATTGAGTTCCACAATTGTGATTGTCTTTGATTATTATTCAGGAAATAAACTTGTCATAGGTTTGACGCTTAAGTTTCCAAGAAGGGAAGTTTTCTTAATTAAGCAAAGCGCTCTACAAGGAAAGAAGAGTTCCAGTGCAACTAGGAAAGCTTTTCAAGATGAGTCCTGATTTGAAGAAGCAGTATTTCCTTAGTTAGATCACTAACGAAGGAACTATTATTCAAGAAGGACTGCGAGAACAAGGAAAAGGAGTTCGAGAAGGAAACTAGGAGAATTACCAGCCGTGTACAACATACCTTGAAGTCCAAGTCAAGAACCTATATATAGGTGTGAATTACATCAAGACATACACGAGACAAGAGCTAATCAATCCAAGAGATTTATTTACAAGTTGTTGAGTGTTGTCTTGCTTTAGCAAAGTTTGTGAGTTGTTAGAATAGATCTAAGAGTGAGGAGCTTTTAGAGACAGTCGAAGTAATTCTTGTGTGTTTTGCTTAGTTCGATCAATTTGAGAGTGAGGAGCTTGAGAGTTGAGAGAACAACTTTTGTTAAAACCTTAACGGGTTATTTTGCCTACGGCTCGAAAGTTAATATAATCTTATATTCACTTCTTAAATTTGGTGTTTGTTTATTCCGCTGCACTATTACTCTGGTATGTTGTTAAAGTAACATCGTTGGATCAACAACATACCAAACTGTTGTTAAAACGTCAATGTTAAGTTAACAACAACAATGTATCGACCCGATCCACAATTTCAATTGGTATCAAAGCCAAGCACCAACTTCACCGGTGTTTGGCGTTGATACGACAAGATGGACAACTCCAACCCCAATACCAGCAGGTTAGCAGTATTGGAGGGTCCCAAAAACTATTCCTACTGGAAGATCAGACTCAGAGTCCACATCAAATCCATCGACCTGAGAGCTTGGGACGCAGTACTAGAAGGCTACACCATCCCCTACTTGCCAAGAGATGGAGATGTTGATATGATACCTAAGCCAAAAGGACAATGGAAAGCCAATGAGATTGCTCTCTACAACTTCAATGAAAAGGCTGTCAATGCTATTTTTAGTTGGGTAGGTAACCATATGTTCAAACTTATTCAAACATGTACAACTGCTAAAACTGCATGGGAAGTTCTTGAATTACATTGTGAGGGTGATGTGGCTGTGAGGGACTCTAAATATAGAAAACTTTTGAGGGACTTTGAGAAGATATAGATGAGTGAGGATGAAAGCATTGATAGTTATTTTGAGAAACTTCTTGATATTGCTAATCAGTGTCAAAACTTAGGTTTTACCATCCCAAATCAAACCATGGTCTATAAAGCTTTTAGAATATTATCTTCTAAGTTCACTGTCAAAAGAATTGCTATGAATGAGTCTAAAGATCTTGCCAACATGGACTTCCAAACATTAATGAACACTTTAAAAGAGTTTGAACTAGAATTCCTATGAAAGTCCAATAAACAACTTGCTTTAGCCTTACTAGGAACTAGCTCAGATTCTACAGGAAGTGATGAGGATGAATATGAGTTGATCTCTTCTAACTATTGAAACATTACCAAGAAGTTTAGTAAATTAGGCTACAAAGAGAAAAATAAAGAAAAACAATCTGGTAATGCGACCCTTGGTTATAAGAAACTGCCCCCAAAGTTTGTAAAGTACATGGCATGAAAGAACACGTCTCAAGATGCTGAGAAATTGAAAGATGTCCAGTGCTATGAATGTAAGGGGTATGGTCACTTTAAACATGAATGTGCTAATACCCTCAAAACAAGAGGGAATTCTCATTGGGTTTGTATAGATGACTTCAATAAAGCTGACTTCGAATCTGGAACAAATGCCGATGAACAATCAGAGGAAATCAACACTGTTGCGCTTTGAACTCGGATCACCTAGTCAGGAGAAGACTCCAAAAACTGCCAAAAATCTCAATGTTACTCTAACATTGGAGAACCAACAGCAAAGCAGGAAATCTTCTTTGGAGACTGGAACAACAATGATACATAGGTTAACTATGATGTACTCTCTGATTGTGATGATACTAACTTTGATTGTTTTCATGGCTCAGTTGATCTAGAAGAAGAGTACTTCAATGACGAAGAAATTTTCCAGGAGGAAATCCTAGATGATCTACATACAACCTTTCTCAGACTTGAGAGAGAGAATGTCAAACTCATGAAGAGTAACAAAGCACATAAGCATGACATTGAATGTTTGAAGAACATGTTGAAACTCTATGAGAGAGACCTTGACAAAGCTGAAGCTGAGCTGAAAGAGGTAAAGGAGAAACTCAAAAAGGATTTACAGATCATAGCCAAATGGAATGGAGGTACTTCTAAACTTGATGAGGTACTAAACATGAGTAATACAGGTACATGTGGTCTGGGATTTGTTGAGAAACCTTCCTCTTCTAATGTTAATTCTGCCTATTTAACTACAAGCTTTGTTAAAGAATGTGGTAATATGAGTTTTGGTACCATCAACACTGTAAAAAGTAAACCTACTTTTATCTGTCAGTACTGTTTTCAACTAGGCCACATTAAACCATTCTGTAGAAAATTCATAAAAGAATGTTGCAAGAAAATAGCCTATGTGTCCAATGTTAAAACTACAACAGGTTCTGATGTTAGACTAACATTAGGTGCAGGACAGAAAAGTAGAACTTGAGTAGAGAAAGCTAAAACCCCTAAGATTAAAATTCTATGCAATGTTGTTTCCTCTGCTGTGTACTATAACCTTTCAGGTAAGTGGTACTTCGATAGTGGATGCTCAAGACACATGACAGACAACAAAGAGAATCTTAAACAAATGATACCTTTCAGTGCTGGAACAGTGACCTATGGAGGTGGCACCAAAGGAAAGATCATTGGCAAGGGGATACTAGATGTTGATGGATTCCCACCCCTGAAGGATGTGTTGTTGGTAGATGGGTTAAAGGAAAATCTAATCAGTATCAGTCAGCTGTGTGATGATGACTTACTGGTTACATTTGACAAAGTATCTTGTGATGTTTATGATAGTGATAATGTTCTTGTTATGACATGGACTAGATCCAAAGATAACTGCTACCTAGCTCAAGAGGAAGCAGAGTGTTTCCATGCCAAAATAGATGAGGCTTCTATATGGCATAGGAAACTTGGACATGTTCACTACAGAAACCTTGAGAAATTACAGAAAGTTGATGTTGTAAGAGGCTTACCTAAGCTGTCTTGTCCAGGTAAGCTTGTGTGTGGTCATTGCCTCAAGAGTAAGCAAACCAGAGCTGTTCATACACCCCTAAAGGTACAAAATGCTAATCCTAGATCTAGTAGGTGTTTTGAATTGCTACACATGGACTTAATGGGCCCAATTGAGGTAAGTAGTCTCAGTGGTAAGAAATATGCCTTTATGATTGTAGATGACTTCTCTAGATACACTTGGGTAAAATTTCTTAAAGAAAAGTCTGAAGCTTTTGATCAGTTCAAAATTCTTTGTGCTAGTATTAAAAACTTATATGTCTCTTCTGTGACTAAGATTAGGTCTGATCATGGTAAAGAATTTGAAAATGCTAGTTTTGATAACTATTGCAATGCTAAAGGTATTTTCCATGAATATTTAGCTCCTAAGACTCCTCAGCAGAATGGGATTGCTGAGAGAAAGAACATGACTCTTCAAGAGATGGCCAGAGTTATGCTCAATGCTAAAGATGTATCCAAAAGACTCTAGACTTAAGCTTTAAATACTGCTTGTCACATTAGTAACATGGTGTATCTTAGACCTGGAACTAACATGACTCCTTATGAACTCTTGAAGGGTGTGAAACCAAATATTGCATATTTTCATGAACTTGGATGTGACTGTTATCTGCTTAATGACAGGGATTATCTTAGTAAATTTGATCCAAAAAGTGAAAAATGCATCTTTGTAGGATACTCTGCCAATAGTACTTCCTTTGGAGTCTACAATCCTAGATTGAACACAATTCAGGAATCAGTGAATGTTGTGTTTGATGAGCTCACACTTGATACAGGTACTTGTGACATCTCAGTTCCCAATGTTGGACCAACAGTGGAAACCGAGAATGCTACTCCTGACAATGTTACACCAACATTGGAACTGAAAGTTGGAAACACTGAACAAGAGACAGGGAACGATGTTAGACTAACACCAGCGAGATCTGATGTTAGACTAACAGCAGAAGACTCTGACTCAGAACATGAAGTTGCCTCTGAACCTATAAGAGATCCCCCAGCTAGGATTCAGAAAAATCATCCAGCATCCCAGGTAATAGGTGAACTCACTGAACGGGTAAGGACACGCAACAAAGAAAGACTTATTTATAGAGATATGGTTAAATTGTGCGTCTGTATGAACTTCACTTGTACTGTTGATAATGCCTCTTCTTTTATCTTCTCCATAGAACCTAAGAATGTGAATGAAGCCCTCCTTGATAACTTTTGGATTAATGCCATGCAGGATGAACTATTACAGTTTACTAAGAACAATGTCTGGATACTGGTACCTAGACCACCTAATGTTAATGTAATAGGGACAGAGTGGATATTTAAAAACAAGAGTAATGAGGAAGGGGTCATAGTTAGAAACAAAGCTAGACTAGTTGCTCAGGGGTACACACATGTTGAAGGTGTAGATTTTGATGAGACCTTTGATCCAGTTGCTAGGATTGAATCTATTAGGTTACTTCTAGCAATTGCATGTTGTCTTAAGATAAAACTATACCAAATGGATGTAAAGGGTGTGTTTCTGAATGGGCTAATTGATAAGGAAGTATATATTGAACAACCTAAGGGATTCACAGATCCTGAGTACCCCAACCATGTGTACAAGCTTGAAAAGGCCTTGTATGGACTTAAACAAGCACCTAGAGCATGGTATGAAAGACTTACAGAATTTCTATTAAGTCTTGGCTTTGTTAGAGGTGAAGGAGATAGAACACTGTTTGTTTTGAAGAAAGATTCTCATGTCTGTATAGCTCAAATATATGTGGATGACATTGTTTTTGGCTCAACTAACAATTCTATTTTAGAAAAATTTGTTGAATCAATGACAGAGTAGTTTGAGTTGAGTATGATAGGAGAATTAAATTTCTTCCTTGGTCTCCAAGTAAAACAAACAGGTAATGGGATACTCCTAAGTTAGGAAAAGTATGCAAAGAATTTAGTGAAAAGGTTTGAATTGGCAGATTCAAAGCCTTGCAAGACTCTCATTTCTTGATCAATGAGGATATCCAGGGATGTTACTGGTACCAATGTCGATCCAGCATTGTACCGTTCAATGATAGGAAGCTTACTCTACTTATCTGCTTCAAGACCTGATATAATGTTCTCTGTTTGTGTGTGTGCTAGGTACCAGGCATGTCCGAAGCAGTCACATCTGATTGTTGTGAAGAGAATCCTTAGATATATATATCTGGGACTTTGGCCCTTGGCATCTGGTACTCTTATGACACTAACACAAATCTTGTAGGTTTTAGTGACTCAGACTGGGTAGGTGACACTGATGATAGAAAGTCTACAAGTGGAGGATGTTTTTATCTGGGGAACAACTTGGTGTCATGGTACAGTAGAAAGCAAAATTGTGTGTCACTCTCCATTGCTGAATCTGAATACATAGCAGCAAGCAGCTGTGTCACCCATTTGGTATGGTTTAAACACATGCTACTGGATTATGGGTTAGACAGTGATACCTTACTTATGTTATGTGATCATCTTAGTGTTATAAGCATCTCTAAGAACCCTGTGCAACATTCTAGAACAAAACATATTGATATAAGGCATCATTTTCTGAGAAACATGGTAGAGGACAAGCTTATTGACATTGAACACATAGAAACTAACAATCAGCTTGCTGATATGTTCACTAAACCCTTAGATTCTGAGAGGTTCTTCAGTTTGATGACTTCTCTTGGCATGTGCATTGTCTAGGGATGTTAGTTCACCAGTGTTGACATAACACCACTGTCTAGCATTGGTTATTGGTTGTGGTGTATCTGTAATTCTTTTATGTTTCTTTTCTGCGTTCTTCTTTCTTGCATATCACATCTTTGTTAGAGATTATGTTGGGTTGTGTGGTTAATCTGTATAAATAGTTGAGTTGACTGGTGGACAGGTACATATCAAGAGTTTTGTAAAGTAAGAACTTTGTTGTTAGTTTGTGAATGTTAACCTAACATCTGGGAGAAGCTGGGGTACACATAGCTCACTACTCTGATGTTATTCAGTTGTGACTTATCCATGTTAGGTTAGACAAAGCATGAAGAGAAGTTGGGGTACATGATGTTGAGAGCTTCATTGTCATTCAGTTGTGCTTATTTTTGTGTTTTTGTCTATGGCCAAGGTTATGCATGATAGTGATCCTTACTACTGGGGTGCTTTGAAGTTTCGACTGCTTGCATTCAGTAGCCTTGTTCACTTGGTATTTCACTTGTAAACAGGTTGGTAAATAAGTATGCATGAGGAGTTGGGGTGAAGAAGTATATGATAAATGTATTGTCTCCATTCAGTTCCTTTGTACTTGCCTAATCTGTAGTTGATGGTTAAGTTGCTGGGGTGTGTGGAGTCTTGTGCTGCCCACATTCAGTGATGAAACTATCCTTTAACATTCACTAGTTTTTGTTCAAAAGAGTTCATGATAATAGTAAAGATAAATTGATATGTCCTGATCCCAGTCAGTAAAGCTGTTTGTACTTGGTTACCATCACCCAATGTTGAGGCATACTTTGTGGGTGACCAACTGCAGGTAAAACACTATGTTTTGTGATCTTTTATGCTGTGGGAGAATCTTTTCCCTGGATATGTATATCCACTCTGTGTTTTTCTGTCTGATTTGTCACTTATTCATACTGATGATCTTAAACTATGTCTTTGTACCTATGTACTTGGTTGAGGTTTCAGATCAGTATACATGAATATCTCACGCTCTCACATGATGTTGCTTTGGATGAAGCCCTGCATCTACAACTTCCCTCCCCGATGTTAACTTACCAATGTTAGTTCAACATTGAAACATTGTAACTTACAAGTTTTCAGGTTTGGAAACTGCTCTGGTTACGTGTTAACCTAACACTAACACGTGGTAAGTTAAACATGGGCGGGATCGTGTGACAGTGGTCCGATTATTTTGGTAACATGTTACAACACCACTATCACTACTCTTCATCTGATTGCTTATATAATTTGCCCTAATCTCTTCTTACTTCTTACGCTTTCAAAATTCTTGTGCAATCAACATTCTCTGATAATTAAGATTCTTCTTTTCTTCTCCAAAATTACTCTAGCAATGGCACACAAGTCTTCCATTGATGCTCTTGTAGATACTGCAGAGCAGATTGAACAGCCAGTACGCCGTAGTACCAGACGTGCAATCACTAAAGCCGTCGTCACCGCCGCTGCACCAAAAAGGAAATCCACTTATCAGCGGCGCAAGGGCAAGAAACCCACAAAGGGTGATGTTGGCTCAACATCCGAAACTGCTGAAAAAACCTCCACTCCCACCAACGCTGAAAACGAGGTAATGATGGCTAACCCTACTCAAGATATAACTGCTGAAGTTGGTATTGAGGGGGAGAAAGAGGCCCTTGTTGTTGTTGTGGGTGAGTCTGAGGTTTTGCATGAGGTCCCTGAGGGTAATGTTGGGGGTGAGTCTGTGGTTGGTACTGATGAAGGTGAAAACATTGAGGTGAATGTTGAGCCATCTGAGGCTAATGCTGTTGAGCCTGCTGCTGCTGCAGAGGTGGATACTCTTCATGAGGAGAGTAATTAGGTTGAGGAGACTATGGTTGAGGAGACTGTGGATGAGGAGGTTACTACTGAGGGTAACCAAGATGTTGTTGGTGAGGGTAACAATCAACCTGAAGAGATTGAGAGAGAAGAAGAAGAAGAAGAAGAGAGCCTGACTCTCTCTGCCTTAGCTACTGCTGCTAGGAAGAGAAAGGCTAAGCAGGTGGCTGTTGAATCTTCTGAGTCTGAGTGAGAAGAAGAAAAAGAAAAAGAAGATGAGGAGGAGGAGGAACAGGAAGAGGAAGTTGAGGAAGAAGATCTGGTGTTAGCTGATGACCCTGCTGATGTTACTCCAACACCAGACAGTGATGAGTACTTTGATGTGCTTGATGGGGAGTATCCCAAGAAGCCTTATTCTGACTTCTATGTGTCAGCTGAGGTAGAAGAACAGTGGGAGGCTTATCAAGCCAGGGTTATTCACATGGAGAGGAACATTGATGAGGAAATGTTCAAGGAAAATAGGTTGTATGAGTTGCTTGAACCAAGGGGTGTGCTGGGCTCTGTGATGAATCAGTCATCATATGTCCCTGATGTGATCAGAGAGTTCTACATTAACCTCTCTCAGTAGGTGTGCCACCAGGGTTCTCCCAAGTTTGGAAAAGCTTGGATAAGGATGAATGTCTATGACATTAGTCTTTCTATGATCAATGAAGCTTGGGAACTTCCTGATCCTGAGGAGATTGAGGATCCTAGCATGGATGAGGTGATCACAGACCTCACTGGTGGGCTCACAAGGAAGTGGAATGACAGCTTTCCAACTACAAAGCTGACCTCTTTAAGTGTTGTACTACATAAGATCTCCACCTATAATTGGCTGCCATCTTCCAACACCACTGTTATGACTAAAGAATCTGCAAAGTTGGTATATAAACTGAAGAATGGGCTGAGTGTGAACATAAGGGAGAAAGTATTGAGGCACATGAAGGAGGTCACAACAAAGACAAATGGAATCATTCCATATCCCTCTCTGATATCCAGCATTCTGGTGAAGCAAGGCTTCAAGACCAAGAAGACAGAGGGCTGGATCAAGAACAATGCCAAGATGACCATCACCAGAAGCTATTTTACTCAAGTCAGAATTCAAGACTTGCCATAGAATCCCAATGCAGAAGCTGGTCCAAGCAGGAAAAATAAGAAGAAGACTCTCAAGTTTGCTGCTTCTTCTGTTCCAGTTTCAAGTGGTGATAGCTGCTCTGTGATTTATGATGCATTTGTGGAGGAGACTCTGGTTTGGCTTGACAAAGAGTACAAGGACACCCAAAGAGAGATATCTGACAAGCAAGTGAGGTTGCAGGAGATTAACAGCCCCAGAAAGCATTTGAAGGATCTGCCTTACTCACAAAAAGGGGGAGAGTAGATCAAATTTTAAAATTTCTGAGTTCTTTTAATTTTCTGTTTTCTATTGAAGTATGAACAATTCTGTTTTCTTTGCATTTTTCTGTTTCTGTTTCATTCTTCATCAAGGAGTGTGTTCCTTGCTACTTAGTATGGTCTGTAATTAAGTACTTTTCTATATTGTTACTTAGTATTTCTGCTTATGCTATTTGAACTTTGGTTACAAAGTACTAACTATGTTTTACAGGTGTTAACTATTCTCTGATTTTAAGTTAACATTGAGATGTTCAATGTTAGAACATCTGTCTCGACTCAATGTTAATCCAATATTGACAAAGATCGATGTTATGACAACATTGAAAGTATCAATGTTAGAATAACATTGAGTTAGTCCCTTCTGACATTCAGGGGGAGTGTACTTAGTTTTCCATTGTTATAAGATAGTGAAGTTTGTCTGAATAATTTGATATGATTAGAACATGTTCTTAGGTTTTGTGATTAAGGCAAAAAGGGGGAGATTGAAAGTGCGTGTATTCTGGCAATGTTAGTTTAACATTGAGAAGTCAATGTTAGAGTAACATTACTGAGCAGAATCCGATTTACAATCTTGCTTATATTTATTATTATTATTTTGCCTTATTCATTTAACTAATTGAGTTCCACAGTTGTGATTGTCTTTGATTATTATTCAGGAAACAAACTTGTCATAGGTTAGACGCTCAAGTTTCAGTGCAACTAGGAAAGCTTTCCAGTCTACAAGGAAAGAAGAGTTCCAGTGTAACTAGGAAAGCTTTCCAAGATGAGTCCTGATTTGAAGAAGGAGTCTTTCCTTAGTTAGATCACTAACGAAGGAACTATTATTCAAGAAGGACTGCGAGAACAAGGAAAAGGAGTTCGAGAAGAAAACTAGGAGAATTACCAACCGTGTACAATACACCTTGAAGTCCAAGTCAAGAACCTATATATAGGTGTGAAGTGCATCAAGACATACACGAGACAAGAGCTAATCAATTCAAGAGATTTATTTACAAGTTGTTGAGTGTTGTCTTGCTTTAGCAAAGTTTGTGAGTTGTTAGAATAGATCTAAGAGTGAAGAGCTTTTAGAGATAGTCGAAGCAATTCTTGTGTGTTTTGCTTAGTTCGATCAATTTGAGAGTGAGGAGCTTGAGAGTTCAAAGAACGAATTTTGTTAAAACCTTGACGTGTTATTTTGCCTACGGCTCGGAAGTTAATATAATCTCATATTCACTTCTTAAATTCGGTGTTTGTTTATCCTGCTGCACTATTACTCTGGTCTGTTGTTAAAGTAACATCGTTGGATTAACAACATACCAACTGTTGTTAAAACGTCAGTGTTAAGTTAACAACAACGTATCGACCCGATCCACAATTTCAAGAATCCTCGAAACACGAGCTTTGTAACCATTAACATAATGCGATTTTGAAAAGAAAGAACCTTTTGGACGTCGAATCGGGCGTAGGACGACACTTTTAGACGATCAAATATTCTTCAAACCATATATTTGTAATCCTTACCACAAGCTACACAACTGTGTTGACAAAACGCAGTTCTAGGACAAAATTTCAGATGAAATTTACAGAAAATAGGAAAACGTAACCCAGAGCTTTGATATCACTTTGTTTGGGTTGAAAATTCTTCATTTAACTAAAAAATAAATTACAATAGGAGAAGAATCACTCGAACTCTGCTATTACAATAAAACAACCCTCAAATCTAACATTTTTAAGCTCTACGATTTTTTTCTCTCTTTTCCCTCTATATGTTTTGTGTTGTTCTTCATCACTTCTGCAACTTGCTATA
Organism: Linaria vulgaris; assembly: GCA_948329865.1. NCBI lineage: Eukaryota > Viridiplantae > Streptophyta > Magnoliopsida > Lamiales > Plantaginaceae > Linaria > Linaria vulgaris. Next base: position 66,246,715 of record OX415251.1, read on the forward strand.
GGAGATCGAAAGAAAGAAACGTGAAACATTCATGTCTCCGGTACCATCAGCCACTCTCACCCAGCCGGTGTATGAAGCACGCGGTCTTAATTGGCACCAGGAAAAAAGTCTTTGTAGATTGCTTAAGTTATTTGGCGTGGGATCGGTTGGTGGCGGGATATATTTGACCAAGCAACAATTAGCTAGAAAAAAAAAGTGAGATAATATATATTTATAGGTATGTTATATATTTACTAAAACTTTGATTTCATAACGTTACCAGTCATAAAGTTTTGTTAACATAAATATTTGTTAATTAAACAAAAAAAAGGATATCTAGAAAGATTCATGAGACCGAGACGACGAACAAGGAGAAGACATACAAGTTGTATAGATATTTAAGTAAACGATAGGTATACAAAATATGCGACTTAACAACCAACCCCATTTTGCAATACTGAATATGAGTCACACACTAGAGAAGTTTTAAAATGCGAATAAATAGTATGTGTGTGTATGTATCCTCTCAGGCTAATTAATCAAGATTTTAAAGAAAATGTCTGATGGTGTTCTTTCAAACTAATTAGTCTAAGAAATAAAAGAAAAACGGTGATACGATAAAATGGCGGGAGGGTCGCTTGCTCCGGCGAGCGTGTCCAAAGAAAGGGCTGAGCAGTATCAAGGAAGGGTCACCGCTTATGTGATCATTGCATGTCTAGTTGCTGCCACTGGAGGATCTCTCTTTGGATATGATATTGGAATTTCAGGTGCATTATTTGATAATTATGTACATAATTTTGACATCATATATAGAAATACATGCACGAATGTATGTCCAAATTCTAGAGAAACATGAAAATGTGAAAAAACGACCTCCATTTGATTTGAGAAAGTTATATACTATTCCCATGCTCGTGTGCATAGATCAAAATAATGCTAATATAAATTTGTATATTTACAATTAAAATGACCAGGAGGTGTGACATCGATGGATGAATTTCTTAGGAAATTTTTCCCGTCAGTGTTGGATAACAAGAGTCAACAACAAGAAAACAATTACTGCAAATACAACAGCCCAGGTCTCGCGATGTTCACCTCGTCTTTGTACCTCGCCGGACTTGTGTCCTCTTTGATGGCATCTCAAGTTACGCGGAAGTATGGCCGACGCGGAAGTATTATCTGCGGCGGCATTAGCTTTCTTATTGGCGCCGCTCTCAATGCCTTCGCTGTTAACTTAGCTATGCTTTTATTAGGGCGGGTCATGCTCGGTTTCGGAATTGGCTTCGGAAATCAGGTGACAAGCCCTTTAATTTCTTTTACTCATAGTCATTGCTAAAAAATCAAAATGTTAATATATAATTTTCTTAAATTATATGTACTAATCACGCCCATTCAGTTCTAGAGAGTATAGTAGTAACTAAATTGTTAAATCCCATCTTCGTGTAAAAGGGAGTTCTATGAAATACTTTTTCCCTCTATATATGTATTAATAATACTAAAAGCACATGTTTTTATCACAATAAAGTGGAAAACTGAATCCTAGATGGCAAATAATTGTGGCGTGCCATCTTAAATGTAAAATTAATCAAACACTTATTTTGTATTGTTAACCGACCTTGGTTTGGTATTTGAAGTCAGTTCCATTATACCTGTCTGAAATGGCACCAACCCATCTTAGGGGAGGACTCAACATGCTCTTCCAGTTAGCAACAACACTAGGAATCTTCACAGCCAACATGATCAACTACGGAACCGATAGAATCCGTCCATGGGGGTGGCGACTCTCCCTCGGCCTAGCTGCTGCACCAGCACTCTTTATCACCATTGGAGGTGTACTCCTCCCCGAGACACCCAACAGCTTAATTGAACGCGGGTTTAAACAAGAAGGAAGAGAAGTGCTTGAGAAAATCAGAGGCACCAAACACGTTGACGCAGAATATGAAGACATTGTCGACGCAAGTGAATTGGCAAACGCGATTCAAAGACCGTTTCGAAATATTTTGAAGAAGAGAAATAGGCCAGAGTTGGTGATGGCAATATTTATGCCGATGTTTCAGATCATGACGGGGATTAATTCTATACTTTTCTACGCGCCGGTACTTTTTCAAACTATGGGGTTTCAAGGAAATGCTTCGTTGTATGCCTCGGCATTGACAGGAGCGGTCCTGGTGCTATCGACATTGGTGTCAATGGCGATGGTTGATAGATACGGCAGGAGGGTTTTGCTGATTAGCGGAGGGATTCAAATGATTATATGTCAGGTACAATGACAAACCTTTCAAAGAATCTTCTGTCTTTTCTTTATGTCCCACTCCATGTAAAAAGATTGGGGACACGGCCCATCACAACAGAACAGAACATGGCAAATTTCAAAACAAGTTTTTCAAAAAACTACACAGACATACGTGCATTAGGTGTACCACCAAAGACCAAATCTTGTCCTCTAGGGCAAGTGTGATTTCATCAGTGAGCTCTAATACATAGGTGAAGCGTCTTACTAACACACTGCACTTCCTTCTAAAACAGGTGGTAGTTGCGATTATCTTAGGCCTAAAGTTTGGCGACAACACAGTGCTCTCAAGAGGGTACTCACTAGTTGTAGTGGTAACCATCTGCTTATTTGTAGCAGCATTTGGGTGGTCGTGGGGGCCGCTGGGGTGGACCGTGCCAAGCGAGATTTTCCCACTCGAGACTCGATCAGCTGGCCAAAGTATTACGGTGGCTGTAAATCTGTTCTTCACTTTCATAATAGCTCAGAGTTTTCTCTCACTCCTCTGTGCTTTCAAGTTTGGATTGTTCATATTTTTTTCATGTTGGATAGTGATAATGACAATCTTTGTATATGTTTTCTTGCCCGAAACAAAAGGGGTCCCAATTGAAGAGATGGTACTCATGTGGCAAAAACATTGGTTCTGGAGGAGAATGGTCACTGAACATAGTAGTTGAAGATTTTGCTCATATCTTTCACGTTAGCTGCATAAGGAAAATATACAGGAACTCGTTAGTGATACTTTTTGAAGAAGTAAGCTCATGAGTATACTGCATATATCAATTGCTAATTGTTTTGTAACTTAATTTTTACTATATTTACCATTGATTAGATTGTACATAGTACAGAGTCCAATGTTTGTCACCTTGTAACTTTTTCTTTAAGTAAATGTGAATAACGGCTGCGCATTCAAGAATAGAGTCAAATGCAAAGAGTGATCTCTCGCCAAACTAACACTTTCAAAAAATGTATTTCCCAAAATAACAATCTTTAAACAATAATTCTCATACTAACACTCTTTACTAGAAGAGTACCATTCTAACCTTTATCTTTTTAAGAAATCAATACATAAATATAGTACATGGCTATATACAAAATTATATGTTGAAATACGGACGAATTATTATTTATGTCCTGTATGTTTCTATTTTTTTTGAAAATGGCCGTTATGTTTCCAATTATATGAAAATGCCCAGTAACTATGCTTTTTTTTTGTAGAAACTGCCCTTTGAGTGCCACATGTGTATTTCGGGCGACGTGGCATCAACGTGGCATCCACATGCGTGCCACATGTTATATATGTTTATATCTTTAATAATAATAAACATATAAACATATATAACTATTTTTATAAATAATAAATATATATAATAATAATAAATATTTTAACAATATAAAAAATAAAAAAAAAATAAAAAATCATCATCTTCTTCACCGACCCCCCCCCCCCCCCCCCGTCGGATCGCAACCCCACCACCCCACAACCGGATCGCCCCCTCCCCCCCCCCCCCCCACCCCACGCCAGATCGCGACCACCACCGCCGAGTTGCAGCGGTGGCGGCGTCGCCCACCCCGCAACGCCCTTAATATAAGGATTAGCTTAATATATGATCATATCACATTATATATGTAGAATATATTCTGCATCTTTATTCTTTATTCTTTCTTAGAATAGACATGCCATCTTTTCTATTTAAGCACTTGTATATATTGTATTCAAAACATAACATATATCAATGAACATTTCTTTTTCTTACAAATCTTAACATGTTATCATTTCTTTTTGATTACCATGACAAATCAAACACCAGCTACCACATCAAACAAGACAGAAAAATCATCCACTACTAATCCATCATCCTCATATTATTTACACACATCCGGTCAATCAAATCAGTTTCTTGTCGATACATCGCTTAATGTGGACAATTATCTAACTTGGCGTCGTGCAATTACACGCGCCTTAAATGCTAAAAACAAACTTGGCTTTGTCGTTGGCACCATTAAGCGTCCCACTGACGATACTGCCGAGACTTGGGATAGATGTTGCGATATGATAATGACGTGGCTTCTACGTTTGATTGATCGTTCTATCACTAGAAGTCTTCACTTCTTTGAGACACCAAATGATCTATTGCTTGGACTCGAGAGTCGTTTTCAACAAAGCAACGCCACAAAAATTTCACATTAAAGAGGGATCTAGCCAACCTTCTTCAAGAACAACAATCCGTTACAACATACTACAGAAAGTTGAAAGAGTTATGGGATGAGTTAGATTCACTTCAAATCAAAACACCATGTACATGTGGTGCTGGCTGTCTCAAATCTTCAAGGATCGGATAGAAAATACCAAACCTTGATAGGATTAAATGATAGTTTCAAACAACTTCGAGCTCAGATTTTGGAGACCGATTCCTTGCCGTCAATTAGACGCTACTATGCTATCATCCAACAACAAGAAAACTAACGGCTGATTCACTTAACCCCCACCCCTGATTCATTGTTTCATCTTCAACTTGTGGATCACGCAATCGCCGAAACACCACATGTGGAAAAATTTGTTATCACATTGCAAGAAATACGACCACCCACGAAGCAAATGTTTTGAACTTGTTGGCTTTGCGGAGTGGTGACCGTCCAAAAGCAAACGCCAAAGCACCACCACCGTTGTAAACAATGTCTCCACCAACATTGTGACTTCCACGGAATTACGGAAAGCTCTCTCCGCTCAGTAACAAACATCATCCCTAGACTCACTACAGAGCAACACTCTCCGACTTCTAGAATTATTGAATCCTTCCGCTCTTCAATTTTAAGGTGAAAACGAAACCAATTGACTTTATGAAAATAAATAAAATCTATACTGTAAAAGGATTATAATTTCTAAAAACATTTTTTTAAGTAATATAGCAAGAAATTGGGTGTCTAATTGTGAAAATCCACATTTCTTCAGAACACGCGTATTTCCCAAAATTCTTATCGAGGAGGGAGAAATGAGTTTTTTGATGATGAAACATCTCATGTTTTAAATGTAAATTCTGGAAATAAGAATTGAGGATAGAGATACTGAGTTTCTGATAAATCTAAGCCAATCATTTTATGTTTTAAATGAAAATTCTAAAAATAACAATAGAGGAGAGAGAAACAGAGTTTCTGATAATTCTACTCTTAAAGGACTAAGCCAATCCTTTTATAATGAACCTAATTTTGAAGAATGGATATTATGGACGTATAATAGCCTACATCGGCGAAATTAGGGCAAAATTAAAATTTTGACCTTAACCTCGAAAACCAACCAATGGCGTCCAGGATCTCATCACTGACACCCCCACCGGAACCTACTCCAGACCTAATGCACGATAACAACGAATCAGAGGAGATGGGGTCGTTTGGCTCCCTCAAATGAACAAGGAGAACGTACGAGTTTAGGGCAACCCTCATCAATAATCAGCGCAAGCGCACGTCTCTAGCGGCTGCTGGGAGCCCACGTCCGACGTTGTACATAACATCCTTCACATGATCCAGAACAAACACTTCATTTCCACACACACAAAAAAATGTTATGCGGTACTTAATTAAATTCAAGAACCAACCGCTAAAAAGATGGAATGATGCATATGTAATTTAAGGAAGAAAAATAAATTACTCTTCCTTTGAAATGATTCAAAAATATATATTACTTTTGAAGTAGTCTGGCAACCATGACCATATATATCGTATTTAATTTCTTTAAAAGTGAATAACTGACGACATAAAAACTAAGCGTTATTTAGGAGGCAACCCAATTTTTTTTTTATAGTTTTGAGTCATTTATTATTATCATTATTTAATTTTTCAATTTTGATTGTTCTGTAGGGAGAATTTGGGACGAGCATAAAGAAGTTCCAATTATACAAGACAAAAAAGAGTCTGATTTTTGACAAAAATTTTGACAGCAGTAGCTTTTCAAACAAGGGGTGGCGCAATGTGGCACATGACGCGTGCAGATCGCGCGTGCCTCTAGAAAATTTTTGGCGATGCATATTTTTTGCACTGTGACCGCGAAACCTACTGGAAAAGCGGCAGTGGCTGGATCGCTTGTCTCACATACAATGGGGGTGTGATGCTCCGATAGCGCGCCAAGTGAATGCGTTTTTATACACTGCTGATACCGGAATAAGTTTCCTTACTTATTTACTACATTTTATCTATTATTTTGGGATTTTATACATTAGCATGTTACCTAATTGTATTTGCTTTTTGAGAGAATGTTTTCTTAGTTTTGAATTTACCTATATGGTGGAATCCCATTCCATCTATACCTATATGTATTACTATACTATTTATATGGGTAAATTCAGAGTTTAGGTCATTTATTCCCCTAAACAAGTTAAAATTCCAAGTTGTTCTTCTTCATTATTTTTTTCTTTTCTCTTCCACACTTATTCTACTTGTCCAAAACACTATGACATTGCAAAAACACACCAACAACCGCCTTATGGACGTTTCAAGTTCCGATGAGGAGGAATCATCGCCATCATCTATACGTGTCCCACCATGTAAGAAAAAGACCAAGAATGATGCACCAACAAAGAAGCAAAAACTCATGATGAAACATTCATCACTGAAAGAGGTTCAGAGGTTTTTCACGACAAAATCAAAGACATGGTGTGGACGGCGTTTGCTAAACAACCAGGAGAGGTTAACAAAACCATGGTAATTGAATTCTTCACAAATACAGCTGCACCAATAACGGGACTAATTTCATTAATAGGGAAAAATGTACATATCTCCGCAAAGATTATCAATGAATACAACAAGTTGGACTTGGAGAAGATTGCAAAAAGGGAGCACCAAAAACGAGAATCGTCCATGTCACAAGAAGCATTGAAGGACGTGGTTATTCTAGACACCATTGTTCACGAGCCGAATTCAACTAATCCTTTTATCCTTTATAACAAAATTGTGCCAAAATATAAAGCTTGGTATAATTTCATTATTTCACGTATTTCGCCCACTAACCACATGAAAGATGCACACTGGGGTAGAGTAAAATATTTGACATGGATCCGCAATGGAGTCCATATAGATGTGGGGCATGAAATTGTGAATTCGACTAACACTTTTGCTACAGGAAGAACATCAGGAGCTATCCCACATGGAGGGCCGGTCACAAGGATTTGTAGAGCAGCGGGTGTTCAGATTAAACAATCCGACAAGAAGGGATTTATTGAAGATATCATTACAAAGAAGCAAATTGATGGATATGAAATAGTAGAAGTGACAAGTGACACCGCCAAAGCTAATGATTCTAGAGGAGTTGGTGAAGAAAGCAATGGAAGAGCAGACAAAGCAATTAAAGGCATTCATCCAAACTGAGATAAAAAAAGGTTTGAGATGATGTTTACAATTCATGGGAGGAAGTTATGATCAGGTTGGATAAGATGAACGAGGAAGTATTCGATAAAGCACCAGACAACATGCAGGAAGAATAGAATTTCCAGGGGAGTCCTCTATTTTTAAATTCTTTTTTTTCCTATCTTTTAGGGAAGTTCAGTGGGGAGATTGAACAACTTAAGTTTGGAGGCGTGAGCTTTGCTATTTAAGTTAGTTTACTATAATATTTTTTCAATTTTATAGTACGTTTTTAGTTTTTTTTGAGTCTGTCTAGTAGAAAAAAAATAATTAAGTAATAAAAGCTATGAAAGTTAGGATCTATGATCATATATGCCTATGTAGGAGGACCTGGGACGAAGGGAATTATGTATAGATGATAGGAGTATATTTTGTTTAATTTGGTTGAAAGCATGATTATTTCTATTACTGTTTGAAGTAAATGTGAATTTGAATTATATACGATGAGAATGAGTAGAAAATATTGAGGTAATTGTATGGGGTTTATGAGAAAATGGGATGTTACATTGAAATTATGAATCTTAAGCGAGTTACTCCATTACTGTTTGAAGTAAATGTGAATTTGAATTGTATAGGAAATGAAATGGGTAGGGCTGTGCAAAAAGAATCAGATCGATCGAATCGGGTAAAAATCGATCGAATGATCCGATCCGAGGATCGGATCGAATATTTGATCTGACTTTTGATTTTTGCCTTAGGATCGAACCCCCATTTGATTCGATCCTCGATTTTAGAGGCTGAGAATCGGATCGGATCGAATACTCATCTTATTTTAAATAAATAAATAAATATATAATAGTATGTATAATATTATATTTTTATCTATAAAGCTAAGCCTATTAATGCTACTAAGATATTTCTATATATAATGTTAATATTATATTTTTATATATACACATACCTAACATCTTTTTCTTGGTCCATCGAAGGCCACATTTCTGTCTTTGAGAAACATATACAATTGTAAATTTGTAACACCTTTCTCTCACCATATGAAAGTGAATTTTATAATTCAATAACTCTGTTTGAATGTTGTGGTTGGTCCCATTGATATTAAATTAAATAAGAAAAAAAAAAAAAGAAAAAAGGATCGAAATCGAATCGAATCGGATCGAAATCGAATGATTTTGGATCGAATCAGATCGTTTTAAATTGATTCGATTTCGATCCTCATTTCTCCAGGATCGAAATCGACTTCCAGCCTCGATTCGATTCGATTCGATCCGATCCGATCCAAATGCACACCCCTAGAAATGGGCAATCTTTTCTATATTTGAGTTTTAGCCTTTCAAGCCTAAAACTCTTTATGAAGAAATATCCATTGAAGCCTTTTCCATGAAGCTTTTGTTTATGAGACCTACTCACCTACCATGAGTCGAAAGAAAAATTTATATCCTACCAATTTTTATAGATGTACTCGTAAATTGAAGGAGGGATAAGGTAGGAGCTCAAAACAAAAGCATCAACTAAAAAGATATACTAACCGAAAATGAGGATGAATATAATAGAGAGCACAAATAACCCTTTACAAAAACTCTTTAAGTTTGGGGATGCATCTCGAAAATCTATGAAGTATATGGTGGATTGAATTCTTGCGCAAATGAAAACACAAATGAAAAGATGCCAAAATTAGCCTAAAATGTATGGCCAAATGAAGAAGGCATAAGTAAGGGAGGAAAATAAAACATTAATGAGTAGATTCACTATGGACGTATGTAGAACTCATAAATATCTTTTTTCATTTATAGCCTATACCCAAGCCTATCATTATAAGCTAACAAAGTCCTAAAGATCCTCAACATGAAAAACTTGCATGCATGGAAAACAGTAAGAAAAGTAGAAAGCAAGAGGGGAGTAACTATTTGTGAAATTACTTTCTTATGAGTTTTATATAAAAGTCTTGCATTCTATACTTGTGATACATGAGCACACCACTTTGCACAATGAAATATTTATGATGAAAACTTGATTAACCTTGTTATTTCAATTTCCAAATAAAGGTGGCATTCTGAGACGAAATCCTGATTTGAGCTTGTTGTTATTATTAGAATTTGAATTCTTTTGTTTAGAGTCTTGATCGGGACGAATAAAGGTTTATGTTTGAGGGTATTTGATAAGAGAATTATTATAGTGATTTGAGTACTTGATTTTTTTTATGCTTTTGTACAATCCTTGTAGCAATTTTACCTGTTTTAGTTTTTTTTTTCATTTTTTTTGTAGTTTGAGTCGCGTCGTAGCAAACCGATGCTTATTTGGAGGATTTCAGCAATATTTAGTAAGAAAGGGTAGTAGAGCCACGATGTTACCAACCACGCTACTAAAGGAACTAGAAAACATAATGCATGGTGTACAAGAGCATAATCGTAGGAGAAAGTCGAAGAAACAGAAGCAGGCGCGATCCGTGGCATGATGCAACCAGATTGTGCGGCTAAGGTACGATGGACACGTGATTGGCGCGCGATGCGGACATAAAATGGATCGAAGTCCAGAAACCCAAAAATGGAGCCCAGAGTAGAAAAAATAATAAATAAGAGGCAACGTTTAGCAGTTAGGGTACCATTTACGAGATCTTGAGATCCACTTACAAACACTTACAAGAGCATTCTAGGGTTAGAGGGGCCGAAATTCTACCGTTCGTAGCACTACAATCATAAAGTTTAGGGAGAAAGGTGAATAAGAGGAGTCTACAATCAGAGTAGAGGAAAGCAACAAGGAAATCAAGAGTTTAATCTTTTCTTTGACTTATTGAGTAATCTATGATGAATTGTTGTGATTTGAGTATGACTATGAGTAGCTAATCCTCTCAGTATCTGAGGAAGGATGTAGTTAATCTCATATGGATGCACCTTGAACCTATGTTTGGATTATATTTATTGATGACCTATTTTTGTTGGATATTATTTTTTGCTTATGCTACTTGGTTTGTTTGATGCACGCGTTTCTACGATGGTGGAGTAGTGACATTGAACAAACTTGTATTATGTTGAATTATGCATAAGAGACTGTTAGCGCAAAGCTAGCATAGTAGATCAGACAAATAAATTTTTAGACCTTCGACATTAGCATGTTCGTGGAATCTAAATCATAGTAGGTAACTCTAATTCACTTCTAAAACGTTGTATGGATCCTATGACATGGTAAACTTCTGCGAGGGAAAAATGCTTAACGGCCTGACATCATTAGGGATTAGAGGGTTCTTTAGTACATGCGAAGAGTGGCTAATTTACTACATCAACTTGGAAACAAAACAATCATCAATAGATAGAGGCTAGCATAGGAGTAATTAGTTTTTTGTCTATGAAGTACATGCATCTAAGATTAATGAAATCCATCGCTTAGATACCTTTTAAGTAATCTTACATAGCAATTAATCAATCAATTAAATTCTATCTTAGTTAGTTTAGATTTAGTTCTTTAATTAATCTTTACAATTGCGATCTTTAGTTAATTATTAGTTAATTATACTCTAGCATTCTAGGTTAGATCTTTAATTGTTAGCTAGTAAATTTATATTTCTTTGTCTTTATTTATTCAACGATAAAAGTAAAATCAATTCATTCAGTGTGCAACAATATAATTGCTAAATTACAAATATGTACTCTCAGGTGATTCGATACTTGGATAGTAACTATACTTTCCGTTTTATTATTACTTGACTATATACTTGCGAACGTGTGTAGCTGAATAATAACACATATTTAATATGCATCAGCCGCCACTATCCAGGGTGTTAACCAAGTTCTCGAAGTCACTGTTGCTGAGAAGCAAGATAAATACTTGGGACTCCCAGCGGCAGTTGGTAAGACAAATAAGGATTTGTTTTCTTATATCATAGATATAGCATGGATTAGATACAAAGGTTATAAGAAGAAATCACTATTGGGGACAGGAAAATAAGTGCTTATTAAGGCGATGGGGCAATCCCTTCCAACATTTGCGATGGGATGTTTTGGACTTCCGAATTTTACTTGATGAATTAAAATCTATTGCGAGCGAATTTTGGTGGGGGAGTATGGAAAAAAGATTATATTAATTGGTTGCTTGGAAGAAGTTGTATAGAGGGAAACCGGGGGGGTAGATCTTAGAGCATTCAATGTGGGGTTACTAACGAAACATACTTGGAGAATTATGAAGTATCCGATTCGCGTCGTGGGTCAAATTCTTTAGGCTAAGTACTTTTCGAATTGCTCCATCTTTGAGGCGAAGTGTAAAAGTGCCCCATCTTTCTTGTGGAGAAGTATTTGTGAGATGATTCTGCTTTATGCTAGAGGGTTGCGATGGTGTATTTTGAATGGAGCTTTCGTGGCTAGATGCATGGTTGCCTCGTTCGATTACCTTCAAACCAATTATTGTGCATTGTAAGGGAGTGGAGGGTCTATGGGCCGCTGATCGGTCAAGGCACGGGTGGTGGGATAAGAGGTGAGTTCGAGAGATTTTTGGGAGGCGTGTGTGATTGTTATACTGGCCTTACCGTTGGACGAGAGGAGCAACAGGGACTCGCAAATCTAGCATTATAACAAGAATGATGTTTTCTCTATTATGAGTGCGTACCATATGATCATGTCCCATGATTTTTTATCGAGGACCTCGGTTCAGTCTGAGAGTGAGTATGCTGCGGGATTAGAGATTTTTTTAGAGTTTGGGGGGTCCATACAAACTCAAGCTTTTTCTGTAGCGCATTTGCTCTGTTATATTACCTACGAATTGCAACTTGGCTGAGCGTAATTTGGTCGTGGAACCAGAGTGTTTGGTGTGCGTGTAAGAAATAGGACGTGATTCATGCGTTGTTCAGTTGCCATGTTGTGAGGCAAGTTTGGACTATTTCATGCATTTTATTCTCGGGTCCGGTCTTGGAGGAGGAGACGTTGGTTGATTGGTTTACGAGGGTATGTCATTTATGGGAGGAGATGATGGTGTTGAAAATTCTTGATGTTTGTTGGGTGTTGTACGGGAGTAGGAATAAGTGAGTGTAGGGGGTGGGTGGGGGGGGGGGGGGGGAGGGGGACGTGTGGACGACTCACCTTTGGATGTTGCCAATTTTCTCGACCTTTTTTTTTTTGCAGGATTGGGTGGACGCCCATGGTCTTAATGGAGTCAGGCAGCCTCGGGTCGTTAGATTTGGTTACCACTTCGTAGACCGTAGTATACGTTAATTTTAACATGGCGGAGTTTGGCAAAGAGGAGGCGATTGGTATTAGGGCCATTGCGCGTAATTGGAACAACAATATTTTGGTCTGATTCCAACATAGATTTCATGGCGGACTTGGTGTTCTTAACGTAGAGATCTTGGGGGTCACGACATGCGTTAAAATGGCGATTTTCTTGGATTAGGAAGGTGTTATTTTTTAGGACAATTGTTTGGAGGTTTTGGATGCTATTGCATGTCGAGCGGAGAAGGGTAACTTGATAAATGATATTCAAAAGCTTTGTGCTCATCATCCATCCCTTCTATTCCAATGGACTAGGCGACTAATAATGGTAATGCACATGACCTTGCGTGTACGACATCTTATTTCGAAGTGGTTTACCTGATCAAATTGAGGCCCGAATTGATTTAAGATAAAATAAAACAATTAACGTATATAAATGTGAAATTTAAAAAATGTTAATGCATAAAAGAAAGAGGCCTTGTTTAATGTCACCCACTCATTCCAATGTTCCATAAGCAAAATAGCATTTGGATCCATTTTCAAATTTTGAACATTGAAATTTGGTTTGCTCATGTGATTCAGCTTTGACATTTTCTCCTCTTCACTTTCCATCAACTTTTGATATGAATATTGTTTTTTATTATTCTAAGTTTAGGTTTCATTTTAATTTTTTTATGCGGCAAGGCAAGTGAGGAAAGTTTTATTTATCCTAGTAACACTTGTAATTAATATATACACATTAACATGGATTTACAACTAACTGTTTTTACGTAAAAGTTAAAGAATCTACCTTATATAATAAATAATAAAAGAAATATCAACATTATTCGCTTTATTATTTATTTCCTTAACTATTGTTACATGAGAATTGATATGAATCAACTAATTTCTTACAGATGATGACAAGCTCAAACATCTCGTTCAGTAATTTAATAATGTATTTTCACAACCCTCCAATGGTTTTTTTATTAATAAACTAATGTTTAACTTTTTTTACTCTTAATTTCTAAAATAAGATAAGATAAACTAAAATAAAGAGAGTAGAAGAAAGAAAGAAAAAAAAAACCAGAGTTGACTGTGTACTCAATTTCAAGTACAATTAAAAATTTGTGACTCGAATTGGAATTTAAAATTAAAATGACAGGCAATATTTCTCCCTTTGCATGTTGCCAAATTTTGTGTTGGTTTTATGTTTTTGGTTTTCTTCCTTTCTTAGTCTTTTCATCTAACGAATAGGAAAGGGAATAACTCTTCTAGATAATTGGTTGTTCGCACTTAGAACTTAGAAGTGAGCATTAGAAAGGAAAAAAGTAAGCAACTTTTTAATTGAAAATGTATAATTGAGAACAAAAATAGATTGCTCTACAAAATTTACTGTGTCTAGATAGTGCCAAATAAGTGTGGTACGTATACTAACTTATTTTGTAACTTGCTAATTTAACTTAGGGTGAATTACAGAAATCATCCCTCAAATATGGATTAATTACACAAATTATCCCTCCTGTTTGGGAAATTATACAAATTACCCCTCCTATTTGGGAAATTACACAAACTACTCTTATAGCTGAAAAAAGTAAAATAATTAAGACAACGTTTCAACTTCAAACATAAGAGAGACTAAAATTTGCAAATATTTTATTTTCCTATGAGGATATTTTTTTTTTGTCTTTTTGAACGAGATAAATGTGGTTTAATGCAAAAATTTTAATTTAATTCTTATTTCCTCTGTAAAATAAATGAAGAACATGAATTTATATTCAATAAAATGTAAAAGAATTTATGCAAAAAATCGGTAATTTGTGTCATTTTCCAAACATGAGGGGCGATTTGTGTAATTACTCGTTAGTTGAGGGGTAGTTTGTGTAATTCTTCCTTTAACTTATATTTTAATAAGAATGGCATTTGAATAAATACTTATGAACAAGTTATAAATTAGTTACAAATGAATAATATAACTGCTTGTTAATTTGTAACTTATAAGAATAATTCATCTGCATATGTCATTCTTTTTTCTTTTGTTGCAATATATATTATCAGTTGAATTGAATAAATTTTAATTATGCAAGAATTAATTACATGTGTAATTGTTTTTTTGTTTTGTAGGTCACCCACGCCCCATGGGCCCATAGACCCAATTTAATCCACTCCAATCCAACACATACAAAGGCGGGCCGGGCGGGGCGGCCCAGACGAGACGAGAGAGGAGCAGAAACAGAAAGGGGATTGATTGATTGATTATTAGGGTTTATGCTTTAACGAACGATTTGTGCAGATCAACGGTTGATTTTGTGGTTCAATCCACTTTCCTTTCTTGGTTAGTTTCTCATATCTCCATCTCTCATTTGTGCAAAGGTTGGTTCTTCAGTCTTTTTTCGATTTATTTATGCTGTGGATTGTTCATGTTGTGTAATTTTTTTGACTTAGTTATTCGGGATTTGTATTTCAAGCACAAGTAAAAGTAACCTTACCTGATGAACTTTATACGAAATGGTAACAGCAGAGGTTAAGGAAAAAACGTTTTCGGTAACATTACATTATTAGTATGATTTGGCTTAAGTTAGCCTAGATAAATAAATAGTTGGATAGGTAGGGGAAAGTTGACCTTTTTGAATCTTTCGTGCAATTTATCTGGTGGATCTGCAAAAGCCTTCCTTATAATATTCCAAGTTTTCTCAGCTGTGTTAGACTTGCATTCCAACAATCTTAATGGAAAGTTTCCCATGCCCTCACTATCAGCTATCTATGTGGATTACTCAAGAGCAATAACTTTCAAGGGCCTATTCCCACTGATATCGCCAACTTCACTTCCTTTGCTTCGTTCATTTCTTTTGCAAATATTGGAGCAATTCCCACTTCCATTTGCAGTGCTTCTAATTTACAAGTTCTCGACTTATCTTGAAACTCCTTGAGTGGTGGCATACCGTCTTGTCTACTGCAAAACATCGAGTCTCTTGGTTGCCAGATTTTGAGTTCCCCCTGTAGAGGTGCTTTCCTTTTCAATATATAGAAGATAGTTTACAATGATAACTACACAATATCTTATCATAATCTACACAGAACTTATCCTATCTTAACAACAAGTCTTATCTATCTAATAAATATAAATCAAATATATATAATAACTAATTACAGAACTAGAAATCTGAAATCTACTGATACCCTCCCTCAAATTGTTACTGGTGAATCAACTAGTAACAATTTGCTAACTAAGAACTGATGCCTTTGACGGGTCATAGCTTTAGTGAAGATATCAGCTGCTTGATGTTCCGTTGACACGTGAGGGAGGATTATAGCTTTGGAGTCATAAGCATCTCGAATGTAATGACAATCAACCTCTATGTGTTTCGTGCGTTTATGAAACACAGGGTTTGCTGCAATCTGAATCGCGCTGGTATTGTCACCATGAAGGGGTGTCGGCTGAAGTTGTGCAAAACCAAGCTCTGAAAGAAGTCCACGTAGCCAAATAACTTCAGAACATGCTGCCGACATAGCCCGGTATTCTGCCTCTGTAGAGGATTTAGACACACACGCCTGTTTCTTACATTTCCAAGAAATAAGTGAGTTGCCGAGAAACACACACCATCCAGTAGTAGAACGTCGAGAATCCGGACAGCCTGCCCAATCGGCGTCACTATAAGCAGCCAGCTCAATAGGAGAATCCTTAGCAAAAAATAACCCACGGTGAGAAGTCCCTAGTAAATACCGAATTATCCGACGAACAGCCACAAAATGTAGATGCCTGGGAGAATCCATAAACTTACTAACTGTATGAACCGCATAAGAGATATCAGGCCTCGTTATAGTAAGATAAATCAAGTTCCCGACCAACTTACGGTATAAAGTGGGATCTGGAAGAAGGTCACCGTCGTCTGTCCTATACTTAACATTCACCTCCAAAGGAGTATCAACAGGTGTTGCATCTTCAAGGCACCCTAGCTGGATTAAATCTTGAATGTACTTGTGTTGATTTAAAAATAAACCATGTGGCAGCGAACGAACCTCTAATCCCAAGAAATAGGTAAGATTCCCTAAATTCTTCATATGAAAGGTATTATGAAGGTGTTGCTGAAGTTTCTGAATTAAACAATCATCCGAGCCAGAGATGATAATATCGTCTACATACACCAACAAGAACACTAATCCAGTACCACTGTTATGCAAAAATAAAGAAGCGTCGTACTGACTTTGCTTAAAAGAAAATTCTAGCAAAGTACTACGAAATTTCTCGAACCATGCCCTTGGAGCCTGTTTAAGGCCGTATAAAGACCTCTTTAATTTGCAAACTGCTGTAGGAAAAGGGTTACTCATTCCAGGCGGGAGCTTCATGTAGATATCTTCCTTGAGATCACCATGCAAAAATGCATTTTTAACGTCCATTTGCCTTAATTCCCAAGACTTTGAAGCAGCCAGTGCGATAAGTAATCGTATAGTAGTCATCTTGGCAACCGGGGCAAACGTCTCATCATAATCCACACCATACTCCTGTCTATTTCCCAAAGCAACCAACCTAGCTTTGTATCGTTCCAATGAACCATCAGACCGGAGTTTCACAGAGAATACCCATTTACTACCAATAGGTTTTACTGAAGCCGGACACTTAACCACATCCCAAGTCTGATTAGTCTCAAGTGCATCAAGTTCTTGTTGCATTGCAAGTTGCCAACATTCAAGTGCTGCCGCCTGTTTATAGCCACAAGGAATAGCAATAGAAGACAATGTAGCAGTCATAGAAGTGGGATTAGAGAAACCATACCGATCAGGTGGGTGAGGGACACGGTTAGATCTTCTAAGAATGTGTGTAGTGGAGGATGTGGTGGGTGGCAGATCAAGTGCTGGAGGAGGAGGAGCTTGAGGGGCCGCAAGAGGCACAACTGAAGTGTTTCTCCCACGTCTAGAGTAAACAGAACCAGGCTGAAATCGAGTAAAAGATGTGGGATCAGTGCTGGGTAAATCAGAGAAGTCACAGAGAGTGGAAAAAGAAGGTGGAGTGTAATCTGTATGAGAGGGAAAGAAAAACTCATTCTCAAAAAACACAACATTCCGAGAAATTCGAATTCTTTTAGCACTAGAATCATAGCAAAGGAAGCCTTTTTGTGCAGAGCTGTATCCAAGAAAAGCACACCGAACTGACTGAGCTTTTAATTTATGCCTTTCATGTGGTGGTAAATGCACAAAACACACACAACCAAAATTATGCAAGTTGGCATAACTAGGAGAGTGACCACGCAAAATGGAATACGGAGAAACATTATGTAGAACTCGTGTGGGCAGTCTATTAATTAAGTAAACAGCGGTGGCTAATGCCTCGCACCAAAAAATAGATGGAACTGATGACTCAAGAAGGAGAGCTCGAACCATATCAAGGAGATGGCGATTTTTACGTTCAGCTACCCCATTTTGTTGTGGGGTAGATGGGCAAGACCGCTGAGAAATAATGCCTTTTTCTTGAAGAAAGTTTTGAAAGTTAGTAGACATATATTCACCGCCGGAATCAGAACGTAACACCTTAATGGAAGAATTAAACTGAGTCTGGATAAGTGCAATAAAAGCCTTGAAAGTAGGAAAGACATCACTTTTAGCACGAAGGAAATAGATCCAAGTAAAACGGCTTCGATCGTCAATAAATGTAACAAAGTATTTGTAATGAGCATGAGAAATAACTGGAGATATTCCCCAAACGTCACTGTGGATTATATCAAATATATTGCAAGCACGAGATCCAGATGGTGGAAAAGGTAACACTTTGCTTTTAGCTAGTTTGCAAGAAGAACAATCAAACAAGATAGATTTATTTGAAACTGAACTTTGACTTTTATTTCCCAGAACACCAGATTGAAATAAAGTTTGAAGTACATTAGGATTGGGATGACCTAAACGCCTATGCCAGTCTCTAAGAGTCACATGAACAACATTACAGTGAAAGGGAAAACTAGTACTAGATGCATTGAAAGTGTGTCTGGGATTTATTGGAAATAGTCTGCCTTCTTTAGGACCCCTCGCGATCATCCTCCCGGACACTTGATCCTGCACAACACAACCCGAAGAAGAAAATATGACGTTACAGTTACTGTCAACAAGTTGTCCAACAGAAAGTAAATTCGTAGAAAGAGCGGGCGAAACCAAAACATTAGTAATGGCAGGAGATACATCCCCTACAGCAGAAATTGGTAATGAACTACCACCTGCTGTGTGAATTGACAATGGACCAGCATATGGCTTAAGATTTTGTAAAGATGATGGATCATTAGTCATATGATTCGAAGCACCCGAATCTATCAACCAAGAACGAGAAGACTTGGATTTACCTGTGATACCTAAAGCAGAGAGGGCAGAAACTACCATTTGTTGGATTGAATCTGGGGTAATGGAAGGAAGAGTGGCAACAGCTGAAGCATGAGAAGATGGTGCACTTGAGACTTCAACAGAGGTGTTAAAAGCACGTTCTTGTTTCCTGGGCGGACGGATTGCACAATCTTGGATGATATGTCCTGTCTTTTTGCAGTAGTTGCAAAATTTCTTTTGACAGTGGGTTGCAATATGACCAAACTCTTTGCAACTGTAGCATTGTTTGTTGTTGTAATCTCGACCCTTCGGTCTGCCGTGGGCTGCAAAGGCTACTTGAGTTGGAGATAGGTTTTGTTCCAGTGTGCTTTTAGTTAGTAACCTCTGTTCTTCCCGAAGTAAATCACCAAAGCAAACATCAAGGCAAGGAACCGGATCCCTGTTCATCAACTGGGAACGAACGGCCTCAAAATCTGAACGCAATTTCATAAGAAATTGATCCCTCTTGCTGGTTTCGTGCACAGTTTGCACATGAATCAGACCAGCGGCAGACACCGAAGAATACACAATATCAGTGTATTCAGCCCACAAATTCGAGAATCCAGAATAGAACTCCTCTATAGACAAGGCTCCTTGAGAAGAATTGGCGATTTCATACTCTAATTGAAATCTCCTGGCAGAGTTATTTTGCGTGTGGATTCTCTTTAA
This sequence comes from Linaria vulgaris, assembly GCA_948329865.1. Lineage (NCBI taxonomy): Eukaryota > Viridiplantae > Streptophyta > Magnoliopsida > Lamiales > Plantaginaceae > Linaria > Linaria vulgaris. The sequence continues at coordinate 66,266,497 of OX415251.1, forward strand.
ATATTCCCACATAGCCTTGGCTGTCTTGTAGGGTCGGAGATTCATAGTTATATGAGACTCAACAGAGGCAATAATCCACGACATAATCTTAGCATCCTTAGTTTCCCATGCACTCAGTTCTTTTGGATCAGTAGGGGCTGGAGTAGATCCCGCAACGTGACCCCAAAGCTCTTTCCCTTTGACAAACAACTGAAAATGGAAGGCCCATGCTGAGTAATTCTTACCGTTGAACCGAACACACAATGAATCAGTTCCCGACGCCATTAGATCAACAAACAAAAGGAACAAGGAAAGGAATTTCTTTCAAAAAGAAATGAACTAGAAATCTGCGAAGAATCTTTTAACCAAGAAGCATGAACAAGAGTACCCAAAAAAAAGCCCTACAAAATAGGATGTAGAAATCAAAAAAATTCTGGAAATTTTAGTTGGCTCGATACCATGCCAGATTTTGAGTTCCCCCTGTAGAGGTGCTTTCCTTTTCAATATATAGAAGATAGTTTACAATGATAACTACACAATATCTTATCATAATCTACACAGAACTTATCCTATCTTAACAACAAGTCTTATCTATCTAATAAATATAAATCAAATATATATAATAACTAATTACAGAACTAGAAATCTGAAATCTACTGATATTGGTGTACTGAATCTCGGCAGAAACAACATAAGAGGCAAAATCCCAGATACTTTTTCAGTCGATTGTGGCTTGAAAACTCCAGACCTCAGCTCAAACAAGGGACTATTGTGTCTTAAATCACAGTCCTAGCAAATTGCTTTTGTTCAAACTATGCACATGAAATGTAATTCCTTATTCGACCAATTGCTTCTTCACGTCACACTGTGATTTTTATTCCTGGGTAATCTGATACCACTTGTGGCTTCATCTTTTCAAACTTCACTCTTGGTATTCATGTACAATTTAATCAAATTCAGACATTGAAAGTTCTGCATGATATTTCATCTTTCAATTCTCAGGAAGCAAGGAAGGAAGAAAGATGCCTCTTTATGATTGTATGCTTCTTTTGAAACCAAATGTGGCCAAGGAGGCCATGTTGGATTTGGCAGCACGGGTTGGAAAGCATGTTTATAGAAGAAACGGTGTCATTGCAGATATTAAATGCTTTGAACAGCTTGAATTGGGTTATGGAATCAAGAAACTTGATGGCAGATATTATCAGGTACTGTTTCTTTACGCTCTGTTGAAGAATTCTGATGGGGTTTTCAATTTTTACTATTGTTGATGTTTGTTGAGCTTGAAGCTTGTTAGTCTTTTCGATTTAATGTTTCTTTATAATAGAAAACATTCATTGTTGTTATATATTTTTGGTTCAGTTTGTACGTTGTATTGAACTGAAACAAATTCTTCTTCTCTTGATTCTTGTGGAATTACCCACCCATCAAGAATGTAGCATAAAACCGGTTCAATGGAAAGAGCACACAGAAATTCATCTGTTTTGGGCTAGATTAGTTGCTGATGTTGTACATGGACAAGTGATGATCTGTAGCCTGTTTTTTTTTCTTTTATTCCTTGAAAGTATTAATCAGTTAAGTTGTGCAACAGTCTACTTTTGACTTGGTTAGTTTCTCTGCTTGCTCCAGCTTTTTATGTTAAGAGTAGCTCAAAGCTTGTCGTATTATCCTTTCTAATTATATTTCCGCCAGATGAGCTATTGCACTTGATCTAATAACTCTAATTCTTGAACAAGGTAATATTATGCTGCTTTCATGTTCATACTAGTGGAGGCCCATCATGTGACATGTATGGATCATTCACATACTTGTGTTTTTTCTCCATCTATAACTAGTCGGTAGCTCTATGAATCCTATTATTATATCTTCTTTTAGCCGGTTATTACCTGGATGTAGTTTCTGGTGCGCTACATCTATGCTTTATAGAAAATCTTTCATATTGTTTGTTTTAAGAATTTTACAAATTGAGCTATGTACCCGTGTCTCATCTCTCTTTAAGCATCGTTATAAGTTGTCCAGCCGATTCTGCTTACTGATCACTGGTAGGTTTGCGATGTAGGGCCATTTGATGCAGATGACTGTCATGACTCCACCGAGCTTTAACAGTGAGCTATCTTACTTGAACAAGGAAGACCGGTTGTTGCGCTGGCTTTTAGTTAAACACCGTGATATTAAATTTGGACTTGACTTTGACGAAGATGATGTTAGCACGCTAAGGAGTGTTAGGCGCAATCCATATGAAGAAGAAGTTAAGGACGAGGATGACGATGATGACGAGTATGAAGTTGATCATTCTGAAACAATAGAAAGCACCAAGGAATGATGTGGCTACACCATCATGTCTTTGTAGTGCTATTGTGGTTTCCAAGATGTGAAGGCTTCAAGATCAAATAAAACATGAATATTTGTTTTGTATCATGTTATGAACAGTTTGCTTGATATCTGTATAAAAGGATTAAGATCTGTCAGGATGCCTTTGCATGTTTTGAAGATGTGGGATTTGAGAAGATGGCATTGCTGTCATCCTCATATGGCTTCGAGTATTCCTTGAACAGGCAATAACAAGCGTGGTTCTGAAGTGATGGTTAGTTGGATTGAGATTCATTCTCTGTTATTCGAATTAAGTTTTAACCTTGTTTTTTTACTGGATTCTCCAACCCTCTTTGATTTTTCACAGTGAATGAAGAGCGTCAATACCCATTTCTGAATCAAACCAAGCAAGTTAAACTAATGTTAGTTATTAGTAAAGGGGTTGATGAAATTTACGAAAGTTAGAAACAAGAATCTTTTGTTGTTCATTTACCAAGAGTCGTCTTCTCGATTCAATCTTTTCTAATTGAATGTGTCAAAGACAAATTCATGGGAGCTAATAGATAGAGAAATGTGAACTTGTGACACTAAAACACAAAATAAATGAAAAGAAGTGGGGGAGTTGGACCATTTTATGCAATGATTTGGTGGGTCGAGTGGACTTTCAAATGAGGAACGTCTCATATACAATAGGCTATTGTGTCTCTTCTCACAGCGGGGTGGGCCCCATAAACATGGGGCCACAATGGGGCCCGCTCCTCTGTGAGACGGGGAGGCACAACAGCCTGCTATATATTAGACAATCCCCTTTCAAATGTATGATCCTTTAGACTATTGCACCCTCAATTAATTTTTGTTTTTATTTTTGTCACATCAGCCAATGGTCTAGTTTTTCTTGTTTATCTAAAAAAGTTTATGGGGCAAAATTGATTTCCAAATGGGGTTAAATATATGTTGTACAATTATTATCATTCGTGGCTTCATTTAACTTTGTTTGACTCTATTTTGTAACAATAAAGTAGAAAACGAATCCAGACAATAATAGTAACTATTTTTTTGCAAGTTTCTAAACAAAGCTTGTAACGCCCCAAAAATTAGGAAGAAAACAAATTTATATTTTAGTTCTTGAACTTTTATAAATTTTTATTTGTGTCCCCAAATGTTTAGTAAAATTTGCATTTTAGTCCCTAAACTTAAAAGTTAGTCTTTTATTATTCTCTAATCCTAAAACATATATTTCAATTTCAAATCTTAACCAAGATGATGGAATTATCTAGAAAAATTACATAAATAAATAGGTATGTAACAAAGAAACCAAATTATACCTATTTGAATTTTAATTAAAATTAATTGAAGAACTTGATATGCAATCAACCAATTAATGAAGTAAGCCATGACATATTTTTAATGAGGTAAGTCATGACATCCTTAAGAGAATGATTAAAAGATTTTTGTGATTTATTATAAAATAATCAAAATGGGACCTTAATTAAAATTATTTTAACATGATTTTTGCGTATAAATAGTAGGCTTTCTTCCAACAATTTTCACACCCAAAATCATCTCGGTTTTCCTTCTTTCTTCTTATGAATCTCCAAGTTAGTGAGTCTACTTTCAAGAAAAATTTATCCCAAGTTCTTATTTTATCATTTTCTACCCGAAAATACCCCAAAACTTTTATTGCGTAGAATTTATCCATTCGGCCCTGCACCTTAGAAAAATCATAACTAAGTGTAGAAAAATCCTTTTTGCGCAAGGCCAACGGTTGAATACTCCTCATGATGTCCTCTAACTTTTATATGAAGAAATATTTTTCAAATAATGTGATTTAGAATGTCGAAATTCCTAAACCGTTGAGTGGTGTCTGAAAATCCGAAAATATGTTCTATGTTGCAAGAATTATTTAGCATAGCAAACCTTTGTGTTTTCACAAAATCTTGGATTCTCACATCTCTCATAATGATAGAAACCCACAAAGCATAAAAATATTTGAAAACCAAGTTCATTTGGATGTCCGATCAAAGGTAAAACCAAAACTGCGGTGATTTTTCAGTTTATTTGGCACAATCTTTGTTTTCTTAATTTATAAGTTTAATCGCCATCATAATTCAATGTATTTATCACACACATAAACTTAACATGATATAGTATTAGTTATAATTAGATTATTATGATTTATAATCATAAATTGATATTTTTGTGATCTTATTTATAGCATTTAAATGGTAGATTTATCATGTTTAACATACTATTTTCATAAGTCTTACAAGATTATTCTTGCCACTTCATGACCTAACCATCAAACAAGATTATTTATCATCCCTTATCACATGTTTTGATAAACCTCTCATGTTTATATCTTTATATTTAAGTTATAAAACGAGTATATGCATTTTAAACTTACTATGTAAAATAAAGTAATAAATGACTAAGTTATACCTTTAAGGTGTTATTTCGTATGATACTTATTTGATGTGTGGTTATTAAAAGTTCGGAATTAATTAAAGACTAAAAAGATGAGTTTTCCTAGAGTTAGTTAAGTAATATGTTTTTCTTTAAATTCATCATCTAAGATTTTCATGTTTTGTGTAATGACATAAATTAAGCCTATGTGTTACTTTCTAAGATTTACATTGTAACTAGCATTCTTAACAAGAACGTTCTCAATTTCACCAACATGAGAATTGAAGAAAAAATACTAATATTTGTTGTGGTGAATTATAAATCCAGTTGATTAATATTATTTAAAATTTTTAAAGGTTTGACGAATTAATCAACGCCATCAAGGTTCCCCGTACGAGTTAAGGTGAGGTTTCAATTCTAATTTGTTCTAGCCCCGTTTGGCGTCCGGCCCTGAGGAACATGGACAGAAAAGTCACTACTCCATTACCAAACCTCGAACAACCTATATTTCATCATAATCATGTTTGGCATCTCATCTCATAACATTATTTTCTTACTCATCGTTAAATCATATTCAATCATTTATTATTTATCATATCTAATCATAATCATGATAATTCTCCAATATTATAATCTCTTCTCATGGTTCTTGAATTGTGCAAAGAGCAACGAACTATGTTTGGGACATGTAGCTCAAGGAGCAACGGATATTATCCGATTTACTAGCTTGTTTGTTTAGGACATGTTGGGCCCAAAGATTGAGTCGAGTTACTGTCGGGCAGTAAGGACTGTCGGTTTAAGTAATTTTGCTTGATACCCATCTATCTAAGCGCCACTTGCAGTCAGGAGTTGGCTATAACCCGCGTGCTGGATCGACATGTACTTGAGCATGTCTCTTGATTGTTTGCGAGGTCACTCCTCGTCGGGAGGTATAAGGTAGAATAATAGAAATCATACGACTAGATTTGTTTATTGTTAAGCACAAGTTCATTAACTGTTCTATGAAAACTCCAGTACCATTACTACATCAAATTGTCTAGTTGAACTGTTTCTATTAGTAAGATCACTCCCGAAATGTATCCAGTAGGTCAATGTTAATTCTTGCATTTCCAGTTCTTTTATATGAATCTCACTAAGTCATTGGAGACTTATTCCTTGTTTCTTCTGTCCATTCCTCAGGATAAAATCAACATGGCAGCATGGACCAAGTGAATAATTGTTCAAGCGTGCATTTTGGAATATTCGTGTTTTTTCATTAGTGCATAACCATTAAAATAGTCACATTATTTGTAATACCAAGACTTCCGCTGTATATATCAAAATATAATTTATAAAACGTGTATGGTTTTGATCCTGAACAAGTGAGACCCCTTCCTATGAGTTGCGCTTTAGTCTGGATTGTGTAAAGTGGCTGGCCACCACTGAACCAACTCGGATCGGAGCATGGCCCGTGGGGCGCGGTTTCCACCAGCCCTTGGCAATTATGTTCAGTCACTCAAGTTGAAGAAATCAAACAAATGCTAAGAATGATACCAATCCTAATAGTCACCTTCATTCCTAGCACTATGATAGCACAAATCAACACTCTCTTTACCAAACAAGGCACCACTCTCGATCGAACCATTGACCACTTCCAAATCCCGCCCGCTAGCTTAGCTGGACTCGTCACCATATCCATGTTAGTCTAAGTCGTGATATATGATCGTTTCTTCGTGGGTGCTATCAAAAAATGGACAAGAAACTAAAGAGGCATTACCCGTCTTCAAAGAATGGTAATTGGCATGATCATTCACATAATTCTAATGGTCATCGCCTCGTTGACTGAATGGCATAGACTCCGTGTTGCCGAGAGAAATGGCCTAGTTTGAAATGAAAATGAAGTCCCTTTATCAATCTTCATATTGTTGCCTCAATTTTTACTAATGGGAACCACATACGCGTTTTTTGAAGTGGCCAAGATCGAGTTTTTCTATGATCAAGTGCCTGGGAGTATGAAAAGCTTGGGGACATCTTATTCTATGACTAGTCTTGGAGTTAGGAACTTAATAAGTATGCTTCTTTTATCAATGACTTCGCGAATCACTAAGCGACATGGGCATGGAGGATGGGTGCAGAACAATCTTCACGAGCCGCATTTGGACTATTATTATGCGTTTTTGGCGATATTGAACTTTTTGAACTTAAGGGTTGCGCAAATACACCACAATTAACAAGAAAATGACTTGTAAAGAAACTAATGTTCTCTAATTAATTGCAACTCTAGACGTGCTATGTATGCTTTTGTTATATTTTAAGAACAAAATACAGACTCGAAAATGGAAAGATTTGATTGAAATAACTAAGTCTGTCTAGTGTTTAGTCATAATATGCTTCGACACTTAGTGACTTAGGTAACAATCCTCAAATTGGACGGTCACACACTCCACTCACACCTGCAACTATAATTAAGGGTCGGTATATAAATTCTTATAATTATCGTTTAGTATTTAATAATTTACAAAACACTGCACGTAATAACCCAAATTATCAAATATATACCTGAACACATTCTAACGCAAAACCAAGTCTATTTTGTGAAAAACCAATATATATTTCCAAACAATTCCGGTCCTCAACAGTATTTTGCTATTTTTGTTTTTGTATTCCATACCGATTGGATATTTATTTTAGTAATTAGACGTTTTTAACCATTTGATTGACTTAGTACCTGACAACATGAAATTAATCGAGTAGGGTAATTCCTTAATTATCAAAAATATGTGATTTGAAACGCAATTCTCGTGATTCGTATAGAGAAAATTGTATGAATGTGAGAGCTTATATGAAGGAGAGCTCCCCAATTAAGAAGACTCTTAATGTGTAAAAAGAGAGATAACTTGGTAAATAAAGAGGAAATATATTGCTTTTAAGTGGATATAGAGTACAAGTGTGTTATCTCAATCTGAGTTGGTTTACAATGTTGATCTAGCCTTCAATTTATAAGATCACGGACGTTCAAGTGGGATTGGTCGCCTGTCCTCCATAAATGACGAAAATGGGAGTCCACAAATATTGCTTCTGGTAGACAGTCTACTGGCATTAGTTTAATGCGAGCGACCTGTGAATTAAAGAAGATCATGTCGTGATGGCCACCTAACATTCTTTTATGATACGCGTGATTGGTGCTCCAAGTGGGGAGTGTCAGTGGTCCTTCATTTGATACGAGCGACATTTTCATGTTTTTATGGCCGTGTTTGATACTTATTACGTGGGTCTTTCGTGATAAGATCCTCTTTTCGGGGGTAACCTGGTATGTTTCTGGTTTGGTATATTTATATATTACCAATACCTTTTTGGTTAATTAATATACTTAAATTAAATGATGATATGTTTTTAAAAAACATATAAAAGTATCAGTAATATTTACAAATTAATTATTTTCCATCTATAAATATAAGTGGTTATCTTAGTTTGAATTTTACGATACATTTGTCGTCGTAGGATGATGGTACCAAAATTCAAAAGAGAAGAATATCATATTCAATCCAATCTTCAAGAAAATTGTTAATATGGTCTCAATAATAATCTACCATAATTTATGTATCTACATTATGGCGTTGATAGTTGTCATTCTCTTTTGGTAAGAAATATTGGTGCTTCTTAGAATTATAGTAAGTTTATGTTTCTTGATTCTTCACTAATATTCACATTCTTGCCGGCATAGAGCGCAAAAAGGTAATTGGTTGGAGATCTAGAACGGTTTCAAGGCATAATATCTTATTCCTTAAAATTATGATATAGATAGATTCATTAATAATATATAATAATTCACTTTACCTTTGTATATAGGTTCTTATGATTATATGGCAGTACAACCATAAATTCGCCATAGCAACACAAATACAAGGTATTAACTAATTTCTGTCTTGATAGAGAGTACTTGTTTAATGAATATTGAGTAGTTAATATTGTTCTAATAAGTAGTTAGAACTTAAGTTTCTCAATTTGCAATATACACTTACAAGATTTATGTTTTTTTTTAAACAAAAAGAGAAAATATGTAACTTTTCTATCATACAATAAAATCATTGGCATGGAGCAAAATAATGAAGCTTCTATAAACATGGATTACTGTCATAGAATGGAAATGCTGGTTTTTTCATGTGGTTTTTTTTATCATTATTTTGTTTTTAGTTTGAATCTGATATACAATGGTGAATATTTAATTATGTTATTCAAGTGTACTTTTCAAGTTATGACTTTTTTTAATACAATTTTCAGTTTTTTGGGAATTTTATCAAATATATTTGATTTATTGAATAATTTAGAGTCCATCTATAGACCAATTTTTTTAAAATTACTGCTAATTCTTCGCAAGAAATTAAGCTTCGAGAGATGGAAAAACATAAGTAAAGAAAATCATGTACGGCCTAACAAAATATCATAAAAGAAAATAGAAAGTTTTGTGTAATATGAAAATTTTGAGGCTTAAGTTAAATTAACAAAGGTTTGTAAATGGGTGTGCATAGTAACCGTAATCGACTAAATCGGCCAATAACCAATCCAGTGGTTTAATTTTTTAACCGAACCAACTGATGGGTGCGGTGTATGGTTTGAAAGTCAAAACTGAAATCATATATGATTTGATTTTAGTTTATACCCTCGGTCAACCGAACCAAACCGAAACTACATTTTTATTGGCCTTATTATTCAATAGTATAATATCCTAATACTCTAAACTATTAAATTTATATTTAATATGAATAAAATTAAGTAAGTAGATGAAGTCATAAAACATCTATACTATAAGAAAACAGATTTCTGGTAACAAAACATTGGTCAAACAACCATTTTGTTACAAATCGACGAGCAATGGTAACGAAAAAGAAATTTTGTTACCAAAATTTGCACTTTACGTAACATGATTTATCGTTTGTTACCAAAGCTTTGCCGTCGTTACAATAAATTCTTATGGTAACTAACACATATATTTGTTACTAAAAATATGGAATTTTGTTACGCAGACTATATTATTTGGTGACAAATTAAATCAACAATTTCGTGATGATTTCCGTTATTAGTTGCCAATTGTATAAATTTAGTTAAGTTCATAAAATTAGTAACTTTACTTAGTACTTATCTATACGGATACGGGGATATGTATCCGACACGATACGGACACGGCGACACATATTTTTAAAAATTACATGATTCGACACGGCATGGACACGTCGAAAATTTTAATATTTGTTATCAATATAAATCTAACAACATTAAAACAATACATGTGTAAATTTTACTTATAAGTGTAAAGTGATGAATATAAACACACACAAAGAACAAATTGGCAAACCATAATTCGTCTATCTCGAATTTAAATGCATTTCAACCACAAATTTAGTCTCAAGTTTAGATGCTATTCTAATACAAATATTAAAAAGTTATACAACCCGTCAAACTCCAAAAAACTAAAGAGTAATACAATAATTTAATAAGAACTTTGACCACTTCTTGCTTGTTCGACTCCTTCTTCAACAAATATAGTTGACTCATATTCGGGTTCATCAAGGGAGAGATTAGCAAGTAATCAAAATTATTTGTTGAATAAGAATCAAGTAATCAAGCAATAACAAATTGAAGCTTATGTAAAATAGTTAAAATAAAGAAAATCCGAAAGGAAAATAAAAGGAAAAGAAGAATCACCTTGATTGGAAGTTTGGAAGTCCCTCAAAGTGCTGGGTCGCGTTCAACAAATTAGAAGGAAGATTGATTTGTTAAATTATTTTTTAGCCTTCTTTTAATTTTTTGTGTTTAATAATGTAGTAAAATACATTTTTAGGAGTTGATTCTATAGTTATTACGTTTTAACCCACCATAGTTTTGATGGCATGTAATAGAAACCCAAACGTGTCATACAAGTGTCGGACACGCATAAGAAATGTGTCCGACATGCGTGTCCTAATATTTTTTTTAAATAAAAATTAAGGACACGCCACGTGGCGTATTGGACACGTATCTGAGGCGTGTCCGAGGATTATTCGTGTCCCCCGCGTATCCGACACAATATTTTTTAAAATTTTAAAGTATCCGTGCAACATAGGTACTTATTCGAAAGAAAATTAATGATTTTTTTATAAAAGTTGATCACAATTAATTATCACATTTATATGATAAGTGTATAAAGAGTAATTAGTGGTCGGATAATTACAAATATATGAAATATAAGGATTATTTTGGTGTCTTCTCTTGGATGAGTCTCAGCCTAATTCATGTGTGTGACTTAAGAGTGGTTTAAGTGGAGTACTATATCAATTTGACGTGAAGTGTTGAGTTATGCGATTTGCCTAGGAAAAGACCGTGCATCCGATATTTTTTCATTGGTCTTGCTCTAGGTCACATAATCCTTCACATCATCAAAGTTTTCGGCGCACCGGTCTCGCACTGGCGCATTCAGTCCCCGTACTTCGCACTGAGACGCATTATGAATTCTTAGTTCTCGCACTAAGATTTCTTAGTTCTTTTATTTAAATTTAATGAATAATCTTAGAAAATTTGCAAAGACGAAACAAATGAATGATAATAAAGAAGAGTCGAAGCAGATCGAGAACAAAACTATGTTGAAAATAAAATTTTATAGAATATTGGAAGTAATTTAAGACTTATACTTTTGTCTTGCCACCATAATAATTTAAAAAATATTATATAAAATTAATTATCATGAGTAATTATTAAGCAATACTCAAATATATACGAAATTATACATCAATATCTAATATTTAATTATTTTTAATAAACGCATTAAGGCGCATTGAAATTTATGTATTTTTAAATTTGGCGAACTGGCGCACCCGCATCCGCACTTGCACTCGCACCCGCATCCGTCTTATGTGACCTAGGTCTTGCTCTTAATTGCAAAGCACGCCAGCTAATAAAGAAAAGACACATGATGTAAAACCAATTATAGTAATTAACTCTAAATAAAAGAATTCAGAAGCATAATTCGTTAGTTATCGAATCAATGATTCGACATATAAAAGGAAATTTGATTAGGTAATTTTAAAAGCGGTATAATTTTTTTTGGATCAAACTCGATAATTATCAAACTTCGTACAATAGTTTCCAGTTCATTTGCTATATAGCTGGACTCATTTTGTAAATTATTTCTAAAATAGATTGGCACTATTGCGCCTTAAAAATTAAGAAGAAAGTGTGATAAATAGTACATATTACATAGCATACTTCGAAACACACAATACCAAAATTATAATATGTTCACTAGGGGTGTTTGCGAGCGGTTTTTGGCGGGTGCGCACAAGAAAATCTATCATACCCAAGTTCAGCGGGTTACCGATTTTCCAAACTGTGCGGGTGCATTTAATTTGCAACCAGTGGGGGTTGCGGTTGGGTAGCGGGCGGTTGACGGGTTTCATGGCTAGAAAAAAAAAACAAAAAAATATGAATAAAAAAGTTTATATGATTATTTATCAAAAACAACCATGTAACACTAGAAATAAGTTCTCACAAAAATAAAATTATAGTATTTTGGACATATAACTTCTTTATTTATAATATAATATAACACAATTACTTACCAATATATATTGCAAGAATGAAAAATTACACCCTCACTCTAATTATGTAAGAATATTCAACTAGTAAATTTGAAGACATTTATTAGCAAGGTATATTATGCATATAACTATAAAACAAATTAAATATTCTCATTAAATAATTATCTAAACATATTTGTTGTAATTTTCATCTTTCTCATTTATTTACTATTAAAAGTTTATAATAGAAACAAATTGTATGGATTAAGCGGGTGACGGGCGGGTGACAAGGTAAACCCACCACCTGACCGACGATGGGCGGGTTGCTACAAAATCAACCCGCCTACACGTGCAAAAAAATAAAACCATGGAGGGTGCAGGTGAGAAGGGACGGGACGGGACGGGTGGGTGAACGAGTTTTTGAACACCCCTAACGTTCACCCACTATTAGTGGAGTGCTGACTTGATAGCAGAGCGAGTACGACTTGTATTAAGACTGAAAACGGCGAATTGACAACTCTAGTAGTACTGCGCCGTCACGCGACCATTAAAACACACGGGAGACAGCCGTCAATGGCATCGGAGATGCTAATCTCCGACTGCCCTAACCCCCCAATTGTGAACCCCGACTCTGAAATTGGCTTCAAATTCGCAGCGTCATCCGGAACTCAGAAACGCCAACGTCAAGCGTACGACTTCGAGAAGGAATCACAATTTGGACGCCCCGAACATCGACAGATTGAACATCACCAACAGGGGACTACAAAGGGCCAATCATACGCAAGCATGGTTAAACATAAAGACGTCTTTATCGACAACGAGAGAATCATTGATGCGCTTGGAAAAATAAGGGTTTTGGACCCGAATTCTGAAATCCCCTTTCCGACGGTGGAATTTGCCGATGATCTGTATCAATCCATGTGTGACCCCTGGAAAAATACAATCCTAATCAGAGTGGTAGGGAGGCCGTGGTATTTTCCGAGCCTGGTGAATAGATTGAGTTCGATGTGGAAACTAAATGTGGGAAGCAATTTGGTGGATTTGAGTAATGGCTACTATTGCCTTCGGGGTCTAACGCCACAACAACGTGAATTCATTCTAACGCAAGGGCCATGGAACTCGCCGGAAGCTTTCTCCATATCCGATGTTGGGCGCCCGATTTTGATCAGGAAGACGACTCAATCAATTGCGCGATAACATGGATCAGGACTTTGAAATTACCTCTCGAAATGTTTGGGGAAGCGGCGATAAAGCGATTGCGAGTAGCGTCAGAGATCCAATTAAAATTGACGGAAATACTTTCACGGTCGCGAGGGGAAAATTCGCAAGAGTCTGTGTCCAAGTGTCGACGGACAAACCACTGACAAGAGGCATCCATATCAGAGGAAAAGTGTATCAAGTGGTTTACGAGAATTTGCCATCACTCTGCTATACGTGCGGTAGGGTCGGCCGCAATACGAAATCTTGCAAGGAGAAAGAAAGTCCAGTGTTGGGAGATGCTGCGTTAGACTCACAAATGGAGACAGATAATGCACCAAGGAGTATGGCTGCAAAATCGATTAATTGGCTAATCGAAAAATCCAAGAATGATGAGTATGGGGAATGGATGATGGTGAACCGGAATAAGGGAACAAATATGCGAGGCGCGGTGGAGTCTAAAGCAAAGGAATTGAGTAGGAAACTGGAGGGGAGGAATGTCACGCTCTTAAAAAAAGGGGCAAAATCAATTAAGGAAAATATTCAGGAGCGTGGCGAAGGAGTCGAATTCCACCCGGGAAAGGAATCCACGATCGAACAGACAACTAAAGGAAAAAGAGTCCTTCCAAAATATTTAAATAGCAACAGTGGAAAATTGCCTTCATTGGGAAAGAAAAAAGGAAATATTGCTAGGAAAGGGGCGGCCGACCTGAGACTTACTAGATAGAAGAATTCCTTCGAGGTTTTGAGTGATTCAGAGGTAGTTTCTGAGGAGCAAAACACATCGCGTGAAGTTTTAGCTCTCGGTGGTAATTCTTCATCAATTCCTATCGATGGCGCAGGAAGAAGAGCTCAACATCAACATGGAGAACGGCGGGTTGATAGTGCAAATTCCGCAAGATTTTTGGGAAATAGTCACAATGGCGAACTCATTCGTCGGACCCTCGAAGATATTACTAATAGATTCGAGAACAATCCAAGTGATGGAAGTGTCGTCGAAAATATGGGAATTCGAGATCAACACCCATATGATAGAGAGATTCGTGAACGTAATCATGTGGTGGCAGAGGTTCAATATGACCGAGTGGGAACAAAATCGACAGGATCACTTGGTGAGGGAAACCATATGGCAGATGACGCAACAATGGGGGGGGGGGGGGCTTTGATAATCCCGTCCATCCTACCCATATTGATAATTTTCCGATGAAGGTTGTTAATGGAATTGTCAAGGCGCGGGTCATATTGACTTCGCCCCCAATTTCCGTGATCTCGTGAGAATCCATAATCCCGATGTGGTATTTTTACTAGAGACGAGGGTGACACTGGAGATAACGTATGAAATTGCGCCTCACATGGGATACTCGGACTACTGTATTGCACCCACCGAAGGAATGGATGGCGGGTTATGGATGTTTTGGAATAGTGACAATATTGATGTCGAAATCTTGAATGTCGATGACCAAGGTATACACGCAAAAGTTGGGCCGAAAAAACAAGCGAAGTGGAATCTTTCCAGAATTTATGCTAAACCTCATGCGGACTCAAATGCTCGTATTTTTGGGCAACTCAAACGTATGGCGCAACATATGGATACGCCGTGGCTTGTGCAAGGCGACTTCAATGAGATTTGCTATTCTCACGGAAAAAGTGGAGGGCGGGCTAATGTTTTGGGGAGATGCCGAGCCTTCTTTAAGTGGATAGAGAGTTGGCGTTTTGTTCGACCTTGGCTTTAAGGGCCCGAAATTTACATGGTCAAACAAGCGCCGCGGGGGGGGGGGGGGGGGGGGGGGTGACTAATCAGAGAAAGAATCGATAGAGCGCTCGCCAACATGTAGTGGCTAGAGATGTTTCCAAACAATGAGGTGTATCATCTCCCTCGAACTCACGGGGATCATCATCCGATACTCACAAATTGCTTGGGATCTCTACGGATGAATAAGACTAGACTGTTCCGTTTTGAAGAGATGTGGACGAGACACCCCGATTGTGAAAAAATAATTAGAGGGGCTTAGGCTGGTCGAAATATCATTATTGAGGCGATAGATGCTGTCCCGGGGGTGATGGAACCTTGGAATAAAAATTGCTTTGGCAATATTTTCAAGAACAAAAGAATTCTTTTGCGGCGCATCGAAGGAGCACAAAAAAAAACTTGCTGTTAGGCCGAACGACTACCTTGAGAAACTCGAGGTGCAGCTGATCTCCGAGTATAATGAGGTCCTCCGGAGGGAAGAGATTTATTGGCGTCAAAAATCGAGGGTAAAATGGCTCAAAGAAGGGGATAGGAACACAACTTTTTTCCATAGATCAACACTTATCCGTCGGAAAAAAATAAAGTCCTTATGCTTAAAATTGACGACACTTGGTGCCGAGACTAAGATACCCTCAAGTCGCACGCGAGGGGATATTTTCAGAGTTTGTTCAAGGGTACTGCGACAACGGGGCATGATCTTCCGATTTCACGATTGCAAGTGCAATTGGATAGAGATGAGGCAGGTTTGGTTGGACGTGAGGTCACTGTGGATGAACTCAAAGACGCGGTTTGGAAAACTCATCCAAAAAAGGCTCCCGACCCGGATGGAATTCAAGCGTTTTTCTTCCAAATATTTTGGGAGTGGACGAGGGAATAACTATTTGCGTTTGTGTCATTTGCGTTCAAGAATGGGAACTTCAACCCGCGCGTGTGTGAAGCGCATCTTTGCCTTATTCCGAAGGTAAATGACCCGACACTAATTTCACAGTTCAGGCCGATATCCTAGTGTAACGTGATTTATAAATTCATCACAAAGTGTGTTACCTTGAGATTGAAAGATTTTATGCCTAGGATAACTGCCCCGACGCAATCTAGTTTTATCAAGGGTCAGAGTACCCAGGATAATATTTTTGCCATGCAAGAAATCCTCCACTCTTTCCGAGCAAAGTAGAAAAATAAAACGGGGTGTATGATTCTCAAGCTCGATCTTGAAAAAGCATATGATAAAATTAGTTGGACTTTTTTGGAAGACACGCCATGGCCTTTGGATTTCTGAAGAATATTATTGAGCTCATTCTTTTTTGTGTCCGTAACGCTTCAACTAAAGTGTTATGGAACGGGGAGCCGTTAGAAGCGTTTGAGCATGGATGTGGACTACGACAAAGCGACCCCCTCTCGCCGTATCTCTTTGTTCTTTGTGTGGAAAGGTTGTCATACCTTATCCATGAAGCAGTCAGCGAGGGTGAATGGGAACCACTTGTCCCATGCCGAGGAGGGCCGCGAATATCGCATCTATTTTTCACGGATGATCTTATACTCATGGGGAGAGGCACGGTGCGAACGGCTCGGTGTATGAAGCATATTCTCGATAGGTTTTGCCTCGCATCAGGGCTGCGTTTAAATGAGGACAAGTCGAAGGTGTTTTTCTCCAATGACGGAGGATTGAGCATAAAAAGAAGGATTTGCGCAATTTTGGGATTTGCGCGCACCACGTCTCTCGGTAGATACCTGGGTGCGAACCTCATTCATGGACGGATCGGACGTGAGAAATTCAACGAACATTTTGATAAGCTCGCGGCACGCGGAATGTGTTGGAACAGAATAAATCTCTCTTTGGCGGGGAGAACTACCCTAGTTCAGTCAGTTTCAACGGCCATTCCTATACACATTATGCAATCATGTTGACTCCCGAAAAAGATTTGCGACCGAATTGACAAGTTTAATCGAGATTTCCTCTGGTCGAACGACCCAAACGCGCGGAAAATACATCTTGTGGGGTGGCAGCGTGTCTTGCGTAGCAAAAAAGAGGGTGGTTTAGGGATTCGGTCTGCTCATTTCAACAATGAGGCTTTGCTATCTAAAATTGGTTGGAAAATTCTTGAACAGGAGAAGAACGTTTGGACCGAGTTGGTGAACGCCAAATATTTGAAGAACGTCCAGATTGATAGATACATGGTAAAGCCGTACGATAGCGCCACTTGGAAGGGCATTATTAAGTGTATGAAGCTTATTAATCCGTGTGTGCGTTGGAAGATTGGAAACGGGGAAAGGATCTCATTTTGGTTCGATAATTGGCTAGGAGAGGCAAGATTGTGCGAGGTTATCGAGAGCATAAATCATGAAGACTTGGGGATCCATCTTAGGGATGTGCTGGACGAATTTGGAGATTGGAATCTGGGTATGCTTCGCACGGTTTTGCCACAAGCCTGGGAGGATAAAATTGTTCAAACGCATGTGGTGTTGAGCGACAAAGAGGATAGGCCGATTTGGAATCCTATGGCGGACGGGAAATTTACGTGCAAAAGTGCGTATATGGAACTATTTAAGAGATACTCCGTGATTGCACGCTCGCCAGCGAGAAACAATTGGGTTTGGAGCACTTCGTGCAACAACAAAATACGCTTCTTTATTTGGCTTGCAAGTCAGAATAAGATAGCGACGAATATGCTTAGGAAAGAAAGGAAGATCACAAACGACGATAGCTGCTATTGGTGTCCGAATGCAAAAGAATCGGCCATTCATGTTCTTCGGGACTATCCGCATGCGTGTAAGGTTTGGAAGATTCTTATCCCGTGCGCACGATGGAATGAGTTTTTCGGTTTAAATGAGAGATCTTGGTTGAAGGAAAATCTGGGAGTTGTGGAGGAAATTAGTCATCCAATCCCGAGAACCGCATGGAATGTTATTTTCGCGGCGACAATTTGGTGCATCTGGAAAGCAAGAAACTCACGCCTCTTTGAGAGAACTTCGATCAAACCTTATGCGACATTATGCAAAATCAAGCAATACTGCGGTGACTTCGCTCTTGTCATGAATCCGAAGGAGAAGAAAAGGGATGCACGGTGGAACAAGCCGAAAGCGGGTTGGTGCAAACTAAATACGGATGGGAGTGTACATACGACAAATAACTCCGGTGTTTACGGGGGGCTGTTAAGAGATGAGAAAGGAAGTTGGCTGTGGGGTTTTGCGAGGAAGGTGAGCACCCCGACTATGCTAGAGACCGAGCTCGAGGCCATCCGGTTGGGACTTATGCTCGCTTGGGAATAAAGAATACAACTGATAGAAGTTGAGACAGACTCGGAAGAAGCTTTTCATATTATCATGGACACCTCAATCGGTGACCATGCTCTACAAAGAACTATTGATGACTGTCGTTCATTGCTCCACAAACCGTGGGATCACTCCTTCCGTTGGGTGAATAGAGAGGCAAATAAGGCAGTGGATGCTATAACAAAGATTCCAGTGACATTTGCGGATGGGACAAAATTGTTCTCGACCCCTCCCCCTAGTTTAGCGGATATTTTGTACGCGGATAGTGCCTAAGAGCTTGTTTTTCCTTTAGATACCAAAAAAAAAAAAATATAATAGTTAATTTTGTAATTAGTTATACTTTAGTGTTTTCCTTAATAAAAGCTTACTTATTATTAAAGCTTACTTATTATTAATTATGAAACTCAGCTCTTAAGTAACAATTAAATAGATTTAGAGCAATACGCACATCACTCTTGGCGGGAAGAATAGCACACCGAGCGAGAACTTTCAGCGTCAAATGAAATCCTCACCAATTAAGGTTGGAAAGGGTTCTAATTTCTGAAATTGAGGGAAGGGAATCGACAATCAAAGTATTTCAGGTGAAATGCGTAAACCCTACTTAATTTATTTCTTTACAATCTCTGTAATTTTTCTTCTAGTTTGTTTACTGTATCTATTGCTCTAAGTTTTCCATTTATTCAACAGATCTTTGGTACGACAAACAAGAAGCACAGAATTTGATCATGGCCTGTTTGGTTTTTGATCGTTTTAATTGATTTGTTTGATTTGTTGATGGGTCTGTTTGATTCATTGATATCCGTGTTCGATTTTGATGGGGTAGGGGAGTGTCTGATATGCTCCTAGGGGCACACTTCTGTGAGTGCACAGAGTTGTGCCCCTAGGAGCATATCAGACACATCCAGGTTGTTTTAGTTGGGGTGCTTGATTATTAAGTATGTTGTTAGTTGGGGTGCTTGATTGTTAAGTATGTTGTTTCAGTATGATTAACCATTTATGGTATTCAATCTGTCGGAGGGCATACATATAATGCTACCTATAGTTGGTGGCTGTCTGAATTGACATTACTTTTCTTTTCTTTTCTCTTTTTCATTTGACGTATGCTTATATATGTAGACTCCTTGTGTTTGGTAGATCCGTTTGGTAAATTAGATTCAGGGTGAAGTATGAAATTTTAAATTTGAGATATATTCGGTGAGAACATCAATATTTTATTGGAGTATGGGTAGCATAAACTTTGTAATTTAACAATGAAGTTTAAATTTTACACGACATTTAATCAAAGTTTCTAGCCGCTCGGCTAATTTCCTCTTGTTGGAAATCATACAGATATAGTCGCAGATGAGTAGTCTGATGAGGATATTTTAGGAAGGTCTAGATTATTATTCTGGGCCAGCCTAATTAAATTGGGCCCAACAAGTTCTATACCGAATTACGGCCATTCGATCTAATGCTAGATCGAATCAGTCCCATTCGATCTACCTAATCCGACATACATGCGGGACCCATGAGACAGATTCTATAAATACCCCGTCCCCCAACGTTTTCAGACACATTATATACTCGATACACATTCACATGAACTCGATCGATACTCGCCCAATTCGATCTTCTATCCTATTCGACATAGGATCCGGTTCGATACATGACTAGATCGAATCGTTCCCATTCGAGATTCTCCAGGATAGAACTTATATCATTCGAGGTAACTCTGATTCGATTTAGGGCAGCGTCGAACCACCGCTATTCGAGATTCGTGTATCTAGAGTAATTTTATACTTGTAATATAAGGTATGTGTTCCGGACCAAGATACTTCATACCTTGTAATAGATTAGCATATTTGTGGCCTAGTCATGCCTATTGTAACAGTTACTGGTGTATTGCAACCCGGACAAAATAAGATCAAAATATTGGCGCCGTCTGTGGGGACATCATTTAAATTGTGTTTAGATATAAGTAGATAGCATGACAAAGAGACGATGTGTTCCATCAGGCGGAATAGTCAAAGCAAGAAAGAAAACCCGAATGAGTAGAGATGAGAATGGAAAGAGACCCGAATCTCAAGAGTGAGGTCGGGAGAAAGCTGAAAATCAGTTAGTCAAGCAGTGGTAAGAATGCAAAATGGAGCCACTCGGGGAGTTCAAAATAGTTCAGCTATTCAGGGAAAGTGCGGACAAAATCATAAAAATTGGAGCAGATATGGATCTAGAGATAGAGGCTGCGTTGGTAGATTATCTCAGACGTAACTCAGATATTTTTGCCTGGACCGATTCTGATTTGCATGAAATAGATCCCAGAATCATAGTGCACCGGCTAAATGTCGATAAGAATGCAAAACCGATGAGGCAGAAGAAACAAAATTTTAGCAAAGAAAAGAATGAAGCCGCCGAAAAAGAAGTGCATGAGCTTTTAGCGGCCTGACATATTTACGCGTTGAGATTCTCAGAATGGATGAGCAACGTTGTATTGGTTTTGAAGAAGGAGGCAACCTGGAGGATGTGTGTGGATTACACTCACATGAATAAGCATTGCCCAAGAGACCCGTTTCCCTTACTCAGAATAGATTTGTTAGTCGATTTGACTGCGGGATGCGCATTATTGAGTATGATGGATGCCAAGAGCGGTTTTCACACGATCTTCATGGCTGTGGATGATCAGAACAAAATGGCACTTGTAACGGACACATAGGTATATTATTATAGGGGAATGCCATTCGGTCTAAAGAACGCTGGAGAAACCTTCCAAAGACTCGTCGCGAAGATGTTTAATCTTCAGATAGGGAAATCCATGGAAGTGTACATTGACGATATGCTTGTCAAAAGTCTAAAGGCGAAAAAACATGTACGTCATTTGGATAAAGCATTTGCTATCATGAAAGCTTATGGAATGAAGCTGAGCCCGAAAAAATGCACATCTGGAGTGACTGGGAGGAAACTTCTGGGATATGTAGTGAACGAAAGAGGAATAGAGGCCAACCCTGATAAAATCAGGGTAATGCTAGATTTGCCCTCACCAAGAACGGTAAATGTTTGGTTGGCCGCTTGACAGCATTGGGTAGATTTATATCGTCTTTGGCAGAAAATAATCTGTTGTTTTTCAAGGTTATGAGAAAAAGCAAGGATTTTACCTGGGCACCAGAATATGAGGAGGCCTTAGTCCACCACTTCTGGCCAAACCAGAAGAAAATGAGATGTTGTATTTGTACTAAGCCGTGTCTTCCCATGCCATCAGTACAGTTTTAGTGAAACAAACGGGATCTTAGCAATTACCCATCTACTATGCGAGCAGAGTTCTGCAAGGTGCGGAAAGGAATTATTTGGAGATAGAGTTGTTTACTCTAGCAATCGTAGCCATGACGCGGAAGCTAAGGCCGTATTTTCAATCTCACTCAATCATAATTGTTACGGATAGGCCGTTTAAGCAAGTACTAGCGAGACCCGAGACCTCTGGCAGATTGGTCAAATGGACAATCGAACTTAGTGAATTCGATTTAGAATTCAGGCCCTGAACTTCTATCAAAGCGCAGGCATAGGCAAATTTCATGGCCGAGACACTAGGCAATAGTGTGGCGGGGTCCACAAATTACATGTATTCAATATCAGACCAAGCAGGAACCAGTAGGGCTACCACCACATGGGTTTTACATACCGATGGCTCCGTCACGAGGAGAGGAGTTGGAGTCCATTTATTATCTCCTGATCACCGGGAGTTCAAATTTGTCGTTATCTTGAACTACATGGTGACCAACAATGAAGTTGAATACGAAGTTGTGATAGTAAAGATAAATCTGGCATTAACACTCAACATAGAGCATTTGGATGTGCTCACCGATTCTTTGCTAGTAGAGAACCATTTTTCGGGTAAATACAATACAAGAGAGGAAACGATGAAATTGTACGGTGAAGAGGTTAAAATATTGGCAGAATGCTTCAGTTTTTTTGATATCTCTTAGGTTTCGGGCGACGAAAATAGCAAGGCCGATGCATTGTCCAAGTTTGCCAGTTCTTCGAAAATCCTATTCAAGAAGCGAGTTACATTATTGGCAACTAACAAGCCATTGATCGGGATATCGAAATATAATAGCGCTAAGGCAAGAATCGAATACATAATGTCAATCAAAGAGGATCCGTCATGGAAGGACGAGATCATGACTTATTTGGTGGTCGGAATATTACCTACGGACCCGAACGCGCGTCGCATGATGCGTTATAAGGTTTACAGGTTCACAATTCACAATGGAGAACTATACAAACAGTCATTTGAAGGTCCATTGCTTCGTTGTCTGACTCCAACCTAGGCTGATTATGTTATGAAGGAAATCCACGCGGGCTATTGTGGAAATCATTCTGGGGGCCGAGCATTGGCCCAGCGAGTTCTACGTCAAGGTTACTATTGGCCTACTCTGCTGAAAGAAGACACAACTTTCTCACGGTGTTGTGATAGTTGTCAGTACCATGCTCGTCTCATTCATAGGACGGCAAAACCACTACAGCCTCTCGACGTAGCGTGCCACTTTGACCAGTGAGGAATCAACATTGTCGGACCAGTACCGGTGGCCAAGGGCCAGAAGAGATTTTTGGTCGTGGCTGTGGAATATTATACCAAGTGGGTTGAAGCTGAGGCCATGTCGGCCATAATAGAGAATAACATGATCGAATTCATATGGAAGAATATCATCTGCCATTTCAGAATTCTCAGGCATATGGTATGCGACAATGGTCGACAGTTCATTGGAAAGGAAATCAAATCCTGGTTCACGGAATTGCGGATCTCCCACAATATGACCTCCGTTTACCACCCTCAGTCGAACGGACACGTGGAGTCCACCAATAATATAGTGAAAGATTACCTCGAGAGGAGATTGAGAGACACCGAGAAAAGCTGGACAGAGGAGCTTCTAGGAATACTATGGGCTTATAGAACGACTCACAGGACATCGACATGGGAGACGCCATTCGTTCTAGTCTATGGGACGGAGGCGGTTCTACCGGCCAAGATAGGAATTCCTAGGTGCAGGATACATGATTATGACCCCAAGCAGTCGGCCCGGTTGCGTCAGATGGATCTGGATATGATAGGTACTACAAGGGAAGATGCTTATCAATGTACTGTGGCATTTAAAGCAGCAATGGCCAAGAGTTACTACAAAACAATCCAATTCAGAAATTTCGAAATGGGAGACATGGTTTTGAAGAGCATAGCGGTAAAACAACATATCGGGAAGTTAAAACCAAAATGGGAAGGACCGTATAAGGTGATACAAGGTAGCTCACGAGACTACTATTACCTTGAAACTATGCAAGGCCGCAAGCTAAAGCGCACTGGAACGTGCAACATCTAAGACGATATTGTGCATAAGCATTAAAACGAATCATGGTCGAATGTTAACAAACTGTATGAACTACGAAGGCTTGAGTTTTGCGTAACATCCAGGAAACGTAGGCACCTCAGTAACCGCCAGGCGGTTGCCAGGTGATCTAGCAACCGCCAGGCGGTTGCAAAAATATCCATTTTGAAATTAGTGATTTTTGAGAAGTATCTTGATGTGTTTGTGTTTATTGAACTCAAATATCATTATTAAATGTAAATAGTAGTAGTAAATAACTACAAAACTAGTAATTAAGTTAGTAAAATAGTAGATTATGTGATTAGGCGAGTTATCAACGATATACCTATATATTATGTTCAACAACTAATCATCACACTTAGTTCTTAATGTTGTCCCTAAGCTTAATTTTTCAATGAAACCTTATAATTTGGCTTGTTTTAACTATCATTAGGGTAATTATCAATTGATCAAACAACGTACCACAACGTACCATACGTAATAGTAAAAAATCAAGTATGAATATTATCTGCAACCGCTTGGCGGTTGCAGATATCGAGTATTGGCAACCGCTAGGCGGTTGCCATGTGACATAGCAACCGTCAGGCGGTTGCCATGGGATCTAGCAACCGCCAGGCGGTTGCCATGTACATAATATGGCAACCGCACGGGCGGTCACCATATAAGGGGGCGACCGCTAGGCGGTTGCGAGGTCTGAATATCTGCAACCGCCTGGCGGTTGCAAAAACATCCATTTTGAAATTAGTGATTTTTTAGAAATATCTTGATGTGTTTGTGTTTATTGAACTCAAATATCATTATTAAATGTGAATAGTAGTAGTAAATAACTACAAAACTAGTAATTAAGTTAGTAAAATAGTAGATTATGTGATTAGGCGAGTTATCAACGATATACCTATATATTATGTTCAACAACTAATCATCACACTTAGTTCTTAATGTTATCCCTAAGCTTAATTTTTCAATGAAACCTTATAATTTGGCTTGTTTTAACTATCATTAGGGTAATTATCAATTGATCAAACAACGTACCACAACGTATCATACGTAATATTAAAAAATCAAGTATGAATATTATCTGCAACCGCTTGGCGGTTGCAGATATCGAGTATTGGCAACCGCCAGGCGGTTGCCATGTGACATAGCAACCGCCAGACGGTTGCCATTTACTTAATATTGCAACCGCACGGGCGGTCGCCATATAAGGGGGCGACCGCTAGGCGGTTGCGAGGTCTGAATATCTGCAACCGCCTGGCGGTTGCAAAAACATCCATTTTGAAATTAGTGATTTTTTAGAAGTATCTTGATGTGTTTGTGTTTATTGAACTCAAATATCATTATTAAATGTGAATAGTAGTAGTAAATAATTACAAAACTAGTAATTAAGTTAGTAAAATAGTAGATTATGTGATTAGGCGAGTTATCAACGATATACCTATATATTATGTTCAACAACTAATCATCACACTTAGTTCTTAATGTTATCCCTAAGCTTAATTTTTCAATGAAACCTTATAATTTGGCTTGTTTTAACTATCATTAGGGTAATTATCAATTGATCAAACAACGTACCACAACGTATCATACGTAATAGTAAAAAATCAAGTATGAATATTATCTGCAACCGCTTGGCGGTTGCAGATATCGAGTATTGGCAACCGCCAGGCGGTTGCCATGTGACATAGCAACCGCCAGGCGGTTGCCATGGGCTCTAGCAACCGCCAGGCGGTTGCCATGTTAACTCGCAACCGCCCAGCGGTTGCGAGAACTTAATATTGCAACCGCACGGGCGGTCGCCATATAAGGGGGCGACCGCTAGGCGGTTGCGAGGTCTTATAAAAGCCTCGCGACCGCCGGTGCGGTCGCTACGTCTCGGTGGCGACCGCCTGGCGGTCGCTCTGCGGTCGCAGTTACTGGCGACCGCCCGGGCGGTTGGGGGGGGGCGGTTGCAGATGCCCCCCAAATCTTGTAGTGTCAACGAGCATAGTTCAAGCATTTATTCTTCTTCTTCTTCTTCTTCTTCTTCTTCTTCTTCTTCTTCTTCTTCTTCTTCTTCTTCTTCTTCTTCTTCTTCTTATTATTATTATTATTATTATTATTATTATTATTATTATTATTATTATTATTATTATTATTATTATTATTTTATTAAATACTTAGTTTATGAGTTTCACTACAAAGTTGCAGGGTCTTTTGCAACCGCATTTGCGGTTGCAAAAGGCCCAAATCCGATTGCAGATAGTCATTAGCAACTGCGATGTGGTTGCAGATGACGAGGTCTCGTAAAGCCTCGGTTACTTGTCATGCGCGACCGCATCGCGGTTGCAGATGAGCATCTGCGACCAGAAAATCAGCAATTGCATCGCGGTTGCAGATTCTGCAACCACGATGCAGTTGCTGATTCTTATTGGACAATTGCAACCGCCTCGCGATTGCAATTGTTCTTCGAGTTTCTGCAACCGCATGGCGGTTGCATAAAGTCCAATGAGCAATTGCAACCGCATGGCGGTTGCAGAAAGTCCAATAAGCATTGCGGTTGCAGAAAGTCCAATAAGCATCTGCAACCGCAACACGATTGCAGAAAATATTCATACCATTTGCAACCGCGTTGCGGTTGCAAATGACCTGCGAACGAAAATAAAAAAAAACCAATAATATTTCGGTAATTTACCGAAATATTATTGATTTTTGTTAAAATTACAAATAGATAATGGCAGCAAACCAATATAGTGAATATACAAGAACAAATGTAATTAAATAACGAAAAACAATGAATAAAATAAAATGAAAAATGATAAAAAGTTGAACAAAAAAATATAAAGAAGAAGAGAAATAAAAAAACAAAAAATTAAGTGTTAGGAGTTATTTGTTTTTGATTTGAAAAAGAAAAGAAGAGAAGTGTTGGTGTTTTTTTATTTTTTGGATTTAAAAAAGAAAAGAAGAGAAGTGTTGGGTTGTTTTTTATTTTTTGGATTTGGAAAAAGAGGAGAAGTGTTTGTGATTTTTTGGATTTGGAAAAAGAAGAGAAGTGTTGGTGATTTTTTGGATTTGAAAAAAGAAGTGAAGTGTTGGTGATTTTTTGGATTTGAAAAAAAAAAGTGAAGTGTTGGTGATTTTTTGGATTTGGAAAAAGAAGAGAAGTGTTGGTGATTTTTTGGATTTGGAAAAAGAAGAGAAGTGTTGGTGATTTTTTGGATTTGGAAAAAGAAGAGAAGTGTTGGTGATTTTTTGGATTTGGGAAAAGAAGAGAAGTGTTGGTGGGTATATATAGAAAATGGGGTGAAAATTTGAATTTTCGCGAAAATTCAAATTTTCCCTCCTAGCCCGCCCAAATTTTCAAAATTTTGAACAAATTGCAACTGCAAAGCGGTTGCTGAAAGTTTTGAAAATTTAAAATAATAGTATCTGCAACCGGATTTATGAACACTTTCTGGGACCGCGACGCGGTTGCAGAAAGTATGAATATTTTCAGCAACCGCATTGCGGTTGCAAATACTAGATTTTGCAACCGCTTTGCGGTCCCAATAGCCTCCAGTGCGGTTGCAAAAAATATTCATACATGAAAATCGCAATTTTATGGGACTTTCTCAATGCGTTTCTGATTTTTAACAACAAACTTCAATGCTACATGTGATATAAACTAATAAATGGTTACAAAACAAGTAATTGAGGAATGAAAGAGTAGATTGAATGTGAAATGATCGAAGGAGTTATTAGACCATGAACATATTGTATGTTCTATTTACTACTCATCATCATATTTCTTCTTGTTATTATGATTTGCTTCACTAATAATATGATTAATTGGTTGAATTAGTAGATAAATTTTTCACATTGTGTTTATTTCTATATGTATCTAGGGATGATATTTATATATATATGTGTATACGAACATTATCGTTTGAAATCATAGATATCACGGCTTGTCCCATATATATATAACACTTGAAATTGTTATGAGAATTGTAATTATGGTTGTTTTTACCATTATTAGGATAGTTATCAACTAAAATAACAATGTGGCACCTAAAATCATAAAAAAAAACGACATTTTGAAAGTATGAATGTTTTCAGCAACCGCATTGCGGTTGCAAATAGTAATGGTTAGAATTCCGCAACCGCCTTGCGGTTGCAGAAACTAACGTATACTTGTTTCTGCAGGGTGGGGAAGGAGGTGGCGCTGGCGGTGGAGGGTGAGGAAGGAGGTGGCGCTGGCGGGTGGAGATGTGGACGTCGCGGTGGTGGTGGAGGATGGGGAAGAAGGTGGAAGTGGCGGGTGGACTAGATGCGCGTGGTGGTGGTGGTGGTGGTGATGGATGAGGAGGTGGAGGAGCTCACGGCGGCGCGGTGACTATGGGGGTGGAGGAACCGAATCACGGTTCCAAATGATTGAGGAGGAGAGAAGAAGAAGAGAATGAAATAAATATTGTTTTTAATAAAACAAAAATCAGGGACCGCGACGCGGTCCCTAAAAGTCTCCCTCGCGGTAGCGTTGGAGGCGCCCAGAATTAGGGCTTACAAGCCCTAATTCAGGGCTGAACTTTTGGCCCATTCGCTGGGAAAGCCCCGCAAATGGGCTGGGCAACATTCAGGGACCGCATTGCGGTCCCTGAATGTATTTGCAACCGCAATGCGGTTGCAGATTCCGGTCCCTGAAGGCATTTGCAACCACATTGCGGTTGCAAATACTAGGAACCGCAATGCAGTTGCAGATTTCCGGTCTCAAAAGACCCGAAAATCTTGTAGTGTTTAAAAAGAAAAAACGATTATCGAAATTATTTTAATAACAAAGTGAAATTACATATCGTGGGCTCACCCTAGGAAAGTTTGTGGGATGATTTTTTGGTAGTGTAAAAGATTGTGTTTCCATAATATAAAAGTGTTTAATTAAGAAAATCTGGAATTAAGCCGAAGCAAATAATTAAGAAATCAGAAAAGATATCATTAACTCCAATTATGCACTTAATCTCTTGTATTTCTTAATTGATAAGGGTATTATTGGGATTGCAAAAAAATAACGTTTGCAGCAACATTTGTTGCTTTGGCAATATCGCTAACCATTTAACAACTAAATCCTTAAAATTTGTTTCAGGGAAACTCACTTTATCCATATACTTTCGTCTATTGATCCCCCTGAATGTTCTTTTACCCTTATTCAGGTAGCACACTTTCGGCATGTGGCTATTTTACGGGCACTTAAGATCTTAATTATATTGGAACGAGAAACATGATATGATTAGCATAGTTTGAAGGGGTAAGTGATAAAAATTAAAATTTAGTGAAGTAAGTGAAAAAAGGGCAAAATTATGGGAGGAAAGTGAATTTTTTTATGTTTTAAATATCTTACAAAAGAATGATTAGTATCGTAATAATATTAATTTTTGACTTCAGCAAGTTGCGCATATACATGTTTGTTTGTGTTTTAGATAAGGATATTCGAATAAAGTGGCGAATTTCCCAGAGACTTCCAACCCGGCTTCCTCATTCCAGATCGCCACCATAACAATTTCCTCATTCCAGATCCAACCCGAAATAATGCAGCAAATGCATCTATGATAGGGCTACGAAAAGAAAGCGAACAAGACACTCAAAAACGGTCGCGACAGAACTACGAATTGCAACTGGTAGTGAACCATAACGAAATGAAAAACAACATGTCAATTAGAATTGTCCCTCAACAACAATAATATGCGAGCAAATTGAAACCTATGGACGTACGTATTGGGAGCGGGAAGACTTCGAAATTCAAATCAAGAATTAGTGTTTCGAAACCCACTGATGAAGATCCACTCGTTAGCTTGGAATTAGATGAGAACATGGATAACATGCTATGCGAATAGTGGAGAGATACTATTCTCATCAAAATCCTTGGAGAACCATGGCATTACCATTCGCTTGTGAACAGATTAAGCACCATGCGGAAATTATCAGGTGATTGCGAATTGGTTGATCTAGGCTTCAACATGTACTGTTTGAAAGGTATCTCGATCGTCCAAAAAGATCACATCTTTACGCAAGGCCCGTGGCAACTTGTCATAGCGTTCCTATCAATCTAGAAGTGGATCCCTAACTTTAGGGCTGATAGTGACGCGATTGATTGCGCGATCACATGGGTATGTATCATGTACCTCCTTCTCGAGTTATTTTATGAGGCTATGATTGAAGCTATAGCGTGTGAAATTGGCGATCCCATGAAGATAGATGGCAACACGTTTTTGGCAATTAGGGGAAAATATGCGCGAGTATGTGTCCAAATTCCTCTCAACAAACCGGTGAAGTAAGGGATTCAGATTAAAGGGAGGGTGTACCAATTAATGTACGAGAATTTGCCGAATTTCTGCCAAACATGTGGGAGTGAGGATCATAACAAGAAGGACTGCGAGAAAAAGAAAGTAACCGAAATCGAGACTAAAACAAACGAGATGGAGGTTGGGGAAAACTTAAAAGGAAACTGCTCAAACCCAAATGAATGGATCGTTAGGAGTGCGGGGATTGGAAAATCAAATGGGAATGGGTGGTCGTACAGTCGAAGAAAGGAATTAGGAGTTCGGGGATTGGAAAATCAAATGCGCAGTTTCAAGGAAAAAATTGAGGGGGGGAGGGGGGGGGGAAAGGGACAGGAGAACATCCCCAATGGAACCCAAATTCAAAAGCATAAGTTGTACAAGGTTTTCACTTGGGAAAGGAAGGTACCCGCCAAGGATACTACATGGCAACGAATTCTCCCAAGTTAATGCAAAACAGGAAAGCGTTTTCCAAAATAGAGAAGAAAGTGCATGCACAAGGACAGAAAGGAAAATCAGCAACAAATAGCACTAATAATTCTTTCGCAGCCTTGGTAATAAAGGAAACTAGCGTGCGTGATAAAGAAGAAATCAATCTTGAGGCGGAGGAGAGCCTAAACACACCGATTAATTTAGATCCCAAAGTTGGTGAATTCACCTCGAGCCCGAGCAGTGAGTGTCAAGACACCCGTAGTTTTACGGCAAAGGAAAATTTCTACAACACTAGATACATGGAGGTCTTATTCGGAAACTGGGAGTTAGTTGCGAGATGGATAGAGATACAGATCATGGTACACATATTCGAGGCATTTCCAAGACATTACGAATCAACCCGGAGGTAAACTTAGTCAATATAATGAAATTACCATCGTTAGTGTGGGAGATATATAGATACAAGGATCTCCAGCACACAAGAGGAGGGGGAGCCTAAATTATGGTTGAAACGAACGTAAGTGAGCGTTTGGGAATTCAGAAGATAAATGTCATTGATGCTGTTGATAGCGATATTGATGGTGTTTCGTATTGAAAACCCAGTCATGCCGTACCAAATCCATAATTTTCCGATGAATATCATATCTTGGAATTGCCAAGATGTGGGGGACGGTGAATTTAAAAGAAATTTTTAGGAACTAGTTAGAGATCATAACCCGTCAGTGGTATTTATTCTAGAAACTAGAGTGAGTGATCATGCTAGTGAAATATTACCGAGGCTTGGGTTTTTGAATTATGTCATGGCACCTACATCAATGATGGAAGGCGGTATATGGATGCTATGGAACGATGATGTTACAAAGGTGGAAATTAAGTGCGTTGAGGAGCAAGTTATTCATGCAGTTATTAGGACTAATTCTCCCGACAAATGGAAATTATCAAGACTTTATGCTAGACCTCGAAGAGTTGATAAAATAAGAGCTTTTGATGAGCTAGTAGAAGAGGTCGAAGATGACGAGTTACCTTGGCTCGTTACGGGGGATTTTAATGAGATCGGGTTTGCACATGAGAAGGAAGGTGGGCGCACGACTTATGTGAGTCGACTTATATTTTTCAACAACTATATGAATATGTGCGGGCTGATTAACTTGGGTTTTCATGGTCCATCGTTTACATGGTCCATTATTAAAGAAAGGATTGATCGCGCGATGATGAATCAAAAATGGACCGAAGATTTCCATAATAATATGGTAGTGCACCTCCCACGGACGAAATCGGACCATCACCCGATCATGACTCGTTGTTTCGGGCCACTGACTTCTAATGAGGCACGTCCTTTCTGATTCGAGGCTGCATGGCTACAACACCCCGATTGCGACGCTATTTTGAGGCAAATTTGGGTCGACAAGCCAGAGATTATTGATGCTATTAGAGAAGTGCCAAAAGTGTTAGTTTCATGGAATAAAAACACGTTTGGTAATAATCTCAAAAGAAAAGAAAGGTTATGGCGCACATTGGAGGAATATAGAGGGCGCAAAACCGTGGGCATAGTAAAAACCTTGCTTCTTTGGAGAATGGGCTTATTATGGAGTATAATGATATATTGAAGCAAGAGGAAATTTTTTGGCTACAAAAGTCCCGAGTGAAGTGGATACAAGAAGGGGAGAGGAATACAAAATTCTTCCATAAGTCTACTTTGATTAGAATGAGGAAAAATAAAATTGATATGCTCAGAATTGATGATATATTGGAGAAAGATGGATCGTTTCTTGAGGATCATGCGATATCATATTTTGTGCGCCTTTTTATGTCAAATAATTCTCAGCTTCAAGGAAATTTTTCGGGTGCGGCATATCAGAGAAAACTTACTCATGAGGACAAAATTGTAGTGGGCCGCATGGTAGAGTTGGATGAATTAAAATCGGTTGTTTGGGCATTGCACCCCCTCAAGGCTCCGAGTCCGGACGGATTACAAGCTTTATTTTACCAAAAGGGTTGGGCTTGGATTAATGAATCGTTGTTGAAGTTCATGGTGAAGGTCTATGAGGATCAAAGTTTTGATAAGAAGCTTTGCGAGGTGCACCTCTGTCTTTCTCCCTAAGGTACCGAGTCCTCTACTTATTTCCCAATTCAGGCATATTTCGTTATGCAATGTTATCTACAAATTTATTACGAAAAGCATAACAATGAGGCTTCGGGATATCATGCCCATGATAGTTGGACCAACGCAGTCGAGTTTCATTATAGGGCGTAACACGCATGATAACATATTTCTTCTACAAGAAATTCTTCATTCATTGAGATAAAAAAAAAAAGAATAAGATAGGAGATATGATTATGAAGCGTGATGTCGAAAAGGCTTATGATAAAGTGAACTGCAATTTTTTGGAAGGCACTTTATGCATGTTTGATTTTTCGGAGAATATGATCAATCTCATTATGTTATGTGTTAGAAACACAACAACGTGAATTCTTTGGAACGGGACACTGCTAGAGTCCTTTAATCATACTTGTGGACCGCGACAGGAAGACCCCTTATCTCCGTACTTATTTGTATTATGTATGGAGAGGTTGTCGAACATGATACATGAAGAGGTCGATAAGAGGAGGCGGAGACTGATAGTCTCGTGCAGGGGAGGGCCTAAGATATCACACCTTTTTTTTTGTTGATGATATTATTTTGATGGGGAAGGCGACGAAATCCATGACGTATGTTTTTAATAAAGTCCTTAAGACCTTTTGCGAGATGTCCGAGACTAAAAATCAGCTACCCCAAGTCGAAATTATTTTTTTCGAAGGTCTCGAATTCGAATTCGAAAAGAGAAATCAGCAAGTTGCTAGGCGTTGAACAAACGTGCAATTTGAGAAAGTATTTGGGTGTGCGGCTAATTCATGGCCGCATGAGTAGAGCGGATTTTTTCGAGATGATGGATCCTGTAATAAGGCGTTTCGGGGGTAGAAGGGTAGTCTTTTATCTCTTGCAGGTCGTGCTACATTAATAAAATCCGTCTCGTCGGACTTGGCGATCTATCATATGCAATCCTCATGGCTCTTGGAACACATATGCGACCAACTTGATAAATTAAACAGAGATTTCTTATGGTCGACTAATGTGGAACAGAAGAAAGTGCATTTAGTCAGGTGGGACCAAGTCATGCAACCAAAATCTGAGGGCGATTTGGGAATCTGGACGAGTAGGACGAGTAACGAGAGTCTCTTGGTGAAACTTGCGTGGAAAGCCTTGAAGGAAGAAGAGACGTTACAGAGTAATCTAATTCTGACCAAATATCTTAAGAAGGATTCGTTTTTTGAGCATAAACCAAAATCGGGTGCAAGCACAACTTAGAAGGGCATTGTGCGATGCTTTAATTTGACGTAGTCATTGTTACATTGGAGGATATGGGACAAAAAAATGATCTCCTTTTGGTTTGATGCCTGGCTAGGGAATAAAAAAAATTGTGATGAAGTACCAATTGTTGAGCAGAATGACAGAGAGCCTTAAAGCTATGTGATGCGGTGTCCGAGAGTGACTTATGGATGTTGGATAGCATAGAGACCGAACTTCCCTCAAGAGTATTGGGCAGAATCCGAAAAAGAAGCATTATACTTTAAGAGGATTGCGATGAAATAGTTTGGAGTGAAACTGGAAACGGCGCATTCACATGCAACTCGGCATACCACGTTTTTCATAAATTGTACGGGTCGAATGCGAGGAGGCACATGAATTGTAAATGGATATGGAAGGTGAAGTTGAGCTCGAAGCCCCAATACTTTATATGGTTGGCTCTTAGGAATAGATTGGCTACAAACCATCTAAGGAATGGTTGAGTTTGAACTTGAGGAGGAAACATTTTACAAGTGTGGCGATTCCTAACGTGGGCTGAAGTCATATATTTGAGGCATCACTTTGGTGCATATGGAAGGCAAGGGACGAAATGGTGTTTAGAAGGGAACACGTGAACATTGACACCATCATACACCAAATTAAATTGTTGAACTATGAATTTGATAGCGCGTTCAAAAAGAAATCTGCAAAAGATGGAGAATGGGGTAATTCGGTGAAACCGAAGGCAGGATGGTGTAAGTTGAATGTCAATGGTAGTCTTTGCAAAATTACATATCAGGGTGCAGCCGGGGGAGTCTTGAGGTCGGATAACGAATGCTGGATTTGGGGATTCAAGAAGGTACTTATGACACCCACAGTTCATGTGACGAAACTTATCCGAAGAGGTCTACAAATTGCTGGGACCATAGAGTGCCAAAAATTATTGTTGAGACAGATTCTCAAGAATGTTTGACACTAGTGACCGATGTCGATAAGGTGATAGGGCCGAACGCAATGTTAATGATGCAATGCCGAGAACTCTTAAGGATGCCTTGGGAGATTGAGATCAAATGGATCCCACGGGAAGCAAACATGCTCGCTGATCACATTGCGAAAATAGATATTGGAGGAAGAGAGTGGGAGGTATTAATGGATACTCCACCGCAGAGTGCGAAGAGCTTGTTAGTAGCGGAGAGTAGTTAGCTTTATTTTGTAATTTCTTCTTAC
Source organism: Linaria vulgaris (assembly GCA_948329865.1). Classification (NCBI taxonomy): domain Eukaryota; kingdom Viridiplantae; phylum Streptophyta; class Magnoliopsida; order Lamiales; family Plantaginaceae; genus Linaria; species Linaria vulgaris. Next base: position 66,301,548 of record OX415251.1, read on the forward strand.
CAAAAAAAAAAGATAAGTGTTAACCGTAAAAAATAAATACGAGACTAAAAGGAGATATTATTCCTAAATATAGGCAATAATACATGGACAATACTATTTTCATGAGTACTTCCGATGAGATGTACCCACTCCTAATGAGGAGGCCCATCGGATGTTGCTCAAACCCCTCGGTCACTGACCTGAAGCGGTGAGAAGTGACATCCGAGGAGATACTTAGGCATCCCTTGGAAAGTCAACGATGAATAAAAATAGATATCGACGCGGTGTCGGAAAAAGAGAAAACCCGATGGACCCGCGCGACTTCGATATTGATCAATGCGCCAAGAGGTACCACAACGGACCCAGGTCCCAAAATCTTACGAGAAAACTTTTTTGCTGAACACTCCTCAAACATCAATTACCCTCGGAACATCATTCCGAAGAACAAATGCTATAGTAAAGCTATATCTAAATACTAGAGTCCAAGAAGGCCTTCTACGAGGGCCTGAGTCACAAAAATATCACTTCCCGAAGGCCCAGCAAAGCCCTCGGAAATCAAATCAGACCCCTCGGAAACCTTGCCTAACCCGCGGGACCCGAGACCAAGATAGAAACATCTATCGGAGTACACATTAGAAGAAGGCATCCCAAAGGTAGACTGTTATCGGAACTACCACAACATCGGACGAGCGTTCCGCCCCACCTATTCAACATTTCCGAGAGGTATAAACCATCGGAGAGAATAAGTCAAAAGAATCAACCTATCGGAGCCCATGGGAGCTATCGAAAAGGATATAATTCACCCTAGTCAGCGCCCCGTCAGCAGATATACCAAACAGATAAAACTTTATCTTGTCTTGTTCGCTTTTAAGCGTGTCACGACACCTGTATTTACTAGACACATGCATAACGACACATGTCCCTAATAAACTCTATATAAAGGGAGGTGATCAAGTAAAGAAGGAGGACTCAAGTCACACACACCAACATATTGACCAAATTGAGGAGTGGAATTCAGTGAATAAAGGAAACGATATTCTCGTACAGTTATTTTCCATAAAATCATCGTTTTTTGAATCACGGGTAGGCGTTCCAACCCAAAAATATACTCGTTAAATAGGGAATAATATCCAACCCGTTAACAAAGTGGCGCCGTCTGTGGGAACGCCATAATATCTGCCCTCGAGAGTATTCAACAGACGTGGGAGTAGTCACGATGGATGATCTGTTCGAAAGTGAAAGTCCTCAAACTCACCGCAACGACTCGGAGGAAAATTTGTCAAACTACCCATCAGGTACTAGAGATTTTACTAATATTCCCCGCTCTTTCTATGAAAGGCTTGTAGATGCCACAGCTACGCCAGCGCTGCAAAGGAGGGAAAAATCCCGGAACTGGTCCTCTGTCTCCCTCGGACATAGAAATTTCCCATCGGAAGAAGGTACCCCCTATGTGGGACGGAATCCAACTCCTGTCCTCTGGCACCGCGAACCCATACAAGAGTCACAAAGGTACGTTAGTTATGAGAGAACCCCGAGGAGGGGCCGAGGAAGAGAGTTTTCCCCTCCCTCGGAATATCGGGGAGATAGTGATCGCACCCTATGGGGAGTGATGGATGGCTTACGCAAAGAATTAAGTGATATTACGAAAACCATGGCCCCTAAAGAGGATCCCACATTCAAAACCTCCCCTTTTTCTCCTGAAATTGCCCTAGCTTCTGTCCCCTCGGGGATGCGACCGGTTAATGTTCCCTTATACACTGGGGAAGCTGATGGAAAGGACCCACAAGACCATATCCACCAATACCTGGTCGGAATGGATCTATCCTCGGCCCCGGATCATGTTTTATGTCGCGTGTTTCCGGTTACCCTCGGTGGGCGGGCACAAGCTTGGTTCACTCACCTTCCTTCTAACTCCGTTACGAGTTTTGACCGACTAGCTCACTTATTTGTGCGGCAATTTGCCTGCAACCGACGATATCCCAAATCCGCTACCCATCTCTTCACGGTCAAATAGCAGAAAGATGAACCCCTACGAGGGTATATAAAACGCTTCACGGCCGAGGCTCTGGATGTCCCTAACATTAGCCCGACCATACTGGCGGACATACTAACTCAGGGGCTTCGAACGGGGGATTTCTTCCGATATCTCATGGGAAATCGTGTCACGGACATGAACGAGCTCATGCAGAAGGACGAGGTATACATTTTAATGGAGGAAGCGGAAGGTACGAAGACGCGCATGGAACAGGAGGACAATGAGCATCTAGAGTGCGCCGAGAGGGAAACAAAAGCTCAGGAAAAGAGTAAAGAAGGAAAACCTAACCCGCGTAGAGACGAAGGCGGTATAGTCAAAACATTCCTTCAACCCGTGCCGCTACCCCCAATGACTATTACTCCCCCGGAGGTACTCAACGTAATGAGAGGCAACAACGAGTTGCATTGGCCTCTACCAGCCAAATTCCTTAATCGAGACAAGGACACGGGTAAGTACTGTAAATACCATAAAACCTATGGACACACCACCGAGGAATGTACCACCCTTCGTAGAGAAGTACTTCGCCTTCTAGAAGTGGGATATTTGAAGAATTACCTTAAAGAAAATAATCCTGAAGAACCTAGAACGAATGTATGGGAAAGGTCACGAAGGGAACAAAAGGAAGCAACTCCTAGTGGCCGGTCCCGAGGGAGAACCACAGAACACCGTCGGTCTCGAGAAAGAACCTCGGAGCATAGGCGACCCCTAGAGTGGACAGGGGGGCGTCATCGGAACTCATGAGAAAGAACGAAAGGGCATCGGAACTTACCCCCTCCATCGGAATTGTATGAAGATAACGCCCCATCGGGACGAACAATCAACATGATCGAGGGGGGAGATATCTCAATAGCGCCCCAAGGTAAGAAGAAGAAGTATCTAAAGGAAGCCAGGCGAACAGAACAATGACCCCCCGTGTGCTCCGTTCAAGGAACACGGCTACCCAGCATTACTTTCGGGTCCGAAGATCTGAAAGGTATAATTTACCCCCACGAAGACCCCCTAGTAGTCATGGCTGTTATCCACGGATTTGCAATTCATCGAATCCTCATTGATACGGGCAGCTCAGTGGATGTCTTGTTCCTACCCACTTACTTGGCCATGGGATTGAAAAAAGAATAGCTATAGATAGCGGACGTTCCCTTAGTAGGTTTCTCAGGAGAAGCCTGCCACACTCTCAGAACAGTGATCCTGCCAATGTCATGGGGGTGAGGGAGCCCTTCGAAGAACGGAGCCCACTAAATTTTGGGTAGTAGAGGCCTTGTCACGAACATACAACGCTATATGCGGAAGGCCTTCCATCCGAGCCTTTGAAGCGATCCATTTTACTCTACATCTTAAGGTAAAATTTCCTACCTCTTCAGGTATCGGAGAAGTACGAGGAAGCCAATCTAAGGCCAGAGAATGCCGCATGAATGCTATTCCCTCGGAGGAGGACGAGTTCCCCCTCGGAAGCAACAGGAAGCGCAAATCAGAAGAGGTCCGGGTTCAACCTGTGGAAGAATTGAAAATAATGGAAACAGTGGAAGGACACCCTGAGAAGGTGATTAAGATGGGCACCAATATGGAGCCCGCAGTGGAAGCCCAACTAACTTCTATTCTCCAACAATTTCACCACCTCTTCGCATGGGAAGGAGGGCCGCCCGGACGAATCAATGACAAGGTATGCCAGCACTTTCTTAATGTGAAACCTGGTGTTAAGCCTATCCAACAAAAAAAGAGAAAAATGGGGCCTGAGCGCAATAAAACCATTCGCTCGGAAATCGAACACCTTCTCAACCTAAAGCAAATCCGAGAGGTCATTTACCCCAAATGGTTAGCCAATGTCGTACTAGTTCCCAAGCACGGAGGAAGATGGTGGATGTGTGTTGACTTTACCGATCTCAACGGGGCTTGCCCGAAAAATTGTTATCCCTTGCCCAACATAGATCAACTGGTCGACTCCACTGTTGGGTGTGCACTGTTATCAACCCTAAACGGGGACCAGGGGTACAATCAAATCCCGATGGCAGTAGCAGACCAAGACAAGACTAGCTTCATTACCGACGCGGGCACGTTCTGCTACCTAGTAATGCCATTCGGACTTAAAAATGTCGGTGCCACTTACCAAAGGCTGGTAAGTCTCATGTTCGCGGGACTTATCGGAAAGTCGGTAGAAGTCTACGTGGATGATATTGTGGTTAAAAGTAACACTGCTGAAGAACACCCCGAGGACCTACGGAAGGCATTGATCATCATGGATAACTTCGGAATGAAGGTTAATCCTATAAAATGCTATTTTGGAATCCGAGGAGGGAAATTTTTAGGATTCATGGTCACCGAAAAGGGAATAGAAGTAAATCCCGAGAAGGCGGAGGCTATCGTGGGGTTACCCACCCCCAAAGACTGTCAAAGATGTTCAAAAGTTAACAGGCAGAATGGCCTCCCTGAGCCGATTCGTTTCCAAATCCGCAGAAAGAGGACTCCCTTTTTTCAAAACACTCCGAAATGTTAAGGAATTCCAGTGGACTCCCCAGTGCGAAAAAGCTCTCGAAGAACTGAAGAGGTATATGCTGAAGCCTCCTTTGTTGGTAAAACCTTTACCTCAAGAAGAACTCTTCCTTTACCTATCGGTGGGGGAAGAAGCCACCAGTGCTGTATTAGTCAAAGAACAAGACATCATCCGGTGTACTACGTCAGCAAAACCCTCCTCGGAACAGAAACCAGGTATACCCTGACCGAAAAACTTGTCCTAACTTTGATTACCACAGCACGTAAGGTACGTCCCTATTTCCTCTCCCACCCGATCAATGTGTTAACAAAACACCTTCTGAGGGCAATCCTTAATAAGCCCGAGTCATCGGGGCGATTGATAAAATGGGCGGTAGAACTCACTGAGTACGATATCTCCTACGCCCCGAGACCTTCCATTAAAGCACAAGTCTTGGCAGACTTTGTAATGGAATTAACAGGCATCGGGTCCGAGGAGAAGGATCCTCTATGGCATGCCTATGTAGATGGATCTTCTGTAAGCACACATGGGGGGCCGGAATAGTACTTGTAAATCAGGATGTAGAAGATGAGAGACTCCACTTCGCGGTCAGGATTGACTACCCCCTTTCCAACAACGAAGCTGAGTATGAATCCCTTCTGATTGGAATGAAACTCGCTCGGGAAGGTGGAATTAGAAGAGTGTTCGTCCATAGTGACTCTCAACTAATTGTTCAGCAAGTCAATGGTTCGTATGAAGCGAAGGACGGAAGGATGCAGGATTACCTTCGACTAGTTCATCAAAGACAAGGATGGTTTGATGAGTGCAAAGTCACCCAAATCCCACGGGGGGAAAACCAAGAGGCAGATGCCTTATCAAAAATGGCCAGTTAAATGGCTGTGGTACACACCCGAAGGATCACTTTACTCCAAATCAATGAGTCCGAGAAGACCGTAGGTAAAGAGGTAAATGCCACAATAGATCCCCCATCCAGTTGGGTGTTCCCAATCAAAACTTATTTGCAAGACCCGGAAAAATACTCTGAGGACAAGGCCATACTACGCGCCATGCCTAAGAAAACCATCCGATATTTCCTTAAGGACGGAATACTATTTCGAAGAACGTATCTCTGCCCCCACGCCCGATGCCTTAACGAGGAAGAGGCTCAACTGGCCCTAGCAGAAACTCACGAGGGAACCTGCAGAAGCCATACCAGGGGCGAAAGCATGGTCGGACGCTTGATTCGGCAAGGCTATTATTGGCCCACGATGGTAAAAGATAGCAAAGCCTATACCGAAAGATGTAAACTGTGGCAAGCTTACGCCCCTCGGGTCCACCAGCCCGCAGCCCCGTGGAAACCTCATTTAACCCGTTGGCCTTTCTCCAAATGGGGCATAGACATAGTGGGCCCACTTATTCCTAATGCCAGTCAAAAGAAATTCCTACTCGTGGGGGTTGACTACTTCACTAAGTGGGTAGAAGCAGAACCCTTTGCTCGAATTACCGCAGGCGCCGTCATCAACTTATTATGGAGAAATAATATGTGCTGCTTCGGCATCTCTCAGAACCTGGTAAGTGATAATGTCCTACAGTTCACTAACCAAGAGTTAGACAAGTGGTGTGACCACTGGGAAATCAAACATCGCTTTACCTCGGTGGGATACCCCCAAGCAAATGGACAGGTAGAAAGGACCAATCGAACTCTCCTAAAGAACATGAAGGCCCGACTCAATTGGCATAAGGCCAAGTGGGTTGAAGAAATACCCGGCATACTATGGGCCTATCGGACCACCCAGAGTACCGCTACAGGCGAAACTCCCTTCAGTCTAGCCTATGGTTGCGAAGCAGTCCTACCCTCGGAAGTCTCCATAGAAAGTTGGCGAGTCCGAGAGTACGAGGAAGTAACCAACAGCTCCAACTTAGCCTTGGCCCTTGATCTACTTGAAGAAAAGAGGAACCGAGTAGCCGTTCGGATGGAAGAATACAAAGCCCGGATATCACGCTACTACAATGCTAAGATAAAACCTCAGACCCTTCAAGTTGGAGATTTAGTAATGAAACGGATCGGGGCTTCCAAGAATGTAGGCAAGCTTGATCCCCGATGGGAAGGACCCTATAAGATATCGGGAATTGTGGGACCCGCAACCTATCTTCTCGCCAACTCTGAAGGCGCAGTACTCCGCAACACCTGGAACTCAGTTAATCTTAGAAAGTACTACGCTTAGTATAATGCAACAGTTGTACATAAATAAAAAAGTTGTTTCTATATATCGAAGGCTCCGATACAAAGACCAAAAGGAAAAAGATTGCAAAACAAAACAATGACTCTATAAGAAGGTCATCACAGCAATTTGACCCCGAGGAGCCATCTAATACAAACAGCTAAAACAAAGCATTTAATACTAATAGCGAACCCTCACCCAGAGGGATATTGGATCGTATCCGATACAAAATGGCCAACGACTATTCCTGCCTACACTAAGCATCCTCGATTGGACGATTTCCTTCCCAGGCAAGACGACGATGGTGCTCCTCGGAGGGGGAAACCAGATCACCTAGCAGAATTACTGGATCCTCAAACGCTGAAGAGGAGACTTCCGCAAAAACCCTACGGATATCCAGCTCTGGAACGGCCAAACCCGAGGGAAACCCGTGAAAAGCCTGAAAAGCCTCTCGACACAACCGATAACCGATACGGACCAGATGACGTATCTCTCACTGGAGGGACTCCCGAGGGCTAGATGGACCCACTACCCCCAACACCGCTTGAACCTGGGCCATTACTAGAGCCACCTCGTGGGTACGAGTAGTCTCCAGTAGCCGTTGATTTGCCCCATCTCTCTCCCTCGTGACATACAACAATCACCCATCGGAGAATCAAATTTGGTCTCTCAAGGCTTCCATACTCCTCTCTAAAACCAAGATCGGGCCTTTTCAAGCACCAGCTGGCGCTCCAACTCCCAAGATTTGTTCCTCTCGGATTGCAATATTTCTCCGGGGACATCCCTATCAGTCTCCCTTTCAGCGGTCAAATGAGTTATCTCCTTGTAAGCCTTACATAAGCACTTCTCTAGCTCGTCCCGATGACGATAGACCAAATCAGGACTAGAAGAGGAATCTCCTCGGGATCCAATGGCATTCAGAATCATGTAAAGCTGCATGAGAACAAATTATTACCACCCGAGCGATAAACAAGGTTAGTATTAGATACAACAAATAAAAGTTGTTATACCTCGCACAAATCCTTGCAGGCTAAATCTTGAAGGCTGGATAGAGGGAGAATTTTCATTAGCTCACAATCTGGTGCATTCAAGAGACCACTCAAAAAGTTTCGGCAAAGGTCTGTGACCGAAGGAGAACTAGGGGCGGAACCACACTCTCCGAGGGAATGAATCCCCGCGAGGAAAGGATTTCCTTCAAGAGGCGGGCGAGCAACACAATCTGGGCCCTCCCACAAAGGTCTGGACCCGCCAGGAGCCGAAGAGGGGAGATCCTCCCCTACCTCGTTAATAGCACCAACATCTAACCCAGGAGAAAGACGCCGTATCCGCTGAGGAATCGGACACTCCCTCTGGAGAAGAGCAGAGATTGAATCCTCCCCGACAGTGGAAGCTCGAGTATTTACTGGGGGGCTACGACAGGAAAGATTCTCGGATTTTCATTCCCTAAGGAAGGACTCGTTGCTTCTTCAAAACTTTGTTGGGCTGAATCACCTTCTTCCGATAAAAGGTAATCATCACTTGATGTTTGTGTCAAGAAATCTTTGTCAAAAGGTTCAATCGCAAACGCGGCCATCTCCGAACCTGTCACAATGGAGAACATATTATGGGCCCGAAGAGGACAAAAGCATCAGGGATAGTAAAGACCCGAGAAAAAACTTACGAAAATAGATATTATAGCACAGCGGCTGAACAGGGAGACTAAATGCCTCCACCCCTTCTTGAAGCCGAGCCAAAATCAGGGATTCGGGGAATTCTAACAAACCGCTCACATCATAAGATCCTGAGAACAACCCGGAGCGAGACAACATCACTGCCTCCCGTGCCACAATCTCGGAGGTGGGGGTAACATACCCTAAGCCCCATCGGAGAGGTACTCCCCATAATCTAGCCGATTGGCCCTTCGGACGAACAAAAAAGAACCTCCGCCTCCAATCCCCTCTACGAGAGCAAGAGTTGGATACACGAGTGAAGGCTCTAATGTTTCCTGATAGACTAGGCTAAAGAAAGGAGGACCACCCGGACAGGGGCGCAAGGAGAAAATAGCCCCCACCCGATGAGGAGTTATGGGAAGATTCAAGAGCTCGCAACAAAGAATATACCCCACCAAGTGATGATAGAAGTTTGGCGTCAGCTGACTGGGACACAGTTGCCAATAACGAAAGAGAGTTTGAAGAAAGGGGTGAAAAAACACCCGTAACCCATAACATACCTGATCGCAATACACTGTTAGATAACCCGAGGGGGGATCATAAGCCCTTTGATCGTAGAACGGTACAAGTACATCGTACTTGTTATAATCCATGTTATACTTGTTAAAGAGGGTCGTAAGAGACCCCTCGTGCTCGTTGCTCGTGGCTGTCCCGACACGACCCCACCCCATTAACCTTGAAGGATTTAAAGAATACAATTCAAGGACTGAAGACTGATCCACAAGGGTGTAGGGTCCTCGGCCCATGAATACCTCTCGGATGTGATTCATCCTAAGAGAATTAGTGTGAGCAGACCATGCCGATGCTCCCCTTGAAGAGCTACCCAAAATAGCGGCTATGTCATCCTCTAAACTGTCTCTCTGAGAAGACAAGCTATCCGAAGAAGCGTGGCGTATCCCTAGCGAAAGCGAAGGAGTCCGGACCGAGCTTCGAGTAGAACTATGGGATGAAACGGATCCTCCTCGCCTGTAATGTGGGGGCATCATCTCCTCAAGTAAGTGTTTCCTCCTTACTCACTATTATTTAATTTAGGAGAGAGGGAAATCGAAAACAAGATTAAAGAGATAACCTTACGGGAGAATTAGTAGACTTCTCTTAGTAAGTAGGAATATATATGATTAACATTTAGTTCTTATATTTTTATCATCCTATGATTAAAAAAATCTACTTAATTAAAGTAGAAGACACGTGTCGAAAAGGTTCTCCTACTTAAGGAAAGTACACGCTTAATATTATCATGCAAACTGACACCTCCTACTTAGGAGAAACCTTAGTCAGCAAGGTTAAATGGTTATCCTTATCTCCTCTGGTTATAATTGATTAGAGAGTAATTTTAACCTTTGTGAGCGATAAAATGGGATGAGACGAAAAAAAAAACAGTTGTTCATTTAGAAGCCGAGAAGTCCTCGGAAAAGAGTACATTTACAAAAGGAGTTTATTAAAAGCACGAAAAGGGAAGTTACAAATACATAAAAGTCCTAAACTATGCCCCCGTGGTTGAGGGGGGCGGGGTGGAATGCGAAGGAGAAGTCGCCTCGGCCAAAGTACCCATCGGAGCCCAACGAGAAATAGGAGAAAACATCTCTCCAGAACCACTAAGCCTTGGACTCGGACTACTCGCCGAGTGCATCGGAGAAGGTGCAGGAGAAACCCGAGGGGACAGCACGCCACCAAACCTCCCCGTCAGTACTCGACAGTCATCGGAAGATGGCTTCTTTAGCTTCCGAAGGTCAAAGGCCTTAGAGAAGTCCACGTCCGGCCGTAGTAATGGCTTCGCCACCCTAGCACACTCCAGATAACCCCATAGCATATGACCCGACAAAAGCTCCTGAGATGGGCCCTTGGAGGTTTCCGAGTGCCGTTTGGAAGTCTCCTGTTGAGCCAATAAAACCGCCGCATCAACTTTGGCTTGCACCGCCTCGGGAGAGAGGAATGTCGCCAACTTCTTTTCTTGCTGACTCCGCCCTATCGGTAGCCTGGCCCAACATCTCCTGAAGATCCCTCTCCCTAACCAAGTTCTCGGCTACCTCCTTCTCAAGGGCGGCGATCCGAGCATTGAGAGTCCCCTCGGACTCTTTCTTCTCCTTTTCCAAAAGGGACACCCTAGCCTTAGCAGCTTCATCGGATGCTTCTATTTGCTTACATGTAGATTCCGCCTTCTCCAGCCTACGGTGCAAGCCCTTGTTCGTCTTCTCAACCTCTCGCAGAGTGTACTCGAAATCAGAGATTTTGGTAAGAAGCACCTCTTCCCTCGTTTGACTCTCCATATCCCTGAATAGGAGAGGTGCCAGTTGCTCTCAGAGCGCTTTCACCTCCTTCATATCCTTCAACCCGCGCTGCTCAACGACGATGACTGCCTCCCGAGTCTTTCCTATCTACAAGAAGGAAAGCAAGAGAAATAAGTGAGGAAAATAACACATATAACACAAGGAAGCAAAATACGAATAAAAAAAGGGGAAACTTGGAACTTACCATAAGCCCCATCCAGTTGAGGCTGGTATATAAGAATTGGAACCCCTCGGTAGGTACAGAATTGGAGGAAGCAAAGAACTGGAGGATCTTCTGATAAGCATCCCCCACTGTCCAAGACGAAGGCCGCCCCTCTGGTCCACGAGGAGGCACATGTGTTTGAAAAGTATGCCCCCTCGGAGATAGAGTCACCGGAACGGAATCCCTCGGAGGGCTAGTCCCCGGAATTGGTGTCACCACATCCGAATCAGTAAACAGAGCCCGAGGACCTCCAGTAGCTGTGGACGTGCCTACCTCTCCCACCAATGAGCTCAACAGCTCCACTTTAACATCTCTGTCTTCAGAAGAGGGATCGAATTCCTCCTGTGTGTCCTCGGAGTCCCCCAGCGAAGCGTCCGGGTCAGGAACCTTAAACTGTGCCAAGAACTCTTCATCTACAAAAGATAGCATACATGTATAAGAAGAGAGAATGAAACTAGAAAAATTATTACGTAGAGAGGAAAGAAACTAGGCAAAAGTAGCTTACCAAAGGAGACAGACTCTTCAACCATTGGTGCCTTGCCCTTATCTATAGTAGCTGCATCGGAATAGAGAACATCAGTATAAAAGCCCAACCCCTTCCAGAAAGTTCAGAAAAATCTTAGTAAAGGCCAACCATAACTTACCAAGAGGGACGGGCTCGAATACTACCCTCTCTGAGAACTCCGGAGCTGTCGGAGATGAGGGCGCGACTCCACAAGGAGAGTCAGGAGACGGCTCCTTAGAAGATATGGCCACTACCTCAGCAGTATCCCGAGCAAAGGCTCCCCGCCAGTTCTCGCGAAAATGCCTTCCTCTGAAACCCTCGGAGAAATTCCCGTCTTGGACCCGGAAACTGGTACCAAAGCTAGACTTAAAAAGCCCACCTGGCGAAGTGGAGCCGCATTCTAGATCACCCCCGCAGCATCTATGAACAAAGGTGTGTAATCCTCATGAGTTCGTCCTACCTCCGGACCAGTAGGCTCGCCCACGGGAGCATTAACCTCCTCTTCATCATGATCACCCTCATCCAGAACGTCTGAAACTCCACTCGGAGCGGGTTCTACAGGACCCGACTGCGAGAAATACTTCGCCAAAACAGACCCTACACCATCCGAGGACCACCAAACAGTTATAAGCTTATTCCTATGGCAAAAGAAGAGACGAAAACAAAAACAAGGTACTTACTAAAAAGATTTAGGGCTTCGGGAGATAGGGACAATGGCTTCTCGACTCGATCATCGATAAAAACTACATTATGAAGCCCGGATGTAACAAACAACATCAGAAAATCCTCCGACTCCATCAGAAGTTGCTGTGATCCAAAGTGCGCACGGGAGAGGCGTCTTCTCTCCAATCAAAGGCATATCCCAAACACCTTCTATCAGTTGCACAAAGAAGTACCCGTTCTTCCAGACGATATGCGAACTTATTGAAGCGTCTAAAATCCTCTTCGTGGAATGTTTGCTATTATCCCGATGGCGAACGTGGTAGAATGGGTACCCCCCGGGTGAGACCACTATGTCAAAAATAGAAAAGAAATGATCCACCCCGCACTCCAACCCATTTACCTGGCACCAGAAGACGTAGATGCATAGGGCGGCGAATCCGTTCGGAACCAGTTGGCTCGGATAGATGTTACAAAGCCTTGAACACCTCGCAGAAGAAGGGCGGCATAAACGAGCGCCACCCATACCGCACATGGGCAAAATAAACGGTCAACATCCCTGGAGGTGGATGGCATACCCTCTGATCCTTCGTGGGAATTTGAAACACCATGTTCTTCTGGAAGGCTCCAGTGGAGTTGAACAAATCGAGCACCTGCTCACGAGCAGCAATGCTCGGAACCTTCTCAATTTTTGCGAAATCGCGAGCAGCAGCGGCCTTCTTCGATTTAGGAACCCTAGCTTTTTTAGAAGACGTAGCGCCGCCTTCGACGGTTGCGGAAACTTCACCTTTCCTTTTACGGGTAAGAACTCCCGTCGGAACACCTCCCGTCCCCACCTGAGGATCAATTGGAGCAGTAACTCCAGAAGTGGTAGAGGCGGCAAGAGGATCAGTGTTGGCGGAAGAGGCCATCTGGACAAAACCGAGGAGGAAAGTATGTATCCGAGAAAAGAAAGAAAAGACAAGGAAACTTTTTTCTTCGAAGGAGAGTTGCTAAGTATAGAAATTAGGAAAGTGAAAAGAGAATGAATAGTCCTCCTACTTATAGCCGAGAAGGAACAACGGTCACAAGGGATCAAAAACGTGGAGCCTAGTTAAAGCTCCACGTAACTGCTGCGTATAAACTCCACGCACACGACCCATCGGACCGTTACCAACGGTCAGATGCTTTGAACTTTGAATCCGGTCAACCCCACCACATGCGCCCCGAGATCCCCACGTGTATAGCAACGGTTCGCCATTGAGGACAATCAGGTAAAATCTCTTTGACCCATTTATATATATATATATATATATATTAATAATAATAGTAGTTATAAAAATATATACATGCTCCCTCGTAAAAGCACCAAAGAAGGAACACGTGGAAGACCAAGACTCGGACTAACCCCTCACCTCACTGAGGACGATGAATAAAATTTCCCTCGTCTCTACGAAGGCGATCGAAATTTGGGGTGGCTAGTGTTAACCGTAAAAAATAAATACGAGACTAAAAGGAGATATTATTCCTAAATATAGGCAATAATACATGGACAATACTATTGTCGCGAGTACTTCCGATGAGATGTACCCACTCCTAATGAGGAGGCCCCTCGGATGTTGCTCAAACCCCTCGGTCACTGACCTGAAGCGGTGAGAAGTGACATCCGAGGAGATACTTAAGCGTCCCTTGGAAAGTCAACGATGAATAAAAATAGATATCGACGCAATGTCGGAAAAAGAGAAAACCCGATGGACCCGCGCGACTTCGATATCCATCAATGCGCCAAAAGGGACCACAACGGACCCAGGTCTCAGAATCTTACGAGAAAACTTCCTTGCTGAACACTCCTCAAACATCAATTACCCTCGGAACATCATTCCGAAGAACAAATGATATAGTAAAGCTATATCTAAATACTAGAGTCCAAGAAGGCCTTCTACGAGGGCCTGAGTCACAAAAATATCACTTCCCGAAGGCCCAGCAAAGCCCTCGGAAATCAAATCAGGCCCCTCGGAAACCTTGCCTAACCCGCGGGACTCGAGACCAAGATAGAAACACCTATCGGAGTACACATCAGAAGAAGGCATCCCAAAGATAGACTGCTATCGGAACTACCACAGCATCAGACGAGCGTTCCGCCCCACCTATTCAACATTTTCGAGAGGTATAACCCATCGGAGAGAATAAGTCAAAAGAATCAACCTATCGAAGCCCATGGGAGCTATCGGAAAGGATATAATTCACCCTAGTCAGCGCCCCGTCAGCAGATATACCAAACAGATAAAACTTTATCTTATCTTGTTCGCTTTTAAGCGTGTCACGACACCTGTATTTACTAGATACATGCATAACGACACATGTCCCTAATAAACTCTATATAAAGGGAGGTGATCAAGTAAAGAAGGAGGACTCAAGTCACACACACCAACATATTGACCAAATTGAGGAGTGGAATTCAGTGAATAAAGGAAACGATATTCTCGTACAGTTATTTTCCATAAAATCATCGTTTTTGAATCACGGGTAGGCGTTCCAACCCAAAAATATACTCGTTAAATAGGGAATAATATCCAACCCGTTAACAATAAGGATATTCATATTTTATCACGTTATATATGTAACAAAAGAAATGCTATTGTAGACACTATTATCAGACCCAGACCAGACCGGCCGGTCCGACCGACCTGGCCAGGAACTGATGGCTTCACCGGTCCGGGTCTGCCCAAAAAATGGGCTGCTAGAGTGATGCGGCCGAACCAGCGACTCGAACCGGTTTGACCGGAGAACTAGTCGCCTGGTTTGGTCTTGCAAACCGGTGAGACCCTAATTTCTTTTTTTTTACAATTACACTTTTGCCCTTCAATTTGCAGCTTTTCAACAAAACCAAATTCACTCAGCTCTCTGTACTCTCACACGATTGAAACAAGAAAGAGAAAAAGAGGAGAAAATTCAAATTGAAGCCCTAGGTCACCTGCTCCACTGCCGCACCGGGCCTGCTTCACTGCGCAAAGCTGCGAACCTGCTCGTACAGCTCGGTCAGAGCTGCTCGTCCGGTAAGTCACAACCTCTTTTTTTTATTCTTAATCGATTTTTCATTTTTTTGTTCTAATTTCTATACTTCTAATTTATGATTTTTTTTTCAGCCTATTGTAAGTTTGTAACGAGTGTTCGTTGATTCCGATAATAACCCCCTCTGATTGTCCGATTGCCCAATCTACCTAAGTAAGGATTAATAAGTGTTTATTTTATTAATTATGGTAAATTGGTAATGATTAATGAGTTGGTTAAATGTAGTTTATTAATTTTTTACTAAAAGTAGCGAAGTAATTATTAGATTTGTATTTTAGTGATGGAATACGTGATTGGTTTAGTTGATGGATTACATGATAGTTTAGTTAGTACTTTAGTTAATGAAGTACTTAATAAATGTTGGTTTTGTTTGAGATTTGAACATTATATTACTTTTTGGCTTTTCGATTAATTGGTTTAGTTTGTGGGTTGAGTCTTTGATGTAACTATTTGATTCTTACTAAATTGTTGGGTCTTTGTGTTTCTTAAATAGGAATGACAGAGAACACTTCAGGGACTCCATCATCCGTTCCGCCTCCAACCGAAAATGATCCTACATCACAACAAAGCAACTATGCTCCAAATGTCCGTCGTATAACCAACATATGATGGGATTATGGAATTGAGTTACCGCCGGATGGTAAAAAAAAGGTAGAATAAAGTGTGATTTTTGTGGCATTATTCTTCCTGGCTGGGGAATTAACTAATTTAAGCAACATATTGCGGGCATCCCAAGTCAGGTTAGAAAATATAATTCGGTTTCAGAAGCGGCACAATTCAAAGTTAAAGAATTTTGGACAATGAGAAAAAAAACCAATCATCAAATTTATTAAATGTTGATGCAGAAAATGATGATGAAATTGAAAGTGAAACTCTTGTGGATACGAATGACAATGGCAAGAGAAAAAAAAACAAATAACATAGGGAGCTATATGCGAGGAAAAGCAGGGGTAGACACTTCTCAATCTACTAAAAAGGTAAAAATTCTAAGTAGAGAAAGAGTTTTAGAAGCAGATTTGGTCGTCCCTACGTGGTTTTTGATGCTTGTATCCCTTTGAATGTTGTCAATTCTCCTTTCTTTGACCAAGTAATCACTAGAATAGCCAATATGGGCACTCGGTATGTCGGTCCGTCTGATCATGCACTGAGAACTAATTTGCTTGCAGAAGTGAAGTCTCAATCCCAGTTAGAAATCGATGATCTTAAAAAATGTTGGGTTACTTCTGGTTGCACAATTATGGCTGATGGGTGGACCGATAGGAGACATAGATCATTAATTAACTTCTTGGTTTATTGTCCTAAAGGATTATCTTTTATCAAGTATGTGGATGCATCTGATATTGTGTCTAGTTCTGATAATTTGTTCAAGCTCTTCTCTGAGGTTATTGACTTGGTTGGTGTTGAAAATGTTGTGCATGTAGTTACTGATAATGCAGTTAATTATAAAAAGCTGGATGTTTACTTGAAGAAAAGTATTCGTCATTGTTTTGGTCACATTGTGCTGCCCATTGTATTAATTTAATTATGAAGGATATTTGTGAACTCCCGCTTGTTAAAACATTGGCACAAGATGGTGCTAAAGTCACTTCCTTTGTTTATAACCGTAAATGGGTACTTGCTTGGTTGAGGAAAAAGGAGGGGTGGACAAAAATAATTTCTCATGGTGCTACGCGTTTTGTCATGGTATTTATAGTATTGAGTAGTTTGTATGGGAGAAGGAGTTTTTTGAAGCAGTTGATCGATGATCCAGGCTTCGAAAAGTTTGGGAAAGAGGTAAAAGGAAATCAAGTGAGGGCTATTATTGTGAATGAGGTGTTTTGAGGCAATGTAAACATTATTGTTCAGGTTATGTCTCCGATTATGAGGTTGCTTCATCTGTGTGATTCTGATGAGAAACCTTCTTTAGGTTATGTTTATGATGGCATGGCAAGGGCAATAAATGGGGTAAAAAAAGTTTTTGGCAACAGAGCAACTCATTACTCGCAATATACGAAAATTATCGGTAATTGATGGGATAAAATGTTGCAAAAAATTTTCCATGTAGCAGCTTTTCGGTTTAATCCCGTTTTTCAATACTCCGGTAGTGAGCTTGTGCAGAGTACTAAGGTGATGAATGTTGTGTGGGAAGTCTTAGAGAAGCTTGTCCCAGATGAGCCGGATATGGTGAATGAAGTGACCATTTTTAGTGAGCAGCAAGGGAGTTTTGGAATAAAGTATGCCTTGCAGGGTATTCACACTTCTATTCCAGGTAATGTTTGTTTCAAGTTAAATTTTGTTTATGTTTATATGTTTTGTTTGAAACTATATGTACTAATATGATCTAATTGTTTAGATAATTAGTGGAGCCTATTTGGCGGTGATGCACCAAATTTACAAAATGTTACCATTAAAGTTTTGAGTCAAACATCAGCCTCCTCTAGATGTGAGCACAATTGGAGTGTGTTTGAACCTATACACACAAAGAAGTGGAATAGGTTGGAACATGAGAGGCTGAATGATCTTGTATTTGTGCTTTATAACCTACGCTTGAAGATGCGGTATGGCCTTAAAGTTTTAATTATTGTGTTTCTTTTGTTTCAAGGTGTGTTTTATTTTATTAGTTAGTATAATTTATTACTTAATGTTATTTGTAGAAGCAAGAAGAGAAAATCAGCATATGATCCAATTGACTATGAGCATATTGATAGAGTCGACGAATGGATAGTAGAAGAAGATACAAACGAAGACTTTACTAATGAAGAAATTGATGATATGTTCGGGGGGGATGTTGCAAATTCAAGTGCAAGTACAACGGTGAATGACGTTCCTGATTTGTCATTGTATGGGTCCTATGGAAGAGTGCCTAATTATGAAAATATTGGTGTGAATGTGGATGATCACGATGCCTCGTGATGAATGTGTTGTACTTTATCTTGTTGCTACGTTGTTATTTGTGAATCTTTTGGCTTGGTAAAAATTTGAATTTGGAATCTTAAGTTGGGATTTCTTAGTTGTGGACTATTTTGTATTTTTGTTTGTTACTTTATTATTTTGGTACAATGAATTTGAGTTTTGGATTTGGATTTGAAGTTGTTTAATGTTTTATTTGCTTATATAATAAATTATATTTAATTGTGAACTTATGATAATATATTAATATACTAGCATAATATATTTATTATTTTATTTAAATATTTTTGTGGAATGTTGACTAAAGTCAACAAACCGGTCCAACCAGTGGTTCAACCGGTCCGACCTGCTTACCTGCTAACCAGTAGCCTCACCAGTTCTGTGACCGGGCCGGATCTGAAAACACTGATTGTGGATCAATGATATATTTAAAGAAGTAAACTATAAATTACAAAAATAATTACATATGTAGTGATATATATATTTATATATATATATAACATAAAGATTTATTTATTTGTTTTAAATAATTGTATGTTATCATATACTCTTCAAGTATTATCTTCAAGATTTTGATGGAGGATTTCCTTTTATCTTATTTTTGGTTTTTATCATAAGAAATCTAGCAAACTGGTCTATAAGTTCCATGGTAACATGGAAAATAATATGTGGCTTATATTTGCCCGCATTTTTCTTGTGTTAATATTTGGAAGATACTTTTTTACTACTTAATGCATGTTATAGAATAACTAAAACTATTTGGGAATTATAACAATATATTAAAAGACTTAGGAAAGAAATGCAAATATCAAGTATTAGCACTTGTGAATTGGTATCATTTTACATGGAAGAGTGCTCTTTATATAGAGGTTTTTCCAATCTAATACATTATTTCAATAGTGTTTATAATAATTATTATTACTATGCTAAATAGTAAGCCTAAGTATAGGTACAACAATTTCCACAAAATGCCACATGTTTGTATTATTTATAACACTCCCCCTTGGCCGTTTGAAAATTTTGTAACGTATATGATCCGTCTTCTGCACACGTCTTATGTTGCCTCGTTAAAAACCTTATAAGGAAAAACCCAGTAGGATAAAAACCAGAAAAAGAGTGCAGCCGTGTGAACTCCCCCTCAAGTTGACATCTCAAATTCTTTATAAGTCTCGTAGGTGACGCATCCCAATACTTTGAACATGTTTCTTAAAAGTTACAGTAGGGAGTGTCTTTGTAAAAAGATCTGTCATATTGTCACATGATTGAACATATTGGATATTAATTTATTTGTTCTTCTCGAGTTCCTGAGTGTGGAAAGAATATCTTGGGGGTATGTGTTTGGTTCGACCACTCTTGATATAACCTTCTTTCATCTGTGTAATACATCCAGAATTGTCTTCGTATAATGTTGTAGGACCCTCTCTAATAGGTAAGCCAGATGTACTTCTTATATGATGTGTCATTAATCGTAGCCATACACATTCACTGCTTGCTTCATGGAGTGCAATAATCTCAGCATGATTCGATGATGTTGTAACAAGTGCCTGATTCTGAGAACGCCATGAAATAGTAGTGCCTCCATACGTGAATACATATCCAGTTTGAGATCTGAGTTTATGTGGGTCTGATAGAAAACCTGCATCTGCATAACCAATCAATTCTTGTACCGCATTGTTAGGATAAAATAGACCAAGATCCACAGTTCCTTGAAGATAACGGAATAAATGTTTAATTCCTTTCCAGTGCCTTTTTGTGTGTGATGAGCTAAACCTGGCTAATAAATTCAGAGTAAATGATATATCAGGTCTAGTACAATTAGCTAGATACATTAAAGCTCCAATGGCACTTAAATATGGAACTTCAGAACCAAGAATTTCTTCATTTTCTTCACAAGGACGAAATGGATCTTTATCTATAGGTAATGATCTTGCAATCATAGGATGGTTCAAAGGTATTGCTTTATCCATGTTAAAACGTTTCAATATCTTTTTAGTATAGTTAGATTGATGCACAAGTATTCCATTTTTAACATGCTCAATTTGCAAACCAAGACAATATTTAGTCTTTCCAAGATCTTTCATTTCAAATTTATCCTTTAAATAATTCATTGTTGAATGAATTTCTTTGTCAGTGCCCATGATATTTAAATCATCTACATAAACTGCAATAATTGCAAAACCAGATGATGTTTTCTTAATAAAAATGCATGGACACAAAGAATTATTTATATATCCTTCTTTTAATAAATATTCGCTCAAACGATTGTACCACATGCGACATGGTTGCTTTAACCCATATAATGATCTTCGCAATTTAATTGAGTACATTTCTCTAGGTTTGGAACTTGATGTTGCGGATAATTTAAGTCCATCAGGGACCTTCATGTAAATATCATTATCAAGTGATCCATAGAGATAAGCAGTGACAACATCCATGAGATGCATGTTTAGATTTTCATAGACCGCTAGACTGATGAAGAATCGAAATGTAATCGTATTCATTACAGAAGAATACGTTTCTTCATAATAGATTCCAGGTCTTTGAGAAAAACCTTGTGCTACAAGGCGAGCTTTGTACCTTACAATTTTATTTTTCTCATTTCGTTTGCGAACGAAGACCCATTTGAACCCTACGGGTTTCACACTTTTCGGTGTGAGAACAATGAGTTCAAATACCTTTCGCTTATTAAGCGAATCTAATTCAGCTTGCATAGCATCTTTCCAGTTATCCCAATCATTCCTATTTTGGCATTCAATTACAGATTTGGGTTCGGGATCATGCCATAGAGTCAATAATTCTGGATTTTCATTGATTACCATATTTGATTCGATTTCATTAATATATGTATAATGCAACCCTGATGAGATATATGATAGTTTTTCAAGAAAATGTTTCTTTCCTGGTATATTCTTAGTAATGAATACATATTTAGCCTTATTCACATTCATTGACTCAGTATCATATCCATGACGATATATATCTTTAGAACTCAATAAATTTCTTCTGGATTTTGGGGCAAATAAGACATCATCGATGATAAACTTTGTTCCATTTGGTAAAGTAAAAGTAGTTGTACCAGATCCTTCAATCAATTTCATAGGACCTCTTATTGTACCGACTTGAAATTTTGAGGGTTCTAAATATGTAAAATATTTCTTACTTGTGAGAATTGTATGAGTTGTACAACAGTCAAGTAGGCAGAAATCACTAGTATGCTCCATATCACGCTTCAGTTCAAATAAACAATATTAAAACAAATATTGCAATAAACAGGGTATATATTTGAAAATAGATTATTTTATTGAAAGCACACAACTGAAATGCAGGAAGTAGATAATACAACTTAAAACATAAATCACAATAAGCATATTCAGCCAGAAGATCACATAACACATATTAAGCCAAACGAACATCATAGTCATCAGTAAAGTCTGCCGCCTCCATAAAGGTAGAATCACAATTTGGATTTTGTTCGACAATGTTAACTTCTTTTTATTTACCCTTCAAACTTTATTGGTACATCTTACAAAGATGTTCTGGTGTACGACATGTGTTGGCCCAATGCCCTTTCATTCCACATTTAAAACAATTACCTTGAGGGTTTTTATTATGTTTTTCTTTGTTCTGGTGGTTATTCTTAAAGACAGTGTTGGTATGCGAGGGGTTGTGAAAACCCCCTCGACCACGACCATGGCGACGACCACCTCTTTTACTGCGTCCACCTCTATAGCCATATCCTCCTCTATGACCACCTCTACCTTGACCATGACCACGACCACGACCTTGATTGGCATTCTCATTGTTACCTCGTTCATAGGAGTTTGAAAAGTTAATGGCATTTGCCTTAGGTAATGCATGTGCTCCAGGAGGACGAGATTGATGATTTTTCATCAATAAGTTATTGTAAATTTCCGCCATTAACAACTTTTGTTCCAAGTCGTGATATTTTGAAATATTTAGATATCGGTATTGTTGTTGAACATTTATCATGGACACATGGAAAGTAGAAAGTGTTCTCTCTATCATTTCTCTATCAGTAAGCTTTCTTCCACAATAAATTAAATCTGAACGAATCTCCATAAGCGCGAAGTTGTATGCGCTTACAATTTCAAAATCTTGGAACCTTAAATTGTTCCAATCATCGGTGGCTTTTGGCAACATAGTTTCCTTTTGATGGCCATATCTTTCTTGTAGATTGGTCCATAATTCATGAGGATCGGTAACATCGAGTTATTCTCTCTTTAAGGTTTCATCTAGATGTTTTCTCATGTAGATCATAGCCTCACATTGTTTTTGGATCCGTATTTGTATTTACTGCAGCAAGAGTTTCAACGATACTCTTTGATCTGAGGTACAATTTCGTATCCGATTTCCATTGTCCATAATTCTTGCCAGTGATATTGAGTATACAACTAACTGTACTCATGAGGTTAGACATTTTGCTAGCTAAATACATAACCAAGAAAAGCATAATTAGGATCGAAACAATTTATTTAACACATAATCATAGAAGCATAATTATTACAATAATACAATGCAATTATCTCATCTCTAGCCAAATCTTGAACTCGAACATTATTATAATAAAAGGGAGGAACATCTCAGGGACAAACATATGAGTGTCTTCATCTACTAGCATGAAAATAAAAATTGAAAGGTAAATGAGGATCAAGACCGCTGTTGTCGTAGAGATCATTTTGCAAGATAAGAGAAATAAGGTGAAGATTTGTGTGGAGTTTGTGTTATGAAATTTTTGTATTTATAGAGGAAAAATATCCGTAAGTAGCTGTTTATAGTCGTTAGAAAATCAATCATTTTTTTTTTGCCATGTTTTATGAACGGTAATGTCTTTAATAATTTAGCAACAAAAATTAATTGTAATAACATGTAAAGTAATTTCCGCCGCATTAATGATATTTTAACACGCATATGGAATAATATTACGATAAGTAAATACATATATATTTCCGCCACAGTACTATGTAAAAACTTTCATGGGCTTAAGGAATAATGTAAACAAGTAAAATAATTGCAATGAATTAAGTGCGTAAATAATTTTCGCCACATTACTATGTAAAAAATTTCATGGGCTTAAGGAATAATGTAAACAAGTAGAATAATTGCAATGAATTAAGTGTGTAAACAATTTCCGCCACATTACTATGTAAAAACTTTCATGGGCTTATGGAATAATGTAAACAAATAAAATAATTGCAATGAATTAAGTGCGTAAATAATTTCCGCCACATTACTATGCAAACACTTTCATGGGATTATGGAATAAAATAAGCAATAATAAATTGTCAGTAGTCGTTTCTAGCTTGGGGTTAACTCAAGCATCAACGAAAGTTAAAATTAGCTTTAGTGTTAGAGTTAGATGACAGTAAAATATAAAGAGGATTTTAATCAAATCATAAAATTATAGATATGCGGTAGTCCTCATTGTCTATAATAATGTAGATAGATGAACACGTAAATATTAAACTTTAACAATAAAATTATAAACGCATATTCATCTGATCATAAAATTATAGATAGGCGGTAGTCCGCCTTGTCTATAATAATGTAGATAGATGAACAAGTAAATATAAAACTTTTATACCTCTTAACGTTGAACGTTTTCTTTAACGAAGGAACCGAATTCTTTCGGATCGAGCACTATCGTGCTGATAACGTGTTATAGAATAACTAAAACTCTTTGGGAATTATAACAATATATTAAAAGACTTAGGCAAGAAATGCAAATATCAAGTAATAGCACTTGTGAATTGGTATCATTTTACATGGAAGAGTGCTCTTTATATGGAGGTTTTTCCAACCTAATACATTATTTCAATAGTGTTTATAATAATTATTATTACTATGCTAAATAGTAAGTCTAAATATAGGTATAACAATTTCCAAAAAAACCCACATGTATGTATTATTTATAACAATGCAAACATTTTTTAAGTGTTTTGAGTAGTTGTTTTGAAAGACGGTCAAACCACCTATAATTTATAGCTAAAAGTATCTTTAGATAATCTTAAATAAAAGTTAAAGAACAAATTTCTTTAATAAACTTTTGCATATAGTACGCCTTTACTGGGAAGAATGTTGTTTTGTAGGCTTGTCTTCTTTATAGAGTTTGGAGTTTTATTATCTTAAGTAGGAGATGTGAGATGCTACTACCGGAGCACTACTCTTTTCTTATTCATTTACTAGAGTACCCTTCTAACTTATTTGCAGAAAAGAAATCATTATTCTGAAATTAAACTTTTAACCCCGATAAATTAAATAGTTCTATTTTGGTATCATCTCCAATGGATATAGTCCATTACGACCATATCAGGCCCAGCATGCTTCCGTACAAGACTATTAGAACATAACAATTAAAGGTACCTCGTTTGACCGTACCACCGTCGGGTATTTTGCTAGGTTTTACGAAGACTCCTCGCCCTCAACCACTCGATCGCAACCGATGGTTCTGCAACAGCTCCTTCAACGGTAATCAGCACAACCCTGGTTCGTTTCCTACTCCGGGTGTAAGAGGCAACTAAAATGTAATGTTTAAAAGCTCAACTTTAACATACTCAGGCGAAAGCAAATCGATATTTATTTATGTGGAGATTTATTTATTACAACACACTCATCACCCCTTTAGAGAGGAGTAACTTGTTTAGCTACACATAGTAGCTACCTTCCTCTTGTACATACACACACAGAAATTTAAACTCTTATACACACTAGTTTATTTGACAGAATTTAAATGCTCTCACTACTACAAACTATGCTTCTCTTTTGTTTATAAGAAAACTAAGGGGAATGCTCGATGCCTTTAGCTTTCTTCAGCTTGTGTATATATAGGTGAAGTTCCGGATTTGAAACGCGGATTTCATCTACATCCTGATGCTTTTTCTTTCCACTAGCGTAGTGGCCTGGCCCTCCTGTCATTTTAGTGGAATCTTTTCCACCACAGCTTGTTGTCTTTACCTTCCCACTATGATAGTGGTCTGGCCCTCCACTAGTCATCATGTCGTTGTAGTGGAGATGGTTCTGATGCGATCACATGGCCACTTTAGCTTTGCCAGCTGCAGTAGTCCACTTTCCTGTCCCACGCGGCATCTTTTCTTGTCTCGGATGGCCCTCTTTGTCGTTTTCTCCTTTGTCCCGTTTCATCGGGAATCCCTTTCCAAAGAGGGGTTCTTTCTGATCTCGACACTTTGGACAGATCATTTCCTTCCATTTGCCGACGTGCGCCATATTGCAGAATTTTCGGCTGGTTTCTGCCGTCGACGGAATTTCATTCTTCCACAATGTTCTTCGTTTGTTTTCGAACATTGTTTCAACGAACCTTGTGGTGGTGTTGGTCATGCTATTAAGCATGAACGTTCCGTTTTCCTTATTCTGGAAAATTTTGAACGCGTACTTGACTTTGTCCATCTCAGTGAGACAGACCCAGAGTCCCCAAGCTCTCCTAGTTGAGATGTCGTCTTCCGAGATTGGGGCGACTAACATTTGTCCTTCCGGTGGAGGCTTGATGTAGTCCATTGCTTTCCAATTTGGTCTTTGGAGTTTGATAAAATGAAAACTCGGTAAAGACCCCTTGCCTGCGATTTCTGGGGCTGCGGAGATTAACTTCATTTCCAGAACATCGCCTCTTTCAAGTGTTGGATTGTTCTGCCATGTTTCAAGCACGTTTCTTTGAATCCATTCCGGTAATTTGGCAATTTTCGGAAAGCTCGGTGATGTGGTAAAGATTGAGGCTATACAGCCAAAATCAAACCATTCTCGTACCTGCTCAGGTTTTGATCCAGGTTGTATCCAAATCCTTGGATATTTTCCTGACCAATCTGCAACAGTTTTTCCCGGGACCAGTCCCATCCTCGTGTACAATCTTTCCCACGTTCTCTGATATTCAATCAAAGGTGGGGTTTTCTCGTTTTTGTTTATCTTAGACGATCCCATTTGGGGCCTAAGATTAACCTCATCCTCTTTAATTTTTGAGGTGTTTTTTGATTCCTTCGGTATTTCTACCTCTGGATCAACTTGCTTATGGCTCGTTGATTCTTTAGGTATTTCTACCCTCTAATCGGCTTGTCCTTGGGTGTGTTCCTCGAAAGGATCACCTGCTGGTTCAGTATTACTCGAACCATCAAACTCGTAGGTGTTCGCTTGTATTTCCACTTCCAGTTTTGAAAGGGAGGCATCTCGAAATAGGGGTACCGTAAGGCTATCCCACAAACTTGTACTACCCAATAAAGTTGCTTTCATTGAGTTTTGAACCATGGATAGGTCCCTTTCCTGTACATGACCGGAAGCCTGAGCATTGATTGCCAGACCTTCGATCGCCTTGCGGAGCTCGTCCAGGTTATCCCTGTGGTGTCTCCATCTTGTAAAGATGGTATCGGCCTCATGTACCTCCATCTCTTGTTAGAAAATCTGCAAGAACGTTTTCATGAGATTTTATAACCAGAATATCAAAATTATAATATTGACATTCAGCCTGCCATCTTAATAGTCTAGCTTTCTCGGGTTTGCTTTCTATTTTATTTTTTAAGAAAGCTTTGACACTAGTGTTATCAATTTTAAGTGTGAACTTCTTAGCAAGTAAGAATAAGGGCCATTTTTTAAAGGCCTTTTGAACTGCAAAGAATTCTTTCTCGTTGATGTGCCATCTTGCTGCTTCTTCTTTTGAAAAGAGACCGCTACAGTATCTACATGGTACTTCTCCTTTTGGTTCTACTTTGGTTAGAACCGCCGCCCACCAATGATCGTTTGCATCCGTATAAAGAACAAGATCGTCTTCATCATTTGGGATTGCAAGTTTAGGGAGGTCTTGACAGATAGCTTTAAGCTTCTGTACAGTTTCCTTGTGTTCATCCGTCCATCTGAATTCTGCGTCTTTCTTCAGTAATGGACTAAATGTTTTCCTGTAACTTGCCAAATTGTTAATAAACATTCCAGCAAAATTAACTAACCCCATAAAACTTTGGAGTTGTTTAACAGTCTTGAGGTCATCGGGGAAATCACGTACCTTTTCTACCAAATGTCTTTGGAGAATGATACCTGATTCGTCGATCTCGATTCCAAGGAATTCAATCTTCCTTGTAAGAATAACTGCCTTCTTTTCAGATAGCACTAATCCTTCTTTGTGGCAAACATCTGAGAAAATCTCCAAGTGTTTGATGTGTTCCTTGACATTCTTCGAGGCGATGAGAATATCATCGACATACACGAACATGAATTTGAAATAATCCTTGAAAAGATTATCCATCTTCCTTTGATATATCTGGGGCGCATTAGCTAATCCCATCGGCATGACATTCCAGATATAGTGTCCTTGTGGTGTGGAAAAAGCTGTAAACTTCTTGCTTTCTTCCTCCATCTTGATTTGATAGAACCCTGACTTGCAGTCAAACTTAGAGAAGACTCTTGCATTCTGAATGCAGTTGATCAGGTGCTCTCGATTCGGGATATAGTATCCGTCGAAATCCAAGATTTTATTAATCCCTTGGTAGTTGATTACTAATCTTGGTTTTCCTCTTTTGATCTCTCCATGATTCCCGACAAGGAATCCCGGACTGCTGTATGGAGATACTCCTGGCGAGATGAGCTTAAGGTTCAGATGTTCCTTAAGAATCTTCTGCATATCCTCTCGGTCCTCTTGGTTCATCAAGATAGGCTTGTATCTGACAAACTCATTTTCTTTACCTTTTTGAACTCTTAGGGTTGCTTTGAGTTCATTCTTGTTCCACCATGCCAGAGGATCTTCTTCGTAGTTCCTCCGAATTTTTGTCTTGACATCTTCTATTGAAATCTGCTCTTCATTAGTGATGTCAATATGAG
Source organism: Linaria vulgaris (assembly GCA_948329865.1). Taxonomy (NCBI): domain Eukaryota; kingdom Viridiplantae; phylum Streptophyta; class Magnoliopsida; order Lamiales; family Plantaginaceae; genus Linaria; species Linaria vulgaris. The sequence continues at coordinate 66,329,383 of OX415251.1, forward strand.
GACTTGGTTCAAGGCTGGCCTTGAGGATCTCGATCGTTTCATCTCTGATCCTTTTGGTCTTTTGTCCGCCCAAGCTTTCAATCCTAAGCTGTAGGATTGCCTTACCATACTTTCTCTGGTCATGCATCTTTGGGTGTAGAAGTCGTCCTTCATCACCACGCTTGCTACGAAATTGAATTGGCAGTTTGCGGTAAAACGCCTGCGTCAATCGTTGCGCCAAGATCTTATGATCACAACTGGTTGTGAGAATAAGACGTCTTATTTCATTATCCTGCGTAAAATGTTTGAACGTTTGCAGGAAATTGTTGTCGAGCAAAATATCGGCTCCGGTATCGTAGAAATAAATTGGGGGCATTTTCATTTTGTACCATGGGGTACCCCTGCTCCACCAATTAATATTTCTGCCTGTTTTATTCCTCGTCTGAAGACGATGATCTTCTTCGAGAAATCCCTTCCTGCAATTGCTGGTAAATCTTCTTCGATTTCCCCGGGGAAGACTCCTGGTTTTGCTGTGCAAATCTCTGCTCCTGAGTCGATATACGCTGCAAAGTATTCGGCTCGATATTTTTCGTACAACATCCCTACCGAGATGTAGATTGAGAATGGGATGGTGGTCATTTGAGCCGGTATCTTCTTCCTTCCACCGTAAACTCCATTCCTTCCGGCACCTTTTCCCAAGGTTTGTGATCCTCGAGAAATTCGATTCCAAGAACAAGTTGTTCTGGGATCTTTCCTGCTCGACCATTGATAATAAAATGAAGTCCTCCTAGCTTTAGATTTCCTTGATATCGTCCGACAAATGGTTGTTTTAGATAATACAATGCGTCGCATGGTAACGTATTATCTTTCTGGGTGGTGTCGAAGATGACTTCGACTTCTCCCCATCCTTCTGGACATTGGAGTTCACCTTTGGTCGTGAATTTCTTTGGTTCAATCACAACCTCCATAATTGGTTTCTTTCCCCAGGTAAGACTTTGCATCCTGTTTTCTCGGAAAGAGACGGTTCTCGGCTCGAGTCTTTGGCTCGTATCTTTGCCAAATACTGGTTGGTCACGAATGATCATATCCATTTCATGAATATGAGGCAGATTGGAAATCTCTGGCCTAACCGCATGGGCAACCTCCTCGAAGATCTCCGGTATTTCGACGAACTCATTTCTCTGGAAGAGGTCTGAGTGGTTAGTATTGGAGAGTGCGTAGGAGATGTTGTATGTAATGGAGTAAGGTCGGTTTCCTTCCTTCATTAACTCCTTGTTTTTGAAGTCCTGATGTAGAGTTAGGACTCTGCTGAAATCTTTATCGGCTAGGTTAAAGGCGATTTTTGGATATATGAATGTTGCCACCTTTCCTGCAAATAGATTTCCTGAAATACCTCCGAGGCAAGCGTCTCGTAGGTTCTGGATTCTCCAATCAAAGACGGCAATATCAATTGGGGAATTGATCCCTTCTTTGAACGTTGCTTTGAGCAGAATTCTTATGGCTCCGATGTGGAATCATGACATTCTCTGCGCAACCTCATGCCTAAGTCTTTTTAGTTCCTCTTTGATTTCGTTCATAGGAACTAGTTGCATTTCCATCACATTGCTGGTCAGCTCCATTGGGATAGCAATTTCTCCCACTGTGACTTTGTAGATGATGTGATGTTTTCTCCTCCTGAAACTTAGCTGAGCTAAGGTCCTCTCCATTTTTCCGATGGTGAAACCATCGTAGACTCTCAACTTTGGATCTTCCCGCATAATTCTCATCAAGGCTTTGTGAGAAATGCTGGTTTGTGAGAAAAATCTTGTCATGTCTTCTTGAACTTCCTGATGGAAGATCTCCTCGTCTTCAGTCTGATTCTGATTCTGATTCTGAAGACTCATTTGGTCCTTCGTCTTCCTCATATATACTTTCGTCTGAAGGGATATCCTCAAACTGGTATACCTGAACAAGGTCCTGAAAGTAGACAGCCTCTTCGAACTCCGGCGTGGCTTCGAAATGTCTGACTCCTCTTTTCTGGTTCTCGGGACAGTCGGTTGAAATGTGTCCCTTGGCTCCACATGTCCAGCAGTTGCAGTCTTTGAAACTTTCATTAGCACGTGTGTGTGCTCTTCTAAAACTTCGCCTAGTCGGGGGTCTGTTGCTGCTTTCTTGGTTGGAAGATGTCCTTCCACGGCTGGGTCCTGGTCTCTGCCCTGATTTGTAACTTCGGGCTTTCTGTTTTGACCAGAATATTCTTGGCCTCCATGAAGATTTTCTGGTGAACTTACTTCTTCGCTCATAGGGGTGATCCCTATGTTTCTTCTTTTGTTGTCTTTCTGGTGCTCCAATGACCGTTGGTATGTCATTATCGTCGCAGCAAAGACGGGCTGATTTATCGATTCGCTTCAACCTCTTGAAATTCTTTTGAATTGCTGCCTTCTGGCACCATTCGCTCAGCTTGACTTTGAGAAATGACATACTTTGGGCCACTGTATCAACTCTAATAGGTGTATATTCTCTCAACAACATTTCTCGCCATGGGCTTGGTACTTTGGCGAAGAATAGGGGAATCGTCGTTTCTTTAGTTATTCGGCTCTTCCATCTGTATTCGGTGAACAGCTTGATGTATAGATCCACACTACATATGTCATGTAGTTCCAAACTATACAGTGCATGTTCATATCTCCTGACTTTCTCTTGGTCACCTCCTCCGGTCTGGGGATCAACGAAGTATCCTTCCCCGATGAAGTAGAGCTTGAAAAGCCTTGCCATTCTATCGACGATGTCTTTGAGAGATTCGCCTGATAGGACTCTACTTCTAACCTCTGGAGTTCCATGTTCCCATCCAATCTTGACTGATCCTTCAAGACTCATCTGTAACATCATGATGAATCCCTCCTTGTCAAGTTCAAGCGTCACCACTGCAATTCTCATTGCAGATGCCCATTCATCGATCAGGGCTTCGCGATTCTTGAAATCCAGAGTGTCCAGGTTGAGCATAAGTCCATATGGGTGGATTGGATCGAGTTGCGATCTCCCGTATGGTGTTCCATGAACATCTGGCCTTCTAGATCTTGCTCTGGTTGGAATCCGGTTGTACATAGATCCAGCCACAAAGTCATGCTGGTGTGGCATAGGTTCCTCACGGATTGGCTCTTCTCGAATTGGGTCTGGATTAGGGATGGAAGATCCAGCGCCTTCGGTAATTGTCAACTGTTCTGGCGGAGCACCTTGACTTGGTACTATAGCACCAAACGTCTGCACGTTTTCCAGGTTGAGACCTGAAAATGATTCTGCAAGATCAGAAAGGTCTCGTCCGATTTCGAAGTTGAAATCGTCCATCTTGAATCTGGACATGATCTTTACTGCGTGCTGGGTTCTCCACGTATACGTGCACCATCTTCTCGTTTGTGGTCAACTCCCTTTTGACCTCAACTGCTTTTCCCTTCTGATGTAACAAGGGTTCCTTTCCGAAAGATGGTGGTAACCATCCTCCTCTCCTTCTTTCGGATGTCCTCGGCATGGATTCTAGGTTCTTGACTCTTCGTTGGATATCTTGTAGATTTTCCAAGGTCTCCTTCTGTCGTCGAGACATGGCTTCGAGCTTGTCTCTAATTTCTTGTAGGCATTCGGGCATATGGAATTGATGGTTGCCATAGGCCTGGACTGTCTTCTGGACTTCCCTGAGGTCCTGTGATAGCTTGGAGCTATCTGGCACCAGCTCGTGGAAATCTGGCAAAACTAGATTACTCATGAAGAACGGTTATTTCTTTCAGTGATTAATCTATTAATTCTTGCGATATCTGCCATGAGACCATTAACTCTAATAAACTTAGCTCTAATGGCAGGGAGATTTTCAGGTATGTGACTAGCTAGGTCAACTAACTTAGTCATCAAGAGTTGGAGTTCTTGTTCAAGTGTAATACCCGGCATTTTAGAGGCTAAGTATAGAACTCTGTTTATTAGCTTTTTCAAGACTAATTTTAATCAGCTTGATTTGTTCAAGTCTGGTTCTCTGGATAGGACATTCTTCTCCTAATTGTTCCATGCTACAGCGTAGAACATCATGGTTCTTCAATTCCCTTTTATGGAAATTAAGGTATCTTGTTAAGGCAATAATTCGCCTTTTAATGCTTGTACATGCATTTCCTTTCATAGGAAACCAAATCTCGAGATCCCAAATGTCATCCATGATAGGATCACTCATGTTTTTGAAAAACTCCTCTCATAAGGTAATAAAGAGTAGTAATAAATAAATAAATAACCACATAAAATAAATAAACCATGCTCTGATACCATTTTCGAGTACCAAAATTGAGACCTTTAATGTATGGGGTAATAATGAAACATCATGAAACTTGTGGGTCTTTTGAAGAAAAAGGTAGAGGGTATAATGGTAAAGGAGTAGAGTAGGAGCGGTGCTCCGGGGTGTAGCATCTAACTCATCCTTAAGTAGTTTTCCTTTAGTGTATTTTACTAAATTTATTATCTCCAATTATTTGAACCGTGAGGAGAATAGGAACAACATTAAAGGTATACAAATTATCGGCCTGTTTGGATGTGCTTCGGCCCGCCCGTTTCATGGTTTCTTTTTTTCAAAATGGTTTGGATCACATTTGAAACTCTGGACAGCCAAATCCGTTTGGCCCATTTTTTTCAACAAGTCATTGTCTAATCTAATTATTTAAAAAATAGATCTTTAAAGATATTCTAAATCAATTTAAAAAGATGATGAGATACGCCCCATACAAATAAAATATTGTATTGATCGAAAAAGAATTAATCTTTGCTAAGTGTGACTAAATAAAAACTTTTGAGTATGTATATATTCATAATATATTCATAATCTTATATATATATATATATATATATATTCATAATAACTGATATTATAAAAGTGATATTTGTCTATAAAAATTATATAAAGTAGAACTAAGATTTCTTTCTAATATATGCGAAGGAATTAGCAATTTTTTTCCTTTCTCTCAAAATCACAAGTCCTTTATTTTGGAACAACTAAATATTGCTGGTGATATGAAGTTTTGTAATTAAAAACTTGAAAAAAAAATCGATATTAATCTATTCCATTAATACTGAAGCATTAAAAATAAGAATGCATACCATCATTTACATGTACATTTATATATTTAATTGAAGGCATTTGAAATTATTTTAGATACTCAATTTGTATTACGATAATACGCGCAGAATCCAAGTCAGTTAAAATATCTTTTATTGCAAAAATATTTATTAAACCTAATGAGCAGGTTACGTGTTTGTTCAAATATGTTTTTTAACTATAGAAAGGGGCATACAGTCCCGTGAGGAAATAGTAAAATAAATAAATAGAATATATACTTTCTGTAACTTTTTATTTTTAATTTAGGTGAGTGGTGAATTTTTTTTACAAAGAATAGTAAATTATAGTTTTAGTTCAAAATAATTACATAGACAATGAATCATGATTTTTAAGCACATTTTTTTTAAGGATATAGCTGTTCACGGATTTCAAGGGTTTGTACAAGTAATTACTTTTTGTGAATAATAATATTTACAATATTTTAATTAACTAAAATCATCTCTAATTAAAATATTACTTTTACCCATACCAATCATATTGATGTGATGTTTTAATACATACTTTTCTTCCAACACTCAAACACTCAAAATACATCCAAATTATATTTCAACTTTTTCACACTTTTTCAAAAAAAATTCCAAACATCTTTTTTCAAAATGAACCAAACCAAACCAACGAAAATACATCCAAACAGGCCCTATATCTCCCACCTTTTGTATGCGGATGATCCGACATTCTATTGCAAAGTTGATTCTCGTAATGTGGAGGCCATTACTAAATTTTTGAATATTCTTGAATCATGGAGCAGCCAAAGTATGAAGAGGGCAAAATCTTTTATCCATTTTATCAAGAACACGAATATCAACACTAAATTAATATCAACACTAAACTCTTGATGCTTAACAAATTTGGTATTCGTGAATGCACCCAAAAAGAGCTCCACGTGGGAATTCATTTTTGCAAGCCTCGATGCAAAAAAGAAGCCTTCCTAATGATTCTTTTCAAGGTTGAGAAGAGATTCGCTGGATAGAAATGCCCTGTTCTTTCACAAGCCGGTAGAGGTGTTCTTATTACGGCTACTGCTCATGCCATGCCTTCTTATCAAATGGCCAATTTTCATCCTTCATTGCTACATCAATAAGAATATTGATAGCCTGATGCTTCGATTCTGGTGGAGTGAAAATAAAAGCCACAATATCTTGGTTCTTAAAACGTGGGATTCCATGTGTCTCCCCAAGAATATTGGAGGACTCGGTTTTCGTAAAATGAAAGAGCATAACCTTGCTCTCACTTCGAGGATGACCTGGAACATTGCAAAACAAGAAGATAAGTTCTGGATTAATATTTAAAAAATATGTTAAAGACAAAGATTTCCTCACAATGGAGTTCCCTTAGGCAAATATTTCTTGGATTGCTAGAGATATTTTCAAATACCGCGAGCCCATTCGCAAAGGAGCTCAATTCAAGGTTGTTGCATCTTCGGATATTCGCATATGGGAGGAACCATGGTTGTCTAATATCCCATTTGGTATCCCTCCCTGTATGGAGAGTTCAGACTTACAAAGCCGAAATGTGATGTTGGTTAAAAATCTTATTGATGTCCCTTCAAATAAGTGGAATTCTCCACTAATTTTGACGCTATTCCCACAGGACGTTGCTACGGAAATCTCAAAAATTCCCATATCATATTCCTCGGAACATAAGGATCTTCTTAGGTGTCGTGAAGCCTCGGGGAGATTCTCCACCAAAAGCTCTTACTTGACATCAATTCTCCCGTGCTCTTCAGTGAATAAAAACCTCCAATGGAATAATATTTGGAAGGCTCATTTACATAATCGGCACAAGCATTTCATTTGGAAAAGTTTATCTAATGCTCTTCCAACCCGAGAAAAGCTGAAACTCCATTTTTAAAATTTATGACATATGATGTCCCATTTGCAATTCAACGACCGAAACTATTGATCACATTTTTTTTCGTTGCCATATTGCTAGAATTATTTGATTCTCATCTAAATGGAACATTAAAGTTGATTGTTTCCTTGACTTTTCTTTTACTGATTGGATTTTTTTGTTTTTGGATTACAAATTTCTGGGGCTTGTGGAAGAAAATGACAAGACCAAATTCACTACTTTTGCTGCGGTTATGGTATATCAGATCTGGAAATTCAGAAATGCTATTATCCACGGCAAGAATTCCACCACAATCCACGAGCTTATCAAATTTATCAACAAGGATACTCAAAAACATCTCCAGGCCCAAAAAAAGATTGCGCGAATGCTCAAAAAACAAAACTCAGATCTCAGTTGGCGTAGGCCACGCAAAGGTTGGATTAAAATCAACTATAATGCTTCTTTTTGGCAAACGGGAGCTTCGGCTGCATCAATTTGGAGGAATCAATCAGATTCTTCGGTTGCATCTATTTGGAGGAATCAATAAGGTTCTATCATTCGGGCTAATTCTCAAGTGTTCATTTGCATCGATGCTACTATGGCTGAAGCTAAAGCTGTTCTCAATGCGGCACAGATTGCAAACAACCTCAAAATTCAGAAGATTATTTTTGAATCCGATAACTTGGAGATTATTTCTCAAATCAACGACCCAAATATTTGCTCTCTTTGGAGTTATTGGCTGATTGTTGAGGACATTAAAAACATTTGGGCGTTGTGGCCGAAATGGAAATTCCATCATGTAACTAGATCGAACAACTTTGCGGCCCACAACCTTGTTGCGTGGGTGCACTTTTTTTGTCGAAACGGCATTATCCTTCTTGCTGATCTTTCTGTTAATATTTTTTTTGATGGTGGCTTTCCAATTGTGGAACAACCATCTTAATTTAATGTTATTAATCTATCAAAAAAAAAATTGTATGAAGTATTTGTTTCCCACTAGTTCACGACTGCGAACTAGACTTAGAAAACAAAAAAGAAAAGTAACTTTACCAAAAAAAAAAAAATTAACGAACAAATGGGCATCAAAATGGGTCTGAGCGGGCCCGGGTCACTTAATATAATTATAAAAAAGGATTCCAATAACAATTCAATGTTTAATATTAATAATTAATAAAATAGGAGAAAACATCTCGTTTTCTTCCTTCCTTTCTGGTCACTGTCGGCCACTTCTCTTTTTACTTTTTCTTTACCCTCTACTCCTTTTAGTATTTTCATTATTATCTATTTTTCTTTTTTTCTTACTTCCTTCAACTTCAATCCAAGAAGTAGAAAGAAAAGTTTGGTCCCTGTAGTAGTATATGAGAAAGAAGTCAGCAAATTTTCAAACAACAAGGATGTAGGACATAAGATTTTCATGTAAAAGATAGAAAATCAAGATAGAACCATTAGACCATATTTTTTTTTTGATTGATTACTCAACAAACCAAGAAGATTAGAACTATAACGATAACACAGTACACATGACACACATATATATTTTGAGTAGAATAATAAAAACTAGCGCACACACACTCAAACACATTATTTTACAGAGGTTATCAAAAAAAAAAACACACATTATTTTACAGCCAATATAATTTAGGTCGTCAGAAATCAGAATGAGTCGGGCTGGTAATGGTATTCGTGACTTGTTATTTTACTACTACTTCTGTGATCTCATTTCGGTGGAAGCTCTTGTGGCAGCCGCACGCCAAACATCTCAGCGCCGTGTCGGCGGGAACGAACTCCTGACAGCCATCAACCGCCGTCTGGAATTTGAAATCGTGCATCTTGTGACACTTTGTGTACACGATCTTCGTTATGTATTTGACCGGCGCCACCTCCCTCCGGTGGAAACTCTGGTGGCAGCCGCAGATCCGGCAATTCTCCGATATGTTCCAGTGCTCCTTGAACTCCTGACACCCATCAACTTTGCCGTCCTTATGGGCGTGTGTTTTCTGGCATTCTCCGTACGTGTATTCCATAGTTTCTCTGCTGTCCAAAGAGATCTACTAAGTTTGAGATTTTGAGATGCTTGCACTAACTTTTATGTATTTAAGGGATAAAATTACTTATTTCTCCTCATGTAAGTACAATTCATTTGTGGCTATTATTTGTCTGTAAGAATTATTCTTACAGGCGTATGTGAGATTATCGCTACATCAAATAATGAGACCTAGCTAGTTGGGATACTTTTTCCGCATTTTAAATAGAGTTAATTACATCTATGTCCCCTCATGTTCAGTATAATTATAGATATTCCCTTCTAGTTTGGAAATTTCAGTCGTTGTCCTACTTTAATAAATAAATTATGGCAGAGCAAGTTCGCTTACTACAGAGCATAATCCTATTAAATCTCATTTTTACCTTTTTATATAAAGTAGTAGATTAAGCATATTTAAAATATATATATATATATATATATTTTTTAGAAACTAATAACTTTTATTAATCACCACACAATGAACCAAAACCAACAAATGCTGGAACAAAGCAGCACAAAAATGCTCAATGTCAATCAGAGAATAAATCAAAGCCGAGAGGAATTAATCAGGATAATCATCTGCAAGTCAATCCGTGTGAATAATGGTCATGCGCGCCAATATATTCGCCTCTTCGTTACCCTCCTTACAAATCCAAGTAAAGAGAAGGCCGGTTTAGATGCGCGCGTACGTCTAATATCAGAGATCACATTACCCCCTTCCGCACCCAAATCATTTAAAAAACGAATGGGGTCAATGATCACAAGGCAATCCCTTTCAAAAATAACATGGTTCCAACAGAAGGAAATTACAAAGTTAATACTTGTCATGGCCGCAATAGTTTCAGCGTTATGGGCGTCAAGTAATCCAGGAATCCGACGTTGAGACTTTCCCATGCAACGCCCTTCCCTACCAGTTTGGTTAACACTCAGCCACCTATTAAAGAAGGACGGAATATTAAAAATGCCCGTTAACTTTACAAAAAAAGTTAAAATGCCCGTTTTTTTCGGGCCTTGCAAAAATGCCCGATATCATTTAAAAAATCTTGCAAAAATGTCTGATGGCCATATTCGGGCTAAATATGCCTACGTGGCGGTACAGTGGCTGCCACGTCAATAAACTGCCCCGGCAATTTAAATATTTTCAGTTTAAAAATGTTTTTCAAACAAACCCTTCTAATTTTAAATTTGTATTTGCAACCCAAAATAAATTGCACTTTGCACCCCAATATATATATATAAATAATAAACATATATATATAAAAACATATATATAACTATTTTGTAAAAATAATAAATATATATATATATAAATAATAAGAATAATAAACATATATATATATATATAAATAAGAAGAAGAATTATAACCATATATATAAATATAATTAAAAAGGGTCATATATATAAACATATATGTAACTATTTTGTAAAAATAATAAATATATATATATATACATATTAATAATAATAATAATAATAAACAAATGTATATACATGTTAATAATAATAAAGATATAAACATATATATATATATAACGATTTTGTAAAAAATTATAAATATATATAATAATAAACATTTGTATATAAATAATAATAATAAACATTTTAACAATATAAAAAAATACAAAACAAATTTAAAAAAATCATCATCTTCATCAGCCGTGGGTTGCAAATACAAATTTAAAATTAGAAGGGTTTGTTTGAAAAATATTTTTAAATTGAAAATATGACGTGGCGGGGGAGTTTATTGACGTGGCAGATATTGTACCGCCACGTAGGCATATTTAGCCTGAATAAGGCCATCAGACATTTTTGCAAGATTTTTTAAAAGATACCGGACATTTTTGCAAACCCGAAAAAACGGGCATTTTAACTTTTTTTGTAAAGTTAACGGGCATTTTTAATATTTCGTCCTTAAAGAAACTCGTCGCGAAACTAGCAATCGCCAATGATGATTGAGGTTGTTCGCCCGCAACAATTTTAATTCGGTTGCCCCAAAGAGAACAACATACGATAATAATCTTCGACACCATCCAACAATCTTTTCTTCCTCCAAGCCCTTGACTGATGATCATATGGTAAGCACTTCTGACAGAAAAATTTCCCGGATTAATTGTAATGCCAAATCCGCGTATCATGATTTTGTCGGTTACCAAGAGGAATACCAAGAATAGTTTTTGTGTCTCCCTCCCAAAAACTACCACGGACAACAACATCATCTCACCATCCCGTGATACGATCAATTAAATTCGAAACCTTCCAATCAGCAAAATCCAACGAAGGAATTAGTAATGTGCCATAACGACACCGGTCGTGGGATCCATTCATCACTCCAAATAGCAATATTTTCACCGTTATCCACCCGCCAACGAAGCCCATGAGTAAGTAGAGATAGTTCCATGAGTACTACGCCACGAGAATGACCCTCCATGGTTGCATTTTGCCGTAAAAAGAGACATCGACGGAAAATATTTGGCCTTTAAAATTTTCCCCACAAAGCTGAAAACGCCCAATCCTCCATGCTTGTTTAGCAAGAAGAGCATTATTAAATGTCCTTAGTTCCGTAAAACCCATACCTTCCTCTTTTTTTTCGTCGGCGTTCCTTCTCTATTCCGGCAATTAGTAACATTGGCGCACATTACTGCGATCCGTGATTCAGGAGAAATTGGTGTCTTATTTTCAACATTTTGTTGCCTTTCGTTTACTTCGACCTAGGGTTTTTTTTTCTTTCTTTCTTTTCGTTGTTTTTTTTTTTGTTTAAGTTCTCGTTCATTCTCTTTGTTTCCCTTTGTTTTTGTTATAGTTCGTTGCTTTCCTTTTCAGGTTGTTGAGACTTCTGGGTTGCAGCGTCAGCTCCCTAATCATTCGTAGCTCTTACTCATGTCCTTGTGAGGTTCGGTTATGGATCCTGATATTGATAAATTGATGATTAGTCTGAGCTTCATCGAGGAAAAGGAAGTAGGTTTTCTGGCGGCTAATGGGGCGTGGTTGTCGACGAATGAGAAGTCAGAGTTGGCTTTAGTGGGTATGATTATCATGAAATGGAATTTCAATTTTGGTGCATTCAATGCGGTTATCAAATTAGTACTTAGCCCTAAGAAAGGGTTAGACATCTAGAGATTAACAGATGATAGATTCAGGCTACAGTTCCACCACATTCTGGATAAGAAACGAGCAATGGAAGGGTGTTCGTGGTACTTCGACAAAAATATTCATATTTTGAATGAAATAGGTGCTGACGAAATTAGGGGGATGTGAATCTCGATATATGTACGTTCCATGTCTACATGCATAAGATACCAATGTCAAGGAAAAATTCGAAGATGGCCCGAGCTATCGAAAATAGACTTGGAAGCTTTATTGATATGGATAGACATGAAATGGGAGGACTTAGCATGCGTGTAAAGGTTAATATAGATGTCACAAAGCCTCTTCTCCGCTTTTTGAAGGTTAGAGGGGCTAGAGGTGAGGAACTTACGGTCTACTTTACGTACGAACAGCTCCCAATTTCTTGTTATTCGTGCACGATGATTGGACATATTATGGCAGACTACGACGTTCGTTATGAGAGGGAGGACATCACGGAGGATTCAAGGCTTTCATATGGAGCATGGCTACGAGATCAGTCAGTTAAGTTTAAGGGAAGTAGGGGGTCCGAGTGCACCAAGACATAGGGAGGGAGGAATACCTAGTTACAGTTTCAAAAATCAAAATGAGGATGATATTGAGAGTTCATCTACTCGGACGATAGGGTTGTCTAAAAAATATGGTGTGAAAGAGAGTCTGCATGTGTCGAAATATACAAACAAGGTTCAGGGAACAACTAGTTCAGAAACTCCTCTTAATAGTCAACCGATAAATTCAAACATGCATGCGCCGCGTGGCTCGAAGGATAATTGGAACTTTGGGATAGATCCAGAAGGTGAATGATGAGAATGGAGTCCAAAATATGCAGTTGGTCCAGTGGGGTTCGAGTAAAAGCACGGAACTTATCTAGATCCTCATTTGTCGTCTCCTGATCATGTTCTTCGGGATATTACAAACATTGCTCCTCCATTGATTCTCATGGTGCTGCTCCGTTTGATTCTCAGCTGAATCTCGTTAGTGTCCTGGTGTTTGAAGCGAAGAGATCCATTAGGGGTTGTGGGAGGGGTAAAGGTTTGGTGAACTCCGAGAGAGGGAAAGCTTCATCTGCTAGGGGTGTGAAAAATGATTTTACTAGTGTTCTAATGAAGAGGGGAAAATCTTGGGAGGTTAAGGATCTTACTGCAAATAAGAGACACCACAGGGATGGGAACTTGCAAGTTGTTAGTAATTGTCTAACGGCGGTGATTGCGGATCAGTCCCGCTGAGTCCAATGAATATCTTAAGTTGGAACTGCCAAGAATTGGGGTCCCTTTGGACAGTTCGAGAACTCAAAAGTGTTGTTGCTCGTTATAACCCCTCACTCATTTTTTTGATGGAAACTAAATGCTATGGCCAACGTATCGGTTTTCTTAAACAACAACTTGGTTTTTTGGTGTCTGTGTGGATGTGCGGGGTAGATCAGGTGGTCTTGTGCTGTTGTGGAGGAAAGAGGAAAATATTACTCTCTTAAGTCTATCTTTTAATCATATTGATGTTATGGTGGAAAGTACAAAAATAGAGCGGGTGTAGCGATTCACTGGGTTTATGGGGAACCGAATAGGAGTAAGAGAGCACGCACTTGTGATCTTCTAAGAAGATTGTCGACGGTTTCTCCTTGGCCATGGATATGCATGGGGGATTATAATGAGATTATTTGTCAAGAGGAAAAAATGGAGGGATTGTTAGGCATGCATAGAGTCTTAGGAATTTTTGGGATGCGTAAGCGGATACAGGTTTGTTTGATTTAGGTCATGTGGGCTTTCTGTGTACGTGGTGTAACCGTAGAGAAGAGCCTTATACAATTTCGGAGAGGCTCGACCGTGCTTGTGCATCTAATGGATGGAAGGTATTGTTCGAAAATGCTAAGGTGGAGCACATCACATTGCAAAATTCAGACCATGCCGCAATATTTGTTTCTACTTTGCAGGAGTCGAGTACATCTCCTATTTGTCGTAGAAGGCACAGATTCAGATTTGATGCTGCTAGGCTAAAAAATGCAGATGTCCAAGTATTATAAAAGAATTCTGGTCGAATCCGGATAATTCTGAGCCCAGTTCAAATTTTAGGAAGAAGATGAGGAGATGTCGTGTGGGTTTATTGAAGTGGTCTAACTTGTTGGGAAATGGGTTCTATAAGTGTGTTGAAGAACTAACGTCACATATTAAGAGCATGAGAGAGGGAATGATTTCAGCCAAAAGTACGGTTAAGGAGGTAGAGTTAAACCGCGATTTGGAACTTATGCTCGATCAGGAGGAAATATTTTGAAAGTAAAGAGGTTAGGTTCAATGGCTTAAGGAGGGCGACATAAATACTTCTTACTTTCATAGAAGGGCTTCTGAGAGGAAGAGCTTTAATTGGATTAGGGGTATTAAAAATGAGGAGGGAGTATGGACGGAAGAGAGAACGGAGGTAGAACGGGTGGCTACAGACTACTTTCGATCTATTTTCAGTTATATAAGACCTCTCACGAGGACATGAAGGACGTTCTAGGGGCTATTCATTCTATGGTGGACGATCACGTGAACCACAAGCTGAGACAACCATTCACCTCGTAGAAGGTAAATAAATCTTTATTTGATATTTATCCACTGAAATCCCCGGGTCCGGATGGTTTTTCTCCAATATTTATTCAAAAATATTGGAATATTGTGGGTTCTGATCTTACTACTTTTGTTTTATCTATTCTTAATGGTCGTATTTTTCATGAATATATTAATTTTACTCACATTGTCCTCATTCCTAAGATTGATGATCTGGAACTCATTACTCAATTTAGACATATCTCCTTGTGTAATGTTAGCTATAAGATTACCTCTAAAGCTATAGCTAATAGGCTGAAACCTTTTCTGAACGACATCATTTAGTATCCTTAATCTACTTTTGTCCTTCGTCGTCTTATTATTGACAACATCCTTGTTGCATTTGAGATCAATTATTTTCTTAAGAACATGTGATCGGGTAAAGTTGGCCAAATGTCACTGAAACTGGATATGAGCAAGGTGTACGACAGAGTCGAATGGTCGTTTCTGAAAAATGTAATGCTTAGATTAGGTTTCGAGTCTAGTTTTGTTGATCTTATTATGATGTGTGTGCGATCTATTTCATATGTTATCATGATTAATTGCCGTGAGGTTGAAAATATTAGACCCGAAAGGGGTTTACACCAGATAGACCCACCATCTCCATATTTGTTCTTACTTGTTACTGAGGTGTTTTCATGTATGATTAGAGATGCTGAATGGAGAAGGACGTTGAAGCGGATTTCCATTTGCCGTCACGCACTTGTCGTTTCTTATCTCTTGTTTGCAGATGATACATTACTTTTTTGCGAGGCAAACGCATTGGCGACATAAGAATGCGACATATTCTTGGTAGATTTTCTAGGACATCGGGACAAGAGACTAATCTAGAGAAATTCGTGGTTGTTTTTAGCAAGAATCTTGGTGCTGATTTTCGTGAGGCGGTGGGTAGTTTGTTGGGTGTGAAGGTGGCGGATAAGCATGACAAGTACTTAGGTCTTCCTTCGGGGGTTGGGTGTACAAAAAAAGAATTATTTACTTATATGAGCGATCGGGTTTGGATTACATTAAAGGGTTATAAGGAAAATTCTTTATCCGGGGCAGGAAAGGAAGTTCTTATAAAGGCAGTGGCGCAAGCAATTCCTACCTTTGCTATGGGTTGCTTTCGGCAGTTTGGATCCTCTCCTACAAAATTATGCTACATCTTCTACTACATTACTTGGATGAGTGTCATGTGGAGCAATTAATGATTCCTTAGCACCATGTTTGATTTATATTAAAAAGTGTTAAAGTTAATATTCTACTCTTACCGAACTTAAAAATATTTACCTTCAAACAAATATCTCATTTCCCTAATTATGCTAACTAATTTCAGCCATGATTATTTTCCAACTAATTTACTTTAAAAATATATTCTTCTGAAAAATGTCAGGACTCATGTACATATATAATTTACATATACTCAGCTTATAGATTTATTTTCCTAATTAACTAACTAATTAAAATGATAAGTTTTTTTTTCTTTTTTTTTTTGGCTTGCACCATAATTATTCATGACGAAATGTATATAGACGTCTGAACTCTGATCACAAAACCCTTCAAGAGTTAATTATTTCATTTGAAGCACATGTTTAATTTTTTTAATTTTCTATACCTTATATATTAGATACTTACAAGAAACTCAACTTGTAAAAGAAGACATATAAATAATAAATTCTCATGATAGCTGAATGCTAGATTTGTTTTGTTTACTATATCAGATTTCCAATTTAGAATAGTGGATATAATTTTCTTAATTATTACCGATTAAATATAGTTCATTCAAATATTATGAAGTGTATTTAAATAGATTATAGATAAAGTGTCATTTTGAAATGTTAATGCTTAGTATACCGTCACTGAAAAGATTTATAAAATAATGAGTTGTTCTCAATTTAATCTAAATCCAGAAAACTTTCTCCTTTAAAATTTAACTATGGGAAAAATAACTTTGGAAATTTCCAATTAGTAGACAGACGTGCTACAACATAATTAGAGAAATGAGATATTTGTTTGGAGGTAAATATTTTTAAGTTTGGTAAGAGTGGGATATTAACTTTAACACTTTTTAATATAAAGCAAATTTAGTGATAAGGAATCTTCAGTTCTTTTCAAATGCCATTCATCCAAGCAATTTAGTAGAAGATGTAGTACAATTTTGTAGTAGATGATCTAAACCGTGCTTTCGATTGCCGGAGTCACTGATCTCGGAACTTGAGGCAATGGTGAGCAAGTTTTGGTGGGAGAGCTTGAGTAAAATAATATATTTAATTAGAGAAATTGCGTGATTCTAGGCAAGATATATAACAATTCGCCTAATATCATTGCTTTATTACTTTAATACCCAAGTCTGATTGTGCATCTAAAGTGGAGGATTATAGGCCCATCAGCTTATGTAATGTGGTGTATAAGGCTATTTCTAAATTGATTGCTAATAAAATTAAGCCTTTTCTTGATAAATGTATCTCACCTAACCAATCTGCCTTTATCCAGGGGAGAGATATTTGTGATAATTCTATAGTTTCTCAAGAAATAATGCATTACATTAATAATAAAAAAGGAAGAAAATGAGTCATGGCGCTTAAAATGGATCTTGCTAAGGCTTATGATAGAGTTGAATGGAACTTAATTGTTCAAATTCTTACCAATTTGGGCTTTAGCTCGATCATTATTAATTGGATTTTTCAATGCATCTCCTCTTGTTCCTACTCCTTGTTGATTAATGGGTCGGCATTTGGTTTCTTCAAACCATCTCGAGGAATTAGACAAAGGGATCCCCTCTCCTCTTACCTATTTCTTTTTTGTGCTAAGTTACTGTCTAGATTATTATGTAAAGCTGAAATTGAAGGTAAATTCAAAGGTATTGAAATTGTGAGGGCTGTTCCCTTTATTTCACATATCTTTTTTGCCGACGACCTCACTATTTTTTGTAGAGCTGATTTGGATGATGCTAGTAATGTTGAAGCCTGTTTGTCTAAATTCTCTAGCTGGTCTTCTCAAGAAATTAGTTGGAATAAATCCTTTGTTCACTTTAGCAAAAATGTTGAGCCTAATCTGAAATGTTGCATCTTACAAGTACTTAATCTCAAGGAATGCAATCATAAGGCCAAGCATCTAGGGCGGTTTTTTTGTAAACCAAAATCTAGAGTCAAGGCTTGCATGGAAATTGTGTCTAAAATTGCTGTTCGCTTTTCAGGTTGGAAGGAGCAAAATCTGTCACAAGCAAGTCGAGGGATTCTCATTTCTTCAGTCATCCAATCTACACCAATTCACATCATGCAAACATGTCTCCTCCCTAAATCAATCTGCACCAAGATTGATAGTTTGTGCATGAAGTTTTGGTGGGGTCATAATTCCAATAACAATGTTGTGGCTCTTAAAGCATGGGATTCACTTTGTTTGCCTAAAGCTTTGGGAGGTCTCGGTTTTAAAAGAACATGGGATTTTAACAGAGCTTTGATTGCTAAAAAAGCATGGAATGTGGTATTTGCTAAACATAAGAATTGGGTTAAATTTATTTCCTTGAAGTATCTCAAAAAATGTGATCTGATGCAAATTGACAAATGCCCTGCTAATACTTCTTGGTTTTTTATAGATATTTTTCTATGTTCTAAATTCATTGCTTCAGGTGTGCGTCGGTCGGTTGCTGTGCATTCTAAGGTTCCTTTATGGACCCAACCATGGGTTCCCTCTATTGTTGATCATTGTCCCAAACCTTTGTTATTCTCGAACTATTTTAATCTGAATCTTCAAGTTGTTGGTGACTTGATTCTGTCTTCAGGTGTTGGCTGGAATTTGGACTTAATTTCAAGGATTTTCGATCAAGAAACTGTCCAAGCGATCCTAAAAATTGATTTTTCTGAGGCGCACGAAGATGGAATGATATTCTGGTCCACCTCTAAGTCAGGAGGATTCAGCACCAAAGTCGCATTTCATGTTATTTCACATGATCGTTTCAATCAGGCCCATGATCAACTTTGGAAAAATATTTGGAAAGCTAAAATGCATGCCCGACATAAGCTGTTTGTGTGGAAATCTGTCCACAATATCATTCCGACAATGACAAGGCTGAATCAAATCTTCCATGTGGTGGATATTGAATGCAAATTCTGCAACAACGGTCCTGAAACAATTTTCCATCTCTTCCTGGAATGCAACATTATCAGAACTATCTTTTTGCCTCCAAATGGAATTTCAGAATCGATTCATTCATTAATTGGAGTTTAAAGGATTGGTTCTCGCTGATCCTTCGAAAAAATTCTGCCTTATTCAATAATGAGGAAAACAGGGAGGAATTTGTTATTTTTTTCGTTTGTTGTATTGAATCTATTTGGCTTTCTCGGAATAAAGTCTTACATGAAAATATTCGTGTTGATGCAGAAACTTTGGCTAAAGATATTTCGGCTAAAGCGGCCGACCATTTTCAAGCTCAACGACAAAAGACAATCATGAATGAAGCAAGCTTTGCCCCAACTGTCTGGAAGCCTCCTCGGAATGGAAAGCTAAAATTCAATACGGATGCATCATTTGCTCACGGCAAAACCACAACAGCAGGAATCCTTAGGAATCACAACGGCACAGTTTTATTCGCCTTTGCACATGGAAGAGAATGCCACTCACATGTGGCAGCAGAAGCCTTTGCCATTCGACAAGCATGTTTTTGGCTTAATCATCACAAGATCGAGGATGCAACAATCGAAAGTGACAATAGCAATGCTATCCTTTTCATTTGCAATCCAAATATCGAGCCCGATTGGACAGCCAAATAACTTATTCGAGAGATTCAATGGTTCTGGAACAATTGGCCAAAATGGAGGTTCAAGTTTGTCACTCAGAATTGCAACAACTCAGCGCATAATTTGGCCAATTGGGCATCTAATTCTAAAATTTTTGGTCCGATTCGACCCTATGTGTTGCCGTTAAATGTTTTTTTGTGATGGGGTCACCCCCTCTTTTTGTAATTTGGTTTCCTTAAACTTTGGAATTGCTTTGGCATTCCTACTTATTTATCTATAAAAAAAATAATATATGCGCGCCTTAGATTATCATTCTACATTAATTTGTCAACAATCTCCGTAAGTAGTGTCGTATAGCTTGATTCGTTTCCAACGCATAAATATAATTTTAGTGATTTAGACCTCAAGGTAATGAAATCAATAATTATCAAAATTGTTCGTTTTTAATCATGCAAATATGGGAACAGTTCACAAATTGCATTTTGCTTCAAAGGAAATTAATATAACAAAAAACATAATGTAAAATGTTAATTAAGAAGTTTTGTTAGTTAAGCAAACAAACTCTAAATTGTTTAGATTATTAACTAGTTGTTTATATTTCTATTATATAAGCACTATATTTTTTATTTTTTTGCATTATATCTTAATTGAACTTTAATTGTTAAATATTTGGATGACATAAAGATAATTAATTAACTCGAAATAAAGTAGTAGAATAATTTATGTTTCATATTTTAGAAAATTTATGTTGTAATAACTACAGTCACACCACTGAAGTTTGGTGTAATCTTCAGTATATAAGTAAATAAAGCTTGATAGACATAAAATAAGTAAATAGTCATTAATTACATAACTAACATGAATCAAAGACATCCAACAAGTAAGGAGTTATTAATTACATTACTAGCATACATCATAATTAGAATTCATTACATAACCAAAGAGCTTAATTAAACTACTACAGTTTAAATCAAACATAAATAAATAAAACTAATCAAACCAAGACAAACCCATGTCATCCTCGTCCTCGTCCCCGTCCCCGACCTAACCCCCGTCTGACTCATCGGATGATGGCAAGTCCAAATTGTGATATGTGGTGCGCCTAAAATCATCAAGCTTTGTGGCCCTTTCAAATAGCATATCATTATATCCCATCCCTGTCGATGTGCTAGGTGCAAACAGATCCCGTCTCGATGGCCTACTAGTGCTAGGACTATTTGGTGCTGGATCACGCAGAAATGAAGGTAGATATACTAAGACTGAGTACTCATCCTATCGGCGAACTGTTGGCTCAGCGCTGAACAATACTTAGCCATCTCTCACCTAATCTGTGGTTGCTCAGCCCTCAAACTCGCGTTTTCATCCAACAAGTGTTGTGTGTATGCCTCGTCCAACTTAGACTCCTTCTGAAACTCAATATTGTATCTCTTAAGACGTGCGTCAAACTGCAACACCTTCGCCTTGTTAGATTTAGTTTCCAAATAATAAATCTTGTGAGAGGTATCCCACATTGGTTATGTGTTGATATGATGTGAATGCAAAGTATAATAAAAGCCTTTTTTAAATTTGTCCCACATTGGTAAGTATGTTGGGCTCTAACTCATGGTAACTATAAGTACTTTTATGGGCTTTAAGAGCTTTAGCTCTTATAGGCCAGTTTTACTAAAGTGGCTTAAGTGTCCCACATAGGAAAAATAAAAACTTATTGGTGGGTTTATATATGTTTGCACTATATTACTTGGGTAATAAAAAGTGCAAGACATAGGTGGTGCTCATGCACACACGTGCGTCGAGCCGAGCCCGTGCCCAGGCCTGCGCGCGTGCACGTGGCGCTTGTGGCGCTTAAGTGGCGCTTTTGTTTGGTGCACTTAAAAAGCAATTAGCACTTTGCACGCTTGCATCGCTCATCGATCTAGGCCGGCTGTGATTTAATCTGAATATTAAATTAATATAGATTAAATTGGATGGTGTGGATTTAATCTTACTTGAGATTTAAATCCTACGGCTCAGATTAATCCGGAAAAAAAATATGGAGGGAAATTTAAAACTCAGATTTTAAATATCAACAGTCACATATTTTTGGCAGGAAAGTTGTGTCTTTTCTGTGAAAGAATTAACAGGAAAGTTGTGTCCTTGTGTGAAAGAATACTTAGGAAAATGTATGACTTTTCCTTGCAGCTTTTCTCCTTCTTTAAATACGCAGGATTATCAGAACCAAAGACACATCAAAAATCGTATCTCTCAAATAATATACAGTTTTAATTGTTGCAGAAATTAAGTCTGTATTTTCTGCACTCTTGTTTCTTTTTCTGTTAATAGATTTCGTTAGTCCAATACGCAGTCTACCATTTTATTTTCTGGGCTTAAATTGTATCCTGGGAAGCGATTCGCTGTTACCCTATTGGCACACACGAGGTGGGGGCGAATTATGCTTTAAGGAAAGCGTCTGTATTTTTGCGACTTTCAAATTCCAATGTTCGACATTTTTAAGAAACTCACCAACAAATTTAAAGCGTCTGTATTTTCGCGACTTTCAAGTTCCAGTGTTCGACATTTTCGAGAAACTCACCAACAAACTTAAAGCGTAATTCTGCGTTTTCGAAAATGTCTGGAGGAGGATCGTTGAAGGAGTTTGCTACCAACATTGTGAAGTTGGAGAAGTTCGATGGAGACAACTTCAGGCGCTGGCAGAAAAAATTGCACTTCCTTTTGGCGCAACTCGGGGTGGTGTACGTGCTGACAACTCCGAAACCAGAAGCGAAGGACGATGAGACCGTTGCTGAAACCAGAAGCAGGCTGAAGTGGGAACAAGATGACTACTGTTGCAAGGGACACATTTGCAACTCGCTGTCAGACACACTGTTCGACATGTACCATGAGACACCAATCGCTCGAGAAGTCTGGGACAGTCTGGAGAAAATAAATCTGGTGGAGGACGCTACTAGCAAGAAAATTATCACCAGTAAGTTTTTTCGTTATTTCATGGTGGATGGCAGAAAGGTACTTGAGCAGTTTTACGAGTTAAAACAAATAGTAAATCAGTTTAAACAGCATGCTTTGCATATGGATGAACCTATAATTGTATATGATGTTATAGACAAACTTCTTCCTTCATGGAAAAACTTTAGGAAGGAACTTAAGCACAAGAAAGAGGATCTTGAGAGCCATCTTAAAATCGAAGAAGAAGACAGAAACCGAGATGGTGGAGATGGTTCCAAGGTCATGGTGCTTGAGGGAGGAAGTAGTAGCAAGCAGAACAATAATCTGGGCAAAGGAAATGGTAAGAAGAACTCAAATCAGAATCCCAAGAAGAGAAAAGCGAGTACCAATAGTGCTTGCTGGCAATGTGGAAAAGAGGGCCATCAAAAGAAAGATTGTCGTGACAAGGCTAAGAAACAGAAAACAGAAAATAATACAAACAAGCAGAAGTTTGTGGCGATGATTTCTGAAATGTTTGCTGAGATCAATCTTGTTGGGAATGACCGGTCATGGTGGATCGACTCTGGAGCAACAAGGCACGTCTGCAAAGACATGTCCATGTTTGTGGAGTATACACCGGAAAATGATTGCTCTGTCTACATGGGAAATGGCGCAAGTGTTGTTGTCAAGGGAAAAGGGAAAGTGCTGATGGAGTTTACTTCGGGGCATGAACTGGAACTCACTGATGTTTACCATGTTCCAGAAATTAAGAAAAATCTTGTATCTGGAAGCCTTCTTAATAAATTTGGCTTCAAACTTGTATTTGAGTCGGATAAATTTATTCTGACTAAGGGAGGATCCTTTGTAGGCAAAGGATACCTATGTGAGGGAATGTTCAAACTCAATGTAACTGAGAACGCTATTAATAAAGTATCTTATTCTGCCTATATGCTTGACTCTTGTTCTTTATGGCATGATAGACTTGGGCATGTTAATTTTAGAAAATTACATCATATGTCTAATCTGAATTTAATTCCGAGTATTGATAAAAATATGAATAAATGTAATACATGCATGCTTACAAAAATAACCAGAATGCCTTTTCCTAAAGTCGAGAGAACATCAGAAATATTAAACTTAATACATAGTTATTTATGTGATTTTCATAGCACTCCTACTAGAGGTGGAAAAAGTTATTATGTGACTTTTATTGATGATCACTCTCGATTTTGTTATGTTTATCTTTTGAATCACAAGCATGAAGCACTAGATAAATTTAAAATATTTAAGGCTGAAGTTGAAAATACATGTGGAACCACCATAAAACGTTTAAGAACTGATAGAGGTGGTGAATATTATGATCCTACGGTTTTTGAAAATGTTGGTATTGTTCATGAAGTTACTGCACCATATACTCCACAACAAAACGGAATTGCGGAAAGAAAAAATAGGACATTAACTGAAATGATTAATGCTATGTTGTCCAAATCTGGACTTAGCAAAGGATTTTGGGGTGAGGCACTTTTAACAGCGTGTCATGTTTTGAATAGAGTGCCTACTAAGAAAAATTCTACAACTCCATATGAATTATGGAAGAAAAGAAAACCAAACTTGAAGTATTTGCGAGTTTGGGGTTGTAGAGCTATAGTTAGAGTTCCTGATCCTAAAAGAAAGAAGTTGGGAGAAAAGGGTGTAGAATGTATTTTTCTTGGTTATGCACTAAACAGTAAAGCTTACAGATTTATGGTTATTGAGAAAAATTACTCGATTGAAGTAAATACAATAATTGAATCAAGAGATGTCATATTTGATGAAACCAGGTTTTCTTCTATTCCTAGAATTCTAGAAAATAATAATAATGAATCTATAAATATAAGGAATTCTGAAATAGAGGATGAAGAACCTAGGAGAAGTAAAAGACCTAGAGTACAAAAAGACTTTGGGCCTGATTTTCACATGTATCTTGTTGAAGGTACACGAGAAAAAGAAACAAATCAAGTGCTGTTATCTTTACATGCTGAATCTGATCCAAAAACCCATGCAGAGGCTATGAAGTCTCAAGATGCTAGTTTTTGGAAAGAGGCTATACAAGATGAAATGGATTCCATCATGGGAAATGACACCTGGAAATTGGTGGACTTACCTCCTGGTTTTAAAACCGTTGGATGTAAGTGGATTTTCAAAAAGAAAATGAAAGTTGATGGAACCGTTGAGAAGTTTAAAGCAAGATTAGTTGCAAAAGGCTTCACTCAAAAAGAAGGACTTGATTATTTCGACACTTATGCTCCAGTGGCTAGGATTGCTACAATTAGGATTTTAATATCCTTGGCCTCCATATATAAATTCGAAATTCACCAAATGGATGTCAAAACTACATTCTTGAATGGTGAATTAAAAGAAGAAATTTATATGCAACAACCTAAAGGTTTTGTTGTGAAAGGACAAGAGCATAAAGTGTGTAAACTTGTTAAGTCTTTGTACGGACTTAAACAAGCACCAACACAATGGCATGAAAGGTTTGACCAGGCTGTGTTGTCAAACGGATTCAAAATCCATGAATGTGATAAGTGTGTTTATAGTAAGTTTAAAAATAATAAAGGTGTTATTATTTGTTTATATGTTGATGACATGCTTATCTTTGGTTCTGATCTAGATCAAATCAATAATACTAAGAAATTTCTATGTGAAACATTTGATATGAAAGATCTAGGTCAAGCTGATGTTATTTTAGGGATTAAAATAATTAGAAGTAATGAAGGTATCATGTTATCACAGTCTCATTATGTTGAAAAAGTATTGAGAAAATTTAATCATTTTGATTGTACACCAGTTAGTACTCCATTCGACCCTAGTACTAAATTAATGCCAAACGATGGGAGAGCATTTTCACAAAACCAGTATGCTAGTGCAATAGGAAGCTTAATGTATTGCATGACTTGTACTAGGCCTGGTATTGCGTTTGCAGTTGGTAAACTGAGTCGGTATACAAGTAATCCTAGTAGAGAACATTGGAAAGCAATATTTAGAGTCTTCAAGTATCTTAAGAAGACCATTTATTATGGCTTATGCTATAATGGCTATCCAAATGTTTTGGAAGGTTATACTGATGCTAGTTGGATTACTGAGAGTGATGACCACGCATCAACTAGTGGTTGGATATTCACTCTTGGTGGAGCTACAATATCATGGGGTTCTAAGAAACAAACATGCTTGGCTGATTCAACCATGGCATCGAAGTTTATAGCATTAAACTCGGCAAGTAAAGAAGCAAAATGGTTGAGAAATTTGTTATTGGAAATGCCAATATGGCCTAAACCAATGCCTCCCGTGTTAATACACTGTGACAGTCAGTCGACTTTGTCTAGAGCTTATAGTCATGTCTATAACGGAAAATCTAGACATATTGGTTTGAGACATAGCTATGTGAGACAGTTAATCATTGATGGTATTATCACAATTAACTATGTGAAGTCAGCAAGTAACTTGGCTGATCCTCTGACTAAAGGTCTTGCCAGAGATATGGTGCATAAGACTTCTAGAGTGATGGGACTGAAAGCCCATTCATAGTGATCACACATGAGGGAAACTCAACTCAACACTTGAAATATCAAACTTGGGTTCAATGAGTAAAGTACTTCATTTTTGTGATTGTCAAGCACTTAGTATTTTAAATTAATAATTCAGTTATTAATTGGTTCCATCTAAGTATAGTGCTTGGTACCTGTAATGTCAAAGGTAGAGGTTGAGTTTAATACTCTTAATAGACTTTAACAGTAAATGTTGGGATGTCATAATTACAGGGACATACTTGACAAGTCTACCTAAGTGAGTAGCAGAAGTGAGGCCGCTTCATTAGAGTTTTAAGGCTTAACTCTAAAAACTACTCATGATACCAGGATATAGACACAGGGCCGTTAACGTGTCGGCTTGTTAGAATAAAGAAAAAGTAGAGGAACTGTGTGTGGTACTTATCCGGTTGGTCGATATAGAATTGCTAGTTCAAAGACTAGTCTACTATGCTTTTCTGATTAACTTTGATAGGTATCCACTAAGTGAAGGTTCAAGTCGAAAGACACCTTTATTTATTCATAGAACTTCTTGAGGTGCAAACTAAGATTTATCATTCGGAAATGGTGGAGATTGTTAGATTTAGTTTCCAAATAATAAATCTTGTGATAGGTATCCCACATTGGTTATGTGTTGATATGATGTGAATGCAAAGTATAATAAAAGCCTTTTTTAAGTTTGTCCCACATTGGTAAAGTATGTTGGGCTCTAACTCATGGTAACTATAAGGACTTTTATGGGCTTTAAGAGCTTTAGCTCTTATAGGCCAGTTTTACTAAAGTGGCTTAAGTGTCCCACATAGGAAAAATAAAAACTTATTGGTGGGTTTATATATGTTTGCACTATATTACTTGGGTAATAAAAAGTGCAAGACATAGGTGGTGCTCATGCACACACGCGCGCCGAGCCGAGCCGAGCCTGTGCCCGGGCCTGCGCGCGTGCGCGTGGCGCTTGTGGCGCTTAAGTGGCGCTTTTGTTTGGCGCACTTAAAAAGCACTTAGCACTTTGCACGCTTGCATCGCTCGTCGATCTAGGCCGTAGATTTTATTTAATTAATTAAATAAGATGAACGGCTGTGATTTAATCTGAATATTAAATTAATATAGATTAAATTGGATGGTGTGGATTTAATCTTACTTAAGATTTAAATCCTACGGCTCAGATTAATCCGGAAAAAAAATATGGAGGGAAATTTAAAACTCAGATTTTAAATATCAACAGTCACATATTTTTGGCAGGAAAGTTGTGTCTTTTCTGTGAAAGAATTAACAGGAAAGTTGTGTCCTTCTGTGAAAGAATACTTAGGAAAATGTATGACTTTTCCTTGCAGCTTTTCTCCTTCTTTAAATACGCAGGATTATCAGAACCAAAGACACATAAAAAATTGTATCTCTCAAATAATATACAGTTTTAATTGCTGCAGAAATTAAGTCTGTATTTTCTGCACTCTTGTTTCTTTTTCTGTTAGTAGATTTCGTTAGTCCAATACGCAGTCTACCATTTTATTTTCTGGGCTTAAATTGTATCCTGTGAAGCGATTCGCTGTTACCCTATTGTGAAACGAGGTGGGGGCGAATTACGCTTTAAGGAAATTGTCTGTAATTTCGCGACTTTCAAGTTCCAGTGTTCGACATTTTCGAGAAACTCACCAACAAACTTAAAGCGTCTGTATTTTCGCGACTTTCAAGTTCCAGTGTTCGACATTTTCGAGAAACTCACCAACACGCCTTTACCTTCTTCGGAGGTCCGACCACCTTGGTCCAAAAATCGGGATCAAACGGTGGCCACATATCTCTGTGCACTCTCTGCAACTCCGTGCAATACCTTCTATATTCAATATTTATAACCACCATTATAAAGATAATAATAACAAGAAATTTAATAGAACTCGCAAGATAAATACATGGATTTAAGTGAAGATACTTACATGAATGTCTTCAACCTCCTCGTTCACCCAAACGTGTCTCGATGGTTGTCTATCTCTCGCCGACAATGTCCTCATATGCGTATCCTGGTATATCTGATTGGTCGTGGTGCAACGTGATCTGGGTCGTCTATAAATTACAATTTTAAATACAATAAATAACAAAAACTTTACAACAATATGTAATAACAAATACAAGTACAGAATTTAATAAAGCACGTCATATTAATTCCATGTTGTGTGAAGCCGGCACATTCACCAGCATAAGTGCTTGTTGCCGTGGGGGCCTCTCGACACTCATGCCGCCTCTCGTGTTTTTGCCTGCCCTCGCGGCGTGATCCCTAGACTCCTGCTTCTCCCAGTGCTAAAAAAAAATCCTTCCTCTAGTTCACTTTTCATCCAAGTCTTTAGGCGAATTCGTCTTATTAATCATGCCATTCATCCTCATTCGAGCAAAATGGTCGAAGAGGTCATAAATCTTACTGTGTAAACTCGTATTCGACTAGTATATAGACTAATATTAAGATTCTGAGGTTTGACGAACATGTTTAATAAAATAAGAAATTAAATATTTAGAAAATAACTTTTCACCCTAAATCGTAACCACGTCTTGTCCCTCATGTTCTGAGGAACGTCTTCATAAGTGGGATGAAAACTAGTTAATAGCCTCTTGATGGTCTCTGCAATGGTAGCTACTACCCGGTGTTGCTCCATAAAATGGACGTGCATATCAAAGTATATCATGTGGCGATCTCGTCCGTCAGTAGGGGCATATCTCCTCTAGCTACTCCCCTAGGAGGTCGAACATCCGTACTAGGTGAAGCACTAGATGATCCATCTTGTGCTCATGTCGACCTACTGGGTCTTGTTCCAGACAACCAAGAGAATGATGGCCTAGGTATACTAGCTCCAAAAGACGCAACAGGCGTTTGTTGTCTCGTTGGTAAGGGACTCAATCTACTCGATCATGTGCGCTGATCTACTCAAGTATGCGTTGTAGGGGGTTGATGTAGATCCACCATGTGACTCACGAGGCGAAGGGATGTCATACATATGTGAGGCCATGGTGAATAGATGCTGGTTCTCGACGTATGCCTCGACATCATCACAACAAATATCTGGAGGAAGAGTTTGTGACTCGGATCTAAAAGGCCACGACCATGACCCCTCTTCGAGAGACCACAGCTAAAATAAGAACTCGATTGTGTAAGATCGACTGGCATCGAAGATCTACTACTATTTCCAAATATCTAAGTTAGATCAAATCTGATATGAGAAATAGAGATTCCCTAAAAATATCAATATTTTTATTTTTCGACTAAATTACACTACTATTTCCAAATATCTAACAGTACAAATACAAATTCCTAAAAATATCACATTTCTAATTTTCTTGACTAAGTTAGAATTGTAAAGTATTTTTCTAGAGTCATAGATGTTTAAAACTAGTAATTCTACAAGATTTAACAATTTTCACAGGCATAAATGTTTAAAGCTAATAATTCCATAAGATCTAACAATTCTTAAATGCATAATAACAGTTCTAAAACTAAATTTAATATAAAAACATTAAATAAATAAAATTATTAGACATAAATTGAAACAAATTATTATAACTTATAAGTTGATAAAGACGGGGTTTGTGACTATTGGGCGATAGCAAATGGGGGTGGGGGGAAGGGGGAGTGAAGAGAGAGATGTAAAATGAGGAAGGGTAGGGGGCACATCTATATATAGAAATCCACCCACAATAGTGACTGCCCAATGAATGCTACTATTATGGCCATTAGGGCGACAACAGTGTTGCCCTAATCAATAGAGACCGTTGAGAGGTCGTTATTGATGGCCATTTGAGGGGCAAAAAGCCCGCCCAAATCTGGGCCATAGTAGCGACCGCTCGCGTTTTTCTGCGTGACCGCCTAGCGGTCGCAACGGGCATCACTCTTGTAATGATTAAAGTAGATGTGCTTATAATTTACCGAACTAAAAGGGAGGTATATGTAATTACACGAAACCTCATGGGTGATTGAAATAGGCTACTTACCTTAATAAACTAATTACATCGTAATCAATTGGAGTTTGGCTAATTTGTATCAAGGCTAAATTGGGTATTAAAATAAATTTACTCCTTAAATAGAGATTTTTCTCTGTATATATCATTCACAAAAATTATAGATAAACTTTCTAAAGATGCATAATCTGTCGCACCATTACAAAATAGGCAAAATGGGTACCCCACAAAAACGACCAAGGGCTAAGGGAAATGTATCCCCGGGTCACGACCAGTATACCCTAATAAAGGCACACGGCCTAAATATCCATAGAAGGTATCCTCGATCCATGACCAGCTAACACCCAAATGAGGGTACTCGGTCCAAGCGCTCGGAGAATGTACCCCCGAAACGCGATAGACCAACACCCCATAAGGGAGTACGACTTGGATCAAAATACCTGGGTATACCTCACATGACGACCAAAAGTCGGCCAAAATCTTGGGTACCCACAAGGAAAATCACAGAGCCCCCCCACCCCCCCCCCCCCCCCACCCCCGATTGGCCATTCAACACTTAGCTAAAATATTATTGAGGATGGAGGATAATACAAAACACTAAAGAAATGAGTGAATACAAAGAAGGGTCGAGACCACTCAACCATGGCCTCGATATAGCGAAAGACATAACTCAAATGATCACGCAATTATTCAGATGAAGTACGACTCCACGAGTCCCTCCCAGAACACACAGCCTGGAGAGTAGCCCGACCCCTCAGGCGGAACCCATGACACGATCTAACTTGAAAGATGTGTCAACCACCTTTGTTAAATGCAGCTCCCAACTACCCCCATTATGATGGAAGACCAAACCTCATTGGCCCAAGTCAGCTATTGGAGCAGAGAGCAACAAACCCTACTGGTACAGACCAATGATTGGGGCAGACCAGCTCTCTCTCATTGGTTTAGAGCCGCCCTCGAAGACGATTGGAGCAGACACCATCATTACTCGCTCAGACAAAGCTCAGTCAAACTCGCACTATTGGCCATCTCCTGCTAGACGACCCTCATTGGCGCAGAAGGCTCTCACATCATTGGCCGCCAGCACCACTCGGAGTTAAGACGTAAAGACCATACCCCATTTGCTAAAGACCCAAAGGCTAGCACTATAAAGAAGGTCGTGGAGAACCCTCTTGGTCGTCTTTCATATGGAGAAGGTGTAGAAGAGCTTATCCGCAGAAGAACTCGCCAAGTCGAAGGACTTGAAAAATGGACGCACCAAGCAAGGGTAGTCGTAGGCCGTGCAGATAAGGATAAAGGACGCCAGAGTCGACTACCCATTGGGAGAGAGTTGGCTAGGACAGAGCGTAAAGACTTTAAAGACCTCCCGATAGAATGCCGAGAGGAAGGATCTCAGCCCCGCCTTGATCTGGACAAAGTAGGTAGTGTAAAAGTCCTCACGAGGGAGGTCGCTATATTTTCTTCAGAGGAGCCACGATTTCCAGGCCAAAAATATCCACCCCGTATCTGGCAAACTTGATCTTGACCTCCTCACGAGACCTCACCGTACTCTTCGCCCCCTCTGCCTAAACCCTAGGTGGCGCCACCGCAACAACCGCCTTCTTCGCTTCTTCATCCCTTCGGTAGCCGGAGAGACCGCCGCCTCTATAATCACCACATCTAACGCTGCCCTGCGTCTTTCCACACCGCCAACCTCCTTACTGGAACTACCCTGTGACGCCACTAAATCGCAGGAAATTTTTTATTTTTTTTTTTGAAAGAAAGGATAAGAGAGAAAAAAGAGAGAAAAACCAAAGTGAACTCTGATGAATGAATACAGAAAGCGCCGAGTCCCATCAATTTATAGGCAGAGAAGCTGGATCGGCATTCTTGACGCGTGGTTAACTCAGAGCCATGTGGTACATGCAGGACCACAATTGCAGAAAATACGAAATACACTCGGAACTGGGGGGACTCTTGATGATGCATAATCCGTCGCGCCCTTGGAAATAGGCAAAATGGGTACCCACAAAAATGACCAAGGGTTAGGGGAATGGTACCCCCTGGTCAAGACCAGGTAATACTCTAATAAAGGCACTCGGTCTAAATATCCGGAGAAGGTACCCCCGGACCATGACCAGCTACCACCTCAATGAGTGTACTCGGTCCAAGTGCTCGAAGAAGGTACCCCCGGAACGCGACCGACCAATGTCCAAAGAAGGGAGTACGTCTTGGTCGGTCAAGATCTAGGGTACCCACAAAGCCCCCCCACCCCCCGCCCCGCCCCACCCCAATGCCGATGCACTGGTCTCCCGATTGACTAAAATTCACCCGGATCCCACGGGACCCGCGATAAGGGACCCCCGGGTGGTGGCATTCAACACTTAGTCAAAATATTATTGAGGATGGAGGACAATACAAAATACTAAGGAAATGAGTGAATACAAGGAAGGGTCGAGACCACTCAACCATGGTCTCGAGATAGCGAAAGACATAACTCAAATGATCACGCAATTACTCAAATAAGGTACGACTCCACGAGTCCCTCCCAGAACACACGACCTAGAGGGTAGCCTGAACCCCCAGGCAGAACCCACGACACAACATGACTCGTAGGACGTGACAACCACCCTTGTTCAACGCAGCTCCCAACCACCCCCATTATGATGGAAGATCAAACCTCATTGGCCCAAGTCAACTATTGGAGCAGAAAGTGACAAACTCTACTCGTTCAGACCAATGGTTGGGCATACCATCTCTCTCTCTCTCTCTCTCTCTCTCTCTCTCTCTCTCTCTCTCTCTCTCTCTCTCTCTCTCTCTCTCTCTCTCTCTCATTGGTTCAGAGCCACTCTTGAACACGATTAGAGCAGAAACCATCATTACTTGCTCAGACGAAGCTCAGTCAAACTCGCGCTATTGGCCATCTCCTGTCAAACGACTCTCATTGGCGCAGAAGGCCCTCGCATTATTGGTCACCAGCACCACTCGGAGTTAAGACGGAAATACCAACTCTCATTGTCCAAAGACGCAAAGGCTAGCACTATGAATAACCCCTCATTTCAGCATCTATATAACTAGAGCAGAACTACACTACACAACAAAGACAAGTGCATTTTCGCAATACTCTCCACACACTCAATTGTACGTACATAGTAAAATTACACTCTACAAATAGTAATTATCTCATTGTGCGCCTCCTTATAATTCACTCAAAGTCTTTATTAAAATAATATTGCCTCCCTTTTTTCTCAAACTCGAGATAGGCATTACGAACAAAACTCAGTGATAATATCCCCGAAATTCTCAACCATACAGGCCCGGATGATATTGCATCACCACTTTCAATTTTACTCTAAGTCAATTAATTTTGCAAAGGATAAATGTTATGTTATGAAAGAAGGGTACTTGATACATACTATTTTTGGAGGGTGTGTAGGTTAAAAGCTATTGATAGAATTTAAAGTAAATGTAAAATGTAACAGTATGGTATTTGTTATTCAGTTATATAATTAATGTTATTGTTTATTTCCCACATTTTAAAAACTCATTAATTATCTCCACTTTAATAATAATAAATCTTAGTAGCTCAATAGTCAACACTTAATGTTCTAGCTTGAGAATTCAAATTTAAGTTGTTTTTCTTACTACATTAACAAATATATTACTAACCAAATAACTCATTTCTAAAATATAAATACATAATTAATTCCTTCTGATATTAAGAATTATAGATTATTTATATTCTGGTAGCAATAGGTCTTTTATATCAATAAAATTTAAGATATATTAAATATTATATACATTTGTTAATAACCTAATTCCTTATAAAAATGTAAGACTAATAACATTTAATATGTAACTGAAAATAATATTTTAGTGTTAGTATTAATGTTTTTTTTTTGTTAAGTAATCATTCATTGAAACAAAATTGTGCAATATTTGCTTAACATTAGATATGGATTTCGAAAGGTAATAAAATATGAAGTACAAGCTTCTTATTCAACATTAAACTGTTTTAAAAATGATTGATCAAGGGGAAAAGTGAGATTTTATTTATAAATTTGGTTTGATGAAGCTCATAGTAATTTATTAAACTAGAGGGGTATCTGTAATCACTCAAAACCTCAAGGGGTGAGATTGTAATTATTCATTTTTAATATTCTTCCTCACAAAGATTAAATATAATATCTTTATTTCA
Source organism: Linaria vulgaris (assembly GCA_948329865.1). Taxonomy (NCBI): domain Eukaryota; kingdom Viridiplantae; phylum Streptophyta; class Magnoliopsida; order Lamiales; family Plantaginaceae; genus Linaria; species Linaria vulgaris. Next base: position 66,363,353 of record OX415251.1, read on the forward strand.
TACGTCAACTTTGTGATGTAAGCAAAGTGAAGCCCACAGTTTTATGAAATACACGTTTCATAAAGTAATAACTAATAAGGATTACATATACACCTAATCAGGTTTTGGAACTTGTCCTAACGTTTAATATAAAATTAGAATGATTGTACTCAGCGTGGATGTATTATAATTATCCTAATTGCAGATCGAATAATTTTACTTGCCTGGAACTGCTTATATATACGTATGCAATTCTACTTTTTTTTAGGGGTAGAAAGAGAGAGAAAAAACAAGCCCTTAGGCTTAGGCTACATCCGTCGAAATAATCGAGACATATTAGGGGGAGGGATATGCATAAAACATATATAAACTTCCACCAGTGTTTCCTTTGTGTTTTGCAAGTGTGCCAGCCAGTTTATTTTTTGATCTACTTATCCAATGAAATTTCGTCTTCCATGGCGTGCAAAGCAGTATACGGCAAGCTTCAATTTTCCCTTGGAGATTTTCTTCTCGTCTTGTCTCGTCTTTAATCAACTCATATACTTCCTTAGAGTCTGTCTCCATAAAAAGCTTGAGAATCCTTCTCTCCCATACTAAAGTAAGGCACCTTCTTATGGCCTCCAACTCTGCCTCAAGGATCGTACGACTGTTCAAGATTGCATTAAAACCCCAATGTCACACGCCCAAGTCGTCACACAAGGCACCCTCAATAGCTCCCGAGTTTTCAGGAATACAGACGCTACCGCCAACATTTAACTTCATCCACCCTTTCAAATAATAGATTTTAAGAAATCAACGTTTAACTTCATCCCCCTTCTTTGATTTACCAAGTAATGTACAGTATATAGGCTTAGGAAGTAAAAATCTAAAGTTCAGAACAAAATGATACAAACTATTAGATTTAGGGAAATAAATTATACGGAGCAAAATTCTTAATCATAGAGTAATTTTAAACAAATTTATTTGTTGACTACTTTGCCCCTCTGAAATCAATTGCTCAATTCTATTTCCTTTTCTTACATGCACTTAATTAGCAAAACTTTTGGAAACTCAATTAAAGCACGTTTGTTTCCAAACTTCGAAATGGAGAGATCATGCTTTTCTGTATAAAGATCAAAAAGGATTATGTCCATACGCCACCTAATAATAAGTAACAACTCATAAAAAAAATGCGTATATATTCATGATCCTGTTTCCTCTATTGCAACTAAATAATTTCAGAACATTTTTGGGCAAATTAACTTCTTTGATGGAAACTTATTATGGAAAATTAGTTTCTTTTTCTTCTTTTTTTTTTTGAAAAAAAAAAGTAATGGTAGTGGAGTATGTAAATTAATCATATGTATTATAAGCAAGTTATTGTACTATTATTATTATTATTATTATTATTATTATTATTATTATTATTATTATTATTATATATCTATATACATATTATGCAAACCAAAATCAAACTAAAAACTATAGCTTCTACTTCTAGTGTCATTCACCTTTTTTTTCCTCGCGCAGCTGAATCAACTTTTGTGGTGCAACATTGGTTGTGAGAAGTTTCTAAACTTTTATAGTTCGTTGCACTATAGTATAATAATTAGATTACATATATATACATATATATCTTATATAATTTTCAAGAACATATTCGTAATGTTTGATAAAGTAAATATATGATCCTAATATATATATATATATATATGCACGTGTGTATATATGCTCCAGTTAAATTATAATTAACATATGTTTACATTGATTGCGAGAATTTCAGATATATTCTAAATAAGTACCTTAATTACAAATAAAACAAATTAAAGAAGAAACCCCTTCAGTGATTTTTATTTTCTTTTTTGATGTACTATACTAAAAATACACGCAGCTAGCCAAAAACAATAGGAATATAAAAGAAAAAAAAAAGAATAAGAAACATGCGTATATATAGTATCAAAACCAAAATTTTGAAGATATATATGACAAATTACTAACTTGATTAGATAATAACTATTAAGTACTTTGCTTTCGTTATTATTTACGTTTTATATATATATATATATATATATATATATATATATATTATTTGACGAATTATTATTTGTGCTTGGGATGTTTCAATTTTTGATGAAAATGACGATATCTTTCGAATTATTGAAAATGCCCTGGATCTATGTCATTTTCTATAGAAACTGCTCTTTGTGTGCCAGCTGTGAAAATCGGGCGATGTGGCCTCCAGCTTGGAAGAGGCGTGTGACAGTTGTAAGAAACGTCCGAGCCACATCATTTTCGCCAAGTTAAAAAACGATTTTGGCTCAGCAAATATATATTCAACACTTAGTCAATTTTTCTCAAAAATTCATTTCCCCTCAATTTCAGATTCTACCTGAAACCCTAATTTCATTTCCCCCTATTTCAGTTCATACGAAATTGTTGAAATCATAATCCTAAATTCGACCCTTTGTTGTGTTGTGCATGTGCGAAAATGCTGAAATTACTGTCCCCTCTTCACCATAAGTTGCCAAACCCAAATTATTGTAAGTCACTTTACATGCATGGCTTATACATTTGCATTTTTTCACTTAACTTAGCGTTTTTGTTGGTTTAGTACACTCATTAGGGTTTAAGTAGTTGTTGTGAGAGTGGGTAAGTCAGTGTTGAGGTAGGGTTTCGATTTGTGAGGTTTTAAGTAGTTGTTCAGTCCTTTTTCGCAAAGATGTTTTATAATGTTTGTGTTGTGGGGTTTTGTGAATGTCACTGCACTGGTCCCCTCACCATGTGTTATCTCTGGAAGACACCACTTTAGTGGGGTTCACAACTATATTTTAAGTTTTTGTCTAAAAGCATCAATTTTTAATTTTTTTGTAAAGTTTATTTACTGTTTTTCTAAAAAAGGTGGCATCTTTGTTCCTTTTTACTGATAAAGTTGTATACCTTCTATTTGCAGCACCTAAAAGCAAGTTACTTACCCTAATGGTTCATTATGGGGGTAGGTTGAAGTCCACTCCTTTTGATACTTATGTTGGTGGTGGTACGATGAAGTTTGACTACTCTGAGATTAAAGACATAAACTTAAAGCTCCTCAACATATATGCTGATAAAATGTGAAATTGTTGGATCGGGATTGATACAACTTTTCCAAAGTTTCAGAGCTCAAGTTAAGCTGGCGTTGCCTTAACTTGATCTCAAACAATCTTCTTGATAGAGTGTAATGTGCAGCGGAATTAAAGAACACAAGAAGATAAATTTTCAATGGTTTATTATAAATAATCAACCATCTAGCCTTACGGCAAAATAACCACGCAGGTTTTATCAAAGATGTTCCTCACCACAAAATCACTCTCGCTCTTTTGTAGATTGGACTCAACAAAGCAGACAAGAATTTTCTCCGTAAATCTAATCCTAGACTTAACTCAAAAACTCACAAACTTTGCAAAGCAAGAAACACAGCAACAATGCTTAAGATATAATCTCTACGGATTAATTAGCTCTATTGTTTCTTGTGTATCTTGATGTACTTCACACCCTATATATAGGTTTCTTCAAACTTGATCTCCAAGGTGTGTTGTACACAGTTTTGGTAACTTATGTAGTTTCCCTGTTGAACTCTACTTTCCTTCTTGAACTCGATCTCCTTCTTGAATAATAGTTCCATTTATTAGATTGAGTTCTAATAAGGAAATACTCCTTCTTCAATTCAGAGTTGATCTTGGAAAGATTCCTAGTTGCACTTGAACTCCAAAACTTTCCATCTTTGAAACCGTGTTGACTTGACCGATCTCCTCCTCTTGAATTATGGAAACTTCAACTTAGGAAACTTGTAATGCTCTTCCTTATGATTAAAAGATGTTCCTGGACATAAACAAAGACAACTGAAATCGTGGAACTTGATTAATAGGTGAATAAAGGCAAAACTAAAATAAAGCAGTTAAAGACAGATTGACATAATAGTTTCTGGTTTCAATGTTGTCCTGTGAATGTTGGCTCAACATCCATCCAATATTTAATCAAGAACACTTTACTCATGTTCAGAATTTCAGAAACATGTTTTAGGTTAAGAATGTTCTCGGGTTTCAACGTTGTCCTCTGGATGTTGGCACAACATCCATCCAACATTGATAACAGAACATCTTACACTTTCAATCTCCCCCTTTTTGCCTTTCTTCACAAAACCAATCAACCTGTTCACATAACAGATAATATGTCCAAATATCAATTAAGCATAATAATCTAAACCTGCTAAAATTGCTCCCCCTTAATGCAAACTATGAAGCATTAACTTGGCATAACAAAGATTATTCATTAAAGTCATCACCACAACTCAGCCAAGTTGTTCAGACATTTAACTCATCAATGTTGTCTCAACATTAAGACCAGAATGTACCTGCACATTAGTTTATCAGCAGAAACAGCAGATATAAACTATCTTCATAAGCAAAACCATTAAGGGCAGTTAAAGCTAAGTAGCATTATCATTACAAACCAAAACAAAGAAAAAGAACTAGCAGCAAAATAGAAACAGTTCAAAACATTTCAAAGCAAAAACATAAAAACCAGAAATCAAAAATTAAAAACTAGATCACTCTCCCCCTTTTTGTGAAGAAAGCTCCTCCATGTTTTTAATCAAGACATCCAGCTCCTGCATTTGTTTTTCCTTGAAAGCAATTTCCCTCTGAAGATTGGCATAAGCACTTCTATACCAAGTCAACTGCTGATCAACAAACGATTTTGTTCTTACCCTGGTTTCTTCCTCATCAGATTGAGGCACTGAAGCTCCAACAAATAGTTGACCCTCATTTTCCTCTCCAGGTGCAACTGCATCTTCAGGATTCCAAGGTAAGTCCTTCACTCTTGTGCTAGACAAGTAAGATTGAGTGATGGTGAACCTAGCCTTGTTCTCTGACATTCCTCCAAACTCTTTCTTGTTCATCTTCTGTTTAAGCAGCAGAGTTGTGATCAAAGAAGGAAATGGTAGAATTCCTTGCTTCCTTCCAGCAGCATCTTCCATAGCCTTTAAAATTCTCACCCCAATATTCATAGCAAGCCCATTCTTCAGTTTGTAGACCAAGTAAGTTGACTGCTTAGTCAAAACAGTAGAATTTTTAGTAGGCAGCCAATTATAAGATGCACATTTGTGCAGAACAACACTTAGGGCAGTGAGCTTTGTTGTTGGTAATTGTTCAACCCAGGTTCTCTCTAGACCACCTGTGATATCCTCAATCACCTCATCTGGCTTAGGATCTTCAGATTCCTCATCATGTGGCAGTCCCCAAATCTCATTTATCTTCATAGGACTAATGTCAAACACTTGTCCTCTTACCCATGCTTTACCATATTTGGGAGACAACTCACTAGTTATATACTTTGAGAGATTTAGGTAGAATTTTTGTACAAGCTCATGAGCATAATCACCATGCTTCTTCATTGAATTCTGAACCCCTCTTGCTTTCAACAACTCAAAAACTCTGTTTCTTTTAAAGTTGTCCATGTCCATGACCCTTTCTTTGTAAAAATCCCTCTTTCTAAACTCATAAGCCTTGTCCTCTATCTCCTTATTAAGATAGTATCTAGACCTAGCTTCCCTACTATGATAGGATAACACAAGAGTGTCACAATACTCTTCATCATCATCATCATCATCATCATCATTAGCTTCAAACTCTTCAGCATCAGGTTCCTCTTCCTCTTCCTCTTCTTCTTTCTCCTCCTCTTCTTCTACATCAACTACCTCAACTTTCTCATTCACAACCCGTTTCCCTTTCCTCACTCTCTCAGCCTCAGCCTTAGCCTTAGCCTTAGCCTTTTTCTTCTCAAGTCTCTATCTTTGAGCTCTTCTAGCATCAGTTCTTTCTAAGGCTATTTTACTCATTGGCATAGACTCAATTGGTGTTCTCTTTCTACCAGAACCAGATCCCTCCCCCCAAATCACATCATTAAGAGTATTCACTTGGGGTTTAAGGTTAGCCACATTTACCTCAAATTCAGTTTCCTTGGTTTGAGGAGTATGGGCTTCTGATGTTGCGCCAACATTCGACTCAGATTCCACATTCTTAGCTCGCTTTGACCGTCGTTGATAAGGAATCGTTGGTCGTTTTGCAGCAACTTGAGCAGCATGCCTTTCTTGATGCTCACGCGCAGCAGCCCTGGTGCGTGTTGTTGTTTGCTCAACATTCAAGGCCATATCTGCAAGAGTGTCTAAAGGAGTCTTGCTCGCCATGTTAGTTTTGAGAATTGAGAGAAAAATATGAGAGATTTTTAGATAACTATTTGCAGAGAGAAAACGAATTGCACAAGTGAATGAAATTAGGGCAAATTGTTCATTTAAGTCGTGCAGAGTGGAGAGAGAGAAGGGATGAATGTTAGTGGGATTGTGGAATGTGATCAATTAAATTTTCCCACTACTCTATTCCCGCGTAAGGATTTCACCACGTGTCATTTAAAAACAACAAGTAACCAAAGCAGTTCAAAATAAAACAATAAAAACTCAGTTTTTAAAATTTTAAACAAACTTATAAGTTACTGTCTTCAATGTTGGGCAGACAGTGTGGCAATGTTGGAATAACATTCAGATCAGAGAGTAGAGTAACATTCAAACCAGAAAGTTTTTAAACCACAATATTTGAGGTTATGGGCTTCTTCAAGGCAATTTCATGTGAGAGCGTGAGATATATCCAAACTTATATCTGAAACTTCACCAAAGTAGCAAGTGAGTATTAAAAACATTAAGATTTAGATCAAAATCATGAATAAGCAATATATCAAACAGAAAACACACAGAGATAAGCAGTCATGAATTAGAGAATTAATCCACTTCCACAGCATAGAAAGTCACAAATAGTGTGTCACCTGCAGTATGTCACCCAAAGAGTATGCCTCAACGCATGAAATGGACTATATAATCCCCCTAAGCCCAAACCTAGCCAAACACACTAATCAAAGATGAAAAACAATGCAGTTCTAACATGAATGCAACAATGTTATGACAACATTGACAGATGGTATACACAGTGAATCACTTTTCAAACCAGCAACAGTTCACATCACATCAAATCTTCACTATTTTCATTATCTCTTTAGAACAAAAACTGAAAGTTGATAAAAAAGGATAATGACATTACTGAATGAGGGTAGCCCTAGACTCCACACACCCCAATAACACCATTATCAGCAGCAAGTTAGGCAAGTACAAAGGCCTTGAATACTGGCAACACATTTATCATGCACCCCAATACCCCAATTCCTTATGCATACTTGTTTACCAACCTGCATACAAGAGAGCACTAAGTGATCAATGCTACCAAGTGAAGGCAATCGAAACCCCAAACACCCTAGTAGAAAGAACCACTTCTATGTACCCCTTGGCCACACTAAACAGAGACATGCAAATAAGCACAACTGAATATCATTGAAGTTGTCAACATCATGAACCCCAGCTTCTCCACATGTCCTGTAAAACCTTTTCATATGAATAAGACACAACTGAATAGACATCAAAGTAGTGAACTTTGTGTACCCCAACTTCTCCATATGTTACGCTAACACAACCTCAGACACACTTTAGAGATTTATACTTTTCAAAACTTAGAAGTGAATCTGCAAGCTAGAAAGATTAGTAAAACACAGTGATCAACCACACACTCAAATATGCCAAAACAAAGATCAATGTGACTCAAAAAGAAAAGAAACAAACAAACAAAACAAAACAAAAAGTTACATACTACACCACAAACATTAACCATTGCTAGACAATGGTGTTATGTCAACACTCGGATCCTAACATTCTCACATATTGCACATGCCAAGAGATTTCCTCAAACTGAAGAATCTCTCACTATCTAAAGGTTTAGTAAACATATCAGCAAGCTGATTATTTGTCTCAATATGCTCAATGTTAATCATTTTATCCTCAACCATGTCTCTCAAGTAATGATGTCTATATCTTTATGCTTAGTCCTAGAATGCTGAACAGGATTCCTTGAGATACTAATGTCACTAAGATTGTCACAAAACATGAAGAGAGTATCACTATCTAATCCATAGTCCAGCAACATGTGTTTGAGCCATACTAGCTGGGTAACACAACTACCAGCAGCTACATATTCAGATTCAGCTGTAGATAATGACACACAATTCTGTTTCCTACTATACCATGAAACAAGATTGTTTCCCAAGTAGAAATAGCCCCCACTTGTGAATTTTCTGTCATCTATATCACCTGCCCAATCAGAATCACTAAAACCAACAAGATTTGTATTTGTATCAAAAGAATACCAAATGCCCAATGATGAAGTTCCAGATATATATATCTTAATATTCTCTTCACAGCAATCAAGTGAGATTGCTTTGTATCAGCTTGGTACCTAGCACAAACACAAACACAAAACATAATGTCTGGTCTAGAGGCAGATAGATATAGAAGACTACCAATCGTAGATCTGTACAATGTTGGGTCAACATTGTCTCCAGTGCCATCCTTAGTAATCTTCATAGAAGAAGACATGGGAGTTTTGCAAGGTTTTGACTCATGTAGCTCAAATCTCTTTACCAGGTTCCTTGCATACTTCTCCTGGTTTAAGAACATACCATTCTACAGTTGTTTCACTTGCAATCCCAGAAAGTAGTTCAGCTCTCCAATCATGCTCATCTCAAATGTCTCTGTCATTGACTCAACAAACTTGTCTAGAGTAGACTTGTTAGTAGAACAAAATACAATATCATCCACATAGATATGAGCAATACAAACATCAGAACTCTTTCTTAGAATAAACAAGGTTCTGTCTCCATCTCCTCTATTGAACCCAAGACTTAACAAAAATTGAGTTAGTCTTTCATACCACGCTCTAGGTGCCTGTTTTAAACCATACAAAGCTTTCTCAAGTTTATACACATAATTAGGATGTTTAGGATCAGTAAAACCTTTAGGTTGTTCAACATATACTTCTTTGTCTATCAAACCATTAAGGAAAGCATCTTTTACATCCATCTGGTAGAGCTTAATCTTAAGACAACATGCAATAGCGAGAAGTGATCTAATAGATTCTATCCTAGCTACTGGAGCAAATGTCTCATCAAAGTCAATCCCTTCTACCTGAGTATAACCTTGTGCAACAAGCCTAGCTTTGTTTCTTACAATTACACCATCTCCATTAGTTTTGTTCTTGAAAATCCACTTAGTTCCTATAACATTCACATTAGAAGGTCTAGGTACTAGATTCCAAACATGATTTTTGGTGAATTGCAATAGTTCATCTTGCATAGCATTTATCCATTTACTATCCTTAAGAGCTTTAGTCACATTCTTAGGTTCAATATTCGAGACAAAACAGGAAGCATTACTTACAGTGCAAGTGGAAGCCATGTAGACACACAACCTTACCATATTTTTATAGTTTACCATGTCTTTGTTGCGAGTCTTCATGCGTCCAGTGATTTCACCTATCACTTGTGAAGCTGGATGATCCTTTTGAATCCTAGTAGGGGGATCTCTCCTAGGTTCATCAACAATGTCATCCTCTGAATTTGACTGTGGGGATGTTGGCCTAACAGCAGCAGGTGTCAGCTCAACATTAGAATCAATCCCAATTTCAGTGTCTTCAGCTTCTGCTCCTGATGTTGGGACAGTCTCTGTTTCCAATGTTGGGCAACATCAGAGACAGTAACTTCATCAGTACCCGTATCAAAGGTGGAATCATCAAACACTATATTTATTGATTCTTGAATAGTCTTCAATCTTAGATTATAAACCCTGAAAGCAGAAATATTCACAGAATAACCAACAAATATGCACTTTTCACTTTTTGGATCAAACTTACTAAGATAGTCTCTATCATTCAACAAGTAACAATCACATCCAAATTCATGAAAATGAGCAATATTTGGTTTCAAACCCTTCAAGATTTCATATGGTGTCATATTTGTACCAGGTCTAAGATAAGCCCTATTACTTATATGACATGCAGTATTTAAAGCTTCAGCCCAAAGTCTTTTAGATAGGTTTCTAGCATTAAGCATAACTCTGGCCATCTCTTGAAGTGTCATATTGTTCCTCTCAGCTATCCCATTTTGCTGAGGTGTCTTAGGTGCTGAAAGCTCATGGAAAATTCCATTTTTATCACAGAAATCACTGAAACTAGAATTTTCAAATTCTTTCCCATGATCAGGCCTAATTTTACAAATAGAGGTACCATGCAGATTTTTGATGCTAGCATGTAAGATCCTAAATGTGTTGAATGCATCAGATTTTTCTTTAAGAAACTTAACCCATGTATATCTAGAGAAATCATCTACAATAACAAAGGCATATCTCTTACCACTTAGGTTGCTCACCTCAATAGGACCCATGAGATCCATGTGCAATAATTCAAAACACTTACCAGTCCTGGGAATTGTACTTTGTACCTGGAGGGGTGTATGAATAGCTTTGGTTTGCTTACCCTTCAGGCAGTCCCCACATGCAACCTTACATTGGCTGGATATCTTTGGTAAGCCTCTTACAGCATCAACTTTTTGTAACTTTTCAAGGTTCCTATAGTGAACATGTCCTAGCTTCCTATGCCACAGAACAGCATCATCAACTTTAGCATGAAAGCAATCTGCTTCTTCCTGAGCAAGGTAGCAATTATCTTTAGATCTGATACCTGTCATAACAAGGACATTATCACTATTAAATACATCACAAGAACTTTTATCAAATGTAACAAGCAAGTTATCATCACAAAGTTGACTAATGCTTATTAGATTTGCTTTCAATCCTTCAACTAGCAGAACATCTTTGAGTGGTGGAAATCCTTCAACATCTAGTACTCCCTTTCCCATGATTCTTCCCTTGGTGCCTCCTCCATAGGTGACAGTTCCAACATTGAGATGAATCGGTTGTTTAAGATTTTCCTTGTCTTCTGTCATGTGTCTTGAACATCCACTGTCAAAGTACCACTTACCTGCAAGGTTAGAGTACACAGCAGAAAAGACAACATTGCATACAAGTTTTATCTTAGGAGTCTTTAACTTTTCAATCCAAGTTCTACTTTTCTGTCATGTTCCTAATATTGGGATAACATATGTACCACTGACCAACTCAACATTAGAGACAGTTTCTGTTTTCTTCACATTTTCTTTCAAATATTTCTTGCAATAAGGTTTTATGTGACCTGGTTGAAAACAAAATTGACAGATATAAGTAGGTTTACTTTTGTTGGGATTAGCACATCTCAAGTCTTTTGATTCCTTAACAAAACCTTCTTTAATGAAAACAGGATTAGCAACTTTAGAGGTAGGTTTCTCAATATATCCAAGACCATTTGTTCCTTGATTACCCATACTCAGTACCTCATCAAGTTTAGATGTACCTGAGTTCCATTTAGCAATGATCTGATTATCTTTTTCAAGCTTTCCTTTTACCTCTTTAAGTTCAGCTTCTGTCTTGTCAAGGTCTCTTTCATACATCCTCATCAATTTCTTCATTCCATCAATCTCCAGTCTCTGAGCTTCATTCTTCTTGGTGAGTTTCTGATTTTCTTTCAGAAGATTATGAAAAGTAGACTTCAAGTCTTCAATGATTTCCTCCTGGGACATTTCACCTTCAAAGAAATACTCTTCATCTAGATCAACTGAGCCATGGAAACATTCAAAGTTAGATTCATCATTATCAGACAAAGAATTGAGATCAATATGGGTATCATATTCAGACCAATTCCCAAAGAAAGTCTTATGTTCTGATGATGAGTCCTAGATGTTGGAGCAACATTGGGACCCGTGTCAGTTATGGAGATCTTCTTATGTCCAGTTGACATGAGTAAATAGCGCAGCTGTATGAATCTCTTCAAGGTTTTCTTCAGTATCAGCAGTTGCTCCAGAGTTATAATCCTCTTCATTGAAATCATCTACACAAACCCAATGAGACTTGCCCTTCTTGCGGAGGGTGTTAGCACATTCAACAGCAATATGACCATAACCTTTACATTCATAACATTGAGTAGTTTTCAGCTTTTCAATTTCTTCAGGACTAGATTTTGTTGCCATATATTTAACAAATTTGGGAGGCAATTTTCTATAACTAGTGGAAGTATTGCTAGGTTGTTTCTCTTTAGATTTATCTTTAAAGTTCAACCTACTGAGTTTCTTGCTAATATTTCCATAGTTAGAAGAAATAATTTCATCCTCATCTTCACTCTCATGATAATTTGTTCCTAACAAGGCAATAGCTTGTTGTTTGGTAGTCCTAGCAGGAAACTCTAGCTCAAATTCTCTAAGAGTGTTTAACAAGGATTGAAATTCCATGTTGGCAATATCTCTTGTCTCTCCCATGGCAATTCTCTTGAGAGCAAATCTAGGTGACAAAGATCTAAAAGCTTTATACACCATAGTTTGATTTGAGACAGGAAATCCTAGATTTTCACATTGATTTGTAATGTCAAGGATTTTCTCAATATAACTATCTATACTCTCTTCATCACCCATCTCAAGTTTTTCAAATCTTTAAGCAATTGTCTATGTTTAGAGTTTCTAACTGCTATATCTCTTTCACAATGAAGTTCAAGGATATCCCAAGCTAATTTAGCCGTGGTGCAGTTCTGAATTAACTTAAACATCTGATTGGTAACATAACTAAAAATAGCATTAAGAGCTTTCTCATTGTAGTTGTACAGTGTTACCCCGTTTGTTATCCATTGTGACTTCGGTTTTGGTACAATATCTGCATCTCTGTCGTTCTCAATCTTTGGGACAGTATACCCATCAAGGACTGCATCCCATGCTTTCATGTCAATGGATTTGATGTGAACTCTAAGCATGGTCTTCCAGTAGGCATAATTGATGGATCCTTCTAAGACTAGGAGTCTGCCAGAATTGGGATTGATGTTGTCCATCGCGTTGTATCACCTCCAAACACCAGTGAAATCGGTGTTTGGCTCTGACGCCAATTGAAATTGTTGGATCGGGATTGATACAACTTTTCCAAAGTTTCAGAGCTCAAGTTAAGCTGGCGTTGCCTTAACTTGATCTCAAACAATCTTCTTGATAGAGTGTAATGTGCAGCGGAATTAAAGAACACAAGAAGATAAATTTTCAATGGTTTATTATAAATAATCAACCATCTAGCCTTACGGCAAAATAACCACGCAGGTTTTATCAAAGATGTTCCTCACCACAAAATCACTCTCGCTCTTTTGTAGATTGGACTCAACAAAGCAGACAAGAATTTTCTCCTTAAATCTAATCCTAGACTTAACTCGAAAACTCACAAACTTTGCAAAGCAAGAAACACAGCAACAATGCTTAAGATATAATCTCTACGGATTAATTAGCTCTATTGTTTCTTGTGTATTTTGATGTACTTCACACCCTATATATAGGTTTCTTCAAACTTGATCTTCAAGGTGTGTTGTACACAGTTTTGGTAACTTATGTTGTTTTCCTGTTGAACTCTACTTTCCTTCTTGAACTCGATCTCCTTCTTGAATAATAGTTCCCTTTATTATATTGAGTTCTAATAAGGAAATACTCCTTCTTCAATTCAGAGTTGATCTTGGAAAGATTCCTAGTTGCACTTGAACTCCAAAACTTTCCATCTTTGAAACCGTGTTGACTTGACCGATCTCCTCCTCTTGAATTATGGAAACTTCAACTTAGGAAACTTGTAATGCTCTTCCTTATGATTAAGAGATGTTCCTGGACATAAACAAAGACAACTAAAATCGTGGAACTTGATTAATAGGTGAATAAAGGCAAAACTAAAATAAAGCAGTTAAAGACAGATTGACAGAATAGTTTCTGGTTTCAATGTTGTCCTGTGAATGTTGGCTCAACATCCATCCAACATTTAATCTAGAACACTTTACCCATGTTCAGAATTTCAGAAACATGTTTTAGGTTAAGACTGTTCTCGGGTTTCAATGTTGTCCTCTGGATGTTGGCACAACATCCATCCAGCATTGATAATAAAACATCTTACACTTTCAATATGAATGCCAAGGGTGAGAGGAAGTTCTACTTTGTCAGGGAGGGTGGTTTAAGGTTATAAAGGACAACAGGCTTTTGAAGAGGGCTCTGAATGAAGCTTTACCAAATAGGGAATTCAATTTGTACTGTGATTTTGAGATTGACCCACCATTTCCTGAAATGCCCCAAGAAACAACAGATGCTGAGATTCAAACAAATGGAGGGAATGTTGTCATTGAAAGTGGTCAGAATGTTAGTGGCAATGAGAATGGTGGTTGTGAGGTTGTTGCTGGAGATGAAACAGAGGAGAGTGAGTACTCAGATGACACAGACTTCTATGATAATGTTGATGAGGATGTGGAGGGGGAAGACATTGTTAGCCAGGAGTTGTTGATGATAATACAGCTAAGGTCAGTGTTAAGGATCAATGTGGGGGATCTGATAACAGATATGTAAAAGAGAAGGAAAAATGTGTGGTTCAAGGTGATGATGGTATTGAAAATGCTGATAATGTTGGGCAGGGAGATCTACATATTAATGACAAGGGGAAGAGTATCATAGTTGAGGTGAGTGATTATGAGAGTGATAGTAATGATGACACATATGAAGAAGAAAGTGAATACACTGATGAAAGTGACTGGTCTGAAAATATTGATGTTGAGGCTGAAATTGAAGACATTTTGAGTCCTATTATTGAAGAGGAAACAAGAAACTCTGAAAGAAATGCCAATCATGGTGAAAATGCACTTACAATTCAAGAACCAAATGAAATAAATTCCACTCAACAACATCCCAACACAAATGGTACTGCACCAGGAGAGGAACTTAATAGCCCATCTGATGTTGGAGATGAAGATGAACTAGATGCTGTGAGTGGTATTAAAAGAGTTCCCTTTAACCCTATTCCCTATGATAATCCATATGATGAAGGTGAGGCATAAGTATGTGTGAACACTAACAGATTCAACCCTATTTTTATGTTGAAGATGTGGGAAAAGGTTTGGGGTGAGGAATTTGAAGGCATCATGGTTAGCTGACAGATTCATAGAAGTCTTCAAAACAGATCCTAATAGGAATGCTGAAGCTTTTAGGTTGGACTCAATAAGAACATTAAGAGTTGACATTACAAAAAACCAAGCTTACTCTGCTAAGAGATTGTCTGCTACTCAATTGGAAGGGACACCAGCATATTAGTTCTCCAGACTGTGGGATTACAATGCAGAGTTGAAGAAAAGCAATCCTGGTACTTCTGTAGCTATTCATACTGAAGATGTGGGTGGTGAAACAAGATTCCATAGCATGTACATATGTTATCAGGCTATGAAGGATGGTTACAAGGCTGGGTGTAGGCCATTTATTGGAGTTGATGGGGCTCATTTAAGTGGTCCACATAAAGGCACACTTCTTACAGCAGTGGGGGTTGATCCAAACAACAGCATATTCCCATTGGCTTTTGCAGTTGTTGCTGTTGAAAATCAGGCAAATTGGGAATGGTTCTTGTCTTTGATCAAAGAAGACCTAGAATTGTATGACCATCAGAATCTGACATTCATTTCAGATAAGCAAAAGGGGTTAATTAATGCATTTCATGATGTATTCCCTTATGCTACTCACAGATATTGTGTGAGGCATTTGATCAGGAATGCATATAGAGCTGGATTTAGAGTAGATGAATATGAAGATGCAATATGGGATGCTGCATACAAGACAACAGAACCAGAGTTTGAAAAATCAATGAAGAAAATGGAAGCAACACTTGGTGCTAGGTGTTGTAAATGGTTCAATGACAAGCCTGCAGAACACTTGTCTAAGTCAAAATTCACCACATAACCTAATGTTGATCTGATTTTGAATAATCTATGTGAGACATTAAATGGTGTGTTTATTCCAGCAAGGGAGACATCAATTCTTACATTGTGGGAGTGGATAAGGGAATATCTCACGGTAAAGATGACAAAAGGCAGAGTCAAAGAAAGAGGAAAATGGACAAAGAAGCAACCACTTGAACAAAACAGACATTTATGTCCTAACATTCAGAAGATAGTTGACAAGGCATATCAAGACCAAGCTGACTTTTACCCTATCAAATCAAGTGAATATGACTACCAAGTGAATGGATTTTACAGATCTCAACACTCAGTCAACTTGAAGGACTGGAAATGCAGCTGTAGAGAGTGCGATCTTACTGGTATCCCATGTAAGCATGCTGCCAGTGCTATACTATACAGTCGAGGTCAGATACCAGATTATGTGTCAAACTGGTACACACTTGAGCAATACCAGAAAGTGTATAATTTCAGCATATACTCCCTCCCTGGTATGGATATCTGGAAGATTGAGGATTACATACCTCCATTGCCTCCAAACTTTGGAAGAATGCCTGGTAGGCCAAAGAAGGCAAGAAATAGGGGTCCAGAGGAACCTAGAGAAGGCAAGATTAAGAAGAATGAGGGATATAAGCTGATAACTATCAAATCTGGTAGAATGCAAGGGTTGAGTAGGTGTGGAAAATGTGGTGGTACATGCCATAATGCAAGGACTTGTAAAGAAGTTGGTGGTGCAGCTGAAGTTGGTGAGTCATCAAAGCAAGGAAGCATGAGAAACAGGAAAATGAGTGATGAAGGGGAGTCATCAAACCCAGAAAGCATGAGAAACAGGAAGGGAAGTGATGAATGGGAGTCATCAAAGCAAGAAAGCATGAGAAACAGGAAGAGGAGTGATGAAGGGGAGTCATCAAAGCAAGGAAGCATGAGAAACAGGAGAAGTCAAAATGAAGGAGTGTCATCAAATACTGTGAGAAGGAGTCAAAGGATAAGATCTATGCATGTAGTGTTCTAACCAAGATATTTATGTCAAAGTTGAATTACATATATATCAAATGATGATGATTTTGTGGTTTTTGTTTCACAGATTCCAGAGGTTGTGGAAGAAGTTACAGAATCAGTTGATATTGAAGCTGAAGTAACTGGTGATGAGTTGAAGCAGAATGTTCCATCAGAGCCTGCTAAAGAGATTTTGAACCAAATTGTGGAACATGAATCTGAGGATAATCTAGGAGATGATTTGGATCAACCTGATGCAAGTCCAATTCTGGTTCTGGAAGCATCAAGAACTTACAGGAAAATAAGAAGACTTAGGAAAACACAGGTAACTTATTGAACCCTCCACATCCAGTAAATTTAGTGTTATAACTAGTTTTTATGAGTTTTGTTCATTATTAGGCTGCTGTTGACAATGACAAACATAACCAAATGGAGTCTTCAAGGACTCCGAGAAAACATAAGAGGAAGAGAAATAAGGAGGCTGTTGAAGATGCTATGAATGAGGAAATGCAACAATGTGATGAAGAGAAGCTAGAAAATGATCATGTAGAGTCAAGCAGGAGTGCCAGAATGAAGAGAAGGCATGCCAAGAAGGCTTTATTGAAGGAGAAGTCTGTTATGGGACCACCATTACCTACTATAGAGTTGATGGATGATGAAGTGCCTCTTGATGGATGGGTGAGTAATCCACTCAGTAAGAAGCCTACTAAGGCAGCACCAAAGATTACTGATCAACTAAGTGAATGATACCAGATGACCGAATCCCAAAGAAGGAGAACAAATCCTTATGATGGAATAAGTAAAAAGTATGTGAGGATTTCAAAACTGTATGAAGTTATTACCAGTATAAATGATAAGGAAGAATTGGACAGAGGGAAGAGGAGGCGCATAAAAACTGGCAAAGTGGCTAGTGCGGATGGTAAGGCTACTGGGAAGGGGAAAGAGAAGCTAATCCAATAAGAAGTTATGCCTAAATTTGACATTGGTGTTGTTCTTTTTTGTATATTTTGCTGGTTTATAGGACTCTAGGTGGTATTTTGTCTAGTGTTGAAGTTCCATTTTGAGACCAAAATATATGTCTGTAGTGTCAGCAGGTTTTACTGCAACGACAGTTGATGACCAATGCCAATTGTCATTCTGAGGATTGAAAAAGGATTTGATGGTTCCATTGTTGTTGTTATGGTTCATGTATTTGATTATGGTTCTTATCTTCTTTGATTATGGTTATGGTTAAAATTTATTAACAAGGTATTTTTGTCATTACAGCAAAAATTCCCGGCCATTTTTACCCTGGTTTCTATACCTAAAGGGCAGATTGTTGAAATTTCAAAAATTACCGCGCATTTTATTAGTGAAATACATACATAAAGGGCAATTTTATATCAATCGAAAGCTTATAGGGCAAAAAACACAATTTATAAACATAGATGGCATCTTTTGCATTTTAAACCATTTCAATCCAAAGGGACGCGCCATATGAAAGGTCGCGTCTGAATTTTAATCTTAGGGTTCCAGGGTATATGTGAAACCATTTCACAAAATCAAACCATCCTCAAATCATCACGTCAGACTAAATTAGCAGAAAAAATGGTGGTCATCACCAACTCTCAACGACTTCAGATGCTCTATGTCGACCCCAACTTCTCTCCATATGTAGAGACAGTGTTTATGAAGTTGCTTGTCAAATACGCTCAACGACACCGGATTAGAGACCTACCAGTCTTGCAAAGGGGCCTTAAGTTGATCAAACCTCAACTCGATGAAGCTACTCGCACTCTTCACTATGTGCATTTTATGGAGAGGAAGATAAGGCAGTGGAGGGTTGAATGGAGGCTTTTCCGTCGATTTGCTTGCATCCCAGGTGTTACCATAATTCCTCCTAACTACATGGTACAAGTTGGCCCAGCGCATAAATAACACAAACCAAACGTAACTTTTAATTTTTTCTAATTATTTGCTTATTTCATTGAAATGATGCAACTGAGTATTTACCCTCACATAAACTTGCTTTAGGAAACTGATTTTGACCGTTATTTTCGCAACTTTGGTTGTCCAAATGGTCAAGAGTTGTTCCAGGTTTTCAATGTATATGAGTGTGCATACTTCCCACTAGAAGATGGATTGGGATGGCATGAACCAGTGGTCATTGAGGATGAGAGGAAGCTGGACATGTTCCTATGGTCATTGATATAGTTCAGAAGATGAGGAGGAGTTGGCTAGTGGAGAGCATGATGATCAGGATGTGGAGATGTATGAGGTTGGTATGGAGGATATTGACTGATTTATGAATTTTATGACTTTTTTAAGTGAATTTTATTACTTATTTTGGAAAACTATTTGCTTATTCATGTAATTTCTTATTTTGAAGTGGTTGTTCTAGTTGGACAGTTGAATTATTGTTGTTGGCAGTTTTTAAGAGTGGTGTAATACATGTCTATTTAGCTAAGATAGTTGCTTTCATTTGCATACTTGCATGGTATGGATTGCATTAGGACAACTAGAATCCATTAATTAAAACAATACAACAACACACAACAACACAATCAAAGATTACAATACTAACTTCACACATCCTTTTGCTTCATCAGAAACTCAAAATACTACATGACACATTACACCTTAAACCTTATTTTGACAATCACCAAGAGGCATTCAAAACTTGTGCATACTCATTCCAAAGCCAAAACAACCAGTGCTTCAATACAACATTGCAACAATCATACACAATACCACAATAATCATCATACAAAATTGAAGCCGCCCACCCAATTTCTTTTTTTCATTCTGAAGCACATTGATCTTCTCTTCTTGTTACTTCATTGTTTTTTCAAACAAGGACTGAATCACGTCCAGATTTTGTCCTTTCTTTGACGCAAGCTCTTCTTCAAGTTCTTTAACTTTTGCATCCCTCCTCTCGTTCCTCCTTCGCAAAGTAGGTATGATGGCCCGAGCAAACCTACACACAGGTGGATCTTTCCAAATGAATAATCCACAACCTAGAGGCCAAAATACACAACCATGGAACCTATGGTCTGGGTTTCCATCGGTTGTTGAGACGCGCAAAACGGCTACCCTCCCACAATCGCATATCAAGTGGTTGTTCATAGTAGACTCAGACATTTTGGGGGAAATGAAATTTGAGGGGAAATTGAACCTGAGTTTAGGGTTTTAAGATAACCCAAAATCGTTTTTTTTTTTTGGCGAAAATGATGTGGCTCGGACGTTTCTTACAGCTATCACACGCCTCTTCCACGCTGGAGGCCACGTCGCTCAATTTTCACAGTTGGCACACAAAGGACAATTTCTACAAAAAAAATGGCATAGATCCATGCCATTTTCAATAATTCAAAAGATAACGAGTATTTTCATCAAAAAGTGAAACATTCCGGGAACAAATAATAATTCGTCCTATATTATTTATGTACTATATATAATTATGTATATATATATATATATATCTTTATAGTTTATATAACGTTAGATGGATTTTTTTTACTTCATTGATTGGAATGATATATGCTTTAATTAAGTTTTCAAAAGTCTTGCTAATTATTGGAACATAAGAAAAGGAAACAGAAATGAACCATTAATTTTGAAGGGGCATAATAGTAAACACAAAGAAATATCTATGTGATTAGGAATTTTGCTATGTATATATCATCTCCCTTAGATTCAATAACACAAATATTTACATTTGATTAAACTCTATATCCTAATATATAATCTAAAATGTTTAAGTTTCCGGAGTATTGTTGAGATGCTTAAATAAGAGCAAGTAAAACAAATAGCATTGGGGGACTCACCCTAGGCCACACGAACCATGTAAGATGCGCATGGATGATGTAATCGTAATTTATAGTGAACTTCTAATTTTTCTTCTTGCCGCGGGTGTGTCTTGCTAGTATCGAGATTAGTTTCTCACCAGACTCTCCCGTACCTTATAGGCTACGGAAAGAGCTCTTGGTTCGATGTAACCTGCACTTCAAGGAACAAGGTTAGGAAATAATAGTTTAATATATAAATAAACCAAGGGGACGATACAAGGTGTTGCGACTGAACTTGACACGGGGTCAAGCTGCTTACGTATCTTTCTATGTAGAGAGAATCAAGTCAAACGTAATTCATTATTTATGGACGCTCGCACGAAGTTGTCTCTAATATTCTGCTTGTCAAGTAGCTTTTGAGCGTGTGTTGATCGTGTAAGCTTGTTGACAACCCTCAGGGTCTTCATCTCGTGGACGAAGCCTGTTTGGCTTTATAGTCGACCCCGTAAGGGGTGAATGTCTCATTTAGAGAATATTCTGGTAGCATAATACATACTTTACGAGCATAAGCTTGTAGTGCTATTCTCCTTTGAATAAAGTGTATAGGCATAATGCCTACTTCACGAGCATAAGCTCGTAGACTCTTCGTCGTTAAATATTGTGTGAAGGCATAATTCCCGCTTCACAAGCATACGCTCGTAGGGCTCTTTGCCATTTAATAAAGTATGTTGGCATAATGCCAACTTCACAAACATAGGATTGTAGAGCTCTTTGCCTTTGAATAAAGTAATGTGCATTTTGTTGGACTTTTGTTGTACTTATTCCCGACGTTCCCTTCACCCCTTTCCCCGTGAACTCATGTATATACTCGTTTGAATAAAATGTTCCATGTTAAAAAAAAAATACAAAGGCAGTTCTCGTCGCAGGTGGTTGTTATTGACCAATAGCGACTATCAAACCGTTGCTATATATATTCGTTATTAACCCAATACCAGAAGGTCAAGTAGCGATCACCAATCTGTCGCAACTGCGGTATCGACGACCAAGTAATGATCACCAATTTGTTGATACTGCAATAATGGCAGCCTGCTTGTCACTACTAATACAACAAGGATTAGGTCGTCGCTACTGCTCCTTAATATTTCGAGGTCAACATTCGGTGACGACCTCGTCGTCCCTGCTAACCTTTAAATTATTAGCGACAACTCAGCCGTCACTTACTAATATTTAGAGTATTAGTGACGGCCTAGACATCACTCCTAATACTTAACAAAATAAATAATAATAATAATATTTCGATAATTAAAATAATTTATTTGTATTTCAAAAAGAAATGTATCGACATATTAATAATCTTGATGTAAAAATTATATAGTAAGTTAGTAACACAAATATAATCAAGAATAATGTTTGTAACTAAAAAGAAAGACCTTTTCATGAGCATAATGATGATGTAAATGAGAAGAAAAAAAAGGACGTGAAGAACTTTGAAATTTGTATATTGTGAAAGAGTGTGTGCTCCTTATGTACAAATAATTGGAGATGCTCTAATTGAGTCAAGTAACTAAGGGTACATGGAGATGTATTGTTTTTGTGGTGAAAAAGTTAAGTTGGAATATCTTTAGCGGTGTACAACACCATGCTTAAGTAGTTGAGCTCTATATATTCTTAACAGGTGTACAAGGTTAGAGTTTAGTATGGTTATTGATCACACGGTCTATTTGTCTTATGAAATTGGTGAGTACGTTGATACGATCTTCTTCAACGTCATCCAACCCTCACGTACGAGTTGAACGTGATGAATTTTGGAGTTCGTCCATGTGGACTAACCCCACCTGTTTAATTTATTTCAAATTTACATGTAGGAGGGAGTACTTTCTTTATTTCTTTAAAGAAGAAACCGCCTCTCAATTTCCCCCGGTTATATTATGTCTTGAAGGAAGTTTTTTCCAAACACTCTTATCTTCAAAGTGTAGAAAACATGAGAGAAATAAGCAGTCTTCGTACCATGATTTGAATGTAAAGGAAGAGACTTCTATAGTAATTTTCACCATGATTTGAATGTAAAGGAAGAGACTTCTATAGTAATTCTCACCACAATAATTCGTCAAAATTAACTCTTCAATTGTGGCAATCAAATCATGCATTTGTGATCGAATTTAGGCTAGTTCGGAGCATCAAATACGAAGAAAGCATAATAGGGACAAGTCAGGTTAGATCAACATCCACGCAGCATTTATGCAAACCTAATTCGTGTAGGTTCATGGTTCATATTTCTAACACTTCAAAAAATATATGAAGTAAATAAACTGCTGAGCAAAATTTGGATTGTGCTATAAGAATTTGAGAACCGCCCTGGATTTCAATTTGAGAAAATTTTAAAAATTCCTACCAAATTACACCTATATCTAATATTACGCGACTATCGCACTTCTACAAAAATTTCACGTGAACCTAAGTTCGGGAAACAAATTAAATTTGTGAAGGAAGTGGATGTCTGAAAGTTTGAGTTTTCTTGCTTCTGCTTCTAAAGCTCTAAAGCAATCAGTTGAACTTTCGAGTGCAATATAATTACCCTTGTAGGCTCCTTCGAGTCAATGGCCTTTGGCACAACACACCAGTGTAGAGTGATTACCTACGTAGGCTACTTCAAGTTTAACACACAACTCACTTTGTCTTCGGTGTTCGAAGAAGATGTTCAAACCTTATAAATTATGTATCAACTTTATGGAGCATAAATTGCACAAAACTATTAGCCTCTACAATTTCAGTGGCACAGATAAACTAACAAGATATCCGTGACTCCGTGTATTAATAATACTTTATGAACAAATCATTTTTATCGAAATCAATTAACAGGAAGGAAAAAAAACGACTTTAGGGTTACAATTTGTTATTATATGATTAAAGAGAGCCATCACAACTTCACAAGTAACACTGGACCGAATTATGACAGAACTATAATCACCATATTCGCTAGTCAGACATTTTTAGTACAAAGTGAATAATTTGCAACAATTTTGACTTTCTAACAGTATCACACTCTTACATCAACAAATGAAACAGTATGCACTCTTGTGTACAATAACACCAGTTTAAAAGTAAACCTTTCCCAAGTAATTTGAAAAAATTACCTGCATTCGAATAATATCAACCTCCATAGCAATTCAGGCACACAACAAATACAGTGGCACATAAAGTTTACTGCTTTCATATTCCTATTGAAATCTTATCAGCTCTCACTGCCAAAACAGAGTAAAGGGCATATATATGACCAGAACTGTCTTTTGTTCCTTGCCTCCTGCTGAGACTTCACCAGATCAGCCATGTAACGCACTACAGTCTGACAAATAAAAAGAATATGATATACAACTTATTTCAATATTTACAAAACTGAATATATATAATTACTATATGATAACTATACCTGCGCGCCTAATTTCATAATTTCCCTGGGTGGAACTTCCAACGGAATTTCATCAGCACTGAACCTTCTTAACTTTGACAGGAATCTGAAGGAATCAGGCAAGACTTTTATTTGATTACAACTGATGTCGAGCTCCACGAGCATCTGTAGATCTCCAATAGATTCAGGCAACATTCTCAGGTCCGCAAAGTTTTTGCCAAGATTCAGTTTTTCCAGGCTTAGGGCGAAACAGAATGTTTCTGGTATGCTCTCAAGTTCGTTGAAGCTAATATCGAGCTCTCGCAACCGTAAGAGGGTACCCACAGTTGATGGTAATTTGTTTATCTTGTTATAGTGCAATGTCAGAATCTCCAGGCGTTTGAGTTTCCCTATTGCTTCTGGAAGAGCTCTGAGCTGATTGAAATCCAGCCTCAGTTCCACAAGTGAGGAGCATAATCCGATTGCATGAGGAAGTTCTTGGAGATCATTTGTTTCCACAATGAGTCTCTGCAAAGATGTTAGACCCCCAATAGAAGAATCTGATAAGTTTGAGAATCTGTTAGAGCTTAAATCGAGATTTGTCAGATTCTTCAAGTTTCCAAAAGATTCGGGTAAAGATTTCAACATATTGGCAGAAAGATTGAGATGAGTCAAACTGTGGAGTTCACCAAATGTGGTGGGGAGGTTTATGAGTTGGTTAGCACGAATGTCAAGCTTTGTTAATGCGTTGAGGTTGCCTATAGATGACGGAAGGGCCATGGTGCGGTTTTCAGACAAATATAGCTCGGTAAGAGATGAAAGCTTCCCAAGAGGTAAAGGGAGCCACTCAATGTTGTCCATGAGTTTACCTTGGAGATGTAAAACTCGTGCCCCTTTTACGGCAGATTCTTCAATCAGTGCTGCGAGTTTCATCAAGTTTAGTTTTTCTGACCCTCCTCCTGATGCAGCAATTGAAACATATATACAATTAAGCGCAATAGCAGCATCATACATGTTTGTATAACAAACAGCAAATCGAAATAATAGGTAAAAAAGGATAATTAGGAAACCAGGGAATAATTAATTGCAATCCATGTGAAGCATAATTAATACCCAATGATTATTAATTAATTAATTAATTAAACGATGAATTCATTCAGTAGTTATTAGTAGTAGTAATACTAATACCTGCTGAAAAAGGGGACAAAACAGTCGAACTGAAATCATCATCATCATCATCACCAGAAATATTTGTTTCAAACCCACCATCGGAATCGGGTTCATCGATCCTTTTAGAAGCCACAAGTAGAGAAGCTTTGTGAATGAGGGCATCAAATACCTGGAAGATCTTGTCGAGCTCAACCAAATGGGCAGCCTCTTTCCGCTTTAACAACTCCACCGATTTCTTCATCTCCATATGTACGGAGTAAAGTTCGTCTTTTGGTGCGGTTTGATTTAAATAAATCTCGTCCTGCTCTGTTTCGACTGTGCGGAGTAGGGATATGGCGGCCTCAAGGTCATCGATGGAGGGTCGTGCTGGAAGTGATTTGTACATGTTTCTCATTGATTCCACCACGCTGCTGCTTTCTGTGTTTTTCGAACCCATGGCCATCATGCCGGATCAGTTAACAGATTCGAAGACGAAATGACGGATCCGTCATTTAATAATAATGCAGAATTTCGGTTATAGTAATGACGAAAAGGATGGCATATCTATCTATTTATGTTGACCGGTTCATTCTACCACTTTGATATGGGCTAAAATATATATTATTAGCCCATTATGCCCCAATGAAGAACAACATGTTTATCCTAAGCATGCCAGAGTATTTCTCCACAGTTCATGGACTATACTCGATATGGTCTACTACTCGACATGTCCGAGAAACGAGGAGATGGTCACCGTATCCTAATACCTATAAATATACTCGTTCTGCGATCTAAGGCAGACTCGTTAATTGCATTTATTGTTCACACATACACGTCGAGTATCCAATTGTGTGGGGGTCTCATGCACCAATGGGGGATCACGTT
This sequence comes from Linaria vulgaris, assembly GCA_948329865.1. Taxonomy (NCBI): domain Eukaryota; kingdom Viridiplantae; phylum Streptophyta; class Magnoliopsida; order Lamiales; family Plantaginaceae; genus Linaria; species Linaria vulgaris. The sequence goes on from OX415251.1 coordinate 66,389,254, forward strand.
CAGGGGACGACCAATGGCATGAGTTGACCGATGTTCGTCTGAGCGGGTATTGATGGCGTCTGCTCCAATGGTCTTTCGAGGTGACCCTGGACCAATGAAATAGAGTTGTTCTGCCCCAATCATTAGTCTGCACCGGTAAGAATTGTTGCTTTCTGCTCCAATGGGTGAATCATACCAATGAGGTATAGTCTTTGGTTATAATAAGGGTGGTTGGGAGCTATGTTGAATGAGGGTGGTTGGCACATCTTTCGAGTCTGGTCGTGTGTGAGGCTCCGTCTGGGAAGTCGGATGACTTTCTTGGTTGTCCATTCTGAGCACGACCCGTGGGGTCGTTCTTTATAGGTGTGTGGTTTTTAAAACTATATCTTTAGCCCATGCATCGGGGGGCCTTGACTCTCCTTTGTATTCACTCTTGTCTTTAATGTTGTTGTATTGTCCTTCTTTTCTCCTGAATATTTTGGCTACGTGTTGGATTTCGTCTCGGGAAGATCCGGTCGGTACTTAGTCATTTAAGAAGTGTCTACCCATCGGTCTAAGGGGGTTTTGTGGTCTTTCCTTGTGGATACCCAAGGTTTAAACTGACTTTAGGTCGTGGAGGAAGATTTGCCTGGGTCTCTAGATCCGAGTTGTTCCCTCTTGTAAGGGCGTTGATCAGTCGGGACCTAGGGGTACCTGCTCCAGGTGTTTGGACCGAAGGACCGAATACCCTCTTAGGGGTGTTAGGTGGTCGTGACCAGGGGGTACCTTCTCCGAATTCCGGATCGTATGCCCTTATATGGGTAATAGCTGGTCGTGACCTAGGCGCGCCCTTCCTTCAGATCGTTAGTCGATTTTGTAGGGTACCCTTTTCTCGCCCCTGCTCGGGTGCGTGGCGGATTATGCATCATCAGAAGTCCCCTCAGTTCCGAGTTTATTTTGTAGAAATCACTTGGAACTCATTAAATGAGCCTATGTGCTGTCGAGCATTGTGGTCCTACATGTTCTACGTGGCGCTGAGCTGGTCACGCGTCAGAGATGTCGTTTGGGCTTCCTCGCCTATAAATTGAGGGGACTAAGCATGTTTTGTCTTCATTCAGTTGAGCCCTTATTATTTTCCCTCTCTTTCTTTCTTTTTCTCTCTTAAAATTTTTTCGGCAATTTCATGGCTTCAACAAGTAGTTCCGGCGAGGAGGCGGCTGGTTCGGGGTGATGCCAGGTGGCGTCAGACGTGGTGGCGATGGAAGCGGCAGTGTCGCCTACCGCTGAAGGGGTATCGCGGTGACGTTGCGCCGCTTTTGTAACGACGGAGGCCTCCACGAAGAAGGTGGTTGTGGCGGCGGTGCCACCTAGGGCTTCGGCTGATCTAGTGAGGAGTGCGGTGCGGTCTCGTGAGGAGATCGAGGCTGAGTTCACCAAGTATGCGGCGTGGTGCCCCAGGAGGATGAGAGAGCAACTTCTCCTCGTGAGGACTACTATACCGCCTATTTCGTTCAGATCATGGCGGGGTTGAGATCGTTCCTTCTGGTTTTCTATGGGGAGGTCTTCAAGGCCTGCCTGCTCTATCTCAGTTAACTTTCTCCGAATGGGTGGTTGGCTCTGGCGGCTTGTGCCTTCATTTGTAAAGCCTACAGCCATCTTTGCGTGGTGCATAGGTTTTTTGGGCCTTTGATTTGGCGAGCTCCTCTGTGGACAAACTCTTCTACACTTTCACCATGCGGAAGTCGACCAAAAGGATCCTCCACGAGCTTTTGGTGTCCCATAGCAGTTAAATGGAGAGATTCTTTCCATCTGCCATACCTATAAGGGTCTTCTGGCCCTTGTCTTGGACCATGGCTCTCACGATGTCTATCCCCCAGCGTGCGAATGGGAGGGGATGTTATCTGGTTTCCAAGGGGCAGCTGGTTGGTGCCTCATGGGGGCGTGTAGCTGGCAGCCCCGACACTTCCGGGTGTAGTATTCACAGTTAGCTACCATGGTCGGCCAATAGTATCCTTGGCAGATAATTTTAGCCGCCATGCTCCTTCCTCCCGAGTGACTACCGCAGCATCCGTCGTGGACTTCTCTCAGGATCTGCCGTGCTTCTTCTTTGTTGACGCACCATAAGGTCGGGTGAGCGTCAGAATAACATTCTGTATATAGTAGCGAGCGATACGTCGGTACATAGCACGCTGCTTGGTCCGATCGTGGGCGTATTTTCTCAATTTTTTTATGAAGTCGATGACCTCCGTCCTCCAGTCTTCTTCGATGGCCGCAACCAACAAGGGAGTGGAATTTGGATCCTCGGATTCCAGTCGATTTTGATAACGCATAGGCTACGAAGATGTCACGGGTCAAGGTGTTTTGGGCCCTTTACAAAGACTGTGGCTTGAACGACGTTATGGCCCTGGCGCCTTTCATCGGAGACAAATTCTCTAAAATAAGTAAGTTTTCTAAGCGCTTTTTGGTGGTCATTTCCTCGTCAAGTTTTTCTTCATAGTTGAATCGGGTTTTGCTGTTTCGTTTTGTACAGGCTGTTATGGAGAAGCTGAAGTGTGACGCTCCTCCCCCATGCCCTTTCAATAAGAAGAAGAAGGCCATTGCCCAGAAGCCCCGAAGGATTGGGGGGTCGGCCACCTCGGCAGCATCGGATAACGATCCTTCGGAGGAAAGGAATGCGTCCCCCGATACCCCATCCCATACGAGCCAATCCAGTGAGAAGGAAGCGACGTCGGGACCAGCCCGAGGTTTCCTCCAAGAGTAAGGTTATCCTGTTGCGAGTCTCTGACGATGAGAGTTTTCCCCTTGTGAAAACTGGAGAAAGTCCAACACCTTCCCGCCTTTCTCTCGACTTGCCATTGGGGCCTGATGTAGGCGTCGAGTGGCTAGCAGAGAGGTACGATGAGGCATTGTAGGCTGTTATTGGCAGGACCCTTGGCAGTGAGCCGTCCACGCCCCAACCTCCGATCGCCAGAAGGGAGTCGATTATTGAGAGGTCTTCGTCTCCCTTACCCAAGCGTCGTGAGGCTGAGTCTTCTGGCCCTCCGGTGGTGACTTCTGCTCAAGGGACTGGTACTTGGAGTCAGGTCATGCTTCCCACTGTACAATCTCTTTTGAAGGGTGTCGTGGGTCTGGGGGCATAGACTCTTGGTATTTCCCATCTTCTTCCTATGGTCCTCCGCCCGCTTCTCGTTGGACAAACCCCACTTTGCCAGTCATGTGGATGCCCGACCCCAGTGAGCTTTCGGCGGAGGAGCGTCGTGCCCGAATTAAGGCTGGAAAACGCTCCGCGAAGGAGTAGTATTAGCTGGGCATATGTAGCCCTTGTTTTTGTTTCGGACCACCTTGTATAGGCCTTATCCCCCCCCCCCCCCCCCCCCAATTCTTATTTTGTTTGGTGGCTGTATGAGGCCTGTTAATGGAATATTTCCTTTTAGCTCTTTTTTGTTCTTTAAGTCGTAAGACTTTTTTCAACATAGTTATTTTATTATCGATAGTATGTTTACTTTACACGGGTAGAACCGTTCAATCAAAATACAAATATAATAACTATGCGACCAAAATTGAGTCGCTGTAAGGGGTCGACTACAGAGCATTCAAAGATAATATTTTCGGAGATTGAGGTTATTCCAAGCTTGGTCGAGCTCTTGGCCTTCCATATTTTTGAGTATGTAGGTGGCGGGCCCGAGGATCTTAGAAATCTTGTAAGAGCCGCTCCACTTTGGATCGAGTTTGCCTACGTTCTTGGAGGCTTCTTCTCTTTTCAGAACGAGGTCCCCGACCTAGAAGGATTGGGGTCGGACCCGAGCGTTGTAGAATTTGGCCATTCGAGCCTTATAGAACTCCACGTGGGTAGCGGCTTGGATCCGTCTTTCCTCTAAGAGGTCAAGAGCTAGGATGAGGTTTGCACTATTATGGGCATCCTCGTACACCTGAACCCGCAGACTTTGTTTTACGACCTCAGAGGGGACTACTAACTCTGTACCGTATACGGGGCTATAAGGAGTCTCCCTCGTGGCCGATGTGGGGTTTGCGATAGGCCCACAATACTTCAGGGACTTCTTCCATCCATTTAGACTGGTATTGGTCTAGACGGGCCTTTAGCATTTTTAGGAGGGTTCTATTGGTCACCTCCACCTGACCGTTGCCCTGGGGATATCCGACGCCTGTGAAGCGGTGCTTGATTCCTCACTTGTCACACCATATTTCTACAAGCTTGTCGCTCACCAGCTGCTGAGGTACCCCGTACCGGCTCAGGACGTTCCTCCATAGGAAATTTATCACGACCTGACTAGTAATCTTGGAAAGGGGTTCTGCCTCTACCCACTTAGTGAAGTAATCAATGCAGAAACCTTTTCTGGCCCTTGTCTTGGACCATGGCTCTCACGATGTCTATCCCCCAGCGTGCGAATGGGCAGGGGATGTTGTATGGTTTCCAAGGGGCAGCTGGCTGGTGCCTCATGGGGGCGTGTAGCTGGCAGCCCCGGCACTTCCGGGCGTAGTCTTCACAGTTAGCTACCATGGTCGGCCAATAGTATCCTTGGCAGATAATTTTAGCCACCATGCTCCTTCCTCCAGAGTGACTATCGCATCATTCGTCATGGACTTCTCTCATGATCTGCCGTTCTTCTTATTTGTTGACGCACCAGAAGGTCGGGTGAGCGTCAGAATAACATTCTGTATATAGTAGTAAGCGATACGTCGGTACATAGCACGCTGCTTAGCCCGATCGTGGGCGTATTTCCTCGAATTTTTGATGAAGTCGATGACCTCCGTCCTCCAGTCTTCTTCGATGGCCGCAAGGTGGTCGTGACCAGGGGGTACCTTCTCCGAATTCCGGATCGTATGCCCTTATATGGGTAACAGCTGGTCGTGACCTAGGCGCGCCCTTCCTTCAGATCATTAGTCGATTTTGCAGGGTACCCTTTTCTCGCCCCTACTCGGGTGCGTGGCAGATTATGCATCATCAGAAGTCCCCTCAGTTCCGAGTTTATTTCGTAGAAATCACTTGGAACTCATTAAATGAGCCTATGTGCTGTCGAGCATTTTCTACGATTGTGGTCCTACATGTTCTACGTGGCGCTGAGCTGGTCACGCGTCAGAGGTGTCGTTTGGGCTTCCTTGCCTATAAATTGAGGGGACTAAGCATGTTTTGTCTTCATTCAGTTGAGCCCTTATTATTTTCCCTCTCTTTCTTTCTTTTTTTCTCTTAAAAATTTTTCGGCGATTTCATGGCTTCAACAAGTAGTTCCGGCGAGGAGGCGGCTGGTTCGGGGTGATGCCAGGTGGCGTCAGACGTGGTGACGATGGAAGTGGCGGTGTCGCCTACCGCTGAAGGGGTATCGCGATGACGTTGCGCCGCTTTTGGAACGACGGAGGCCTCCACGAAGAAGGTTGTTTTGGCGGCGGCGCCACCTAGGGCTTCGGCTGATCTGGTGATGAGTACGGTGCGGTCTCGTGAGGAGATCGAGGCTGAGTTCACCAAGTATATGGCGTGGTGCCTCAGGAGGATGAGATAGCAACTTCTCCTCGTGAGGACTAATATACCGCCTATTTCGTTTAGATCATGGCGGGGTTGAGATTGTTTCTTCTGGTTTTCTATGGGGAGGTCTTCAAGGCCTGCCTGCTCTATCTGAGTTAACTTTCTCCGAATGGGTGGTCGGCTCTGGCGGCTTATGCCTTCATATGTAAAGCCTACAACCATCTTTGCGTGGTGCACAAGTTTTTTGGGCCTTTGATTTGGTGAGCTCCTATGTGGACAAACTCTTCTACACTTTCACCATGCGGAAGTCGACCAAAAGGATCCTCCACGAGCTTCTGGTGTCCCATAGCAGTTAAATGGAGAGATTCTTTTCATCTGTCATACCTATAAGGGTCTTATGGCCCTTGTCTTGGACCATGGCTCTCACGATGTCTATCCCCCAGCGTGCGAATGGGCAGGGGATGTTGTCTGGTTTCCAAGGGGCAGCTGGCTGGTGCCTCATGGGGGCGTGTAGCTGGCAGCCCCGGCACTTCCGGGCGTAGTCATCACAGTTAGCTACCATGGTCAGCCAATAGTATCCTTGGCAGATAATTTTAGCCGCCATGCTCCTTCCTCCCGAGTGACTACCGCATCATCCATCGTGGACTTCTCTAAGGACCTGCCGTGCTTCTTCTTTGTTGACGCACCAGAAGGTCGGGTGAGCGTCAGAATAACATTCTGTATATAGTAGCGAGCGATACGTCGGTACATTGCACGCTGCTTGGCCCGATCGTGGGCGTATTTTCTCGAATTTTTGATGAAGTCGATGACCTCCGTCCTCCAGTCTTCTTCGATGGCCGCAACCATCTGGACCTCCCCATCCTGATCCTGCCTTTCTGACTTGTGTGTAGTGAAGAATTTTATTCTCCAAGAGTGGCAATCTGAGCTTGGCTTGCCAGTTTGGATAGGGCGTCCGCGTCTTGGTTCTCCGACCTGGGAATCTACTTGATTGTAGATTCTTGGAATAAGGTTGTCCCGGCGAGGACCGCTTCTAAACACTTCCTCATATTTTCTTTGCGTGCCTCGTAAGTCCCGTGGATAGGTTGGACCACAAGCTGAGAGTGACTGTGGATGAGTATTAATTGTATTTTTACCTCGTTAGTCAGGCGGATCTCTAGCAAGAGAGCCTCATATCCGGCTTCGTTGTTGGGTATGGGGTATTCCAGACATATGGAAAACTCTAGAACGGTCTCCGGCTCATCTGGAGCTATTTTCCTGAAGATTATGCCCACTTCACAGTGGGTGTTAGTAGACGATCCGTCTATGTGTAGGTGCCATAGGGGTTCAGGCTCATTTTCCCAGGTTCTTCGAACATCTCAGTGATGAAGTCGGCGAGCACTTGAGCTTTTATGACTGGTCGAGGAGAGTATGGCCCACTTGATCATCCGCCATAAGACCTCCAGGTTATTGATGATGGTTCGGAGAGGGTATTATATGAGCACCGTGATTGGATGAGCTAAAAAGTACGCTCGGAGTTTCCCAGTGGCGAAGACGAGGGCCAACCCAACCTTCTCAATGCGCGAGTACTGGGTCTCGACATCAAGTAGGGTCTTACTAATATAATAGATGAGTAAGTGCTCCCTTCCTTCGGCTCGGACCAGGACGACACTTACTGACTCTTTTCCCACGGCTAAGTATAGGAAGAGAATTTCTTTAGGGACGGGTTTCACCAGTAGGGGTGGCTTGACCAGATACTCTTTTAAAGCTCTGAAGGCTTCTTTGCATCGGTCAGTCCACTGGAAATCTTTTATGTTTCTGAGTACTTTGAAGAAATGAAGGCCTTTCTCTGAGGAGCGAGAAATGAACCTACTTAGTGAGGCCATTCTGCCTATCAGATTTTGCACGTCTCGTATGGTTGACGAGTCTTTGGTACGTGGCATAATTTCTGCTTTATTCTTCAAGGTGAAAGGAAAAAAACTGCAATAACTCGAGCAACAACTAGCAGAGCAGACGGCGCCGACATTTTTAAGCCCGAAGTGCATAACTAGGTAGCAAAAGGTGCCGATGTTCGTGATGAAGCTATTCCTTTCTTGGTTGTTGTTGGCCATGGGGATCTGATTGTAGCCCTGACTTGCCTCCATTATAGATAGGAAGCCGTGCCCGACCGTAGAATTGATGAAGTCTATGCATATACGCCTTGCACCTTCTATCGTTGGGACAAGGACTTCGTCGGCTAACCACTCTGGGTAGCATGCCTCTCAAATTTGATTCCCTGAGAACCCTACAAGGGGAACCTCCATTGGCTCCATCTAATTCCGGGAGATATCTAGGGCAAGGTATGTGGGCATGAAAAGTACGTTGACCGAGCTTTCAGTGTCCACGATGATTCTCCTTACTTCGGTTCCAAGTATGGTGGCTGTGACTACGAGGGGATCCTCATGGGGGTACACGACACCTAGCAGATCATCGGGCCATCCACCAATCGGGCGGCGTATACCTTGAGCTTGCTATCAGCATTTCGAGCCTTTCAGATGTAGTTCCGACTTTCTTCTTTGGTTACCGACATTAATCCTCCTTCAATCATATTACGCGCAGCCCGTTGGGGCGTTGTCATGATAGGTATGCGGGGGCGGAGGTAACCGCTCTTGCCCATGGGGCTGTTACTAGCCGTCCTACGAGTTATCCGAGCACTGCTTATTGCTTTTGGGGGCCTCTTCTCGTCCCCGCCTTCCCGCGGGGTTTCCCTGGTTGGGCATCACATATTTTTTCAGATAGCCCAGGCTCAAGAGCCTCAATATTTCTTGTTGGAGGTGTATACGATCGTTTGTCAGATGTCCATAGGCTCGATGGTAAGTGCAAAACTTTCGTGTGCTTTTAAGCCTTTGGGGATCCTTAGCGACTCGAGGCCATTTGAAGATACAGTCTTCTCCCATGATGGTCATGGCCTCAGTGAGGGTTATCGTCATGTGGGGTAAGGGTACCGGCTCCAGGTTTTTCTTGACTCTTTCCCTTCTTCCTACATCATTTTCATCTTTTTTCTCTCTATTTTCCTTTGCCAGGGGAGGGGGCTAGAGCTCGAGAGGCCTCTGCAGCCTCCAGGACCTTCGTTTTCCCTCTAGCTCCATGAAAGACTCAGCTTGCTTTATCAAGTCTTCCATGTTGACAACTCGGTTCCTCATCAGGTAAGTGGAAAAATTTACTAGCAGTAGTCCTCGGACGATGATGTCGGAGAGTATGCTGGGGTCGAGGCAAGCTACTTCATTGATGGCGTGCGAGAATCATCTCATGTAGTCCCTGAGTGGTTCATCCGCGTTATGTTGTATGTTGAACAGATGTCCGCAGGTCTTAGGAAGGACCCTGTTGCACAAAAACTGTCTCACGAACATTTGGGCCATCTGTTCGGAGTTGTGGATCGTTCTTGGCGGGAGTTGAGAGAACCAAGACTTGGATCGTCCCGTGAGAGTCTTCCGAAATACTCGGCACATGGCGTGGTCGGGAGCCAACGTGAGATCCATGCGTGCCGAGAACTGGTTGATGTGATCACAAGGGCCGCGGTCGTTGCTTTCCCCTCGTAAGTGGGAAGTCCAGCCTGCTTCATAGTGAGGGGGACAAGGGGGTTAGCTATGTGGGACGCAAATGATGTCCTCGATACGCAGCTTCCTCCCCTGGGTTGAGATTGCGTCGGAGTTCATGCAACTCTCTCTGCATTTGCTATATCATTCCTCTTAGTGGGGTCTTGGGAGACGGCGAACGAGAGTACCTACCCATGGGCTCAAGGTAGTAGGGCTCATGCAGGCCTGGAGGGTTCTAGGCTGCCCCATGAGGACGAGGCGGTGGCCGAGGTGGCCATTCCTTTGGGGGTGCGTCTACTGAGCTTGCTGTGTGTAGTGACGGCGGTTCCCTTCTCCAGCGAGGGGGAGAGACGCAGGCGTCGCTGTGTGACAAGTCTTCAGATCGGGCCCGCAGAGGTGGAGTAGATTGGTGACGCGGTGGGTTCTTCTGTTCCTCCGGGCGGCCCCTGTTACGACCTCGACCCTTCTCCGAGGTCATGGCTCCATTCCCGTTGAGTCGAGCAAACATGTTGTGGTACATGTCCAACGGTACTTGTACGTATCCAATGGCTGGTCCGGCCTCCGGTGGCATCGATGTAGCAACTTATGGAATCGAAGTGCTGGTACCTGAGGCTTAGGGGGTCCGGTAGCGGGTAGTACAGGCGCATCAGGGTTTGGTGTTGGGCCATCGGGTTTCGGGACCTCCTTCTGCCCCTCCGTTTCAGTGTTGTGATTTTCCATTGACTCGCATTCCGGATTTGATCGAGATGATGCTTGTACTGGTACTCTTCTAGCTCTTTTCCTGACCATGAAACTTTCCTCGAATTGTTCTCAGAGAACTTAAAGCGTTCCCACAGACGACGATATTTAGGGATGCAATATCATTCAGGCCCGTGAGGTCGGGATATTCGGGGATATCGTCACTTAATTATTTTGTTCGGAACGCCACTCTCGAATTTGAGGGAAATGAGGCACATTCATTTTATTAAAGACTTTGAATGAATTACAAGGGGTCGTGCAATGAGATGGTAAGAGCTAGTGGAGTGTGTGATATATTCTAAGTACACTAATGTTGTGATTTTGATAGAACTTGGACTTATCTGCGTGTGTGTGTAGTTGTAGATTTTTTTCAGACTTGTCTCCTGGTACTGGAATTGTGGACTATTTATAGGGGCTGTCTTGGCTCTTGGGGTCTTCAGCCAGTAGGAATTGGTCTTCGCGTCTTAACTCTGGGTGGTTGTGTCGTCCAATGGTGTGGGGGTCTCGTGCACCAATGGGGGATCACGTTCAGGGGACGACCAATGGCATGAGTTGACCGATATTTGTCTGAGCGGGTATTGATGGCGCCTGCTCCAGTGGTCTTTCGAGGTGACTCTGGACCAATGAAAGAGAGTTGTTATGCCCCAACCATTGGTATGCACCGGTAAGAATTGTCGATTTATCTGCTCCAATGGGTGAATCATACCAATAAGGTATAGTCTTTGGTTATAATGAGGGTGGTTGGGAGCTATGTTGAATGAGGGTGGTTGGCTCATCTTCCAAGTCTGGTCGTGTGTGAGGCTCCGTCTGGGCAGTCATATGACTTTCTTGGTTGTCCATTCTGAGCACGACCCGTGGGGCCGTTCTTTATAGATGTGTGGTTTTTAAAACTATCTCTTTAGCCCATGCATCGGGGGGCCTTGACTCTCCCTTTTATTCACTATTGTCCTTAATGTTGTTGTATTGTCCTCATTTTTTCCTGAATATTTTGGCTAAATGTTGGATTTCGTCTCGCGGAGATCTGATCGGTACTTAGTCATTTGAGAAGTGTCTAATCATCGGTCTAGGGGGTTTCGTGGTCTTTCATTGTGGATACCCAAGGTTTAGACCAACTTTAGGTCGTGGAGAAAGATGTACCTGGGTCTCTAGATCCGAGCTGTTCCATCTTCTAAGGGTGTTGATCAGTCGCGACCTGGGGGTACCTACTCTGGGTGTTTGGACCAAATACCCTCTTTGGGGTGTTAGCTGGTCGTGACCCGAGGGTACCTTATCCGGATTCCGGTTCGTATGCCCTTATCTGGGTAACAGCTGGTCGTGACCTAAGCATGCCCTTCCTTCAAATCGTTAGTCATTTTCGTAGGGTACTCTTTTTCTACCCCTGCTCGGGGGCATTGCAGATTATGCATCCTCACCTAGTAAGATCAGTATCTTAGTTGGCGTATGTGCAATAATATTCTTCCTACTCGTCACACACTATCTAGGTGACACATTGATGTGGAGTCAGGTTGCCCTGTCTATGAAGGGGGAGTGGAGGATCTACGACATTGCATGGTTTTTTGTCACGTAGCAAGGCAAGTTTGAGCGCGCTTTTTTTGTTATGGAGTCGATGTTGATGCGGGAGACGGGGGATGGCGAGGTTTGACTTCGGTGGATCTCTATTGAACATGGTTTTTTGGTGTTGGCGAAAATTGTGACAACATGTTGGGCCTTATGGGGAAATCGGAATCGAATCATTTATGGGAAAGGAGCCCCACAACCTCTACAAATTGCTGAGTTTGTACGTGTTTATATGGATTTTCGGGCGGGGAGAGAGAGAGAGAGAGATAGATGGATAAATAGAGAGAGAGAGAGCTAGAATACCATGCCATGAAAATCCCATGTCGCACGCTGCCATTGCCTTCTACATGGTTCCCAGATTGGGCTTGGTGCAGTAATTGATCTTGAAAAAAGGGATCATAGGGATTGGGTACATCGTTCATAATCACTCGAATAATCATATTTTGAGCGTACACCAATGCATTATGGTGGACATACAACCCCCAAATGTGGAAACAATAGCACTCTAGGCAACTGTTCTTTTAGCGGAGGATGAAGAGTGGGGCAAAAGATGACATTTTCTTTCATCATAGAAGAAATCAAAGACGTATTACTATATTGATTTGAGAAAGTAAAATAGATAAAAGTAAATAAATAAAGCTACGTTGTACTCTTTTTAAAATTTGTTCTAAATATACAACCTTTATTGCTATTGAGTTTAATTTGACGATACAGTTTTTTATTTGATAATCATATATAGGGGGTGTTTGCAAGAGCTTTTAAAAGGAGCTTATGGGCTTTAAGTCACTGAAAAACATTTATTTAGTGTTTGCAATTCATGCTTTTGCTTCTCCTTCTCTTAAAAAAAGTAAAAAATAAGCAGAAGCCCATAAGCATATCATGAGGTGCTTCCATAAACTGCTTCTACTTATATAATAAAAAACTCCTTCACTCTTTCCTCATTTACGTGATATTCTCTATAATTTTAAATTGTGGTGTTTTAATTAATAATAAAAAATAATTAAAGAAAAAGTAATAACGAAAAAGAATACAAAGAAATTCATAAAAGAAAAAAAAGTACTTAACAACAACATATTTATATTAACAACTTTCAAATAAAGTTATACTTTCTAAAAATAGATGCTTACATCAAATAAATTGTGAAATTTAGTGTAATAAGCGTATTAATTCAATTATATTATTTTATTTTTAAATATAACCATAATTGTGCATGTGTGGGTGAAACATTAATATTATGGATACTTTAAATATAGGTAAATAAATTTTATTGCATCTTGATCAATATTCAAAAACTGCATTTCGCTAACTATTGCAAACACCACATTTAAAAATACATTTGCAAACACTCACTGCTTTAAGTCAAACGCCGCTTTAAGTAACTTTAAATAAAAGTTATAAAGAAGTAGCTTTCATAAGCTCTTGCAAACACCCCCATAGGCATACAAAAACTAAGGGACCGTTTTTGAGCACATAATACATTCTTTTTCATGTATATATAACCCGTCATAACGTGCTACTAACACAATTTAGAATAGACTAAGATTTGACAACATAATATTAAATACAAATTCTAATAAAACCATCTTCTACTTTTCAAGACCTTTTTTATCGGTTGCACCTTTGACACGACAATATTTGTTCAATTTTTTCACCTAAAATCACTTTTGTTAAAAGTAATGGCATAAAGTAGAGCATCTCAATTCTCAATGGTCTATATAGATAAGGCATTACCCCGGGCCAATAAAAGTCACAAAAAGAATTTGGCATTTATTTTTGAGAACCTTACATATTAATGCTAAAATAAAACACCAAGTATATATATATATATATATATATATATATATATATATATATACGTGTATCTGTGTGTGTTCAAAGTCCCTTTAGGATAATTTAAAATAATATTTGTACCAACATAGAATTATACAAAAACATTACAATATAAAACTATTTCATGTTTCTCTAAGCTACATAAAAATAGTATTTTGCAAATAAATGTATTTTCTAAAAGTTGTTGAAGTAACACAAAATATCCATTCATTTAGAAAATACTTATGGTACTATTAGAATATATCCAACATTACTATGGACTTAAATAATTGAGTCATGAATCATGATACTCTCATATTTCGTAAGAGTTTTTGGCTAGACTAGGGATTTTAATTTGTGATTTCCTTTTGTGGTTGTAGACTTGTAAGTATAGAAATTAAGGCGCAGAAAAGGAAGATGTATATATTAATTTATTGATTTAAAGGTGAAATAGGAAAAAAAAAGAATGCAATTATTATTCTATAAAGTATAGGAATCCAATTCGAAATATATTAACTCTGTTGATGTGTAGTTTAATTGAAAGCGTGGTAATTAATTTAATTTGATAATCGCGGACATATTAATGCAAATTTAAAAAAGTATTCCTGACGTGTGTAACAAAGTAACTAGCTACAATGAATTTGTAACATAGTTGACATATTAATGCACCGGAGTTGCACATTTAGTTTCCATATTTAATGAAAGTATTATTGCTAATATAGAAAAAAATAAAAATAAAATATGAGGTAAAAAAGTAAAAGGCCAGAAAATGAAGATGGTACAAGTATATAATTAAAAGGCAGTAGTAAATAGTAATAGTATCCAAGCAAAGCAACAACAATACATATTCTTTTCTTTTCTTTTTAGTTTCACGCGCTCTTCTTTCCTGCTACTTTGTCAGTCAATAACAAGTCTCTCAGTCAATTACAAGTCTTTTTTTTCTCTTTCTCCCGTCGATCACCATGGACGACGGCGGCACCACCACCAGCAGCAGCAGCAGCAGTACCGTGCATCTGACTAATTCTTCTGAAAATGTTTTATCTAAACAACTCTCAACTCTTTCTCTCAACACCGAGAAAGACCCTAGAATTATTGCTAGAAAGTAAACCCCCCCTTCCCTTTCCTTGAATTGTACTGTTAGGGCATTTTATTTCTGCATCTTTGGGGTAAAGGCATTCATTGATTGCCTTGTTCCCATGAAAATAATTTCTTTCTTTTTTTCTTTTGGTGGGATCATTACATATGAAAATGTAGGGAAGGAATTTTATTGTTGATATATATATAAAGTAGAATTCTCTTCTTTAATTATTTATTTATTTATTTATTTTCGTTTTAGCCTACCTGAAATTTGTTTTCTAGATACTCAAACCTGATCATGTGTGTGTGTGTGTGTGTGTGTGGCAGCAGATCAGATGCTCACGTTTTACTTCATTATATTTACTTTCCAGGCAGAAAATAAAAGAAAACAAATAATAATTCTAAAATCATCCATTCTAAATCAACAATCACACAATGCTTTACTACTTTATGGATGTCATTCATTCATTCATTCACCTTATTGCAAATTAACGTGCTGGCTAGCTATTCTGTGTGTAATAATCTCCTATAACCTGATAAAACTGTTTTCAATTTTGCTCAGGTACCAGATAGACCTCTGTAAGAAAGCCTCCCAAGAAAATGTCATTGTATACATCGGAACTGGTTGTGGGAAAACTCATATTGCTGTTTTACTTATTTACGAGATGAGGCACCTTATTAAGAAGCCCCAACACAACAAGAAAATATGCATTTTCCTTGCTCCTACCGTTGCTTTGGTTCAACAGGTACCTACTTTACTTTTACTTCTCTTCATTGTGTGTATACAGTGTCAGGTCAAGACTGAGTAAAAAATGGGTAAAGGAGAAGAAACATGGTAAATGTGGAGGAGGACTTGTATGCTAAACCAATAGCTCTATGTTAAAATCTTTTAGTAGGACTAATCTTTAGAAGCTAAATATGGTTGATGGACTTCAGCAGGTTACATTGTTCATGACTTTACATATTTATAAGAACACTTTACAAATTAAATAAACTTAATTTGAGTAAAATGTGGCATTTTATTACCTTAAGGCGAGTTACATCTCTTATATGGCTCTGTTGGTTAACTTCAAAAGCACGGTCAAATCCAGTTCATTATTACTTTGAATTTACTCCAAGATTTCTGGATGACTAATAATGTCAGTTAAGATTTTATTTATTATATCTGATTTTTTTTCTTCTTTTATTTATTTATGGAAATAAAAGCAAGCCAAGGTGATAGAAACTTCTCTTGACCTCAGAGTTGGGGTCTATTGTGGGAATTCAACACATTTAAAGGGCCACCACGACTGGGAAAAAGAAATTGATGAGTGTGAGGTTAGTGGCATAGTTCATCTTATATTCTTTAGCGGTACATGGTCATTTAACAGGGCCAATTTTTTTTTATTTTTTTTAGCTTATTCCCAGATTCTGAGTTTTATTTATTTCTTAGGCAGGTGGTGAACCACGCTCTCTGCCTAAGAACACATGCGATTGGGATTTAATGTTTGTTGGCTAATATTATTCTCCCATTTGCAGGTCCTTGTTATGACACCTCAGATACTGTTACATTATTTGTCGCACTGCTTCATTAAGATTGAGCAGATTGCACTGCTTATATTTGATGAATGCCATTATGCACAGCTTGATAGCAATCATCCATATGCTGAAATCATGAAGGTGATAAACTGAAAGTATCCTAAGTTAATGTTGTTTGCGTTCTAAATCTTGTTGTTTTAATGGCATGTCGTCTGTAATGGGCACTATACAGATCTTCTATAAAATGGATCTTGTGAACCTTCCCCGTATTTTTGGCATGACAGCATCTCCAAAACTAGGAAAAGGTAATAGACACAAAACAGATTTTTTGTTTTTAGATGTTAGGGGTTCTTGCCTTCCGATGGTTCCTTCTGTTTGAGTTTCTTTGTCACTCTCGAATTTCGAGCTTGTTTGGATTAATAGATTGCTCATGGCAGATTTATTCACTGTATAAAGCAGAAAGTTCTTTAAGTTTTCGAATGGCTTCACTTTTCTTATTGACTTGTTATGTAATAACATGCTCATTGGCCTTTCCAGGTGGTTCCATTGATGGTCTTGAGGCATTGATGCGTGCAAAGGTATGTTTTGAATAATGGGTTTGTAACTACTAAATGTATAATGTAATTAAAGTTCAATGCATATTGTTAGAACGATAGAACTAGCACAAGCGAATAAGAAACTTGGTCTCTCGCCCTCTTCCCTCTCTCTTACACCGATAGATCGATTTGTTTTCTGTTCACCACATAGTACTACTATTAACTGGTCTACTGGTCCTTCTATCTCAAATTTCTTACGTTGGGTCTTTTCTGTTTTTTCGTAGGTTTATTCTGTTGAAGATAAGGATGAACTGGAACAGTTTATAACATCCCCCAAAGTGAATGTTTATTATTATGATTCTAGTGTGAATGGCAGTTTGGCCCCTCAAATGAGATATATTAGGAAACTTGAGGAGATTAAGCACCAGGTATTTGGGCAGTGACATGTTTCAAGTTGGTTAATTCGTTTCTTGCGAGCAATTTGAATTGATGCCTGCGTGGAATAACAGTTTATGTCCACAATTCGGATGAACATGCTTGATCAGAGTAGTCTGAGGAATGCCAAAAAGTTTCTCCTAAAGCTGCATTCTAATCTGCAATTTTGTCTAGAGAAACTTGGACTATGGGGGGCATTACAGGTAAGGATTACAATATCTCTAAAATCCTTTTTCTCGTTGCATTTAATTTCAATTGTCTTCCGTGCATATCTGTTAATCATTTTGTTTTTCATTTCTTAAAGGTGGTAAAGCTAAAAATAATTCGGACTTTCTCATTCGATGTTTTATGCTTTTCCTGAATTATTTTTTTTGGCACATTTCAATAATATCTGAGATAGAAGCTAAGCAAAAGTTTGAGTAGGTTTCTGCATAAAAATTACTATGTTAACGGTTTAAGGTACATATACTGTGGATAAATAAGTAATGACGTGTGTTCCCTTTTATGTGATAATAGTATCAAGTCTTGATTGTAAGAGTAAACCAAAAAGTTTCAAGTACCTACTTAAAGCTAGAAAGGCTACGTACATTCTCCAGCATCGGAAAAATTAAAAACATTTTTGTATAAGAAAGTATAAAAGATATAATTCGTAAGTGTGAGAAAGGAGAAGTGATTTTTGTTTTTTTTGGTGATTACAGAGAAGTGAATAGTTTTTGACTTATCCTGATTAATTAGTGGGAAATATTAACAAGTAAAACACCAAACAAAAATTACAACGTAAGAATAAATGAACGTATTTTTTTCATACATATAAACTCACTTTCAAAAGTATAATTTCAAACAAAAAGATTGTAAAAGAATATCTAGGTTAGATATTATTTTTTTTTTGTTTTTTTGATGGGTATATCTATATCAGATTACTTTGGCTCAAAGATAGTCTCATGCGGTAGTTTGTAAATTAGTGGTCAAACAGTAAGGGAAGGCAATAAGACATTGTTGTACACTTTTCCTAGTTTCTTAACTGCTAAAACTTAAAATTTATCTGTAAAGATCTTTTAATAATCGTTGCATTCGTTAACAAAACATGGTTGTAAACAGGCTTCTCAATATATTATATAAGGTTGCTGCCTTTCACTTCACGTCTAGAAAAGTTTCTTCTTGATCAAGGACCTGTTTTATGCCCATAGTTTACTATTTTAACAAACATCAGGATATGTGGTTGGTTGCTTGACGTCACTGATGGCAGGTGACTGGAACTTCTAATTTGCTCCTTCTGCTTTTTCTTGAAGGCGAGCCACATTTTAATAAAGGGAGATCATTATGAAAATGGCGATCTTTCAGAAACAGAAGGGAGTTGCAGTGATGACAATGTATGTAACAAATATTTGCAGCAGGCTGCTAAAATCCTTGCAGATTGTACAGAAGGTATATACGAGAACAAGCTAACAACTGTTATAACGTCTTGAGGTTGTTTTACTTTCATCAGGCGCTCATGGTTAACGTTCCTTGATATCATCAAGCTTTTGCCCACCATAACGTGGATTTTGTTGATTGTGCATGAAACCCCGCTGTGATTATTTCAGCAGAGGAACTCTTTGTGTTCTTTCATTCTGCTTGAGTTATTTATATAATATTAAGAAAAATTTCCCAACAATATGTGCAGATGGAGTGGGAGCTGATTTGTCCTGTGTAGAAGTTTTGAAGGAGCCTTATATCTCAAAAAAGCTTTCAAAGCTTATCGATATTCTCTCCAGCTTTAGGTTTGTATTTTCCTAGCTCTTAAGAGTTTTAAAGGCACCAATTATGTTTTACTAGATCTTTTGTGGTAACTATGACTTGGAAAATCATGATTAAGTGCAAATTGGTTTCCAAACTACTAAGTTACTGTACAAAACAAATTATAGTCCTCTAATACTAGCTGAAAGTCTCGATGTCTCTTCTCTGAAATTTCATCTTGAGAAGCATCTGAAGCTTCGGGTTGTATGATATCCCTGTACATGGGCTCTTTGTGTAATCTAGTTATTCTTTTTAGAGTATATCCACCAAATTTACTCTTCAGTGCTGGAAGAAATTGTATTATAGTCAAAGCTTTATGAGCTTGAAGAACACTCACAATTTAGAATATAGGGACATTTAATCATTTTCTTTCTTCTGCTGAGTTTCAAACAGATTGTCACATGAGATGCATCTATTCATAGTGATTGGGGACAAAATCCGGGGGTTCTGATTAAAATTCAGTTTTATCTTGTTGTTGGAGTTAAAGTCTCTACACTTTGGCAAACGAGATGTCAGGTTTTGTTGCAGTCTGATACTTTAATTTGCTTATCAGTGTCCACTTGTATTGGATAACTAGTTTTCGAAAAATTTACTGCATCAATGGGAGATTTAGCCAGTTTTTGCTCCTCTTGTACCACTTCATGTCAACGCAGATCAAGAGTGGAATGGGAGTTCCCATAAAATACCTCAAGCATCCTGTCTCTTATTTGACCTTTTGATTGCGTGAATCACTCTAACGGTTGCATTTCTGTGTTATCTCTGTAGCAATAAATAACAATAGCCACCACATCCAACAAATGAATTTAGCACTTTTTGAGGGAAGATAATAATCTACATAAAAATCACTTCATGTAGTTGCAACAGTATAAGATGGAGAAACAGTGCTCTAACGTACTGCTTTAACCGATGTAATGACTTCTTAAGCCGATAGACTGACTCAGATTCCCTCTGAGCGACATATTTAGGGAAAAGACGGTTTGGCCTAGCATATATGCAGTCTGGAGGAAGGAGAAATCTTCTCAGCCCTTCGGTTGTCTTCCAAAGTTTTAGAGCAAGAACAGAATGACTCGTATCTTTTTGCCTTGACGATCGTCTTTAGAATTAAAATCTGTTGTGAGTACATATCCTTGGGCATGCAATGATTTTTAATGAAGACAATCTGCCGACTGTTTGTCTTCATGTTTTATTTTTGCATAGACATTACTGGAAAATTCATGCATGGTGCCTTTTATTTTGTTGCAGGTTGCAACCAAATATGAAGTGCATAATATTTGTCAATAGGATTATCACTGCCAGATCCCTCTCGCATATACTTCGAAATCTGAAGTTTTTATCGTCCTGGAAGTGTGGTTTCCTTGTGGGAGTTCATGCTGGACTTGTCTCTCGGAAAAATACAACTATTATTCTTGAGAAGTTTCGAAGTGGTGAGGTAATGATTCCTGCAGGGTGGAATGTTTTTTTCCCTTTATTTTGTTCTTTATTTTGGGCTGAAAGGAAATTTAGTTGATGAGCAGTTGGGTTTCGTATGCACTTAAACTTATGGTCTAATTTTTCTTCTGTGAGTATTATACTCAAATACTTCTGACAAAAGCATGCTAATTTCTAGTTTTTGTGGCTTATAATTTCGGCAGCTAAATCTGTTAGTTGCGACAAAAGTTGGTGAAGAGGGACTTGATATTCAGACATGTTGCCTCGTAATACGGTTTGATCTTCCAGAAACAGTAGCAAGTTTCATACAGTCTAGAGGTCGAGCCCGTATGCCCCAGTCTGAATATGCATTTTTGGTGGACAGGTGTATAGTAATTGCTTGCTTTATGTTTATTTCTTTCTTCCTGTTTGCTTTTGGACAAAGCCAAATATGGGTATTAACATCACTGCAGGGGGGATCAAGGGGAACTCAAATTGATCGAACATTTTAAAAAAGATGAAGCTCAGATGAATGAGGAGATTTCCTGCAGAAGTGCTCATGTGCCAGTGATTGATTTTGAGGAGAGAACCTACAAAGTAGATACTACTGGCGCAACCATTAGTTCTGTGTCGAGTGTTTCATTGCTTCACCGTTTTTGTTCTAAACTTCCTCATGATGAGTACGATATTGTTTTAGGCTGATTAGCATCTCTTGTTCTCCCAACTTAATACTGTATAGATTGATCAATATAATTTTCTTTACATATCAATAGGTTTTTCAATCCAAGGCCACAATTCGTCTACTATGACAAGGAAGATGGAACGATTTGCAGCATAATTCTCCCGGCTAATGCTCCAATTCATCAAATTACCAGCACACCACAACCTTCGATGGAGGAAGCCAAGAGGGATGCTTGTTTGGAAGCATGTAAGGAATTGCATGAAGTTGGAGCGCTGACTGATTATCTCTTGCCGGAACAAGATAATGGTTCTGAAGAACCAAATATCGACTCGCCTGATTATGACAGCTGCGATGGTTAGGAGATACAGTCATTGTGAATATCGATTCCTTATTAAGTCTGTAGAATGATGATGAATTATTGTTCTTATGGCAGATAATGACTCACGAGCTGAACTTCATGAGATGCTCGTTCCTGCTGCACTCAGAGAACGTTGGGCAGGAGTGGGGAATTCAACGTGTTTTAGTTCCTATTATGTCCAGTTTTGTCCTAATCCAGCAGATAGGATATACAGAAAGTTTGGTCTATATGTGAAGGATCCACTCCCGGAAGAGGCTGAGAAAATGAAACTTGATCTTTGTTTGGCTCGTGGTAGAATGGTGATGACACAGCTTATTCCATCTGGATCTGCTAGATTTGATCAGGATGAGGTAAAACTTTAGTTTTCTTTGGAAAATAATTAAGCATCATAGTATGTCTGACCACAGAGTGTCATGCTTGGATTATGCAGATTGAGTTAGCTGAGAAGTTTCAGCGAATGTCTCTCAAGGTTATTCTCGACCGGCACAAACTTATTCCAGAATGCGTGTCGTTAGAAGATGAGGATGTCTATGAGTCAAGCTCATCAACCTTCTATCTATTGCTACCCATCGTTCAGCATGAGTATGCCAAAATTTCAGTGGACTGGCGACTAGTCAAAAGATGTTTGTCTTCACAAATCTTCAGGCAACCCGAGACTGGTTCCAACGATAATGGTTCTCAACTTGAATACCACTTGCATGTTGCCAATGGTACTGAAGTTACTCAGCTTAACGACCCGTTGCATATTGCAAATGGTACCTATGATGAAGGTTCTCAGCTTAAAAACCAGTTGCTTCTTGCCAATGGTACCAAGCAAGAAGTTTCTCAGCTTGAAGACCAGTTGCATCTTGCCGATGGTTGCAAAAGGGTACTTGATATTTTAGACAGTTTGGTGTATGTCCCATGCAAAGATATATTTTTCTTTATATCTGACATTATTCCAGAGAAAAATGGATATAGTTTATATGATGATTCAAAAAGTCATTTGGAGCACTACACTGAAACGTAAGTTATTTCGTCATCTATGTCTTTTGTACTATGATTACATGCTTCTCATTTATTTGCATATATTCTGGACTTCAGCTTACAGAAAAATTACATTGGTTTCCGTTACTTGATCTGAAATATAATATAATGAATATCACTTATTATGTGTACTGTAAGTTTCAGCTCTTACTTCAGACTGTGTTACTGGTGGTAGTGAAGGAGAAGAGATTTTAACTATCTCAAATCGATCTGTGTGAAGCACAGTACATATCGTACTGATGGAATAACAAAATAAATCCCTAAAACATTATTTATCAGGAGGTAGCTTATGTAACTTTTGTAAGCATGCAGTTTAATTGAAGGCCTTTGATATCACTAACAGTTTTACTTAATTCTGTGTGGTTAGTTATGATAGGCATCTCCTAATCAAGTCCCTTTTCTTTAGTATAAACCTTTGCGACCAGCTCGAATATTTGCATCAGCAACTTCATTACCTCGTCTGAAATTTAAAGGGTTTAAGAATCCTCTACAGTAAACAATAGTATGCAGTCTTTGCGGTTCACATGTGTTCGGTTCTCATGGCTTTTAAATCTAAAGGCTTACCATGATAAAACTACATTTAATCGTCGATCACCTTGTAAGTTGTCTTCTCTTTTGTGATTTTAGAACCTTGGGCTTGGCATAACATATTTCTGAGCTTTATATCATTTAGGCATATCACGTTCTTGGGGCATGTTTATGTCAGGCTCTGGCATCATTTGCAGCTCTTTCTGATTGTTCGAATTTTACTTTATAGGTTTGATATTCATCTTGTGTACCCTGATCAACCTCTTTTGAAAGCAAAACAACTTTTTGTTTTGGACAACTTACTGCGAAAGAAAAACCACTCAGGTATAGTTTATGAACCCGCATTGTTATATACTGTAAATTAGTAGGTTACAGCTGGAAAATCTATTCAATGTGTTGAACCTCTGTATTCTTATTTACTCCTATAGACAAAGCAAGAATTTAGCATGAAAATGACATGTAAGCGGTGGGTTTTCACTGGTTGCAAACCAACTAGAAGTTTTAGAAAGCAGGTCAAGTTTGCCATGCTGCTTCTTGAATGAAACATAACTGTTTATTTCTATTTTAGGTTATACTGTAAATTAGTAGGTTACAGCTGGAAAATCTATTCACTGTATTGAACTTCTGTATTCTTACTTTCTATATTAGAGAAAGCAAGAATTTAGCATGAAAGTGATAGGTCAAGTTTGCCATGCTGCTTCTTGAATGAAACATAACTGTTATTTCTATTTTAGGTAATGCTTGACTGATTAAGTTTATGTAGTGGATGGATTATTTTCTTACTGATATTTCAGGAGAATGGAAAGAGAAAGAGGAGCACTTCATTGAATTACCTCCAGAGATTTGTCAATTGAAAATCATTGGTTTTTCTAAGGAAATCGGAAGTTCATTGTCTCTGTTACCATCAATCATGCATAGACTCGAAAACCTTTTAGTGGCCATAGAATTGAAGAATAAATTAGTTGCTTCATTCCCCGAGGGAGCAGAAGTCACTGCTCATCGTGTAAGTTTCTGTTCAAGAATATACGCGACCCTCCTGTTCTACCAGCTAATTATTTGGTTATCATTTTCTATTTCCATTACAACGTACAGATGCAATATGCTATGATTGTTTAAAATGCTGGGCAGGTTCTTGAAGCACTAACAACAGAAAGATGTTGTGAACACTTTTCTCTTGAAAGGCTTGAAGTTCTTGGGGATGCATTTCTCAAGTTTGCAGTTGCTAGACATCTTTTTCTCAAGCACTCCGTCTTAGATGAAGGGCAGCTAACAAGAAAGCGTTCTAGCATTGTTAACAATTCTAATTTATTCAAGCTGGCAACGAGAAACAATTTACAGGTAACAGATGTTAATTACATGGTCATTGTTTCCTGAAAACTTGAATAGTGATGTCTGGTAATCTTGTTATTTGACTGACCTCAATCTCCTTGGGAGCTAGTAAGTTGATGCTCCTTTCTAGTATCTGTCTCATTATGCCTTTTTAAAACTGCCTTTATTATTTTTGAATCATTGAATAGTTTACTATGAAATTGTAAGCTTCGCTGAATAGAGAGATTAAACATCTTGAGGTCATGTTTTGGCTTGTTATGAACTTTGCTGAGAGGAAATTATGAAACATAACAAAGGCAGGCTGTTAACTTTGCAGATTTATGAGAAGGCTTTAATGATGTTCTGTTTCTTTTAAATGTTCTCTCTGATTAGATGACTTGTTATACTAAAAGAAACTCATAAATTTTGATTTTTCTTGGTAGCAATTTGTTTTGGTAATCTAACCATCTTTCTAATATTTTGACTTTATCGTAATACTTAAATTTGATCTCAATCACCTTGGAAGCTATTAATTTGATTTCCATTTTTCTCTTTCAGCATCCATATTTCATCTGTCTTGAACGAAGGGATTGCTTCTAGCTAAGCAGTGTATATATATATTTGATAGAAATTTAACTAGGGAAAGCCCCAAAATATATTTGATATATATATATATATATATAATGCATATATATGTAACATTAATACCAATAATAATAATAGTAATAGTAATAGGAATAATAATAATAATAATAATAATAATAATAATAATAATAATAATAATACGACAGCAGAGTGTTTTTCTTGGTTGTTTACCATGCTGCGACGAATCATCATAAAAATATATGTTCCAGGTATATATACGTGACTACTCTTTTGAAGCGGATGAGTTCTTTGCATTTGGCCGTCCTTGTCTACTACGTTGCACAAAGCAAAATGAGAAAACCATACATCCTCTATGTCATGACAAGAAACATGGTGCAAATGACAACAACGTTCGGTGCAACAAATGTCATCACTGGTTACATAAGAAGACCATTGCAGATGTCATTGAGGCACTTATTGGCGCTTTTATTGTTGATAGCGGCTTTAAAGCGGCAGCCGCATTTCTTAAATGGCTTGGGATCCCAATAGATTTCACAGTTTCTCAAATTGATAATATGTGCTCTGCAAGCAAAGTGTTTCTGCCACTTTCTAATCAGATTGATGTTAAGTCCATTGAAAAGACGTTAGGTTACACTTTTACCCATAAGGGTTTGCTGATTCAGGCTTTTATTCATCCTTCTTTCAACAATCATTTTGGGGGTTGTTACCAGGTATGCATCCTTTCCCTCTCCGGTTTGAATATAAAGTTTGAACCTCAAGTACTAATATGTATTTATTTTTAAACCAGAGACTTGAATTTCTAGGAGATGCTGTACTGGATTATTTGATCACTTCTTATCTGTATACCGTGTACCCAAAATTGAAGCCTGGCCAGTTAACGGATTTGAGATCTGCATCAGTGAACAACATTTCTTTTGCTAATGTAGCAGGGCAACGGTCTTTCCACAAATTTATTATTTGTGATTCTAGTGTTCTCCGTGAATCAATTAATAAGTATGTGAACAGCATCTTAACATCAACATCAGTGGAAGAGCATGTTGAGGACAGAGCTTGTCCAAAGGTAGTTGTCTAGACTCTCAGTAGCCGTATTTTCATAAGTCTATCCTTCTGATATTTTTTGTCTTAAACTGGAATCTTTTTGTTTGTTCTTATCATATAGTTAGTAGTTGTATTGATAGATTCATGATGTTTTGGATACGAACTCTATTGCAAACACCAATCTTTTAGCAGATCATCTGTCAACGTCTGAATTTCCAGTAAACATTTATATGCTCATCAACTTAGGTGTAAATAAAATATCAAGATAAAGTTTTCCACGAGTCTTTATTTTTGTTGCATCCTTATCTTGATGTACCTATCCTAGAAATGAACTCTAGAAGTACTACCTTGTTCATTAGCTTATGTTTTCTTGATTTAACTAAATCCATATACTTCAACACTGTGGCCTTATGGAAAATGTCCTAGTTGCTTAGACGCGAAATCACGTGTGAGAGGCCTTTATGAACTAAGATGTCCAGGGTTCCAAACTTTCAACAGGGACTGAGTTCCGATTTACTGGCTGTGTGAATGAATGAGAAATCAAATATGGAAATTGTCTTTCTGGATGGTTCTAGTTTGTGTTTTGTCTTATTGGATTTGATTGGCAAAGTTACTATTTGCTTATTAGCATGAAACTGTTGAAATACTGTCTCATATTTGAAAAGAGGAAACATACTAATTGTAATTTGTTTGTATTGATCCAGGTTCTTGGTGACTTGGTGGAGTCTTGTATGGGTGCGGTATTTCTTGATACAGGGTTTAATTTGAACTGTACTTGGAACATAATGCTCGCCCTACTGGATCCTATTGTTTGTTTGTCCAAACTACAGTTCAATCCTCTGAGGGATCTCGGAGAACTATGCCAGTACCAAAACTGGGAGCTACAGTTTTCTTCATTGAAGAAAAATGGTAAGTTCTCAGTTGAACTTAAAGTGGAAGAAGGAAAGGTATCCGTAACTGCTTCTGCCACCAACACCAGCTTAAAAGCTGCCAAAAGAATGGCTGCAAGAGAAGTGTTTGAATCTTTGAAGGTTATCCTGCACAAAAAATACCCTTTTTGTTTACTACTTGATTCTCATTTCTCTCTTCTTTTAATCGATTTTTTTTTTTACTTTTCTTTCTAATACTATAGTCACACCATCGTTTTCACAATTTGTAGGCTCAGGGTTACAGATCCAAGTCAAAATCACTGGAGGAAGTCCTTATGAAGACTGAAAAGAAAGAAGCCAAATTGATTGGATATGATGAAAATCCCTCTCATGTGATGGCCATACATGGTCCGATTAATGTGCAGAAAGCTTCTCAAGGTGATTGCATTGTGAAAATGAGTCGTCCTAACATGATCTCAACTACAAACAGTGATACCATACCTATTACACCGCCAAAGGCTTCAGTAAGCCATGTAAACCACTCTATCCATAGAAATGGTTGCCATGATGATCCACCTGCCATACATCTAAACAATTCCAGAAAGCCTGGTCCTCAGGGAATAGGTATGATATCAGTGACTAAAGAAAGCTTCGATTTTCTATCTTGATCACATACTTAAACATGAAAAATAATATTCAGGGGCTTCCTGTGCTGTAACGGCGAGATCGCATTTATATGAAATATGCACTGCTAATTGCTGGAAACCGCCTGTGTTTGAATGTTGTGAAGAGGTGGGGCCAAGCCACATCAAAGAGTAAGTTTTTAGCTGAAAACCATTTTGTCTTTTAACTTTCAAATTTAGATGCATTTTTGTGAGATTTGGATTGAACTGTTGTTCTTTTCTAGGGGGAAAATGTGTAAATCCTTACGAGATCATTTCTTGCGATATTCTAAGAGAAGCAACCATTTGAAAGTTCACTATTTGAGTTATTTTAAAGTGTTATTGGAGTGTTTCGCACTTTAAGTAGATGATGAAGTTTTAATTGATTTATAATTGCTACAACTAAATAAAATTTTACAAAAACACTCGAAAAAGTTAGATATTACGGATGGAATTTCTTAAAGTTTCATTAATTACGAGGCTCTCCTTGAGATTTTGAAAAATGACAATGTTCTTAAAATTTAGGAGGTGTCTCTGTAATTATTCAGAAGTTTGGGAAAGTAACAGACCAAACACCAGGCCAGGGGGTTAGGATGTTGTCATTCCTTTTTATTATATAAGCCTTTCCTTATAGCTGGTCCTGAGCTTCACATATTTTGGCAGGTTCATTTTCAAGGTGGTGCTGGAAATTGAGGAAATGCCAAATCATACGTTTGAGTATCATGGAGAATCTCGACTGAGGAAAAAAGACGCGGCTGAGCATGCAGCAGAAGGGGCGCTTTGGTACTTAAAGCAAGAAGGATATGTATGGGATAAGAAGAGCAATAAGTGAAAAACAATGGACCATGCACTTTTAGAAGTCTTGTTGTGTTCAAATCATCTTGAATAGTACATATACAGTACTAATTAATGGTGCACATGTGTGTCAATATAATTATAAGTGGCTGCCTGGGTGATGAAGCTGTTGTATTGAAGTACACAGTGTTGAGAACTACAGCTTTGTTTTGTAGTGGATCCCTTGGCAGTTTTTGCAAACTCTTAAAAAAACTAAAATCTTGATTCAAACTTTCACAATCTAGAGGTTGTTATGTGGTGGTTATTATAAAATAAATATTAATTATATAAATATTATTTGATGGTTTATTGTGAGTTTTTTAGATATTTCCCTAACACTCTAAACTTATGAGATCAACATGGTTTTACAATTTTCGTTTATGAGAGTCTGCATATGGGGAACACCCAAGTACGATAAATTTTAACAGAGTTGTGACTTCTTTTCTTCCAAAAGGGGAAAAGAGATAAATCTTGATTAAATGTTTTGAATGTTCGTTTAGATCACGAGGCCCATGGCCATGAGTTTCATAATCTGTTGTTTATTGTGAGATCAATAGAAGTGTTTTTTATTGTTCGATGATATGTTGTTTATTGGCTATAATCTGTATTACTGTTCCAAAACACCTATATATGAATAAGAATTTAATTTACTAACTCCTTTTCTAGAATGGAAGAGTAAAGATTACATCTCTAATTTTTATTAGCTTTATTGAATATTTGTTGATGAAGTTATTTTCTTTTTTAGCAATGAAGCGAGAGGGACTTTTAGTCGTGCTGCAAATAAGTAGCATTAGAATTATGGTTACGAGATTTTAAAAAAAAAATGCATTAATCTAATGAATAGGAAAAGTGGAAAACCATTTCTTCTCATCTCATCTGCAGTTAGATAGTATGACTCATTTATTTTTTGTAGCTTCATATTGAAGAAGTTTTTATCTTTTATCTCGCTTGTTTTGATATTTGAGAAAGAGTAACAAACTGAACAACAATTTACTACTCTGCACCTCTCTTGATTTACAAATGTATGGCAACCGCAATTTCTTGTGTTTGTTTTCAACAAATTATGGATAGTTAGCTAGGCATGAGGTAATTATTAGATCAATATATAAATTAGTGATGGAGATGATTCAAATGTGTAAGAAACAGCAAATATATTAATAATAATGCAGTGTATATATATCATCATCATAAACGAAAAACAAAAACAAAAACAAAAACAATATTGTAGTCATGATTGCTAACTTCTGACTGTAACAAACTCCCTCTCCCTTGAGCTCTCAACATCCATGCCACCTCTACTTCTATAAAATAGATTAGTATCAGTAACACATTTGTCAATATTTTTCAATCCTTGGTTCAGCAGTTTATTGATCCATCCAATTTAAAATAGTCATTGTTGCCTCTTTAGACTGTGTAGTGTTGTTGAATAGTTTCAATGTCCAATCCCTTTAGCTTCACCACCGATTCGACGTGTCCCTTAAGAGTGTGAAGCTCCCTCAGCCTACACGAATAAAGTATCACGAAAAGAATAATAAGTAAATATGTATGTAATAGTGTGTGTGTGTCTGTGTGGTTTTGCACGAGAAGAAGGTTGTTTAATTACCTTGCAACTTCAGCTCTCCTTTTGGCCTGCTCCGCGATTTCTGTGAGTTCTTTGTGAGTGTTCACATCAGGAGTTGAGAGGCCGTGAAGTGTGCGTTGAGCCACTGCCCATTGTGCTTCTCTCTCACCCCTTCCGTAATCTTTTTTGGTTGTGAATGCGGTCTATATAATTTGATTTCAAGATATATGAAGCAAAGTTACTAAAAAGAAAGAAAAAAGGAGTTCTAATCTTGTTGAGACAGAAATGAAGGAGTATATATGTACTTCTTAGTTAATATTAAGATACTGCTTCATATCTATCGTACCTTGTTCTGGATCATGGAATCCCAGGCTTTGCCACTCAATCCGAAGCGAATGATGAACTTGAGAATGTCGAGTGGGAAATAGGTGATAATGGTGTACAGCCAGATGACTCCAGCCCATCCCCATCCGACGCCCTTAATTCTTGCGAATTCCCAGTTTGCATACACAGCAATTATTGTTGCCAACTGAAAATTTCCCACAATTCGAATATTAATATAGGACTTCAAAATCAGCAACAAAATGTGAATAAAACATTCTGTTTACTCACCAGCTGTGCAATGAAGAAAGCAGCGACCAGCAAGAAACCGGGCCGTTCAATGAATGAGAAGCCCCTTGATCTTGTCACAAAGATGAGTGCTTGACTGATTACGCTCACTTGCAAGTATAGAGCTGCGGTAAGCTCATCTGGATTGTCCCTGATGGATCTCACGTTGAAGGTGTTCTATATATAATAAACATTGGAACAGTTATTATTTATTTCTACACGTTTTCATATACCATAATGGTTAATGAAGAGTGTCACTCACAGAGAAGA
This sequence comes from Linaria vulgaris, assembly GCA_948329865.1. Taxonomy (NCBI): domain Eukaryota; kingdom Viridiplantae; phylum Streptophyta; class Magnoliopsida; order Lamiales; family Plantaginaceae; genus Linaria; species Linaria vulgaris. The sequence goes on from OX415251.1 coordinate 66,419,446, forward strand.
AATCGGTGTCAGCTGCAAGGTAGAAGAAAACAACGGTCATGACAGCCATGTAAGTTCCAAGGACAACGCCGGTGGCAAAGATTTCCTTGAGCTTCCATGAGTCGGGCACGGGTGATGGCTTCACCCTGTCCTTGGAAATGGTCATGATGGTTCCATCATTGAGAATTGCGATAATAAGGACCATGAAAGGTGAGAAATCGAACTTCCAGATAAGGGCAATGAGCATGAATCCCATGACAATACGGATTGTGATAGAAACGGCATAAATGGTATAGTTCTTCATTCTCTGGAAAATGGCTCGGCTGGTTAGAACCGCGCTCACAATCACGCTAAGTCCAGGCTCAGTAAGAACAATATCGGAGGCACTCCTGGCGGCGTCAGTTGCATCAGCCACGGCAATACCTATGTCAGCTTTCTTGAGTGCTGGAGCATCATTCACACCATCTCCAGTCATGCCACAAATATGCTTCCTCTCTTGCAGTTTCTTCACGATCTCATATTTGTGCTCTGAAGATCCAAAATTTATACTTAAGTTTGATTCTATAGGGACATTTATTGAAATGTTCTGAAAGTGTTTAGCTTCTCTTTACCTGGGAAGACTCCGGCAAAACCATCAGCTTGCTCAATGAGTTCTTCAACAGGGATTGTAGCAAGAGCCGGATCGGTGTGCTGGCCAAGAAGGGCTGAAGATGGGTACATGTTGGTACCCATACCAAGCCTACGCCCGGTTTCTTTACCGATGGCAAGCTGGTCACCGGTAATCATTTTCACGTTCACGCCAAGCTCAAGAGCTTTTCTGATAGTCTCTGCGCTGTCGTGCCTGGGTGGGTCGAACAAAGGCAATAAACCAACGAACTCCCAAGGACTACCGTTGCTCTCTTTGGTTTTTTCAGGAACGGTCTAGAGAAAAGCAGAATTTTGTCAGTAGTCAATTGGTAAGCATGTAATGATTAAGATCGAAGAATACTAAATGCAGACAACAGTAAGCTAGCTGGCTAAGGTTTACCACACATCAGAATAGTACATTTTGCTGGTATAAGACTCATTAATATGAGGCTATTAGATCTATCTTACGACCCTCATTGTATAATAGTTCTAGATATGCTTTTCTATTTGTTGTCGTTTTACAACTGACAAACTACCTATAAACGAGGCCTCTATAACTCACCTGTCGTGCAACACCAAGAGAACGAAGGCCACGGTTTGCATAATTGTCTATGATATCATGAGCAGCCTTCAAGGTCTCTCCTTTGAGTTCACAGAGTTCAATGATCTGTCAAAATAATGAGAAAGTAAGAAAAAGTTTGTTTATGAAATAGTGGACAAAGATCGGTTGCATTATTATATAGGACAAAACAAATTTAGGATTGTCTTTACTTGCTCAGGAGCACCCTTGCTGCATCTGTGCCAGTCCCCGTTCGAGTCATAATAAGTGATAGCAGTGCGCTTCTCCACCGGGTTAAACGGCAAGAAGTGAACCTCTGTAATTCCTGCCCTTGCCTAAAAGAAAGAAAGGAATTTTATTTCATCTGCAACAAATCTTGCAAATATTGAAAGATGTTCCACAATTTTTAGTACCTCCTTGGGATCACTGAGCATGTTAACTATTGAGGCATCAATAGCATCTTGGTTCTCCATCCTGGAAGCCCTGGCAGCTAGCAAGGTAACAGTGTCCTTATCCATGTTCTTTGGGAACACCTCGATCAAAGTTTTGTCGACTGTCAGCTTGTTGAGAGTTAAGGTTCCTGTCTTGTCACTGCACAGCACGTCCATGCCAGCCATCTCTTCAATGGCAGTCATTCTCTTAGTGATGGCACCCTGCTGGGAAAGCCTGTGAGATCCAATAGCCATTGTCACAGACAAGACCGTTGGCATGGCAATCGGGATTCCTCCAATAAGCAACACAAGAAGATTGTCAATTCCATTTCTGTAGCTTCTGTGTTGGATGGGGTACATGACTATGATTTCGATCACAATGCCGACAGCAATGGAGCAGATGCAGAAGTTACCAATGGCAGTCAACACCTAATGGAAACAAAAGGCAAACATAAAAAGTCATTGTTAGCAAACATAAGTTAAAACGTTTTATTTGAGATGTATTAAAAGTCATAAAAGATCATAAAAACTACAAGAAATATTATACCTTTTGGAAGTGTCCAACATTGTTGGTGCTATCAACAAGATGAGCTGCCTTGCCAAAGAAAGTATGGACACCAGTGGCGATAACCACAGCCTCGATCTCACCTTGCTTACAGGTGGAACCGGAGAAAGCGCTGTCCCCTGGGTTTTTGGTCACGGGAAGAGACTCTCCAGTGAGGGCAGATTGATCAATCTTTAAAGGATCGCCTTCCAAGAGACGAACATCAGCGGGGATGATGTCACCTAATTTGACGCTGATCAAGTCTCCGGGAACAAGAATTGAGGCCTCTTGCTCACTCCATTTGCCATCTCTCAAAACCTTTATTCGTAAAAAGACGTCACTCATTACTTAAACAGCTACAAATTCGTATTCAATGTCTGTACTAAAACAGAAAGGTTTTTTTTGGACCAAACCAATACCTTGGTTTTGGGAGCAAGGCCAGCCATGAGGGCAGCAGCAGCATTTCCGGCATTATTTTCTTCAATGAAACTAATGGTGGAGTTGATAATCAACAACACGACAATACCGACAAAGTCTTGCCAATCCGGAGGCCTACCCTGTAATAGTCCACAACTTTTGATATTAATTTTCCTTCTTGAGAAGTGACGTTATAGACATATTTAAAATGGTTAAAAGTAAATAAAAAGTGAGGATCAAAGTTTTGATTTTTACCCCTCCATTGGCCAAAGCAATGGCCATGATGGCAGCTATTTCCATGACCCATGAGAGAGGATTCCACATAAAGCCCAAGAACTTAAGAACTTTGCTGTCTTTTTTCTCCTCAAGCTTATTGTAGCCAAATATTTCCAGCCTCTTTGTTCCTTCATCTGATGTCAAACCCTCCCTTGAACATTTTAGCGATGTGAATACTTCCTCAAGGGGAATATTCTCCTGCATATACATATATATATGTGCCAACCATTCCATTAATCATCAATACAAGACTCGAAAACTTTGGATTGCATCCTTATCTAAAAAGTTTCATTAGCAAATAGTATGTGATCTTGTTTGTTAGTTACTCTGAAGCGCGAAATCTTTTGATGCATGAGTAACAATGAGATCAAACGGCGCAAGTTCTTTTATTCATAGTTGCGATATCATATTAAACTGTTATCTCGTCTAAGAACTTAAGCTTTTTTGCACAGAGGATCCATATATATATATATATATATATATTGTAACAAATATATTCTCCTACAAAACAATGGATTATTTCATTAAAAAAAGAAAGAAAAACCATTGACTAGTTTCTCATGATTTAGAGACAGATGAATCACGAGGATGAACAAGATACGTATGTGTTAACGAATAATATTTGAATCTGAGCAAACGAAACGGAATACTTACGAGATCGACCGTCTCATTCTTAATCTCTTCTAGTGCGGAGGCCATAGTTGGTTGTCTTTTTGCAAGAAAAAGAGGAACCTGGCTAGAAAGAAAGATTGAGAGCTTTTAAAAATTAAATGTCTCTCTATCTCCCTCTCTATTTATTTTTACCAAACTCTCTCAATTCTCTTCTCTTTTTGAGATAATTTATCAGGCCTCCATGCAAATAAACTGCACAAAGGACACTAAAAAATTAAGAGTGGGAAGCCTGCGTTATATACAGGGCCCAACAACCTATTTATATTTAACCAAATTCCATGTGTCCTTACGCGTCACGACAATGCCGCAAGATCAAACGTTTTAATTCCCAACGTCTTCTTTTTCGGACATCTTTTGAAGAGTTTGAGGTTTCTTCGAACCTTAAAATATGGTCCGTCGTTCAATGGGAATTAACAACTCGGTCAAATCCTCTCTCTATTTTCTTTTTTCAGACCTCATTTAAAGTTATAAGAAAATAAAATAAAAAACACATTTAAGTTGGGCAAATAAGAGTAAATACGATGTAGTATGGATTTTGTTGTCCTTTCCTATATTTAATAATGATTTAATGTGTTTCTCCAACCAAATTAAAACGTAATAATCTATAGTTATTTTCTTTGTCCTAGACCGATTATCATACGAATTATATTTGATATCTATAAAAAGGGGGACTCATGGTAAAGCGACTATATTATTATGTTCACATATTATATAGTATGTAGTGATGATGCAAAAGAAAAGCAAGTCATATATTATAATCCTAATACGGCATAAAAAAAGATAAGTACATACTAAAATAAATTCCGAGGGGTTACAAGAAGATCAATAAATAAGAGATTCAAAGATTATGTACGAAAGGATATGAGAGTATCCTCTGTGAATTAACAATTAATAACAACTGTATAACTTTTTTGATAGGGAAGGCAAAAATACAAATAGAGATTGCTACAAATACAAGGTGTACTACCGCAAAACATAGAACAAAGACAACAAATATCCATCCGTTCAATCAAACGAGGGGAACTAGACCAATCATACGAGGAATAAGGAAAAACCCACTTTCATTCCAACTCATGTAGCTTGGTACAAGATAGTAGCTTACATACAAATATGAAATATTACAAGAATAGCCTTAACCTAATACAAACTATGTCAAACTATCACTAATGCTAGCTTTTAAGTTGACTTTTTTTTCCGGAAAACCAAAGACCGACGCTTAGAATATTTCATGAGGATTTCAAACATCTGGGGATATCGAAAGGTGAGTGGATGTCGGGCAATATATATCAAATATGAAGATATAGGATAGTATGATGTCGGGATTGTGGATATCGGAATGTGGAAGATATCGGGTCCGTGGTGATATCGGGCTTAGGTGATGTCGAAGATCACTTCCATGTCGGGTAGGATATGTATATCGGGTGCGATGTATATCGGATGTGGTGTGTATGTCCAAATGGGCAATGATATCGGATGTGGTGTGTATGTCCAAATGGGCAATGATATCGAATGTGCGTATTCGATATGCAAGTTGAACAGTGTATGGTAATTAATGAAATTGCCTTGATATGCGGAGTAGGGATATTCAGACCTCAAAGGCCAGGACCGCTACTGAGATTCCCGACGTAGGGTGTACCACATCAAATATGGATATTCGATATGAGTTGAGATATGGGACGCAAATCCCCGATATGTCACGGGCTTGGACCTGTGAATCAGTTGGGCTGACCCATATGGTAAATGCCCATATCATGTAGTCCCCCAATTTAGAAGGTATCATTGTAAATAATAGCTTGTAAACTAAGTAAATCATGGTATCGGTACCCCTCGTCCCCTAGTTTAGATGCATGGATCGAGATGGCAGGTCAATCTGATATTTCGAATTGTCAGCCTCCCAATATGAAATTGAGGTGACATCGAGATGTGCATTTGAACTACCAGCACGCTGTCCGTTATCCATAGTTAGGGTGCCTTGGTGGAATAGTTAATTGGTGCCAACCAATTTGAAACTATGCGTTCTATAGAAAATTTTCTCCGATATCGAATTTTTCTCTGACATCGAATTTTAATTGATTTTGAATATAAGTCAGGTATATCGAATTTAGAGGGCATATCGAATATCAATATTCAATATGGGAGGTGAACCGTCCGCAGTTAATGCTTGATTCACACGTCAAATGCCTATAAATAGGGGAAGGGAGGAGAGAGAAAGTCATTTGCCTTTTAGCGAGAGTTTACTTTTCCAGCAAAGGTATGTTGAATGTGTAGTAGATATCGAATATCTATGTTTCGATATCTGATTTCGATATAAAAAAGGATATCGGGGGTCCTGAAATTTGATATGTGTAACCCGCGCACCACGTCGAGTTCTCATATATCCCTGGCATATCGAATGGACGCGGGATGTCGTGTTTCGATATGAGAGTATATTGAATATTAATGTACTTAGCCACGTTTATCAAGCAATTCGCTTTTCTAGGTGCTTTCCTTTTCAGGTTTCTCCAAGGAAGAGTATATCCACCGCACACGCAATCAAAGGCGGGTTTGAGAATTTGATTTTAAATGTATAGATTTTGTAGGTATTTTTGTATACGTGCGTGAGTTTAGAGGGGTCTTTTGTGTTTGCTAGAAAGAATAAATGAGCCAAGAGAGTTTAATGCGGTTCCTGAGAATGCCATTGCGGTCCACCATGATGAATTAAACATACGATATTGTCAGTCCTCTGCACCATTTGGGATATGTGCCGCCGACCCAAAGTGACAATGAAATGTGGAATCCCAATGATTTAGTCGGCAATTCTTATGTGTATGATGACGAGGATGATGATTCAGACAAGGAGTATGATGAAGAAAATGAATATGGCTTGGCCGGGGTGGTCGAGGGAAAGAGATTTAGGAGCGAGAGAGATACCAAGATATTGTATCCAGCGTGCCACATAAGCCTAAGCATTATTATGACAATTATGATCTGGAGAGGCTACGAAATAAGGTTCCCCGAGAAAGATGAGAGGATGCATACCCCGCCGGGGGATCATATTACCGTTAACGCTAGAAACACTTTGCCAATGGGTTGCAGTTTCTTATTTGTCCACTAATCAGCACCCTGCTGAGTAGTATATGTGTCTGTTTAGTTCAACTGTCGCCGAACTCATTCGGGGCATTAGTGGCCTTCATCTTGGTGATGAAGACTTTTAACGCCCCATGTGGCATTAATGAGTTTTGGAAGTTATTCTCAATGATCATGAGCAAGAAGGCCGAGAAAGGATTTTACTTTGTGAGAGCAAATGCCGATCACAAATTTTTGACCGCTACACAATCCAGCTACAGGGCTGGCGCTAAGAAGCAATTCTTCTATGTTAAAGAAAAGACTCCGAGGGAGTTCGATTGTTTGCCAAAAGTTTGGTCAAGAGCTAAACGATCCAATATCCCTTCGGGTGCAGGGGCTTCAACATGGGAGGAGGGTCTTTTGACGACTCAAGTAAAGCACAATTTTGATCATACACTGTTGGTCAATGGGGATGTTGGAAGAGCTGGTGGCTTATCGCCCACACCTTATAGCGGTCCTCATAGCTTGGGTATATATCTAAATATGCATTTCTTTTGAGCTTATTATGCATGTATTTGTGATCATGTCATAAGTTATGTGTCTAAATTGCTTATTACATCTTTTCTCGCAGCCACTCTCGTGATGGGTCGCCAAGCAAGGATGCAACAATTTGTTGCCTCAAAGTGGGCAGCTAGTGCGGCTGCTGCCAGTGGTGTCGAGATGGCAGATTGCAATGCACTCAAGACTCATAGGCGAACTGGTCATCGCTCTTAGGCGAGGGAGACTGGTGATTCTCAAGGCGATATGGCAACTAGCCCGCTAGACCAAGGTGGGGACTTTACAAATGTTCCCCTAGGTCAATCGGGTGATGGGAAAGCCATCCCAACAACCCCCAGGCCACTCCCGCTCATCTAGGTGGATGCTTAGGCTTGGCAGGATGTAAAAGGGTGTATCTCGAGGGTCTCTCCACGCCCTGTCCATCTGATCGTGCAACTCTTGGCCTCATCATCAATGTTGGATCCCGTGAGTTCAGTGAAAGCGAGGTTGTCCGTACTATGGCAGAACGTTCCCCGCTGTGGTGAGGACTCCCATGCTAGGGGAGCAGGATAGAGCTCAAGCTATGCAACATAGAATCCACGTCTTCCAAGCTATAGGTGTTGGAACTAGTTGTTTAATTAGTTTTTATATGCATTGAGTAGTGTCAAATGTTAGGTATTCCATTAACTGATCATGCAATGTGTGGATTTTGTCTAGGTTGGCAAATTTCTGACCACAAGTCTGACCATGACGAACAACTCCGATGTCGATAAGCCGGAGGCAGTAGCACAAATGGCATCATATATAGAGTTGATGGCCAGTTTTGACCCAACAATGCTGAGAGGGTAGTAGCTGAAAAAAATTATGCAAGAAGCCAGCTTCACAACGCCAACCAGGTTCTTGCTTCTTCTAGGGCCGAAAATGGGAAGATGAAGTCCGAACTTGAACAGGTCAAGAAGGAATTTTCGGTTGAGAAGAAGGGTAAGGAGGCTGCCGAGGTCGAGCTAGGAGAGGTGAGGGCTGAAAGTCTATATCTTCAATCGTAGCTTGCCGAGGCCCTGAGAGCCTTCTAGTTCAAGGTAGAACTCTTGTCAAGTATCTTCGTATGCTTATATGTTTTCAATAACAGGTAGGTGTTGGTCCTTAGTATCTTTTTTATTACGTTGCCTAGGATCCATCTCCCGAGATTAAGCAGCGCATCACGATGCAATTCATCCTAAGCCACACTTATAAGGAAATCAATGCAAATTGCGGCTGGCTGGAGAGGGAAGAGTGCAACGAGGTAATCGTGGGGCAGATCGAGATGCTAAAGGGATTCCACAAAGGGTTCAATATGAGCCAACTGGGTGTCATGAGCGGCCCCGATGGGAAGCCTCTTGATGTCTCAAACTTTGATGAGGATTCCCAGCCCGATGCCTTTGTCGAGATCCTGAAGAAGGATAACCTAATGTTGATCAGCATGAAGGGCACGCCTTCGTATCCGAACAGAGAGTTAACCTGGTGATGCGTCGCCTTCTTTCTTTTTTTGTAATCATTTCTGGGTAATTGTGTTTTCGTGTATCTTTTGATTATGATTGTTGGATAATGTTTAATGTTTAAACATTTATTACTATTGTTCTGACTATCTTTTGGGTTAGATAGTTTTGTTCATTGCTTTATGATTGTGCATTGTGTTACTGTGATAGATACGCGTGTCTCATTATCATTCACACGTAGGAGAGTCTTTTAGTGTATGATAGAGAATAATCTCTTTATTAGTGCGCTCGCTTGCCTTATGCGCCCGTGTAAGGAACGCACATATTTGTTTCTACCTTATCTTTTTAGATATGAGGTATTATTTACCTATTTTGGTATTTTTTATCTTATCATGCGAGATAATTTACATGCAATAGTATTTTTTGGCGTATCATATGGGATAGGAGATATCTGTACCTTTTGAGGTACTTTTTGCCTAATTGCATAGGATAAGAGATACATTTACCCTTGGAGGTATCTTGTGCTTCGTCACATAAGATAGGAGGTATGTTTACCCGTTAAGGTATTTTTTGCCCCATCACGTAGGATATGTGGTATGTTTACATGTTAAGGTATTTTTTGCCGTATCACATTGGATAAGAGATATGTCTACCGGTTAAGGTATTTTCTATCGTATCACGTAGGATAGAAGATATGTTTACCTGTTAAGGTTATTCTGCCGTATCCCGTAGGATAGGAGATAAGTCTACCCGTTAAGGTATTTTCTGCCTTATCCCATAGGATAGGAGATAAGTCTACCGGTTAAGGGATTTTCTGCCGTATCCCGTAGGATAGGAGATAAGTCTATTCGTTAAGGTATTTTCTGTTGTATCCCATAAGATAGGAAATAAGTCTACCGGTTAAGGTATTTTATGCCGTATCACGTGGGATAAGAGATATGTTTACCAGTTAAGGTTTTTCTGCCATATCCATAGGATAGAAGATAAGTCTACCCGTTAAGATATTTTCTGCCGTCATATGATATGAGATAAGTCAATCGGTTAAGGTATTTTCTGTTGTATCCCGTAGGATAGGAGATAAGCCTACCCATTAGGGTATTTTATGCCGTATCCCATAGGATAGGAGATAAGTCTACTGATTAGGGTATTTTTTGCCGTATCACGTAGGATAGGAGATAAGTCTACCCGTTAAGGTATTTTCTGTCGTATCACGTAGGATAAGAGATAGTCTCGTCCCTGTAACCATATTAACAATATAGGAGGCATATAATATCACCAAGATAAAGATTAACGATAGATAACGGTTGAGAACTGGGTAGATTTCGATTCACTTACGTATCCCGTGGTATGGGAATCAAGGCGGCATAGTTCCCTATGTTTTACTTACGAGTCAGCCCATGAAGGGCAATCTAGGGAAATTAAAATTGTTTAGACATAATCAAAAATGCGAGAATATAGAAAATGCAGTGATTCTGAGACGACTACACAACCATTTGCTGAATTCCAAGAGCAACGACCCCTGGCTCTCCTCCCTCATTGATCCTGTGAAGCTTAAGTGTTGCAATGTAGCAAAGTCATGCCTCCTTGTGGTTACCTATAATCTCACTTGAAAGTGCAGGTGTTGTCAGGAAGTGTTGGTCCAACATTATGGAAAGTTGTGTTGGCACAACACTGAACTCAACACTGGTATGTTCAATTTATTTAAGTTGAATATTTTATTTTGCCTTTATTCTTAAACTCATCTATTTCCACAAGTTGCAGTTATCTGTGATCATTTCAGGATATCAAGGATCGTGCAGATCTATGCGTGGAACAAGAGGATAAGCCAAAGATATTTAAATATACATGAAGATAATATTAGATGATCTTATGAAGATAACATCAAAGGAGATTTCAGAGTTATCCAATGAAGAAGAGAATGATCACCAACTCATGTCTATCACGCCACAGCATAAGGACGATCATATTCTATAAGAAGGCGTGCTCGACATCAAGACTAACAACAAGACTAGAATTAAGTTCTGAGTGATTAGAATAAATTCTTGTATTGTATTGGTATTGTTTTATTGAGTTTTATCTAGCTAAACTATAGCTCATAGATTAGTTAGTGTTAGGATTGGGTTCCTTGCTCAGTTGTATTTGGTAAAATCATTAAAGTAACATTTAGTGATTATTTGGCCATAATGCTCGGCAGGTCATATTCATATAACTTGCTTAAAATTCATCTCACTATGTTCGTTATTCCGCTGCATTATTACTCTGCAACGAGTGTTGGGACAACACCAAATACGATCGATGTTGGCACAATATTCGGTGTACACACAGTGTGTTAGTCAAGTAAAATGGTACCAATCCCGGTCCATACATTTACAGTTGGCGTCAGAGCCAATCGCCTAATTCATTGGTGTTTGGATTTGGTACCGTACCATGGATAATGTGAACCCCAATACTAACAACAGGTTACTAGTGCTGGGTGGGACAAACTATGATTACTGGAAGATCAGGCTCATACAATACATCAAATCCTTAGACCTATGGGCTTGGAAATCAATCATTGATGGGTACACTCCACCAATGACGGCTAGAGACAATGATAATGATGTACACCCGAAGCCTGAAGTTGACTGGACTCAAGCTGAAGTCATTGAAGAAGCCAACAATGAGAAAGCACTAAATGCCATCTTCAATTGGATTGATCTACATATGTTCAGGTTAGTACAATTATGTACAACTGCTAAACAAGCTTGGTTTCTCCTTCAAACTCACTGTGAAGGAGATGCTAGCGTCAAAGAAGCTAGACTTCAAATAGCTTTACAGAAATTTGAGAGCATTAGGATGGGTGGTGATGAGTCTGTTACTTCCTACTTTGCAAAATTAATGGATTTATCAAATGAATGTCAAAGTCTATGTGATCCTCTAACTAATAAACAACTTGTTTACAAAGCCATGAGAACTCTATCTCCTAGGTTCGAGGTTAAGAGGATTGCTATGCAAGAAGCCAGACACATGTCATCACTTAACTTTCACACTCTTCTAAATGTACTACAAGAATTTGAAATAAACTCAGAACCCACTAACAAACATAGAGGCCTTGGATTGAAGGCCACTGAAGAAGAAGTACACGATGAAACTGAAATAAGTGCCTATCTAGGTTCAGTGGTGAAAAAGTTCAATAAAATTGCTTTAAATGATAGTCATAAAAGAAAAGAATGTTCTCCCTAATCTAAAAAAGAGTTTTCCTGGTAAAATGGTTAAGTATACTTTCAAAAAGCCCACTGATAGTGACACTAAGAAAATGAAAGAACTCAATGCTTTGAGTGTAAAGGCTATGGACACGTGTCATATGAGTGTGCTAATACTTTGAGAACCAAAGGTAGCTCTAACTGGGTATGCATAGATGATATTGATGATGAGACATGTTTGGATGAGTTATGAGAAGAACAAGTGTCTGAGGAAGTTCACACATCAGCTTTGTCTGCTCAAGTTAACTGGACACAATGTCAAGATAACATCAAGACGAGTGGATGTTGGCCCAACACTCAAACAGATCCAGAGGAACATAAAGACTACTTTGATAACTGGGAGGATGAAGACTATATCTCTAACCCTCAATGTATTATGTTTGATATAAATATATATAAGGAACATTCTAACTTTGTTTGCTTTGGTGAATCTGTAGATCTGAATGAAGAGTACTTCTTTGAAGGGGAAATGGATCAAGACAAGGTGGTTGATGAACTAAAAGTTGTCCACATTGAACTTCTTGATGAGGTAAAGAAAATCATAAAAAGAGAAAAAGAGCTCATCAAGGAGAACAATTTCTTAATTGAAGCTATAACTGAACTGGAAAGAAACCTCACCAGAAAGGAGTGCCAAATGAAAAAATGGAGATAAAGATAGGAGAAGTAGAGAGAACCATTGCCAAGTGGAACTCTAGCACAAAAAGACTTAATGAGGCACTGAGTGTTGGCAATGAAGGAACTACAGGTTTGGGATACCAAGGAAGGTCAAGTAGACATGAAAATGTTATACCTGGTTTTGTAAAGGCTGGTTTTTGTAAAAATAATGGCCACTCTAATCAACCTAAGAAGGTAACTTATATGTGCCAATATTGTTTTCAGCCTGGTCATTTAAAACCATACTGCCATAAGTACATAAAGTTCTGTGAGAAATATAATTATGATAGCAGTAATGTTGCATCGAGTGTTAGGACAACATTGGGTCACTCCAATGTTGGCACAACATTTCGAAGCAACACCAGGGAACAAAATAATAGTTTTCAAAAGAACAGGCTTTGGTCTCCTAAAATCAAAATCATCTGTAATGTTGTGTTTTCTGCTACTCATACTCTTACTGGTGACTGGTATTTTGACAGTGGCTGTTCTAGTCATATGACAAGTACCAAGACTAACGCGATGGATCTTGTGCCTGTATTCACTGGTACTGTTACATATGGAGGAGGAAGCAAAAGAAACATCATAGGAAAATGGGTTCTCAACGTAGATGGTTTCCCTTATCTAATTGAGGTTTTGTTGGTGGATGGTCTAAAGGCTAATCTCATCAGCATTAGCTAGCTTTGTGATGACAATCTGATTGTTAAATTTTACAAGTATTCTTGTGATGCATTTGATGAATCTATAACTATGTTATGTCAGGAAAAAGGTCAAAAAACAATTGCTACTTGGTGGATGTGGATGCACAATGCCTACATGTGAAGGTAGATGAATTAGTAGTTTGGCACAAAAGGCTAGAACATGTTCACTACAGGAATCTGGAAAAGAGCATCAAGCTGGAAGTTGTGAGAGGCATACCTAAACTTGCCAGTCCAGGTAAACTGGTTTGTGGTGATTGTCTGCAAGGTAAACAAACCAAGACTACACATGCACCCATACATGTGGAAGGTCAGATCTCTAGAACCGCTAATGCTTTGAATTGTTGCACATGGATCTGATGGGTCCTATAGAGGTTTGTAGCCTTGTTGGTAAGAAATATGCTTATGTAATTGTTGATGACTTTTCTAGGTATACTTGGGTTAAATTCTTGAGAAAAAAATCTGAAGCTGTGGAGACATTCAAGATACTAGCTGATAGTATTAAGTTGCTCTACAATGCATGCATTATAAGGATTAGATCAGATCATGGTAGGGAATTTGAAAATAGAAAGTTTGACGATCTGTGTGATTCTAGAGGCATCTCTCATGAATACTCTGCCCCTATCACTCTCCAACAAAATGGAGTTGTTGAAAGAAGAATAAAACTTTACAAGAAATAGTTAGGGTTATGTTAAACTATAGAAAGATAACTAAAAGACTTTAGTACTACATGTTATATTTTAAATAGAGTTTATCTCAGACTAGGCACAACCATGACACCTTACGAAATAGTTAAGAAAATTAAGCCTAACTTGAGTCATGTTCATGAGTTTGGTTGTGTGTGTTACATTTTGGAGGATAGACAACCATTAGGAAAGTTTGATGCTAAAAATGAAAAATGCATGTTTGTTGGATATTCTGTGAATAGTAGTGCTTATAGAGTGTGAAAGTGCAGGGTTTTCTGGAATCAATGTTATACGATGTTGGGACAACATTGAGGATAACATTGAAACCAGAGAGCCTGTATGAAAACTGTTCTTTAGTTGCCAAATTTAAGTTTTGCCTTTATTCACCTATTAATCAAGTTCCACCATTTTAGTTGTTTATGTTTATATCCAGGGAGGTATCTTAATCATAAGGAAGAGCCATGGATGATTTCTTACTTGAAGTTTCCATAATTCAAGCTAAGTTGAATAGTCAACTTTACACGCTTTCAAAAGAAGGAAACAAATTGGATTCTCTGCAACTTTGATTCTTTCCAGGATTACTCCGATTTGAAGAAGATGTGTTACCTTGCTAGATCAGTAATAAAGGAAACACATATTCAAGAAAGATATCGAGTTCACAAAGATGCCAAAATTCAACAAGGAAACAACAAGAGTTACCAAAGCTGTGAACAACACATCTTGGCGTGCAAGATTCAAGAAATCTATAAAAGATGTGAAGTTCATCAAGATAAAGACAAGACAACCGTGCTAAACAATCTGATAGATTAATCATTCTTTGTATTGTCTTCGTCTTGCTTTTGAAAAGTTTTTGTATCAACTATTTACGTCTAGTTCATAGAAGTTAAGTAGTTCGTACTTGTCTGCTTCGTTGAGTCCGATCAACAAAGAGCGTGAGTGAATTGTTGTGAGGAACATTTTTGTTAAAACCTTTATGGTTATTTGGCCTAAGGCTCAGAAGTTTTTAATAATATTGAAAACTTCTTAAAAATTATATCTTCTTGTTTTTAAATTCCGCTGCATATTACTTTAGTCAAGAAGATCACAATAGAGTTAAGGAAACGTCAGCTTAACTCTCAAAGTTGTTGTGTCAATCCACGATCCAAAAATTTCAGAGTGTTTAATTCTAGATTGAATACTATCCAAGAATATGTAAATGTTGTGTTTGATGATCAGGGTGTTTCTGCAGGTATCATTGATAGTCAACTGGGACTCCCCAGATTGGAGATGTGGTCCCAACACCAGTGGGTGACTATGTGGACTCAACACCAAGGACTGAAACAGATGACACCGGGACTGATAATGTTGAGATGACACCGACATATGCTAATGTTGGACAAATCCTTGACTATACAGATTCTGACACTGAAGAATTTGCAGGTGAAGATATTGGAGGGACACTCCTGCCAGAATAAAGAGGGATCATCCCACTTCTCAGGTTATATGGAATGTTACTGAAGGTGTAAGAACCAGAAACAAAAAAAGAGTAAACTACAAAAATATGGCTAAACTTAGTGTTTGCATGTCATCTGTGGGTAATATTTTTACTTGCTTTGTTTCTGCTGTAGAACCTAAGAATGTTAATGAGGATCTTAAAGATTCTCACTTGATAAATGCTATGTAGGAAGAACTCATGCACTTTTCTAAGAATAAAGTGTGGAAACCACTTCCTAGACCTACTCATGCTAATATAATTGGAACCAAGTGGATCTTTAAAAATAAAAGTGATGAAAATGGAGTGATAGTGAGGAATAAGGCCAGATTAGTAGCCCAAGAGTACACTCAAGTGGAAGGAATTGATTTTGATGAAATATTTGCCTATGTGACCAGAATAGAATCCATTAGGCTTCTACTTGCAATTTTTTATTTCTTAAAAATCAAATTAGACTAAATGGATGTTAATGGAGCATTTTTGAATGGTTATATAGACAAATAAGCTTTTGTTGAGCAACCTAAAGGATTTACAGATCCCCATCACCCTGACTATGTCTACAAACTTGAAAAAGCGTTATATGGTTTGAAACAAGCTCCGAAAGGTTGGTATGAGAGATTAACTGAATTCTTGCTATGTTTTGGTTTTTCAAGAGGTGAAGGTGATAAGACACTATTTATCATGAAAAATAACAAAGAAATCTGTATAGCTCAAATCTATGTTGATGATATAATATTTGGCTCTTCTAATCAGTCCACCTTGGACAAGTTTGTTAGTACTATGGCAGGTACATTTGAAATGAGTATGATAGGGGAGCTTACCTTCTTCCTAGGTATGCAAGTGAAATAAAAGGAAACATGAATGTTTCTGTCTCAAGAGAAGTATGCCAGGAATTTGGTGAAGAGATTTGGGTTGCTGGAATGAAAGCCATGCAAGACACCAATGTTCACTACAGTGAAGATTGAGAGGGATGTAGCTGGTGAAGATGTTGACTCAACACTCTACAGATCAATGATTGGAAGTCTCATGTACTTATCAGCCACCAGACCTGACATAAAGTACTCAGTGTGTGTCTGAGCTAGGTATCAGGCAGCACCAAAGGTATCTCACTTAACTGCTGTAAAAATAATCTTAAGATATATCTCTGGCACTGCAGAGTTAGGAATCTGGTACTCTCATGATACAAATTCAAACTTGGTTGGCTTTAGTGATAGCGACTGGGCGGGGGATTTAGATGATAGAAAATCCACTAGTGGAGGGTGTTTTTATCTAGGAAATAATTTGGTTTCCTGGTACAGTAAGAAACAAAATTTTGTGTCTTTGTGTACTGCAGAGTCAGAGTATATTGCAACTGGCAGCTGTGTAATCCAACTGATATTCTTGAAACATATGCTTTGTGACTAGGGGTTAACTAGTAATACTCTTCTCATGTTCTGTGATAACTTGAGTGCCATTAGCATATCAAAAAATCCCCTGCAACATTCTAGAACCAAACACATTGACATTAGACATCACTTCTTGAGAGATTTGGTAGAAGATAAAACAATCACAATTGAACATATTGAAACCAGCAACCAACTAGCTGACATGTTCACAAAACCCTTAGATAATGAGAGGTTCTTCAGCTTGAGGAAGGCTCTCGGCATGAGTGTGTTGTGAACACACTAAACATACATGTGTTGCCTTAATATCACAGGCTAACACCAGCGACTGATTGTGATGTACCTTGATTGTTCTCTTATTTGTTTGGTTAGTTCTTGTGGATTTCCTTGTTTATCTCATGTCTGTTTGTTTGCATTCTTGAACAAGTGAAGTCTCACTTGCCTGTCAGTATGTTTGGATAGCTTACTTTTTACAAATGGTTTGTTGAATTTTTTTGGTAAAACTTTCTTGACTTTGAGGTGGTGTCTACACTTGGAAAAGCTGGAGTACACAGAGTTGACTGCTATGTTGTATTCAGTTGTGTCCTATTCAGGTTGAAGACACACAAAACCATATTCAGGTTGATGACACACAAAACCATATAAAGAAGCTGGGGTGCACAGAGTTGACAGCTATGCTGTATTCGGTTGTGACTTATTTATGTTTGTTTGCTTGCAGAGGGGGCATGTCATGATGAACTCTTATAATGGGGTGTATGGGGTTCTGTATTGCCTTTCATGCAGTATAATTTCTCACTTATGCTAAAACCTTCTTATTGGCGCTCAGTAAACAAGTATGAGCTAGGTAACTGGGGTGTTGGGGTCCTGAACTGCCTGCATCTGGCCATATGTACTTGCATGTGCATCTGCATTGATTGTGTTGACACTGGGCTGTTAGGGGTCCTGTTACTGCCTACATTCAGTGAAGACATGATCCTTCTTGCCTCAAAGTGTTATGCTTGAATGTTATTTATGTTTACAGATCTGAAAATGAAATAATTAAAGGGTTTCTATCCGTGACTGCTGATATGATGTGTTGAGACAACACTGTGATCATAAATGTTGGACAAACATTCATCTTTGCATATTTCTTATCTACTTGCTTATCCTAGTGTGTTGTCATGATCTTAAGGGGGAATATCTCTTGGTTTTCTTGATTTCATAAATGTCATATGTAAGGCATACCTTCTGGGTTGTTAGCTGCCAGTAACACATAAGTCTGTTTCTCATTGAACTATTGGAGCTTAATTATCGCTGAGATGTTAACCTCTTTACTGTTTACTTAGTGTGTTTTTCTAGTCTCTAACTCCCACTCTTGTTTCAGATCTAAGCCAAGCTACTGGTTATGAATGTTTCATTCTAACTCTTGAAGTTCCAGGTATCTTTCTCAGATTCTGCTTATGCTAGTATGTGAAGAAAACTTTGGTAAGACCATGACCACACAGACACTTGGCTCAGTACAGAATGTTGTGCCAACCCTCACCACAACACTGCGACTTATAAGTTATACTCATTAACTGCTCTGGTCACGTATCATGCCAACACGTTTCAGCACGTGTTGACTCAACATGGCGGGAATGGCACACGTTCTCAATATTTACCCGCCCATTACTCATATATTAATCTCCACTTTCCCTATTCAACCTATCTATATTTGAGCTTATTTTTGCAAAATCAATTAAACCCTAGATTCTTACTTGCTTCCTAATTCACTCACGCAAGCTATAATGGGAAAGAAATCCACAATTGCTGATCTTGCTAACGTTGCAGTTGCCATAACATTGGACGCAGGGGGAGTTCAACCTTGTAGAAGCACCCACACCCGCAACATTGTGGTGGCACCTAAATCACCCAAAAAAACGTTGATCCTGTCTATGCCAGAAGAAACGTAAAGTCAAAAGGAGCGCTACTACCAGTGCTGAGCCAACACCAACTCCAAAAGAAGTTGCACTAGCACTCGAAGCCACCGATGTGGTCACAACACCAGCTCTAGAGGATGTTTTCACCACTCAACATCAATGAGGATGTCCCCTTAACAGATAAACAAGTGATTCCAGAGGCAGAGGTGCCTGATGAGAATCAACCACCTAATCCTCCTTCCGAAATTAAGGGGTAGAAGGAAGGTGAACATGCACAGTTTAAGAGGAAGTTGTTGAGAAAGAAGTTTTTGAGGACGAAGCAATTGAGAAAGATGATGCTGGTGAGGAAGAAGTATCCTCATCTTCTGAAGAATATGATTCTGCTGATGAAGATGAGGAAGAGGGTTCTAATGAACAAGAAGAAGAAGATGATGAAGAAACTGAGAGGGAGAAAGAAGCTAAGGAACAGAACCAGCTTGATATTGTGCCAACATCAGCTGGCCGAAATGTTGGACCAAGACCCACTGATCAGAATGTTGATCCAACACCAGCCGAACATGATGTTGACATAACACTGGAATCTGAGGAGGAGTCTGAGCATGAACCACCAGAAACATTTGAGGCTGACTTGCCTACTGAACGTCATAATAGGTATTTCTTGACGAAAAATGTGAGTGATAACTATGATATTATGACTGTGAGGAAGATTTGGCCTGAGAAGAACATTGTTGTTGATGACTAAAAAAAGTCCAAAGTGTTTGAGTTCCTTGAGTCTAGGAGTCTGTTATATTCCTTGATTGATGTTGTCCCTTGTGTCCCTGAGGTAGTTAGGGAATTTTACTATAACTTGTCCAAGTTTGTGTATGCTAAAGGCCCCCCCCCCCCCAAGTATGGGAGAGTGTATGTCAGGGAGAAGTTCTATAAGTTCAATCCCTCTATCATTAATAAAACTTGGAAGATGCCTAGAGGACAAGAAACATAGGAGGAAATTGTTGATGACAACATGATGAAGGAATTAACAGGTGGACTGGAAAAGAAGTGGAAGCACAAGAAGAAGGTGACTAGACTCACATCCCTCACTGCCATTCTGTGCAAAACCGCCTCATTCAACTTGATACCCTCAACTAACTCCACAGTTCTCACTAATGAGATGGCTGTGTTGATATACAATGTGCAAAAAAGGCATCCAGTGAACACGGGGGATATAATTTTCAGGATGATTGCTGAGGCTGCGCACAAGAATGATGCAATCGTTCCCTTTCCTTCCTTGATCTACAAAATTCTTACTGATCAAGGATTTAAAAAAAGGAGAAAATGAGACCTTCTTGGACAAGACTGGACAGCTACCCATCACCAAAAACTGAATCAATGATCTCCCATAGAAGGATCCAAGTGCTCCAGGAAGTAGTTGTGCATAGTAGGGGAAGAAGAAGGCACAAAGCTTCATCACTGCCTCAATTGCTGAGGATGACTCTACACCATATGTGGCTATCACCCCTGCCTTTATTCAGAAAAAGGTGGAGTGGTGTGATAGGATAGTTGCTGACAGAAGAAGGGAGATTGCAGACAGAGAAGATGAGATCAAGGAGCTGGCCACCATCAAGAAGCACCTGTTGGTGGTGCTTTCCTCACAAAAAGTGTGAGATTAAGGCCACCAAATTTTTTGTTTCTTGTACTTATGAAGTAGTTTGAACAAGTTTTGTTTGTCACAGAGAGCATATTCTCTGTTTTGTTTCTGCTGGGGATGTAATCTGAATATTAGTCTGCACATTTTTAATTATTCTAGTTTGCTTTGGCTTGTACTGTTGAACTAACTACAGGTATTGAAATGACAGATTGAAATGTTGGGACAACACAAATGTTAACTGTGTTGGCTCAACATTGCAGTTCTTCATTCTTAAATCAAGGGGGAGATTAGAATAAATTGTTGTTTCTTATATTCTGTAATACAGGTACTTAAAACAAAATTGGTCGCATGTCAATTTTTGTGAAGAAAGGCAAAATGGGGAGATTGAAAGTGCGGACGTTGTCAAGAAGTGTTGGTCCAACATTATGGAAAGATGTGTTGGCACAACACTGAACTCAACACTGCTCTATTCGATTTATTTAAGTTGAATATTTTATTTTTCCTTTATTCTTAAACTCACCTAGTTCCACAAGTTGTAGTTATCTGTGATTATTTCAGGATATCAAGGATCGTACAAATCTATGCGTGGAATAAGAGGATAAGCCGAAGATATTTAAAGATACATGAAGATAATATTAGGAGATCTTATGAAGATAATATCAAAGGAGATTTTGGAGTTATCCAATGAAGAAGAGAACGATCACCAACTCGTGTCTATCACGCCATATAATAAGGACGGTCAAATCTTATAAGAAGGCGTGCTCGACATCAAGACTAACAACAAGACTAGTATTAAATTCGAAGTGATTAGAAGAATTTCTTGTATTATTGTATTGATCTTGTTTACTGAGTTTTATCTAGCTAAATCATAGCTCATAAATTAGTTAGTGTTTAGGATTGGGTTCCTTGCTCAGTTGTATTTGGTAAAATCATTAAAGTAACATTTAGTGATTATTTGGCCGTAAGGTTTGGCAGGTTATATTCATATAACTTGCTTAAAATTTATCTCACTGTGTTCGTTATTCCGCTATATTATTACTGTACAACGAGTTTTGGGACAACATCGAATACGATCGGTGTTGGCACAACATTCAATGTACACAGTGTGTGAATCAAGTAAAAGGTACCAATCCTAGTCCGTACATTTACATCAGCTATCCCTTCAGGGGTCAGGAATTTCATTTTTTATGTTACATTACATTGAGAGTTGTCCAATGATCAAATTATAAGCAAATGGTTGGTCGACAATCATATATTGGACATTGAGGGTCACCTTGCACGGTTCTTCACCAAACGACGTCGGCAATGTGACTTGTCCTAATGGAACACCTTCAGCTTCTCCAAAGCCTATGAGGGGGGTAGAGACATTCTTGATCACATTATGGCCCAATGCCATTTTCTCTAAGGCGTGTGCAAATATCACATTTGTTGAGCTTCCATTATCTATGACAACTTTCCAGACCCCATAATTAGCATTATCTATCTTAACAACAAGTGGGCAATTCAGATTACCTACTTGAATAGCTTTTGGGATAAGTTGCATAAGATCTTTCTTTGTGAAGGTGATGTCCTCATCAGGTGGCTCCTCTATCTCCAGTAGAGTCGTGAAACCTATATATCTGTCCTTTTGCATTACTCGGGTGATCTTCTTGCATCCATTAGTGGAATCTACTCCTGTAGGACCTCCGTTGATCATTGTTATCATCCCCCTTGTGGGTGCATTGACAACCCCTTGCCCATGTTCGCTAGGAGCCTCAATGGCCTTGTGTTTATTCTTTTGCAGGGAGCGAGATCTGTTCCTGTCTTTACAACCTCCAGAGTCCTTCAAGTGATGGATGTATTCAATCAATTTCCCGTCACGAATGAACCTCTCTATCTCATCCTTCAAGTCCTTGCAGTTTTCTAAATTGTGCCCGTATTGACGATGGTATTTGTAGTATTTCTTCAAGTATTCGGTACCTGGGGTGTCTCTCAGCTTTCTCGGTTCCTTGAGCCATCCTTTCCCCTGAGCCACAATGAACACAATCAAAATGTCCCTTTTCAAGGGAGTGTATCTCCTCGAAGATTTGTCTTTCCGTGGTCATTTCTATATCTGTTCCATCATTCTTTTCCTTTGGGGCGACTTTGTGTCTGAGGCAGTACTTGCTTCGTAGCCATCATCTTATCGTGGTAAACTGTCTGATACGCCTGTGCATTGATTTGATCCACAGTCGTGGAGTTTTCCTTAAGGAGATCAGCAGTGAACCTTCTATGTTTTGTTGCGTTAAAAATAATGAGAGCTACTTGATCCCTCTTAGACTCGTCCCCTTTCAGTAGCTTCTCATTGAATCTCTTCATAAAGTCCTCAAGGGTTTTCCTTATCTTCCTGCTTGATTGAATTCAAGTGGTTTAGATTGGTATGCATCCTCTTCTAGCTCAAAAACTGACTCTCAAACCTCTTTCTTAGTTTCTTGTAGCATGTCTGTGAACCCATGGGGATCCTTGTGAACCAATTTAGTGTCTTTCCAGATAGGGTTGTAGCGAATATGTGTGCCTTCATGTTATCAGAAAATCCATAGAGAGTTAGTATTCAATACACATAAAAGAGGTGTTCACGCGGGTCACTTTTCCTATTATAAGTCTTGAGTTTGGGATCTTCTCCCCCTGTCTAATGCTTCGGCCGCAATCTCATCAGTCATCACAGAAAGGCATAAGCCTTCGGTGACCCGAGGCTTGCACTAGTCTGCGGTGCACTTCTTCCCTCTCCTAGTTTAGTTGTTCCATCTTTCTCGCTATCTCCCTCACTTCTGCTCTGGGATTGGGGATCCTCTCTCTTGAGGCTCGGAAGATCGGGCGGTCCCTTATGGATTCGGCCTCTTACTCTCGATTCTGACCCCTAGACCTCTCGGGTAGACCCTTAGTCCTAGACTCTTGAGGATAAGGTGACAAATTTCCAACATCGGTGCTTGATGATAGGGTAGGGTGATAACGAGGGCCGCAATCATGGTTTCTTGAACGGTAGCATTGATCTTAGCGATCATTTCTGGTGGTAGAACAACGAGTACCACAGGTGCAGGAGCTGGCACCTGAGCCTGAGGAGGAAGTGGGGCATGTGGTTGTTGCTCAATAGTTGGGTTAGGTAGTGGTCCCCCGGCATGAGCGTTTCCAGTGGTCAAGTTTTCAATTATTTGCCTCTGAGATTGCGATCGAGTCCTCCTTTTCATCATAGCGCCCTCGTCTGGGAACGTGGTATTCCCACAACTGGCGCCAATAGCTTGGTACAAGATCGTAGCTTACAGACAAATATGAAATGTTATAGGAATAACCTTGAACCTAATACAAACTATGTCAAACTATCACTAATGCTAGCTTCTAGGTTGACTTTTGTCCGGAACACCAAAAACCGATGCTTGGAATACTTCAGAAGGATGTCGAATATCTGGGCATATCGAAAGGTGAGTGGATGTCATGTAATATATATCAAATATGAAGATATCAGATAGTATAATTTCGAGAGTGTGGATATCAGAATGTGGAAGATATCGGGTCCGATGTGATATTGGGCTTAGGTGATGTTGAAGATGACCTCCATGTCGGGTAGAATATGTATATCGGGTGTGATGTATATCGGATGTGGTGTGTATGTCAAAATGGGCAATGATCGAATGGGCGTATTTGATATGCAGGTTAAACAGTGTATGGTTATTAATGAAATTGCCTTGATATGCAGAGCAGGGGTATTTATAGACCTCGGGGGAGGGACCGCTCCCAAGATTCCCGGCATAGGGTGTACCACATCGAATATGTATATTCGATATGTCGATATGTCACGGGCTTGGGCCTATGAAACAGTTGGGCTCGCCCATTTATCATCCTTTTTAAATTTGATAAGCTCCGCACATTGTCCTTGTCAAATGATTCCGCCTATGTCATGGTAAGAGGATGCGGGTGCAGTTGCAAGTAACGGTGCGAGTGCGTCTGTGCGATAATTTTTAAAAGTTGCAGTTTTAGTGCACTTCCATTGCCATTGTCCATTAATTTTAGGGATGGCAATTTCAACTGACAAGGTCAAAATATGCTAAAGACAAATGGGTTGTTTTACCCTATTTATTTAGTAATTGAATTAAGGGAAATTCTTATGCTCTCCTGATGTATTGTCTCTCTTTGTTCACTTCCACTCAGTATTACTTTTTCATCCATCTCTCCTCATTGACTTCAACTACTAGATACTAGATAACAATAAATCTTAGGGGCAATTTTGTTAATTTATTTGTTACTTGTTATTTATTATACAGACGTGTGGTGTATTATGTTTATCAGTATAAAAAATTTAGAATTGTTTATTTTTATGAGGACTTATTTTGTTGAAAATCTTATTACGTGATTTAGATACATTTAGTTCTTTTTATTAAAATTAAAGTTTATAAATTTGTAGCTTTTTCATGTATTATATACTATATAATTTGTTAAAAGATGTGCAAATAAAGAGGAACGAATAGAGAGAGACGGGCGAGTAAAACCACTGATCACTGGTCCCACTAATAAAGTGATGAAGTACGATGGATACATTGTGAATGGGTTCAAATTTCTCACAAATATGCACTTGGGCCCAAAGAAGAGTGATTATAGCGGGGTTTATGTCTAGGAAAGCATGGGAGGATTCAATCCACCAACTTTTACGGGACATTGAACGAGATCATAGAAGTGAAATTTTGGGGAGGAAAAAGACCGCTATACACTATGTTTTTCCAATGCATGAGGTATGATATTCACCGAGGGACGAAAATTCACGAGATGTACAAAGTGGTTGATATTAACGCGCGATGTTCCCTCGCCACCAACGAGCCATTTGTTTTTACAAATCAAGCACTACATGTGTACTACGCCTCGTACCCAGTCTTTATGGCAGGCCATCCGAGTCGAAAATGATGGTTTCCTGTATCTACCATATCAAGTGTTACGAGAGAATGAATCTGAAGGGTTGAATCTGTTTGTAGACCTAAGCTCATTTAATATGGATATCCAATTGGGGGCTGATGAATTTGAGGTGGTCGAATGCGTTGGTTCAGACGAAGAGGACAGTGTGGATACCGAAGAAAGGAGAATGGCGCGATGGATTTGGATTCAGATGATAGTGTGTATGAGTAGTAGCGAGAGAATATAGTGTAATGATCAGTTTATTGAATTGTAATACTTAAAAAATTATTGTTTGCCACGTATTTATTTTATTCGTAATGTTGTGAAGCACAATTGAAACAAACAATAGTATAAGTATGCAATACACGAAAAACATAACACAATTTCATCAGAAGTACATGATAAACATAACTTAATTAGATTAACAATACATAGATAGAATTTAATTACAAGAAATCTACATAAATATTACTTCATTACACTAAGAGTGCGTAATTCAAACTTAAATACAAGAATTCAACATAAAATAAACTTCACTACACTAATAGATCCAGTTAAGTTTAAATAAAAAGAACAACTAGAAAATATCAAGCTAAGAGAGTGTCATCCTCGTCCTCATCGTCCAACCTGTAAGTACCCATAATGGTCCCACCGACATCATCACCACTACCACCATTCTCATCGTCATCAACTCCATCAACATTCTCTGCATCCAATACATCTTCAACCTCATCCTCATCGTCCAAGTCATACTCTGGCGCATACATAAGCGCTATAGAAGAGCTGGGAGAAAATGGATCTCGTCTCATGTAGGGCGGTGGCGCAAGCCTCAGAATCCTAAAACTAGTTCCAGATGCATGTGTCGAGGTCATGAATGCATCAGTAGGATGTGATGGAGCCAGAGTACCTGTCGCCTGAGTAATGTGTTGGGTTATGTTACGGATATGATGTAGTAGAGCGTCAACTCTACAATCAGTCCCCGTCCTCAACTCCTGGTGCTTCGCCTCCAACTACTCGATGTATCCCTGCGTTATGTGAGGCTCCTTCCTAAACTCCAAACCAAAAGAGTCTGGACGTGCTTCACTTGACAAGCCATTCGCCTTCCCCTTCTTCACTCCTCCAATCGGCTTACCCCACCGCTCTAGATCTATCACTGGCCAATCAAACTTAACCGAATACCTCTCCCACATCAACCTCAGGTACTCCCTCTGTTAGTATTTGTAAAAATCAGTATTTAGATAATAATACGAAAGTTGATAGAACTTGCTAGATAAATAACAAGTATTTAATTGAAAGTACTTACATAAATAATCATGTATCTATAGGCAAAGGTTCATTCATCCAAGCTAGAGAGTTGGTTCCTGACACCATAGAATAGTCATTAGGACCTAGCCGAGTGGCTAAAAACTCGTACTCAGACAGAGAAGATTCGCAACCATTAACAGATAATGGACTTAGGAATTCCCTAGCGAAAGGCTCAATCGCATACATGTCTATCTGAACGAGGGATGCATAAGTGAGTAGAATCTTTAACGGGAGCAATAAAGCAAATTCTTTTATAAAAGAGAGAAGGAAAAGCAAACTTAAGACTTACTGAACTCTGAACTAGAATGCAGAGGCATTTGAAGGGGCTCTATGCCATTAGGCCGATTTTGCAGTCCTGCAATCGACAAAGCTTCCGAGTTTTCCAACAAGGCACACACGTCAGAATAGCCAGAGTATATCCTCATAGAGGAAAGGTAGGACATCTCGGGGATGAAAGTATTGGGGTTGAGGAGCACATAACCTAAACCCCAACGAAAAGGCACATCCTGCGCATCAGCAGAAGCCCTTTTTGTTTTAGTAAAAAAGTATCTCTTTTCCAGTCTATTGGGAAGGTATGACGTCGAGGAACAGACCTAAAGCTTCTAAGATGATCACGATGCACTAAACTTAAAAACAGGAGTCCATTGGGGCACAGACGGAGGATGAAGATAGCCCCTACCCGGTAAGGGGTCATCGGAATGTTCAGCAATTGGCAACACCGAATGTATCTCACGAGGTGACGAAATAAGCTGGGAGTTAGTTGTCTAGGACCAATTTGCCAATATTTGAATAGGGATTGGATAAAAGGATGGAAAAATAAGCGCAAACCACAACGGATTTGGTCTGAGTAAACTGTCAAAAACTCCATTAGTGGATCGAACGCACGATGGTGACAACTGGGAAGAACAATATCAAAGTCTTTGGGGAGGGGGGGGGTCAAATGATATTCCAATAGCAAACGAGAAACTGAGTCATAAGATTCGATGCTCGAGCAAGACCCAGCCCTTCCACCCTTGATCATGGCACCAACGCTTAGTGGATAAGTGTTGAAGATAGAAAAATAATCCACTGGGAGATAAGGATCCATTCGAAGAAATGTCAAACGCAAAGCATCAAGAAGAGAGGAGTCAGTGTGATATAGAGAAACACAGGTCAGTGCGGCAGAACCTTGGTAAATTATTGATAAACTGCCAACATTTCTTCTAGCTTGAACAGTAATGTGAGGAGAATTATGATTAACATAACGAAGAAGACATGCCCCTGTAGAAGGATTTCGGGAAGCAGGAGGTGAACGAGAAAAATGGGTGTCATTTTTTTAGAAAAACCGCAAATTTATGGGAGTGGTTAACTTGAAAAAGCTGAAAAAAGATTAAAGTATGAGTGAAGACAAAAGTTAGATTTTTGCAAGAGTAAGCAACTGTGATGATAAGGTGATGATTGCCCTCCTATTTATAAGAGAAAAAGGGACGTCTGAAGGTAGCTAGGTGATTGACACGTTAAGGGAAAGATGACACATGTGACCAATCAAACGCACATGCATTTGACCATGAGAACACATGCGAATGAATGTCTCCAGTAGTGGGTGACATTCCCTGACGTCAGATGTAAATTCGACAATAAATGCAGGTGTCAGAAAGACAAAAGTGATAGTTACCTTAAATGCGGCGTAAAGTGATAAACAGACGGGTACATTCTAAAAAAACAGAGGGGAAAAGTTTGCATTAAGAAAAATCACTATGAAGGAAACACGAATATTACATTATGCCATCGGGCTAGTAAAATAAAGTAAGTCTGACATTAAAGGAAAACATAAGTACGATGACATCGCCATCGGAAGTACACACCATAGTTCAAACATTTAAAATAAATCAACAGCAGCGATAACAACAAAATACATGAAAAGAGAGAAAATGCGAATAGATCATTGGGCACACGATGGTGGAGACAAGGTAGAAACTGGACCGGGAGGAAAGGTCAAAGCATCACTAGAAGGTTCTGCATCCACAGTTGTTCCTATGATAGCATCACGGCTTCAGTGATGGCGGCAACGAATCCTGGTACAGGGATGGTGGGAGTCCAAGAAACCTGTGATGTAGGAGATCGGGGAATAATTGAAGAAAGTGGGACCAAGTGGGAAGCCGAAGGCGAAGAAGATCGAGCAACGACACGACTGAAAGTATCGTAAGCTTCACTTATAGCAGGAGGCCTCGACAGAAGAACTTGGGGGTTCAGATGCCTCCAACTATCTTCACGAAGAAATAATCTGTCTTCGCGACACTTATTCACGCACCACATGAATCCACACAAAAGGTGCCCCATCACATATCCTTGATGATGATTTTGGAGCTTTTCCTCACAGCGTTTGAAGGTTTCATCTTTCACCATCTGAACCGCACTCTCCAATTTCATTTGTAATTCTTCAGGGGAAATGAACCCGGATGGGGGGACATGAAACTTCTTCAACTCTTCCTTCAGCATTCCCACACGGTCGTAGACCTCTGTCAACTCGGCCTTCAAAGCTTCTTCCTTCGTGGCCCACGATGCCTTCTCATCCTTAAGAAGAATTAGCTCATCCTCCAAAGAGGCATGCTCAGTCTAGTTTTCCTCCAGGGACCCCTTTAACTAAGCTATTTTACTAGCCAGAACCATCTGTCGAACCAAACTCTGAGCAAAGTTAGAGCGGAGTTGCTTGATTTCCTTCTTTGCATCCTTAAGGGCCTGATCCCTTTTCTTCAGATCTTCCATTGCAAAAATAGCTGCCGCCTGAGCAACATCTACCTCGTGCCAAGTAGAAGGAATAATCCTCGGAACCTACAAAAAGGAAAAGAATAGATAAGATGGGAAGAATCTTGATAAATTAGTAGATTGAAAAAGTAACAAAGACATATACCATCTGAAGCAGCCATTCTGAACAAAAGCGAGCCATCCCTTCAGTATCGCGAGTAAGAGCAGAAGTGGTGTTCAAATAGCGTGTCACTACGTCCATAGCATCTTCGAGCTCGAGAGTACTAGCCCGGTGCTAGAAGCAACCTTCTCGCCAGTGGTATGAATGATGTAGGGGGAACCCGACACTGTAAATCGACTCGAGAAATGCATCCCTTCTCGATGAGGTTGTGCATTAGAAGCAGTATGTTGTGAGTCCATAAAGACGGCGGGAGGAATTGCCGCGGAAACCCAAACGCTCTTCTCTACGAGGATAGGGAGCATATCATCAAAGAGGGCTAGGTGGATATGTCCCAGTGGAGGATTTAAAGAGGGAGAATGCGCTCTTCTTACATGCAATGAAGGAGTTTCCTCTAAGAACAAATCCTCGATGGACAAAGGCTCTTCCGAGGGAAATTTCACCTCACCAGGTAACTCTTCATCTAAATCCAATAGCAGAGTTAGAAAACGAAATTATAACATAAAAATTCACCAAAAGGAAGAAGGAGGATAAAACTTACCCGCCCTTAAGAGATCATCATCGTATGTCATGATATCATTGCCCTTATCTAAGAAAAAATAAAAGGAAGGAGAAACATGGAAGATTAAGGAAGAATTCACTCAAAACAAGACAAAGTAGGTTTATTCGAAAGAAAGATTAAAAGGCAATACCAAGCAAGAATAGGGAACTCCACAGCCTGAGTAGATGGAAGATCTAATGCTGGAGATCTAACAGAAGGAATTATCGGAGTACCTTCCCCAATGATGGTCGAATGAATGTCAATAGTTAGAGAAGGAAGGTATGCCAAAATTGATGCAAGCAAAGTTGTTATTCCAACCCCGCCAAATTTAGAAGAGGTAGAAGATACCTCATAAACCTTACCACCTGAAAGTTCCAGACTAGTGGGGGAATCCTTGTTGGCACCAATGCCTTCAATAGCGCCCGATGCCGCCAGTGTCATCAGGTCAGGGCCATCGGAACCATCACTCAGCACGAATCCAGGGTGCTCACCCTCAGTCATGATAACTTTGTCCTCCCCTGGTGGACTCGGTGAGTTCGGGTCCCCACCTGGAACTTGAGAAATATCACCGAATGAAGAACCGTTGATATCACCCGTCGATGTGGTCTTCATCCGAGAAGAAGTAGCCAGAGGAGCAGAATGCAAAGCCGATATCTACTTCGCAAGCAGTTTCACTGTAAAAAGGCAAGATGATGGTCAAAGAGACATTTAGAAAATTTACGATAAGGAAATAAAATTCTCCAAAAGGGACGTACCAAAACTGGGATTTTCTTCATTGGATAGAGAAAGAAACGATTTCCCTCCCTCCTCCACTTATATTGGGGAAATCTTGAACAGTTCGATAGCCTTGTACAAGGTACGATAGTGCTCGGGCGAGGATAGTTTAACGGCATCCAGAACTGGATCAAAGGAGAGCAAATGATCTACCATATAGAGAGGAGCCTCGAGAATCCTCCAGGAATGAGGAAAATCCAATTTACCCCCTTGTGCAGGCTTAACAAAAAACAATTTATCTTCCCAACTGCTATAGGAAATGTTAGTGCCTACAATGATCTTCTTAAGTTTGTCCCGATGGGCAAATAAAAGGGATGCCCAGCTGAAGAAATGCTTACCTTGAAGATAGAGAAAAACCTCTTAACAATACACTCTAAACCATGTGATAAACACCAGGACACAAAAGCATATAAAATGATGAAGCTATTAGGGGTGAGCTGACTGGGACAAATATCACACGACTTGAAAACCTCACAATAAAAAGGGGGAAAGAAAGAGCGGAGTCCCGCGCGAATATGAACATAGTAAAGGGTGTGATAACCTTCAGGGGGGCTATCATATTTTTCGTTGGCAGCAGGAATACGAGGAACCAAGTTTTGAGCGAAAGCCTTAAACTCATCAAATAACGCAGCCATCTCTTTCTCAGTGGTCGTGCTCACAACATCATCCACCTTTTGATATTTTTGAGATTCCGCCACTGGAACTTTTTTGCCATATTTCTTTGTTTTCTTGGGAGCCACCAGAGGATCTCCATCTCCGCCCACAGTGCTAGCTTTGCCTTTCCTTTGGCGGGAAGAAACACTCGCACCAGTCTCTGCCCGCACGTTAGCAGTGAAAGCAAAAGTAACTACTCCGGTAACAGAAGCAGTGGACGCAGGTTCTATAGTCATATCGTGTAGTCGCCATTCGTTAATCGGAAAAGTTTGTGAAGAACAAGGAAGGAAGTTAGCGAAAGTAGTAATCTTAAGGAGTAAGTTGCAAAAAATCTGATGAAGACAAAGTGAAAAGGAGGAAGGTGGTTTGGGAATTTATAACCATAAGAGCAATAAAGGTAGTTAGTGGGGAGTGTGATTTATTACCCCACGAACTTAATGCGCACACCTCCCGAAAAGCAAGGAGCCGTTACGCCCTCTGGTATCCCCACTAAGTTGATGATTAATGAGCTAATCCAATTGCCTAAAATTCCCGGACACCCGAGAAGTTATAAGGACTTCCAATGATAGAACATTATAATTCATATCAATTCTAACGAATACCACATGAACTAGGGGGACTGGTGTTAACCCCTCCCTCGATGAGCATCGCGAAAGATACTAGGGGAATTCCCTAGCACGGGAAAGCCATAAGCAACCATCAGATCTAAATACCGAGGGACTTAAATGTCCCGAAATGAAGATCCCGATGATAGGGTTTTAACTCACAGAGCACCAGGTCCACGAGGCACTACGAGTCTTGGATGACTCTACTATGCCCAAATATATGATTGACGATGCTCTCGCTAGTTCTCACCCGATGGTAAAACTCCCGAAGGTCTTAGTCTGCACACTACAAAAATAACAGCTTCTCGAAGTCACATAAGCTAAGTCAGCATAGAGGTTAACCAACTGTCTGCATATAGCCGTAGAGGGCTAGCTGTCGTAAGGGTTGAAGAAGTTTGATCACTCAAAATCGACTGGCCCTTCATAAAGCATGCCACACGACACCTGGACTCTCTTGTAATCCTATAAATACCACTTCATTTGGGCATAGAAGGGCAGGTCGAGAAAATAGAAATAAAAGGGAACATAATAAAATTATATTCAAGAGGAAAAAGAATAAAGAATTTCTTCATCTCCAAGTTTGAGACGCTCAGGCAGGCGTTCTGATATTTTTATCTAATATCATAAATCAAGTGTTAACAAACATGAACTGCGTTCCTTGTGGAACGGGTGAGGAATCGAGTAAACATCTATTTTGCGAATGCAAAGTCTCAAATTATAGACAAAAGCAAGGAGATAAAAGTCATTTTTATCAATCAAAGTCTGATATTTCACTCTTATTTTATTAAATTGAGATTACTAAGCCCCTGTTTGGTTAGCTTTTTGAAAGAATTTCTTTTTTTAGAAACACGTTTTTTTTTTGCTTTCCTTCTTTAAATGGGTTTTTCACCTTTTATGAAAATTTTATTTTTTAATGAGATTTGGGTTTCTCGAAATTAACGAAATTTGGGATACTCTTATAGCTATTGACTAGCCTGTCAAATTCCAAAAAAGTAACTGACAATCTATTAACTACTAATACTTTTTTTGTTTTTTCTCTTTCATAAGTTCATGAAAAATATTTTATTTACCGGAGTAGAAGAAGAAGAATAATGGGACAAGGCGAGGAAACAAAGACCAGACCCGAATCCAATGTTGACATTCAGGAGAGGGGATACATATTCTTCCTTAACAGGCCAAAGGTACTAAAAGACGAGGTCCAAAGTGAATCCATGGACGAAACTAGCTGGGGGTGCGACATCCACCCCACCTGTGATTTACTTATATATGTTGATATATATATTTATATAATATTATATATTATATGGGTATATGAGTTTATAGTTAGATTTATTTATAAAAAAAAAAAAAAAGTCTGCAGTTAGATATTAATAAGGTCCATGTAATTAGGAAACTAGTTTATGAGTTTTCTTTTTATATATCTTGCCAATCTTATCTCTACGTGTTATTAGCTTAATTGTAGGAGCTGGTCTTCGTAATCAGATAATTTGCTTTATTTAGATGAATATAAACATGATTCTATATATGATGATTTGATTAGAACATATATATACTAATGAGTGATTTAGGGAATAGTAGATCAATTTAATTTATAATTTTTAAAATATAAACCTATCTGAAACAATATGCCAACAATCTAATATCATTTATATTATTTCCTAAATAAGTGGCTGATCAAAATCATTCCATATTGAGATTTATTTTTACTAAATAGATTTATTATCTAAAGCTATTTACTTATTGCTAATGGAAATTTATTATTTAATCCTAAGAGTTCTACTTACTTAAATAACATTGCCCAATTTTTTTATTCATTAGAAAGTATCTTTTCTTGTTAGATTTACTTAAAAATTGAATACCAATTGTTAACCCTAAAAATAAAATAAAGAAGACCATTCCTACTCGGAAAAACAATATATGGACAATACTATTGTCACGAGTACTTCCGATGAGATGTACCTATAAAGAAAACTCCTCGGAGGATTGCCCTATCTTTCGGTCACTGACCCGAAAAGGTTTATAAGAGCACCCGAGGAGAAACATAAGAGTCCTTTGGAAAGTCAAAACGGTGAATGAAAAACAGATATCAATACGGCATCGGAGAAAGAGCAAACCCCGATGGACCCGTATGACTCCGATATCCACCAAATGCGCCAAGAGGGACCAAGATGGACCCCGAGTCCTATGAACTTACAAGAAAACTTCCTTGCTGAACACTCCTTGGAAAAGACGACACTCGGACTTATCCGAGGACCCAATTTTGGAGAAAATCAAGAAATAAATACAAGAACATCCCGTGAATACAGTCCGAGAACTCTGGTGAAGAAATCTCACTTTCAGTAAAGCAAATGCAGCCCTCGGACACAAAATCACAGCCCTCGGAAGTTGTACCAAGTCCTCGGAGATCACATTTACACCCTTAGAGATCACTCCTGATTGTTGAAGAAAATACCCGAATCAAGAAGGAGAAATAAAAGCCCTCGGAAGAATAGCTCTATCAAAACAATCTACATCAGAGGCCCTCGGAGAAATCAGAAGACACAAAAGCTAATCCAGTCAGCGCCTAGTAGATAAGAGATAAACATTATCCTAATTTTCACACCTGTATTAATGTAACAACGACATCTGTCCTTACCAAAACGCATGCACAATGACACCTGCCCCTACCAAAGTATATATAAAGGGAGGTGATCAGTAGAAGAAGGACAAGCTGAAACAACTTAGCTTACTTACTACAAATTAACACTCAAATATTAGGAGAGGAGGAAATGTTCAGTGAATAAAGGAAGGGAATATTCTTGCAATTAATCTCATTATGTCCATCCATTATTGCCTCTGAATCACGGACAGGGCGTTCGAACCCAAAATAAATATCTTCCGTTAAATAGGGAATAATTCCTAACCCGTTAACAAAGTGGCGCCGTCTGTGGGAACGCCATAATATCTGTCCTCGAGAGAATTCAAGCAGATGTCAGCTAGGATGGACGATCTTTTCGAAAGTGACAACCTTCCTTTCTCGAACAGCGACTCAGAAGAAACTTTGTCCAATTACGAACTAGGTACTAGAGATTTTATTAATATTCCCCGATCTGTTTACGAAAGACTTATAAACGCTGCACGAACACCCCGGAGGGATGAACCTCTCGGACGCCCGTCCCCCGTGCTCTCCGGGAACGGTGGTTTCCCCTCGGAAGGAGATGCACCTCCGATGGCATGGAACCCAAATTGGAATCCTTGGCAACCAGCACCCCGACAAAGGCCTCGAAGGTATGTATGTCATGAAAGAACTCCCGTGAGGGGTCGGGAAGAAATTTCTCGCCCCTCGGAGTGTCGAGGAGAGGTGGAATATTCCTTGTGGGGAATGATGGATGATTTACGAAAAGAATTAGGTGATCTCAAGAAGACTATGGCTCCCGAGGAAGATCTTACATTCAAAACCTCTCATTTCATTCCTGAAATTGCTTCAGCTTCTATCCCCTCGGGGATGCGACCTGTTAATATCCCGCTATATACCGGAGAAGCTGATGGAAGGGACCCACAAGATCACGTCCATCAATACCTGGCAGGAATGGACCTCTCTTCCGCCCCTGATCATGTGTTATGTCGTGTATTCCCTGTTACCCTTGGAGGACGGGCCCAAGCTTGGTTTACTCATCTTCCACCTTGTTCCATCACGAGCTTTGACCGATTAGTTCATTTGTTTGTACGACAATTCGCCTGCAACCGAAGGTACCCTAAATCTGCTACACATCTTTTTACTATTAAACAGAAGAAGGATGAATCCCTGCGAGAGTATATAAAGTGTTTCACGGATGAAGCACTCGATGTTCTAAATGTTAGCCCGACCATTATGGCGGACATATTAACTCAGGGACTCCGAGCGGGGGATTTCTTTAGATACCTTATGGGAAATCGTATCACGGATATGAATGAGCTAATGCAAAAGGCAGAAGTACACATTTTAATGGAAGAGGCCGAGGGAACAAAGAAGCAGATGGAGCAGGAGGATAGTGAACACTTAGAGCGTGCCGAGAAAGAAGCAAAGGTCAAAGAAAAGAATAAGGAAGGAAAACCTCCTCAGCGCAAAGATGAAGGGGGAGTGGTTAAGAAATTCCTCCGACCTGTGCACTTACCCCCGATGACTGTTACTCCACCAGAAGTGCTCAACATAATGAGGGGTAGCAACGAGTTGCACTGGCCCAGACCGACTAAATTTCCTAACCGAGACAAGGACACTGGGAAATATTGTAAATATCATAAAACTTATGGGCACACTACGGAAGAATGTACTACTCTTCGTTTAGAAGTGCTTCGCCTACTGGAGATAGGGTATTTGAAGAACTACCTCAAGGAGAATAACCTCGAAGAGCCCAAGGCAAATGTTTGGAAGAGATCACGAAGGGAAGAGGAAGAGCAAGAAAGGGAAGAAAGGACGCCTAGTTGGAAATCACGAGAGAGGACCACTAGACGTCTCCGATCCCAAGAGAGAATTAAAGATCGTCGGCAAAATTCACGAGAGAAAACGACAGGGTATCAAAGTTTGCCTCCTCCACCTAACTCTTACAAAGACAACCCCCCAACAGGGAGAACGATCAATATGATTGAAGGGCGTGAAATTTCCATGACACCTCAGGGTAAAAATAAGAAATATTTGAAAGAAGCCTGACGAGCAGAACAAGGATTGTCTGTCTGCTCCATTCAAGGATTAAATCTGCCTAGCATCACGTTCGGGTCCGAGGATCTTATGGACGTAATATACTCTCACGAAGATCCATTGGTTATTTCTGCTGTCATCTACGGGTATGAAATCCAACGGATTCTTATAGATACGGGCAGCTCCGTGGATGTGCTCTTCTTACCTACTTATCTGGCTATGAGGTTGAAACAAGAAACGTTGGAAACTGCTGAGGTCCCGTTAGTAGGATTCTCAGGGGAAGCTTGTCAAACCCTCGGAACTGTTACCCTTCCGATGTCATGGGGGAAAGGAGCCCTTCGGAGAACTGAATCTATTAAGTTTTGGGTAGTGGAAGCCTCCTCACGAACGTATAATGTCATCTGTGGAAGACCCTCTATTCGGGCCTTTGAAGCTATCCCTTCTACTCTGCATCTTAAAGTGAAATTCCCCACTTCTTCGGGAATCGGAGAAGTCCGAGGAAGTCAGTCAAAAGCCCGAGAATGCTGCATGAATGCCATTCCCTCAGAAGAGGACGGACCCTCACTCGGAAATAACAAAAAGTGTAGAAACGAGGAAACACGGGTCCAACATGTGGAAGAATTAAAAATGGTGGAATTAGTAGAAGGAAGCCCCGAGAAAGTAATCAAAATGGGCACCCATATGGCTCCAATCGTAGAAGGTCAATTGATTTCTCTTCTCAAACAATTCCATCACCTCTTCGCATGGGAAGGGGGGCTGCCCGGACGAATCAGCAACAAGGTATGTCAACATTTCCTTAATGTAAAGCCTGGAGCTAAACCTGTCCAACAGAAAAAGAGGAAAATGGGCCCCGAGCGCAACAAGATCATCCGCTCGGAAATACAACGCCTTCTCCAATTGAAGCAAATACGAGAAGTTATCTACCCCGAGTGGTTGGCTAATGTCGTGCTAGTTCCCAAGCACGGAGGAAGATGGCGAATGTGTGTTGACTTTACTAACCTCAATGAAGCATGCCCCAAGGATTGTTATCCTTTACCGAGCATAGATCAGCTAGTTGATTCTACCGCAGGATGTGCGCTACTATCAACTTTAGATGGAGATCAAGGGTACAACCAAATCCCGATGGCGGCTATTGATCAAGATAAGACCAGCTTTATCACGGATGCAGGCACCTTTTGTTATCTAGTCATGCCCTTTGGACTAAAGAATGCTGGAGCTACCTATCAACGGTTAGTAAGCCTTATGTTTTCAGGACTTATTGGGAAGTCAGTAGAGGTTTACGTAGATGATACTGTAGTTAAAAGTAACACTGCTGAAGAACATCCCGAGGACCTACGGAAAGCGTTGGTCATTATGAACAACTTTGGCATGAAGGTTAACCCTCGGAAGTGTTCTTTTGGTATCCGAGGAGGAAAATTTTTGGGATTTATGGTTACGGAGAAGGGAATTGAAGTAAACCCCGAAAAAGCAGAAGCTATCATGGGGTTACCTACCCCGAGGACGGTAAAGGATGTCCAAAAGTTAACGGGAAGAATGGCCTCGTTGAGTCGATTTGTCTCCAAGTCCGCAGAAAAAGGGCTTCCCTTCTTCAAGATACTTCGAAATGTCAAGGAATTTCAGTGGACCCCCCAATGCGAGGAAGCTCTCGGAGAATTGAAAAGGTACATGTTGAAACCACCCTTGCTGGTAAAACCTGTACCCCAGGAAGAGTTGTTTCTGTACTTATCAGTCGGAGAAGAGGCTGTTAGTGCTGTCTTAGTTAAAGAACAAGACGGAGAACATCACCCGGTATATTACGTCAGCAAAACCCTCCTCGGAGCCGAAACCCGATATACCCTAACTGAGAAACTTGTTCTAACATTAGTTACTACGGCTCGTAAGCTACGTCCCTACTTTTTATCCCACCCAATTACCGTGCTTACTAAGCATCCCCTGAGGGCAATTCTTAATAAGCCAGAATCATCAGGAAGACTGATAAAATGGGCCGTAGAGCTTACTGAGTACGATATTTCCTATGCTCCGAGACCATCAATCAAAGCGCAAGTTCTGGCGGACTTTGTGACAGAGCTCACGGGCGTTGGATCCGAAGAAAATGAGCCACGATGGCACGTATATGTAGATGGATCCTCGGTGAGTACCCATGGGGGGGCCGGAATAGTTTTGGTAAATCAAGAAGGAGAGGAGGAAAGGCTCCATTTTGCAGTTAGAATAGATTATCCCCTCTCTAACAATGAAGCCGAGTATGAAGCTCTCCTTATCGGTATGAGGCTAGCAAGAGAAGGGGGAATGAAGAGAGTACTCCTCCATAGTGACTCCCAATTGATTGTCCAGCAAGTTAAAGGGTCATATGAGGCCAAAGAAGAAAGAATGCAAGAGTACCTCCAACTTGTCCGTCAAAGGTCCGAATGGTTTGAAGAGTATGATATAGTTCAAATTCCCCGAAAAGAAAACCAAGAGGCGGACGCTTTGTCCAAAATGGCTACACAAACAGCTGCAATATATACTCGGAAGATTACTCTACTGCATGTCAATGAATCTGAAAAGAGTGAAGGCCGAGAGGTGAACACCATTACAGATCCTTCATCTAGCTGGGTGACTCCTATCAAAGCCTATTTGCAGAATCCCGAGGGATACTCCTCGGACAAAAATATTCAGCGAATGATGTTCAGAAAAACCCTCCGATACTTCCTCAAAGACGGGATACTCTTCCGAAGGACATACTTATGCCCCCATGCTCGATGCCTCAATGAGGAGGAGGCCCAACTAGCCTTAGCAGAAACTCACGAAGGGGTATGTGGGAGCCATACTAGTGGCGAAAGCATGGTTGGACGCTTGATTCGACAAGGCTACTATTGGCCCACGATGGCCAAAGACAGCAAAAGCCATGCCGAAAGGTGTAAATCCTGCCAAGCATACGCCCCTCGGACCCATCAACCTACAGCTCCTTGGGAACCCCATTTGACCCCTTGCCCATTCTCCAAGTGGGGTATTGATATACTGGGACCTCTTATTCCCGATGCCGGTCAAAAGAAATTTCTATTAGTAGCCGTTGACTACTTCACCAAATGGGTGGAAGCGGAACCCCTGGCTAGAGTAACCGCAGGGGCCGTCATCAATTTTCTTTGGAGGAGTATTATTTGTCGCTTTGGTGTCCCTCGGAGCCTGGTAAGTGACAACGGTTTGCAGTTTACTGACCAAGGATTACAAAAATGGTGCGATCATTGGGAGATAAAACATCGCTTTGCCTCCGTGGGATACCCTCAAGCAAATGGCCAAGTAGAAAGAACCAACAGAACCCTCTTGAAGAACATGAAGGCCCGGCTTGATTGGCATAAAGCTAAGTGGGTTGAGGAGATACCCGGGATATTGTGGGCCTATCGGACCATGCAAAGTGTTGCTACGGGCGAAACCCCTTTTAGTCTATCCTATGGGTGTGAAGCTGTTTTGCCCTCGGAGGTCTCCATAGAAAGCTGGCGAGTCAAGGAATACGAGGAAGTGGCCAATGGCTCAAACTTAGCCCTTGCCCTTGATCTTCTCGAAGAAAAAAGGACCCGAGTAGCCCTCCGAATGGAAGAATACAAGGCTCGGATGTCACGATATTACAATGCCAAGGTAAAACCCCGAACCTTTCAAGTTGGAGATTTAGTGATGAAACGAGCAGGGGCCTCTAAGAATGTGGGTAAACTAGATCCACGATGGGAAGGACCCTACAAGATAGTGGAAATTGTAGGACCTGCGACTTATCGGCTTGCCAATTCCGAGGAAGCAATACTTCGCAACACGTGGAACGCAAGCAACCTTAGAAAGTATTATGCTTAATGTAATAGTTATACATGAATAAAAAGAGTGTTCATATACGAGGGGATATAGTACAAAAGAAAGTAGAATTGTCCGACAAAATGATGGCTCTATATATGAGACATCAGGACAATCCGATAACACTAAAAACCCTCCTTATTATGAA
Organism: Linaria vulgaris; assembly: GCA_948329865.1. Lineage (NCBI taxonomy): Eukaryota > Viridiplantae > Streptophyta > Magnoliopsida > Lamiales > Plantaginaceae > Linaria > Linaria vulgaris. The sequence goes on from OX415251.1 coordinate 66,459,958, forward strand.
CTAAACTCATTTATAAGCTAAGTCCCTCCCATAGGACGTTTTCCCTCTCGGATAAGTCTTCGACGTTGTTCCTCGGAAAGGGAGACTGGGTCATCAAAGAACACAGTTCCGATCACAAAATCTCTAGTAGGTGAAGGAGGAAACTCCTCGGAGACTTGACGAAGGTTAAGCTCAGGAAGGAGCAAGCCCGAGGGGAACTCTGGTAAAGCTTGTACGGCATCTTGGCACAACTTATAGCCTATGTGCACCAAGTCACGCATCTCACCCCGGAGAGACTCACGAAGATTGGAGGGGCCCACCACCTCCAACACAGCTTGGACTCGGGCCATGACCACCTCTATCGCATGAGAACGAGTTATCCCTAACATCTGCTGACTCAAGGCGTCTCTTTCCAGCGTAGCCTGTGATAACTGCTCCTCCGAGAACCGCATTTTTCCATGTAACTCCTCAATTCTCCGCCCTAAGTTCAAGACGCGTGCTTTTTCAAGCACTAATTGGCGTTCCAATTCCCACGCCTTATCTTTTTCGAATTGTAACACCTGGATGTGAGTCTCCTGAGCGGATTCATGAACTTCCTTCAAATGGGCTATCTCCACTTGAGTCTCCTGAGCTGTGATACTACGGAACTCATGTGAAAATCCGTTTGAGAAAGAGTTGCTATCAGATCTGACGATCCAGAAGGAATTATATAACTGACTGGGGGGGCTGCCACAGGTTCCTCCTCCTCTGAGGAAATTTCAACCATTGCCTCACTCAGGAAGGGAGGGGAATCACCAACCTTCGTCCCCCCGGGAATACCATGCAATGCCCTCCCCAAGAAAATGTCAGTAGAAGACCCGAGAGAAAAGGCTCCCATCTCCGCTCCTGCAAAAGATGTCAGTAGGAGAACGGTCCGAGGACACCAATAAAGGTTGCATGCTAGAAAATGATTAGTAGAACTTACGAAAATGAAAATTACTGTGAAGAGGACGAGAAGTAGGAGTGCATCCTTCCACCCCCTCTTGTAAACCTGCCAAAACCAGAGCCTCGGGGAAATCCAATAGCCCAGATATGTCAAGAGAACCAGAGAAAAGTCCCGAGTGAAGCAATATCTCCCTCACTTGCCCTCATGTTTCGGTGTTGGGTGCGATATACCCCAGACCCCATCGGATGGGTACACCCCATGATCTGGCTGACTGGCCTCTCGGACGGACAAAGAAAAATCTCCGCCTCCAATCCCCTCTACTAGAGTGGGAACTGGATACACGAGTGAAGATATCTTCCTTGTCCCGATAGGTCAAGCTAAAAAAGGGAGTCCCCTCTGAGCAAGGTTGAAGGGTAAATATTGTCCCCACCCGATAGGGGGACATGGGAAGGTTTAAAAGCTCACTACGAAGGATGTACCCTACCAGATGGCTATAAGAACTTGGTGTTAACTGACTCGGACACACCTGCCAATACCGAAAAAGTATTTGGAAAAAGGGGTGAAAAAACATCCGCAACCCGCAACGCATCTGTTCGACGTAAACGGTCATGTAACCCGAGGGGGGTGCGTAAGCCCTTTGGCCTGAGGAAGGCACTATTATATCATAATCTTCTAACTCTAAGTTATAACCAGTGAAAAGAGATCTTACCGAGTTCTCACATTCTGCACTCATAGTGGATCCTACACGTCCTCTACCTATCAATCTTGATGGATTAAGAGGAATCAAATCGAACTCCGAAGACTCATCTGCCAAAGGATACGGCTCCCTACTCATGAATATCTCCCTGATATGATTAACTCTACGTGAATTTGTAGATGGAGTCCTACGAGCCACTCCAAGAGAGGAACTAGCACCAAGTGTTGTTTGATTCTCGGATGGATTGTCCCTCGGAGGAACCCTTGATGATCCAGAAGGACCCCGAGTTGTATCCCGAGAAGAACCGCAAGATGAAGTCGAACCACATCTTCTATAATAAGGAGGCATCATCGTATCAAGTAAGTATTATGAATAAACTTGAAAGAAAATCAAAGACTAATAAGGATTAGGAGATAAGTGCATAATTGATAAAGATCCTACGTGCATATATACTCTTTAAATCAGAGTTAAAAGTAGAAGTTTAAACTCTTATTATGTTAACTAAGAGACACGTGTTGAAAAACTTTTTGGTTAAGAAGGACACGTATCCTATTTAACCATGCAAAACAACACCTCCTACTTAGGAAGTTTACTTAGTCAGCAACTTTTTGAGAATTATCATTATCCATGCTAATTGAAATTTAACTATATAAACAAAAAGTAGAAAAAGGGAAATTGAACAAAAATATTTATTTAAGCCGAAGAGCCCTCGGAAGGGATAATAAATACGAAGAACGTTTATTTTAAAAACAAAAAATTACAAAGATAAAATTAAGCCCCCGTGGAAGGAGGGAGGGAAGAAGTTGTCTCCTCGAGGGAAGTACCCAATGGAGCAAGACGAGAAATTGGGGAAAATACTCCCCCGGAACCACTAGCTCTCGGACTCGGACTTGTGGCAGAGCGCATCGGAGACGGTGTTGGAGAATCCTTGGAAGATAGCAAACCCCCAAACCTCCCCACAAAGTACTTGCAATCATCGGGAGTCGGCCTCTTCAGCTTACGAAGGTCAAAAGATTTTGAGAAATCAACCTCCGACCTTATCAGAGACTTAGCCAACCTAGCACACTCCAGATAACCCCATAAAAGGTGGCCTGTCAACAGCTCGTGAGAAGACGTCTCGGGTACTCCTGCTTGCTGTCGTGAAATCTCCCGCTGAGCGAATTGAACGGCTGCATCCACCTTAGCTTGCACGTCCTCGGGAGATAGAAAGTTTACCAACTTTTCTTCAGCTGACTCAGCCCTATCAGTAGCTTGGCCCAATGTCTCCTGAAGAACTCTCTCTCTCTCATTCCCGTCCGCTACTGCCTTCTCGAGAGCCGCAATACGAGCAGAGAAGACCTCCTCGGACTCCTTCCTTTCCTTCTCCAGAAGAGTTATCTTAGCCGCTACAACCTTCTCGGACGCCTCCATCTTTTTATAAGCGGACTCGGCAGCGTTTAAGTTACCTTGCAAATCCGCCCTCGCCTTCTCTGATTCATTAAGAGCAAATTCGTAGTCGGAAATCTTGGTTTGAAGAATATCCTCCCTAGTTTGGCTCTCTTTATCTCGGACTAAGAGAGGTGCCAATTGCGCTCGGAGTACTTCTAGCTCTTCTTTGTCTTTCCGACCGTGCTTTTCAACGGCAGTGACCGCCTCTCGAGTCTTTCCAATCTGCGGAAAATCAACACTAAAGAATTTAACAGAGGTATATTATATAATTTCAGAGGATTAATTTAGAGAAGCTTACCATGAGTCCCAGCCAGTTAAGACTGGTGTACAAAAATTGGTACCCCTCGGCGGGTGTTGAACTAGAGGAGGCGAAAAATCGGAGGATATCTTGATAAGCTTCCCCCACTGACCGAGATGAAAATTGCCCCTCGAATCTACTAGGAGGAATAGGCTCCTGGAATGTATGACCCCTCGGAGACAAAGTCACCGGAACATGCCCCCTCGGAGGAGTCATATCCTTTACGGGAGTCATCACTTCTGAATTTGTAAATATGGCCGGTGAACCACCCACTGTGGTGGAGGGGCTAGTCTTTCCTAGCAATGATTGCAGAATCCCTTCCTTCACATCTCGGTCCTCTGAAGAAGGATCAAACTCCCCTTGGGTGTCTTCGGAGTCCCCTCGTAAACCTTCTTGCTCGGGAATGTTGAATTGGGCCAGAAACTCTTCCTCTACAAAAGGTACAAACTGACAGTGAGAAAAAGAATGAAACTAGAAAAAATTATGCAAAGAGAACAGATAAGGAATACTCACCATATAATGAAGGTTCTTCTACCATCGGAGCTTTTCCCTTATCCATAGCTACTACATCAAAAGGAAGAATGTCAACACATTATCAAATGTCACAAGTAAGGTATGAAAATCCTATTAAAATTTCATAGAAACTCACCACGAGGAGCGGATTCGGAAATTATCGGAGGCTGAGGAGAAGGACCCTCGGAAGATAAGTCTATTACTTCAGTAATCTTCCGAGCAGATTCTTCCTCGGTAACACTCGGAAAGATCCCCTCCTCGGAAACTCTCGGAGAACTCCCTATATCAGATCCGGAAACGGGCAAATCTCCTGTACTAGACTTGGAAACTGGCACTAAAGCCCAAGAAGAGGAGGGAGCTACTTGGCGCAAGGGAATAGCGCTCCTGATAACCCCTGTCATATCCATGCATAGAAGAGAATGATCCTCGTGAAATCCACCCTTCTCTGAACCCATATGCCTACTCTCGGGAGCATTAACCTCCTCCTCCTCGTGATCGCCCTCCTCTGGTATCTCCAAGACACCACTAGGAGTAGGCTCCCTCGGACTCGACTGCAGATAGTAGTTCGCCATGACATCCCCTGCATCATCCCATCAGTAACATGTATAAGCACAATTTACCACTGTGCTCGGAAAGAGAATAAAAGAATAAAAGAACGAATAAAGAGACTTACGAAAGAGACTCCTCGCAACGGGAGACAGTGACAAGGGCCTCTCCACGGCGTCATCGGTGAAAACTACGTGGTGAAGCCCAGAGGTCTCGTATAACATCGTGAAATCCTCCGACTCCATCAATTTATGCTGGGAAATTATCGGAGATAAAACTGCATCCTGGTCCAAGGCATGCACGGGAGTAGTGCCCTCTCGCCAATCGAAAGGCACATCCCATTCACCATTAACAGGTCCCACGAAGAAGTATCTGTTCTTCCAGACGCTATGTGAGGTAATAGCAGCACCCAAGATCCTCTTCGTGGAATCACCCGAGTTGTCCCGGTGACGAACATTGTAAAAAGGATATCCCCCGGGCGACACCGCCACATCAAAAATGGAAAGGAAATGAGTCACCGAGCACTCCAGTCCATTCACGTGACACCAAAAGACATAAATACAAATGGCGGCAAACCCATTCGGCACCATCTGACTTGGGCTGATATTACAAGTTTTAAAGAGCTCACAGAAAAAGGGGGACATAAACGAGCGCCACCCATACTTCACATGAGCAAAAAATACTGTTAACATACCCGGAGGAGGATAGCACGCCCTCTCATCCTTCGTCGGGATTCGGAAGACCATATTCTTCTGGAGGACTCCGGTTGAGGTAAACAGATCCGCTACCTGCTTACGAGTAGCAATATTCCTCATCTTTTCCACCTTAGCAAAAGTCCGAAGAGGTGGTTCCTTTGATTTGGGAACCCTAGCTTTTTTCGAGGAAGTAGCACCACCCTCAGCAGCAGCAGCAATTTCTCCCTTACGTTTGCGAGTAATAACTCCCACCGGAATACCCTTCGCACTCGTAGAAGTGTCAATCGGAGCAGTAACCCCCGAGGAGGTAACAGCAGCTACAGGATTCACATTGGCAGAAGAAGCCATGGATATAAAAAGAGGAAAGTTTTTTTTACTAGAACTGAGAATTGCGAGAGAATAAGAGAAGAAATTTGTAACTCTGAGAGAGAATTATCGCGAAATACACTTGTGTGAATGAAGAAAAGGAAGAGCAACAGTACCCTATTTATAACCTAAAATTACAACGGTCAGATGCCCATAAAGACGTGGCATTTACTCGTGGCTCCACGTAACTGTTGCCTGCTCACGCCACGCCGTCCAGATTCTGCCCGTTGCCAACGGTAAGATACTTCAAATCCCCAAGCTGGTCAAACGGCAGTCCACAACCTGCTCTCCCGAGATCTTCGCCTGCTTAATGACAATACCCTAGGGGTATTCAGGTAAAATCACTTGCAAAACTCTAAATATACGTATTTATCTCTTGAACAAATATCAAAAAAGGAAAAAAATAAATATAGGGACACTAAGCAAAAAATAACCCCTCACCTCACTGAGGACGATGATTTAAAATTCCGCTTGTCTCTACGAGGACAATCGAAATTTGGGGGGGCTAGTGTTAACCCTAAAAATAAAATAAAGAAGATCATTCCTACTCGGAAAAACAATATATGGACAATACTATTGTCACGAGTACTTCCGATGAGATGTACCTATAAAGAAAACTCCTCGGAGGATTGCCCTATCTTTCGGTCACTGACCCGAAAAGGTTTATAAGAGCACCCGAGGAGAAACATAAGAGTCCTTTGGAAAGTCAAAACGGTGAATGAAAAACAGAAATCAATACGGCATCGGAGAAAGAGCAAACCCCGATGGACCCGTATGACTCCGATATCCACCAAATGCGCCAAGAGGGACCAAGATGGACCCCGAGTCCTATGAACTTACAAGAAAACTTCCTTGCTGAACACTCCTTGGAAAAGACGACACTCGGACTTATCCGAGGACCCAATTTTGGAGAAAATCAAGAAATAAATACAAGAACATCCCGTGAATACAGTCCGAGAACTCTGGTGAAGAAATCTCACTTTCAGTAAAGCAAATGCAGCCCTCGGACACAAAATCACAGCCCTCGGAAGTTGTACCAAGTCCTCGGAGATCACATTTACACCCTTAGAGATCACTCCTGATTGTTGAAGAAAATACCCGAATCAAGAAGGAGAAATAAAAGCCCTCGGAAGAATAGCTCTATCAAAACAATCTACATCAGAAGCCCTCGGAGAAATCAGAAGACACAAAAGCTAATCCAGTCAGCGCCTAGTAGATAAGAGATAAACATTATCCTAATTTTCACACCTGTATTAATGTAACAACGACATCTGTCCTTACCAAAACGCATGCACAATGACACCTGCCCCTACCAAAGTATATATAAAGGGAGGTGATCAGTAGAAGAAGGACAAGCTGAAACAACTTAGCTTACTTACTACAAATTAACACTCAAATATTAGGAGAGGAGGAAATGTTCAGTGAATAAAGGAAGGGAATATTCTTGCAATTAATCTCATTATGTCCATCCATTATTGCCTCTGAATCACGGACAGGGCGTTCGAACCCAAAATAAATATCTTCCGTTAAATAGGGAATAATTCCTAACCCGTTAACACCAATATTTGATAGAATAGAAAATTAGAAATGATAGATAAGTCTACAAGTCCTAAGTCGTGAAAACATGAAAAAAGAAAATGAATAATCATTTTGAATGATAGATTTTTTATTGTTTTTAGGGTAGATACAATTATATTTGTTAAAAGATTACTACGTACACATTATAAAGATCAACTGAAAATCTAATATGATAACATATATTTCAGAATACAAAAGATTTATCAATCAGATAGTTGATAAATCACGTGAACATGTCATCTAATAAAGATTTTAAACAAATAATTTATTTGCAGCACAAGCAAGAAGTGATTAAATAATAAAGAAAGTAATAAGAAGAAATTGAAGGCACGATTGTTCAACCCAAAGAAGATTTAAACCTTTATATCTTTTTGTCTTTCTTTTCTCTCTATTGAACCATTTACATCTTTTTTATTTATAATTCGTTCGTGAAAATTCTTGAATTCCTGAAATATACATAGGTTTTCTTTTTAAATTATCTTTGCAATAATTTGTATTTATGATTGTCGTACATAGTTAGAAAATCAAATGCATGTAGCGAATTAACATACTTATACATGGAAAAGTATATAAAAGTTGTAAGATATGTAAGACACAAGCAAAAAAAAATAAAAAATTATATGTGGTTCTTAGAAATAGGTGATTTCAATTGTTACAATTATAAAATATATCCAATATTTCAATATTTCATTCGGTGTGATGTGATGGAAAGAAAAATTAATGTGAAAAGTATACATCAATGTACATTGGGAGGAGTGTAGCCTATATTTTAGAAAAGTGTACCTAAACAATTGTTTTGATCAAAAAACACTCTTACGCGTTTGTTTAGTTTTTTAAAAACACGTTTTTAAATTTCGTAAAAAGCCACAATTTTCAATATTTTTCAGGTTTTTCACCCACAAAAAGCTATCCAAACAAGGCTAAATCATTGACAAAATTCCATCTCACCTCCATATGTTCCAAAATCATAAGAATTTGTGCAATCGAAACACCAAAATAAATTAATAGACTACAAGTCTATTTCAACTCACCTCTCTCCAACCCAAACTAGCCCTTAGCCAACTATGAATTACCATCAATTAAAGCGAATTACTGTGTGCAATCTATTGAGGGTTAATAGTTTATAGTCCATATTGTCAGCAACAAAAGTATCATATCATTGTGGTGGCCGATGATAATTAATTAGAGTAGATGAATATAGTCATGGATAAAATAAATTATTAATCAAAACAACAAAACAATTTCCCTAGAATTTCTTTGGGGTATTTTTATCTACCTCCCCTGAGGTTGAGTTATTTGACAAACACCCCCTAAAGTTTGGCACTTTGTTAAATACTCACTTCTGTTAGTTGACCATATAGTCAATAATTAAATGTAAGGGTAATAAAGTAATTTAATATTATTTTTTTTTGTATTATATATTTTTGTTAAAGTGTTTATAATTTCTTATATCAATGAACATTTATAATTATAACGATTTCTAGTTTAATGTGAATTTAAATTATACAACATACATGAAATTGATGCCTTTTTATTTAAAATCTTTAACATTTGATTTAGAATTTTATTTTAAAAAATTTCACTTTAAAAATAAAATATATGTTGTTTCTTGTATTATAACTAGAATTAATTTGCAAATTTTGAAAATAAATCAAGCTATAACTAGAATTGTGTTATAATTCAATTTTATATGTGGACAACACATATGGCAAAATACACGCTAAATTGTTTGAACCGCGTTCGGCGATCCGATGAGAATATTTTGTCGAATGTTTGAAAAGTAATGATTTATTTTTTCTTGTAGCGCAAAAAGATAAACAACAAAAACTAGATTTCTATATTAGACCGAACATAAAATAAAATTTATATTATCTGATGATATCTATATTAATCACGAGGTATTTTTATTGCAATTATCTATACTTTACTTTTATAAATATTACAATCTTACTATATTGTCGATGGTATTATCTCCATACCAATTGTGTTTTTTTTTGTATAGACGTCATTATAGGCAAATTTTATTTTATATCCGCCACAATATCAAAGGTTATTTTTTGCCCTTTATCTTTTTACGCTAAACAACAAAAAAAAAACAAAAAAGAACCCATTGCCTTTCAAAAAATTCATTGCTTTTTATCCTTTATTTAGAGTGTTTTAGGTCCTACGTGGTGTCCACATGTAAAAATTGAGCTATAACACAATTTTAGTTATAACTTGATTTTATTTAAAAAAAATTGCAAATCACTTATAGTTAAAATACAAGAAACAACATATAGTTTTACGAGTAAAATTTTAAAAATAAAATTGTAAATCAATTTTTAAAATTTTTAAATAAAGATGCATCAATTTCATGTATGTTGTATAATTTAAATTCGAATTAGACTAGAAATCGTCATAATTACAAATATTTATTAATATAAAAAATATCAAATACTTTAAAAATAACAAAAAGATAATATAAAAAAAATATTAAATTACTTTATTACCCATAAGAAAGACATTTAACAAAGTATCAAACCTCAAACAGATATTGGTCAAACCTCAAGAGAGGTAGTATCCCATTTCTTTCGGACATTCAACCTAAGGAGGCTAACAAAACCAATAATTAATTAAATAGACCCCTATACGACATAGCTGGGACATTCAAATCCCTGAGGATGCTATCAAAACCAATAAGAAGAATAATTAACTTTTGTAAGACAATGACACGCAACCTAAGAAGCCTAAACCAGCCTAACCTTTCTTTCTTGGTAGAGAAATCAAACTGACCAAAAATGTGAAAGGGCTAACTCAGATTCTTCAATTTTTATTTTTATATAACAAACTCGCGCTAGCTACCCGTTATTGATATATATATATATATATATATATATATATATATATATATATATATCAGGAAGATTGGCCCGTGCAGTTTTAAATAATTAATGTAATTTCATCTTTTAATAATATTAACTAAATTTTATTGATAAATATTTGTATAAGTACTTTATTTTGAATGATAGAATATAAATATTAATATTTTCAATGTTTATTTTCAAAGTACAAAATGTAATTTTATCTGAACACTTTAATACATCGGAATGTCCCGTTTGTGACCAAATTTTTATACCAAAAGATTATTAATATATTATAATAATCGTTGAATTTTTCCAAAAATAGTTTTTGAAAAATCTAGATTCGATATCTACAACAGTAGCAATTTTTATTGTTTGATAAAAATAACCAGTGTGATATGACATTGAAAGAAACATGAACTGTCAATTATGTGCACCAAAAGCATTTAATCAACAAGACAAAAATTCTAAATAAGGGTAAGTGTTGCCTCAATACTTAAGATTAAGGTTAGTTGACCTCTTGTATGCTATTCCAATATTTAGTAAAGTACGAATTCTTTGTTGTCGAACTGTGAGGGGAAAAAAAGCTAAGAAATGCTCTTCTATGAAGGACAACCGCAAATATAATCATACACTTAATTTATTTTCACAACTTTAGTCTGCTAACAATTTTCTTTTTCTTATTCATTGCATTTGTGACGTTCATTGTCGATCAATATTTGTGATTTCTTTTATTTTCACTTCAATTTCTTCTAAAAGCCACGCGCCGCCAATTCCTCAAAAAAGTATATTTAACATTGACATATAAGTATACATTTTATAATTTATACCTAAAACTTGAGAAACCAAGCCCTGGTCGTATATATTTCTTAAAAAACAAGAAATAAAGAAATTTTTTCCACGTCACTTACTGTTAGACTTGGTGAATTTTTAATTTAAGTCCACATATTTGACCTCGTTTTAAATTTTACCAACTAACTTGTCACGTGACGATTTTAGTCTACACCTATCATCTTAATAAATTTTAGGCCAACATCGCTACATGTCGCCACGTACAAGTAAGTAATATGTGGCACCATGGCCATCATTTTTTTTAAAGACATTTTCTTTCCTTTTTTTTTGAAAAAAAAAACACCTATTTTTCTTTTTGAATTAAAAAAATTATGATGTAGTTCGATGCGGGAACCGCATCGAACAATACATGTTCGATGCTCTCGTACGAAATGGGCCTTACTGCTGGGCCAGCCCAAATTCAGACTTGGGCCTATCTTAAATTCTCCCCATCACATAGTCCCCCCAGTTTGGGAGACGGTGGCGATGAGAGAGCGGTTTCCAAACTTAAAAGGTCTTGCGTGATGCTGATTGTCGACGGTAAATTTTGAGCGCGACGAAATCCTGCCGTTTCATGCAGTAAAGAACAACATAGAATTTATGAATTGGATGCGGGCACATTGAACAATGGCAGTTCGACGCGTTATGATGCAGACATCGAATTGGATGAATTCGATACGAGCGCATCGAATGAAATCTGTTCGATGCAGTCGTGACAGTTGGCGGTGTATGGGCCTATATAAGGGCCCAATTTCCACCTCATTGTTATTTTCTTTTCTAAAGGAGTTTTTTTAGCCACTCTCCAGACCGCATCAAATGGTGCATGTTCGACACTCGCAACATCGAATCGCCACGATAGTCAATTTGAGTATATAATTAACAAATTTTTAGATAACTTTACAATTTAAACTTTTTATGTAGGTATTAGTATGGTATCGATTAAATTTATTATGAATCAAACCCGCAATTCTAATAAATTGGGGCACACTATATGAACCATAAAGGAATCACGTTGATTCTCGTGCACATGAATCCTCTGCCTTTATTTATTTCGATTGAGAAATAAATCTTCATTTAGGTGCATGTGCTTCATGTCGTCGTTCCGTATGACCTCCACACATGTCTTCTTCGGTTTCCCACGAGCTTTAGCATTACATTCTAAGTCAGATCTCAAACGCATCTTATCAGTGCGTATATGGATCTTCATTTAATAAACGGGTCCTATAAGTGTGTACTGTAGAACTCACGAGGCAAAACTGAAATAATAAAAAACTGAAAGGATTGTTCCAAAATTTAATACGGACCACCACCTTATTATGTGTTAATCGATTTTATCTGAAGCGAGTCCCAATTATTTAATACGCGCGAGCACACAAGTTATTAGTTACTGCAAAACTAAAAAGAATATAATATCTATACTTTCACGATAAAACTGAAAGAATTTGAAAATAAAAGAACCATTTAATAATTCACATTAAGGCCCATAAATAAATAAACTAAGATTTTTGGGCGAATTTGAAAGATAAAAAATTAAAGCACCATTTGACAATTTACATTGGGCCCACGAGTGCACAATGTAAAACATTTGAGGCAATATCAAAAGAAATAAAAAATTAAACGAACTGTGCTATAATTTACAACGGACCCCGACACAATTAACTGTAAAAAGAATTTATATTTAGCGAGTCCCAATCGATTAATACATGCGAGACCACAAAGTATTTATTACTGTAAAACAAAACATAATAGTTGAACTTCTAGGGACAAAACCGGTAGCAAAAGTTAAGGCCTGCAGCCTGGATCCATTCTTATATAATAGTAGAAGATTGTGCGAATCTGAACAACTAACTTGCTCGAGCCCCCAAATATTGCAATGGGAAAATCGTTCCATACAATAAAATTATGGATTTTTTGTGTAATTTAAAAGTTTTAGGTGTATTCGGAGAATTCACAATATTTTGTTGGGCCCTTTCAAAATTTATAACCTGTGGAGTTTTGTAAAAATTATAACTTTTGATGAACATTTTAAAGTATTTAGGCATCTTTCGAGAATTCCCGATATTTTGTGGAGTTGTTTAAAAAATTAAATGTGTAGGGGCCCTTATGCAATATTTGGGATAAAATAACTAATATTTATTTATTTGTTTTTTCTTTGTCTCTTTTCTTCTCGGTCAAAACCTGCTTTTTCTTCTCAGTCAAAACTTGCGGCTTTTTGTTTTTTACAAATTAAGGGTGAGAAGTAAATTGTGAAGAAAAGGAGGGTAAAATGGACCAAAAAAAGTGAACCGGGAATTTTTTTTCGATTCTTATAGTATAGTTAGAAGATAGATATATATATATATATATATATATATATATACACACACACTTTTATCTTAAGGAAGTTCGGTTTTATGCTTACTCTGTGGCCCTAAACTTTTTATACAATATAGTATTAAAAAACTAAAAGACAAAACTTTTTATCCAATAGAAAATTCTGAGCACGATAATACTATATAAATATTATTTAACATTAGGAGTTTTCTAATAATGTCCTAATTACTAAACATAATGTCTAACTACATCGCCCTGCCATGTTCACATAATGAAAAGGGTCCAAATGATTACGGTGAATCTTCCTAACTAACTTTAGCAAAACATTATCAATTCAATTATGGACCTAATAATAGTTTTAGAGTTGGATTATTTTTACATTAAATGCGCAAAGGACAAATTCGAGTCTTCACCAGCTCATATATATCATCATCATCATTCATGAGTAATGGGTGTCCATTACGGCATTACCATAATAATAATCATTAGATAAACCACCAAGATAATATTAACAAAGTTGATAAATACTTCCTTAATTAATCTCTTTATTACAACACACACACACACCCCCAAAACCCAACAAACATGCTACACACATAAAAAGTTTCTCACTTCTTTTAATTCCTTTTAATTAATTTATACATCCGTCCTCCGCCTATGTCGGATCTTCCATTTTTATTAATAAAATAAATAATAATTTACAAACCCCTTCCCCCAATACCGAAAGCACAGAAAGAAAAGAGACTCTCTCTCCCTCCAAAAAAAAAAAAAAAAGAAACCCAAACAGTAAAGGAAGACAGGTCATAATGTTTGCATTATAAACCGTAAAGACGAAATCTTTTCATGCCCCAAATTAAGATGCATATTCATATTTGGTATTGAAATTGATATAAAGGGGAGGGGGTTTATTTTGTTTTATTTTATTTTATTTTTATTAATGGGAAATGTAACGTCAAATGTGGCGGCAAAGTTTGCGTTTTTTCCACCGGAGCCGGCAACGTACGATGTATTCAGAGAAGGGTTTGAAGGGCCGTTGGTAATGAGCGGTTTAAGGGCCGACAAAAATGTGGACGTACATTTGTTGGACACCAAAGGTGGTAATAAAATCGTGGCGACCTTCTGGAAACATCCAACCGCGAGGTTTACCGTATTGTATTCTCATGGAAATGCTGCTGATTTGGGGCAGATGATGCAGCTCTTTATGGAGCTCAGAGCTCATCTTCGCCTCAATATTATGAGGTTACTCATTTTTATTTATGTATTGAATTTATAACATGTAATTTGTGCTTCATTCTGTACATGTTTTCATTGTTGAAGGCATTTCTAAATCTATTACCAATAATTATATTAGTTAGCAGCGTTACTCTCAATCTTCTTAATGACATTATTATATTTATTCTCTTTTGACTAAACTGCAGCTATGATTATTCAGGATATGGAGCATCCACTGGTAAGGTGAGGAAAGTACTCTAATGTATTATTTATTTCCCTGCTTGCTTCGTGTTCGTACATATATATGTTGGATTCCATATTGAAGTTTTATCAAGTTATTATTTTTACTCCTTAATTACAGCCTTCAGAGTTCAACACATACTATGACATTGAGGCTGTCTATGAATGTCTCAAGAGTGTCTACGGAATGAAGCAAGAAGATGTTATTTTGTACGGCCAATCCGTTGGGAGTGGTCCTACGTTACATCTTGCTTCTCGCTTGCCAAGGTTGAGAGCTGTTGTTCTTCATAGCGCAATCCTTTCAGGCATACGAGTTTTGTATAATGTTAAGGTGACATTCTGGTTCGACATTTTCAAAGTGAGTATCTGTATTTCAAACTTCATACTATTTTTAGCCGCTTCTACTTTCTAAGATGATCCGTGATTGAAAATCTATGTTTCTTCTTTTCAGAACATAGACAAGATTCAGAAAGTTAGCTGCCCGGTTTTAGTGATACATGTAAGTAAGAAGTCTTTCTTTGTTATCTCTTCCCTATATATATATATATATATTGAAGATGTGGTATTTCCCTCAAAGCTTTTTAGCAGACAAAATGGTAATTCTGTTTCACTCAGTTTATGTCTTTGTATGAATTTGATTGTTCTCGTGTATACGGTTGAAGAGGGAAACGAAATAATGGCATGATGGAGAGACTCAAAACACATTTGTGGGGTTTATTTGAACAAACCACTTTAATAATCATTAGGTTCTCTATTAAGGAGAAGATTACAGGATCATCATGTTAAATAATTTACACCACAAAGTTGTCCACTTGTGATAAGTCGAGGGACTCTATTTGATCAGTGATGTCTTCCATACCATTTGAATGTTTAACTTTTTGTCTACCACTGTTTGTGTGTATCTGAACTAACGAGTGCTTTACGCACTCAGCTTCGCGGCTTTTGAATTTTGTGAAAATATGCCCGGAATAATCTTCCATATTATTTCATAAAGTTTCAGGACTGAAAAATTATCTATATGCATTACATTTTTTCTCTTGAAAATTTGTTCACAACTCATCAATTATACCATCATCCATTGTGTTGCTTTGTAACTGAATATAATAGATCCGTGTGTCTTGAGTGTAAATGTGTGGAGATAAGGAAATTTACTACTCCATGGGTCATGAATATTAAAGTAAAACACCACATTGTGTTTTTTTCTCTATACTGAGCGTATTTTCTCATCCTATATAACACGTTAAATAACCTCAATGCTATGGATCTTCGGCAGGGTACAAATGATGATATTGTTGACTTGGCTCATGGCAAGCGACTATGGGAACTTTCAAAGGAGAAATACGATCCATTGTGGGTTCAAGGTGGAGGACACTGCAACCTCGAAACATTTCCGGAGTACATTAAACACTTGAGAAAATTTGTAAAAGCAATGGAAAAGCTCTCTATCTCAAAACGAGTCAAGCCCCACCTCGGTCCTGCACCAAGCATAACAGAATCTAGAAACCACAAATGCTTGAGATTTGGAAAACTGTAGATAGTTTTCCTTTTCTTTACTTTTTAGGGAAATTCAGCGTAGTAACGATCAAAGCGATGTGCCAATGAAGAGAAAGTTCGAAAACACAGAAGAATGAGGTTAATTATAGTCTATTCACACGAATAGGCCGTCTGTTTCAGAGAGAATTTGAGTTATAACTTGACTTGTGTATGCACTCATATATATACTAGAATGTCAAGATTAGCTTTACTATCAAAGAAAAAAATGAAAAATATTAGCCTTACATGTTACTCGATGTTGTTAACATTGTAAGGATGTAATACTTTAACAATGCCATGTAAAAGTCCCATGTTATAATGTTCGATCTTTGTGTAGTTGCCTATGTTAATACAACTTTGTATTCCATCATTTGCTTTTCTAGCTTTATTTTGATATGCTGTGGTCTGGAAGCTAAGTTCAGTAAGTATGAACAATGCGTGTTCTTATACCTCAAATGAATATTTGATATAATCTCCCATAAGAATCTAGGAAAAGACGATGACCAAAAAGTTTCAATTATTTGAACACATAAACATAAAGAATTACACAAACTACCTTTGGACTAATTTTAGGGATATCCCCAATCATGTTTAAAGAATTACTGACACATTTGTACAAAAAAGTTTAAACTTGATTAGACAACCTAAAAACTTTAAATCAAAAACGAAATATTCAATAATTCATTTGCACTTTCAAACTATACTTTGTTTTATTTTTCTGTCTTTTTATAAGGCTTTCTTTCTATTATCAAGTTCTTATGCAAAATAAATAAAAAGCATGAAATTACATTATATGAGGGGTTACCAAACTATGGTACACAAGGTTGCACGGATACGGATACGGATACGTGGATACGATTTTTTTTAAAATTTACAAGATACGATACGTGTAGGATACTTCAAATATTTAATATTAATAAATAATAATGATATAAATATATAACTAAAAAAAGTCAAATGATATATTATATCATATGTAATCACTTGCAAAATTAATTTAAACACAATTAAAAAAATATAGACATATATAAAAGATTCCTAATAGCCATAGGCAATTCATATAAGCTCAAAAACTCAAAATACTAACGGTTAAATGTTAAATACATTAAACATGGTCAACAACAAAAGTTTAAAGAGTTTAAAGATGAATTAGACATGTAGACCATCCATTTGCAAATTTCGCACCCCTCATTCTTTTTGTCTTTTTTTTTTTTGTTTTAGTCAAAATGATGAAGGTAACACGGCTTTCCAAGTATATTTTGATGAAAATTGCAATTTAGTATTTTAATTGTAAGTTTATTATGTTAGACAACTATATATTTGAGAAAATTATAAATTGGCCCCGATATTCGTATCCATATTTTTAATTAATTTTAATTCAGGATACTCCATTTGGCGTATCGGATACGTATCCCGCGCGTATCCGACGCGTATCCGTGTTCGATACGTATCCGGAGCTTGACCGAGCACTTTTTTGAGTATCCGTGCATCCTAGAATTCGTACATCAACATTCAAGAAAACGTACTAACTTTAAAACAAAAATCGACCACAAGGGGATTTGTATAAATTTTTCAAACATGAGAGGTGTTCATGTAACTACTCAATACCTAATAGGTAGCTTTTTTTCATTGTGTTCAGTCACTACGCTCTATGTTCCAGTTAATATCATCTCTACCTCTCTCGCGATTTTATGATGAGTCGTGAATGTCTTAATCTACATCATTTTGTCCAAACAAATGTACCTCTATGCTAATTCATTGAGTTTATCGATAGTTTGTAGTTTCTGATTGATTAATGTGGCTGTAAACGCCTACGGTGCACTGCCTTACGAATGATATAGTTTCTCAAATCGGACTAATTATTTTTGAGGTGTTTTGAGCGTTCATTTATAAACCCAAGAACGAGAGAAACTCAAGTGGTGGATCACCCGACATGCGCCTTCCGTGTCACACCTTCTTTTGGCAGACGACACTTTGTTGTTTTGCAAAGCGAATGAGGAGTCGGCGGCTAGCATAAGGGGTATTATGGAGCGGTTTGAGGCAGCCTCAGGACAAAATATTAATCTTGAAAAATCCGTGGTGGTCTTCAGCGAGAATGCGGAGGAGGCGACTAGGATTGAGTTGGGAAATATGTTGGGGGTTGCGGTGACGGATCGCCATGAGAAGTATCTTGAGTTACCATCAATGGAAGGATTGCGCTGTCAGTGAGGTTAAATGAGGGAACTTTCCGAATATACTAAGGAACGAATTTGGAAGATGGCACAAGGTTATAAGGGAAAAACATTTTCTGGTGCTGAGAGAGAAGTATTAGTGAAGGCGCTCTTGCAATTAATACCAACTTTTGTTATGAGCTATTTTCGATTACCTGATACGCTGATAAGGGAGATTGAGTCAATTATCAACAACTATTGGTGGAGCAATGATGTGCAAAATAAAATTCACTGGGTGGTGTGGGAGAAGATGTGTCGGCGAAAAAAAGAATGGGGCTTGATTTCTGTGATTCAAAGGTGTTTAACATGCGCTTCTCGCGAAGCAGGCATGGCGCATCCTATATGATCTGAGCAGTTTGGTGAGTCTGACTTACAAAGCCAAGTACTTTCCTAATCGTAACTTATTAGAGGAACGGCTTGGTGCAACACCATCGTTTTCATGGCGGTGTATTTGGCAGGCGATTCTAGTAATTAAGAGGGGTTTGCGTTGGTGTGTGGGCAATGGAGAAACGATTTTTGCTTGGTATGATGGTTGGTTGCCTCGACCAGTGACGTTCCGGGCGATTACACCATTTAATATGAGGCACTGTTCATAATGGTAAGTGATTTAATTGATCCCGATACCGGATGGTGCCGCGTTGAATTGATTCGATCCTTTTCTTAGGAGGTGGATGCTAAATTAATTCTTTCGATTCTTTTGATGGGGTTGGATAATAGTGATTGTAGAATTCGGCACTTTGAGAAGAAATAAATATTCACGGTAAGAAGCACATACCATATTATCATGTCATATGTTTTATCGAAAAAATCTAGGGAGGTGATAACAAGCTCAGAACCCCATGCGACGTGGTTGAAATTTAGAGGGTGGAGTGCACGAATAAATTAAGAAAATTTTATGGCAAAGTTGCATGGATATCCTTCCTACGAGATGGAAGTTGTCGAGGCATTGTATTTGTATGGAGACTCATTGCGTTGTTTGTAACGAGGGAGAGGAAATGGTCTAACATTGTCTTTTTGATTGTCATATGGCGCGTCAAGTCTGGACAATGACGAATATTCTGATCACAAATTAGATTAAGGCGCAAGAATCAATCGCAGACTGGTTTTTGAGGATTTCTAAGACTGAGTCAAAGATAACGGTGAGTCTTATGGGCGCTATCTGATGGGCTTTATGGGGAAATTAGAACAATATATTGGTTGGGAAGTCGCGTATACTGGATGAAAAAGTGACGTTTCCGCAAGTCTTTGCTATGAACTGGTTGGAGTACAATGGAAGGGGTGCGCAGTCAGTGAGGATAAATGAGGGGAATGGTTGGATGCCACAGTTGGGTGAAACTATAAAGATAAATTTGGACAGGGCTAGGTTCGTTAACGAGGAGGCGATTGGTTTAGGCGCGGTTGCACATGATGGGTATGGAGATATGCTTGCATGGAGGCATAGGAGGTTAATTGATTTGATTGAGCCGTTCGGAATTGAGGCGCTTGCGGCGTTATGTGCGGTAAAATTTGCAATAGATAAGGGATGGAAAAAATTGTTTTTGAAGGTGATTGTTTAAACATTATTCACGACGACATTATCCATGGTACGAACAAGGAGGCACGTTTACACTAATGTCCTTAATGATATTTGGCACTTTTTTAAAGATCAATGCGGGTTTTGTCATAAGATGGGTGGGATGTAATTCTAATGTCGTGGCTCATGAGTTAGCGTGTAATGCTTTTGAGGATGCGAATGGGTTCGAGTGAGGTATTTTTGTTTTTAATCTGGAGTTTTTTGAGTTGATTGTTGGATGCGGTATTGGTTTTTCTGTATTGACATTAGACGAGCTCAGATGTTTGTCGAGTCGTCTGCTCTTTATTTCATGATATGAGATTTCAGTTTCAAAATAAAATAAAATATGTATAACTCAGTGAAGATCTTTTTCTCTTTTGAATTTATAATCCAATCTAAATTTTATTTCATGATATGAAATCTCAGTTTCAAAATAAAATAAAATATGTATAACTCAGTGAAGATCTTTATCTCTTTTGAATTTATAATCCAATCTAAATCTATTTACACGCGGTTTGTTTTGAAAAATAAAAGAGAGCAGAAAATTAAGCTAAATCTAGATGCAGAATCTCAACATAACACACAACTCATGCATTAACTATGAGTACTTATTATCAAGGAAAAATTACACAAACTACCCTTGAAGTATGGGGTAATTACACAAACTACCCCTCATATTTGGAAAATTACACAAACTACCCTTATGGCCGATTTCTCGTATAAAAGTTATTAACTTTTGTTGAGTGTAAATTCATCATTCTCATTTATTTTGCACCAGAAATAAGAAACAAATTAAAATAACTCAGAAAATAAGCATTCATTTCTTTTTAAAAGACAAAAAAATCAAAAATAAATAATATCTTTAAAATAAAAGTAAATTTTATGCGGGCTTTAGTCTCTACTATGATTTCAAGTTGTACAGTTGTGTTAGTAATTTTTATGTTTTTTTGACATAAGGGTAGTTTGTGTAATTTCCCAAATATAAGGGGTGGTTTGTGTAATTACCCCATACTTGAGGGATAGTTTGTGTAATTCTCCCTATTATCAAATATAATATAGTATACTAATCCACTCGATCGTTCATGGGTTTATGCGAGCAAGACAGTGCTGAAAAAAGTAAAAAAAAAAAAACTAATATTGGTTGTTTTATGAAGAAAGAAAAGAAATTTTCGAGATCTTATATGAATCTAAAAACATTTTCTTGGTTTATGAAAGAGAGATTATTTCTTTTGATTGGTGTGTTCACAGTTCAGAAAGAGAATCTGTGTGATTTGATATGAGAGAATGTTTCTTTTTATTGGTGGATCTAAATTAAAGTTGAATCACGAAGGAAAAATTAGAGAACAATGAAAATATTGCTCCCAGATTTGCTTTGGATATATCAATTCTCTCTCTCTCTCTCTCTCTCTCGCTTTTCTTTAATGTTAAATTAATGGGTACTACATCACATTTATTTTATTAGGTCAATCCATTTTTCACAAATCAATGTACCCAAAAGTTGTAAATCTAAAAAGTGTAATTTGAATTTTTAAAAAAATGTTTATTAATTTATGGGAGATTTGAATTTTTTACCCACTAATAACTTAGGATTTTAGTGTTTGCCCATTATAGATGTACTGGGTCAAAAAATGCTCGGTTGTCGGCAAGATTGCCATTAAGATAAAGAGCGCGTGTCCGTCTAACGTGGTACAACACATGGCCATGCAACACAGAAGAGAGAATTATAAGGCTTATCTTACATTTTTATCTTAAAATATCTAATAAATTTAAATGTAATGCTTAATATTACCTTTAAGATATGTAAAAAAATTAGGGGAAAAACTCGCTCACCCGCGCGATCCGCTCATACCCGTCCGCACTCACCCACACCCTCCATGATTTTATTTTTTGTACATATAGGTGGATCGATTTTGTGTCAACCCACTCAATATCGGCCGGGTGGTGGGTTTACCTTGTCATCCGCCCGCCACCCGCACATTTGTTTATTATAAGACTTCTAAGCTACATATCAAAGTAGATTTACAAGAAAGAATGATTTATTTAGTGTGAATTGTTATTTTTCGTCAATTTGAGATGAATAAGTAAAAACATAATGATAATAAACATTAAACCATCAACTTACGAACTTAAGAGATGAAAATTACTATGTGTTAATGAGAGTGTTGTTTTATAATTTATGCTTAATATATCGTGTTAAATCTTTTATACTTGAATGCTAATTGTAAATATCAATGTAAATATTAATTTTTCGATATATATTAGTAAATCAATGTGTAATATTATAAATATAGAAGTAAAATACATGTATTTCTTATGGTATTGATTATATATATTTGATAGTGTTATAACTCGTCACCCGCCCGCCAACCAGCTCTACCCGGCTAAACCGCCACCCGCATGGTTTTGAAATTAAAATAACCAGCACGGTTGAAGAAATTGGTAACCCGCATAAGTGGGCATGGTGTATTTTTTTGTTGCAACCCGCAAATATTCACCCGCGTACACCCCTAAAATAATCTTGAATGATTAATATAATATATTCTCCTCATTTTAAAAATATAATTAGTTTTATTATATATCTCAGTTTTTTATAATTTTATCTTAATTTTTTAATAAATATATATTTAATACTAATTATTACCTTAAATGTTAAACACAAATATATTAAAATGATACATATTTTTCTCATTCAAAAGATACCCCCCCCTCCCCACCCACCCTCTCCCAGCAAAACCACCACTGCGACCACTACAAAAATCAAGAAGGTGCTACAAAAGGAGATGAAGCTTTCTCAATATTAGGAGCTCTGATTTGACCCCGTAAAGCCCCCAACCCATCACCACAATCACTTTCAAAAAGCCCCCACCTAAGCCGCCTATCGAGGCGTTCTCCTATAATTCGACGAAGTTTAGTGTGATAATGATGTACGACAGAGGATCTAGATTTGGGTTTCGATGGTGGGTGTAGGAATGGCCGAAGGAGATGAAGTTTCCTTTTTTATTCATTAGTTTTTGAAAATTAAAATCGATTAAATTGAGATTATACAATACGTTTTTTATGATTTAGATAATATATCATAATTAAATATATCTTTAAACTAAAAAAATGCACAAAGTTTTTAGTTTTTTTTGTTTGTTTGTTTAAAGAAATATGTGTTTTAGATTTATAGCAACCTCTATTTCGCATTTGCAAAGTGGTTCGGTAGTATGGTTGATCTGATACGGTGTATGGTTTGGCATGCAAAGTATTTAAAAATTATCTTTGAGAATCTTAATTTGCTCGAAATTGCATTTTCGCAAAACCCATATTTTAGTTTAAATCATTTATCAGTGTGCTCTTTTAAGTTATTTGCACTGAACCGCACTAATATTTTTTGAGTTATTAAAAATAATTTTCATGTTTTCATTCTAAATTCACCCGTAGCAAGTCTAGAGCTTACATTAGTTGGGATATGCCTAGTCGTATTACACTATGAGGTGTAATTGATATTTGAGATCATAGTGTTTACAAATTGATTTTTGAGTATTACCTTTCGGTCTGCAATTATTTTCAGTTAGCTGCAACCCTCAAAAGATGATCAACATGTACTGAGATGGGCGTTGTAACGGTGTGTTTTAAGCAGGACACGATGCTTGATTGGGGCATTACAAGTGAAGAACATTTAAAGATCTTGTCATGTGTCAACCATTTATATTAGCAAACAATCTTGAAAATTAAATCATTAATATCTAAAGGTTCGTTGTGGTCACTTAAATAAAAAGACAGATCGTATCGTATTCACAAGTTCAAGTTATAAGCATGACACATGTTTATCAGAAAAGGAACAAGAGGAGCTCAGGTTCTTGTGTGTTGGAGAGGGAACAAAAGTAACCTTAATCATTGCATAAAGTTGTTAAAAGTTGATGAATACAATAAAAGCACAGCCACATATATATAGCTTGCAAAAAGAACTTTACACATAGGAAAGAGAAAAGATACAAGGAATATTCTCGTAACTACCAACAAGGATCAACTAAAGCAAATCAACACTTTTTTTCTTGTTGTGCAAGTATCTCTTCATTTCCAGATTCTTCATGCTCTTCTTGTCATGTTTCTTCATGCAATGCAATCCCATTGCTTCTTCATGCAATGCAATCCCATTGCTGATGTAACTCTGATACTCCCCCTCAAGATGGAAATGCATATCATAAACTCCAATCTTGTTAAGAAGTTGCTTGAACTATTTCACTCCAAGTCTCTTTGTAAAGATGTCTGCTAATTGGTTTCCAGTACTAACATGAATTAACTAGAACAAACCTTGCTGTATTCTTTCTCTAACCACATGGAAATCTATCTCAATGTGTTTTGTTCTCTCATGAAACACATGATTAGATGCTATATTAATGGCAGCTTTATTATCACAGAATAGCAGACCTGGTTGTTCATGCTTGCAACCTAAACCATTCAAGAGATTCTTAAGCCAAACCATTTCACAAACTACTAAAGCCATTGCTCTATATTCTGCTTCAGCAGAAGATCTAGAAACAGTTTGTTGCTTCTTGGACTTCCAAGAGATCAGCGCATCACCAAGGAATATGCAGAAACATGTGACAGATTTCCTTGTGTCCACACATGAAGCCCAATCAGCATCACAATACCCCTTCATGTGCATAATATTATTTGCTTGGAAACAAGAGTCCTTGTCCTGGTGCTGATCTAAGATATCTGACAACTCTGAGTGCATCATCCATGTGTGATTTGAGGGGATTAGCTATGAATTGACTCAGAGTCTGAACACTGTAGGAAATATCTGGTCTAGTGACAACAAGGTACAAAAGTCTTCATATTGACCTCATATACTCAGTGGGATTCTCTAATATATCTTCCTCTTCATGCTTTAGTTTCAGGTTCTGGTCAATGGGGAAACCAACAGATCTTCCTCCCAATAATCCACAATCATTTATGATGGCAAGAGTATATTGTCTCTGATTCATAGATATCCAGATTTGTTCCTAGCTACTTCTATTCCAATGAAGTACTTGAGTGGTCCAAAATCCTTGAGCTTGAAGTTCTTCTTCAATTAGCCTTTCAATTTGTCAAGTTCTGCAGAAACATTCCCGCCAATGATAATATCATCCACATATATGAGGATAACATTGATTGAAGTAGGAGTTGAGTGTTTGATAAATAAAGAATGATCTGCAGAAGATTGTTTGTAACCTTCATTGACAACAACTAAAGTCATCTTGTGGTTCCACTATCTAGAGGCATGTTTCAATCTATACAAGGATTTATGAAGCTTACAGACTTGCTCCCCATCAGTAGCAAGCCCATGAGGTGATGTCATATAGAACTCCTCCTCTAAATCACCATAGACGAAAGCATTATTCACATCAAACTGAAAGATGAGCCAGTCATGCACTGCTGCAAAAGCCAAGTGACATCTCACAGTTGTGATTTTTTGCTACTGGAGAAAAGGTCTCAAAATAATCATAGCCTTCAAGCTAACTGTAGCCCTTTGCCACTAGTCTATCCTTATAGCGTTCAACCTCCCAATTTGAAGTGAACTTGACCTTGTAAACCCATTTACAACCTATAGTTGTCTTACCAGGAGGCAAAGTTGTGAGGGACCAAGTGCCATTGTGATGAAGAGCAGTAATTTCAGCAGACATTGCATCTCTCCACAAGGGGCTCAAATTTGATTCATTAAAAGAACTAGGCTCATGATGAGAGGTAACATATAGAGCATAGTGTAAATGAGCTGAGGGGAATCTACTGAAAGAGAGATTAATGCTCAAATAAGGAGAAGTACCTTGTGGAGAAGACAACTCAGTAGGAGAGACTGGAACAGCTGAAGCAGCAGCAAGCCTGCACTAATATTCATTTAAGTAAGGTGGTGTTCTCCCAACTCTAGAGGAAAGCAACATAAGAAGAGTGAGTAAGGAGAGCAGGGGGATCAATGAGAGGTGGTGATGGTAAAGTTGAAAGAGGTGAAGGATAATTATGATGAGCTGTCTCTGGGGTAGGAGAGCTATGTTTAGTAAGAGGATCACTGTCAAATTCAGTGGGACATGGTGGAGGAACGGGAGAATCAAAAGAGTGAGAAGGGACATGAGAGTTGAAAGGGAAAGTGGATTCATGGAATACCACATCTCTGGAGATGAAGACTCTTTTAGAAATCAAATCATTGAGCTTGTACCCCTTAATGTGAGGAGGGTAACCAATAAAGATCCACTGAGCAGCTCTGGTAGAGAATTTATGTGTTAGATGAGGCAGAGTGGATTGCTCATGGTGAAGCTTAGGGTTCACGTGGAAGAGATAGTACGGACAATAGACAATGAGATCAGAATCTCACAGCTCTGATACCATATTAGAAAAGGAACAAGAGGAGCTCATGTTCTTGTGTGTTGGAGAGGGAACAATAGTAACCTTAATCATTGCATAAAGTTGTTAAAAGTTAATGAATAAAGTGAAAGTACAGCTACATATATATAGCTTGCAAAAATAACTTTACACATAGGAAAGAGAAAAGATATAAGGAATATTCTCCTAACTACCAACAAGGATCAACTAAAGCAAATCAACACTTTTTCCTTGTTGTGCAGGTATCTCTTCATTTCCAGATTCTTCATGCTCTTCTTATCCTGCTTTTTCATGCAATGCAGTCCCATTATTGATGTAACTCTGATAATATCTATTGCTTATTGCCACATATCGGATGCTGTGAGCACCCAAAACACGGACGAAAGAGTGAAATGTCCTATATAAGCTCAACGCAAGGCAATATAAAAGCAATAAAACTTTACCGACCAAAAAAACATAAGTGATGGGTGTATTTTACGAAGGCCCAATAATACATTTGGGCCGGTCCAATGGACGAACAGAAAGAATTCGATCCTGGCCCAAACACTGGAAGATCGAAAGGAAGGAATTTGACCTATACAAGGAAGATCGAATGAGTATGACTCGACCTTCCCTCGTCAACTATTACTGGGGCCCGTGGGACGAGGTCTATAAATATCCCATCTTCTGACATCAACGGATAGATTCATGACCATCGAGCAATTACTCAAAATCGAACTTGACGACTCAGTCCTTAGCAATTCGATCGATCAATTCGATCTGCATGGATTCGACCTAACCCCATTCGACTTTACCTAAATCGAGGTCATAAGATTTGACTTACATCTAATTCGAAGCTTATCACTTTCGAAGAGGTGCCATTCGATCTAAAGGCAATTTCGAGACTCATCTCTATCGAGTATCGAATATGTGTGATGCAATCTTCACTAGATTAATTATATTTCTATTTGTATTGCCTAGTCAGCTTGTATTAGGTGTTCCGAATCAAGTTAGTTCGTTTTCTATATTCGATTAGCATTATTTTGGCATTAGTCAGGTTTGGTCTCTCTCCCAACCTCGCTGGGAACTGCGCCCTAAAGAAATATATTGCTAGCAGATTACGCGGTAATCGATCTACCCTTCCCGTACAACGCGGTTTTGGGAAGACCAGCACTCAGCGCCTTTCGAACATTGCCATCGACCTACCAAATGGTCAATTTTCCGACCCCTGCAGGAATGGGCGAAGTTATAGCAGATCACATGAACGTTTGGCTATGTTATGTGGCATCGATTAGGTTGCCGCCGCAGGAGGAGCTGGAAGCGCTAAACGCTCTGGGTCCCATGCAGATGGAGAATATTGATTGTGTCGCTCTTTTCTCGATTTTGCAAATATTTAGATTTCTACACATTTTGAATAAGCTTTCATTCGTCCTATCTACCGTCGTGAGCATAAGGGGCAGCTATGTACTAACTTCAAACAGGAACACTGAAGGCTTGAGTCCCGAAGACCCCCTAGGGAAACATATGCCACTTAGCATTAAGTTGAGCTCTAACCAATTACATATTAAAATTCTATCTCCACTGGGGATACTTTTGACTTGAATGCTTAAAACATTGTTCTAACAAATGCAGAAAAAGCGAAACCATGCATTGCAAAGTTATTTGCATGAAACTGATGATATGCAGGACCTAAAGGGGACCCGCGAAGATGAAGAAAGGGATATGCACTCAGCCAAAAACGGCAAGTGCTAACTGTAAATCCCAACAAAGATGAAGAAATGGATGGACACTCTGCCTAAAACGGCAAGTTCTAACCGTAAATCCCAACAAAGATGAAGAAAGGGACGAACACTCTGACTAAAATGGTAAATGCTAACCGTAATTTCCAACGAAGATGAAGAAAGGGACGAACACCCTGCCTAAAACGGCAAGTGCTAACCATAAATCCCAACGAATATGAAGAAAAGGACAGACACTATGCCTAAAACGGCAAGTGCTAACCGTAAATCCCAACGAAAATGAAGAAAAAGACGGACACTCTACCTCAAAACACAAGTGCTAACCTTAAATCCCAACGAAGATGAAGAAAGGGATGGACACTGTGCTTAAAACGGCAAGTGCTCATCGTAAATCCCAACAAAGATGAAGAAAGGGACAGAGACTCTGCCTAAAACGGCAAGTGCTAATCGTAAATTCCACAAGATGAAGAAAAAGGGCGAACACTTCACCTAAAATGGCAAGTGCTAACCCAGAATCCTACAAAGATGAAAAGAAGGGATAGGCATTACGCCTAAAACGGCAAATGCCAACCAAAAACCCCGTAGAGACAAATGTTGCCAGGAGTAGTGCGAACACGATAAAGAGCCTCGAAATAACGAAGGGAAAATGAGGCTAAATAAGCCACTGATGCCAAAGAATGTTTGCAAAATGGTGCAAATAGTACTGACAAAATAACAAATAGAGTAGTCATGAAGTGCAATTAAATAAGTAGTTCAAACGAATGCAAAAATAAAGCAGCAAATATCCGACGAAAAGTAGAGTTCAAAGAAATTAAATTGTTCAAAGCAACAGGGCGACGCAACGCCAAAACATACATACAAATTGTTAAGAAAAACATAAATTTAAACCAAGACCCTTAGGTCTCTGCATCGTCTTCATCCTCTGAAGAAGGATAGGCGGCAGGCATGGGGGTAGATGGAGACGTTCCCCAATAAATCAAGGTCTCATTTTCAAGTAAGGTGGCAAACTCGTCCACAACAACATGCGTATCCTTAACAGCTAATGGCAGAGGCTCACGGTTAGGACCCAGCGATAAATCCAACTATTGTGGGTTAAACCCACCACGCAGGTAGCGTGTGTTGTGAATTTGCTGCACTGTTAGAACCTAAGCTTTCTTAGCATCGCAAACTCCTCGTCGGACATTGATCTCTTGAAAAGTGTTGCTCCGTAGAAATTCTTCTGCAATCTCCACTCGCTGTTGCGCGGTAAGAAGCTATTCAAATAACAAAACTAATTTAACAAGCAGGAAAAGCAAGACCATGTATAGAACAGACAAAAGCAACAATGAGGATTACTTGGCTCAAGCCGCGGGCATATCCGACCTGTGACTTTCTCAGCCTCGAGCTCCTTCTCCAGCTCTGCGACTCGCAATTCCAGTGCAATCTTACTACTCCGCATGTTATTCACCTGTACCAGAAGCCGTTCAACGGTCTTCTGCGCGAGTTTCACAGCTTCCTTAACTCCGCTCGCCCGGTTGGCACAATCCCTAGCATACTGCAAGACTTTCTTCTTTTCAGATACAATGACCTTCAACGCATCAGGATCACTATCACGGAGCTCCGCTCGCAGGAGTTCAAGCCTATTCATCCTCTCCTCATGGGCTTGCTTCAAGCCTTGGATCATGGTATCCACGACGCCACCACTCTAGAAAGGAACAAATAAAAACCTGAGAAAACTGAATATGGATCATGACAACGATATGAAATTAAAAAATTATATTACCGCGCTGATTAGATGGAGCGCCAACCGCTCCGCTCTCTTTCTTTCTTCTGCCTATGTCGGTAAAGACACTGCAAGGTTAGAAAGAACCACCTTCAATGCATTTATGACCTCCTCCTCAAAATGCTCATATTCCACGACATGCACACGAGAGCCTTGGCTAGGTTCAGCACTAGCATTTACCCTAGCTGGGGGGACTGACCCGCCAGCAGGTATGGGACCAGTTGTGCGTGGTGCAGTGGGTATAACACTTCCTGTCTGAGAACGAGTTTGAGGAGCTCTCCTTCTTTTCGTTGGTGTGGCTATTTCTGTTCGTTCTGCTGCCTCATCATCATCGGCAGCCGGCACATCAAAGCCCTCTGTTTGACTAAAATCAGTCGGAGGAGGTGAGTTATTTGACCTCCACCAAGCAAATCCTCGAAAGGATCACGCGGTGCGACGGCACCAGCGGACGCCACAGATTCGCCTGTCGTTTTCTTTCCCTTAGCCTTCCTTGTCTTAGAGGGAGGAACATGAATATGGATTGTTGTGTGGGAACCCTCGGCATTCGCGGCCTAGACTTGACTCATGCAAGCATGGCAGTTCATGATGAATGCTCCTGAAAGAAAGAATACCGAACGTTACTGATATATCAAAATTAAAACAAAAGTCACGAGCAATAGCAAATAAAAAGATATATACCGAGAGTATATCTCCCCGCATAGGGAGCAGGGGACAACCCCACAAGTGACAAAACATGGCTTTTAACAAGCTCTCTTATATTAAATTGGTGATTAGTTATTAGATTCGCTCTAAACTGTTCACCTCATCTAAGAAAACCCACCCCGCGCGGAATTGCAATTTTCGGAACATCCACCTAGTCCCGTCGATACACGAAAAACTCCTCCTCAAGACTTTCTTTGACATAAAAATACTGTTTCTTCCTATCTTTACCATAGCAAGAAAACTCACCCCTCAAAAACTTATGGTGCGTCACCGCCTTTATGTGATAGAATCCTATCCTTTTTTTGCAAACCTCAAATAAGGCCCAAAACTCATTAGGCCCGTATGGCACCCGTAAGCCCTTCATGGCGATAATAAAGCCGACTATATACCCGATCGAATTCGACGTTAGCTGGCTCGGCACCAACCCAATAGACGTTAAAATTCATCTAACCTCGGCTGGCATGGGAAACTGTAACCCATTAGCCAACTACCCAATGAAGTCAGTGAAATAACAGGTGTCGCGATATGCACACGCTGATCTGGACGCGGAATAACTATTTTTTAGTTAATGCCTATATTATACGTTTCACGAAAAACGGGTCGGCTATGCTGTAAGCGTGACACATAATCGGTATACGCCATTCCCACAACCTAGTTATCATTCGTCAAAGTACTCATCAATAAATTCATTTTCCTCACCTGCCTCGCTATCGACACGATTATCCTCTATAGGTGGCAAAGGCGCACCATCTGCCCCAGGTTGCGGTGCTGGCTGCTCCTCATCACCCTCCACCTCATATGCCTCAAAATCGAGCCCTTCTATATCAATAGCCTCATAAGCATCCTCTTCGACCAAATTCGCACCAGTGGGATCAACTCTAGGACCCATTACCGAATTAACAGAGTCAGAGCTCGAGGTACTACTCGACTCACTCCTAGACGAAGACTCAGAACTCACCATTTCGAGCGACACAAATTGAAATAAAAATAAAAAGAAAGAAAAGCTCACTACGAATGTACTTCACCCTCGATACTTACGACAACTACGTGATACACAAAAACCAAGAATAAGCTAGAACGTAATTAACAAAAAGCAATAAAAGCAAACAATCCACTACCTTGATTTAAATCGCAAATCACCAAATCAGCTGCAGAATAACACTGCATAAAATAAGAAACATAAGGCAAGTTAGAAACGAGAAAAACTAGCTCTTCAAGAAAATTTTGGAAAATTGTTTCTAAGGCATTAGATTGAACGGCCTAACGTTCAATACAATGAGCATAGAATAACATGTGTTCGATACAAAGAGTATCGAACCGGGCTCGTTGGATGCTTCTTCCATTTCAGCGAGAGTTCTCCAAAGGCGCAAATGAGTTGATCAACCCTTCCTCACCCTTATATAGAGGGAGGGCGGCCCATAAGGCCCATCAAAGAGTAAATCGAATCGAACGAATACGATTTAAGCATAATATCAAATTGCGTTCCATTCGATTGATGGCAAAAATAAAATAAAAAAAATACAATCGAACTGTTTGCTATTCGATTGAGTACCTAAAATCAAAACTGACTCCATTTGATTGAGGATGATAATACAAACTTTATTTTTCAAGCAATTTTTTAACTCGAATTCATAATATTCGACGTTTTTTTCTATCAAATACTCACAGTACGAATGCTTTAGAATCTGGTATTTAATGATCTGGTCACCGGATACACGACAAAAATTTGGGACCCACACTTTCAAATCCTGGATCCCAATTGGGGGGAGTATTTTCAACAATCGAATACATACAAATATATGATGCCTAATGAAGATAACGCAAACTTTAAAGTTTGGTACCCACTCTCTGACCAAGATCGACTCCCAAACTGGGGGGACTATATGATGGGGGTATTTTAGGAAGGCCCAATAATACATTTGGGTCGGCCCAATGGAGAATCGAACATAAGGAATTCGATCCTAGCCCAGACATTGGAAGATCGAACGGAAGAAATTCAACCTATACAAGGAAGATCGAATGGATATGATTCGACCTTCCCTCGTCAACTACCACTGGAGCCTACGGAATGTGGTCTATAATCAACATGACCGCCGAACAACTACTCAACATCGAACTTGGCGATTCGATCCTCAGCAATTCGACCTATCAATTCGATCTATACGGATTCGACCTAACCCCATTCGACTTTACCTAAATCGAGGTCATCTGATTCAACTTACATCCAATTCGAGGCTCAACACTTTCGAAGAGGAGACATTCGATCTAACGGCAAATTCGAGACTCGTCTCCATCGAATATGTGTGATGCGATCTTCACTAGATTAATTATATTTATATTTGGTATTGCCTAGTCAGCTTGTATTAGGTGTTTCGAATCAACCTAGTCTGTTTTCTATATTCGATTAGCATTATTTTGGAATTAGTCAGGCCCAGTGTAACGTTTCTAAGGTGTATTGTCACCCAGACGAAATAAGATCAAAATAATAAGTATTGATCTTTATTCGTCTTAGTTCTTAAAATTAAAATGTAAGTATTATTAGCAACGCTCAAAATTGGGAAAAGAATGTTTTGAACATTATAATTGATAACTACATATGTATGACACTCATAAACTGCTTATCAATATGCGAAGTGTCAAAATTTCATTCCAGTAATAATTATATCAGTAAGTAAAGTAATAATTCCCAACATTGGGGGTGATGAGGTTCTCGTCTCCAACATGTAATGAATGGAGTACAAGAAGAAAATAAACTATGAAAGAAAATAGGGGTCCTAATCTAACTCTAATACTGCAAAGTTCATCAGAATGCATGTGCTATATCTACAATTTACGATGATTGAATGTTTGTAGTATTAGTACAAAGAGGTGGATTTTGTTTCCCAATGGTAGTTGGTTTGACGTTAGCGCACTTTGTGGTGGTAGGTCCGAGCTTCCCATTGTATGTAAGATCGATTTCATGAACCTCCACGTTTTCACATGGATTTGATCTGCTGCAAATCAGTGAAACTGCCTCTGGGGTAAACGATGTTCCCCTTACATTGTTGATAACGATGTCGGTAATCTTTATATGTGATGGATCCTGAAGTAACAAACATCGAGTACTATATATGGCACATTAAATTAAGCATTAAAATGGAAATTTGATGAAGCATAATTAATTACCTTTAGGTTGCATTTGTTATACGGACAATATTCTTGATCAATAATGATAGGATTACTGACATTGTCCATGATAAGATCCTCGAAACGCAAATCCTTAATCTGCAAATGTGCTGGAGCAGAGGGCCAGGTTTTGACCCTAACACCGTTGCTTGTGCCAATAAATGTACAGTTCTTGACGTATATTCCCACAACATCTTTTTCCGCAACATTGTTACCGAGGCTTCCAACACTGATGCCGTGTCCAGGTCCACAAGTAACGTTTTGGATGTGGAGTTGGTTCATCTCATCTCCTATTGAGATGCAATCGTCTCCTGTTTGTATGACAGAATCTGTGACGTTTATCATCGAGCAACGCCCTATATGGATGCCGTCGGTGTTTGGGCTATCACCCGGTGCAGATATGGTGAACCGTTGAAACGTAACATTGGTACTAGAAATGCAATTCACGTGGAAGTTTTTGCTGTCTTTGGTTGTCACGTCGTGAATGTATGTGTTGTTGATGAAATTCAAGCTCAAGTTCTGACAAATTCACAATCAATTAAGTACGAGTTTCAATCAATAAAAAATATATCGTCATCAAGTTTAAAATGCACTTATTTAGTGTGCAACTTTGCTATTAATTTACAGTCATTTCGGAGAATGTTTTTGAAAGAAAAAAAAGAACACACTCTTGTTTATAAAATGGCCAAGTTTTTATTGCCAACTAAAGAATAGAACAAGGTAACGATTTTTTTTGTTAAGAAGACCCCGTTGATTTACATACCAGAGGAAGTTTTTTGCAGTTATTATTTTTGTGGCAATCATTTTGCTTCCACGCCTCTTGACCTTGGCCATCGAGGACACCACCACCGGAAATCTCGAAATGATCAACGTAATTTATAGTGATCCATTCCCCTTCCTTATTCGGTAGGTCACCCAAGGGTGCCTTCAATGTGCCTTGGACTTGAAGCTCGATAGGTGACTTGTTTGGGCCCGCCAATCTTACCTGGCTTAGAGACCATGTCCCTTGTGGAATTACTATTTTGCTGGGTGATGTCGATGCGCATGCCTCCTTCCAAGCACTCATCAAAGCCTTCACAAATTAACAACAAATTTGGTACGTAACATAGTTATTATGTCTTTATTAAGAAAGATTACACTGCTATTAATCAAAAAACAAAAACTGCTCACTTGGCTAATATCTCCATCAAGTGTGGCTCCATACTTTGTGATATCAAAAACTGCAGGTTCTTGCGCGTTGATGATATTAATGATTGTCGTGCATGACAAAATGAAAAGGATTACATTTGTACCAACTTGTTTTTGAGGAGTCATCGTTAATTGGTATTTGATATTACTAAACTACGATCTAACTATATTTTATTGATTGAGAGAAGGTATTCTCTAGTTCTTATTTTTATTTTGATCTCCAAGACATGCACTCACCGTTACATATATATAGTAGTGCTAGAAAATGTTTGTTTGCTACATTAACTGACTAAATTTAGGTTACAATCTAAGAGTGTTGGATGAGGTTCAAACGAATATTGTGGTTCAACTTATTTTTCTGTACTAGGCATGTTTCCTTCACTAAGAAAAAACCGTCGACTATTTTGTTGCCATTTACCATCTATATATATATATATATACATATATACGATATTAGAGATATTTGGAGAATCTTTATATGTGTATATATAGGAAATGATATATACGGAGAAAATTTCTTAAAGACAGACCAAAACTATATATTTTTTTTTTTTTTTGCGAAAATCCACTTTTACGTTTATCATGTAACCGTGACAAAAGGAAGTTTCTTGCTTAATTAAATAGCTAATTGTCAAAACTTATTTTTCACAACATATGATTTCCACATTTATTTCCACGAGATTTCAGTAAGAATTGTAAAGTACCAAATCTCGCCTTCTCTTTCTTAACTTATAAAAAATTTTAGTCTAGTGATTTTTTACTAACTTTATTTTAATTAATAGTTAAATAAAACACGTAAACATTATCAAAAATAAATACACGTAATGAATTAAGAGTTAAGACAAAGAAATATAATTATTGGATCTAATAATCAAGAATAATATTGGTCCTATTAAATATTAAAAATATGAAAATGAGGGCTCTAGATTATTATGTATAAACATTTACTTAAAAAGTGTATCTTTTCACATCATAAATTTCCAATCAAAGTTAACTTTATGAAGAAAACAATTGTAGATACAAAACGAAGTAATCATATGCATTAACAAAATAAACATCATATGTAAGTTATTGTTTGAAAGTTATTGATCTTCGTATTGTTCTTAATTAACATGATTTGACATCTACGTAATGAATTTGTTTGCTATTATTTAAATTATAGTATATTATATAAAAAGCAACGTTGTATATTAAAAACAACAATTAGTAAAACAACTTATTCACATGAGTTCTGTAAATTACAAAGTTTTTCTTATATCTTTTTTCTTTTTACAAAAATGCTCAATATCTTTTTGGGCTTCATTATTGCGTACCCATAACTTATGCACTTTGTCGCTGAAATTACTCTTTTGCCCTTATTTGTGTTTTTGTGTGAACGTGGCTCCTCCTTATGTAGATACTAACAAAAGAAAAAATTGTAAAGTTTGCCTTATATCCTTTTATTATTGATGAAAATGCTCAATATCTCATAAATAATGAATAATTTCTTTTCTTTCCATTTATAGAAAGTATTCAAAATTATGTTATAACTATTAGTACCAGACTTATATATATATATATATATATATCACATTAGGTCCAATTGTTCATTCATTTAATTCATTTCGATAATATTTTTTATTTCAATTATGTTCTCCGATGGCGATCACAATTTGTTCAATTAAATGTCTCAACCGATTCTGAAAGTTAACATGGTATCATTCGCTTAGGTTTTTTGATTCTGATTCTGTTGCATTCTCCTTCATCTTTGTTCTTTGTCTTTTTTGAATTCTTCTCTCATGTTTGATAGTAATCCGTCTATTAATCTCTCTAGATTTCGATAAAATTGACCACGACATCATCTTCTTCTACTATCACTCATGTTCTGCTTATCAAGAACCCGAGTTAAGGCTCACCTTCAGTGTATCTTTTGGGTACACATAACTATACGGTCACTTCGACTGTGCGTAAAGTTCTTACTGAAAGCAACTACTTGTCATGGAGTAAAAGGATAAAATGGCGCTCAACATCAAGAACAAAATAAAGTACATTGGTGGATCACTCTAAAGCCCCTCCCACTAATCATGTTCTAAAAACTCGTTATATTATAGTTGATACTTTAATTCTATCATGGCTTACGATTTTTTTATCTCAAGATCTTCATAGGAGTCTTCTATACTTTGACAATGCTTTGGATTTGCGACAAGAATTAAAGACAAGATATGACCGCACAAATGAGTTAAGAGTATACCAATTGTAAAAGTTACTTTCAACCATTACTCAAGGTAATCTCTATGTCACAGAGTACTATAATTCTCTTAAAGCTTTGTGGGATGAGTTTGTGAGTCATAGGCCAATTGTGGCATGTTCTTGTGGGTTGTGTACATGTGGAGTAAACGGAACCATGATGAATCTACAAGACTGCAATAGTTTGATTGTGTACTAAAATTTCTGGTGGGATTTAATGAGTCATGTAGTGCATTGAGAATCCAGATTCTCATGTTGTCTCCCCTACCCTCTCGGTCAAAAGTCTATTCAATGATGTTATAGGAAGTAAACCAACGATATATTTGTATAAATTTTGATCCTATTGATGCATTAGCCATGTTCACAAGGCAAACAAACTATCAAGATCCATAGAGTAGCATCTCATAAAACAATCAAGGCACAAACTCCTGCTACACTCAAGCTTTTAAACCCAAGCCATATAAGCCAAATAAACCCAAGGATAAAAAGAAATTGGGATGCACTCATTGTGGATATAATGGGCATACAATAGATAAATGCTTTTGGATCTATGAATACCATCATGGTTGGGAAGGTCCAAAAAGCAAAAGTCCAGCTCCTCGGAACCACTTTGCAAACTCAGTCACTGGCCCTGATATGGTCGTGCACCCAGAAAAATCTATTTTCTTGACATAAAAGCCTTCAGTTGCCTTAACAAATGATCTCTTTGAACAGTTATTGGCTTTCAGGCAAGCACAAGATCAGCCTCAAACAGCCTCTGCCAGAGTTCACAACTCTTACTAATGCGTGGAGAGTGTGTAGTTTATAAGATGTATGCAATGAATAGCTACACATACGTGTTCGCAAGTGCACAATTAAGTAATAATGTGGTACGTAATTTACGTCCCAAATATTGATCCTACAGAGAGTGTATAACTATAGTGCTCGCTTAATAGACAACAATAAAACAAATAATAAAGAAATTTTAAATAATCAAAAGTAATTAAATAACAATAATTGATCGCATTTGTGAAGTGTATTTGAAGACCGGTTTCATAAGTATTTCTCAAGTGATTCATAGACAAACCACCATTTTTCTTTAGTTATTTTCATGATGCTGAGCTCATATGTGTTCAATGATTACCAGGATTCTAGTGTTGTGTTAGCATAGCACCTAAAATCCCCTCGCCTCCTTCTAAAGATTTGTTCATAAGGCGATCAATCTAAAAGAACTAAAGTTTGGTAACTAATTCAACCTTCTCAAGTGTTAACTCTCTTAAATAATCAAAGACATGAATTTGTGTGATCAAGCTTATACGCGTGTTACGTTAGCCTACTTATAGTACATAAATCAGACATGCAGTTTAGCCACGAAGCACGTTAGCACTCATCAAGTGCATAAATAAAACATGTAGGATATAAAATGAATAACATCTAAACACATAAGACTCAACATGGATTCACAACTAAAGGTTCATTGTGCATAAATATCCATTACCTATTTCTCCAAATACACATAAGATTACCATATAACGATTTCAAGTTGAACAACACAAATGAAAAAAAACATCATAACAAAATAGTAAAAGAAAAGATAAACTCTCAATCCAGGAAGGATTTGGTGTCTTTATCTTCAATCTTTGTTGCTCTGTTTCTCCCAATTGGATTGTGGCATGAATCCTCTTCTCAGTGATCTCAAAATATGGATGGATGATATTTAGAGGTGATGATGGAAGCGTGTGATGTGTTTGAGAGGGTGATAAAACGTGCAACCTAATGTATTTACAAGTAAAAGTAGTTGTTGGGTCGAAATTAGGATTATCGACGATTTTGGGCCATGCTGTGCGGCCTTTATTATGTTGTGTGTCTCCTTGATTAGGGCGCGAGTCGCATGGTGCTTGAGGTGCTGGTCACATTGCTTTCTACCTGAGCCGCGCTAATCATACAGCTTTTGTCATGTTCGGTGGCTCATGTCGCGTTGCTTTCTTCTACTTTGTGCGCGTTCACGGTTTTGACTATAACTTCTTCTCTGGATATCATAATTGAGATCCACATTTTGCATTGGAATACCAATCCTGTGAATTTCCAATGGTGTAAATCACAATATGTAATTCTTCCCCTAATTCAGTCACCATGTCTTTGAATCAATGACTTCATTACGCTTCTCCTCATTGAGTAACTTTTGGTACTTTGGCTAACATCCTTCATTCCTTGCCCAAATCACTTGTCATTTCATCCATTAGAACATTCATTTGGCCCTTCTTTATAGTCTTGTATGCATTCAATCTCTTTTAGCTTAGTTTTCTACGAAACTGTTACGTTATTACAAAAGACACTAAAAACCTCAAATACACGAAAACATAATGAAATAAACTAAATACATAAGGAATATAATAATGAGTGTTTTAGACACTCATCACTTACCGATATGTTGCAGCTGTAGTGTGTCGTAAAGCTTTCGCCTTGTCAACTAAGTGTAAATATGCTAGTTATAATCACAACTCCTCGATTTTAGATACTTGAGCTATAGATCACATGATATGTCAAGATCATTGGTTCATTGACACCCCCTAGAGAATTTCAAATTGATTAACACTTACCAAATAACAGTACTACTAAAGCAACACACATTGGCATTATAATGCTATTTTCTATTGTTAGTCTTCCATATGTGTTGTTTGTTCCTACTTTTACTTACAATTTGACATCCATATCTAAACTTACTAATCAATATAATATCTCTCTACACTTTCTAACTTCCTCTTGTGTTTTTGCAGGACCAAATCACCAAGAAGATGATTGTTTTTGCTAAACTTGAAGATAGTCTATATGTTCTACACACTATTGATGTTAACCATTCTGCTACGGTTTACTCTTTTTTGTAATTATGCTCTATTCAACCACATTACGGCACAATATACTAGGACATCCTAGTAATGATAAGTCATCTTCTATTAGTCAAATTTGAAGTATGCCATTTAGCAAAATTAAAGAAAGTTGTTTTTCCTCTCAGTTTTAGTGTTACTTCTCATGCTTTTGATATAGCTCATCGTGATGTATTGGGACCATTTGATATGGCCTCTCATGACAACAATAAGTACTTCTTAACTATATTTTATATTTACTCAAGGTGTACTTGTGTTTACTTTATACAACACAAGTTTGACGTTAGATGAAAACAGATTCACTCTTACAATCTAGTACTTAGTCAATTTTTCAAGAAAATAATGATAATACTCAGAGGTTTCTATGACAAATTGGGAATGGTACATCATAAATCATGTGTTGAAACCCCCAGCGAAATGGACTAGTAGAAAGAAAACACTAACAACTTTAATAAGTTGTAAGGTACTTAATGTTTTAGTCCGATATCTCTATGAACTACTCTTGTAATTGTATTACATATTTGAAAATTTTTGGATCGTGGATTGACACAACACTTTTGAGAGTTAAGCTGGAATTGCCTTAACTCTATTTTGATCTTCTTGATAATAATAATGTGTAGCAGAAGTAAGAACACAAGAAGATATAATTTTAAGAAGTTTTCAATATTATTAAAAATTTCCGAGCCTTAGGCCAAATAACCATAAAGGTTTTATCAAAAACGTTCCTCACAACAATTCACTCACGCTCTTTGTTGATCGGACTCAACGAAGCAGACAAGTAAGAACTACTTAACTTCTATGAACTGTACTTAAGCAGTTGATACAAAAACTTCGCAAAACAAGACGAAGACAATACAAAGAATGATTAATCTCTTAGATTATTTAGCACGATTGTTTTGTCTTCATCTTGATGAACTTCACATCTTTTATAGATTTCTTGAGTCTTGAATGCCAAGATATGTTGTTCACAGTTTTGGTAACTCTTGTTGTTTCCTTGTTGAAATTTGCCTTCTTTATGAACTTCATATCTTTCCTGAGAATGTGTTTCCATTGTTACCGATTTAACAAGGTAACACATCTTCTTCAATTCGCAGAATCCTGGAAAGAATCGCGTCGCAGAGAACAGTTAGCTCGTTTCCTTCTTTTGGAACCGTGTGAGTTGACTATTCAACTTAGCTTGAATTATGGAAACTTCAAGTAAGGAATCTTCCATAGCTCTTCCTTATGATAAAGATACCTTCCTGGACATAAACATAAACAACTAAAACCGTGGAACTTGGTTAATATGTGAATAAAGGCAAAACTTAATTTTGGCAACTAAAGAGCAGTTTTCGCACAAGCTCTCGGCTTTCAATGTTATCCTTAAAGTTAACCCAACATCGTCTAACATTGCATCATCTAACATTGATTCTAGAAAGTCCTGCACTTTCAATCTCCCCCTTTTTGACTTTCTTCACAAAACCAACACCTGTTCCAATCAAGTCTTATATCCAGAAAGTTATAATCAACAAGAAACAAATTAAACTACTAAACTGCTCCCCCTCAATACAAGATAACAAATTCAAGGTTAAAGTGGCAAAGACAAATATTAAAGTCATCACTACACCCACATATGTACATATGTTCAGACCTCAACATTCATCAATGTTGCCTCAACATTGAAACCAGTAAATTTCCTGCATAAAAGGTTAACTAGACAAGTAGTTCAAAATATACTTTCATAAGCAAAAGCAGTTAGAGCAGTTCATCAGTAGTACTTAGAGTTACAGGCTATAATTAGATATCAAAGACAAGCCCATTGATCAAATAAAACCAATTAGAGATTAATGTACCAGCAGTTCAAAGATATTAGCAGTTCTTAAGAAACAAAACCTAAACTAGAAGACAAAAATTTAAAATTGGAACTACTCTCCCTCTTTTTGTGAAGAAGGGAGTTTCTCCAAATTTTTCACCTTGTCCTCCAACTCTTTGAGGTGTTCATTTCTTTCCTCAATCTCCCTCTGACAATCAGCAACTTGCCCCCTATACCAGTTCAGCAAATGATCCACCAAAGCAGAAGTTATGACCATGCAGTCTTCTTCTTTGGACATAGGCACTGAAGTTTCAGCAAACTCCTGAGCCTTCTTCTTTTCAGCCCTTGGTCTCACCACTCCTTTTGTGTTCCATGGAAGGTCTCTCACTCTTGATCCAGACAAGTAGCTTGGGAGAATTGTCAGTTCAGTATCATTCTTCCTCCAGCCCACAGTAACACTTGTCTTCAATCCTTGTTTGCTAAGGATTTTGCAGATGAGAGAGGGAAAAGGCAGCATGCCATTTGTCCTTCCAGCAACTTCAGACATAGACTTCACAATCCTCTCCCCCATGTTCACAGCTAGCCCATTTTTGATTTTGTAGACTAAGATTGCTGATTTCTTAGTCAAAACAGTGACATTGTTTCTTGGCAGCCAGTTGAAGCAGGGTATCTTGTGCAAGACAGCACTCAGGGAGGTGAGTTTTGTGGTTGGCAGAGCATCTCTCCAGATTTTGACCAACCCTCCAGTCAAGTCCTCAATCACATCATCATACTAGGGGTCCTCAGATTCATCGGCAGTAGGAAATCCACAGATCTTGTTGATGTTGTAGGGGTCAATGTTGGAGACTCTCCCCCTCACCCAAGCCTTTCCAAATTTTGGAGATCTGTAGTCCCTAATCCATTTGGAGAGATTTAGGTAGATCTTCATTAACAATCTCAGGAGTATAGTCACTCAGCTCCATCACTGATTGTTGCAACCCTCTTGCCTCAAGCAAGTCCATCACCTTGTTCTCTTTGAAACTGGCCATCTCTATAGCTCTTTTAGTGTGAATCTCCCTTCTTTTGAAGGAATCCCACTTCTTCCTGTTCATCCTCAACATACAACACCTCTACTTCCTCTTCCATCACTTGCTTTCCTTTTCTCTTTCTCTCAGCAGCATTCTTTTCATCCTCAGCCTTCTTCTCATCCTCAGCTTTCTTCTCAGCCTCAACATCCCT
Organism: Linaria vulgaris; assembly: GCA_948329865.1. Taxonomy (NCBI): domain Eukaryota; kingdom Viridiplantae; phylum Streptophyta; class Magnoliopsida; order Lamiales; family Plantaginaceae; genus Linaria; species Linaria vulgaris. The sequence goes on from OX415251.1 coordinate 66,502,691, forward strand.
CTTCCTAGCTGATCTCTCAGCCAGCCTTTTCCTGACCTCAGCCCTTGCCTTAGCAGACTCAGACATATTTTTTTAATTTATCCCCATTGCCCTTTCTCTTTTTCTTTTGAGCCCTAATCCACTTCCTTGACATCTTGTCCACAGACGCATCCACAGACTTCTCCACAGATTTTTCAACGGATTCACTACCCTCCCCCTCAACAGTTAAGTCAACATCAAGTTCAGGGTTGGGTTCAGCTGTGTTTACCTCAATTTCAGGTGCATTGGTGATGGGAGTGGTTGAATCAGCAGTTGGCTCAACATTGGAGGTCGATTCTCCCTGTTTGGACTTCTTTCCACGTCGCACGTAGGGAATAGCCTTCCTTTTAGCAGCAACATGAGCATCAACTGTCTTTGCAGCAGCACCTCTAGTGTGTGACCGAGTGCGTGCGGCAGTGGGTTCACTTCCCAGGGCAACATCTGCAAGAGTTTGCATGGGAGACTTGCTTGCCATTGTTAGTAGAGAAGTTTTGAAAGAAATTGCAGAAAAAATTGAAAGAATTTGAGAGTTGCGAGAGAAATTTTGCAAAGTAAGCACAAATATGAAAATCGCAAGCACAATTAAGGAAAATAGGGTTTTGATTTTTGAAATAACCGTGAATAAGGAAAGAGAATGAATGTTAATGGGCAGTTACCAAATTTGAATCAAGTAAAACTTTCCCACTATGTTTTCCCGCGCACATGCTTTGATGTTTAATTAACAGTTAACCAGAGCGGTTTTCAAAAAACTAAAAACTTATAAGTTCCTATTTTCAATGTTGACCTGCGACTGTGCACAATGTTGGGATAACATTCAAAATCGAAGATGGAGGTACAGGCTTCACCAAGGTAAATTCATGTGAGAGCTTGAGATACATCCAAAAATACATCTGAAACTTAACCAATATAGCAAGTGAGTACCTCAGACATATTGTTCAGATCAAAATCATGAGTAAGCAACATAGATAACAAGAAACACACAGAGATAACCAGTTTTGAACCAAAACAGCACACATCTCTTAATAATCTTTATTATTTTCATAACTCATCTGAACCAAAACAGAAGGTTGCTAAACACAAAGCTAATATCACTACTGAATGAGGGCAGCCTGAACTCCACACACCCCAGTAACAACATTAACAGCAGCAGCTTAGGCAAGTACAAAGGCCTTGAATGTTGGCAATTCATTTATCATGCACCACAACACCCCAATTCCTTATGTACTTGTTTACCAACCTGCATTCAAGAGAATCACCAAGTGATCAGTGCTACTAAATGTAAGAAATCTAAACCTCAAACACCCTAGTAGAAAAGATCACACTCATGTGTTCCTTGGCCAAACAAACAGAAACATGTAAATAAGCACAACTGAGTAACAGTTAAGCTGTCAACATCATGCACCCCATCTTTTCCACATGTCATGTACACCTTCCATATGAATAAGACACAACTGAATAGAAATCAAAGTAGTGAACTTTGTGTACCCCGGCTTCTTCATATGTTAGGTAATCACAACCTCAGACAACAGAAGAGTTTTATTACTTTTTCAAAACAAAGATGTGAAACTGATAACTAGAAAGAGTTGTTAATCAAAGAGTTCACCCACACAAGCCATATATGACAAAACACAGATGAAATGAGACTCACAAGGAAATGAATTCAACAAAGGAAAACAACAGAGTACCTACTACACCACAACCAATATACCAGTGCTAGTCAGTGGTGTTATGACAACACTGGTTTCCTCAACATTTTCACATATTGCACATGCCAAGAGATTTCCTCAAACTGAAGAATCTCTCACTATCTAAAGGTTTTGTAAACATATCAGCAAGCTGATTAGTTGTCTCAATATGTTCAATGTTGATCACTTTGTCCTCTACCATATCTCTTAGAAAATGATGTCTTATGTCTATATGCTTAGTTCTAGAATGTTGGACATGATTCCTAGAGATACTTATGGCACTTAGATTGTCACAGAACATGAGAAGTGTATCACTATCTAGCCCATAATCTGAAAGCATGTGTTTGAGCCACACAAGTTGGGTAACACAGCTGCCAGCTGCTACATATTCTGATTCAGCAGTTGATAATGAAACACAGTTCTGCTTCTTGCTATACCAGGAGACCAAATTATTCCCCAAATAAAAACAGCCCCCACTTGTGGATTTCCTGTCATCCACATCACCTGCCCAGTCAGAGTCACTGAAACCAACCAAGTTAGTGTTAGTGTCATAAGAATACCAAATGCCTAAAGGTGAAGTTCCAGAGATATATCTAAGAATCCTCTTCACAGCAATCAAGTGAGATTGCCTTGGCTCAGCTTGGTACCTAGCACAAACACATACTGAAAACATGATGTCAGGTCTAGAGGCAGAGAGATATAGCAAACTACTAATCACAGATCTGTACAATGTTGGGTCAACATTGCTGCCAGTGCCATCTTTTGTTATCTTCACTGAAGAGGACATAGGAGTTTTGCAAGGCTTGGACTCTTGTAGCTCAAATCTTTTCACCAGATTCCTTGCATACTTCTCCTGGTTCAGGAAGATACCATTCTCCAGCTGCTTAACTTGTAGTCCCAGAAAGTAGTTGAGCCCACCAATCATGCTCATCTCAAATGTTCCTGTCATAGACTCAACAAATTTGTCTAAAGTAGACTTGTTAGTAGAGCCAAATACAATATCATCCACATAAATTTGAGCAATGCATATATCAGAGCCTTTTCTAAGGACAAACAATGTTCTATCTCCATCTTCTCTATTGAAACCTAGGCCTAACAGAAAATCAGTTAGCCTCTCATACCAAGCTCTAGGAGCCTGTTTTAAGCCATACAAAGCCTTTTCAAGTTTGTACACATGGTGAGGATGTTTAGGATCAGCAAAGCCTTTAGGTTGTTCTACATAAACCTCTTTGTCAATTAAACCATTCAGAAAGGCACCTTTAACATCCATTTGGTATAGTTTAATCCTAAGCCAGCAAGCAATAGCAAGGAGTAATCTAATTGATTCTATCCTAGCTACTAGAGCAAAAGTCTCATCAAAATCTATACCTTCTACCTGAGTATAACCTTGTACAACCAACCTAGCTTTGTTCCTCATAATTACACCATTCTCATTAGTTTTATTTTTGAAAATCCATTTTGTACCTATTACATTCACATGTGATGGCCTAGGTACTAGATTCCAAACTCTGTTTTTGGTGAATTGTAAGAGTTCCTCTTGCATGGCATTAATCCAGTAACTATCCTTAAGAGCTTCAGTTACATTCTTAGGTTCAATGGAGGACACAAAACAAGATGCATTATCAATAGTACATGAAGAAGACATGCAAACACACAACTTAGCCATGTCCTTGTAATTGACCCTTTCTTTGTTGCGTGTTCTAACTCTTTCAGTAATTTGTCCAACTACTTGAGAGGTTGGATGATCTCTTTGTATTCTAAGAGGGGGATCTCTTCTGGATACAGGAACCACTTCATCTTCAGAATCTGACAGCACCGATGTTGGCCTAACATTGGGGGTTTCTGGTGTTAAGTCAACATTTGTTCCAGTTTCCAGTTCAGCATATCCAGCGTCTCTGTTCAATGTTGAGTCCAATGTTGGAGTAACATCTGAACCAGTGACTTCTTCAGTACCTGTAGAAACAGTTAAATCATCAAAAATGACATTCACTGATTCTTGAACAGTATGCAATCTTGGATTGTAGACCCTGAAAGCAGCACTATTAGGAGAATATCCAACAAATATACACTTTTCACTTTTGGGATCAAAATTTTTCAAATAATCTCTATCTTTTAGCAAATAGCAGTTAATACCAAATTAATGAAAGTGTGCTACTGTTGGTTTTGAACCCTTCAAGATTTCATAAGGTGTCATAGTAGTACCAGGTCTAAGATAAACTCTATTACTAATATGACATGCAGTATTCAATGCTTCAGCCCAGAGTGTCTTAGATAGGTTTTTAGAATTCAACATAACTCTAGCCATCTCTTGAAGTGTTCTATTCTTCCTCTCAGCAATCCCATTTTGCTGAGGTGTCTTAGGTGGTGCTGAAAACTCATGGAAAATGCCTTTAGATTCGCAGAAATTAGCAAAGCTTACATTTTCAAACTCCTTTCCATGGTCAGACCTAATTCTTCCTACAGAAGTACCATAGAGGTTCTTAATACTAGTATGCAAAATCTTGAATGTGTTAAATGCCTCTGATTTTTCTTTCAAAAACTTAATCCATGAATATCTTGAAAAATCATCAACAATAACAAAAGCATACTTCTTACCATTCAGGCTACTAACCTCAATAGGACCCATGAGATCCATGTGTAGCAAATCAAAGCACTTATTAGTTCTAGGGTTAGTACTTTGTACCTGAAGTGGTGGATGGACAACTTTTGTTTGTTTACCTTTCAGGCAGTCTTCACAAACAATTTTACCTGGGCTAGTCAACTTAGGTAGTCCTCTTACAGCCTCTAACTTCTGTAGTTTCTCCAGATTTCTATAGTACACATGTCCTAACTTCTTGTGCCACATGACAGATTCATCTACCTTGGCATGGTAGCATTCAGCTTCATCTTGAGCAAGATAGCAGTTATCCTTTGATCTTGTACCTGTCATGACACGGACATTGTCACTAAAAAACACATCACATGAACTTTTATCAAAAGTAACTAGAAAGTTATCATCACAAAGTTGACTTATGCTAATTAAATTTGCTTTCAATCCTTCAACCAACAACACATCCTTGAGTGGTGGAAATCCTTCAACATCCAGTACTCATTTTCCAATGATTTTCCCTTTTGTGCCTCCTCCATAGGTAGCTGTTCCAACAGTCAGAGGGATAACCTGTTTCAAGTTGTCAATGTTTCCAGTCATGAGGTTAGAGTAAACAGCAGAAAAGACAACATTGCAAACAATTTTAACCTTAGGAGTTTTTAACTTTTCTATCCAAGTTCTACTTTTATATCCAAGTTTTTAACTTTTCTATCCAAGTTCTACTTGTGATATTCAAATAGAGTCTTCATCCCTCCCTAGTATTCTTTGGAAATTGCGATATCTCGTATTACATTGGATAGAGTATCCATGCTTCTGGATTGTCTTTCCGAGAATTACGATATCTTGTGCCACTTTGGACAAAGTTTTCGTTCTTTTAGTTGCCTTAGGGATTTTCGGTATCTCGTGCCACTTTGGACAGAGTCTCTATTCCTTTTGTTGCCTCTGGCTTTTTTCGGTATCTCGTTCCACTTTGGACAGAGTCTCCGTTCCTTTTGTTACCTCTGGCTTTTTTCGGTATCTCGTGCCACTTTGGACAAAGTCTCCGTTCCTTTTGTTGCCTCTGGCTTTTTTCGGTATCTCTTGCCACTTTGGACAAAGTTTCCGTTCTTCTAGTTGTTCTAGGGATTTTCGGTATCTCGTGCCACTTCGGACAGAGTTTCCATCCCTTTTGTTGCCTCTGGCCTTTTTTTGGTATCTCGTGCCACTTTGAACAGAGTTTCCGTTCTTCTTATTTCCTTAGGGATTTTCTGTCCTGCATACATTTTGATGGTGCAGGTTAGATAGAAATCATGTAATCAATTAATTACAATTTATCTTCTTGGATTAACCAAATCAGATTATGTGAACAATTCGGAGCTTGAGTCATTGCTCAATTGCCCTGACTTCCCGTGTTGTCCTCCAGGTTCATGTTTTGGCGTGCCTGTTTTAAGTTCATACATGTTTGTCCCTCATGCATGTCATAACAGAGAGAACGAATATAAATTGTTTAAAATATTCAAACTACTAAGGACTCTTGTAAATTAAAGTGGAATCTTCTAGTCAATATGCTCCATTTACCTAGGAGCCAATGCCCTTGCTGCGTCTTCTCCCTGTTGTGGCCGTGTCCGGAGCAAAGTTACGTAACACTTCCAACCTTCAATATGGTCCGCTATGCATTCACCTGTACCACTTGAGGTAGGAAATTTCACCATCTGATGATAAGTCGACGGTAAAGCTCGAAAAGCATTCAGTGCTGGTCTTCCTATGATTTTGTTATATGCAAAATGCATGTCAACGATCACATAGTCTCCAGTAGTGTCTTTCTATGCGGCGTTGTTCCCAATGATGTCGTGAGCTTAATCATTCCGAGTGGAACTATCTCTGCACCTCCAGATCCGTGAAGAGATGTTCTCACTGGTTATAATGTCTGATTATTCAATCCCATTTTAGCCAACGTAGAACTAAACAACACATTTACTGAGCTTCCATGGTTCACTAACATCTTGGTGACCCCATAATTAGCTATATCCACCGCTATTACCAAAGGGCAATTTAAATTGGACATTTGTATAGCCTGTGCGCTCAGCTTCCTTAAGTCTGTTGTAGAGAAAGTGACTTCTTCATGTGGCATCTCCTCAATTCTCAGTATACTGGCCATATTGACAAAATTATCCGACTCAACCAGTCTTGTAATTTTCCTCTAACCGTTGGTGGAATCCGCTCCTCCTAGTCCTCCAGATATCATATTAATCATTCCTTTCCTGGCATTCCCATCTTCAATCTGAGGATACTGGAAAAGGTGCGGTTCATCAACTACCCTTTGCTTATCCTTCCTGGGAGACGGAGTTCTCTTCTGGTTGAAACTTTTCTCTTGTTCTTGCACCTTCTTGACATACTCCACGAGTTTGCCATCCTTACTAACCGTTCAATTTCATCCTTCAAATTTATACATTCTTCAGTATCATGACCCTTCTGATTATGATACTTGCAGAATTGACTCGAATACATTGTTGCCTTGGATTCCCTCATCGGTTTAGGATCCTTCAACCAACCTTTCCTTTTTGATGCGCCAAAGACTATCATTATATGAGCATTTAACGGCGTGTACCGTCTAGGCGAACTCTCCCTTTTTGTAATTCTTGTTCCTGTTGTTGTAGTTATTATGGTTGTGATCTTCTCTACCTCTTTCTCTATCTTTCACAGCTACAACAACAGGTAGTTTAGTCGCCATCATTTCCTCATAATGAACCACCTCTTGTGCAATTTTGTTAATTTCTTCGACGGTGGTAGGCTTACGTCTGAGTAGGTCCCCACTGAACATTGTATTGGTGGTTGCTCGGAAAAGTATGCTCGCAATCATCTCTCCTGATGGGCTATCAGTCCTTAATAGCTCCGTATTGAAACGTTGCATAAAGTCCTTTAGACTTTCATTGGTTTCTTGTTTCATTGTATAGAGATGGGAGTGATCCCGAACTAGTCTAGACTGACTAGAGAATTGATTTTCAAACATCTTTCTCAATTGGCTGTAACTTTTGATCTGTCCTAGAGGAATTCGATTAAACCAATCCACAGCTACTCCTGATAGAGTTGTTGCAAATATCCTGGCTTGGATATTGTCCTTAAAACCGTAAAGGGACAGTTCCTATCCAATTGGAAAAGATGATCTCGGGGATCAGATTTTCCATCGTATGTTTTCAGTTCCAGAATCTTTTCCCCTTGTCCCAAGATCTCTAACTCTATTTCTTGACAAGATGGACTGTGGTTATAAGTATTATCCTCCTGTATCATTTGAGTCTCAGCCGTTGCTTTCTCTTTCTCCAGTCTTTGTATGTTTCTGGCCATTCTATCATGCTCGCCTCGTGAATCATGACCGTTTGAGTGTCTCCTGTCATCTCTATCCTTCCTTCTTCGTAATTCTTCTCTTTGGTCTTCTTTCTCATTACGTTCCCTTCTAGAATCACGGCTCTCTAATCGTCTCCTATCTTCTCTTCTTCTCCGTTCAGTAACGTGTTCTGCCTCCTTTTCTCTTTCTCTTCTCTCCAGATGTCTTCTTGATTGTACCTCGACCGACACTAACTTATTTCCTTGATCATTTCGGGTGGATTTTCTCTTACTTTTTGTTCCCTCCGAAGCATGTCTACTTCTTCTATCATCTTGTTGGGATTTTTCCTTCTCTTTTCCCTTCAACATTCGGGCAACAGAACCTTGTTCCCTTAATGCTTCTGGATGTTCAACAGGAGATGGTATCAAAACGGGTGGTGCTGGAGTTAGTACTTCGGCCAAAGTGGCTTTTACCATTGCCAATAATTCATTCTTCATATTATCTGGAATCGAAGCACTCTTTGCAGTTGCTCCAGTTGCACATGCTTCAGTGGCGGGTACCTCTACACCTTGAGCTCCTTGATTCTCCCTCCTCGCTGGTGTTGGTACTGCTGCGGGTACTGTTGATGGTCCCGCAATATCTTGCGTCATCTGTTTAGGTGTTTTTTGTCCTGCTTCTCCCATAGTTCCTTCCGGAGCTTTACTTTGAGATCTGGTAATTCTAGACATAATGCCTAATAAACTAATAAATTTAGTGTTCCCACAGACGTCGCCAATATTTTGGTCTTATTTCGTCACGGTAATAGAACACAGTAAACCAATACAATCGGAATATAAATAACCAAAATAATGATATCCAACTTTATTATCGGACTAGCTTGGTCTGGAACACTTATTACAAGCTTACAAGGCTAATTAAACTAATTACAAGATTACTGTAGCATATCGAATTCTTGGTGTTTGATGCTGGCGTGTCGAATGCCTCTGTTCGATGCGATATGACTGTCAAGAATTCGATGGTGTGCTGAAGGGTATCGAATTCGATGCGGATCTATGGGTATTGAATTCGATGCGTGCTTTTCGTATTGAATGAAGCCAACACTGTTTGATCACGTGTCGAATGAGGACAGTTCGATCCGATGCATCTCGAATGAACAGTGATTCGATGGTGACTGTGCAGAAGTAGTTGTCTTCCCAAAACATGCACGGAATACAAGGGGACGGGCTATTTATAACAGCTGTCCCCGCATACCGATACGAAAAGGTGAATCGAATTCTTTAGATTCGATGTGCTTGTGGGCCGGCCCAGTAACGAAATATTAGACTGTTGATTCGATGCGCGCATCGAATCTACTCAATTCGATGCGCTTATGGGCCGGCCCAATAACAATATATTGGGTCAATCTTAAATCACACCCATCACGCGTGCAAGTTATTTTAATTTTAAAAAATGAAATTTTGAAAAATTACGTTAATAGCTATATTTTAGGATTGCAGTTGATCCAAGTGAGTAAATTAACAATATATCCCTTTTATTTTTTTTATTTGAATTGAGAAGAGTATGAGTATTTTTGAAAAATCAAAAGTTGATATCCCAACTGTTTTTTTGTGGGTGGGAGGGCTTTGCTTTTAATATAGTAATAGATAATATCGGTTTTCTTATCGACAAAGAAAGTACCATGACGGTTCTAGGATTAAGATATAAACTCTTTGGGCTTTACCTAAATAAATCAGTGAGAGTAAAGTATTGGGCTGCGATGTAGCCCTAATTAAACTCAAAGAAAACCCAGGACTTACATGGTCCAAAACAATTTAGTATAACTTAATTATTTCACTGCCTGTCCCAAGCCAGGATAAAAGAGGAGGGTTGTGGTAGGCTTGTGACAGCCAACGTAAAAACCCCGTCACATCCTATGATATGAACCATACTATGAATTTCGTTGGGGCGTTCCCTAATTCATGTTCACGTCTCGACGTGATTCATTCATGGTTCATATAGCCTATCCCAATTTAATTGGGACTACATGCTTGGTTGTTGTTGTTGAAAATAAACAAATTAGAAGCTAATGACATTATATAATGAATAGATTAATCCATAAGAATATGATGGGATACCACTTTGTAATAACTAATAAGTAGTCTACTAACAACAAAGATTCAAGCAATTGATACAATATGTTTGTTCTTATTCTCGTCTTAAATATAAAATACAAAATGTTTTTGCTAGAAAATATTATAAACGTTAAAATATATCTCTTGAATTGACTGGGGCATCACAGGTCATCTACTCTTACAAGTGTATGTATGTCCACCAAAGTTAAACGTTCCACAAAGACTGATGGAAATACTGTTAACTCAGATACATAATGCAAAAGTCTGAGAAACATCTCAAACATCTCCTTTGTCCACGAGGATAGATAAATCAAAAAATTACTTTAATCAAGCATTATAAGTTGACAAAAATAATCAAGAATAAGCGAAGCTTGAAAGCATGTAAGACAGGTTCAAAGATTTATCAAGAGTAAAGTGGAAACTTGCCAAATGCATAGTATCCACAAAACAGTCATAACGAGCATAATTAGAATGACTCAAACTTAATGCCACCAACGACATCTACGAATGTGTAAATATTCAAGCATGACGCCACAAATCAGCCGAAAAAACAAAGGGTTCCAACACCCCCAAACAATATCCAAAAATACCAAACATAGTATGGATAGAATGGCACAGATGTTAACAAATAGCCAACATGGCTAGCGTTATGAGTTGAATCCTCAAACAACAGGCTTGCTCACTCCATCAACCATCCCTCTCGTACTAATCTCCAAATCATCATTTTCCCAAAACATGAAGTGCCTCTAACTCCTTCTGGAATACAAGAGTGTCTACTAAGCAACATAAACTCTCCTTCTCAAGTCAGATATTATGATAACGGGGATATCCTGGGTGGTGGAGCGAGAATGAGAGAGTCGAGAAAAATATACCTCAAAGGTACCAAGTTTCACGGTAATTAAAGCCGCATGGGCCATGAGTAGCTTGGTGCACTCCGGCAGTACAAAGGTACTAGGGGAAATTGGGTCTATAGTTGTCGGCTCCACATTATCACCCTCAGTCTACGTCATGGGACTCTTTTCTACTTTAACATCATCAGTCGTCTCTACGTCGACCTCTAAGACTCACGAAGGAATTATGAGATGGTGCCTCTAGAACCGCAGAGCTAGATGACACATTAGGAACCGATTCCTATTCACGAAGGGAAACAAAATAACCCTCGTGCTCCAGTCTGCATCCATAGTAGCAATTGGTTGCCTTAAATTTTAGGCCACCCTCTTTGAATAGCACAATATCACCAACGCATTAATCATAGCCTTTGTTTTTGTCTACTATGGCTCTCTCCTGGGCGATATGCCGCCAGGTCTCAGAGACCAAGAACTCTGAAATAGCCTCGACCTTGTGGTCATCACCCAATGGCTGCTAAGTAACGAGAAGTAAGGAATATATTACACTTTAATAAACATGAGTACACTAATGCATAAGGGAAGTTAAGAAAAAATTTCACAAAAAGAAACTATTACCACCTCTTGTCCTCTCTTCAATGCTTCCGCTTGTTCTCTCTTAGCAATGGCAAGCTCGGTTTCAAACTCCTTGACAACAACGTTCTTTTCACCTAATACTTGTTTAATAACATCATTGGCCTTCCGCAACTGAACTAACTTGTGCTTGGACTCTCCAACACGAACAATTGTGTTGTCATATGATTTCTGAAGTTTTTGATGATTAATGCAAACCTCACGCAATCGAGAAGCACGGTCATGATTGGCACTTCGATCTTGAGAACTAAAATTTTGTTGATCCTGCAATACCTTCTCTTTACTCAATCATTTTTGCTCAAGGTCATCAATCTGGTTTAGTCGGATTATCATATCATGTGCAACATTAACCAAGATTTCAACATGCAATATTGCATACAACTCGACACAAAATCATAAAAAGGGAAAATAAGAATAAGGCTTATCATACTTCCGTAGTGGCTGGATACTCGCCTTAATCCCTCAAGACCACCCATTGCAGTCAAAAACTCAATGTTGCTAAGAAATGGGAGAATCTTCTCCACTATCCTTAAAGAGTATTAATTAGGGAGCTCTTCAGTAAAACCAACTCTGGTCTCCATGTATGCTTCGTCGTTTGGGTAGTATTCGAAGTTTGCGTCACAATAATGTTAAACACGCTGATGCGGATCTCTATTCTTTCTCTTATGAAACTCCATGGAGGCATTGTTGGGACCTTGGCCCGCGTGCTTAGCTCGAGCATCCTCATTTGCCCACTCGGACAATTTCACATACCTAAACCATGGAGAATATGACTTAATTGAGCGTCGATGGGAAGTGTCAGCTTCAATATCTCACCAACACCGACACTAGGAGGCTCTGCCCCTATCTCACCTGGCTCAAGGCCACCCCAAACATGATCAACACCTATGGGTGGATCCCCAATAACATGAAGAACCTCCTCCTCAACTACAACTCTCACAGGACTAACACCCCGAGAACCACCCTTTGCACGAGGTGAACATGTCCTCTCAGTAGGAACGTCAAATGTGTGCGATGCATCAACCATCTCATCATCTATAACTGTATCACTACCACGACCTCTACCTCATCCACCTCTACATTTTCCACGCAAAGAACGTTCACTACGAGTCATCCTAGCATGAGCGGCAACATGCCTCCTAAGACCTATCCCTCACCATGCTAGTTGCATGTTATGAAACAAAGGTTAATGTCTCGTACAAATTTACCTAAATGTAAGTACAATATGAGGTTAAAGACTTATAAGCATGTTAAAATGCAGAAAACTTATACCCAATGGTTCGGTCCCTAGGTGCCTAGCAAATGAGACCTTGCTCGCTCTGAAAACCTCGCCAAAGCAAAAGGCTGGATGATAGAAATGCTCATGATGCAAAGTAGACAATCTCTCTTTTCAGCCCTCTCCATCGTCGGGTCTCTGAGGCCAATTATCCACTTCGTCGATCCAGTCACGACTGTAGCAGTCAAATTCCCCAAGGACACTCTCCCTAACGAATAAAAACTCTTGCTTCCACTTTTTGCCAAAACTGTCACGTGCTCCGTCAAAGAACGCGCAGTTGGCCCTCATAGAAGCATAATAGAATCGGAGTTAATCCCCCTCTTCTAGTTGTAATTCATAGAAAATAGATACCAGAAATCCTTCATAGTGCAAGGAAAACCCAGAGTCTTTGCGCTCGCTACAATGCCAACTATGGCACCATAGACATTCAAAGTGAATTGAGCAAGGTTCAAACCATTCAAGCAGAACATCGTATCTCTGACACAATGTGAAACCTGAGTCCATTGGACATATATAAGGTGAATATAGTAATACATCCTGCCAACAGGAGATGCATACGATCATCAAAACCCGAAATAATAATTCCATACGCACTCGTTGTGTCATACTCAAATCTAAACGAGTTGGGCGTCCTATACGCTGCATGCAAACATAGTATTTTATCAAAGTCTATTAGAGTCTGAAATATCTGAGCAGGATGCTCAAGCGCCTCATCATCACCCTCATCAAATAATATATCAGGACTGTTGGCCTCACCCACATGCTCCTCAAAATCGACATCATCGCCCTCTATGTGAGCATCACCCTCATAATCATTGTCATCATCCTCTCTACACGAGGTCAACTCAATACTACCAACATCCGATGACACCTCATCACCCTCGTTAACTGATCCAGAACCAGCATTATACTCACAAACAATACCAACACGCGTATGCATATATGCTAACGGTAAATGTTTTTCGAGTTCCATAATTCTTAACTAAAGAAAGTGGGCATATGTAGTCAATTACCAGTATTAAGAAGGTGATCAAGAAGCTCTCGTGGACCTGAGTGTCTTACACGCCTCACAGGTGAAGGCCTCGATCGATAGTATTATCTCCCCTCGGTGGGAAAAAAAGTAACGTCGCCTCTCGTAAAACCTAGGGTTTGGAGAATAGTAAGAGCGTCGATCACGTAAGTACCTAATCTTGATTTCTACCAACAATTCAAGTTGCATAAAATGGTCAACAATGAGATATAAAATCACACAAACACAGGGAATACGAAAAGACAAAACAAAAGGGGAACAAAATCGGAATAATCGAACAAAACCCCCAAATTAACAAAGGCAAAATTGCCTCGATCCAAGACCATGTCGAATAATTCGACGTGGCACATGAGAAGGCGACGTCGAATTTATGCCAACGTGGCACCTCAGTACTAGGACCGACGTGAGCCACGTCGATCCAAAGTCCATGTTAGACAAAATCTAGCATGGTGCATCGGGTCATAAATCGATGTGCCACGTGGCCACGGCGTTACGAAATGACATGTGCCGAGACGAAATAAATGGGACGAAAAGGTAATTCTAACCAAATTCACAAATTTCTAGAATATGTTGAGACGATGTCCGAATGACTCGATCTTCAAAAAAGGCATAAGACCGTGTTGGGTAGCCTGATACGCCTCATTGACGATGCTCGTTGGGCCCACGTTGAACGGACTAACTTGGCCCAACGAAGGGCACTTCGGCCCAGAACGACGTGCAACATGTGCCCCCAAAGGGGGCACATCGGTTTCAAGACCGGTGTACCACATCGAATCAAGGTCTGACATGGCACATTCGTTCAATGTCCGATGTGCCACGTTGGCTCAATTATCGCGTGCCACATCGGACTGTCACGTGGGGTTCACGCCAAAAAAAGTGACTCGTCACGTCGTTCAAACATTAACTAGGTCGATCAATGTTTGATCGGGTCGGTCAACATCTCACTTAAGCCACCTTGGGATGATCCCCACACCCCCAAGGCCTTCTCCTCATCTATTAATACCCTCTCATTCCTTCATTTGAGGGGTTGGGAGATCAAGGGTGTACTTTCTCTCTCTAGAGAAGCACGTCAAATATCCACATTAACTCATAAGTTTGCACGTCAAACCACCCAATGTTGACAAATTCGCCTCTTAAAGCATATCTACTTGTTTCACGTCAACTTATAGCACGTCAAACAAGAGCATATCAAACAAATGTATGTGCAATCAAGTACATCAACCATTTAACATCTACTTTTCCATTGATATAACTATCTCAACAACTGGACTAAGTATTAGATGAATTTGACTCCCAAGTCAACGATATGAACTTTGACTCGTGATTTGACTACTCCGTAGAGCAAATTAATCGCGTCTGAATCCCAAGCCTCCAAAGGAGCTCGATGAATACAAGTGTCGGTAGGCCGGTCGAATGATCTCTAAATGAGACTAACACTCCGAGATTAAATCTACAACCGACATGGCCTGGTCTATGAGACGTACCCCTAGTGGGGTCGTCCAATCGATCCTAAAGGGCTAGTTAAGCGCATACAATTTCTACGCTAAGCATGATATCTCCTAAAGAGCCTATGCGTGCACAATTGAATAATGAACTACGCCCGACTTGATTCTTTCTTTCAGAGAGATACGTAGGCAGCTTGACCCCGCGTTGAGTTCAGTCGCAAGTACGATAAACCCGTATCCACCTCTATATTAGGTTTATGTTCTTATTAACTGTTTACATTTGACTTTGTTCCTCTGAGTGCAGGTTTCATCGAACAAAATGCTCTTCTTATATTGCCTATAAGGTGCGAGAAAGTGTGGTGAAAAAAATTGCTTGGCATTAACGAAAGCAGTCCACGCCAACTAGACGTCTAGACATGTAGTTTCTATGATAGTTATAACTATAATTTAACGAATTATTCGAAACATGCCAAAAAGTTCTCGAAATATTACGAAACGTTTCCAATTCTTAGCTAATCGAAACGCACTCCCGTACCGAAATTTTCATCCATGACTAGACCTTTGTGCAATGTTTGTGTGGGTTTATATTCAGCGGAGATATCTGTAATGTTTCAAACGGTGGAAAAGTTAATGTAATAAAGTAAACTCTAGTGTTGCTAGCTGTAATTATTCTATAATTCAAGATGCATGGGAGGCATAGTACAGGTTGTCATATCACATAATTAAGCCTACGACCGGATTGGTTATATTTCTTTAACTAATCGGTTGACCGGATTTGCAGTATATAATATGACCCAGAGACAAAGTGGACAGAAAAGTGTTTTTGAAGCTGTTTAATGATTTGATTCGTTGTGTTGATTTACCTAGTAATGGCAATTAGTGTGACACAATCAGTTATAAATCATTTAATTTTGCCAAAACACAATAACTTATTGCAGAAACCACGTGTCTCCTTTCTCACCATTGATAAATTTAGTATCCAGTTATGCAAGTAATAGTCACGCACATGCATCTTATGTAGTGCAATAGTATTATTTGATTATACACAAGTACAATAATAATAAATATTGAAAAATAGTGTGACTTTTTTATTTATATAAAGTTTAATATTTCATAAATTTTACATTAAGATATATTCATGTCGATATCTATTATTACATATTTCGCTCTCTTATTTTAATATAGTTATTATGATTTAGATTTAAATCGTAAAATTAAATTTAGAAAGAAATCTTTCTATGCCATAAAATATCCCTTGATTTCATTTCTAGAACAATCATGCATTAATTGGACTTAATATTCAATATTATAGTAGAGAAATCAAGTGGCCGTTATATAAAGAGAACCAAATTAGAAATCATGTGCAACTCACATATCAAGTTCAACTCACGGTAAATTGTGGTTATTTTAAAGGACGAAATGAGCCATTTGCACTTTAAATGACCAAAGTTCAAAAATAATTATTTTAAAGAACTAAGTTTACGAAATTCCCTTAAGTTGTATATCTTCACAACCTACAAGAATACCTAACTTTTCTTTTTGGTAGCGATTGTCTTAAAACTAAATAAATCAAAGGTTTTTGCTTTTAGATTAATTTTTAAATAACACCAACTTATGATTTAGAAGTTTTTTTTGAAACTTAACTCGGATTATGTTTAATTACATGTCACTCTTTTTGTTTTAGTTTTTTAGAAAAGATATTTTCTGCTAATAGATGATCTAAATATTTCAGGGACTGGACAAAAGAATAAGTATATATATATATATATATATATATATATATATATATATATATATATGCAATTGTAGTATTTGTCATCTATACTATTATATAAAGAAAGACAAACTGTAACACCAAACTTTTAATTTTCAGTTTTAACCTTATAATTTTAGTGCATGCACAATATATAATTATTAAGTGTTACAGACGTGCGTACATAAATATGAATTTATAAACATAAACACGAACATAAACATAGTTATATTTTCAAATTTAGATAACATCGAATAAAGAATAGCAAACATTGATATAAACATAAAATACAACGAGAAATATAAATGGACCTCTCAGTAATTGACTGAATATCCGTTGAAGGATTGGACGAGTCAAAAGTTAAACTCTCTTCCCTTAAGATAAATTTGTCGACTACCGCTTCAAACCGTCAGATGACAATGATCTCCCAAGTCCGCCACGCGAAGTAGCAAGTGAAACGCAATACTACTCCCTCAGTCGAACACTTAACAATGTTTGCAGAACTCCGAAAAGAAAATGTGTATGCTATGATTTGTATGCTGAAAATTGCTTTTGTTTTTGGATGCCCTTTCCCTTCTGCAGAAGGCTTTCTTTTATAGGAGAAAAAACATGTAACAACCATTACAACATTAAAGGGAGGAATTAATCCAGTGTAATGAATTAATAGGACATCGAGTGTGATTTTTAATTTTAAATATTTAAATAACACATTTAATATTTATCTTGAATTTATTTAGTAAATAAATAAATTCACTATAATTTCTCACAACATGTCTTAAGATATACATGCAAAAATATAGCATCCTTTTAGCTTCTCAATAAGCCAATGTAATTCACACTCTTAAATTATTTGGACTCAATTCTAAATTTAATTATATTTTGTCTCAATACAAAATTAGGAATTTCACCAACAATCCCACATGAATGTAATTGGCTGAAATGCAGGTGAACCTAGCAATGCCATATGCAATTCCAATTCCACAGTTTTATGTTGCATCAGGAAATGTGGTTTTGGGTCTTGAATCTTTATTAGTGAAATACCATCAGATATACTTGTCAATCAGTGGATGTAAAGCCTTGAACTTTTAGGCGTTTTGTATATACTAAAACAATGATACTCACACAACTCATTCCAACACCGTTTTGGTCCTTTAATTGTTGTCCATTTCGGCCCTCGACTGCCTTGGAAATGTTTATCGAATGCTTTAGAGATTTAACCTTTTAACTCATCTCATAGAAGCGGCCCCTTCACATTCGACATAGGTGATCTCTCATTAAGAGTATCTTGTAATACCCTGCTTGTGTCACAAGCCATAAGGATCATTAGAACTTCACGTTCTCCTTCTCTGTACATGTCTATCACTCTTTCATCGTAGAAATGGGTTGGGAACTCAATTTCCCGAGTGCTTTGTTCGACCTTGCCCAACAATTCAGTTGTCCATTTGAACCTGAAAATTGAGGTTTACAATTCAGATTGGGTTACCATCATAGAAGGATGTCTTTTAGTGGGCTCTAATCCCGTTCCCCTTGATGGACTTACTACTTGGTCTCTCGTTAGACCAATCATCAATGGATTTGCAATATTCTCTTAGACCTCGTAAAGTCTAAGGAAAGTAGCCATACCATCTTCTAACTCATAAATTTAGAAAATCTGAGCCAAAAGATTTCTCCTTTCTAGCTCGTTTACTTCTTATCGAACTTTGTTTTTCTTCACCTTTTCGAGATTCTCGCCCCTACATTTTTTCTGTTTTCTCAAAGAATCGAGATTTGTAGGGAAAATATCTCCTCTAAAAAAGAAGCGTCTCGAGCCTCAACGATATTATTCGCACATATTTCAGAATTATTTGACTTGTGCAAATGATGACTCATTTCGCTTCCTCAGTCATTTCAAAGATTCTTGATCTTCTTTGTGAGTTGGTTCTCAACTTCATTCTTATTGTGAATGAACATGTCTATTGTTTCGTCTGTACGTCCCATTAAGTAGGCATATCGACATCTAGTACAATCGTCGATAAATGTTATAAAAGAACATTTTAATGCCTCTAGATTGTACATACTTAAATCACAAATCTCGCACTTGTGTTGATGTTAAACTTTTGGTATTCAATTTAGTGCAATTAACATTTGTAAAGATTTAAAATTCATATGGCCTAATCTCCCATGCCATAAATATGAACACGAGTAATCTCTTAGAGTTACAACATCAACGAAAGTGCTAGCCTCATTGCTAGTCTTTATCTTAGCCTTAGGCGTTATTTTTATCACATATATCTTAACCAGATTGTCTGACAAATGACCCTTACCCACAAAGGTTCCAACCTAGACGGGATGATCTTATCTAACTAAAGACAAGTGCGAACCCTTTTTTGTTCAGCACTGTACCAGATATTAGATTCTTGTGAATCTCAGGAACATGAACCACCTCGTTCAGAGTCAACTCTTTCCCTGAGGTCATCTTTAGTACAACCGTTCTTTTGCCCTCAACTTTAAGAGACAACAAAGTTTCCCTATAACACTGCTCATTCTCTTTGCTGGTTGATAGGCCTTGAACATCTACCTGTTGGTGCAGATGTGTCGAGTAGCCCCAATGTCTATCTACCATTCGTTCGAGTTGTTATTTGAATTTTCAGCCGCTATAACTAATTAAATAATCCACAGAGTTATTTTTATTAATATCGCTCAGAATTCTCAACCGAACTATTTATATAGTAGTTCTCAGGCTAGTGGAGGGACAAAACCTCTTTAAAATCCACCTTTCTGTGACAAAATATTAGGTTCCCATGCCAATGGAGGGACAAGCCCGCTTACACTCCCCTTTCTGCGACATAACTGTCTGTATAGATATTCTCACTTTGAATCATTCACAAGTCTCAATACTTGGAATTATTTCCAAATTCTCTTATGCTTCTCAAGTTGAGAATACAACATAGTATTTTCAGAACCGACATCACAGCCCCAAAAACGTTAGCTCTTTGATTTAGCGTGACGACCTCAACGTCACCCGCCATTGGAGAAGTGTTGATGCTCGCGACATTGTTGTTAGATCTCTCACCAGCCATATCTCTAAACAATTCTCAAGTCTCGCACTTAGAAATATTTAAATTCTCCGTTTGGGGCTCTTGAAATAAACAACTCTTGAAATTTTATATTTTTCTACATATTCAGTTGTAATTATTTTCTCACTAATCACATAAGCATGCTCAATATATTTTATCACGTTTTATACTTGCATATAATCAGAGCACTAATTTAAAAAATATGAATCATGTATATTAAGCATATAATTAATGTAATTAACTGTAGCACATAGATTATATACATAATAACGCATGTGTTTATCACGAAATAAAGGCTGGTTAAACGGTAAGGTGCGAAGTTATTAAGGCACAAGTCATGAGTTCTCAAACACTGGATGTAACGTTTTAGTTAATTCAAGATGATGAGCATAAACTGATGGATACATGCGATCGAGTCCATATGAAAACAATTGCTGAAAATATTTTGAAAAGCAGAGACTGAAAACTTAAGCTACCGGAGACAATTTAAAAAAAAAACACAGAATGAAAACCTTCTGTAATTGGAAACAGTGGGCATAACCCTGCTGCCAAAATAACAAATAACCTGCTCTAGATTTTTGAAAATCATAACATAAAACCTACTATTAAAACATGCTGAAAATCGATAGAAAATAATTACAGACACAAAACAACAACATGCAACCTATTAGAGTTTCTGGGAATCATAAAGAACAGGTTCAAACTGAAATATCTGTCACTTCTAGTCTGGATTAATCTGCAAACTTAAACAAATCTCGAATTCTAACACACAAAGCAGATTATCAAATGGTTGGTTTCACAGAACAATAAACACGAGCAATTGAAATATTATAAACAGATCCTTGAACAATTATTTTTTAAGATATCAAAACGCTGCTGGAATTAAACGTTATTGGAAAGATTAGCAGCAATTCTCACATGTGACAGACATGCTCCTTAGACAAAGTACCAACTGATGGAGATATTTTAGGACTGGCCCAATATCATGTATTGGGCCGGCCCAGCAACACCGGCCTGCTGAATAGTACATCGAACATGCATTGTTCGATGTTAAATACGCATCGAACGCCACCTGTTCGATGCGGAATGAACATCGATCCGCTTCGGTTCGATGCACTTTCCCCAACTGCCAATGGGGCACGCGGGATGGTGGTTATATATTCCCCTCCCCTGACAATCTGAGCACGCATTCAAGACTCACTCGGACCTACTTAACATCGAACTTTGAGCATTCGACACTTATCCAGATCGAACTCGATGCATTCGATACGGCATCATATCGAAGACACTGAATTCGACACTCAACACTGCATAGAATCAAGCTGATTCGATACACTCTAATTCACCACAGAACCTCTACTGTATATTCAGTATCGAACGATCACGGTTCGACACGTCTGCATCGAACACACTCGATTCGATACGTGACTCTGGCTTTGTAATTTACTTATTTTACTTAGTAAGCTTGTATTAGGTGTTCCAGACCAAGCTAGTCCGATTATCTGTTGATTAGCATTATTTTGGCTATTTGCATTCTGATTGTAATATTTTACGGCGTTTGTTACCTGGACGAAATAAGACCAAAATATTGGCGCCCTCTGTGGGAACACCATATTTTTTCAGTTTATTAGGCATGACTTCTAGAATTACCCGATCTTGCAGTAGAGTTGCAGAGGGCCAGAATGAAGAGGCCGAGCGGGCGACCCCTGACCAGACCATCCCGAACAATGCGAGACCATCGACAATGCCCGATGGGGTGCAAACGCCCGCAAGGCAAGAAATGTCGAGGCCCCAAGGCGAGGAGGCACCGAGAGCTGAAGCATGTGCAACTGGGGCGACAACAACTACTGTTTCGATCCCGAATAACTTGAGAAACAAAATCATGGCAATGGTTAAGGCCACACTGGCAGAAGTGCTGACCCCCGTGCCGCCCATGCAGACACCGCCACCTGTTGGGCATGCAGAGGCCGTAAGGGAACAAGGTTCTGCGGCCAGGGCTTCATAAGAGCAGACAAGGAGAAGTCGCGGCAGGACGACAAAAGGAGCAAACCTGCATCGGGAGAATAGCAGAACAAAGAAAAGTCGGCCCGCAATGAACATAGAGTAAGGTCGAAGTCAATCGAGGTGCAATCGAGAAGGCACCACGAGACAAGAAGGAAAGAAAAGGGAGGAAATCAAAAGGATGAACCGAGAATGAGAGAGGATAAGGACGCTAGGAGACGTGCAGAGAGTCATGACTCTAGAAGAGAACATGATGAAATGACCAGGAAATTAGAGAGGCTTGAGAGAGAGAAAGCTGCAATCGAAGGTCGGATGGGACAAGGAGGCGATGCTCCGAGGAGCAGCCCGTTCTCCCAAGATATAGAAGCGGAGATCTTAGGACACGGGAAGAAAGTCCCTGATCTGAAAACTTACGATGGAAAGTTTGATCCCCACGATCACCTCTTCCATTTGGACAGGAAACTGTCTTTGTAAGGGTTCAAAGAGAACATGCAAGTCAGAATATTCGCAACAACCCTATCAAGGGTAGCAATGGACTGGTTTTCTCGGATTACTCCAGGATCAATCAAAAGCTACAAACAACTAAGGAAAATGTTTGAAGATCAATTTTCAAGTCAAGCTAGATTGGTCTTGGGTCACTCCCATCTGTATACCATGAAGCAGGAAACCAATAAAAGTCTGAAGGACTTCATGAGACGTTTCAATGCGGAGCTGCTGAGGATAGATAGCCCATTTAGAGAGATGATAATGAGTATACTCTTTCGATCGACCAACAACATAGTCTTTGGCGGGGATTTACTGAGACGCAAACCCACCACTATCGAAGAGATTAACAAGATAGCGCAAGAGGTGGTCCACCTTGAGGAGATGATGGCAACCAAAGTGCCTGTCGTTGCACCCTCAAAAGAGAAGGAACGTGGAAGGGAAGACCAAAACCGCAACAACAACAACAGGAACATGAACAACAGGTACCGGGACGCTTCGCCTAAGCGGTACACACCTCTGAATGCCAACATCATGATAGTAGACAAAAAGGAAAGGGTGGCTGAAAGAGCCTAGACAGATGAGGGATTCGAGGGTAACAAGGTTTTCAACCCACTTCTGAAAGTACCATAATCAGAAGGGAGATGAAACCGAAGATTGCAAGGATCCCAAGGATGAGATCGAACGACTACTGAAGGATGGCAAACTCGTGGAGTTTGTTAAAAAGATGCAAGAGCAAGAGGACAGCGCCGACAGAAATAGAACACCATCGCCGAGGAAGGATAAAAAAAGAATGGTTGATGAACCACATTTGTTCGACTATCCTCAGATTGAGAATGGCAACATCAGGAAAGCCATGATAAACATGATATCAGGAGGCCCAGGGGGAGGATTCCACCAACGGCTGGAAGAAGATTTCGAGGCTCGTCAAATCGGACAATTTTGTCAACATGGCCAGCATACTAAGGATCGAGGAAATGCCGTAGGAAGAGATCACCTTCTCGACCATGGACATGCGAAAATTGAGTGCTCAAGCCATTCAAATGTCAAAATTGGATTGCATGTTGGTGATAATTGTGGACATAGCCAATTATGGAGTCACAAAAATGCTAGTGGACCACGGTAGCTCAGACAACGTGCTATTCAGCTCTACTCTAGCCAAAATGGGATTAAACGGCCAGACATTGGAACCGATGAGAACGTCACTTCACGGACTCGGAGGTCCAGAGATAGTCCCTCTCGGAATGCTTATGCTTCCTACCTCGTTAGGTACAACGCCACAAAGAAAAACACTACTGGCAAACTATGTAATTGTCGACATGCATTTCGCATACAATGACATCATAGGAAGTCCCACACTGAATGCATTCCGAGCATTACCATCGACCTACCACCAAATGGTGAAATTCCATACTCCTACCGGCACAGGGGAAGTGATAGCAAACTATATTGAAGGATGGAAATGCTACGTGACCTCGCTCTGACCGCGACCACAGCAGGAAGAAAAAGCAGTGGAGGCATTGGCTCTCATGCAGATGGAGCACATTGACTGAAGTTCTCTAGTTTAATATTTTGCAAGTTCTTAGTACCCTAAATATTTTGAACAACATTTATTCGTCCCCTCTGCCATGACGAGTATGAGGGGCAAACGTGTATTAACTTAAAATAGTGACATTGAGGACTTGAGCCCGGAGGGCTACATTGGGAAGCAAAGTAGAACGAGCTAAAATCAAGCTCTGCCGTACTCCCATTATTTGAATTCTTTTCCAAGAGAAATCCTTTTGACTAATCCATCTATATGAAATCAATTCAAATTGCATAATCAACCTTTATGCAGGACATAACATTGTTAGATACGAAGCATAAGGACGAACATTCGGTCCTAGATGGCAATGTAGGACTCAAGATGATTCGCTCCAACAAAGGGGACTGAAACTCTGTCCAAAGTGGCATGAGATACCGCAAATCCCAATAGACGATGAAGAAGGACGAAAACTCTGTCCAAAGTGGCACGAGATACCGCAAATCCCAAAAGACGATGAAGAGGGACGGAAACTCTGTCCAAAGTGGCACTAGATACCGCAAAACCCAAAAGACGATGAAGAGGGACGGAAGCTCTATCCAAAATGTCACGAGATACTGCAAATCCCAAAATACGATGAAGAGGGACGGAAACTCTGTCCAAAGTGGCACGAGATATCGTAAATCCCAAAGATGATGAAGAGGGATGGAAACTCTATCTAAAGTGACAAGAGATACTGCAAATCCCAAAAGACGATGAAGAGGGACGGAAACTCTGTCTAAAGTGGCACGAGATACCGCAAATCCCAAAAAGCAATGAAGAGGGATGGAAACTATGTCCAAAGTGGTACGAGATACCGCAAATCTCAAAAGACAACGAAGAGGGACGGAAACTCTATCCAAAGTGGCAAGTGATACCGAAAATCCCTAGAGAGGAAGAAAGGGACATACACTACATACAAAGTTACAAGTGTTACCGCGAATCCTGGAATACGGAAAAATAAGCAGATATTCCGTCCAAAAAGGCGAATGATACCGACCATCCGAAAATATGAAAAAGAAGGATACTTTATCTAAAAACGACAAACAATACCTATCCCCACGAGGAATAACGCTAAACAAGGCGATTATAACCATGTTGAATAAAACAATAACATTATGATTCGAAGCGAAACGGACCACTTTCCACGAATATAGAAGAATGCTCAAGTTGTCAAAATAAAGTAAAAGAGCAACATTAACAATTGAAAGAAAAGACAACGAGTACGAGTGTTAGATCAAACAAACCAACGCAAAAATTCATGAAAAACAATCATGCAATTAATCAAATTATTCAACTCATTAAGAGGCGACGCAGCGCCATAAAAACGAAATAGAAATAGTTCATTACAAAACAGAATAAAAACCAACGCCCTTAGGCGTCAGTATCATCTTCATCCTCGGAAGAAGGATAAACATGAGGCATAGGTGGTGGTGGCGGCGAGAGTCCACTAAGGACGAGGCTGTTGTCCTCAAGAAGCACGGCAAACTCATCCAGAGAAACAGACCGATCACCCACTGGGGGCGACAAAACCTCTCGATTAGGCCCCAAACTGATATCCATCCATTCAGGGTTGAAGCCCCTCGAACGTACTTGTTGCTGTAGAACTGATGCACAGTAAGGACCTGAGCCTTACGGGCTTCACGGGCACACCTCCGAGCACTAATTTCTCGAAAGGTATTGCTCCGAAGGAACGCATCGGCAATTTCCACCCTCTGCTGAGCGGAAACCTATACGAGCACAAAGAAAATTAACAAGAAAGAATAAAAGAATACAAATATACAAAAGAATTAAAATTATTTACCTCATTAAGGCCACGGGAGTAGCCAACACCTTCAGCGTGTTCAACCTTCTCTTTCTCGGCCGTCACCTCTTTCTCGAGCTCGGCGACTCGCTTGGTCAGCTCCCATTTGCTAGTCGAAAGATTGGATACCTGCGATTGGAGTTGATCAACAGCCTTCTTCGCGTGTCTCACCGCCTCTCTGTCAGCGTGGGCTCTCGCAGCATACTCCTTGACTTTTTGCTAGGCCTTCTCCTTCGCGTCAAGACCAGACCTTAAGGCTTCGACGTCTCCACCGTGGAGCTCGCCTCTGCCCTGTGGCTGTCCACTCGTGGCCGTTTTGTGAGCTTGGACCAAGGCTGCAAACACGGCGTTCACTATTCTGCCACCCTAAAAGACAATAACCAAAGAAGTCAACATTCACGAACCAGTCATACAACAATTCACTGAAAATGAAACATATATTACCGCTGTTAGCACACGAAGAGCATTCCACTTCATTATTTTTCGTTCCTTCGCAGAAACCGGGTGAGACACAGCAAGATTGGGAAGAAGGACCTTCAGGGCATTAATGAAAGCAGCCTCTGAAATTTCATACCCACCTACGTGGGCACGTAGACCGTGGCTAGGTCCCACCCTAACATTCGGCCCCTCCCAACATCTGGACCAGATGTTCACGTAGTAGGGGGGACCCCCCAGTTTGAGAACGAGTATGATGAACTCTTCTTCCCTTGGTCTGGGTAGCAACCTCGGTACTATCACCTCGGTCATCCGCCATACTTTTTGAACCTCCCGCTTGGCTAAAATCAGTAGTAGGAGGCGCAGTATCACGATCCCGTCCCAGAATATCCTCAAAAGTATCACTTGGAGCTTCAACATGGGCCGACGCTGATGCCCCGACTGCTGTTTTCTTACCCTTATTCTTCCTCTTCCTTGAGGGAGGTATCGGAGGAACAATAGTAATCTGAAAAGTCTCTTGATCAGCAGCAACGACTGGGTTCATGCGGGCGTGTCGATCCATGATATAGTCGACTGCAAAAATGTCACACTATCAGAATCATCATAGTATTAATGCGAACTAGAAAGTCAACTAAAAATGCAATTTTATACCAAGTGTAAACCTCCCGTTATACGGAACCGGGGACAGACCAGCTAAAGACAAAACACGACTCTCCACCAAATTTTTAACGTCAAATTGGTGGTTGCGCACTAAGTTTGGGATAAAATCACAATCTCATGAGGCCGGGGCAACACCGGGTGGTATCGCCACCCTAGAACCGGTAAACCAGTCGCGACGATAAGCCAAAAACTCATCTTTGTAACTCTCCTTGATATAAGAATAGCGTCTCTTCTAGTTCTTTCCATAGCCAGTGACTTCGCCAATCAAAAACTTGCGATTCCTCATCGCCTTAACATGGTAGAAACCTTCCACCCTCCGGGCAACTTCAAAAAGAGCCTAGAACTCATTGGGACTCTGAGGCTCACATAAGGCCTTCATTAGATGATGAAACCTATGATATGACCAAATGAATTTGGTGTAAGCTGTCCTGGGACAAGATCAATTGACCTCAATAACATCTTTACCTCAACTGATATCGGGAACCGCAGCCCATTCAAGAGCTGGCCCACAAATACTGTCAAATGCCCCGGTGGCAGCGTATCCATGCGGTCTGAAAGTGTAGGTATTCTGTCAATGTTAGTTTAACATTGAGAAGTCAATGTTAGAGTAACATTGCTGGAGCAGAATCCGATTTACAATCTTGATTATATTCTTTATTATTGTTTTGCCTTATTCATTTAACTAATTGAGTTCCACAGTTGTAATTGTCTTTGATTATTATTCAGGAAACAAACTTGTTATAGGTTGGACGCTCAAGTTTCCAAGAAGGAAAGTTTCCTTAATTAAGCAAACCGCTCTACAAGAAAAGATGAGTTCGAGTGGAACTAGGAATGCTTTCCAAGATCAAGTCCTGATTTGAAGAAGGAGTCTTTCCTTAGTTAGATCACTAACGAAGGAACTATTATTCAAGAAGGACTGCGAGAACAAGGAAGAGGGGTTCAAGAAGGAAACAAGGAGAATTACCAACTGTGTACAACACACCTTAAAGTCCAAGATCAATAACCTATATATAGGTGTGAAGTACATCAAGACAAACATGAGACAAGAGCCAATCAATCCGAGAGATTAATTTACAGTTGTTGAGTGTTGTCTTGCTTTAGCAAAGTTTGTGAGTTGTTAGAATAGATCTAAGAGTGAGGAGCTTTTAGAGATAGTCGAAGCAATTTTTGTGTGCTTTGCTTAGTTCAATCAATTTAAGAGTGAGGAGCTTGAGAATTGAGAGAACGACCTTTGTTAAAACCTTTACGGGTTATTTTGCCTACGGCTCGGAAGTTAATATAATCCTATATTCACTTCTTAAACTTGGTGTTTGTTTATTCCGCTGCACTATTACTCTGGTCTGTTGTTAAAGTAACATTGCTGAGTTAACAACGTACACATCTGCTGTTAACACTCCAGTGTTAAGTTAACAACAACGACGTATCAACCCGATCCACAATTTCAATTGGTATCAGAGCCAAGCACCAACTTCACCGGTGTTTGGCGTTGATACGACAAGATGGACAACTCCAATCCCAATACCAGCAGATTGCCGGTATTAGAGGGTCCCAACAACTATGCCTACTAGAAGATCAAACTCAGAGTCCATATCAAATCCATCGACCTAAGAGCTTGGGACGCAGTACTAGAAGGATACACCATCCCCTACTTGCCAAGAGATGGAGATGCTGACCTGGTACCCAAGCCAAGAGGACAATGGACAGCCAACGAGATTGCTCTCTACAACTTCAATGAAAAGGCTCTCAATGCTATTTTTAGCTGGGTAGGTAATCATATGTTCAAACTTATTCAAACTTGTTCTACTGCTAAAGCTGCATGGGAAGTTCTTGAATTACATTTGAGGGTAATGTGGCTGTGAGGGACTCCAAATATAGAAAACTTTTGAGGGACTTTGAGAAGATAGAGATGGGTGAGGATGAAAGCATTGATAGCTATTTTGAGAAACTTCTAGATATTGCTAATCAGTGCCAAAACTTAGGTTTTATCATCCCAAATCAAACCATGGTCTATAAAGCTTTTAGAACATTATCTTCAAAGTTTACTATCAAAAGAACTGCTATGAATGAGTCTAGAGATCTTGCCAACATGGACTTCGAAACATTAATGAACACTCTAAAAGAATTTGAACTAGAATTCCTAGGAAAGTCCAGTAAACAACTTGCTTTAGCCTTACTAGGTACTAGCTCCGATTCTATAGGGAGTGATGAGGATGAATATGAGTTGATCTCTTCTAACTATGGTAACATTACTAGGAAGTTTAGTAAATTGGGTTACAAAGATAAAAATAAAGAAAAACAACCTTGTAATGCTGCCCTTGGTTATAAGAAACTGCCCCCAAAGTTTGTAAAGTACATGGTATCTAAGAGCACGCCTCAAGATACTGAGAAATTGAAAGATGTCCAGTGCTATGAATGTAAGGGGTATGGTCACTTTAAACATGAGTGTGCTAACACCATCAGAACAAGAGGGAATTCTCATTGGGTTTGTGTAGATGACTTCAATGAAGCTGACTTCGAATCTGGAACAAGTGCCGATGAACAATCAGAGGAAATCAACACTGCTGCTCTTTGCACTCGGATCACCTGGTTAGAAGAAGACTCCAGAAATTGCCAGAGTTCTCAATGTTACTCTAACATTGGAGAACTAACAGCAAAGCCATAAATCTTTTTTGGAGACTAGAACAACCATGATACACAGGTTATCTATGATGTGCTCTCTGATTCTGAGGATACTAACTTTGATTGTTTTCATGGCTCAGTTGATCTAGAAGAGGAGTACTTCAATGAAGAAGAAATGTCCCAAGAGGAAATTCTAGATGATCTACATACAACCTTTCTCAGACTGGAGAGAGTGAATATCAAACTCATGAAGAGTAACAAAGCACTGATGCATGACACTGAATGTTTGAAGAACATGGTGAGACTCTATGAGAGAGATCTTGACAAAGCTGAAGTTGAGCTGAAAGAGGTAAAGGAGAAACTCAAAAAGGATTCACATATCATAGCCAAATGGAATGGAGGTACTTATAAACTTGATGAGGTACTAAACATGAGTAACACAGGTACATGTGGTCTGGGATTTGTTGAGAAACCTTCCTCTTATAATGTTAATTCTGCCTATTTAACTACAAGCTTTGTTAAAGAATCTGATAATGTAAGGCTTGGAACCATTAACACTGTAAAAAGTAAACCTACCTTTATCTGCCAGTACTGTTTTCAACCAGGCCACATTAAACCATTATGTAGAAAATTCATAAAAGAACGTGGTAAGAAAACAGCCTCTGTGTCCAATGTTAAAACTACAACAAGTTCTGATGTTAGACTAACATTGGGTGCAGGACAGAAAGGTAGAACTTGGATTGAAAAAGCCAAAACCCCTAAGATTAAAGTTGTATGCAATGTTGTTTTCTCTGCTGTGTACTCTAACCTTTCAGGTAAGTGGTACTTCGACAGTGGATGCTCAAGACACATGACAGGCAGCAAAGAAAATCTTAAATAAATTATACCTTTGAGTGCTGGAACAGTGACCTATGGAGGAGGCACCAAAGGAAAGATCATTGACAAGGGGACTCTGGATGTTGATGGATTCCCACCCCTGAAGGATGTGTTGTTGGTAGATGGGTTAAAAGCAAATCTAATCAGTATCAGTCAGTTGTGTGATGATGACTTACTGGTTACATTTGACAAAGTATCTTATGATGTTTATGATAGTGACAATGTTCTTGTTATGACAGGTACTAGATCCAAAGATAACTGCTACCTAGCCCAAGAGGAAGCAGAATGTTTCCATGCCAAGATAGATGAGGCTTCTATATGGCAAAGGAAACTTGGACATGTTCACTACAGAAACCTTGAGAAATTACAGAAAGTTGATGTTGTAAGAGGCTTACCCAAGCTGTCTTGTCCAGGTAAGCTTGTGTGTGGTGATTGCCTCAAGGGTAAGCAAACCAAAGCAGTTCATACACCCCTACAGGTACATAATGCTAACCCTAGATCTAGTAGGTGTTTTGAATTGCTGCACATGGACTTAATGGGTCCAATTGAGGTAAGTAGTCTCAGTGGTTCCTTTGTGCTAGTATTAAAAACTTGTATGGCTCAACTGTGACTAAGATTAGGTCTGATCATGGTAAAGAATTTGAAAATGCTAGTTTTGATAACTACTGCAATGCTAAAGGTATTTCCATGAATATTCAGCTCCTAAGACTCCTCAGCAGAATGGGATTGCTGAGAGAAAGAACAGGACTCTTCAAGAGATGGCCAGAGTTATGCTCAATGCTAAAGATTTATCCAAAAGACCCTGGGCTGAAGCTTTAAATACTGCTTGTCACATTAGTAACAGGGTGTATCGTAGACCTGGAACTAACATGACTCCTTATGAACTCTTGAAGGGTGTAAAACCAAATGTTGCATACTTTCATGAATTTGGATGTGATTGTTATCTGCTTAATGACAGGGATTATCTGAGTAAATTTGATTCTAAAAGTGAAAAATGCATCTTTGTAGGATACTCAGCCAATAGTACTTCCTTTAGAGTCTACAGTCTTAGATTGAAGACAATTCAGGAATCAGTGAATGTTGTGTTTGATGATTTCACTCTTGATACAGGTACTGATGACATCTTAGTTCCCAATGTTGAACCAATAGTGGAAACCGAGAATGTTACTCCTGACAATGTTACACCACCATTGGAATTGGAAGCTGGAAACACTAAACAGGAGTCAGCGAACGATGTTAGACTAACTCCAGCAAGATCTGATGTTAGACTAACAGCAGAGGATTCTGACTCAGAACATGAAGTTGCCTCTGAACCCAGAAGAGATCCCCTAGCTATGATTCAGAAAGATCATCCAGCATCCCAGGTAATAGGTGAACTCACTGAACGGGTAAGGACACGCAACAGAGAAAGACTTGACTATAGAGATATGGTAAAATTGTGTGTCTGTATGAACTTCACTTGTATTGTTGATAATGCCTCTTGTTTTGTCTCCACCATAGAACCTAAGAATATGAATGAAGCCCTTCTTGATAACTTTTGGATTAATGCCATGCAGGATGAACTATTACAGTTTACTAAGAACAATGTCTGGATACTTGTACCTAGACCACCTAATGTTAATGTAATAGGGACAAAGTGGATATTTAAAAACAAGAGTAACGAGGAAGGGGTTATAGTTAGAAACAAAGCTAGACTAGTTGCTCAGGGGTACACACGGGTTGAAGGTGTAGATTTTGATGAGACATTTGCTCCAGTTGCTAGTATTGAATCTATTAGGTTACTTCTAGCCATAACATGTTGTATTAACATAAAACTATACCAAATGGATGTAAAGGGTGCGTTTCTGAATGGGCTGATTGATAAGGAAGTATATGTTGAACAGCCTAAGGGATTCACAGATCCTAAGTACCCCAACCATGTGTACAAGCTTGAAAAGGCCTTGTATGGACTTAAACAAGCACCTAGAGCATGGTATGAAAGGCTTACAAAATTCCTATTAAGTCTTGGCTTTGTTAGAGGTGAAGGAGATAGAACATTGTTTGTTTTGAAGAAAGATTCTCATGTCTGTATAGCTCAAATATATGTAGATGATATTGTTTTTGGCTCAACTAACAATTCTTTTCTAGAAAAATTTATTGAATCAATGACAGGGCAGTTTGAGATGAGCATGATGGGAGAATTAACTTTCTTCCTTGGTCTTCAAGTAAAACAAACAGGTAATGGGATTTTCCTAAGTCAGGAAAAGTATGCAAAGAATTTGGTGAAAATGTTTGAATTGGCAGATTCAAAGCCTTACAAGACTCCCATGTCTTCATCAGTGAAGATATCCAGGGATGTTAATGGTGCCAATGTTGATCCAACATTGTACCGTTCAATGATAGGAAGCTTACCCTACTTGTCTGCTTCAAGACCTGATATAATGTTCTCTGTTTGTGTATGTGCTAGATACCAGGCATGTCCAAAGCAGTCACATCTGATTGCTGTGAAGAGAATCCTTAGATATATTTCTGGCACCTTGGCCCTTGGTATATGGTATTCTTATGACACTAACACAAATCTTGTAGGTTTCAGTGACTCAGACTGGGCAGGTGACACTAATGACTGAAAGTCTACAAGTGGAAGATGTTTTTATCTGGGGAACAACTTGGTCTCATGGTACAGTAGAAAGCAAAATTGTGTGTCACTCTCCACTGCTAAATCTGAATACATAGCAGCAGGCAGCTGTGTCACCCAGTTGGTATGGCTTAAACACATGCTACTGGATTATGGGTTAGACAGTGATACCTTACTTATGTTCTGTGATAATCTTAGTGCTATAAGCATCTCTAAGAACCCTGTGCAACATTCTAGAACTAAACATATTGACATAAGCCATCACTTTCTAAGAGACATGGTAGAAGATAAGCTCATTGACATTGAACACATTGAAACTAACAATCAGCTTGCTGATATGTTCACTAAACCTTTAGATTCTGAGAGGTTCTTCAGTTTGAGGAATTCTCTTGGCATGTGCATTGTTTAGGGATGTTAGTTCACCAGTGTTGACATAACACCACTGTCTAGCACTGGTTATTGGTTGTGGTGTAGTTGTAATTCTTTTATGTTTCCTTTTTGCATTCTTCTTTCTTGCATCTTACATCTTTGTTGGAGTTTTTGTTGGGTTGTGTGGTTAATCTGTGCAAATAGCTGAATTGACTGGTGGACATGTACAGTTCAAGAGTTTTGTAAAGTAATAACTCTGTTGTTAGTCTGTGAATGTTAACCTAACATCTGGGAGAAGCTGGGGTACACAGAGCTCACTACTCTGATGTTATTCAGTTGTGACTTATCCATGTTAGGTTGGACAAAGCATGAAGATAAGCTGGGGGTACATGATGTTGAGAGCTTCATTGTCATTCAGTTGTGCTTATTTTTGTGTTTTTGTCTATGGCCAAGGTTATGCATGATAGTGATCCTTACTACTGGGGTGCTTTGAAGTTTCGACTGCTTGCATTCAGTAGCATTGTTCACTTGGTATTTCCCTTGTAAACAGGTTGGTAAACAGATATGCATGAGGAGTTGGGGTGAAGAAGTATATGATAAATGTATTGTCTTCATTCAGTTCCTTTGTACTTGCCCGATCTGCAGCTGATGGTTAAGTTGCTGGGGTGTGTGAAGCCTTGTGCTGCCCACATTCAGTGATGAAACTATCCTTTTACATTCACTAGTTTTTGTTCAAAAGAGTTCCCGATCATAAATAAAGATAAATTGGTTTGTCCTGATCCCAGTCAGTAAAGTTGTTTGTACTTGGTTACCATCTCCCAATATTGATCTAACATTGTTGCATTCTTTCTAGTTCTGCGTTGGATTTTTCCTTTGTCGGTTTGGGCTTAGGGGGAGTAGTAATCCTAGGAATCATGTGTTGAGGCATACTTTGTGGGTGACTCACTGCAGGTAAAACGCTATGTTTTGTGATCTTCTATACTGTGGGAACATCTTTTCCCTGGATATGTATATCCACTCTGTGTTTTTCTGTTTGATGTGTTACTTACTCATATTGATGATCTTAATCTGTGTCTTTGTACCTATGTACTTGGGTGGGGGTTCAGATTTGTATATAGGAATATCTCACGCTCTCACATGATGCTGCCTTGGATGAAGCCCTGCACCTACAACTTCCCTCCCTGATGTTAACTTACCAATGTTAGTTCAACATTGAAACATTGTAACTTATAAGTTTTCAGGTTTGAAGACTGCTCTGGTTACGTGTTAATCTAACACTGACACGTGGTAAGGTAAACATGGGTATGATCGTGTGACAGTGGTCCGATTATTTTGGTACCATGTTACAACACCACTGTTACCACTCTTCATCTTATTGTTTATATAATTTGCCCTAATCTCTTCTTGTTTCTTACGCGTTCAGAATTTCTAGTGCAATCAACTTTCACTACAAATCAAGTTTCTTCTTTTCTTCTCTAAATCACGCTAACAATGGCCCGCAAGTCTTCCATTGATACTCTTGCAGCTGCTGCAGAGCAGATTGAGCAGCCACGTCACTGCAGCACCAGACGTGCAACCACTGAAACCACCGCCGCTGCCGCCCCAAAGAGGAAAGCCACTTATAAAAGGCGCAAGGGCAAGAAATCCGCAAAGGGTGATGTTGGTTCAATATCAGACACTGCTGAGCAAACCTCTGCTCCCACCAACCCTAAAAACGAGGTAATGATGGCTAACCCTACTCTGGATATACCTGCTTCTACTGTTGTTGCTATTGAGGGGGAGGATGAGGCCATAGTGTTGGTTTGGGTGCAACTGAGGAGGTTGTGGTTGAGAACCCTGAGGTGACTGATGGGGTTCACAATGTGGTGGATGAGGAAGTGGTTGAGCCATCTGAGGCTAATGTGGTTGAGCAGGTTACTGCTGATGAGATGGATACTCTTCCT
This sequence comes from Linaria vulgaris, assembly GCA_948329865.1. Classification (NCBI taxonomy): domain Eukaryota; kingdom Viridiplantae; phylum Streptophyta; class Magnoliopsida; order Lamiales; family Plantaginaceae; genus Linaria; species Linaria vulgaris. Next base: position 66,537,796 of record OX415251.1, read on the forward strand.
GAGGAAGATGATCAGGTTGAGGAGACTGTGGTTGAGGAGGTTACTACTGAGGGTAACCAAGATGTTGATGATGAGGGTGACAATCAACCTGAAGAGGTTGAGAGAGAAGAAGAAGAGAGCCTGACTCTCTCTGCCTTAACTACTGCTGCTAAGAAAAGAAAGGGGAAGCAAGTGGTTGTGGAAACTTCTGAAGCTGAGTCAGAAGAAGAAAAAGAGGAAGAAGGTGATAAGGAGGAAGAGGAAGATGAGGAAGTTGAGGAAGAAGACCAAATGGTAAGTGATGACCCTGCTGATGTTACTCCAACATCAGGAAATGATGAGTACTTTGATGTGCTTGAGGAGGAGTACCCCAAAAAGCCTTATTATGGCTTTTATGTGTCTGCTGAGGCAGAAGAACAGTGGGCGGCTTATCAAGCCAGGGTTATTCACATGGAGAGGAACATTGATGAGGAGATGTTCAAGGAAAATAGACTGTTTGAGTTGCTTGAAGATAGATGAGTGTTGGGCTCTGTGATGAACCAGTCATCATATGTCCCTGATGTGATTAGAGAGTTCTACATGAACCTCTCTCAGTGGGTGTGCCACCAGGGCTCTCCCAAGTTTGGCAAAGCTTGGGTAAGGATGAATGTTTATGACATTAGCCCCTCTGTGATCAATGAAGCTTGGGAACTTCCTGATCCTGAGGAGACTGAGGATTCTAGCATGGATGAGGTGATTACTGACCTCACTGGTGGACTCACAAGGAAATGGAATGACAGTTTTCCAACTACAAGGCTGACATCCTTAAGTGATGTACTTCACAAGCTCTCTACCTACAACTGGTTGCCCTCTTCCAACACCACTGTTATGACAAAAGAATTTGCAAAGCTGGTGTACAAACTGAAGAATGGGCTGAGTGTGAACATAGGGGAGAAGGTTCTGAGGCACATGAGGGAAGTCACAACAAAGGCAAAGGGAATCATTCCATATCCCTCTCTGATATCCAGCATTCTGGTGAAGCAAGGCTTCAAGACAAAGAAGACAGAAGGTTGGATCAAGAACAAGGCCAAGATGATCATCACCAGAAGCTACTTCACTCAAGTCAGGATTCAAGATCTGCCATGGAATCCCAATGATGCAGCTGGTCCAAGCAGGAAGAAGAAGAAGAAGAAGATTCACAAGTTTGTTGCTTCTTCAGTTCCTGTGGCTAGTGGTGACAGTTGTTCTGTCATTGCTGATGCTTTTGTGGAGGAGACCTGGTGTGGCTTGACAGAGAGTATAAAGATACCGAAAGAGAGATAACAGACAAGCAAGTGAGGTTGTAGGAGATAGACAGCCTCAGGAAGCATTTGAAGGATTTGCCTTCCTCACAAAAATGGGGAGAGTAGATCAAATTTCAAAATTTCTGAGTTCTGTTAATTTTCTGTTTTCGATGGCAGTATGAACAATTCAATTTTCTTTTCTGTTTCATCAAGGAGTGTGTTCCTTGCTACTAAGTATGGTCTGTAATTAAGTACTTTTCTATATTGTTGCTTAATATTTCTGCTTATGCTATTTGAACTTTGGTTACAAAGTACTAACTCTGTTTTGCAGGTATTACATGTTCTCTAATGTTAAGTTAACAGTGAGATGTTCAATGTTAGAACATTTGTCTGGTTTCGATGTTAAGCTAACATTGACAAAGACATATGTTATGACAACAATGAAAGTATCAATGTTAGAATAACATTGAGTTGGTTCCTTCTGATGTTCAGGGGGAGTGTACTTAGTTTTCCATTGTTATAAGATAGTGAAGTTTGTCTGAATAATTTGATCTGATTAGAACAGGTTCTTAGGTTTTGTGATTAAGGCAAAAATGGGGAGATTGAAAGTGCAGGTATTCTGTCAATGTTAGTTTAACATTGAGAAGTCAATGTTAGAGTAACATTGCTGGAGCAGAATCCGATTTACAATCTTGATTATATTCTTTATTATTGTTTTGCCTTATTCATTTAACTAACTGAGTTCCACAGTTGTAATTGTCTTTGATTATTATTCAGGAAACAAACTTGTTATAGGCTGGACGCTCAAGTTTCCAAGAAGGAAAGTTTCCTTAATTAAGGAAACCGCTCTACAAGGAAAGATGAGTTCGAGTGGAACTAGGAATGCTTTCCAAGATCAAGTCCTGATTTGAAGAAGGAGTCTATCCTTAGTTAGATCACTAACGAATGAACTATTATTCAAGAAGGACTGCGAGAACAAGGAAGAGGAGTTCAAGAAGGAAACAAGGAGAATTACCAACCGTGTACAACACACCTTGAAGTCCAAGATCAAGAACCTATATATAGGTGTGAAGTACATCAAGACAAACACGAGACAAGAGCCAATCAATCCGAGAGATTAATTTACAGTTGTTGAGTGTTGTCTTGCTTTAGCAAAGTTTGTGAGTTGTTAGAATAGATCTAAGAGTGAGGAGCTTTTAGAGATAGTCAAAGCAAATCTTGTGTGCTTTGCCTAGCTCAATCAATTTAAGAGTGAGGAGCTTGAGAATTGAGAGAACGACCTTTGTTAAAACCTTTACGGGTTATTTTGCCTATGGCTCGGAAGTTAATATAATCCTATATTCACTTCTTAAACTTGGTGTTTGTTTATTCCGCTGCACTATTACTCTGGTCTGTTGTTAAAGTAACATCGCTGAGTTAACAACGTACACATCTGCTGTTAACACTCCAGTGTTAAGTTAACAACAACGACGTATCAACCCGATCCACAATTTCACGGTCATTTGGACTAGGAATAACTAACTTATACCTATTAGGGATGTTAAATTTATAACGAAGTTGAGAACAACTATGATGCTAGCGTGACACGTACATATTATATGCCATCCCTGGCACCTCCACGTAATCATCAAACTCCCTATTGATGAGCTCAATATCTTTACCGGCCTCACTAGAGGCACGATTATCCTCAGACAAAGATATTTGTGAATCATTATCTTCACCCCGATCGAATGAATGTCTAACGGCAACACTAGGACTATTATCCACTGGTGAACCGGCATAATCTAAGTCAATAGGCTCGTAGTTGCCTCCTAAGGCCATACCCGAACCCGCGAGAGCGCCGGAAGGGCCCACCACAGAGTTCTTTGAACTAGAGCTCGAGCCGCTACTCGCTTCACTCCCAGAAGTTGACTCATAATTCACCATCTTGGTAGAGAAAAACTAAAATAAAATAAAAAAGAAAAAGCTGACTGCAAGCGAATACGTCACTATCGGCTTTCGCAACACTAACGCGACTACGTGCAAAGTGATTATAAATCAACCTCACAAGTAAGCACGTAATAAATTACCTTAATTAACGGTGGAAGAGCAAAAGCAATTATTCGAACAATTTGCCTGAAAACAGAAAAATCAATATCAAAAATGAGGAGCAAAACCTCTATAGTTCGCTAAAAATAACAGTATTTTTTTCTAAGGCATTAGGTCGAACACTCCCCGTTCGATGCATCAAGCATCGAACGAAAGACGTTCGATGCATCCCACATTGAACTATGCCCGTTCGATGCATCCCGCATCGAACTATGCTCGTTCGATGTTACTTACCTTTGTGCGTAAGTTCCCCAGAAGAGTAATGAGCTTCACACCACCCTTTCCCCCTTATATAGGCAGCAAAAAGCCCATCAAGCCCATTAGAGAAGCGCATCGAATCGCCATGATTCGACACATGATTCAACATTGAACGCCCCTGGTTCGATCCGTGATGGTTCCAGGCAGAATCCGCATCGATCTATCATCGTTCGATGCGGTTGAACATCAAGCCCAACGCGTTCGACTGCAAGCTTAACTTCAATTAAGAGCTTACAAACTAATATAATGGGATCCGCTCAGAAGAAACCAGTACAAAAAAACTAATATCTCAAACCAGTACAAAAAACTTACCAAGGTCGTACACAAATGACCGCCTCCTAATCGGGGGCAAGATTTTGAACAAAAATGATAGAGTTTTGAAGCTTGGAACTCGATCTCTATTCGAGATCAACTCCCAATCGGGGGCATCATTTTCAGAATATAAGCATAACGACCTACAATCAAGGACTTATTTTCATAAGTTTGGAAGCCGCTCTCTAATCGACACCATCTCATAAACTGGGCGGACTATGTGATGGGGATATTTAAGGATTGGCCCAGTATCATGTATTGGGTCGGCCCAACAACATCAGCCAGCTGAATAGTACATCGAACAAGTATTGTTCGATGTTAATACGCATCGAACGCCACCTGTTCGATGCGAAATAAGCATCGAACCACTTTGGTTCGATGCACTTTCCCCAACTACCAATGGGGCCCGCGAGATGGTGGTTATATATACCTAATCCCCTGACAATCTGAGCACGCACTCAAGACTCACTCAGACCTACTCAACATCGAACTTTGAGCGTTCAACACTTATCTAGATCGAACTCGATGCATTCGATACGACATCATATCAAAGACACTGAATTTGACACTCAACACTGCATCGAATCAGGCTGATTTGATGCACTCTAACTCGACACGGAATATCTACTGTATATTCAGTATCGAACGATCACGGTTCGACACGCCTGCATCGAACACACTTGATTCCATACGTGACTCTGACTTTGTAATTTGCTTATTTTACCTAGTAAGCTTGTATTAGGTGTTCCGAACTAAGCTAGTCCGATTATCTGTTGATTAGCATTATTTTGGCTATTTATATTCTGATTGTAACATTTTACGGTGTTTTTTACCTGGACGAAATAAGACCAAAATACCAACCATAAAAAATTAGCAGATTATCAAAAACAGAACAAGTTCTGAAAATTAAAAGCACGTTTACGAACACACAAATAAAATAGGCATAAATTGATCTTAAGATTGTTAGCGGCGTACGTATGTAAATATGAATTTATAAACATAAACATGAACATAAACATGATTATATTTCTATATTTAGATAACATCGAATAAACAATAGCAAACATTAATATAAACAGAAAATACAACGAGAAATATAAATGGACCTCTCAGCAACCAAATGAACATCTGTCGAAGGATTGGACGAGTCGAAAGTAAACTCTCTCCTCTTAAGATCAATTTGCCGGCTACCGCTTTAAGACCTCAGATGGCAATGATCTCCCAAGGTACAACGTCCGTCACACGAAGTAGCAAGTGAAGCAAATACTACTCCATCAGTCGAACACTAACAATATTTGCAGAACTCAAAAAAGAAAATGTGTATGTTATGACTTGTATGCTAAAGATTGCTTTCGTTTTTGGATGCCCTTCCCCTTTTACAGAAAGCTTTCTTTTATAGGAGAAAAAACATGTAACAATCACTACATAGAGGAATTAATTCAGTCAAATAAATTAATAGGCCATTGAGTGTAATTTTAATTTTAAATTTAAATATTTAATATAAATTCACTACATTCTCTCACAACACAACATATCATAAAATATACATGTATAAATGTAGCATCTTTAGCTTCTCAATTAGCCAATGCAATTCAAAGTCTTAAATTATTTGAACTCATTTACAAATTTAATTCTATTTTGCTCAATACAAAATTAGGAATTTCTCCAACATTAAGTTCCTAATTTAACTTTAGAATTTAAGGAGAATCGTTGCCTACAATAATTATGGTGATTTAATTTTTCAAGATTTGAAACTTTTGATACAAATTCTCTATCCTTATATATTTAATCTTTACTAATTTAAATTATTTTTTTATTATACAAATTCAAAAAAAATTTTAATCACATGGGGACTCGCGATGTACATGTGTTTCTAGTTGCTTATAAATTGGAAAGGAGCTTTTGGTCAATTATAATGATGGCGTGAACAATTCAATTAAGGCCCTAACGAACACCACTTATTACCTTATTAAGGAACTTGACGATGTAAGGTACTGAACTGTTGTAACTCGCAACCAAGATTTTATGCCCAATAAAGTATAACATTCACTTTAATTTTTGAAACACCTAGAGACAATTATAGCAATTGTAGGGTGCAACTGTAAGATGGTGGCATTTTATGAAAATGAAAGGAAATGGGGGTAAAATGTTATATTTTGTATGGTAAGTGCTATCAATGATTCACAAAAGGATAATGGGAAATATCATTAGCTTTCAAGTTGTGAATTATTACTGAGAATCTGAGTAGATTATTTTGTAATAATGAGCTCTCCTGATTTCTAGGAAAAGGTCTAAAAATACGTTAAATATGGTCACACACTCACTCCTCCATCCAGTTCAGACTTTTGTTATTTTCTTTTCTTAAAAGCTTATTAGTATAGTAATACTAGTGTATACTGTTTTAACATTTCCCATAATTACCTTACTTAAGGTCAAATCACAAGGTGGTAAGTAAGTTAATTCTTTATTATATTTATGAGGGGACCCAATTAAACAAAAAGAGTAAAATTGAAGAGAGAGAGAGAGAGAGAGAGAGCTTATAAACAAACGGGTTTACTCATTGCTATCTTTTTCCAATCTGCGTCAACTCTTTCTTTTGTTGTGTTGAAAGCAGCTTTTAAAATCATAGTAATTTTTTGTAAGAAAAGTGGGTTATAGTGTTAAAGATTTGATTTTTAAGGGTCTGATCTGTGTTTTATCAACTGGGTAAGATGACAGTGGAAGGAATTAGGGCTGACCATGAAAATTATGACAATTTTCCAGTAGGGTTACGTGTACTTGCTGTTGATGATGACCCAATTTGCTTGAGGTTGTTGGAGACTCTTCTCAGAAAATGCCAGTATCATGGTATTCTTAAATTCTTCTTCTTTTTCTAATTTCATTTGTTGATTGGCTTGTTTGTAAGATTCACTTGTTATATGTCTTAATTTCAGAGTTTTTAGTTTAACTTACTTTGTTTGCTACTCACTCATCATATTTGCTCTGTTCCATCATCATTTATTTTTGGTTAATTTCATTTGATAGAAATGGTTAATTAATCTTTTGTATATGACATTTTCTGAAGTTATAGCATCAAACTATTCAATATCATACTTAAATTCTTTCACTAAGGTTCTGGATTTTGTGGATCTAGTTGTTTAACTTTCCAATTTGCCCTTCTTTCGGCACTTGAGAGGTTCTTTTTTCAAGTTTGTGCTGTTTTGATTGATTGACGAATGCTTGGTTGTTTACCGTGTTTAGCTAACATGAGGAAATATGAAAATTGTTCCTACACCATTATGTTTCAATTGTACACTTCTCTTTTCCTTTAAACAATTTGATATATAGATGCTTTGCTCAGAGTAAGATCGAGTCACCTTTTGACCAGATGATGTTGGGATATGCAGCAATTGCAAAATGCAACTTCCTGGAAAAGGGAGTTGGGTTCAGAACTGCTTTATTTTCTTGTTAGTAGAAGTCGGGGTCTAGATTTGCAAATGTTTTTTTCTTTCTTAGCAGAATTTGACAGATTCCATATTGCTTATGTAATTTCCTATTTACTAATGTAGTCTGAATTTCTGATTCTATAATTGAATGCTATCTTTTGAGTTTTGAAGAATCCGCATTAAATCTGTCGGAATGGATAAGTTTTCTGTTTGCTTTTCCATAAAGAAATTTGTGCTTTTTGCAGTTACTACATCGAGCCAGGCCAGGATGGCCCTGGATATGCTGAGGGAAAACAGAGACAGATTTGACTTGGTAATCAGTGACGTGCATATGCCTGACATGGATGGTTTTAAGCTTCTGGAACTTGTTGGTCTTGAAATGGATCTCCCTGTTATCAGTATGTTCATTTCCTATTCTTTTATATCTTCTTTTTTTCTTAAATGAGACCGATAAGTTTTGAAGTCCCTTCTCCTCATAAACACATTTGGATGTTTCAATAGCTTAGTTTTGTCACCAATTAGTGATTCAAACTTGTTGTGAGGCGATTGTGAATATTTACTTAAAATATGTTGAAATTATTTTGCATTATATTGTCTCAGTGTTGTCAGCAAACGGTGATCCCAAACTTGTAATGAAAGGCGTTACTCACGGTGCTTGTGATTACTTGGTTAAACCCGTGCGAATTGAGGAGCTGAAGAATATATGGCAGCACGTTATCCGGAAAAAAAAGTGTGATCCAAATAGCCAGCATAAGTCGGGTGACCAAGTCAAAACTCCCAAGGCAAGTGAAGAAGCTCACGGGTCTCCGAATAAAGGTAAAACAGATCAAAATGGGAAATTCAGCAGAAAGAGAAAAGATGAGGAAGATGAGAGTGAAGATGATGGAAATGAAAGTGAAGACCCAACCGCACAGAAGAGGCCTCGGGTAGTATGGTCAATAGAGCTTCATAGAAAGTTTGTTGCAGCCGTGAACCAATTGGGAATTGAAAGTTTGTTCTTGTACCTCTGCACTCTAGTTGTTTGCATGTTTTTGTATCTAATTACGTCACTTTTCTGATGTTCAAGCTTTCTATATTTGGTTTACAATTGCAGAGGCTGTTCCTAAAAGGATTCTTGACATGATGAACGTTGATGGGCTCACACGAGAAAACGTGGCAAGCCATCTTCAGGCACTAACTCTCCTCTATTTGTTATTTCCCTGCCTACATGAAATACCTTCTTTGTGCACTAGAAACATCTTATGCCATTTATACTTGAACTAAGTGGATGAGCTTAGGCATTATCAAGAGTTTTTCTCGACAAATTATATGTGAACTTTTCGGTAACATCACACTCTTAATTCTATGTATTCTGTAATACTGATGTGGTAAACACGATATTTATAAGGAAAATATTGTGGGTTGTTTTCCCGGCAATGAGAAAACATAAGAACTAATTAGAAGCTATTTAGAACAGAGGGACCATTTTATTGCCTAAATTTGTGTCTACCTAGTAATTTATTGATGATATATAGTGTATACAAGTACTGATGTTGCACATCTCTAAATCATGACCTGTCAGTTATGTAACTTCCTTCCAAATATGTGGGAGCGATATTAGATTTTATCCTATGAATGCTGTAAACAGATGGCTTGGAGCTTCACTTAACTTGTTTTACTGTTGCAGAAGTATAGGCTTTACTTGAAAAGAATCAGTTCGGTTGCCAACCATCAAGTGAACATGGTAGCTGCACTAGGGGGTAGGGATGCCCCTTACATGCGTATAGGTTCGTTGGATGGATTTGGGGAATTCCGAAATTTGGCAGGACCTGGAAGGCTCGCAGATGTTGCCTTACCACCGTATAACCCTGGTGGAATGCTCGGCAGACTAAACAGTCCTGCTAATGTGAGCCTCCATAATCTTGCTCCATCTACACTAACTCAACCAAATCCTGGTCAGAACTTGAGCAACTCCACTCTTACCAAAATGCATCCGTTCCTTTCACATGCAACTCAAAATCCCAGTTTATTTCAAGGAATTCCATCATCGTTGGAACTCGATCAGTTACAACAGAACAAGTGCGCCACAGGTATCTCGAATTTCAACGCCATAGATGACTCTAGAATCTCAGGTGCTTTCAACCCAGGTGCAATTGCTAGCTCAAGCAACTCATTAGAGTGTAATCTGAATAATCAAACACTGAATGCTGGGAGATTCGGGAATCAGTCTTCGCATAACATAGATTCTTTCAACTCAGAATCCTTCTATGCTGATGTCAGTGGTTCCTCCAGTTTGATGGATCCTGGTATCATTGAATCGTATAAAATGCATCCAAATGCTATGCTTTCTACTGGGCCCTTTTATGATCAGTTGCCTATGAATAGTGCAAGAGAAAATAATTCTTCAAATGGTCATTTACAGAACAACCCTATTGAGCTGTCTTCCATCAACATGGCTTCAGCGCCAGTTGGTCACACGCAGAGTATGAATCAAGAAAGCCAGAGATGGGGAGATCATAGACAGAATTTTGGGCACAACTCAAATACTAACTTTGATTCCTTAAACTCTCACGGTCCTGCCAATGGTGTTGTGTCTTCCTTTGACGGGAGTTTGGACCAGAATAGTGGAATCTTTGACCAGAAGATGCACATGTTCATGAATGCTAGATCAGAAGCTTCAACTCTTATGCAGCAGAATGATAATGCGAAAACAGCAACAGAATCAAGAGCTAGGTCCACCAAGAACTTTCTTTTAGAGCAGCCAAAGTTGCATGGTGGATATGCACCTCAAGGTTATGATTCGTTGGATGTGCTGGTGAACTCTATGATCAAACAGGTACTATTCTCAAAAGAGTAATTGCGTTCAGCTTTTATGTTATTATTCACTCTCCCAAAGAGGAGTTGTCTGGGAGTTCAAACTTTGCAAGAAATAACAGTTCAGTCTTCTTATATCTTACTTGGTATTACCCTGAATGCTCGTGCAAACCCTTAAAATCTTCTATACCATCTAGTTTACACTTCATACCAGTGAGGGCTGTGCTTCATGTAAAATGGATATAATCTACAGATTTCCTTCTAGCTACTCACAACCTCCATGATTAATTTGAAACGTTTTGACTTACACATGGCTAATTTCCAATCATGTTGTAGAAACCAATACACTTGTCACTGTAGAAAATCATGTCTGTTTGTGGAAAATATGTAATCATCAGTATGCAGTCATTTCTTGTTCCCTATTTATGTATTTTATTTTTTTGATGAATTATTTCTGTATTTTCTTGATGTGTAGGAACAAGACGGAACCATGCCAAACTGCGGTTTTGGATTCAATGACTATTCGCTTGGTTCAGGCATGTAAGGATATGTTTGGCTACCATTTCGAGTGAAGGCAGGCTGCAACAGGCTGGAGCCTGTATCTACATGCAATCTGTCATTTCTTTCTAAATCTTTGTAGGATTTTTGGATGTAATTCCCTTGTTAATTTTTATTCCCCTTTGTATGGAAGTAGCTCTGTAGAATTTGAGAAACTCGCTCAAACTCTTTGCCGTTAGTGAGTGTGATTAAATTATTAATAAAGCATTTCAGGGAGGTCCCTGCATTCAATATTGCGTTCATATTTTAAGTGATGCTTGTGTAAAATCTAAAAGACACTGGTCTAATTGTTAATTTAGTCATACAAAATTTGAAGCTTGTTCTCTTGGTAAGAATAATATGACCTTCAGACCTTGGGAGCCATATAAGTCCCAGAAATACATTAACAGAAGTAGCTGAAAAACAAAACAAACAAAATAAAGAGATTCCAGCAACATTTATTTGCTGGATAAACTCTTGAAGTTTCTGTCAATTTTCTGATTTAACATGTATAATCATCACAAGTTCGTATGGCTTAAAAGCACAACTATTCCCCTTCCCAACCAAGTTCACGAGCTCTTTGTTCCCACAACAAAGTCACCTTCTTCTCCTTTGTAAGCAATGCAACAGCTCTTTCTCTTGCTCCCTCACAAGTTTCCGTGGCCGTGTTGCATTTCTCGGCTTCCCGCTGATATTGGGAAGCTAATCTTCTTGCCTCACCAAAGGTAATGTTCATGTGTCGCGAGTGCTCTTCTCCTACAGTTTCTTGCAATTTTAGCTCTTCTGAGAGTAGATCCACAAATTGCTTCTCCATTTCTTCTTTCAGATCAGGATCATCTTTGCCACAGTCTATTCCAATAAAAATAGTTCCATCATGATTTCAGAAAAAACACTCAGAAATTCAAAGGAAGAAGCAGAAATCTCACGTCACTGAAAATTGTAGACATACATTCAAATGCATAGTGCCATTATTAATAAATTCCTCGGGGTTTCCTAAAAAATGTATGGACCAATATCTAAACGAAGCATATTTAAATTAAGAAGAAATTGAAAACAATCGCGTTTAAGAAAAAAGACCACAACATGCCGGCAAGATTGAAGCTCGTATCTGATCTAAAGTACCATTTTAATCAGAGTAGTGTAAGCACATTAGTTATATACTTCCAGGTTCAGCTTTGAAGTTGCAAGGAATATGTGATTGTTGATATTGTAAGAACCAATTGCAAGACTTTTTAACTGTAAAACAATTCATCACATAAGATTGATTGATACCTAGAGGGAAAGAGTGAGAAAGGGGAAAACCTTACCTGTAACAGAGAGATTAGCCAATCCTGCAACAGAAAGAAAGAAGAGAAAAATGTCAAATGAAATCTGAGTATATTCAGCTTAAGAGAATTAAAACAAGAAACTGATAGCGCGCGGCTAGCATTATCTAAAGTTTTCTCATCAGTCAAGAAAACGATGCAGTGACTTGTACTTGATGTGGTACTAAATCTGAAACTAAGGGCTAAACCATCTAATGGTATGGGAGAAGAGAAGCAAGCAAGCAGCCTTGATTGAGTCGAAAACATGCTTCAGTACATTTAGTTAACAAAAGCATCTAAGGAGAGTATGGTTGTGCCTTGTGACATCTAAAGCAAGTATAGAGAAATGTATAGAAGCTCGTTTAGACACCGCAATTTCCATTTTTCACCGTAACTCAAAATAGCTAAACCATGAGGACGGGACGGGAAGGGCAGGGGTTACAAAGCAAAGGTCAATAGTTAGGCGGCAGCCGGGAGTGTGGGCATACACATGAATGAAGCAAAACAATATATAAGCACAAAAATGGTAGGAAAGAGGTGCATATTTATTCACCTAACAGCATGGACATATTTGAACATAGATCTATCTAGTAAAATGATGAGCAGTTAAAAGAGCCATTATTCTAATTGAATAAACAACATTGAGTTAGTTACCTACCAGGTGCAATCAGAAAAATGGATTGAGGAGGAGCACAATTACAGTCACAAGGAGGACAAGAAGAAGGCGATTGCTGCTGCTGCTGCAATTGTAAAGTCTTTTTGAATCTAAAGTAGAGAGCAGGTCCAGATACACAAAGTGCAGAAACAACTGCAAATATCACCAAGCATAACCTCAACCATGTACCACCAGATCTCCTACTCATCGTTCCGTTCCGTTCCTCTATGATCTGATCTGATGTGATGAGATCTAACACTGCTTCTTCATTTATTAATCTCTCGCTTCTCTTCTATTTATCCCACCAGAGTCGGTGGGTCTTTTCCCTACAACGTTTTCAATTACTCATCCTTCTTCTTTTATTTATTTATTTATTTATTCTTAAGAGTAATTTAGTTTAACACTTTATTAAACATTTTAAGCACCCCTTAGCTTTCGGCCGTTTTGTACTTTGTCCCCCAACTTTAATTTTTAGCACTTTGCCCACCGAGCTTTGTATTCCGTCAAACGTTACTCTCCTACAGGAATATTCCGTAAAAAAAACGAATATTCCGTTAAAATTTGACACTTTGCCCCCCCAACTTTCGACATTTTTAACGGCCATGCTACGTCGGGGAGTAACGTTTGACGGAATTCAAAACTGGAGGGCAAAGTGCTAAAAATCAAAGCTGGGGCAAATTGCAAAACGGCCGAAAGTTAAGGGAGTCGTCTGCTTTTTTCCCAACATTTTATCACAAGTTTTAAACAAAATACACTGGCAATGATTCTCTTTCCTATATAAGAACAATCAAAATCAATAATCTTCTTTCTTTAGTTAGATTATTTATCCTCTCCTAGCATAATATTATTTGCAAATTAAAATCGTGAATTGATTTTTCTTAATTATGTACGCAAGCTTTTTTCTAGGTGATCTCAATGTTACCTATATTTGTGGGAGCGGTACACTATGATTGACTCAAATTTTGCCTCCTGCTTTGGGAGGAGGCTTCAGAGGCATGGGTAGCGGGAGGCTTCGATCTCGTCGGCCCTTCTCTTTTCCACTCTCCTGACCTTCATGGTGGTGGCGTGTCTTGTGAAGTTGTTATTGAATTATGTTATAACTTAAAATAAGTCTTTCTCCCAACTATGTTACAGATCCTATATGATATGTGATTTAGCCAATTTTTCAATACTCATATTGCCAACAAAGTAGTCATTAATCTTTGAAAGTGTAAGATGTTCTGTTATCGATGTTGGATGGATGTTGTGCCAACATCCAGAGGACAACATTGAAACCCGAGAACAGTCTTAACCTAAAATATGTTTCTGAACATGAGTAAAGTATTCGGTTTTAAATGTTGGATGGATGTTGAGCCAACATTCACAGGGCAACATTGAAACTAGTATATATTCTGTCAATCTGTCTTTAACTGCTTTATTTTAGTTTTGCCTTTATTCACCTATTAATCAAGTTCCACGATTTTAGTTGTCTTTGTTTATGTCCAGGAACATCTCTTAATCATAAGGAAGAACATAACAAGTTTCCTAAGTTGAAGTTTCCATTATTCAAGAGGAGGAGATCGGTCAAGTCAACACGGTTTCAAAGAAGGAAAGTTTTGAAGTTCAAGTGCAACTAGGAATCTTTCCAAGATCAACTCTGAATTGAAGAAGGAGTATTTCCTTATTAGAACTCAATGTAATAAAGGGAACTATTATTCAAGAGGGAGATCGAGTTCAAGAAGGAAAGTAGAGTTCAACAAGGAAACAACATAAGTTACCAAAACTGTGTACAACACACCTTGGAGATCAAGTTTGAAGAAACCTATATATAAGGTGTGAAGTACATCAAGATACATAGAGAAACAATAGAGCTTATAAATCCGTAGAGATTTCATCTTAAGCATTGTTGCTATGTTTCTTGTTTTGCAAAGTTTGTGAGTTTTCGAGTTAAGTCTAGGATTAGATTTAAGGAGAAAATTCTTGTCTGCTTTGCTGAGTCCAATCTACAAAAGAGCGAGAGTGATTTTGTGGTGAGGAACGTCTTTGTTAAAACCTGCGTGGTTATTTTTCCGTAAGGCTAGATGGTTGATTATTTATAATAAAAAACCATTGAAAATTTATCTTCTTGTGTTCTTTAATTCCGCTGCACATTACTCTATCAAGAAGATTGTTTGAGATCAAGTTAAGGCAACGCCAGCTTAACTTGAGCTCTGAAACTTGGAAAAGTTGTATCAATCCTGATCCAACAATTCCAATTGGTATCAGAGCCAAGCACCGATTTCACTGGTGTTTGGAGGTGATACAACGCGATGGACAACATCAATCCCAATTCTGGCAGACTCCCAGTCTTAGAAGGATCCATCAATTATGCTTACTGGAAGACCAGGCTCAGAGTTCACATCAAATCCATTGACATGAAAGCATGGGATGCCGTTCTTGATGGATATTCTGTCCCAAAGATTGAGAACGACCGAGATGCAGATATTGTACCAAAACCAAAGTCACAATGGACAACAAACGAGGTAACACTGTATAACTACAATGAGAAAGCTCTTAATGCTATTTTTAGTTATGTTACCAATCAGATGTTTAAGTTAATTCAGAACTGCACCACAGCTAAATCAACTTGGGATATCCTTGAACTTCATTGTGAAGGAGATATAGCAGTTAGAAACTCTAAACATAGACAATTGCTGAAAGATTTTGAAAAACTTGAGATGGGTGATGAAGAGAGTATAGATAGTTATTTTGAGAAAATCCTTGACATTACAAATCAATGTGAAAATCTAGGATTTCCTGTTTCAAATCAAACTATGGTTTATAAAGCTTTTAGATCCTTGTCACCTAGATTTGCTCTCAAGAGAATTGCCATGGGAGAGACAAGAGATATTGCCAACATGGAATTTCAATCATTGTTAAACACTCTTAGAGAATTTGAGCTAGAGTTTCCTGCTAGGACTACCAAACAACAAGTTATTGCTTTGTTAGGAACAAATTATCATGAGAGTGAAGATGAGGATGAAATTATTTCTTCTAACTATGGAAATATTAGCAAGAAACTCAGTAGGTTGAACTTCAAAGATAAATCCAAAGGGAAACAACCTAACAATACTTCCACTGGTTTTAGAAAATTGCCTCCCAAATTTGTTAAATATATGGCAACAAAATCTAGTCCTGAAGAAATTGAAAAGTTGAAAACTACTCAATGTTATGAATGTAAAGGTTATGGTCATATTGCTGTTGAATGTGCTAACACCCTCCGCAAGAAGGGAAAGTCTCATTGGGTTTGTGTAGATGATTTCAATGAAGAGGATTATAACTCTGGATCAAGTGCTGATACTGAAGAAAGCTTTGAAGAGATTCATACAGCTGCGCTATTTACTCATGTCAACTGGACAGAAGAAGATCTCCATAACTGCCACGGGTCCCAATGTTGCTCCAACATCCAGGACTCAACATCAGAACATGAGACTTTCTTTGGGAATTGGACTGAATATGATACCCATATTGATCTCAATTCTTTGTCTGATAATGATGAATCTAACTTTGAATGTTTTCATGGCTCAGTTGATCTAGATGAAGAGTATTACTTTGAAGGTGAGATGTCCCAGGAGGAAATCATTGAAGACTTGAAGTCTACTTTTCATAATCTTCTGAAAGAAAATCAAAAACTCACCAAGAAAAATGAAGCTCAGAGACTGGAGATTGATGGACTGAAGAAATTGATGAGGATGTTTGAAAGAGACCTTGACAAGACAGAAGCTGAACTTAAAGAGGTAAAAGGAAAGCTTGAAAAAGATAATCATATCATTGCTAAATGGAACTCAGGTACATCTAAACTTGATGAGGTACTGAGTATGGGTAATCAAGGAACAAATGGTCTTGGATATATTGAGAAACCTACCTCTAAAGTTGCTAATCCTGTTTTTATTAAAGAAGGTTTTGTTAAGGAATCAAAAGACTTGAGCTGTGCTAATCCCAACAAAAGTAAACCTACTTATATCTGTCAATTTTGTTTTCAACCAGGTCACATAAAACCTTATTGCAAGAAATTTTTGAAAGAAAATGTGAAGAAAACAGAAACTGTCTCTAATGTTGAGTTGGTCAGTGGTACAGATGTTATCCCAACATTAGGAACAGGACAGAAAAGTAGAACTTGGATTGAAAAATTAAAGACTCCTAAGATGAAACTTGTATGCAATGTTGTGTTTTCTGCTGTGTACTCTAACCTTGCAGGTAAGTGGTACTTTGACAGTGGATGCTCAAGACACATGACAGGAGACAAGGAAAATCTTAAAGAATTGATTCCTCTCAATGTTGGAACTGTCACCTATGGAGGAGGCACCAAGGGAAGAATCATTGGAAAGGGAGTACTAGATGTTGAAGGATTTCCACCTCTCAAAGATGTTCTGCTAGTAGAAGGATTGAAAGCAAATCTAATAAGCATTAGTCAACTTTGTGATGATAACTTGCTTGTTACATTTGATAAAAGTTCTTGTGATGTATTTAATAGTGAAAATGTCCTTGTTATGACAGGTACTAGATCTAAAGATAATTGCTACCTTGCACAGGAAGAAGCAGATTGCTTTCATGCTAAAATTGATGATGCAGTTCTGTGGCATAGGAAGCTAGGACATGTTCACTATAGGAACCTTGAGAAGCTGCAGAAAGTTGATGCTGTAAGAGGCTTACCAAAGATATCCAGCCCAGGTAAGGTTGTATGTGGGGACTGCCTAAAGGGTAAGCAAACAAAAGCTATTCATACACCCCTCCAGGTACAAAGTACAATTCCCAGGACTGGTAAGTGTTTTGAATTATTACACATGGATCTCATGGGTCCTATTGAGGTAAGCAGCCTAAGTGGTAAGAGATATGCCTTTGTTATTGTAGATGATTTCTCTAGATATACATGGGTTAAGTTTCTTAAAGAAAAATCTGATGCATTCAACACATTTAGGATCTTACATGCTATCATCAAAAATCTGTATGGTTCCCCTGTTTGTAAAATTAGGTCTGATCATGGGAAAGAATTTGAAAATGCTAGTTTCAGTGATTTCTGTGATAAGAATGGGATTTTCCATGAGTTTTCAGCACCTAAGACACCTCAGCAAAATGGGATAGCTGAGAGGAAAAATAGGACACTTCAAGAGATGGCCAGAGTTATGCTTAATGCTAGAAATCTATCTAAAAGACTTTGGGCTGAAGCTTTAAATACTGCATGTCATATAAGTAATAGGGCTTATCTTAGACCTGGTACAAATATGACACCATATGAAATCTTGAAGGGTTTGAAACCAAATATTGCTCATTTTCATGAATTTGGATGTGATTGTTACTTGTTGAAAGATAGAGACTATCTTAGTAAGTTTGATCCAAAGAGTGAAAAGTGCATATTTGTTGGTTATTCTGTGAATAGTTCTGCTTTCAGGGTTTATAATCCAAGATTGAAGACTATTCAAGAATCAGTAAATATAGTGTTTGATGATTCCACCTTTGATTCAGGTACTGATGAAGTTACTGTCTCTGATGTTGCCCCAACATTGGAAACAGAGACTGTCCCAACATCAGGAGCAGAAGTTGGAGACACTGAAATTGAGACTGGTTCTAATGTTGAGTTGACACCTGCTGCTGTTAGGCCAACATCCCCACAGTCCAATTCAGAGGATGACATTGTTGATGAACCTAGGAGAGATCCCCCTACTAGGATTCAAAAGGACCATCCAGCTTCACAAATGATAGGTGAAATTACTGGACGCATGAAGACTCGCAACAAAGACAGGGTAAACTATAAAAATATGGTAAGGTTGTGTGTCTGCATGGCTTCCACTTGCACTGTAAGTAATGCTTCCTGTTTTGTCTCAAATATTGAACCTAAGAATGTGAATGAAGCTCTTAAGGATAGTAAATGGATAAATGCCATGCAAGATGAACTGTTGCAATTCACCAAAAATCATGTTTGGAATCTAGTACCTAGACCTTCTAATGTGAATGTTATAGGAACTAAGTGGATTTTCAAGAACAAAACAAATGAAGATGGTGTAATTGTAAGAAACAAAGCTAGGCTTGTTGCACAAGGTTATACTCAGGTAGAAGGAATTGACTTTGATGAGACATTTGCTTCAGTAGCTAGAATAGAATCTATTAGATTACTTCTTGCTATTGCATGTTGTCTTAAGATTAAGCTCTACCAGATGGATGTGAAGGGTGCTTTCCTTAATGGTTTGATAGACAAAGAAGTATATGTTGAACAACCTAAAGGTTTTGCTGATCCTAAACATCCTAATTATGTGTATAAACTTGAGAAAGCTTTGTATGGTTTAAAACAGGCACCTAGAGCTTGGTATGAAAGACTAACTCAATTTTTGTTAAGTCTTGGGTTCAATAGAGGAGATGGAGACAGAACCTTGTTTATTCTAAGAAAGAGTTCTGATGTTTGTATTGCTCAGATCTATGTGGATGACATTGTGTTTGGTTCTACTAACAAGTCTACTCTAGACAAGTTTGTTGAGTCAATGACATGGACATTTGAAATGAGCATGATTGGAGAGCTGAACTACTTTCTGGGATTGCAAGTGAAGCAACTGGAGAATGGTATGTTCTTAAACCAGGAGAAGTATGCAAGGAACCTGGTAAAGAGATTTGAGCTACATGAGTCAAAACCTTGCAAAACTCCCATGTCTTCTTCTATGAAGATTACTAAGGATGGCACTGGAGACAATGTTGACCCAACATTGTACAGATCTATGATTGGTAGTCTTCTATATCTCTCTGCCTCTAGACCAGATATTATGTTTTCTGTTTGTGTTTGTGCTAGGTACCAAGCTGATCCAAAGCAATCTCACTTGATTGCTGTGAAGAGAATATTAAGATATATATCTGGAACTTCATCATTGGGCATATGGTATTCTTTTGATACAAATACAAATCTTGTTGGATTTAGTGATTCTGATTGGGCAGGTGATGTAGATGACAGAAAATCCACAAGTGGGGGCTGTTTCTATTTGGGAAACAATCTAGTTTCATGGTATAGTAGGAAACAGAATTGTGTGTCATTATCTACAGCTGAATCTGAATATGTAGCTGCTGGCAGTTGTGTTACCCAGCTAGTATGACTTAAACACATGTTGCTGGACTATGGGTTAGATAGTGATACTCTCCTCATGTTTTGTGACAATCTTAGTGCCATTAGTATCTCAAGGAATCCTGTTCAGCATTCTAGGACTAAGCATATAGATATAAGACATCATTACTTGAGAGACATGGTTGAGGATAAAATGATTAACATTGAGCATATTGAGACAAATAATCAACTTGTTGATATGTTTACTAAACCTTTAGATAGTGAGAGATTCTTCAGTTTGAGGAAATCTCTCGGCATGTGCAATATGTGAGAATGTTAGGAGCCCAGTGTTGACATAACACCACTGTCTAGCACTGGTTAATGGTTGTGGTGTAGTATGTAACTTTTTGTTTTTTGTTTGATTCTTTTCTTTTCTTTTTGAGTCACATTGATCTTTGTTTGGCATATTTGATTGTGTGGTTGATCACTGTGTTTTACTAATCTTTCTAGCTTGCAGATTCACATCTAAGTTTTGAAAAGCATAAATCTCTAAAGTGTGTCTGAGGTTGTGTTAGCCTAACATATGGAGAAGTTGGGGTACACAAAGTTCATTACTTTGATGTCTATTCAGTTGTGTCTTATTCATATGAAAAGGTTTTACAGGACATGTGGAGAAGCTGGGGTTCATGATGTTGACAGCTTCAATGATATTCAGTTGTGCTTATTTGCATGTCTCTGTTTGTTTTGGCCAAGGGGTACATAAAAGTGGTTCTTTCTACTAGGGTGTTTGGGGTTTCGATTGCCTTCACTTGGTAGCATTGATCACTTAGTGCTCTCTTGTATGCAGGTTGGTAAACAAGTATGCATAAGGAATTGGGGTATTGGGGTGCATGATAAATGTGTTGCCAGTATTCAAGGCCTTTGTACTTGCCTAACTTGCTGCTGATAATGTTGTTACTAGGGTGTGTGGAGTCTAATGCTGCCCTCATTCAGTAATGTCATTATCCTTTTTTAATCAACCCTCATTTTTTGTTCTAAAGAGATAATGAAAATAGTGAAGATTTGATGTGATGTGAACTGTTGCTGGTTTGAAAAGTGATTCACTGTGTATACCATCTATCAATGTTGTCATAACATTGTTGCATTCATTCTAGAATTGCATTTTTTTCTTCTTTGGTTAGTGTGGTTGACTAGGTTTGGGCTTAGGGGGAGTATATAGTCCCTTTCATGTGTTGAGGCATACTCTTTGGGTGACATACTGCAGGTGACACACTATTTGTGACCTTATATGCTGTGGAAGTGGATTAATTCTCTAATTCATAACTGCTTATCTCTGTGTGTTCTCTGTTTGATATGTTACTTAGTCATGATTTTGATCTAAATCTTATGTTTTTGGTACTCACTTGCTACTTTGGTGAAGTTTCAGATATGAGTTTGGATATATCTCACGCTCTCACATGAAATTGCCTTGAAGAAGCCCAAAACCTCAAATATTATGGTTTAAAAACCTACTGGTTTGAATGTTACTCTACTCTCTGATCTGAATGTTATTCCAACATTGCCACACGGTCTGCACAACATTGAAGTCAGTAACTTATAAGTTTGTTTAAAATTTTAAAAACTGAGCTTTTATTGTTTTATTGTGAACTGCTCTGGTTACTTGATGTTTTTAAATGACACGTGGTGAAGTTCTTACGCGGGAATAGAGGAGTGGGAAAACTTAATTGATCATATTCCATAATCCCACTTACATTCATTCCTTCTCTCTCCACTTTTCACAACTTAAAAGAACAACTTGCCCTAATTTCTGTCACTTGTGCAATTTATCTTTCTCTTTGCAAATATATATCTAAAAATCTCTCATATTTTTCTCTCAATTCTCAAAACTAACATGGCAAGCAAGACTCCTTTAGACACTCTTGCAGATTTGGCCGTGAATGTCAAGAAAACAACAACACGCACTAGGGCTGCTGCGCGTGAGGATCAAGGACGGCCTACTGCTCAAGTTGCTGCAAAACGACCAACGATTCCTTATCAACGACGGGCAAAGCGAGCTAAGAATGTGGAATCTAAGTCGAATGTTGGCGCAACATCAGAAGCCCATGAATCTGAATCTGAGGTAAATGTGGCTAACCCTAAACCCCAAGTGAATAATGTTGATGATAAAATTGAGGAGGAGGGATCTGGAGCTGGTTCTGGTAGAAAGAGAACACCTATGGGGTCTAGGCCAATGAGTGAAATAGCCTTGCTAAGAGATGAGGCTAGAAGAGCTCAAAGAGAGAGACTTGAGAAGAAAAAGGTTGAGGCTAAGGCTAAGGCTGAGGCTGAGAGAGTGAGGAAAGGGAAACAGATTGTGGATGAGGAAGTTGAGGTAGTTGATATAGAAGAAGAAGAGGAAGAGGAAGAGGAAACTGCTGCTGAAGAGTTTGAAGCTGATAATGATGATGATAGTGAAGAAGAGTACTGTGACACTCTTGCATTATCCTATTTTAGTAAGGAAGCTAGGTCTAGATACTATCTTAATAAGGAGATAGAGGACAAGGCTTATGATTTTAGAAAGAGGGATTTTCACAAAGAGAGGGTCATGGACATGGACAGCTTTAAAAGAAATAGAGTTTTTGAGTTGTTGAAAGCAAGAGGGGTTCAGAATTCAATGAAGAAGCATGGTGATTATGCTCCTGAGCTTGTACAAGAATTCTACCTGAATCTCTCAAAGTATATCACTTGTGAGTTGTCTCCCAAATATGGTCAAGCATGGGTAAGAGGACAAGTGTTTGACATTAGTCCTAAGAAGATAAATGAGATTTGGGGACTGCCACATGTTAAGGAATCTGAAGATCCAAAGCCAGATGAGGTGATTGAGGATATCACAGGTGGTCTAGAGAGAACCTGGGTTGAACAATTACCAACAACAAAGCTCACTGCCCTAAGTGCTGTTCTGCACAAATGTGCATCTTATAATTGGCTACCTACTAAAAATTCTACTGTTTTGACTAAGGAGTCAGCTTACTTGGTCTACAAACTGAAGAATGGGCTTGCTGTGAATATTGGGGTGAGAATTTTAAAGGCTATGGAAGATGCTGCTGGGAGGAAGCAAGGGATTCTACCATTTCCTTCTTTGATCACTACTCTGCTGCTAAAACAGAAGATGAACAAGAAAGAGTTTGGAGGAATGTCAGAGAACAAGGCTAGGTTCACCATCACTCAATCCTACTTGTCTAGCACAAGAGTGAAGGACTTGCCTTGGAATCCTGAAGATGGAGTTGCACCTGGAGAGAAAAAGGAGGCTCAACAATTTGTTGGAGCTTCAGTGCCTCAATCTGATGAGGAAGAAACCAGGGTAACAACAAAATCTTTTGTTGATCAGCAGTTGACTTGGTATAGAAGTGCCTATGCCAAGCTTCAGAGAGAAGTTGCTTTCAAGCAAAAACAAATGCAAGAGCTGGATGTCTTGATTAAGAACATGGAGGAGCCTTCTTCACAAAAAGGGGGAGAGTGATCTAGTTTTTAATTTTTGATTTCTGGTTTTTATGTTTTTGTTTTTATATGTTTTGAACTGTTTCTATTTGGATGCTAGTTCTTCTTATTTGTTTTGGTTTGTAATGGTAATGCTACTTAGCTTTAACTGCTCTTGATGCTTTTGCTTATGAAGATAGTCTATATCTGCTGTTTCTGCTGATAAACTGATGTGCAGGTACATTCTGGTCTTAATGTTGAGACAACATTGATGAGTTAAATGTCTGAACAACTTTTTGAGTTGTGGTGATGACTTTAATGATTAATCTTTGTTATGCCAAGTTAATACTTGATAGTTTGCATTAAGGGGGAGCAGTTTTAGTAGGTTTAGATTATTATGCTTAATTGATATTTGGACATATTATCTGTTATGTGAACAGGTTGATTGGTTTTGTGAAGAAAGGCAAAAAGGGGGAGATTGAAAGTGTAAGATGTTCTGTTATCGATGTTGGATGGATGTTGTGCCAACATCCAGAGGACAACATTGAAACCCGAGAACAGTCTTAACCTAAAACATGTTTCTGAACATGAGTAAAGTATTCGGTTTTAAATGTTGGATGGATGTTGAGCCAACATTCACAGGGCAACATTGAAACCAGTATATATTCTGTCAATCTGTCTTTAACTGCTTTATTTTAGTTTTGCCTTTATTCACCTATTAATCAAGTTCCACGATTTTAGTTGTCCTTGTTTATGTCCAGGAACATCTCTTAATCACAAGGAAGAACATTACAAGTTTCCTAAGTTGAAGTTTTCATAATTCAAGAGGAGGAGATCGGTCAAGTCAACACGGTTTCAAAGAAGGAAAGTTTTGAAGTTCAAGTGCAACTAGGAATCTTTCCAAGATCAACTCTGAATTGAAGAAGGAGTATTTCCTTATTAGAACTCAATCTAATAAAGGGAACTATTATTCAAGAGGGAGATCGAGTTCAAGAAGGAAAGTAGAGTTCAACAAGGAAACAACATAAGTTACCAAAACTGTGTACAACACACCTTGGAGATCAAGTTTGAAGAAACCTATATATAAGGTGTGAAGCACATCAAGATACATAGAGAAACAATAGAGCTTATAAATCCGTAGAGATTTCATCTTAAGCATTGTTGCTATGTTTCTTGTTTTGCAAAGTTTGTGAGTTTTCGAGTTAAGTCTAGGATTAGATTTAAGGAGAAAATTCTTGTCTGCTTTGCTGAGTCCAATCTACAAAAGAGCGAGAGTGATTTTGTGGTGAGGAACGTCTTTGTTAAAACCTGCGTGGTTATTTTGCCGTAAGGCTAGATGGTTGATTATTTATAATAAAAAACCATTGAAAATTTATCTTCTTGTGTTCTTTAATTCCGCTGCACATTACTCTATCAAGAAGATTGTTTGAGATCAAGTTAAGGCAACGCCAGCTTAACTTGAGCTCTGAAACTTGGAAAAGTTGTATCAATCCCGATCCAACAATTCCAATCTTCGTAACAATAACACTACTTTTGCAATCCGCATTGGTAGTGTACTCTTGTTTTGATGTGTCATTCTCATCAATGTCCTATATGTTCATAACTTTACTCAAAACCTTTTATCTATTTTAAACTTACTGACTCTTCTAACATCTCCTTGGTTTTTTTATGTATCCTTCTTGTTTGCTACATGACTATGTCACCAAAGGATGATTGATTCTCTTGATCTTATTCACAATCTTTACATTTTGAAACCACATGTTGCTTTGTATTTATTTATTAAATAAATTGAACCTTGTTAAACCATGTAATTGTTGATGCGGGAGACGAAATATGACACTTACGACTTGGATACCCCTCTATTGACAAACTCATATTTATCACTTGTATCCCTACTAAAATAAATAAGAGCATTATCGTGATACTTGATACTTGTCCATACATAAAAGTTAACATTTTACTTTAGGCACTTTCATAGCTTCAAATGCTTTTGGACTTAATTATTGTAACATATAGGGTTCCCTTTTCAGTTGTATCTCTTGATTGTTTTTAGTGTTTTTTACCTATTGTAGATGATTATTCCAGATGCATTTGATCTTACCTTATGAAACAAAAGCCTCATTCAAACACTTTCTTACTAATACTCACAAGTTGCTCCTTAATCAATTTTCTATTAATATCACACGTATTTGCAGTGATAATGGTAGTGAGTTTATGATGCATCAATCTACAATTCTTTAAGAGCCACTCACTAAACCAGTTGTGTTAAAATACCCCGCAAAATGTTCTGGTTAAGCACAAACATCAACATCTATTATCGGTTGTTAGATCACTTCGGTTTCAATCTAACACACTTCTTTAATATTGGAATAATTGTATGAGCACTATTACTTTATCATTAACATGATTCTTCTAAAAGTATTTAAAACGAAACACCTTATAAGTTGCTCTTTAATAAATAACCAGATTACAATATTTAGAGAGTCTTTGGATGCTTATGCTATGCATCTACCTTAAGTACTCACATTCACAAATTTGATGCTAGATCTACTCAATGCATCTTTACATGATATCCTCCTAGATCCAAATGAAAATTATTAACTCACTGGCCTTCCATCTTAATAAATGTGATTTTTCTATGAACACGTTTTCTCTGAAAAAATAAGAAGTAACTATTTCACTAATTATGCACTGAACATCACTAACATGAAGTTATACACTGATTCTTTTATAAATATCTAAATAATAGCTTCCAGGAACCTTAGGTTCCAACACCAACTATGCAATAAGAGTAATCTAGACAACTGATTAGCAAATCAACCTAACAGTGATATTCCTCACACATCTAACACTCTACCTGACATGGAGACGAGCTTGCTGGAAAATTATGACTTTTCCATGATTTTGATAATTTATTTGAGTAGGTTCCTCTTTATAAAAGTGGAACTTGTTTAGCTTAATGAAATTTACGTTTCGTGTAGATGAATCTAGTATATTTAATTATTCAAAACCATTGTGGGATGAATGAGAAATTAAATGAACAAGTAAGCTAGTTGAAATAAGTTATCTTGAAGAAATGAAAGAGAATAGGTGGGAAGGTGAAAAGTCACCATCCCACATGGAAAGTTTGAGCTAAACTAGTACACCTAATAAGTTGCTTGTTTGTGATAGGGGTTTGGGCCCCAAGGGGTACCACAAGTCTTTGAAGGGGAGAAGACTTAGATGGGCTATGCTTCAATTCAAGTCCACACGCGCGCCACCGCCGTCGTCCGTTCGGACTGGACCCGGGCCTGGGTCGGGGGTCAGGGTCGGGGTCGTGGGTCGGGGGTCACGGGTCGTGGGGCGTGAGCTTGGGGTTCCCTATCAATTACTTATCTTTTTAGACAAAGTTTAATTAAGTAATTAATTAATTGTCTGAAAATAATTAAGCAACAAATTAAATAATTAATTAAATCGTGATTAGGTGTAAGAATCTGGCCGATTCAGTGTGTCTAGTGGCTGAAAATCTGGCGGGAAAGTCCAGTCAGCGAACCATCCGAATAGGTGTACAGTCAGCCGAAGTGGTACAGATTCTGGTGGGAAAGCTGTGACGTGGAAAGGACATGTCCGTTCAGTCACCCCCTAGGCCCACTTTCAAAATCTATAAAAGGCAGGCTCCTCCTCTTCAAAAATCATTCAATCACAAACATTCTTTCTTTTAGTCTGTTTTGTTCCGAGAGATAAAAATAATATTTTAGTTCGACGTTTCTTAATATTCAAAGTGCTGTCATATTAAGAAGATAGTCGTTGCATCTTGGGAAGTGATTGCCGAACAAACCGTAAGCACCGAGCGGGGCAAATATCGTTTTAAAGAGAAAGAGTCCAACTCTTGCCTCGACTTTAAATCTGGTTTGTTTTTCTGTTTTACACCCGTTACGTTCAACAATTTTAAAACGATAATTTGCTTGTGTATTTCAGAAAAATGGTTACGATATCGCCTGTTCATGGTGGCGGTGAAAAGCCGAAAAAGTTTTCTGGCACTAATTTCAAAAGGTGGCAACTGAAGATGATGTTCTACCTTACGACCTTGAACCTGTCAAGGATGCTGACCGAAGAGGCTCATGTGGTGGCAGAAAACGTGACTGATCGTCGTCCAAGGGCTGCCTTCGACGCTTGGAGTCAAAGTGACTTTCTGTGCAGGAACTACATCCTGAATGGATTAGAAAACTCACTGTACAACGTCTATTCCACCATCAAGACGTCAAAGGAACTCTGGACGTTCCTTGACAAGAAGTACATAACAGAAGATGCTGGGTTGAAGAAGTTCATCGTCGGCAAATTTCTGGACTTCAAAATGACCGACTCGAAGACAGTGACGAGTCAAGTTCAAGAGTTGCAACTGATCCTACATGACCTAGATGCAGAGGACATGAATCTCAGTGAATCCTTCCAAGTTGCTGCTATGATAGAGAAGTTGCCGCCGTCCTATAAGGAGTTCAAGAACTATCTCAAGCACAAGCGCAAGGAGATGAATCTTGAAGACTTGATTATCAGACTTTGGATTGAAGAAGATAATCGAATGTCTGAGGCCAAGCCAAAGCAGATGCAGATGGAGGCTAGAGCCAACGTGGTGGAACACAAGCCCAACTCTAAGAAGAGAAGAATTAGGGCAATAGTGGAGGGCAACAAAAGAAGAAAAAGTAGTTCAAAGGGAACTGCCACAACTGTGGAAAGTCGAACCACATGGCTAAAGATTGCCGACTCCCGAAGAAAGACAACCTGAACCTGAACTAGTCCAACCAAGTTTATGTGGTTCAAGATAAGAGCGTTACGGTCGACATGACTGACCTGATGCTTACTGCAGTTGTCTTCGAGGCCAACATGGTGGACCATCCAAAGGAGTGGTTTGTCGACACAGGTGCCACCCGCCACGTCTATTCCGACCGAGACATGTTCTCCACATACTACTCGTTCAAGATTTGGAAGTTGTACATGGGGAACTCTGCAACGTCCGACATCATCGGAAGTGGAAGAGTGGTGCTGAAGATGACTTCGGGCAGAGAGATAACTTTCGTTGATGTACTGCATGTTTCAGATATTCGAAAGAATTTAATATCTGGTTATGCACTTGATGCAAGTGGTCTTAGACTAGTGTTTGAGTCTGGTAAATTGGTGCTCACTAAGAATGGGCAATTTGTTGGTAAAGGTTACACTGTCAACCGCATGTACAAGATGAATGTAATGATTGTCAAACGTGACCTCGAAAAGAATAATAAAACTATTACTTCTGCTTACTTGGTTGAGTGTTCCGATTTATGGCATGTTAGATTAGGACATGTTAACTTTAATACTTTACGAAAACTAATAAGCTTAGAGTTATTGCCTTCATTCAATATCGAATCTCAAAATAAATGTGAGATTTGTGTAGAGGCTAAATTAACCAAACTACCGTTTCCTTCTATAGAAAGAAACACTGAACCTCTAGACTTAATTCACACCGATATATGTGACTTAAAATTTGTGCAAACTAGAGGTGGTAAAAAGCACTTCATTATTTTTATTGATGACTGCACAAGATACTGCATAGTCTACTTACTAAGAAGTAAAGATTAAGCTCTACAAGCTTTTAAAACCTACAAACTTGACGTTGAAAATCAACTTTTAAATAAAAACTATCCGAAGTGATAAAGGTGGAGAATATGAAACTCCATTTGACGAATTTTGTGCTTTTTCAGGCATCATTCATCAAACAACAACTCCTTATTCACCACAATCAAATGGAATTGTTGAACGCAAAAATCGTACTCTTAAGGAGATGATGAATGCCATGTTGATCAGTTCTGGTTTACCCCAGAATTTGTGGGGGGATGCAATCCTCTCAGCAAATCATATATTAAACAAGTTACCTCATAAAAGTAGAAATGAAACCCTTTTTAAGTTATGGAAAGGTCGAAAGCCTTCCTACAAATACTTAAAAGTGTGGGGGTGTTTAGCAAAGGTAGAAGTACCTAAACCTAAACAAGTAAAGATAGGACCTAAGACCGTTGACTGTATATTCATTGGATATGCGCCCAGCAGTAGTGCCTATCACTTCTTAGTACATAAGTCTTCAATTCCTGATATTAATGAAAACATGATCATTGAATCAAGGAATGCAGTATTCTTTGAAAATATATATCCTTAAAAATAAAGGAAAGAATCTGGTTCCCTTAAAAGAACCTATGAAACTGCAAAGGATAATCACCAAGAAGATGAAGAACCTAGACGCAGTAAAAGGGCTAAAACAACTAAAAGCTATGGTCCTGATTTTCTAACTTATATGTTAGAAAACGAACCGAGGACAATAAGTGAAGCCTTGTCCTCTCCAGAAGCTCCCTTCTGGAAAGAAGCTATCAATAGCGAAATAGAGTATATTTTGCACAACCACACGTGGGAGTTGGTTGATCTCCCAGTGGGTAGCAAACCTTTGGGCTGCAAATGGATACTGAAGAGAAAGTATAAAGCAGATGGATCTATTGACAAGTACAAGGCTAGATTGGTGGCTAAAGGGTTTAGACATATAGAAGGCCTTGATTTTTTCGACACATATTAACCTGTGACCAAGATCACATCTATCAGAGTGCTCATTGCTATTGCTGCATTGAAAGGTCTAGAAATACATCAAATGGATGTCAAGACAACATTTCTAAACGGTGAATTAGATGAAGAAATCTATATGGAGCAACCTGAATGGTTTGTCGCTCCTGGAAAAGAGAAAAATGTGTGTAGACTCATTAAATCACTGTATGGGCTTAAACAAGCACCAAAGCAGTGGCATGAAAAATTTGACAGAACGATGTTGTCAAATGGTTTTAGAATTAATGAGTGTGATAAATGCGTATACGTAAAATGCACACCTAATGCTTACGTGATCGTCTGTCTATACGTAGATGATATGTTAATCATGGGAAGTAATCATGACCTAGTCATGAATACCAAGAAAATGTTGACCGAACATTTTGACATGAAAGACTTAGGGGTCGCCGATGTCATATTAGGGATTAAAATCACTAAGACGTCAAATGGGATCGTGTTGTCACAATCTCATTATATTGAGACTGTACTTAAGAAGTACAATGCATATGACGGCCCTCCGGCTAAGACGCCAGTGGACTTGAGTCTACACTTAGGCAAAAATCATGGCGAACCTATCTCTCAAGTAGAATATGCCAGGATAATATTCTGTCTCATGTTTTGCTTACTCAGTTAATAAATTGGGTAGATTTACGAGTAATCCAAACAAAAATCACTAGAAGGCGTTAATTAGAATACTTAGATATTTAAAACACACCTTAGATTATGGATTACACTATGGTAGATATCCAGCTATATTAGAAGGATATATTGATGCGAACTGGATATCAGACTCCAACGACACTAAATCCACCAGCGGTTACATCTTTACCATTGGAGGTGGAGCTGAGTCATGGAAGTCCTCAAAACAAACTTGTATAGCTCGCTCCACGATGGAATCCAAGTTTATTGCCTTGGATAAGGCTGGTGAAGAAGCAGAATGGCTTCGTAACTTTCTTGAGGACATTCCTTGTTGGAATAAGTGAGTGCCTGCTATTTTAATACTCTGCGACAACCAAGCAGCTATTGGAAGGGCACAAAGTGGCATGTACTATTGGAAGGGCACAAAGTCGCAGACATAATACCATAAGCAGTTGATGTCTAATGGTGTCATTTCCATTGATTATGTAAAATCAAAGGAAAACTTATCGGATCTGTTGACTAAAGGCCTACCAAGAGATCAAACATACTGCCTATCGAGGGGAATGGGTTTAAAACCCAACACTAAAGAATCTTTATGATTGAACCCAACCATGTAGATTGGAGATCCCAAGATCTTGGTTCAATGGGACAACAAAATTATAAGGATTCAGAAACAGCACTTTGGAGTAAAACTCCAACTCATTCCCGTGTACGATAAATGTGCTACCTGTAGAAAGGGTAAGGGTAAGTTTAACTTTTAATGATTCCTAAGCTTAAATAAGCAGAGTAAGACAGGATACTCATTGAAGGAGATGACCTATATAAGTGTAAAGTTTGGTCGCTTCATAAGAAAAACACCTATGAACCCAAGAGTTGTCCAGGGCCAAAACCGACACAACCATGAGAACTAAAATTTGTTAGGGGAGTTACTGTGTCAATACAGTTGTCTAAGTTTACACCAACAGCTGAACGGTTCAAGACATCACGTTCACTGATCAGCTAAGTAAATCCGATGTATTTCACTCAAAGACAAAAGCTACCTATCCTGATGCAGTAAGCTTTCCGCCTGAACTCTCTTGAATGTACACATTGAATTTTCATTCATGTGGGGGATTGTTAGAAAATTATGACTTTTCCATGATTTTGATAATTTAGTTGAGTAGGTTTCTCTTTATAAAAGTGGAACTTCTTTAGCTTAATGAAATCAATGTTTTGTGTAGATGAATCTAGTATATTTAATTATTCAAAACCATTGTGGAATGAATGAGAAATTAAATGAACAAAATAAGCTAGTTGAAATAAGTTATCTTGAAGAAATGAAAGGAAATAGGTGGGAAGGTGAAAAGTCACCATCCCACATGGAAAGTTTGAGCTAAACTAGTACACCTAATAAGTTGTTTGTTTGTGATAGAGGTTTGGGCCTCAAGGGGTACCACAAGTCTTTGAAGGGGAGAAGACTTAGATGGGCTATGCTTCAATTCAAGCCCACAAACGCGCGCGCGCGCCGCCGCCGCCGTCCGTCCGAACTGGAGCCGGAACCGTGCCTGGACTGGGGTCGGGGTTGGGGTCGTGGGTCACGGGTCGTGGGCCATGGGCATGGGCTTGGGCTTGGGATTGAGATTGAGCTTGAGCTTGGGCTTGTGCTTCCCTATCAATTACTTATCTTTTTAGACAAAGTTTAATTAAGTAATTAATTAATTGTCTGAAAATTAATTAAGCAACAAATTAAATAATTAATTAAATCGTGATTAGGTGTAAGAATATGGTCGATTCAGTGTGTCTAGTGGCTGAAAATCTGGCGGGAAAGTCCAGTCAGCGAACCATCCGAATAGGTGTACAGTCAGCCGAAGTGGTGCAGATTCTGGTGGGAAAGCTGTGACGTGGAAAGGACATGTCCGTTCAGTCACCCCCTAGGCCCACTTTCGAAATCTATAAAAGGCAGGCTCCTCCTCTTCAAAAATCATTCAATCACAAACATTCTTTCTTTCAGTCTGTTTTGTTCCGAGAGTTCAAAACAATATTTTAGTTCGCCGTTTCTTAATATTTGAAGTGCTGCCATATTAAGAAGATAGTCGTTGCATCTTGGGAAGCGATTTCCAATCAAACCGTAAGCACCGAGCAGAAAAATATCGTTTTAAAAAGAAAGAGCCCAACTCTTGCCTCGACTTTAAATCTGGTTTGTTTTTCTGTTTTACACCCGTTACGTTCAACATAGCTCTCTTACACTTGGCGCCAACATAGTTTGGCTTACCACAAACCATCATTCTGACACTAATAGTGATGCACCAGGTGTTCCTAATACCTCTAAATTTATTGATATGCCTTAAATAAAGTCTACCCGAACTACTGAGCCATCATTATTTAGTGCTTCTGCATATGATTTACTTCAATCACTTCATAAAGAAAATCTGTCTACTACTAAAAAGTAAGTCAGATACCCCATTGAGTCACATATCATCATTGACATACTAAGCTTACACCATAAAGACTTTACCAGCTCTACTTCTATCGACGTTGAACCTAAAACCAGTGCACGCGCTAATAAATCTTATGCAAACAAGCTATGAAAACTGAAGTAGTTGCTGTAGAAAGACTTAAACATGGACTCTTACTTCACTACCACCACGACACCCCTAAATTAGTTGTAAGTGGGTGTAAAAAATAATAATAATAATAATCTGGTCGTGTACGTTTAAATTCGAAGGATTCGTCACTGGAGTGTGCAATTGTAGGGTTTTGTATATTTTTTATAATATTTTTGTAAATAAAGTATGAGGGAGAGAGGAGACAAAGTAGAGAGTAAAGTACATAGAAAATAAAAAGAAGAATTGAGGCAATTTGTTGTATTTACACTGAATGAACAATACATTATTTATAGAGCAAACTAAAAAATGGTAATACTAGCTGAACTAGTAACAAACCCAACGTTAATATTCTTGTTACATTTTCGTACGATAGTTAAAAAAGAGTAATGTATTGGACGGTCATATCTGGATAAGGGCGTCTAATCCTGACCATTGATAGTCCTTATGAGGTAAATGTGTTTGATGAGCAAAAGACTCAGTTTCCCCTGCCACGTGCTCACATAGTCACTACAAAAAAATTGCTTATTTTTTGTCTTAAGAAGCCCAAAAAGCGTCACATAAGGTTTATCGTGACGAAAAGGTGCACAATAAAATTCGTCACCACAGGCCCGTCGTTTAAGGGTTGTAACGACGAAATTTACATTTGTCACAATAGCTTGTGACGAACAGTAATTTTGTCACAACAGCTCAACCTTTCGCGACGATATTTCGTGTCTATAGTGTCAATGTTTCGTCATAATGACCTAATTTCGTTGCAAGAGAGGGATTTTCGCTAATGTTGTTGTGACAATTTCTTCGTCGCAACAACAGGAATCCTATAATGACAACAACTTCGTTGCAATATGTAACTCATATAAACTCTTCTTACACTTACTGTGACAAAATATTTGTCTCAATAGTTACTACTTATTTGTCATATTAGCCTTGTGCTCAATTTATTAAGCTTTTATTAGATAATAGAAATAAAAATACACATCAAATTGGAAACTCAATAAATCCATCATAATATTAAAAACTAATAAAACCAAGCACCTCAAATAAGAATTATTTTTCATTAGACGAACAACGAAGACAACGATCCGTGATACATGATACTGATTTCCTTCAAAAACACATAATCGACATTTACTCTAAACCAACTTTTCATAAGTTCTTTTACATCCATAATAAGTTCTCCACATCAACTAAAAAATCATCTCTTCCAAGCCATTCTCCAATTGCTTTCTGTTCAATTCTTTGGACACCTACTGCACCTGCAAAAACAATGAAAATTTATTGAAGTAAGCTAATCTAGTAAGGAATGATTGAAAATAACATTAATTTAAACAAAATGATGTATTTTTATGTCAATAGGTCCAACTACTTAAAAGTGCAACTACTTAGAATGAGAAATATAGAACTTTTTACTAAAAACACTTGATGAAGCAGGAATCAAAGAAGTTTTATCCTCCAAATGAAATTTACGTTCTAGTTTATAAGAAACACAAAAATCTAAAGTGCTGAATCAAATGAAAGTGAAATTCTTTCAACTTATTGAATAAACATATCTTAAATGTAATAACAAAACAGTTACAACTTATGGATGTTATACATGCAAACTTATAAATCTCACAACTATGTAACATCATATTCAATATCACACCATTGACAGGCTTTAAAGATGCACACAGATTAAACAAGCTATTTTTAACCTCCACAACACTTTGTCCTCCACTATGAACTATTTCTATTGAACTGTAAAAAAAAAACAACACCGTCTGCTTCTATTAAAAATAAACATACAAAAAGTTCTAAAGTGCAGCAACAAAAAAGTGTTCATACCGTGCTAATGCATTCAAGCATAAACTTTTCATTGCCACCCCCCCCCCCCCACCAAATATCATATGAATAATTGGTAATTGGTAATCATACATAATAGGTTAAACTAAAGCAATTGTAAAGGAAATAAAAGATATTTAACCAACCTTTAGGTTTTTTTCCAATACCAAGTACTCCAAATCTACAGAACTCCCAAAGGATATATAAACCTAGACATGAACACCGAAAAAAAGAAAAAATGATTAGTAAACAGAACATAGCTGAATATATTTTTGCTTTGTAGTATGCATTATTGCAAGTAACACAAGAACAAACAACTTGACACAGTTAACGTACAATCTGGAAAATCTATTTTTTCTATAATCCAAGTTTTATCCATCCTTGTGTACCAATGATGTCAATGATCAATAAGAGGTTGAATAAAAATGCGAAGTCAACATAATGGTCGATTGTTCACTGTGATGGATTCATCCTAACAACAAATGATTCTCAGATTTCCTTATTCTCAGAAGATGATATGAAAAAGAGGAAAGAAAGAAATGCGTATAGTTGAAAGTAAATCATGCCTCAGACAGTTCATAACTTGTTTCTAATTCCCTTATTCCCTGTATATAAAAGACAATTCATAACTTATTTCTAATTTATATTTAATTGAAAGTAAATCATGCCTCAGACAGTTCCTTATTCCCTATATATAAAAGACTTGTTTCTAATTCAATGTCTGATGCCTCAGACAGTTCATAACTCCAAATTAATGTTCATCAGGACATTCAAAAAGGCATTAATATTATTCAAAAATGGAAGTAATGATTCCCCATGAAATATCCAATCAACATATGAATGACAAAACCCATTGATGTGTAAGTGATGTTTCACTTCATCAGCTGTTTTATAGCATCATGCATTATTGCAAATAACACATGGACACCGAATTACGTTACCACGACCCGTTGCATTTTGCATAGCAAAATTAATAAATGACCCAACACCCTCAATGTATGAACTAGAAAATTTATTTTTGTCTCTTATCCAACTTTTGTCCATTGTTACGTACCTGCAAAATGAGGATTCTTGAAATCAGATAAAAAGTAAAAGTTAGTAAGATACCAATTTCTACAAGACAATACTGGAATCCAACAAACTAATGCAGTTAGGAAACTATTAGATAATACAAATGGAATCTTAATAAGCTGCTATATTCCCATGAGGTGTGATACAGATTACATAGCATTGGGAATAAATTATCATTTTAATTTAACTTACAATGCACTACACTAATGTCCTCTGTTGCAAGGAAAAAATAAATCACAATTTCTAATGCATCATCAAATACATGCACCAAACTACCAATAAATCCATGACTCACAAAATAAGTTTTGATAAAATTCCCATCAGCACATAATAAATCACAATACATAATCAACAACCTTGTACAAAAGATGCACTTATTCTCGGAGGCAAAATCCCTAACATGATCGAAATTCTCATAATCCAGTCAATCCAACACAATCGCAAACATTCGATTTTGATAGAGAACGAAAAATTACCTCACTGAGCTCCAAAAGAAAACTCTGTTGAAAGAAGAAGACGTTAACACTTGTAGTAGATGCTTGAACGCCGATGATTTTGGTGGATAACGGGAGAAGACGTGCGCTTTTTCTCAATTTTTTTGGGGAAATAGGTTTTGATTTGAGGAAAGGGTTTCATTCGGGAAATTTAATGGATTGGTCCCATAACTTGGCAATTACGTTATTTTAGTCCCATAACTTGGCATCTGTTGATTTTAGTCATTCAACTTGGCTATTTGACTTAATTTTGGTCCCATTGACCCATCTCCGCCAATTTTTGCCGTGAAAGTCCGACGTGGCGTTCGTTGACCGTCAAGGCTTCAATTTTGACCAAAAATTGGTCCCACATACACACTTGGCAGTCACGTCATAGCGAACCGAATCGAAAACGTCCCATATTAAAAAAACCATAATAGATCCCGCCTTTTCATTTCGCCTTCTTCTTCATCAAAGCGAACCGAATCGAAATCTGTCACCCACTTCAATTTCGCCACCAAACCGAAGGTCAGTCACTAACTTCAATTTAGGCGTTCATATTTTTCGTTTTATTTTGTTTTGTTTGCACAATTCTAGAGATTAGGGTTCTTAGTTCAAAATCGAATTAGGGGTTTTTTAAAATCTCGCCGCAGATTTAGGGTTTTTCATAATTTCGATGCGAATTTAGGTTTAGATTGTTTGTTTTTATTCGTTGTTGATGGTTATGAATATTTTTTGATAAATTAGGGGATTTTGTTAGATTTGATCGAAGATGGCTCACCCACGCCAAATCCAGTGCGTTTGTGGTCGTGGAATAATGCTCTACCTTAGGGCTAGTAACACCGCATCTCGCCCTAATAGTTTTTACTACATTTTCCCGTCGCGTGTTCGTCACCCGAATTATTTTGTGTGGTTCAAATTCAAAGAGAAGGATGTTTCATGGTGATGGATATTCTGGACAAAATGAAACCGAACCCCAGACTAGTAGGGTTTCAACTGTAGCCAATATTGGTCAAAGTCATTCTGGAAATGAGACATCAAGCCCTTTAATGTACTATGTGATGAACATGAATAATACTAGGGCTGCATTGGTTTGTTGTTTCATAGGGTGGTCCCTGTTTTTGATTGTATTTGTTTTGTTGCTTGTGTTGCTACTTGTTATCTATTCCAGGATGTAATAACATTAAGTTATTTTGAGAGGTTGTCATATGTAAGACTATGTTTTAATGGTTATTATTTTGTAAGACTATCTTGGTTTATTTGATTTAAATGGTATTGTTTTAATGGTTACTGTTTTATTATGTGTTCTAGAGTTTAGAATCTAATTATGGATCCAATGAATGTTGACCTTGATCTGCCATGGATGGACAAAAACCTTGGAGAGAATGGCGAGAAGTTTTTATTGGAGTACCTCATCAAGTATGGTTCTAGTCACATAATCCAGAATGAGAAGGCTTTGACGCGGGGCTTGAGGCTTGCCATTCCAGGCCTGGAGAAGACAACTGGCAAGTGTTTCAGCCCTGCTCACATGCGCAGGATTGTTGGAAAGTTGAGACTAAAGCTGGAGTTGTTTAACCTTTTTTGCTCCCAACTAGGGGTAATTTAACTCACTTGACCTCTCATTTTAAATATCAGCTTATTTGAAGCAATTTAAATAATGTACTTATTTGAAGCAATTTACTTATAATGTAGGAATCTGATGTTGATTTCTACTTCCACACTCGTGGTCTTCGAAATGCTGCCCTATTTCACAAGCTATTTGAAGAAATATGAGTGTTTAAGTTTGAGGAAGAGGGTAACAACACTGTGAATGACCCTGTTGTGTTGTCTGATGATGAAGAGCATGCTGTGGTGGAGCCTGTGGTGGTTGAGCCTGCTGTTGAGGATGTTGTTTCTGATGATGTTGCTGCAGAGGATGTTGCTAGCGGTTCTGGTTCTGGAGTTCCATACATGAGAGCTGGATGGCTCAATGATGTTGATTAATTTATGTTTTTTGTTTGATGGATAATGTTTTGCTTTTTAGTGTTTTATGTTGGCTGGATTATTCCTGTTTCTGATGAATGTTTGGTTTTGGACATATTGCCAATTATTGGCAAAAAGTCCGATTAATAAATTGGTCATCATGTGTGGTTTTGCTATGCATCTTTTTTAGCTGTATATGATATCTTCTATATATACATAGATAACCATACTCAAAATGCTTACATCTGTTCAAATTTTTCAAAACAACAACCTACTGTTCAAAACAAGGACCAGACTGCCATACATCTGTTCAAAACAAGGACCAAGCTGCCATACTATTGTTCAAAGACTGCACTGGACATTGCCATAAGCTGTCATACATCTCAATGTCACACTAACAATAATATTCAACTTCAAAAGTAAATCAGTTCCAAAAATTCAAGGGAACACTAACACTAACAGTCAACAACAAAAGTGGACATTGCCAACTATCTCTATTTCTTCTTGGAACCATTCTTAGTTGAATTATCCACCTGCAACAACATAGTTCCTCCTCTAGTCTTCAGCTTCTAAACTCTGGCACATTTGAACTTCCCAGTAGCTTGCAATTGCTCATTCATTGAAGGACCTTCAGATGGTCTAGGTGAGTGTGTCTGGCTGGATGGAATGTTCATCCACTTATTTGTCCAACTATCTTGACTCTGGAACAAATTCAAGTAAGATACATAACTATTTAAGTCAAGTATTAGTGATCTGTATTAGAAGGTTACCTCAACAGGCTCATCAACTCTTGAATCTTGAGTTAGGTCAACTACTGGCTGAGAACCACTGCATTGAGTCTCAGACATGTCAACATGCTGTTCTATTACCACTTCAATCATAGGATCACTTGCCACTCTCTCCACCACAACCTCATCAGTTGGAATGTTTACTTCCTCAACATTGACTGCCAAATTGTGCTCATCAGACTGTGCAACATCCACTCCTTCAACTTCCACATCCATCAAATTACCAAATAGTAATTCATCCAGATCATCAGCATACTGGTCATCAACTTGCTGCTCACCATGTTGCTCATTATCTTGTACTTCCTCTCGCTCATTTCTTTGATCATCACCAGTCCTTGGTGCATCTGCTTCAGTAGCCCTACTTGATTCTGTCTCAGCAACTCTTGCAGCCTCTGCCTCCTCTGCTTTCCTAGTTGCACACCCTTTTATATTGTGCTCCAAACCTTTGCAATGCTTGCACCTCACTGTTTGGTCTCTCTTAAGTCTGTTAGGATCAAAAGATGACTTTAAAACAGGCTTTCCTCTGCATCTTCTTTTTTTCTTGATTGGTTGCTCTCCTGGTTCTCCTCTTCTCACTGCCTCTGGTCTACCAACAGATCTTCCATTATTTGGGGGGTTTATTGGCAGGTAATTCATTTTCTTCCACTCTTTCCTTCCATTCATAGG
Source organism: Linaria vulgaris (assembly GCA_948329865.1). Taxonomy (NCBI): domain Eukaryota; kingdom Viridiplantae; phylum Streptophyta; class Magnoliopsida; order Lamiales; family Plantaginaceae; genus Linaria; species Linaria vulgaris. Next base: position 66,577,500 of record OX415251.1, read on the forward strand.
ATACACAAGCCTGTTGTAAGCTTCCATATAACAACCAATGCTATATGAGTGGTGAATGTAACTAAGTACATCATCACCCTATGCAACTATAGCACTTACAGCATGGATACAAGGTATCCCACTAATATCCCATTTTCTACATCCACACTTCCTTTCTTCCAAATCAACAGCATATGTATCACCATCACATGTTCTCACAGAGTAATGAGTGTCATCAGACTTGATTGGTCTACAATATTTTGCATGAATCTGCATTAGAGTCCAAACAATCTTCTTTATCTTTGGATACCATTCTCCCTTCCATCTTGCCTTTGCTCTATCTCTGTTCTTTTGATGCCTTGTCATAAGATACTGAACCATCCATTCCATCATTGAAAGAATTGGCATCTTCCTTGCATCCAATATGCATGAGTTAAAGGCCTCACAACAATTATTGAGTAGCATGTCACACTTCAACTTAGGATCAAAATGTGACCTGCTCCAATGCTCATGTGGCTTATCTTGCAACCACTTCCATGATGCTGGACTTGCAACCACTTCCATGCTGCTGGACTGATGTCTTTCAGAGCATCCATTTTCCTTGTAAATTCATTCTTAGTTGTAGCTCTTGCAGCCTTCCACAGAGCATCCTTCAAGGCATCTCCAATGAAGCTAGCCCTCTTAAAATTTCCATGGAGATGCCTTACACGGAACCTATGAATTGAACCAGGAAAGACAGCCTTGAATGCATTCAACAACCCTTTTTGCTTGTCAGACATAAATGTCCACTTTTCATTTCTGAATATATGCAGATCAAGCTTGAGGATGTGGAGGAACCACTCTCAGTTTCTTCCATCCTCTTTGTCCACTACTGCCCATGCAAATGGAAATATGTTGTTGTTGTTAGCATCAATACCCACTGCTGTCAACAAAATACCCTTGTGAGGGCCCTTCAAATGTGCTCCATCAACTCCAATAATTCTTCTGCATCCATTCAAAAAGCCCTGTCTCAATGAAGCCAAACACATATAAATCCTATCAAACTTGTTTTCTCCTGTTTCATTGTTTGCATTTAGAATAACTATTGAACCAGGATTTGATCTCTCCACCTCCTCTTTGAAATCCCAAAGTGCACCATATTGTTCTGTTGTTGTACCATTCAGCATTGCTAATGAAAGAATTTTGGCCCTGTAAGACTGATTAATGGTCACATCTACACCAAATGCATTCCCAGTGTCTATGCTGAACCCCTTAACACTCCTGTTAGGATCAGATTGCCATAAGTGCATGTACTTCTTAGCCAGATAACTGCTCTTCATATTCTTTGTTTTTTTTACTGCAGGACACCCATGTTTGAACTCATATTTGTTGATCCTGAAAGTGGCTTCTTGATCTTTAATCTTCATTGCATTCAATCTCCACTTGCACCTTGAGTCATTACACTTTGCATACATTCTTGCTCTGTCATTCTTGAATATCCAGACTGACCTCTGTTCATTGATTGCATCTGTATGAATAGCATCTCTAAGTATAGTCTAGGATAGAAACCTCAAACCAAGTGTAAATTTGGGGTGGAAAATATTCTTTATGTCAAATAGTTCCCCTGGCTTCACTTGTCTTTCTTCATCTGATCCACATTCACTCTCTAGCTCATTGGCAGACAAGTTCAAATTCTCTGACCCTTCATCAAACAATGACTCATAAGGAGCTTTATTCACTTCTGTGGTAACTACAAAGGTGTTATCCCTTTGTACATTTCCAGGAACCTCTACACCAGATTTTGAGCATCCTTCATTACCTACTCCAGTGTTTCCTTTCCTTTTGCTAGGAGCCTTCTTCCTCACCTTCCCTCTCTTTCTGATTTGGGCTTCAAACAACAATGATTCAACAACACTCTCATTCAAATCCTCCCCCATTTATCTGTCTTCTTCCATACCATATTCAGGATCACTAAAGTATTCCAGATCATTATCTACATCAATGTCACCTACCATTTCCCCTTCCACTTCTTCAGCCTCTATGTTATTATCACCCTCATCAACCACACTGTCTTCACCTTCAAACATTATTTGTTGTTCTGTATTTATCCTTCCTTCACAATCAACAAATATCATCACAGTTCTACCCAATTGACACTCCAAGAAGTGTGAAGTGATTTGATGATCCTTCTGGAGAAGGATATTATCAGCTGATTGTTTGATATACAAATCCTTCACATTAAAAAAGCCAAGTTCTTGGCACAGGGCTTGCATGCCACTAAAGCTTATATGTGCTGGCCCCAAGTAATCTACCACAACCTCAGCATTCCCATAATTATCAAGAACACCCTCACCTGTTACATTTCCACCATACTGGAAATGTGAAGTAACATGCAATGATCCACAAGCTGTTACACATTAATAAGTGATTTGATTAGTATAATTACTTGAGCCAATTAAATTAAAACATCCCAAATACAACATAACATCCCAAGATTCGGGTTTTCGTCAACATAGTTATGGTTAGGGTTCAACAATTGTGGTTATCTTAAATTAGGGTTCATCATTTGGGGGTTTTTGAAATTAGGGTTCAAAAATTGGGGGTTTCTGCAATTAGGGCTTAGGACTACATGCAATCATGTTATTCGACTACAAACGTATATAACTACAGGTATTTAGCAAAAATTCGTCGATACTTACCATATTTCGGGATGGGCTCTTTCATTATTTGCTTGTTTGCGAATTTTTAGCTTGCGTACAGTGCGCGCCATGGAACACTTTCAATAGTAGAGGACCGACGGCGGCGATACGGAGCTGTGTGACGGTGGTGAAGAGAGGGTCGTTGGGGAGAATTCTGTTCAGATCGAAATTGGCGCCAGAGAGAGCGAAAATGAAGTGAATAATGGCACCATTCTGTTCGCTATGTTATTATTATGGGACGTTTTTTTTTTAATTTACAGGTGTCATCCACATGGCTGCCAAGTGTGTATGTGGGACCAATTTTTGGTCAAAATTGAAGCCTTGACGGTCAACGAACGCCACGTCGGACTTTCACGACAAAAATTGGCGGAGATGGGTCAATGAGACCAAAATTAAGTCAAATAGCCAAGTTAAGTGACTAAAATCAACATATGCCAAGTTATGGGACTAAAATAACGTAATTGCCAAGTTATGGGACCAATCCATTAAATTTTCCGTTTCATTCTTTAATTGGATGCGTTAGTCTTTTCATTTAACTGATGATTATTTGGTATTTATATTTATCATTATTAACAACACATGGCAATAGAATATACCTCATTTAAATCAAAGTAATGTTTACTTGGATAAGTATTTAGTATTTACGCCCTTTTGCTAATAAAGTGCACATACGATTTTTTTTTGTTAGAAGTACGTACAAAAAGTTTACTACTAAATATAAATTATAATTCATTTACATATGGAGATCCAATGTAAAATTTTATTTACACCATTTATGTAAATATTCAAATGTGATTTCATTAGTGCGTATCCAAATAGTAGCGCCTACATGGTCCTACGTCATTAAAAAAATGTGATATCAAATCAAATAATTTATAAAAAATAAAAAAATATGCATCAATTGAAAATCGATCAAATGATCCGATCCAAAAACCAAATGTATATAATACTAATGAAACACTACTAAGCAACTGAATAAATTAACTAAACTCTTAAACCTGAAGTTCACTACACACGTGAAGTACCGACTACCTATCACGACTTGTAGTTTAACTATTTAAATTTATCATACTTTTGTATCTAATAATGTATGCATAATCTTAAATTATAACATACTAATTACTAAGTACAAACTATGACTTGTATTGAGAAACCCGCTAATACATGTGACTTTTTATAAATTCTCATTATGTTCATGTTTAATTCAAGTTTTCTGCAATTTTAGATGCAAAATAAAAAAGTTATATAAAATTTGTTCTTCAATACTAAAATATATATAAAAAGGGCAACCCGGTGCACGAAAGCATCCCCGCAATGCGAGGGTCCGGAGAAGGGTCCCACCACAAGGGTGTATAAGGGGCAAGCCTTCCCCTGTCAAATTTGACAAGAGGCCGCTCCCAGGACTTGAACCCGTGACCTCTCAGTCACACAGCAACACCTTTACCAGTGCGCCAAGGCTCCCCTTCTAATACTAAAATATATATAAAAAAGGAAAAAACAAAATTTGATCAAACCAAATCGAAATCGAATGACTTTGGTTTGGATTGAATTGGATCATTTTCATTTTCAAAATTTGATCTAACACGTGAAGTATCCCACTCCTCAATGTCAAACCATTGCAAGAAGACCAAAATCATAGAAAGTCAAGCATAACTCAGTAGAATTTAATAAAAGAAATAAAATCTACTATACGCATAGATTACCAATAATGTTCTTTGACAAACAGCCTTCTGGAAAATCTCGCCAGATACTCACTCCTTCAACCTCTGCATATGTTCTAATTGCAACACCAATTCCCTCAGCAAATTCATCAACATTTTCAGCAGATTTTCTCTCATTTGGGTTGAACCTTATTTTCATCTTCCCATGCTGAAAATTAATATTATCAGTAGTATAAGTTAATATTATCAGTAGTATAAGTTAAAGAACTAATACAGAAACACATGTAAGGGTATAGGTCAAAGAAAAACTACCATTTGGACTGTCTTGTCTAAATTTAGGCCTCTAGTTGGACCACGACCAAGTTTCGAAGCATTAGTTCCTAAAAGGGTGCAAATAAAATGGTTGGGATAAGTCATGTAAGTAAACATAAGTCTTATCTCAAAAGTGTTTATTACATAGCACCATAACTATAATAAATATGGAAAAGCACAAGGACAATTATATATGAACACAATAGAAGATGAAATATTACTATATATTCCAGACTCGGGTGTCGACATTGGTATCGGACTAGAAGGACTTCCATGCTCAAAATTGTCATTCGGTGCTGAAAAATCTGTCAATGGAGATGTAGGCTCTGATCTGTTTTCATTCCTAACATTGCAGCCTAGTCGATTGGCAAAATGCGTAGTTGACTCGTTTGGAATACTATTTGATAGTCTATTTTCGTTCAATGACCTATTGCCATTTGATAACCCGATGCCAATTGATTACGTATTGCCATTTGATGATCTGTTTATAGTTGCTGCATTTCTTGTCACTGCAGTTGGTAATGAAAATAATGGTATCCTTCCATTTGATAAACTTCTACTTGAGGCACTTGAGCTCCCCCGTCTTTGTGATTTGCTAATTTTTTTAAACTGTGGTGTTGACGACATCTAAAGATTGAAGTAAACAGTGTGTTACACCACTTTCATAATCAACACAAATAACCAGTTGAATATCATCATCATAATAATGTCAATATCACCAACACAAACTGAGGCAATCTTGCTCTGTTGCAAGCGAGTACAATCGGTTCAATTACGAAAACGAAAAACCATAAGATAAATGAAATAACATCATAATGCTATCAGTAAATAGTTCTACGGTTTGAGATAATATTAACTGCTAAAGAATATTAGGTGTTTAAACATTCAATTTGATCAATGGTAAAATGAGTTAAAATCAAATTATAATAATTATATTGCAACAATATGTCACATGTTCAAAATTAGATGCAAGATAGTCCAAAAAATGAATGTTTGTGAATGTTTTTTAAAACTATAAGCAAAACATAAAGTCAGAGACAAATCGGCAATGCGGTGCATGTCTATGAAAGCAGCCATTTTAGTGTTAAGAGGTTAAAGTTAGAAAGGAAGATTGTCTAGGACTTGCGCCTATCTTGTATTCACCGCACGTGCAATTATGTCGAACTTTGATGTTTGGAATGTAATTGTGGATACAATGTATAGTGAGTGTGCTCCATTTATGACAAGGAATAAAAGATACTCTGATTGATGCAAGTAACTAAAGTCTAGGGTATAGCGAGGTACATTGTCCTCGTGGTGGTGAAGAAGTTAATTTGTTGTATATCCTTAACTGGTGTACAACTGGGCTTAAGTATATGAGCGGCCATATATCCCTAACAGGTGTATGGCGTTAATGCTCAATATGCTCGCTGGTCACACGATCCATTTGCCTGTATAAAATTGATGAGTATGTTGATATGATATTCTTGGACATCGGTCCAGCCCTCATGTGCTAGTAGGAGATGTTGAATTTGAGATACAAGTCGTCCATGTGGGCTGACACGACCCGTTTAGTTTGAAATCAAAAATTGGTGGGAGTAGTTTCTCTTATTTGAAATGGAGAAACTTCTCAATTTTTCCTCCCAATTCTTCCCTCTTATAAGGGAAGTTATCTCGAGATTTTCTAAGGAGAGAAAATAATAAAAAACACATGAAAAGTATGTAATTCTCGTACATAATATTGAGGGTAAAAAGAAAAGGCTTTTGTAGCCATTTTTCACAATGAAAACTCATCAAAATTGTCCCTTGGATTGTGGCAATCGAATCCCTTCCGTTCGTGATCAGATTTAGACTAGTTTGTAGTATAAAAGCATGTAGAAAACGTCATGAAAACAAGCCGGGTAAAAGATCGAAAAATAGAGCATCAATGGAATCCATTTTCGATGGATTCAAGATAAGTATTTTCTAACACAACACAAATAACCAGTTGAATATCATCATCATAATAATGTCAATATCATCAACACAAACTGAGGCAATCTTGCTTTGTTGCAAGCGAGTACAATCGGTTCAATTACGAGACCGAAAACCATAAGATAAATGAAATAACATCATAATGCTATCAGTAAATAGTTCTACGGTTTGAGATAATATTAACTGCTAAAGAATATTAGGTGTTTAAACATTCAATTTGATCAATGGTAAAATGAGCTAAAATCAAATTATAATAATTATATTGCAACAATATGTCACATGATCAAAATTAGATGCAAGATAGTCCAAAAAATGAATGTTTGTGAATGTTTTTTTAAAACTATAAGCAAAACATAAAGTCAGAGACAAATTCGGCAATGCGGTGCATGTCTATGAAAGCAGCCATTTTAGTGTTAAGAGGTTAAAGTTAGAAAGGAAGATTGTCTAGGACTTGCGCCTATCTTGTATTCACCGCACGTGCAATTATGTCGAACTTTGATGTTTGGAATGTAATTGTGGATACAATGTATAGTGAGTGTGCTCCATTTATGACAAGGAATAAAAGATACTCTGATTGATGCAAGTAACTAAAGTCTAGGGTATAGCGAGGTACATTGTCCTCGTGGTGGTGAAGAAGTTAATTTGTTGTATATCCTTAACTGGTGTACAACTGGGCTTAAGTATATGAGCGGCCATATGTCCCTAACAGGTGTATGGCTTTAATGCTCAATATGCTCGCTGGTCACACGATCCATTTGCCTGTATAAAATTGATGAGTATGTTGATATGATATTCTTGGACATCGGTCCAGCCCTCATGTGCTAGTAGGAGATGTTGAATTTGAGATACAAGTCGTCCATGTGGGCTGACACGACCCGTTTAGTTTGAAATCAAAAATTGGTGGGAGTAGTTTCTCTTATTTGAAATGGAGAAACTTCTCAATTTTTCCTCCCAATTCTTCCCTCTTATAAGGGAAGTTATCTCGAGATTTTCTAAGGAGAGAAAATAATAAAAAACACATGAAAAGTATGTAATTCTCGTACATAATATTGAGGGTAAAAAGAAAAGGCTTTTGTAGCCATTTTTCACCATGAAAACTCATCAAAATTGTCCCTTGGATTGTGGCAATCGAATCCCTTCCGTTCGTGATCAGATTTAGACTAGTTTGTAGTATAAAAGCATGTAGAAAACGTCATGAAAACAAACCGGGTAAAAGATCGAAAAATAGAGCATCCATGGAATCCATTTTCGATGGATTCAAGATAAGTATTTTCTAACACAACACAAATAACCAGTTGAATATCATCATCATAATAATGTCAATATCATCAACACAAACTGAGGCAATCTTGCTTTGTTGCAAGCGAGTACAATCGGTTCAATTACGAGACCGAAAACCATAAGATAAATGAAATAACATCATAATGCTATCAGTAAATAGTTCTACGGTTTGAGATAATATTAACTGCTAAAGAATATTAGGTGTTTAAACATTCAATTTGATCAATGGTAAAATGAGCTAAAATCAAATTATAATAATTATATTGCAACAATATGTCACATGATCAAAATTAGATGCAAGATAGTCCAAAAAATGAATGTTTGTGAATGTTTTTTTAAAACTATAAGCAAAACATAAAGTCAGAGACAAATTCGGCAATGCGGTGCATGTCTATGAAAGCAGCCATTTTAGTGTTAAGAGGTTAAAGTTAGAAAGGAAGATTGTCTAGGACTTGCGCCTATCTTGTATTCACCGCACGTGCAATTATGTCGAACTTTGATGTTTGGAATGTAATTGTGGATACAATGTATAGTGAGTGTGCTCCATTTATGACAAGGAATAAAAGATACTCTGATTGATGCAAGTAACTAAAGTCTAGGGTACAGCGAGGTACATTGTCCTCGTGGTGGTTAAGAAGTTAATTTGTTGTATATCCTTAACTGGTGTACAACTGGGCTTAAGTATATGAGCGGCCATATATCCCTAACAGGTGTATGGCGTTAGTGCTCAATATGCTCGCTGGTCACACGATCCATTTGCCTGTATAAAATTGATGAGTATGTTGATATGATATTCTTGGACATCGGTCCAGCCCTCATGTGCTAGTAGGAGATGTTGAATTTGAGATACAAGTCGGTCATGTGGGCTGACACGACCCGTTTAGTTTGAAATCAAAAATTGGTGGGAGTAGTTTCTCTTATTTGAAATGGAGAAACTTCTCAATTTTTCCTCCCAATTCTTCCCTCTTATAAGGGAAGTTATCTCGAGATTTTCTAAGGAGAGAAAATAATAAAAAACACATGAAAAGTATGTAATTCTCGTACATAATATTGAGGGTAAAAAGAAAAGGCTTTTGTAGCCATTTTTCACCATGAAAACTCATCAAAATTGTCCCTTGGATTGTGGCAATCGAATCCCTTCCGTTCGTGATCAGATTTAGACTAGTTTGTAGTATAAAAGCATGTAGAAAACGTCATGAAAACAAGCCGGGTAAAAGATCGAAAAATAGAGCATCCATGGAATCCATTTTCGATGGATTCAAGATAAGTATTTTCTAACACAACACAAATAACCAGTTGAATATCATCATCATAATAATGTCAATATCATCAACACAAACTGAGGCAATCTTGCTTTGTTGCAAGCGAGTACAATCGGTTCAATTACGAGACCGAAAACCATAAGATAAATGAAATAACATCATAATGCTATCAGTAAATAGTTCTACGGTTTGAGATAATATTAACTGCTAAAGAATATTAGGTGTTTAAACATTCAATTTGATCAATGGTAAAATGAGCTAAAATCAAATTATAATAATTATATTGCAACAATATGTCACATGATCAAAATTAGATGCAAGATAGTCCAAAAAATGAATGTTTGTGAATGCTTTTTTAAAACTATAAGCAAAACATAAAGTCAGAGACAAATTCGGCAATGCGGTGCATGTCTATGAAAGCAGCCATTTTAGTGTTAAGAGGTTAAAGTTAGAAAGGAAGATTGTCTAGGACTTGCGCCTATCTTGTATTCACCGCACGTGCAATTATGTCGAACTTTGATGTTTGGAATGTAATTGTGGATACAATGTATAGTGAGTGTGCTCCATTTATGACAAGGAATAAAAGATACTCTGATTGATGCAAGTAACTAAAGTCTAGGGTATAGCGAGGTACATTGTCCTCGTGGTGGTGAAGAAGTTAATTTGTTGTATATCCTTAACTGGTGTACAACTGGGCTTAAGTATATGAGCGGCCATATATCCCTAACAGGTGTATGGCGTTAATGCTCAATATGCTCGCTGGTCACACGATCCATTTGCCTGTATCTAATTGATGAGTATGTTGATATGATATTCTTGGACATCGGTCTAGCCCTCATGTGCGAGTAGGAGATGTTGAATTTGAGATACAAGTCGTCCATGTGGGCTGACACGACCCGTTTAGTTTGAAATCAAAAATTGGTGGGAGTAGTTTCTCTTATTTGAAATGGAGAAACTTCTCAATTTTTCCTCCCAATTCTTCCCTCTTATAAGGGAAGTTATCTCGAGATTTTCTAAGGAGAGAAAATAATAAAAAACACATGAAAAGTATGTAATTCTCGTACATAATATTGAGGGTAAAAAGAAAAGGCTTTTGTAGCCATTTTTCACCATGAAAACTCATCAAAATTGTCCCTTGGATTGTGGCAATCGAATCCCTTCCGTTCGTGATCAGATTTAGACTAGTTTGTAGTATAAAAGCATGTAGAAAACGTCATGAAAACAAGCCGGGTAAAAGATCGAAAAATAGAGCATCCATGGAATCCATTTTCGATGGATTCAAGATAAGTATTTTCTAACACAACACAAATAACCAGTTGAATATCATCATCATAATAATGTCAATATCATCAACACAAACTGAGGCAATCTTGCTTTGTTGCAAGCGAGTACAATCGGTTCAATTACGAGACCGAAAACCATAAGATAAATGAAATAACATCATAATGCTATCAGTAAATAGTTCTACGGTTTGAGATAATATTAACTGCTAAAGAATATTAGGTGTTTAAACATTCAATTTGATCAATGGTAAAATGAGCTAAAATCAAATTATAATAATTATATTGCAACAATATGTCACATGATCAAAATTAGATGCAAGATAGTCCAAAAAATGAATGTTTGTGAATGTTTTTTTAAAACTATAAGCAAAACATAAAGTCAGAGACAAATTCGGCAATGCGGTGCATGTCTATGAAAGCAGCCATTTTAGTGTTAAGAGGTTAAAGTTAGAAAGGAAGATTGTCCAGGACTTGCGCCTATCTTGTATTCACCGCACGTGCAATTATGTCGAACTTTGATGTTTGGAATGTAATTGTGGATACAATGTATAGTGAGTGTGCTCCATTTATGACAAGGAATAAAAGATACTCTGATTGATGCAAGTAACTAAAGTCTAGGGTATAGCGAGATACATTGTCCTCGTGGTGGTGAAGAAGTTAATTTGTTGTATATCCTTAACTGGTGTACAACTGGGCTTAAGTATATGAGCGGCCATATATCCCTAACAGGTGTATGGCGTTAATGATCAATATGCTCGCTGGTCACACGATCCATTTGCCTGTATAAAATTGATGAGTATGTTGATATGATATTCTTGGACATCGGTCTAGCCCTCATGTGCGAGTAGGAGATGTTGAATTTGAGATACAAGTCGTCCATGTGGGCTGACACGACCCGTTTAGTTTGAAATCAAAAATTGGTGGGAGTAGTTTCTCTTATTTGAAATGGAGAAACTTCTCAATTTTTCCTCCCAATTCTTCCCTCTTATAAGGGAAGTTATCTCGAGATTTTCTAAGGAGAGAAAATAATAAAAAACACATGAAAAGTATGTAATTCTCGTACATAATATTGAGGGTAAAAAGAAAAGGCTTTTGTAGCCATTTTTCACCATGAAAACTCATCAAAATTGTCCCTTGGATTGTGGCAATCGAATCCCTTCCGTTCGTGATCAGATTTAGACTAGTTTGTAGTATAAAAGCATGTAGAAAACGTCATGAAAACAAGCCGGGTAAAAGATCGAAAAATAGAGCATCCATGGAATCCATTTTCGATGGATTCAAGATAAGTATTTTCTAACACAACACAAATAACCAGTTGAATATCATCATCATAATAATGTCAATATCATCAACACAAACTGAGGCAATCTTGCTTTGTTGCAAGCGAGTACAATCGGTTCAATTACGAGACCGAAAACCATAAGATAAATGAAATAACATCATAATGCTATCAGTAAATAGTTCTACGGTTTGAGATAATATTAACTGCTAAAGAATATTAGGTGTTTAAACATTCAATTTGATCAATGGTAAAATGAGCTAAAATCAAATTATAATAATTATATTGCAACAATATGTCACATGATCAAAATTAGATGCAAGATAGTCCAAAAAATGAATGTTTGTGAATGTTTTTTTAAAACTATAAGCAAAACATAAAGTCAGAGACAAATTCGGCAATGCGGTGCATGTCTATGAAAGCAGACATTTTAGTGTTAAGAGGTTAAAGTTAGAAAGGAAGATTGTCCAGGACTTGCGCCTATCTTGTATTCACCGCACGTGCAATTATGTCGAACTTTGATGTTTGGAATGTAATTGTGGATACAATGTATAGTGAGTGTGCTCCATTTATGACAAGGAATAAAAGATACTCTGATTGATGCAAGTAACTAAAGTCTAGGGTATAGCGAGGTACATTGTCCTCGTGGTGGTGAAGAAGTTAATTTGTTGTATATCCTTAACTGGTGTACAACTGGGCTTAAGTATATGAGCGGCCATATATCCCTAACAGGTGTATGGCGTTAATGCTCAATATGCTCGCTGGTCACACGATCCATTTGCCTGTATAAAATTGATGAGTATGTTGATATGATATTCTTGGACATCGGTCTAGCCCTCATGTGCGAGTAGGAGATGTTGAATTTGAGATACAAGTCGTCCATGTGGGCTGACACGACCCGTTTAGTTTGAAATCAAAAATTGGTGGGAGTAGTTTCTCTTATTTGAAATGGAGAAACTTCTCAATTTTTCCTCCCAATTCTTCCCTCTTATAAGGGAAGTTATCTCGAGATTTTCTAAGGAGAGAAAATAATAAAAAACACATGAAAAGTATGTAATTCTCGTACATAATATTGAGGGTAAAAAGAAAAGGCTTTTGTAGCCATTTTTCACCATGAAAACTCATCAAAATTGTCCCTTGGATTGTGGCAATCGAATCCCTTCCGTTCGTGATCAGATTTAGACTAGTTTGTAGTATAAAAGCATGTAGAAAACGTCATGATAACAAGCCGGGTAAAAGATCGAAAAATAGAGCATCCATGGAATCCATTTTCGATGGATTCAAGATAAGTATTTTCTAACACAACACAAATAACCAGTTGAATATCATCATCATAATAATGTCAATATCATCAACACAAACTGAGGCAATCTTGCTTTGTTGCAAGCGAGTACAATCGGTTCAATTACGAGACCGAAAACCATAAGATAAATGAAATAACATCATAATGCTATCAGTAAATAGTTCTACGGTTTGAGATAATATTAACTGCTAAAGAATATTAGGTGTTTAAACATTCAATTTGATCAATGGTAAAATGAGCTAAAATCAAATTATAATAATTATATTGCAACAATATGTCACATGATCAAAATTAGATGCAAGATAGTCCAAAAAATGAATGTTTGTGAATGTTTTTTTAAAACTATAAGCAAAACATAAAGTCAGAGACAAATCCGGCAATGCGGTGCATGTCTATGAAAGCAGCCATTTTAGTGTTAAGAGGTTAAAGTTAGAAAGGAAGATTGTCTAGGACTTGCGCCTATCTTGTATTCACCGCACGTGCAATTATGTCGAACTTTGATGTTTGGAATGTAATTGTGGATACAATGTATAGTGAGTGTGCTCCATTTATGACAAGGAATAAAAGATACTCTGATTGATGCAAGTAACTAAAGTCTAGGGTATAGCGAGATACATTGTCCTCGTGGTGGTGAAGAAGTTAATTTGTTGTATATCCTTAACTGGTGTACAACTGGGCTTAAGTATATGAGCGGCCATATATCCCTAACAGGTGTATGGCGTTAATGCTCAATATGCTCGCTGGTCACACGATCCATTTGCCTGTATAAAATTGATGAGTATGTTGATATGATATTCTTGGACATCGGTCTAGCCCTCATGTGCGAGTAGGAGATGTTGAATTTGAGATACAAGTCGTCCATGTGGGCTGACACGACCCGTTTAGTTTGAAATCAAAAATTGGTGGGAGTAGTTTCTCTTATTTGAAATGGAGAAACTTCTCAATTTTTCCTCCCAATTCTTCCCTCTTATAAGGGAAGTTATCTCGAGATTTTCTAAGGAGAGAAAATAATAAAAAACACATGAAAAGTATGTAATTCTCGTACATAATATTGAGGGTAAAAAGAAAAGGCTTTTGTAGCCATTTTTCACCATGAAAACTCATCAAAATTGTCCCTTGGATTGTGGCAATCGAATCCCTTCCGTTCGTGATCAGATTTAGACTAGTTTGTAGTATAAAAGCATGTAGAAAACGTCATGATAACAAGCCGGGTAAAAGATCGAAAAATAGAGCATCCATGGAATCCATTTTCGATGGATTCAAGATAAGTATTTTCTAACACAACACAAATAACCAGTTGAATATCATCATCATAATAATGTCAATATCATCAACACAAACTGAGGCAATCTTGCTTTGTTGCAAGCGAGTACAATCGGTTCAATTACGAGACCGAAAACCATAAGATAAATGAAATAACATCATAATGCTATCAGTAAATAGTTCTACGGTTTGAGATAATATTAACTGCTAAAGAATATTAGGTGTTTAAACATTCAATTTGATCAATGGTAAAATGAGCTAAAATCAAATTATAATAATTATATTGCAACAATATGTCACATGATCAAAATTAGATGCAAGATAGTCCAAAAAATGAATGTTTGTGAATGTTTTTTTAAAACTATAAGCAAAACATAAAGTCAGAGACAAATTCGGCAATGCGGTGCATGTCTATGAAAGCAGCCGTTTTAGTGTTAAGAGGTTAAAGTTAGAAAGGAAGATTGTCTAGGACTTGCGCCTATCTTGTATTCACCGCACGTGCAATTATGTCGAACTTTGATGTTTGGAATGTAATTGTAGATACAATGTATAGTGAGTGTGCTCCATTTATGACAAGGAATAAAAGATACTCTGATTGATGCAAGTAACTAAAGTATAGGGTATAGCGAGATACATTGTCCTCGTGGTGGTGAAGAAGTTAATTTGTTGTATATCCTTAACTGGTGTACAACTGGGCTTAAGTAGATGAGCGGCCATATATCCCTAACAGGTGTATGGCGTTAATGCTCAATATGCTTGCTGGTCACACGATCCATTTGCATGTATGAAATTGATGAGTATGTTGATATGATATTCTTGGTCATCGGTCCAGCCCTCATGTGCGAGTAGGAGATGTTGAATTTGAGATACAAGTCGTCCATGTGGGCTGACACGACCCGTTTAGTTTGAAATCAAAAATTGGTGGGAGTAGTTTTTCTTATTTGAAATGGAGAAACTTCTCAATTTTTCCTCCCAATTCTTCCCTCTTATAAGGGAAGTTATCTCGAGATTTTCTAAGGAGAGAAAATAATAAAAAACACATGAAAAGTATGTAATTCTCGTACATAATATTGAGGGTAAAAAGAAAAGGCTTTTGTAGCCATTTTTCACCATGAAAACTCATCAAAATTGTCCCTTGGATTGTGGCAATCGAATCCCTTCCGTTCGTGATCAGATTTAGACTAGTTTGTAGTATAAAAGCATGTAGAAAACGTCATGAAAACAAGCCGGGTAAAAGATCGAAAAATAGAGCATCCATGGAATCCATTTTCGATGGATTCAAGATAAGTATTTTCTAACACAACACAAATAACCAGTTGAATATCATCATCATAATAATGTCAATATCATCAACACAAACTGAGGCAATCTTGCTTTGTTGCAAGCGAGTACAATCGGTTCAATTACGAGACCGAAAACCATAAGATATATGAAATAACATCATAATGCTATCAGTAAATAGTTCTACGGTTTGAGATAATATTAACTGCTAAAGAATATTAGGTGTTTAAACATTCAATTTGATCAATTGTAAAATGAGCTAAAATCAAATTATAATAATTATATTGCAACAATATGTCACATGATCAAAATTAGATGCAAGATAGTCCAAAAAATGAATGTTTGTGAATGTTTTTTTAAAACTATAAGCAAAACATAAAGTCAGAGACAAATTCGGCAATGCGGAGCATGTCTATGAAAGCAGCCGTTTTAGTGTTAAGAGGTTAAAGTTAGAAAGGAAGATTGTCTAGGACTTGCGCCTATCTTGTATTCACCGCACGTGCAATTATGTCGAACTTTGATGTTTGGAATGTAATTGTGGATACAATGTATAGTGAGTGTGCTCCATTTATGACAAGGAATAAAAGATACTCTGATTGATGCAAGTAACTAAAGTCTAGGGTATAGCGAGATCCATTGTCCTCGTGGTGGTGAAGAAGTTAATTTGTTGTATATCCTTAACTGGTGTACAACTGGGCTTAAGTATATGAGCGGCCATATATCCCTAACAGGTGTATGGCGTTAATGCTCAATATGCTCGCTGGTCACACGATCCATTTGCCTGTATAAAATTGATGAGTATGTTGATATGATATTCTTGGACATCGGTCCAGCCCTCATGTGCGAGTAGGAGATGTTGAATTTGAGATACAAGTCGTCCATGTGGGCTGACACGACCCGTTTAGTTTGAAATCAAAAATTGGTGGGAGTAGTTTCTCTTATTTGAAATGGAGAAACTTCTCAATTTTTCCTCCCAATTCTTCCCTCTTATAAGGGAAGTTATATCGAGATTTTCTAAGGAGAGAAAATAATAAAAAACACATGAAAAGTATGTAATTCTCGTACATAATATTGAGGGTAAAAAGAAAAGGCTTTTGTAGCCATTTTTCACCATGAAAACTCATCAAAATTGTCCCTTGGATTGTGGCAATCGAATCCCTTCCGTTCGTGATCAGATTTAGACTAGTTTGTAGTATAAAAGCATGTAGAAAACGTCATGAAAACAAGCCGGGTAAAAGATCGAAAAATAGAGCATCCATGGAATCCATTTTGGATGGATTCAAGATAAGTATTTTCTAACACAACACAAATAACCAGTTGAATATCATCATCATAATAATGTCAATATCATCAACACAAACTGAGGCAATCTTGCTTTGTTGCAAGCGAGTACAATCGGTTCAATTACGAGACCGAAACCATAAGATAAATGAAATAACATCATAATGCTATCAGTAAATAGTTCTACGGTTTGAGATAATATTAACTGCTAAAGAATATTAGGTGTTTAAACATTCAATTTGATCAATGGTAAAATGAGCTAAAATCAAATTATAATAATTATATTGCAACAATATGTCACATGATCAAAATTAGATGCAAGATAGTCCAAAAAATGAATGTTTGTGAATGTTTTTTTAAAACTATAAGCAAAACATAAAGTCAGAGACAAATTCGGCAATGCGGTGCATGTCTATGAAAGCAGCCGTTTTAGTGTTAAGAGGTTAAAGTTAGAAAGGAAGATTGTCTAGGACTTGCGCCTATCTTGTATTCACCGCACGTGCAATTATGTCGAACTTTGATGTTTGGAATGTAATTGTAGATACAATGTATAGTGAGTGTGCTCCATTTATGACAAGGAATAAAAGATACTCTGATTGATGCAAGTAACTAAAGTCTAGGGTATAGCGAGATCCATTGTCCTCGTGGTGGTGAAGAAGTTAATTTGTTGTATATCCTTAACTGGTGTACAACTGGGCTTAAGTATATGAGCGGCCATATATCCCTAACAGGTGTATGGCGTTAATGCTCAATATGCTCGCTGGTCACACGATCCATTTGCCTGTATAAAATTGATGAGTATGTTGATATGATATTCTTGGACATCGGTCCAGCCCTCATGTGCGAGTAGGAGATGTTGAATTTGAGATACAAGTCGTCCATGTGGGCTGACACGACCCGTTTAGTTTGAAATCAAAAATTGGTGGGAGTAGTTTCTCTTATTTGAAATGGAGAAACTTCTCAATTTTTCCTCCCAATTCTTCCCTCTTATAAGGGAAGTTATCTCGAGATTTTCTAAGGAGAGAAAATAATAAAAAACACATGAAAAGTATGTAATTCTCGTACATAATATTGAGGGTAAAAAGAAAAGGCTTTTGTAGCCATTTTTCACCATGAAAACTCATCAAAATTGTCCCTTGGATTGTGGCAATCGAATCCCTTCCGTTCGTGATCAGATTTAGACTAGTTTGTAGTATAAAAGCATGTAGAAAACGTCATGAAAACAAGCCGGGTAAAAGATCGAAAAATAGAGCATCCATGGAATCCATTTTAGATGGATTCAAGATAAGTATTTTCTAACACAACACAAATAACCAGTTGAATATCATCATCATAATAATGTCAATATCATCAACACAAACTGAGGCAATCTTGCTTTGTTGCAAGCGAGTACAATCGGTTCAATTACGAGACCGAAACCATAAGATAAATGAAATAACATCATAATGCTATCAGTAAATAGTTCTACGGTTTGAGATAATATTAACTGCTAAAGAATATTAGGTGTTTAAACATTCAATTCGATCAATGGTAAAATGAGCTAAAATCAAATTATAATAATTATATTGCAACAATATGTCACATGATCAAAATTAGATGCAAGATAGTCCAAAAAATGAATGTTTGTGAATGTTTTTTTAAAACTATAAGCAAAACATAAAGTCAGAGACAAATTCGGCAATGCGGTGCATGTCTATGAAAGCAGCCGTTTTAGTGTTAAGAGGTTAAAGTTAGAAAGGAAGATTGTCTAGGACTTGCGCCTATCTTGTATTCACCGCACGTGCAATTATGTCGAACTTTGATGTTTGGAATGTAATTGTAGATACAATGTATAGTGAGTGTGCTCCATTTATGACAAGGAATAAAAGATACTCTGATTGATGCAAGTAACTAAAGTATAGGGTATAGCGAGATACATTGTCCTCGTGGTGGTGAAGAAGTTAATTTGTTGTATATCCTTAACTGGTGTACAACTGGGCTTAAGTAGATGAGCGGCCATATATCCCTAATAGGTGTATGGCGTTAATGCTCAATATGCTTGCTGGTCACACGATCCATTTGCATGTATGAAATTGATGAGTATGTTGATATGATATTCTTGGGCATCGGTCCAGCCCTCATGTGCGAGTAGGAGATGTTGAATTTGAGATACAAGTCGTCCATGTGGGCTGACACGACCCGTTTAGTTTGAAATCAAAAATTGGTGGGAGTAGTTTCTCTTATTTGAAATGGAGAAACTTCTCAATTTTTCCTCCCAATTCTTCCCTCTTATAAGGGAAGTTATCTCGAGATTTTCTAAGGAGAGAAAATAATAAAAAACACATGAAAAGTATGTAATTCTCGTACATAATATTGAGGGTAAAAAGAAAAGGCTTTTGTAGCCATTTTTCACCATGAAAACTCATCAAAATTGTCCCTTGGATTGTGGCAATCGAATCCCTTCCGTTCGTGATCAGATTTAGACTAGTTTGTAGTATAAAAGCATGTAGAAAACGTCATGAAAACAAGCCGGGTAAAAGATCGAAAAATAGAGCATCCATGGAATCCATTTTCGATGGATTCAAGATAAGTATTTTCTAACACAACACAAATAACCAGTTGAATATCATCATCATAATAATGTCAATATCATCAACACAAACTGAGGCAATCTTGCTTTGTTGCAAGCGAGTACAATCGGTTCAATTACGAGACCGAAAACCATAAGATAAATGAAATAACATCATAATGCTATCAGTAAATAGTTCTACGGTTTGAGATAATATTAACTGCTAAAGAATATTAGGTGTTTAAACATTCAATTTGATCAATGGTAAAATGAGCTAAAATCAAATTATAATAATTATATTGCAACAATATGTCACATGATCAAAATTAGATGCAAGATAGTCCAAAAAATGAATGTTTGTGAATGTTTTTTTAAAACTATAAGCAAAACATAAAGTCAGAGACAAATTCGGCAATGCGGTGCATGTCTATGAAAGCAGCCGTTTTAGTGTTAAGAGGTTAAAGTTAGAAAGGAAGATTGTCTAGGACTTGCGCCTATCTTGTATTCACCGCACGTGCAATTATGTCGAACTTTGATGTTTGGAATGTAATTGTAGATACAATGTATAGTGAGTGTGCTCCATTTATGACAAGGAATAAAAGATACTCTGATTGATGCAAGTAACTAAAGTATAGGGTATAGCGAGATACATTGTCCTCGTGGTGGTGAAGAAGTTAATTTGTTGTATATCCTTAACTGGTGTACAACTGGGCTTAAGTAGATGAGCGGCCATATATCCCTAACAGGTGTATGGCGTTAATGCTCAATATGCTTGCTGGTCACACGATCCATTTGCATGTATGAAATTGATGAGTATGTTGATATGATATTCTTGGGCATCGGTCCAGCCCTCATGTGCGAGTAGGAGATGTTGAATTTGAGATACAAGTCGT
Organism: Linaria vulgaris; assembly: GCA_948329865.1. Lineage (NCBI taxonomy): Eukaryota > Viridiplantae > Streptophyta > Magnoliopsida > Lamiales > Plantaginaceae > Linaria > Linaria vulgaris. The sequence goes on from OX415251.1 coordinate 66,597,757, forward strand.
CCATGTGGGCTGACACGACCCGTTTAGTTTGAAATCAAAAATTGGTGGGAGTAGTTTCTCTTATTTGAAATGGAGAAACTTCTCAATTTTTCCTCCCAATTCTTCCCTCTTATAAGGGAAGTTATCTCGAGATTTTCTAAGGAGAGAAAATAATAAAAAACACATGAAAAGTATGTAATTCTCGTACATAATATTGAGGGTAAAAAGAAAAGGCTTTTGTAGCCATTTTTCACCATGAAAACTCATCAAAATTGTCCCTTGGATTGTGGCAATCGAATCCCTTCCGTTCGTGATCAGATTTAGACTAGTTTGTAGTATAAAAGCATGTAGAAAACGTCATGAAAACAAGCCGGGTAAAAGATCGAAAAATAGAGCATCCATGGAATCCATTTTCGATGGATTCAAGATAAGTATTTTCTAACACAACACAAATAACCAGTTGAATATCATCATCATAATAATGTCAATATCATCAACACAAACTGAGGCAATCTTGCTTTGTTGCAAGCGAGTACAATCGGTTCAATTACGAGACCGAAAACCATAAGATAAATGAAATAACATCATAATGCTATCAGTAAATAGTTCTACGGTTTGAGATAATATTAACTGCTAAAGAATATTAGGTGTTTAAACATTCAATTTGATCAATGGTAAAATGAGCTAAAATCAAATTATAATAATTATATTGCAACAATATGTCACATGATCAAAATTAGATGCAAGATAGTCCAAAAAATGAATGTTTGTGAATGTTTTTTTAAAACTATAAGCAAAACATAAAGTCAGAGACAAATTCGGCAATGCGGAGCATGTCTATGAAAGCAGCCGTTTTAGTGTTAAGAGGTTAAAGTTAGAAAGGAAGATTGTCTAGGACTTGCGCCTATCTTGTATTCACCGCACGTGCAATTATGTCGAACTTTGATGTTTGGAATGTAATTGTGGATACAATGTATAGTGAGTGTGCTCCATTTATGACAAGGAATAAAAGATACTCTGATTGATGCAAGTAACTAAAGTCTAGGGTATAGCGAGATCCATTGTCCTCGTGGTGGTGAAGAAGTTAATTTGTTGTATATCCTTAACTGGTGTACAACTGGGCTTAAGTATATGAGCGGCCATATATCCCTAACAGGTGTATGGCGTTAATGCTCAATATGCTCGCTGGTCACACGATCCATTTGCCTGTATAAAATTGATGAGTATGTTGATATGATATTCTTGGACATCGGTCCAGCCCTCATGTGCGAGTAGGAGATGTTGAATTTGAGATACAAGTCGTCCATGTGGGCTGACACGACCCGTTTAGTTTGAAATCAAAAATTGGTGGGAGTAGTTTCTCTTATTTGAAATGGAGAAACTTCTCAATTTTTCCTCCCAATTCTTCCCTCTTATAAGGGAAGTTATCTCGAGATTTTCTAAGGAGAGAAAATAATAAAAAACACATGAAAAGTATGTAATTCTCGTACATAATATTGAGGGTGAAAAGAAAAGGCTTTTGTAGCCATTTTTCACCATGAAAACTTATCAAAATTGTCCCTTGGATTGTGGCAATCGAATCCCTTCCGTTCGTGATCAGATTTAGACTAGTTTGTAGTATAAAAGCATGTAGAAAACGTCATGAAAACAAGCCGGGTAAAAGATCGAAAAATAGAGCATCCATGGAATCCATTTTCGATGGATTCAAGATAAGTATTTTCTAACACAACACAAATAACCAGTTGAATATCATCATCATAATAATGTCAATATCATCAACACAAACTGAGGCAATCTTGCTTTGTTGCAAGCGAGTACAATCGGTTCAATTACGAGACCGAAAACCATAAGATAAATGAAATAACATCATAATGCTATCAGTAAATAGTTCTACGGTTTGAGATAATATTAACTGCTAAAGAATATTAGGTGTTTAAACATTCAATTTGATCAATGGTAAAATGAGCTAAAATCAAATTATAATAATTATATTGCAACAATATGTCACATGATCAAAATTAGATGCAAGATAGTCCAAAAAATGAATGTTTGTGAATGTTTTTTTAAAACTATAAGCAAAACATAAAGTCAGAGACAAATTCGGCAATGCGGAGCATGTCTATGAAAGCAGCCGTTTTAGTGTTAAGAGGTTAAAGTTAGAAAGGAAGATTGTCTAGGACTTGCGCCTATCTTGTATTCACCGCACGTGCAATTATGTCGAACTTTGATGTTTGGAATGTAATTGTGGATACAATGTATAGTGAGTGTGCTCCATTTATGACAAGGAATAAAAGATACTCTGATTGATGCAAGTAACTAAAGTCTAGGGTATAGCGAGATCCATTGTCCTCGTGGTGGTGAAGAAGTTAATTTGTTGTATATCCTTAACTGGTGTGCAACTGGGCTTAAGTATATGAGCGGCCATATATCCCTAACAGGTGTATGGCGTTAATGCTCAATATGCTCGCTGGTCACACGATCCATTTGCCTGTATAAAATTGATGAGTATGTTGATATGATATTCTTGGACATCGGTCCAGCCCTCATGTGCGAGTAGGAGATGTTGAATTTGAGATACAAGTCGTCCATGTGGGCTGACACGACCCGTTTAGTTTGAAATCAAAAATTGGTGGGAGTAGTTTCTCTTATTTGAAATGGAGAAACTTCTCAATTTTTCCTCCCAATTCTTCCCTCTTATAAGGGAAGTTATCTCGAGATTTTCTAAGGAGAGAAAATAATAAAAAACACATGAAAAGTATGTAATTCTCGTACATAATATTGAGGGTAAAAAGAAAAGGCTTTTGTAGCCATTTTTCACCATGAAAACTCATCAAAATTGTCCCTTGGATTGTGGCAATCGAATCCCTTCCGTTCGTGATCAGATTTAGACTAGTTTGTAGTATAAAAGCATGTAGAAAACGTCATGAAAACAAGCCGGGTAAAAGATCGAAAAATAGAGCATCCATGGAATCCATTTTCGATGGATTCAAGATAAGTATTTTCTAACACAACACAAATAACCAGTTGAATATCATCATCATAATAATGTCAATATCATCAACACAAACTGAGGCAATCTTGCTTTGTTGCAAGCGAGTACAATCGGTTCAATTACGAGACCGAAAACCATAAGATAAATGAAATAACATCATAATGCTATTAGTAAATAGTTCTACGGTTTGAGATAATATTAACTGCTAAAGAATATTAGGTGTTTAAACATTCAATTTGATCAATGGTAAAATGAGCTAAAATCAAATTATAATAATTATATTGCAACAATATGTCACATGATCAAAATTAGATGCAAGATAGTCCAAAAAATGAATGTTTGTGAATGTTTTTTTAAAACTATAAGCAAAACATAAAGTCAGAGACAAATTCGGCAATGCGGAGCATGTCTATGAAAGCAGCCGTTTTAGTGTTAAGAGGTTAAAGTTAGAAAGGAAGATTGTCTAGGACTTGCGCCTATCTTGTATTCACCGCACGTGCAATTATGTCGAACTTTGATGTTTGGAATGTAATTGTGGATACAATGTATAGTGAGTGTGCTCCATTTATGACAAGGAATAAAAGATACTCTGATTGATGCAAGTAACTAAAGTCTAGGGTATAGCGAGATCCATTGTCCTCGTGGTGGTGAAGAAGTTAATTTGTTGTATATCCTTAACTGGTGTACAACTGGGCTTAAGTATATGAGCGGCCATATATCCCTAACAGGTGTATGGCGTTAATGCTCAATATGCTCGCTGGTCACACGATCCATTTGCCTGTATAAAATTGATGAGTATGTTGATATGATATTCTTGGACATCGGTCCAGCCCTCATGTGCGAGTAGGAGATGTTGAATTTGAGATACAAGTCGTCCATGTGGGCTGACACGACCCGTTTAGTTTGAAATCAAAAATTGGTGGGAGTAGTTTCTCTTATTTGAAATGGAGAAACTTCTCAATTTTTCCTCCCAATTCTTCCCTCTTATAAGGGAAGTTATCTCGAGATTTTCTAAGGAGAGAAAATAATAAAAAACACATGAAAAGTATGTAATTCTCGTACATAATATTGAGGGTAAAAAGAAAAGGCTTTTGTAGCCATTTTTCACCATGAAAACTCATCAAAATTGTCCCTTGGATTGTGGCAATCGAATCCCTTCCGTTCGTGATCAGATTTAGACTAGTTTGTAGTATAAAAGCATGTAGAAAACGTCATGAAAACAAGCCGGGTAAAAGATCGAAAAATAGAGCATCCATGGAATCCATTTTGGATGGATTCAAGATAAGTATTTTCTAACACAACACAAATAACCAGTTGAATATCATCATCATAATAATGTCAATATCATCAACACAAACTGAGGCAATCTTGCTTTGTTGCAAGCGAGTACAATCGGTTCAATTACGAGACCGAAACCATAAGATAAATGAAATAACATCATAATGCTATCAGTAAATAGTTCTACGGTTTGAGATAATATTAACTGCTAAAGAATATTAGGTGTTTAAACATTCAATTCGATCAATGGTAAAATGAGCTAAAATCAAATTATAATAATTATATTGCAACAATATGTCACATGATCAAAATTAGATGCAAGATAGTCCAAAAAATGAATGTTTGTGAATGTTTTTTTAAAACTATAAGCAAAACATAAAGTCAGAGACAAATTCGGCAATGCGGTGCATGTCTATGAAAGCAGCCGTTTTAGTGTTAAGAGGTTAAAGTTAGAAAGGAAGATTGTCTAGGACTTGCGCCTATCTTGTATTCACCGCACGTGCAATTATGTCGAACTTTGATGTTTGGAATGTAATTGTGGATACAATGTATAGTGAGTGTGCTCCATTTATGACAAGGAATAAAAGATACTCTGATTGATGCAAGTAACTAAAGTATAGGGTATAGCGAGATACATTGTCCTCGTGGTGGTGAAGAAGTTAATTTGTTGTATATCCTTAACTGGTGTACAACTGGGCTTAAGTAGATGAGCGGCCATATATCCCTAATAGGTGTATGGCGTTAATGCTCAATATGCTTGCTGGTCACACGATCCATTTGCATGTATGAAATTGATCAGTATGTTGATATGATATTCTTGGGCATCGGTCCACCCTCATGTGCGAGTAGGAGATGTTGAATTTGAGATACAAGTCGTCCATGTGGGCTGACACGACCCGTTTAGTTTGAAATCAAAAATTGGTGGGAGTAGTTTCTCTTATTTGAAATGGAGAAACTTCTCAATTTTTCCTCCCAATTCTTCCCTCTTATAAGGGAAGTTATCTCGAGATTTTCTAAGGAGAGAAAATAATAAAAAACACATGAAAAGTATGTAATTCTCGTACATAATATTGAGGGTAAAAAGAAAAGGCTTTTGTAGCCATTTTTCACCATGAAAACTCATCAAAATTGTCCCTTGGATTGTGACAATCGAATCCCTTCCGTTCGTGATCAGATTTAGACTAGTTTGTAGTATAAAAGCATGTAGAAAACGTCATGAAAACAAGCCGGGTAAAAGATCGAAAAATAGAGCATCCATGGAATCCATTTTCGATGGATTCAAGATAAGTATTTTCTAACACAACACAAATAACCAGTTGAATATCATCATCATAATAATGTCAATATCATCAACACAAACTGAGGCAATCTTGCTTTGTTGCAAGCGAGTACAATCGGTTCAATTACGAGACCGAAAACCATAAGATAAATGAAATAACATCATAATGCTATCAGTAAATAGTTCTACGGTTTGAGATAATATTAACTGCTAAAGAATATTAGGTGTTTAAACATTCAATTTGATCAATGGTAAAATGAGCTAAAATCAAATTATAATAATTATATTGCAACAATATGTCACATGATCAAAATTAGATGCAAGATAGTCCAAAAAATGAATGTTTGTGAATGTTTTTTTAAAACTATAAGCAAAACATAAAGTCAGAGACAAATTCGGCAATGCGGAGCATGTCTATGAAAGCAGCCGTTTTAGTGTTAAGAGGTTAAAGTTAGAAAGGAAGATTGTCTAGGACTTGCGCCTATCTTGTATTCACCGCACGTGCAATTATGTCGAACTTTGATGTTTGGAATGTAATTGTGGATACAATGTATAGTGAGTGTGCTCCATTTATGACAAGGAATAAAAGATACTCTGATTGATGCAAGTAACTAAAGTATAGGGTATAGCGAGATACATTGTCCTCGTGGTGGTGAAGAAGTTAATTTGTTGTATATCCTTAACTGGTGTACAACTGGGCTTAAGTAGATGAGCGGCCATATATCCCTAATAGGTGTATGGCGTTAATGCTCAATATGCTTGCTGGTCACACGATCCATTTGCATGTATGAAATTGATCAGTATGTTGATATGATATTCTTGGGCATCGGTCCACCCTCATGTGCGAGTAGGAGATGTTGAATTTGAGATACAAGTCGTCCATGTGGGCTGACACGACCCGTTTAGTTTGAAATCAAAAATTGGTGGGAGTAGTTTCTCTTATTTGAAATGGAGAAACTTCTCAATTTTTCCTCCCAATTCTTCCCTCTTATAAGGGAAGTTATCTCGAGATTTTCTAAGGAGAGAAAATAATAAAAAACACATGAAAAGTATGTAATTCTCGTACATAATATTGAGGGTAAAAAGAAAAGGCTTTTGTAGCCATTTTTCACCATGAAAACTCATCAAAATTGTCCCTTGGATTGTGACAATCGAATCCCTTCCGTTCGTGATCAGATTTAGACTAGTTTGTAGTATAAAAGCATGTAGAAAACGTCATGAAAACAAGCCGGGTAAAAGATCGAAAAATAGAGCATCCATGGAATCCATTTTCGATGGATTCAAGATAAGTATTTTCTAACACAACACAAATAACCAGTTGAATATCATCATCATAATAATGTCAATATCATCAACACAAACTGAGGCAATCTTGCTTTGTTGCAAGCGAGTACAATCGGTTCAATTACGAGACCGAAAACCATAAGATAAATGAAATAACATCATAATGCTATCAGTAAATAGTTCTACGGTTTGAGATAATATTAACTGCTAAAGAATATTAGGTGTTTAAACATTCAATTTGATCAATGGTAAAATGAGCTAAAATCAAATTATAATAATTATATTGCAACAATATGTCACATGATCAAAATTAGATGCAAGATAGTCCAAAAAATGAATGTTTGTGAATGTTTTTTTAAAACTATAAGCAAAACATAAAGTCAGAGACAAATTCGGCAATGCGGAGCATGTCTATGAAAGCAGCCGTTTTAGTGTTAAGAGGTTAAAGTTAGAAAGGAAGATTGTCTAGGACTTGCGCCTATCTTGTATTCACCGCACGTGCAATTATGTCGAACTTTGATGTTTGGAATGTAATTGTGGATACAATGTATAGTGAGTGTGCTCCATTTATGACAAGGAATAAAAGATACTCTGGTTGATGCAAGTAACTAAAGTCTAGGGTATAGCGAGATCCATTGTCCTCGTGGTGGTGAAGAAGTTAATTTGTTGTATATCCTTAACTGGTGTACAACTGGGCTTAAGTATATGAGCGGCCATATATCCCTAACAGGTGTATGGCGTTAATGCTCAATATGCTCGCTGGTCACACGATCCATTTGCCTGTATAAAATTGATGAGTATGTTGATATGATATTCTTGGACATCGGTCCAGCCCTCATGTGCGAGTAGGAGATGTTGAATTTGAGATACAAGTCGTCCATGTGGGCTGACACGACCCGTTTAGTTTGAAATCAAAAATTGGTGGGAGTAGTTTCTCTTATTTGAAATGGAGAAACTTCTCAATTTTTCCTCCCAATTCTTCCCTCTTATAAGGGAAGTTATCTCGAGATTTTCTAAGGAGAGAAAATAATAAAAAACACATGAAAAGTATGTAATTCTCGTACATAATATTGAGGGTAAAAAGAAAAGGCTTTTGTAGCCATTTTTCACCATGAAAACTCATCAAAATTGTCCCTTGGATTGTGGCAATCGAATCCCTTCCGTTCGTGATCAGATTTAGACTAGTTTGTAGTATAAAAGCATGTAGAAAACGTCATGAAAACAAGCCGGGTAAAAGATCGAAAAATAGAGCATCCATGGAATCCATTTTCGATGGATTCAAGATAAGTATTTTCTAACACAACACAAATAACCAGTTGAATATCATCATCATAATAATGTCAATATCATCAACACAAACTGAGGCAATCTTGCTTTGTTGCAAGCGAGTACAATCGGTTCAATTACGAGACCGAAACCATAAGATAAATGAAATAACATCATAATGCTATCAGTAAATAGTTCTACGGTTTGAGATAATATTAACTGCTAAAGAATATTAGGTGTTTAAACATTCAATTTGATCAATGGTAAAATGAGCTAAAATCAAATTATAATAATTATATTGCAACAATATGTCACATGATCAAAATTAGATGCAAGATAGTCCAAAAAATGAATGTTTGTGAATGTTTTTTTAAAACTATAAGCAAAACATAAAGTCAGAGACAAATTCGGCAATGCGGAGCATGTCTATGAAAGCAGCCGTTTTAGTGTTAAGAGGTTAAAGTTAGAAAGGAAGATTGTCTAGGACTTGCGCGTATCTTGTATTCACCGCACGTGCAATTATGTCGAACTTTGATGTTTGGAATGTAATTGTGGATACAATGTATAGTGAGTGTGCTCCATTTATGACAAGGAATAAAAGATACTCTGATTGATGCAAGTAACTAAAGTCTAGGGTATAGCGAGATCCATTGTCCTCGTGGTGGTGAAGAAGTTAATTTGTTGTATATCCTTAACTGGTGTACAACTGGGCTTAAGTATATGAGCGGCCATATATCCCTAACAGGTGTATGGCGTTAATGCTCAATATGCTCGCTGGTCATACGATCCATTTGCCTGTATAAAATTGATGAGTATGTTGATATGATATTCTTGGACATCGGTCCAGCCCTCATGTGCGAGTAGGAGATGTTGAATTTGAGATACAAGTCGTCCATGTGGGCTGACACGACCCGTTTAGTTTGAAATCAAAAATTGGTGGGAGTAGTTTCTCTTATTTGAAATGGAGAAACTTCTCAATTTTTCCTCCCAATTCTTCCCTCTTATAAGGGAAGTTATCTCGAGATTTTCTAAGGAGAGAAAATAATAAAAAACACATGAAAAGTATGTAATTCTCGTACATAATATTGAGGGTAAAAAGAAAAGGCTTTTGTAGCCATTTTTCACCATGAAAACTCATCAAAATTGTCCCTTGGATTGTGGCAATCGAATCCCTTCCGTTCGTGATCAGATTTAGACTAGTTTGTAGTATAAAAGCATGTAGAAAACGTCATGAAAACAAGCCGGGTAAAAGATCGAAAAATAGAGCATCCATGGAATCCATTTTCGATGGATTCAAGATAAGTATTTTCTAACACAACACAAATAACCAGTTGAATATCATCATCATAATAATGTCAATATCATCAACACAAACTGAGGCAATCTTGCTTTGTTGCAAGCGAGTACAATCGGTTCAATTACGAGACCGAAACCATAAGATAAATGAAATAACATCATAATGCTATCAGTAAATAGTTCTACGGTTTGAGATAATATTAACTGCTAAAGAATATTAGGTGTTTAAACATTCAATTTGATCAATGGTAAAATGAGCTAAAATCAAATTATAATAATTATATTGCAACAATATGTCACATGATCAAAATTAGATGCAAGATAGTCCAAAAAATGAATGTTTGTGAATGTTTTTTTAAAACTATAAGCAAAACATAAAGTCAGAGACAAATTCGGCAATGCGGAGCATGTCTATGAAAGCAGCCGTTTTAGTGTTAAGAGGTTAAAGTTAGAAAGGAAGATTGTCTAGGACTTGCGCCTATCTTGTATTCACCGCACGTGCAATTATGTCGAACTTTGATGTTTGGAATGTAATTGTGGATACAATGTATAGTGAGTGTGCTCCATTTATGACAAGGAATAAAAGATACTCTGATTGATGCAAGTAACTAAAGTATAGGGTATAGCGAGATACATTGTCCTCGTGGTGGTGAAGAAGTTAATTTGTTGTATATCCTTAACTGGTGTACAACTGGGCTTAAGTATATGAGCGGCCATATATCCCTAACAGGTGTATGGCGTTAATGCTCAATATGCTCGCTGGTCACACGATCCATTTGCCTGTATAAAATTGATGAGTATGTTGATATGATATTCTTGGACATCGGTCCAGCCCTCATGTGCGAGTAGGAGATGTTGAATTTGAGATACAAGTCGTCCATGTGGGCTGACACGACCCGTTTAGTTTGAAATCAAAAATTGGTGGGAGTAGTTTCTCTTATTTGAAATGGAGAAACTTCTCAATTTTTCCTCCCAATTCTTCCCTCTTATAAGGGAAGTTATCTCGAGATTTTCTAAGGAGAGAAAATAATAAAAAACACATGAAAAGTATGTAATTCTCGTACATAATATTGAGGGTAAAAAGAAAAGGCTTTTGTAGCCATTTTTCACCATGAAAACTCATCAAAATTGTCCCTTGGATTGTGGCAATCGAATCCCTTCCGTTCGTGATCAGATTTAGACTAGTTTGTAGTATAAAAGCATGTAGAAAACGTCATGAAAACAAGCCGGGTAAAAGATCGAAAAATAGAGCATCCATGGAATCCATTTTGGATGGATTCAAGATAAGTATTTTCTAACACAACACAAATAACCAGTTGAATATCATCATCATAATAATGTCAATATCATCAACACAAACTGAGGCAATCTTGCTTTGTTGCAAGCGAGTACAATCGGTTCAATTACGAGACCGAAACCATAAGATAAATGAAATAACATCATAATGCTATCAGTAAATAGTTCTACGGTTTGAGATAATATTAACTGCTAAAGAATATTAGGTGTTTAAACATTCAATTTGATCAATGGTAAAATGAGCTAAAATCAAATTATAATAATTATATTGCAACAATATGTCACATGATCAAAATTAGTTGCAAGATAGTCCAAAAAATGAATGTTTGTGAATGTTTTTTTAAAACTATAAGCAAAACATAAAGTCAGAGACAAATTCGGCAATGCGGTGCATGTCTATGAAAGCAGCCGTTTTAGTGTTAAGAGGTTAAAGTTAGAAAGGAAGATTGTCTAGGACTTGCGCCTATCTTGTATTCACCGCACGTGCAATTATGTCGAACTTTGATGTTTGGAATGTAATTGTGGATACAATGTATAGTGAGTGTGCTCCATTTATGACAAGGAATAAAAGATACTCTGATTGATGCAAGTAACTAAAGTATAGGGTATAGCGAGATACATTGTCCTCGTGGTGGTGAAGAAGTTAATTTGTTGTATATCCTTAACTGGTGTACAACTGGGCTTAAGTAGATGAGCGGCCATATATCCCTAATAGGTGTATGGCGTTAATGCTCAATATGCTTGCTGGTTACACGATCCATTTGCATGTATGAAATTGATCAGTATGTTGATATGATATTCTTGGGCATCGGTCCACCCTCATGTGCGAGTAGGAGATGTTGAATTTGAGATACAAGTCGTCCATGTGGGCTGACACGACCCGTTTAGTTTGAAATCAAAAATTGGTGGGAGTAGTTTCTCTTATTTGAAATGGAGAAACTTCTCAATTTTTCCTCCCAATTCTTCCCTCTTATAAGGGAAGTTATCTCGAGATTTTCTAAGGAGAGAAAATAATAAAAAACACATGAAAAGTATGTAATTCTCGTACATAATATTGAGGGTAAAAAGAAAAGGCTTTTGTAGCCATTTTTCACCATGAAAACTCATCAAAATTGTCCCTTGGATTGTGACAATCGAATCCCTTCCGTTCGTGATCAGATTTAGACTAGTTTGTAGTATAAAAGCATGTAGAAAACGTCATGAAAACAAGCCGGGTAAAAGATCGAAAAATAGAGCATCCATGGAATCCATTTTCGATGGATTCAAGATAAGTATTTTCTAACACAACACAAATAACCAGTTGAATATCATCATCATAATAATGTCAATATCATCAACACAAACTGAGGCAATCTTGCTTTGTTGCAAGCGAGTACAATCGGTTCAATTACGAGACCGAAAACCATAAGATAAATGAAATAACATCATAATGCTATCAGTAAATAGTTCTACGGTTTGAGATAATATTAACTGCTAAAGAATATTAGGTGTTTAAACATTCAATTTGATCAATGGTAAAATGAGCTAAAATCAAATTATAATAATTATATTGCAACAATATGTCACATGATCAAAATTAGATGCAAGATAGTCCAAAAAATGAATGTTTGTGAATGTTTTTTTAAAACTATAAGCAAAACATAAAGTCAGAGACAAATTCGGCAATGCGGAGCATGTCTATGAAAGCAGCCGTTTTAGTGTTAAGAGGTTAAAGTTAGAAAGGAAGATTGTCTAGGACTTGCGCCTATCTTGTATTCACCGCACGTGCAATTATGTCGAACTTTGATGTTTGGAATGTAATTGTGGATACAATGTATAGTGAGTGTGCTCCATTTATGACAAGGAATAAAAGATACTCTGGTTGATGCAAGTAACTAAAGTCTAGGGTATAGCGAGATCCATTGTCCTCGTGGTGGTGAAGAAGTTAATTTGTTGTATATCCTTAACTGGTGTACAACTGGGCTTAAGTATATGAGCGGCCATATATCCCTAACAGGTGTATGGCGTTAATGCTCAATATGCTCGCTGGTCACACGATCCATTTGCCTGTATAAAATTGATGAGTATGTTGATATGATATTCTTGGACATCGGTCCAGCCCTCATGTGCGAGTAGGAGATGTTGAATTTGAGATACAAGTCGTCCATGTGGGCTGACACGACCCGTTTAGTTTGAAATCAAAAATTGGTGGGAGTAGTTTCTCTTATTTGAAATGGAGAAACTTCTCAATTTTTCCTCCCAATTCTTCCTTCTTATAAGGGAAGTTATCTCGAGATTTTCTAAGGAGAGAAAATAATAAAAAACACATGAAAAGTATGTAATTCTCGTACATAATATTGAGGGTAAAAAGAAAAGGCTTTTGTAGCCATTTTTCACCATGAAAACTCATCAAAATTGTCCCTTGGATTGTGGCAATCGAATCCCTTCCGTTCGTGATCAGATTTAGACTAGTTTGTAGTATAAAAGCATGTAGAAAACGTCATGAAAACAAGCCGGGTAAAAGATCGAAAAATAGAGCATCCATGGAATCCATTTTCGATGGATTCAAGATAAGTATTTTCTAACACAACACAAATAACCAGTTGAATATCATCATCATAATAATGTCAATATCATCAACACAAACTGAGGCAATCTTGCTTTGTTGCAAGCGAGTACAATCGGTTCAATTACGAGACCGAAACCATAAGATAAATGAAATAACATCATAATGCTATCAGTAAATAGTTCTACGGTTTGAGATAATATTAACTGCTAAAGAATATTAGGTGTTTAAACATTCAATTTGATCAATGGTAAAATGAGCTAAAATCAAATTATAATAATTATATTGCAACAATATGTCACATGATCAAAATTAGATGCAAGATAGTCCAAAAAATGAATGTTTGTGAATGTTTTTTTAAAACTATAAGCAAAACATAAAGTCAGAGACAAATTCGGCAATGCGGTGCATGTCTATGAAAGCAGCCGTTTTAGTGTTAAGAGGTTAAAGTTAGAAAGGAAGATTGTCTAGGACTTGCGCCTATCTTGTATTCACCGCACGTGCAATTATGTCGAACTTTGATGTTTGGAATGTAATTGTGGATACAATGTATAGTGAGTGTGCTCCATTTATGACAAGGAATAAAAGATACTCTGATTGATGCAAGTAACTAAAGTATAGGGTATAGCGAGATACATTGTCCTCGTGGTGGTGAAGAAGTTAATTTGTTGTATATCCTTAACTGGTGTACAACTGGGCTTAAGTATATGAGCGGCCATATATCCCTAACAGGTGTATGGCGTTAATGCTCAATATGCTCGCTGGTCACACGATCCATTTTCCTGTATAAAATTGATGAGTATGTTGATATGATATTCTTGGACATCGGTCCAGCCCTCATGTGCGAGTAGGAGATGTTGAATTTGAGATACAAGTCGTCCATGTGGGCTGACACGACCCGTTTAGTTTGAAATCAAAAATTGGTGGGAGTAGTTTCTCTTATTTGAAATGGAGAAACTTCTCAATTTTTCCTCCCAATTCTTCCCTCTTATAAGGGAAGTTATCTCGAGATTTTCTAAGGAGAGAAAATAATAAAAAACACATGAAAAGTATGTAATTCTCGTACATAATATTGAGGGTAAAAAGAAAAGGCTTTTGTAGCCATTTTTCACCATGAAAACTCATCAAAATTGTCCCTTGGATTGTGGCAATCGAATCCCTTCCGTTCGTGATCAGATTTAGACTAGTTTGTAGTATAAAAGCATGTAGAAAACGTCATGAAAACAAGCCGGGTAAAAGATCGAAAAATAGAGCATCCATGGAATCCATTTTCGATGGATTCAAGATAAGTATTTTCTAACACAACACAAATAACCAGTTGAATATCATCATCATAATAATGTCAATATCATCAACACAAACTGAGGCAATCTTGCTTTGTTGCAAGCGAGTACAATCGGTTCAATTACGAGACCGAAAACCATAAGATAAATGAAATAACATCATAATGCTATCAGTAAATAGTTCTACGGTTTGAGATAATATTAACTGCTAAAGAATATTAGGTGTTTAAACATTCAATTTGATCAATGGTAAAATGAGCTAAAATCAAATTATAATAATTATATTGCAACAATATGTCACATGATCAAAATTAGATGCAAGATAGTCCAAAAAATGAATGTTTTTTTAAAACTATAAGCAAAACATAAAGTCAGAGACAAATTCGGCAATGCGGAGCATGTCTATGAAAGCAGCCGTTTTAGTGTTAAGAGGTTAAAGTTAGAAAGGAAGATTGTCTAGGACTTGCGCCTATCTTGTATTCACCGCACGTGCAATTATGTCGAACTTTGATGTTTGGAATGTAATTGTGGATACAATGTATAGTGAGTGTGCTCCATTTATGACAAGGAATAAAAGATACTCTGATTGATGCAAGTAACTAAAGTCTAGGGTATAGCGAGATCCATTGTCCTCGTGGTGGTGAAGAAGTTAATTTGTTGTATATCCTTAACTGGTGTACAACTGGGCTTAAGTATATGAGCGGCCATATATCCCTAACATGTGTATGGCGTTAATGCTCAATATGCTCGCTGGTCACACGATCCATTTGCCTGTATAAAATTGATGAGTATGTTGATATGGTATTCTTGGACATCGGTCCAGCCCTCATGTGCGAGTAGGAGATGTTGAATTTGAGATACAAGTCGTCCATGTGGGCTGACACGACCCGTTTAGTTTGAAATCAAAAATTGGTGGGAGTAGTTTCTCTTATTTGAAATGGAGAAACTTCTCAATTTTTCCTCCCAATTCTTCCCTCTTATAAGGGAAGTTATCTCGAGATTTTCTAAGGAGAGAAAATAATAAAAAACACATGAAAAGTATGTAATTCTCGTACATAATATTGAGGGTAAAAAGAAAAGGCTTTTGTAGCCATTTTTCACCATGAAAACTCATCAAAATTGTCCCTTGGATTGTGGCAATCGAATCCCTTCCGTTCGTGATCAGATTTAGACTAGTTTGTAGTATAAAAGCATGTAGAAAACGTCATGATAACAAGCCGGGTAAAAGATCGAAAAATAGAGCATCCATGGAATCCATTTTCGATGGATTCAAGATAAGTATTTTCTAACACAACACAAATAACCAGTTGAATATCATCATCATAATAATGTCAATATCATCAACACAAACTGAGGCAATCTTGCTTTGTTGCAAGCGAGTACAATCGGTTCAATTACGAGACCGAAAACCATAAGATAAATGAAATAACATCATAATGCTATCAGTAAATAGTTCTACGGTTTGAGATAATATTAACTGCTAAAGAATATTAGGTGTTTAAACATTCAATTTGATCAATGGTAAAATGAGCTAAAATCAAATTATAATAATTATATTGCAACAATATGTCACATGATCAAAATTAGATGCAAGATAGTCCAAAAAATGAATGTTTGTGAATGTTTTTTTAAAACTATAAGCAAAACATAAAGTCAGAGACAAATTCGGCAATGCGGTGCATGTCTATGAAAGCAGCCGTTTTAGTGTTAAGAGGTTAAAGTTAGAAAGGAAGATTGTCTAGGACTTGCGCCTATCTTGTATTCACCGCACGTGCAATTATGTCGAACTTTGATGTTTGGAATGTAATTGTAGATACAATGTATAGTGAGTGTGCTCCATTTATGACAAGGAATAAAAGATACTCTGATTGATGCAAGTAACTAAAGTATAGGGTATAGCGAGATACATTGTCCTCGTGGTGGTGAAGAAGTTAATTTGTTGTATATCCTTAACTGGTGTACAACTGGGCTTAAGTAGATGAGCGGCCATATATCCCTAATAGGTGTATGGCGTTAATGCTCAATATGCTTGCTGGTCACACGATCCATTTGCATGTATGAAATTGATGAGTATGTTGATATGATATTCTTGGTCATCGGTCCAGCCCTCATGTGCGAGTAGGAGATGTTGAATTTGAGATACAAGTCGTCCATGTGGGCTGACACGACCCGTTTAGTTTGAAATCAAAAATTGGTGGGAGTAGTTTTTCTTATTTGAAATGGAGAAACTTCTCAATTTTTCCTCCCAATTCTTCCCTCTTATAAGGGAAGTTATCTCGAGATTTTCTAAGGAGAGAAAATAATAAAAAACACATGAAAAGTATGTAATTCTCGTACATAATATTGAGGGTAAAAAGAAAAGGCTTTTGTAGCCATTTTTCACCATGAAAACTCATCAAAATTGTCCCTTGGATTGTGGCAATCGAATCCCTTCCGTTCGTGATCAGATTTAGACTAGTTTGTAGTATAAAAGCATGTAGAAAACGTCATGAAAACAAGCCGGGTAAAAGATCGAAAAATAGAGCATCCATGGAATCCATTTTCGATGGATTCAAGATAAGTATTTTCTAACACAACACAAATAACCAGTTGAATATCATCATCATAATAATGTCAATATCATCAACACAAACTGAGGCAATCTTGCTTTGTTGCAAGCGAGTACAATCGGTTCAATTACGAGACCGAAAACCATAAGATAAATGAAATAACATCATAATGCTATCAGTAAATAGTTCTACGGTTTGAGATAATATTAACTGCTAAAGAATATTAGGTGTTTAAACATTCAATTTGATCAATGGTAAAATGAGCTAAAATCAAATTATAATAATTATATTGCAACAATATGTCACATGATCAAAATTAGATGCAAGATAGTCCAAAAAATGAATGTTTGTGAATGTTTTTTTAAAACTATAAGCAAAACATAAAGTCAGAGACAAATTCGGCAATGCGGAGCATGTCTATGAAAGCAGCCGTTTTAGTGTTAAGAGGTTAAAGTTAGAAAGGAAGATTGTCTAGGACTTGCGCCTATCTTGTATTCACCGCACGTGCAATTATGTCGAACTTTGATGTTTGGAATGTAATTGTGGATACAATGTATAGTGAGTGTGCTCCATTTATGACAAGGAATAAAAGATACTCTGATTGATGCAAGTAACTAAAGTCTAGGGTATAGCGAGATCCATTGTCCTCGTGGTGGTGAAGAAGTTAATTTGTTGTATATCCTTAACTGGTGTACAACTGGGCTTAAGTATATGAGCGGCCATATATCCCTAACATGTGTATGGCGTTAATGCTCAATATGCTCGCTGGTCACACGATCCATTTGCCTGTATAAAATTGATGAGTATGTTGATATGGTATTCTTGGACATCGGTCCAGCCCTCATGTGCGAGTAGGAGATGTTGAATTTGAGATACAAGTCGTCCATGTGGGCTGACACGACCCGTTTAGTTTGAAATCAAAAATTGGTGGGAGTAGTTTCTCTTATTTGAAATGGAGAAACTTCTCAATTTTTCCTCCCAATTCTTCCCTCTTATAAGGGAAGTTATCTCGAGATTTTCTAAGGAGAGAAAATAATAAAAAACACATGAAAAGTATGTAATTCTCGTACATAATATTGAGGGTAAAAAGAAAAGGCTTTTGTAGCCATTTTTCACCATGAAAACTCATCAAAATTGTCCCTTGGATTGTGGCAATCGAATCCCTTCCGTTCGTGATCAGATTTAGACTAGTTTGTAGTATAAAAGCATGTAGAAAACGTCATGAAAACAAGCCGGGTAAAAGATCGAAAAATAGAGCATCCATGGAATCCATTTTCGATGGATTCAAGATAAGTATTTTCTAACACAACACAAATAACCAGTTGAATATCATCATCATAATAATGTCAATATCATCAACACAAACTGAGGCAATCTTGCTTTGTTGCAAGCGAGTACAATCGGTTCAATTACGAGACCGAAACCATAAGATAAATGAAATAACATCATAATGCTATCAGTAAATAGTTCTACGGTTTGAGATAATATTAACTGCTAAAGAATATTAGGTGTTTAAACATTCAATTTGATCAATGGTAAAATGAGCTAAAATCAAATTATAATAATTATATTGCAACAATATGTCACATGATCAAAATTAGATGCAAGATAGTCCAAAAAATGAATGTTTGTGAATGTTTTTTTAAAACTATAAGCAAAACATAAAGTCAGAGACAAATTCGGCAATGCGGTGCATGTCTATGAAAGCAGCCGTTTTAGTGTTAAGAGGTTAAAGTTAGAAAGGAAGATTGTCTAGGACTTGCGCCTATCTTGTATTCACCGCACGTGCAATTATGTCGAACTTTGATGTTTGGAATGTAATTGTGGATACAATGTATAGTGAGTGTGCTCCATTTATGACAAGGAATAAAAGATACTCTGATTGATGCAAGTAACTAAAGTATAGGGTATAGCGAGATACATTGTCCTCGTGGTGGTGAAGAAGTTAATTTGTTGTATATCCTTAACTGGTGTACAACTGGGCTTAAGTATATGAGCGGCCATATATCCCTAACAGGTGTATGGCGTTAATGCTCAATATGCTCGCTGGTCACACGATCCATTTGCCTGTATAAAATTGATGAGTATGTTGATATGATATTCTTGGACATCGGTCCAGCCCTCATGTGCGAGTAGGAGATGTTGAATTTGAGATACAAGTCGTCCATGTGGGCTGACACGACCCGTTTAGTTTGAAATCAAAAATTGGTGGGAGTAGTTTCTCTTATTTGAAATGGAGAAACTTCTCAATTTTTCCTCCCAATTCTTCCCTCTTATAAGGGAAGTTATCTCGAGATTTTCTAAGGAGAGAAAATAATAAAAAACACATGAAAAGTATGTAATTCTCGTACATAATATTGAGGGTAAAAAGAAAAGGCTTTTGTAGCCATTTTTCACCATGAAAACTCATCAAAATTGTCCCTTGGATTGTGGCAATCGAATCCCTTCCATTCGTGATCAGATTTAGACTAGTTTCTAGTATAAAAGCATGTAGAAAACGACATGAAAACAAGCCGGGTAAAGGATCGAAAAATGGAGCATCCATGGAATCCATTTTCGATGGATTCAACATAAGTATTTTCTAACACAACACAAATAACCAGTTGAATATCATCATCATAATAATGTCAATATCATCAACACAAACTGAGGCAATCTTGCTTTGTTGCAAGCGAGTACAATCGGTTCAATTACGAAAACGAAAACCATAAGATAAATGAAATAACATCCTAATGCTATCAGTAAATAGTTCTACGGTTTGAGATAATATTAACTGCTAAAGAATATTAGGTGTTTAAACATTCAATTTGATCAATGGTAAAATGAGTTAAAATCAAATTATAATAATTATATTGCAACTATATGTCACATGTTCAAAATTAGATGCAAGATAGTCCAAAAAATGAATGTTTGTGAATGTTTTTTAAAACTATAAGCAAAACATAGAGTCAGAGACAAATTCGGCAATGCGATGCATGTCTATGAAAGCAGCCATTTTAGTGTTAAGGGGTTAAAGTTAGAAAGGAAGATTGTCTAGGACTTGCGCCTATCTTGTATTCACCGCACGTGCAATTATGTCAAACTTTGATGTTTGGAATGTAATTGTGGATACAATGTATAGTGAGTGTGCTCCATTTATGACAAGGAATAGAAGATACTCTGATTGATGCAAGTAACTAAAGTCTGGGGTATAGCGAGATACACTGTCCTCGTGGTGGTGATGAAGTTAATTTGTTGTATATCCTTAACTGGTGTACAACTGGGCTTAAGTAGATGAGCGGCCATATATCCCTAACAGGTGTATGGCGTTAATGCTCAATATGCTCGCTGGTCACACGATCCTTTTGCATGTATGAAATTGATGAGTATGTTGATATGATTTTCTTGGACATCGGTCCAGCCCTCATGTGCAAGTAGGAGATGATGAATTTGAGATACGGGTCGTCCATGTGGGCTGACCCGACCCGTTTAGTTTGAAATCAAAAATTGGTGGGAGTAGTTTCTCATATTTGAAATGGAGAAACTTCTCAATTTTTCCTCCCAACTCTTCCCTCTTATAAGGGAAGTTATCTCGAGATTTTCTAAGGAGAGAAAATTATAAAAAACACATGAAAAATATGTAATTCTCGTACATAATATTGAGGGTAAAAAGAAAAGGCTTTTGTAGCCATTTTTCACCATGAAAACTCATCAAACTTGTCCCTTGGATTGTGGCAATCGAATCCCTTCCACTTGTGATCAGATTTAGACAAGTTTGTAGTATAAAAGCATGTAGAAAACGTCATGAAAACAAGCCGGGTAAAAGATCGAAAAATAGAGCATCCATGGAATCCATTTTCGATGGATTCAAGATAAGTATTTTCTAACACAACACAAATAACCAGTTGAATATCATCATCATAATAATGTCAATATCATCAACACAAACTGAGGCAATCTTGCTTTGTTGCAAGCGAGTACAATCGGTTCAATTACGAGACCGAAACCATAAGATAAATGAAATAACATCATAATGCTATCAGTAAATAGTTCTACGGTTTGAGATAATATTAACTGCTCAAGAATATTAGGTGTTTAAACATTCAATTTGATCAATGGTAAAATGAGCTAAAATCAAATTATAATAATTATATTGCAACAATATGTCACATGATCAAAATTAGATGCAAGATAGTCCAAAAAATGAATGTTTGTGAATGTTTTTTTAAAACTATAAGCAAAACATAAAGTCAGAGACAAATTCGGCAATGCGGTGCATGTCTATGAAAGCAGCCGTTTTAGTGTTAAGAGGTTAAAGTTAGAAAGGAAGATTGTCTAGGACTTGCGCCTATCTTGTATTCACCGCACGTGCAATTATGTCGAACTTTGATGTTTGGAATGTAATTGTGGATACAATGTATAGTGAGTGTGCTCCATTTATAACAAGGAATAAAAGATACTCTGATTGATGCAAGTAACTAAAGTCTAAGGTATAGCGAGATACATTGTCCTCGTGGTGGTGAAGATGTTAATTTGTTGTATATCCTTAACTGGTGTACAACTGGGCTTAAGTAGATGAGCGGCCATATATCCCTAACAGGTGTGTGGCGTTAATGCTCAATATGCTCGCTGGTCACACGATCCATTTTCCTGTATGAAATTGATGAGTATGTTGATATGATATTCTTGGACATCGGTCCAGCCCTCATGTGCGAGTAGGAGATGATGAATTTGAGATACGGGTCGTCCATGTGGGCTGACCCGACCCGTTTAGTTTGTAATCAAAAATTGGTGGGAGTAGTTTCTCTTATTTGAAATGGAGAAACTTCTCAATTTTTCCTCCCAACTCTTCCCTCTTATAAGGGAAGTTATCTCGAGATTTTCTAAGGAGAGAAAATAATAAAAAACACATGAAAAATATGTAATTCTCGTACATAATATTGAGGGTAAAAAGAAAAGGCTTTTGTAGCCATTTTTCACCATGAAAACTCATCAAAATTGTCCCTTGGATTGTGGCAATCGAATCCCTTCCATTCGTGATCAGATTTAGACTAGTTTCTAGTATAAAAGCATGTAGAAAACGACATGAAAGCAAGCCGGGTAAAGGATCGAAAAATGGAGCATCCATGGAATCCATTTTCGATGGATTCAACATAAGTATTTTCTAACACAACACAAATAACAAGTTGAATATCAGCATCATAATAATGTCAATATCATCAACACAAACTGAGGCAATCTTGCTTTGTTGCAAGCGAGTACAATCGGTTCAATTACGAAAACGAAAACCATAAGATAAATGAAATAACATCCTAATGCTATCAGTAAATAGTTCTACGGTTTGAGATAATATTAACTGCTAAAGAATATTAGGTGTTTAAACATTCAATTTGATCAATGGTAAAATGAGTTAAAATCAAATTATAATAATTATATTGCAACAATATGTCACATGTTCAAAATTAGATGCAAGATAGTCCAAAAAATGAATGTTTGTGAATGTTTTTTAAAACTATAAGCAAAACATAGAGTCAGAGACAAATTCGGCAATGCGATGCATGTCTATGAAAGCAGCCATTTTAGTGTTAAGGGGTTAAAGTTAGAAAGGAAGATTGTCTAGGACTTGCGCCTATCTTGTATTCACCGCACGTGCAATTATGTCAAACTTTGATGTTTGGAATGTAATTGTGGATACAATGTATAGTGAGTGTGGTCCATTTATGACAAGGAATAGAAGATACTCTGATTGATGCAAGTAACTAAAGTCTGGGGTATAGCGAGATACACTGTCCTCGTGGTGGTGATGAAGTTAATTTGTTGTATATCCTTAACTGGTGTACAACTGGGCTTAAGTAGATGAGCGGCCATATATCCCTAACAGGTGTATGGCGTTAATGCTCAATATGCTCGCTGGTCACACGATCCTTTTGCATGTATGAAATTGATGAGTATGTTGATATGATTTTCTTGGACATCGGTCCAGCCCTCATGTGCAAGTAGGAGATGATGAATTTGAGATACGGGTCGTCCATGTGGGCTGACCCGACCCGTTTAGTTTGAAATCAAAAATTGGTGGGAGTAGTTTCTCATATTTGAAATGGAGAAACTTCTCAATTTTTCCTCCCAACTCTTCCCTCTTATAAGGGAAGTTATCTCGAGATTTTCTAAGGAGAGAAAATTATAAAAAACACATGAAAAATATGTAATTCTCGTACATAATATTGAGGGTAAAAAGAAAAGGCTTTTGTAGCCATTTTTCACCATGAAAACTCATCAAACTTGTCCCTTGGATTGTGGCAATCGAATCCCTTCCACTTGTGATCAGATTTAGACAAGTTTGTAGTATAAAAGCATGTAGAAAACGTCATGAAAACAAGCCGGGTAAAAGATCGAAAAATGGAGCATCCATGGAATCCATTTTTGATGGATTCAAGATAAGTATTTTCTAACACAACACAAATAACCAGTTGAATATCATCATCATAATAATGTCAATATCATCAACACAAACTGAGGCAATCTTGCTTTGTTGCAAGCGAGTACAATCGGTTCAATTACGAAACCGAAAACCATAAGATAAATGAAATAACGTCATAATGCTATCAGTAAATAGTTCTACGGTTTGAGATAATATTAACTGCTAAAGAATATTAGGTGTTTAAACATTCAATTTGATCAATGGTAAAATGAGCTAAAATCAAATTATAATAATTATATTGCAACAATATGTCACATGATCAAAATTAGATGCAAGATAGTCCAAAAAATGAATGTTTGTGAATGTTTTTTTAAAACTATAAGCAAAACATAAAGTCAGAGACAAATTCGGCAATGCGGTGCATGTCTATGAAAGCAGCCGTTTTAGTGTTAAGAGGTTAAAGTTAGAAAGGAAGATTGTCTAGGACTTGCGCCTATCTTGTATTCACCGCACGTGCAATTATGTCGAACTTTGATGTTTGGAATGTAATTGTGGATACAATGTATAGTGAGTGTGCTCCATTTATAACAAGGAATAAAAGATACTCTGATTGATGCAAGTAACTAAAGTCTAAGGTATAGCGAGATACATTGTCCTCGTGGTGGTGAAGATGTTAATTTGTTGTATATCCTTAACTGGTGTACAACTGGGCTTAAGTAGATGAGCGGCCATATATCCCTAACAGGTGTGTGGCGTTAATGCTCAATATGCTCGCTGGTCACACGATCCATTTTCCTGTATGAAATTGATGAGTATGTTGATATGATATTCTTGGACATCGGTCCAGCCCTCATGTGCGAGTAGGAGATGATGAATTTGAGATACGGGTCGTCCATGTGGGCTGACCCGACCCGTTTAGTTTGTAATCAAAAATTGGTGGGAGTAGTTTCTCTTATTTGAAATGGAGAAACTTCTCAATTTTTCCTCCCAACTCTTCCCTCTTATAAGGGAAGTTATCTCGAGATTTTCTAAGGAGAGAAAATAATAAAAAACACATGAAAAATATGTAATTCTCGTACATAATATTGAGGGTAAAAAGAAAAGGCTTTTGTAGCCATTTTTCACCATGAAAACTCATCAAAATTGTCCCTTGGATTGTGGCAATCGAATCCCTTCCATTCGTGATCAGATTTAGACTAGTTTCTAGTATAAAAGCATGTAGAAAACGACATGAAAGCAAGCCGGGTAAAGGATCGAAAAATGGAGCATCCATGGAATCCATTTTCGATGGATTCAACATAAGTATTTTCTAACACAACACAAATAACAAGTTGAATATCAGCATCATAATAATGTCAATATCATCAACACAAACTGAGGCAATCTTGCTTTGTTGCAAGCGAGTACAATCGGTTCAATTACGAAAACGAAAACCATAAGATAAATGAAATAACATCCTAATGCTATCAGTAAATAGTTCTACGGTTTGAGATAATATTAACTGCTAAAGAATATTAGGTGTTTAAACATTCAATTTGATCAATGGTAAAATGAGTTAAAATCAAATTATAATAATTATATTGCAACAATATGTCACATGTTCAAAATTAGATGCAAGATAGTCCAAAAAATGAATGTTTGTGAATGTTTTTTAAAACTATAAGCAAAACATAGAGTCAGAGACAAATTCGGCAATGCGATGCATGTCTATGAAAGCAGCCATTTTAGTGTTAAGGGGTTAAAGTTAGAAAGGAAGATTGTCTAGGACTTGCGCCTATCTTGTATTCACCGCACGTGCAATTATGTCAAACTTTGATGTTTGGAATGTAATTGTGGATACAATGTATAGTGAGTGTGGTCCATTTATGACAAGGAATAGAAGATACTCTGATTGATGCAAGTAACTAAAGTCTGGGGTATAGCGAGATACACTGTCCTCGTGGTGGTGATGAAGTTAATTTGTTGTATATCCTTAACTGGTGTACAACTGGGCTTAAGTAGATGAGCGGCCATATATCCCTAACAGGTGTATGGCGTTAATGCTCAATATGCTCGCTGGTCACACGATCCTTTTGCATGTATGAAATTGATGAGTATGTTGATATGATTTTCTTGGACATCGGTCCAGCCCTCATGTGCAAGTAGGAGATGATGAATTTGAGATACGGGTCGTCCATGTGGGCTGACCCGACCCGTTTAGTTTGAAATCAAAAATTGGTGGGAGTAGTTTCTCATATTTGAAATGGAGAAACTTCTCAATTTTTCCTCCCAACTCTTCCCTCTTATAAGGGAAGTTATCTCGAGATTTTCTAAGGAGAGAAAATTATAAAAAACACATGAAAAATATGTAATTCTCGTACATAATATTGAGGGTAAAAAGAAAAGGCTTTTGTAGCCATTTTTCACCATGAAAACTCATCAAACTTGTCCCTTGGATTGTGGCAATCGAATCCCTTCCACTTGTGATCAGATTTAGACAAGTTTGTAGTATAAAAGCATGTAGAAAACGTCATGAAAACAAGCCGGGTAAAAGATCGAAAAATGGAGCATCCATGGAATCCATTTTTGATGGATTCAAGATAAGTATTTTCTAACACAACACAAATAACCAGTTGAATATCATCATCATAATAATGTCAATATCATCAACACAAACTGAGGCAATCTTGCTTTGTTGCAAGCGAGTACAATCGGTTCAATTACGAAACCGAAAACCATAAGATAAATGAAATAACGTCATAATGCTATCAGTAAATAGTTCAACGGTTTGAGATAATATTAACTGCTAAAGAATATTAGGTGTTTAAACATTCAATTTGATCAATGGTAAAATGAGTTAAAATCAAATTATAATAATTATATTGCAACAATATGTCACATGTTCAAAATTAGATGCAACATAGTCCAAAAAATGAATGTTTGTGAATGTTTTTTTAAAACTATAAGCAAAACATAAAGTCAGAGACAAATTCGGCAATGCGGTGCATGTCTATGAAAGCAGCCGTTTTAGTGTTAAGAGGTTAAAGTTAGAAAGGAAGATTGTCTAGGACCTGCGCCTATCTTGTATTCACCGCACGTGCAATTATGTCGAACTTTGATGTTTGGAATGTAATTATGGATACAATGTATAGCGAGTGTGCTCCATTTATGACAAGGAATAAAAGATACTCTGATTGATGCAAGTAACTAAAGTCTAAGGTATAGCGAGATACATTGTCCTCGTGGTGGTGAAGAAGTTAATTTGTTGTATATCCTTAACTGGTGTACAACTGGGCTTAAGTAGATGAGCGGCCATATATCCCTAACAGGTGTATGGCGTTAATGCTCAATATGCTCGCTGGTCACACGATCCATTTGCATGTATGAAATTGATGAGTATGTTGATATGATATTCTTGGACATCGGTCCAGCCCTCATGTGCAAGTAGGAGATGATGAATTTGAGATACGGGTCGTCCATGTGGGCTGACCCGACCCGTTTAGTTTGAAATCAAAAATTGGTGGGAGTAGTTTCTCATATTTGAAATGGAGAAACTTCTCAATTTTTCCTCCCAACTCTTCCCTCTTATAAGGGAAGTTATCTCGAGATTTTCTAAGGAGAGAAAATAATAAAAAACACATGAAAAATATGTAATTCTCGTACATAATATTGAGGGTAAAAAGAAAAGGCTTTTGTAGCCATTTTTCACCATGAAAACTCATCAAAATTGTCCCTTGGATTGTGGCAATCGAATCCCTTCCATTCGTGATCAGATTTAGACTAGTTTCTAGTATAAAAGCATGTAGAAAATGACATGAAAACAAGCCGGGTAAAGGATCGAAAAATGGAGCATCCATGGAATCCATTTTCGATGGATTCAAGATAAGTATTTTCTAACACAACACAAATAACAAGTTGAATATCAGCATCATAATAATGTCAATATCATCAACACAAACTGAGGCAATCTTGCTTTGTTGCAAGCGAGTACAATCGGTTCAATTACGAAAACGAAAACCATAAGATAAATGAAATAACATCATAATGCTATCAGTAAATAGTTCTACGGTTTGAGATAATATTAACTGCTAAAGAATATTAGGTGTTTAAACATTCAATTTGATCAATGGTAAAATGAGTTAAAATCAAATTATAATAATTATATTGCAACAATATGTCACATGTTCAAAATTAGATGCAAGATAGTCCAAAAAATGAATGTTTGTGAATGTTTTTTAAAACTATAAGCAAAACATAAAGTCAGAGACAAATTCGGCAATGCGATGCATGTCTATGAAAGCAGCCATTTTAGTGTTAAGGGGTTAAAGTTAGAAAGGAAGATTGTCTAGGACTTGCGCCTATCTTGTATTCACCGCACGTGCAATTATGTCAAACTTTGATGTTTGGAATGTAATTGTGGATACAATGTATAGTGAGTGTGCTCCATTTATGACAAGGAATAGAAGATACTCTGATTGATGCAAGTAACTAAAGTCTGGGGTATAGCGAGATACACTGTCCTCGTGGTGGTGATGAAGTTAATTTGTTGTATATCCTTAACTGGTGTACAACTGGGCTTAAGTAGATGAGCGGCCGTATATCCCTAACAGGTGTATGGCGTTAATGCTCAATATGCTCGTTGGTCACACGATCCTTTTGCATGTATGAAATTGATGAGTATGTTGATATGATATTCTTGGACATCGGTCCAGCCCTCATGTGCAAGTAGGAGATGATGAATTTGAGATACGGGTCGTCCATGTGGGCTGACCCGACCCGTTTAGTTTGAAATCAAAAATTGGTGGGAGTAGTTTCTCATATTTGAAATGGAGAAACTTCTCAATTTTTCCTCCCAACTCTTCCCTCTTATAAGGGAAGTTATCTCGAGATTTTCTAAGGAGAGAAAATAATAAAAAACACATGAAAAGTATGTAATTCTCGTACATAATATTGAGGGTAAAAAGAAAAGGCTTTTGTAGCCATTTTTCACCATGAAAACTCATCAAAATTGTCCCTTGGATTGTGGCAATCGAATCCCTTCCATTTGTGATCAGATTTAGACAAGTTTGTAGTATAAAAGCATGTAGAAAACGTCATGAAAACAAGCCGGGTAAAAGATCGAAAAATGGAGCATCCATGGAATCCATTTTCGATGGATTCAAGATAAGTATTTTCTAACACAACACAAATAACCAGTTGAATATCATCATCATAATAATGTCAATATCATCAACACAAACTGAGGCAATCTTGCTTTGTTGCAAGCGAGTACAATCGGTTCAATTACGAAACCGAAAACCATAAGATAAATGAAATAACATCATAATGCTATCAGTAAATAGTTCTACGGTTTGAGATAATATTAACTGCTAAAGAATATTAGGTGTTTAAACATTCAATTTGATCAATGGTAAAATGAGTTAAAATCAAATTATAATAATTATATTGCAACAATATGTCACATGTTCAAAATTAGATGCAAGATAGTCCAAAAAATGAATGTTTGTGAATGTTTTTTTAAAACTATAAGCAAAACATAAAGTCAGAGACAAATTCGGCAATGCGGTGCATGTCTATGAAAGCAGCCGTTTTAGTGTTAAGAGGTTAAAGTTAGAAAGGAAGATTGTCTAGGACCTGCGCCTATCTTGTATTCACCGCACGTGCAATTATGTCGAACTTTGATGTTTGGAATGTAATTATGGATACAATGTATAGTGAGTGTGCTCCATTTATGACAAGGAATAAAAGATACTCTGATTGATGCAAGTAACTAAAGTCTAAGGTATAGCGAGATACATTGTCCTCGTGGTGGTGAAGAAGTTAATTTGTTGTATATCCTTAACTGGTGTACAACTGGGCTTAAGTAGATGAGCGGCCATATATCCCTAACAGGTGTATGGCGTTAATGCTCAATATGCTCGCTGGTCACACGATCAATTTGCATGTATGAAATTGATGATTATGTTGATATGATATTCTTGGACATCGGTCCAGCCCTCATGTGCAAGTAGGAGATGATGAATTTGAGATACGGGTCGTCCATGTGGGCTGACCCGACCCGTTTAGTTTGAAATCAAAAATTGGTGGGAGTAGTTTCTCATATTTGAAATGGAGAAACTTCTCAATTTTTCCTCCCAACTCTTCCCTCTTATAAGGGAAGTTATCTCGAGATTTTCTAAGGAGAGAAAATTATAAAAAACACATGAAAAATATGTAATTCTCGTACATAATATTGAGGGTAAAAAGAAAAGGCTTTTGTAGCCATTTTTCACCATGAAAACTCATCAAAATTGTCCCTTGGATTGTGGCAATCGAATCCCTTCCATTTGTGATCAGATTTAGACAAGTTTGTAGTATAAAAGCATGTAGAAAACGTCATGAAAACAAGCCGGGTAAAAGATCGAAAAATGGAGCATCCATGGAATCCATTTTCGATGGATTCAAGATAAGTATTTTCTAACACAACACAAATAACCAGTTGAATATCATCATCATAATAATGTCAATATCATCCACACAAACTGAGGCAATCTTGCTTTGTTGCAAGCGAGTACAATCGGTTCAATTACGAAACCGAAAACCATAAGATAAATGAAATAACATCATAATGCTATCAGTAAATAGTTCTACGGTTTGAGATAATATTAACTGCTAAAGAATATTAGGTGTTTAAACATTCAATTTGATCAATGGTAAAATGAGCTAAAATCAAATTATAATAATTATATTGCAACAATATGTCACATGTTCAAAATTAGATGCAAGATAGTCTAAAAAATGAATGTTTGTGAATGTTTTTTAAAACTATAAGCAAAACATAAAGTCAGAGACAAATTCGGCAATGTGGTGCATGTCTGAAAGCAGCCATTTTAGTGTTAAGAGGTTAAAGTTAGAAAGGAAGATTGTCTAGGACTTGCGCCTATCATTTATTCACCGCACGTGCAATTATGTCAAACTTTGATGTTTGGAATGTAATTGTGGATACAATGTATAGTGAGTGTGATCCATTTATAACATGGAATAGAAGATACTCTGATTGATGCAAGTAACTAAAGTCTGAGGTATAGCGAGATACATTGTCCTCGTGGTGGTGATGAAGTTAATTTGATGTATATCCTTAACTGGTGTACAACTGGGCTTAAGTAGATGAGCGACCATATATCCCTAACAGGTGTATGGCGTTAATGCTCAATATGCTTGCTGGTCACACGATCCATTTGCCTGTATGAAATTGATGAGTATGTTGATATGATATTCTTGGACATCGGTCCAGCCCTCATGTGCGAGTAGGAGATGTTGAATTTGAGATACAAGTCGTCCATGTGGGCTGACACGACCCGTTTAGTTTGAAATCAAAAATTGGTGGGAGTAGTTTCTCTTATTTGAAATGGAGAAACTTCTCAATTTTTCCTCCCAATTCTTCCCTCTTATAAGGGAAGTTATCTCGAGATTTTCTAAGGAGAGAAAATAATAAAAAACACATGAAAAATATGTAATTCTCGTACATAATATTGAGGGTAAAAAGAAAAGGCTTTTGTAGCCATTTTTCACCATGAAAACTCATCAAAATTGTCCCTTGGATTGTGGCAATCGAATCCCTTCCATTTGTGATCAGATTTAGACAAGTTTGTAGTATAAAAGCATGTAGAAAACGTCATGAAAACAAGCCGGGTAAAAGATCGAAAAATGGAGCATCCATGGAATCCATTTTCGATGGATTCAAGATAAGTATTTTCTAATACAACACAAATAACCAGTTGAATATCATCATCATAATAATGTCAATATCATCAACACAAACTGAGGCAATCTTGCTTTGTTGCAAGCGAGTACAATCGGTTCAATTACGAAACCGAAAACCATAAGATAAATGAAATAACATCATAATGCTATCAGTAAATAGTTCTACGGTTTGAGATAATATTAACTGCTAAAGAATATTAGGTGTTTAAACATTCAATTTGATCAATGGTAAAATGAGCTAAAATCAAATTATAATAATTATATTGCAACAATATGTCACATGTTCAAAATTAGATGCAAGATAGTCTAAAAAATGAATGTTTGTGAATGTTTTTTAAAACTATAAGCAAAACATAAAGTCAGAGACAAATTCGGCAATGTGGTGCATGTCTGAAAGCAGCCATTTTAGTGTTAAGAGGTTAAAGTTAGAAAGGAAGATTGTCTAGGACTTGCGCCTATCATTTATTCACCGCACGTGCAATTATGTCAAACTTTGATGTTTGGAATGTAATTGTGGATACAATGTATAGTGAGTGTGATCCATTTATAACATGGAATAGAAGATACTCTGATTGATGCAAGTAACTAAAGTCTGAGGTATAGCGAGATACATTGTCCTCGTGGTGGTGATGAAGTTAATTTGATGTATATCCTTAACTGGTGTACAACTGGGCTTAAGTAGATGAGCGACCATATATCCCTAACAGGTGTATGGCGTTAATGCTCAATATGCTTGCTGGTCACACGATCCATTTGCATGTATGAAATTGATGAGTATGTTGATATGATATTCTTGGACATCGGTCCAGCCCTCATGTGCGAGTAGGAGATGTTGAATTTGAGATACAAGTCGTCCATGTGGGCTGACACGACCCGTTTAGTTTGAAATCAAAAATTGGTGGGAGTAGTTTCTCTTATTTGAAATGGAGAAACTTCTCAATTTTTCCTCCCAATTCTTCCCTCTTATAAGGGAAGTTATCTCGAGATTTTCTAAGGAGAGAAAATAATAAAAAACACATGAAAAATATGTAATTCTCGTACATAATATTGAGGGTAAAAAGAAAAGGCTTTTGTAGCCATTTTTCACCATGAAAACTCATCAAAATTGTCCCTTGGATTGTGGCAATCGAATCCCTTCCGTTCGTGATCAGATCTAGACTAGTTTGTAGTATAAAAGCATGTAGAAAACGTCATGAAAACAAGCCGGGTAAAAGATCGAAAAATGGAGCATCTATAGAATCCATTTTCCATGGATTCAAGGTAAGTATTTTCTAACACAACACAAATAACCAATTGAATATCATCATCATAATAATGTCAATATCATCAACACAAACTGAGGCAATCTTGCTTTGTTGCAAGCGAGTACAATCGGTTCAATTACGACACAGAAAATCATAAGATAAATGAAATAACATCATGATGCTATCAGTAAATAGTTCTACGGTTTGAGATAATATTAACTGCTAAAGAATATTAGGTGTTTAAACATTCAATTTGATCAATGGAAAAATGAGCTAAAATCAAATTATAATAATTATATTGCAACAATATGTCACATGTTCAAAATTAGATGCAAGATAGTCCAAAAAATGAATGTTTGTGAATGTATTTTAAGACTATAAGCAAAAGATAAAGTCAGAGACTAACTGAACTTGTCTCTGTATAAGCCTACATATATTCAAAAGAAACGATTGAGTTATTTGAGTAAACAGATTACAGTAAACAATCCATGATAGTTGCTTTATCTCATAATTCTTTTACAGTTTGAGATAATATTAACTGCTAAAGAATATTAAGTGTTTAAACATTCAATTTGATCAATGGTAAAATGATATCCTACGAATATCAGTAGATAGTTCTACGAACATCGCAGTCGTATACTTAATCAGAACTGAGCTTAGCCTTAAAAAAGGCAAACCTTAATATCCTATTGTGCAATACCACAAACACTTGGTGGGCAAAAAAATCCCCAACTGAACACCCAACCTTATTCAAACAAAAAATGGCAACATACTACCCAATAGAAGTCCGGATTCACAAGGAGCCAAAAACACATCGAGCCCAGTAACTAAGATGTCATAAAACGAGTGACACTACACACTAAGACTCTGAATTCTTACTAAAATCGACCGCTATGTACCATGCAATCTCGAGTACAACAAAATAAAGTTTAACTAACAAACAATACAAGTGAAAAGAACGCTGACCTTTGATGCTCATGTGGCTGGACAAAATCTGAGTTTTTTTGGACTAGAGTTGTTTGTTGTGAAAAGGTTAGAAAAAAGTAAAAATGGCTTGGGAAGAAAGGCGGGAATAAGCAAAGGCTTTGGTGAAAAAAAAAGGTGGGAATAAACTAAGGACTTGGTGAAAAAAAGGCGGGTATTTTGGTCTTATTTCGTCACGACAATAGAACACGGTAAAACAATACAATTGAAATATAAATAACCAAAATAACGTTAATCCAATAAAATAACCGGACTAACTTTGTACGGAACACCTACTATCTATTACAAATCTTACACTCCTTTAAATATCCTAAAAATACAAATTAATCAGCGCATCGAATCCCGAACGTTCGATGTGCGCCTCGAACAATACCAATTCGATGCAGGGTGGATTCGATGTGGTATTGATATAATACTGTTGGTGTTGAATCTTGTTGGGCATCAAACGATGGAGTGTTTCGAATAGGCTGATTCGATGTGGTAAGAGTTGGACTTAGGTTCGATCTACCTTGGAAGGCGAGGGAACGGGATATATATAAGCCTCGTTCCATGGGACCCCTAGACAGCTGTAAAAGACGCATCGAATCGAGGTGATTTTATGCGCGCATCGAATACCGGCTATTCGATGCGCTTCAGATATCGAATTGGGCCAATTCGATACGGTTGTGGACCGGCCCAATCCAAAGTGCTGGGCCAATCCTAAAATACCCCTATCACATAGTCCCCCCAGTTTGGGAGACGTTGTCAATGTGAGAACGGTTTCCAAACTTTTAATTATACGATATTCTGGCTGATGTAAAGGCATCGAATCGTGATTGTTCGATGCGTGTTGTTGCTAGACATCGAAGTTGATGAATTCGATGCGACGCATTGAATGGACTAAATTCGATGCGTTCACGAGGGTTGGCGGTCCATGGGCCTATATATAAGGGTCCACCTGCCCTAACATTTTTGTTCTTTTCCAAAAAGGGAAATTTTTGTGCGCTTCTTAACCGCATCGAACGGAAGCCGTTCGATACGAACCGTATCGAATCCTGGGAATTCGATGCGCTTTTAATTTATTTTTTAATATCGCGAGACAGATAAAATTCAACATTAGGCTGCCATGGCCCGTACGAAATTTCGAAATCGAAGTAAAATTGTGATGTCACCCGAGAACATTTATGATGCTCAGAGAGGGAGCGAGCAAAATGAGCCCTCGGATGTGGGCCCATCTTCTGCCAATGTTGCCTCGAAAGATAATCCAGGCGAATTTGCAAGAAGAGATTCTGCGACCGCGACCCCTGGGAATCTTTTCGACAATTGGGGT
The DNA here is from genome assembly GCA_948329865.1 of Linaria vulgaris. NCBI lineage: Eukaryota > Viridiplantae > Streptophyta > Magnoliopsida > Lamiales > Plantaginaceae > Linaria > Linaria vulgaris. The sequence goes on from OX415251.1 coordinate 66,632,460, forward strand.
GCGGGCCACTCTGATACACCTCCAGCTGATCATTCTACCATGAGACTCGGTGGTGTTAGTGTTGGCACTCGGGTGCCCATTGTGAACGATTTTGAACGCCACGAGAATGTTGTTACACGGAGATTGGTGTTGACACCAACCGCTACTAGCACATCCTACATTTAGGCATAGGCGAAATGTAGATGAAGCAAGCTCCTCTCGCTCAGTTGGTGAAGATTGGTATACCTCTGCTAAAAGAAAATTGGCGGAAGAAGAATCTGCTCGCGATGCTCAAGACATACCTCCGCCTCCCCCTAGGCGGTCTCGACCTTCAGGAAACCCGAGACCAGCCCCTCCCGTAAGCCTTGTCAATTACAATTTTCACAATGATGAGAATTCAGAATCATTGAGCGCCACACTGGGCGGATATAGGTTGAGAGAAGAACAAGCTGGAGAGATAATGCAGCGTTTATGGCCTCAGTTGGATCGCCAAACCGTAATAAATCGGCTGAGATATCAGGATTTGGCTCGCTTTGGACGCCTATTTTTTGCTGTTGTTATCTTGGCAGTATTTTGGCTCTGCAGGGATTATAGTGGTTTGGCTGAGGTGTAAAGTAAACACAATGTTGTCGTCGATAATCTACGCGCTACTATTTGTAACGGGGATTATAGTCTCCAAAATGCGCTGAAACGTGATAGGGAATCAGAAAAAATAGTTTCTAAAGCCGCACGGGATGCACATGATGCTGAGGTTAAGGCTAAGAAATCGGAAGAGAATGGTGAAGCATTGCGTGCTGAAATCATTGCATTAAAAAAGGATAACGAATCCTTGAGGCGTGAGAATTGTTGTCTTCAGGCGTCGAATGTGGATGCGGAAAATACCATTTCCAACTTACGTCGTCGAATTCAACATTTTGAGTCTGAAGATTAAAAATGCGCAATTGTCCAAGATTTTACGCAGAGTAAAGTTTATAAATTTTTGGAATTACTTCGCGGTGCTAAAGACATGAAATATGGAATGGAACTCGATGTCGATCAAGCTGGATATCTTGGGTACCTCGGAGAGGGTTTTCGTAAGGACATGCTTGACGCAAGTCGTAACTCGAGAATGGAGACCCCGGAGGCCAGCAATGATGATAATGACGATTTACATACTCCCAGGCCCGGTGATTCGTTTTATGCCGTGTGGCGCGATCGCAAAAAGCAAAATGTCACCGGCTCAAGCTCTTTGAAACTGAGCTCGCCTCTGACCCATAAGGGAAAAGAGAAAGTTATTCCTAGCGCTACTTTGAGCGATTCAGAGAATATCAAGAAAGCCCTTCACGATACTTTTGGTCAGAGCGATGATGATTTAAAATCGCCTCCGAAAACTTCCAGGTCTACAATTTTTCTGCGGAGTCCTCCAAAGATGTCGGGTTTTAAAAATGTTCCTCCTGCAGCCGTGGACAAAAGAAATAAAGTGACAAGCGTACCTAATATTTCTGGTCCAACAACGGTCTTGCCAAGTGGAACGTATCATTCTTGAGATGACAGAGTTTCTATGATGGCCAGTAATGTGCCTGATCAATCATTTAATGTACAAAATTTGATTTCTCCAAGTAGATATCAGCTCAGCGATCCTACGCTCCTACTGAAAGAGTTGAAGTCATCTTGCTCGATGATTGGGCACAAACTGATGAATTGATTCTTACAGAAGATCAAATTCACAGCAATTATGCCAATTTTGCGCATTCAGTGGGTGTAGTCCTTCGTCAAGAGTCCCCCCATCCATCGAGTGATTAGCAGTATTTAGATTACAGTATTTTAACGATATTAGGCCTTTTTGTTTTGTATAGAATCTTTGTAACTTTTTCGCAGTGGTTTTTGTATAAGACTGATGTTACTGTTTGATATCATAATCTTTGATTTACGTTTTACTCGCATAATGTTTCTTCCTAATGCATTCCCAAGTATGTTATCTCATTCATTTGCTTGTCGTTGATTTAGTATGTATTTGATGTTCAATAATGGGTTTTGATGTCATAGTGCATATCTAATATTATGATTGTGCTTGCCATGAACAATATGAGCACTTTGAGCTGTTACTATTATTGTTAGGGCATTTATGTTTTACCTGAGAGATCGGATCACTTGGGCCTTTATCTCGCCGTTCTGGCATGCGGGGGTGGACCACTTTGGGCCTTCTTACCCCTCCGTCATGTTCTTCCTTCTGGCATGCGGGGGTGGACCACTTTGGGCCTTCTTATCCCTCCGTCACGTTCTTCCTTCTAGCATGCGGGGGTGGACCACTTTGGGCCTTCTTATCCCTCCGTCATGTTTTATTTGCGTCATTTGACGGATAAAAATTTTGCAGTTAATAACTCATAAAGGATTAATATTGATCGAAGTGTACGTATCATAATATTTGATGAAATTTATTCAATTTATGCATAATAACGCCTGAGATGTTGCACATTCCATGGATGCTTCTGTTGAATCCCTCTTAGAGACTCCAAATAATAATATCCTCGTGAACTTGCTCGTGTGACTCTAAAAGGCCCTTCCCATTTTGGTTTGAGCTTTCCGATATGCTGTTTTGCTGCAATGCTTCTCAGGACCAAATCTCATACTTCAAAATTTTTGAATTGAACCCTTTTATCATAGCTTTTGGCCATTGCTGCTTTAAAAGCAATAGTACGTTGATACGCATCATCCCTTGTCGACCCTATCATACCCAGATCCATTTGTCTCAACTGGGCCGATTGCTCTGGATCGTAATTAGTAATTATGCGCGTTGGCATACCTATCTCTGCAGGTAAAACAACTTCAGTGCCATAAACAAGAATAAACGGGGTCTCCCCCGTGATTGTTCTTGGAGTCGTTCTGTATGTCCATAATATTCCTTGAAGCTCTTCCGGCCATGTTTTTCCTGTACTTCTCACCCTCCTTTCGAGATAATCCTTCAATGTTTTGTTAGTGGATTCCGTTTGACCATTGGACTGTGGATGATACATTGAGGTCAGATTGCGTGATATCTTTAATTCTCCGAACCATGATTTTATCTCCTTTTTGCTGAATTGCGTGCCGTTATCACATACAATAGACCTCGGGATGCCGAAACGGCATATGATGTATTTCCAGATAAACTCGATCATATTCTTCTCTGTGATTGACGTTATAGCTTCTTCCTCGACCCACTTAGTATAATACTCAACAGCTACTATCAAATACCGTTTCTGTCCTTTGGTTGGTGGAAATGGGCCCACGATATCAATCCCCCACTGATCAAATGGACATGCCACGTCGATGGGTTGTAGCTGGCGTGCTGGTCTATGAATGAGACGTGCATGGTATTGGCAACTATCACATTTCCTTGAGAAAGCTGTCGCATCTTTAAGTAGAGTTGGCCACTAATATCCTTGACGCAATATCCGTTGAGCCAAACCTCGTCCACCGGAGTGATTTCCACAATAACCTGCATGGATCTCTTCCATAATATACTCAGCTTGAGTAGGAGTCAAACATCTCAGCAATGGTCCTTCGAAAGATCTTTTGTATAATTCTCCATTGCTGATAGTAAATCTATAAGCCTTATATCGCATTCTGCGCTATGCATTTGGATCTGCCGGGAGAATGCCCTGCTGAAGATAAATCATGATCTCGTCCTTCCAGGATGGGTCTTCTTGTATTGCCAATATAAACTCTACCCGTGCTTCCATGGTTATATATTTTGATATCCCAATTGAAGGTTTATCAGCAACCATAAGTGTGATTCGCTTTTCCACCAGAATATCTGAAGAACTTGCGAATTTAGAAAGCGCATCTACTTTTGCATTATCGTCCCGTGGGATCTGAGTTATATCAAAGAATTTGAAGTTCTTTGCCAATTTAACCTTAGCGGCATACAACTTCATTGTTTCCTCACGCGTCTCATACTTTCCCGAAAAATGATTTGCCACCAAGAGCGAGTCGGTGAATACGTCCAGATGTTCAATGTTGAGCTCGAGTGCCATTTTGACACCGACAATTATTGCTTCGTACTCGGCTTCGTTATTTGTTACCATGTAATTTAAGCTGATAGCAAATTCAAATTCCCTTCGTTCCGGGGACAGGAAATGTATTCCAATTCCCCTTCCGTGAGTGGTAGAAGATTCGTCCGTGTGTAGTATCCACGTTGTTGTTACCCTGCTGGTTTCAGCTTGGTTTGATATAGAAAAAATACTGCATGCGGTCTCGATGACACTGTTTCCCAGGGTCTCGGCCATGAAATCTGCTAAAGCATGTGCTTTGATTGCAACTCGCGGCTTAAACTCCAATCTGAATCCACTAAGTTCAATTGCCCAATTCACCAATCGACCAGAGGTTTTTGGCTTTGCCAACACTTGTTTCAATGGTTTGTCTGTTACCACAGTGATTGGGTGAGATTGAAAATACGGTTTCAACTTCTGAGCTGTAACAACAATTGCTAATGCGAACAACTCTATTTCCATATTTCCAAGTAGTTTCTCTCCGCCCCTTGCAGTACTCTACTCATGTAATGTATGGGTAATTGCTGAGTTCCTTTTTGCTTGAGTAATACTGTACTGATTGCGTTCGTGGATACTGCCAAATAAAGATACATCATTTCATTTTACTCCGGTTTGGCTAATAACGATGGGCTTACAAGATAATTGTTCATTTTTCTAAAGGCCTCTTCACACTCCGGCGTCCAAATAAAATCTTTGTTCCATTTCATCACTTTAAATAAAGGAAGATTTTTTTCTGTAGATGTTGATATAAATCTTCCTAAAGCTGTCAGACGACCCACCAGACATTGAACATCCCTCACTGTTCTTGGTGATGGTAGATCCAGGACTGCCTTTATTTTATCAGGGTTGGCTTCAATTCCTATTTCATTTACCACATATCCTAGAAGCTTCCCGTCCGTTACCCCAAAAGTGCATTTTTAGGGTTTAATTTCATTCCGTAGGTTCTCATTATATTGAATGCCTCATCCAAATGTCGCACATGCTCATCGACTTTAAGATTCTTTACTAGCATATCGTCAATATACACTTCCATTGATTTTCCAATTTGATGGTAAAACATTTTAGCTACAAGCCTTTGAAATGCTGCTCCCGCATTCTTCAATCCAAACGGCATTGCCCTATAACAATACACTCCGGTATCTGTGAAAAATGTTGTCTTGCTCTGATCCTGCACTGTCATGAAGATTTGATGAAAACCACTTTTCGCATCCATCATGCTCATCAATGCACATCCTGCCGTGGAATCCACAAGTAGATCTATTCGAGGCAACGGAAAAGGATCCCTTGGGCAATGCTTGTTTAAGTCTGTATAATCTACACACATTCTCCATGTAGCTTCTTTTTTCAAGACTAGCACATATTGCTCAACCATTCTGAGAATCTTATAGTATAAATATGTCGTGCTGCTAAAAGTTCTTGCACCTCTTTTTCAGCAGCTTCATTCTTTTCTTTGCTAAAATTTATGATTCTAGAGTCTATCCCCAGAAGATCAGAATCAGACCATACAAATATATCTGAATTACGCCGGAGACAATCTACCAATGCAGCATCTCTTACCATTTTTGCTCCAATTTTTATTATTTTATCAGCGCTTTCTTTAAAGAGCTGCACAATCTTGAATCTAAAGGCTCCATCTTACATTCTTGCCATTGCTTTAGCAATTGACTTTCTGCTTTATCTCGCGCCTGTTCTTTAGATTCAATTTGCTTCTGACTCTGAACTGTCTCTGTTTTGATCTTCTTCTCCTTTTCCCTTTTTTCAACCGCATACATGCGCCATTTATTTTTCATCCTACCTTCTTATATCAAAAACAATGTTAACGGTGTTCCCATAGACGACGCCAATATTTTGGTCTTATTTCGTCACGGCAATAGAACACGGTAAAACAATACAATTAAAATATAAATAACCAAAATAACGTTAATCCAATAAAATAACCGAACTAACTTTGTTCGGAACACCTACTATCTATTACATATCTTACACTACTTTAAATACCCTAAAAAGACAAATTAATCAGCGCATCGAATCCCGAATGTTCAATGTGCGCCTCGAACAATACCAATTCGATGCAGGGTGGATTCGATGCGGTATTGATATAATACTGTTGGTGTCGAATCTTGTTGGGCATCGAACAATAGAGCGTGTCGAATAGGCTGATTCGATGTGGTAAGAGTTGGACTTGGGTTCGATCTACCTTGGAAGGCGAGGGAACGGGGTATATATAAGCCTCGTTTCGTGAGATCCTTAGACAGTTGTAAAAGACGCATCGAATCGAGGTGGTTCGATGCGCGCATCAAATACCGGCTATTCGATGCGCTTTAGATATCGAATTGGGCCAATTCGATACGGTTGTGGGCCGGTCCAATCCAAAGTGCTGGGCCGATCCTAAAATACCCCTATCAGCGGGAGTAAGCTAAGGGCTTGGTGAAAAAAAGGCGGGAGTAATCTAAAGGCTTGGTGAAAAAAAAAGAGAGGGAATAACGGTTGGGGAAGAAGGAGAAGTATCAGAGGCGTTCTTTCTTTTCTTCTTTATAAAATGTGAAAGTGCTTCTTTCTATTTGATTTGCTGGTAGCTTTTTTTTTATGATTATTATAATTAGAATCACGTACCAGTGCATTCACCTTCAAGCAATAATATTATTTTAGTTAGAGTAGTTTTGAGGATAAGTATTGTTAATTTTATAAATATGTCCTTAAAATCTCTTTAAATTTTGTACAAGATACAAACATTTACCTTTTCATAAATAAATAATAATTATTATCAATATGCTATCAATCTAAATAAAATCATCATATGGTTATCAAAAAAAAAAATCTATCATCATATCGGTATACTAGTACTAATTAACAAAAAAAAATGATTTAAAAAATAGTAATATATATTATTATGACGAAAAAAACATCGTCACAAGAACAAAAAAGGTGTGTAACGATTATACTTGTCACTAGATAAAGAAAATTTGTCACGACATATTTGGCATCAAAAGAAGAAATTTTGTGCACGTTTTATTGAGACGAATTCAAGACTTTTGTCACTATACTTATGTTTCTCGCGATGAAAGCTAATATCGTCACATAAAAACTTGTCTTGTGGCGAAATTCCATTTTGTTGCCACAGCCAAAGGTGTAGTGACGATTTAAATTTTTGTCACAAGAAATTGTCATGAAAAATGTTTTTTTTGTAGTGATTAATACTTCAAATTTTGACACTTGGTCGGCTAGGGATCTTGTAGGACGTTGTTTAGAGTTGTCTAGTTTAAGGTTGTCTAAAACCTAGTATTTTGGTCTTATTTCGTCAATGTAATAGAACACAATAAAATGATACAATTTGAATATAAATAACCAAAATAATGCTAATCGATTAATGATCGGACTAGCTTGGTCCAAAACACCTATTACAAGCTGACTAGGTTAAACAGGTAAATTACGATATAGGTACAACGTATCGAATCTAGGGCGTTCGAAGCACACGTGTCGAATTGTCGTCGTTCAATGTTGGCTGTGCTGTAGAGGTCCTGCATCAAATAAGTATGTGTCGAATCCAACAGGTTCGATGCTCTATTCCGTATCGAATTTGGTACCTATCTTCGAAGAGTGTATCGAATGTTTAACGTTCGGTCTAGGTCAATATCGAATGTTCGATGTTCGATCTAGTCACTATCAAATGCTCAGTTGTTCAATATTGAGTATCTCAGAGTGTTTGTCCAATGAAAAAGTACACGAATTACAAGGGGACGGGGTATATATAGCCACCGTCCCGCGGGTCCCAATGACAGCTGTAATATACGCATCGAATCGGATTGGTTTGATGCACGCATCAAACAAGTGTCGATGCACATCAAATAGCGAATAGGGCATGTTCGATGTACTATTGGGCCGACCCAATATGCGGTGTTGGGCCAATCCTAAAATATCCCCATCACCTAGTTTGGTCTTTACATTTCATCAGATAAGTCTCCCTATCCTTCGCATCTTCCCTTTTCTTTTTTAAATTATCCCTCTTCATCTTCTGTTTAATGTCTTGCCTTTCAAATACTAATCCTTGTTCGTCCGATTGTTGTACGTACTTGACATTTATTGGCCGAGCAAACTTCTATTGTACCTAAGGGCCAAAAAGAGAAAATGTGGTCTGGATGTACGCATAGTATTCCCAAGTACCTGTGTTTGGACCAAGATTTGACTATTGGATAAGAATTTAAAGTACTAATTCTCCATTCTTCTTGATTAAACGTTTATCGAGTACCTTAACTGGTTCAGTTTTAAAACGCCCATCCAAGTCTGTCTCTAGCAGGTTAGGGCTTGGAACATCTTTAGTACTTAGTCTTCTTTTGAGTAGTGAAACATGGAATACTGAGTCTATTTAGCTGACTTTGGTAGGTTTAATCGGTAGGTCACTTTACCAATCCTTTCTGAAATAGTTGGATCATGATTCGATACGTTGTTTGACAATGTTATGATAACACTGAGACCTCAATGTTATCATAACATTGAATACATAATATATTACAGCAAAATAGCAAACACAAGATGTAGATGTTAAGAAGATTATATGAATATAATCTTTCGAGCCTTATGCGAAATAATCACTATTGAAAATAATGATCTTAGAAAAGATTGTTCTCACAACTCTCAAGCTCCTCATTCTTGAGTTGTTCGAACACAACCAAGCAACAAAGAATCGCTCCTTAACTATAAACGAATTAACTCGCTAAACTAAAACCTTGGAAAAATAAGACAAAAACCTAACAACAATAGATTTAATCTCTCGGATTCTTTAGCTTTCTTGTCTTGTTATTTGTCTTGATGTTCTTCACACCTTTATATAGATATCTTGAACTTGGTCTTCAAGGTATGTTGTACACGGCTTATACATCTTCAATTTTCCCTTGTAACTCTACTTTGTTTGGTCTTGGTCTCTTTCTTGAATAATGTTTCCTTTGTCTGGATCCTGTTGTGATTAAGGAAGTCACATTCTTCAATGTGGAGATCATCCTTTGCAAGTTTCCTTGTAGCACCCGTTTTCCAATTCTTTCCTTTCTTAAATATGGAAAGTTTCGAATATGGAAACTTATGATTTAACTTGTGTTAGGTTTTAACTTGGAATATGCAAATATAACTAAATTTTGGAACTAGATTAGTTAGTGAATAAAGACAAAGAACAAATAATATTCAAAGTTTAAAACCAAGATTATTTCAGTGTTACACTGTTCAATGTTATCTTAAAATTTCACTAGCTCAATGTTGTGATAACATTGCAACTTAAATGTTGAGATAACATTGTCCAAACACTTTACACTTTCAATCTCCCCCTTTTTGCATTTCTTCACAAAACCAACAAATCCGTTCACACACAAAAATAATTCCAGAAAAAACTTAAACTATCCAGACTACTCAAACTGCTCCCACTTAAGGCACATTAGTAAACTAGCATTAACTTTATCAATGTTGTGTTAACAATAAAGACATAACACATGCGCAAAAGATAACCCATACCAGCACATCTAAACCGTCTTTATAAGAAATTCATTAAGAGCAGTTACAAGTACTGAGGTAATTACAGAACCAAGAAAACAACAAGCAACAAACTTCTTGATCAAATCAAAGCAAACAAGAAAAGTACCAACAGTTAAACAAAACAAAAACATAAAAATTGTTCAAGAAAGCATAAAAACAAAGACAAAACGAAAGACCAGAGCCCTTTTTGTCTACTCTAATTTTTTTTTTTGTTGTGAAGAAGGTAGATCTTCCAAGTGTTTGATCATGGCATCTAGCTCTTTGAGTTTCTCGTCCTTATCAGAAATCTCCCTTTGAGTGTCAGTGAAGGTATGTTTGAGCCAAATCAGTTGTTCCTCAAGGAAGGCGGTGGTGATCACTTTGTAATCATCTTTACTCGGCAGATGTTTAGCAGAACCAAAAAACTTTTGGGTCTCCTTCTTCTTCTTCCTCTTGCTAGGTCCAACACCAGTCACAGGATTCCAAGGCAGGTTCATCACTTTAATCTTGGTGAAGTAATTTGCAGTGATAGTAATTTTTTCATTGTTCTTGATCCAACCCACATTCCTATGAGTCTTGAACCCTTTTTTGATTAAGATGGTAGAGACCAGTGAGGGGAATGGCAGAATCCCATTCTCATTTCCAACAACCTCATGAATGACATTCAAGATCCTCTCCCCTATATACACAGCCAGCCAAGTCTTCAACTTGTAAACCAGAATAACAGACTCTTTGGTCAACAGTTGAATTGGATGAGGGCAGCCAATTGTATGGGGCAATCTTATGTAGCGCAACACTCATGTAAGACAGTCTTGTGGTTGGATAACCATCTTCCCAAACTTTGGTTAACCCTCCAGTCAGGTCTTCAATAACATCATTCAACTTTGGACCATTAGACTCTTTAGGATATGGAAGTCTTCAAGCTTCATTAATAGTTGAAGAACTTATCTCAAAACAACCCCTCTTACCCAAGCTTTCCCATACTTAGGAGACCTCTACAGATACACCTATTTAGACAAGTTCATATAGAACTCATTGATTACATCTGGAGCATAAGATTCCAACTCTATCATGGATTTCAAAAACCCTCTAGCTTCCAAGAGTTCATACACCTTGTTTTCCCTAAAAATGGGCACACTCAGCGCTCTCTGCTCATGGATCACCCTGGCTTGATAGGCTTCCCATATTTCCCCAACATCCTTATATAGATAGAAAGTAGCTTAAGGAGATTTGGGATAGTCCTCTTCAACCAGGTCAAAGTACTCCTCTTCCTCTGTTGTTGGCTCAATATTGGTGAGAGCCTCAGTATTAGCAACAGCCTCCTCTTCTTTCTCCTCATCCTCTTTTTTTCCAGCTTCTTTTTCCTTCTCCCCCTCACTCTCAAACTCTTTCTCAGACTCAGTTTCCTCTTTCTCAGAACCCTCAAACTTCTCAATAGCCTATTTCCTCTTTCTCTCTCTGGCAGCAGTAGTTTCCTCAGTCTCAATATCAACCACAGTAGGATTTTTTGTTTCCATGTCAACACCTTCAGTGTGCACCCACTCATCCACAAAATGGTCAATAGATTCTGACCTCTTCCCCTCATTCAAATTTTCAGTAACTAATGCAGGGGTAGGGTTAGCTTATGTCACTTGATTTTTAATTTAAGTGGTGGTAAGAACAATGAATGTCTCGGTTTCCGATGTTGCCGTAATATTGCTTGAATCCACACCCTTCTTTGATTTTCCTATTTCGGCAAGTGTAGGTGGCAACCTTGCTTTTTGGTGCAACTTGAGCAGTGACCTCAGCATGGGCATGGCGAGTGTTGTACTTTCTGGGTTGATTTTGGCTTGCGTTTTGGTCATTGGTGAGAGCAGCATCTGCGAGTGCATCAATGGAAGACTTGCGTGCCATTATAGTAAGAGAATTTACAGAAAGATCGACAGAATTGTAACACAAATTGAGAAATTGAAGAGAGAGTAATAAATTAAGGCACAAAAATACCGTTTAGATCATGTAAATGTGATGAGCGGAGAATGTGAGAAGTTACCAAAGTTATGCACCCGCGAAAAAAGCTTTCTTGTGTAATATTTTACTGCATGTCAGTGTTGGAATAACGCGTGTCCAGAATAGTTTTCAAAATTAAAAACTTATAAGTCACATTATTGCAATGTTGGACTAACATTACGCAATCAATGTTGGACTAACATTAGGCAGGCAGTGTTGGCGTAACATTCAGATTAGAAGAGTGAAGGTGCAAGGCTTTTTCCTCAGCAATTCATGTGAGAGCATGTGACAGATCTAAAAGTTAACATATCTAAAATTTATATCTGAAACTCAAATAATTTAGCAAATTAGTACCACATATATACCATAAAAATCAAAACCATGTGTAACCAACATATCTGACAGAACTCACAAAGATAATCCATTTTGGAGATTTAAAGAACAATATCCAATTCCTTAGCATAAAAAGTTACAAAACCAGTGTGTCACCTGCAGTATATTACCCAAATTGTATGCCTCAACACATGAATTAGAATATATACTCCCCCTAAGCCCAAGCCGACACAACATAAAGAAAAAGGAATGCTATACTATAATGATTCACAATGTTATGACATCACTAAAAAGATGGTGAGTTCTTAACATTGACATACAAAAACGATTAGTTTAGTTTTCAACCAAAACCTACCCCTTATAACTTTCTAAAGAAAATCTGAAGGTTAGAAAAAAAATGATAATGCTTTCAATGAATGCAAGAAGCCTGAACCCCAAACACCCCAGTGACTTCATCATGAAAGCAGCAAATCAGGCCAATACATAGGCTTGGATGATGGCAATACAGGACCACAACACCCCAAAACCTAGTGCATACTAGTTTACTGATATACATTCAAGGTTTAGCAACATGTGATAGGCGCTACTAGGAAAATTGCAAAAATAGTCCGTTAGTGTGGTCACATTGCATTTTTAGTCCATTATTGTGTACCTTTACATGAATAGTCCGGTATTGTGGATATTTGTGATTTTAGTATTTCAATGAATTCTTTCTCCGTAAATGACACATGAGGCACATGGCCATCAAAATAGGTGAAAATGAAACACATACGTGCATATTCACACGTTATAACAGAAGATATTTAAAGATAAACCAAGATTACTCAAGTAACATTTTTATTACATCAAACACCTAAGTGTGTACAAGAACAAGTGCAAATTACCACATGTTTGTTTAGTTTTCATCTATTTTGGTGGTCACGTGCCTCACTCTCCATTTAGGCGATATTTTTTGCCGGAGGACAAGAATCGCACAACTGTCCACAATTGTTCCTGTAAAGGTACACAATAACAGACTAAAAATGCAATGTGGCCACATTAACATACTATTTTTGTAATTTTTCAAGTGCTACTGAGTGCAGGCAATCGAAACCTCATACACCCTAACAGAACATATCACCTTCACGTGCCCCTTGGCTAAAATAGATACATGTAAATAAGCACGGTTGAATATCACTGAAGCTATCGACATCATGAACCCCAGCTTCTCCGCATGACCTGTGAATCTATATATGAATAAAACACATCTAAATAACATCAAAACACCAAACTTTGTGTACCCCATCTTCTCCATAGATAAACAATACAACCTCAAACATTAGAATAATTTTATTAAACTTCTTAAAATAACTATGAAGACTTCTAGTCTGATAGTCTATCAATGGTTAGAGATCAACCACACAAATCAAGTATGTCACAAAAAGATGAATGAGACACAAACAAAAGAAAAGAACAAACAAAAATAAAAAGACATACAAACAAGACCACAAACAGAAACCAGTGCTAGCTAGTGGTGTTATGGCAACACTACTGTTCAACATTGTTCACACATTGCACATGTTGAGAGACTTCCTCAAACAAAAAATCTATCATTAGCTAGAGGTTTGGTAAACATATCAACAAGCCGACTATTGATCTCAATGTGTTCAATGTTGATTAACTTATCTTCTACCATATCTCTCAAGAAATGATGGCTTATATCAATAGGCTTGGTCCTAGAGTGTTGAACAGGATTTCTTGAAATACTTATGGCACTTAAGTTGTTACAAAACATCAGAAAAGTTTCACTATCCAGCCCATAGTCTAACAACATGTGCTTAAGCCATACAAGCTGGATAACACAACTGCCAGCTACAACATATTCAGATTCAGTAGTTGATAATGAAACACAGTTTTGCTTCTTGCTATACCAGGAAACCAAATTATTTCCCGAATAAAAACAACTACACTTTTGGACTTTCTTTTATCTACCAGTCTGAATCACCGAATCCCACAAGGTTGGTTTGGTATTTGTGTCATGTGAGTACCAAATGCCTAAAGCAACAATTCCAGAAATATATTTCAGAATTCTCTTTAATGCAATCAGACGAGTCTACGTGGGATCTGCCTGATACCTAGCACATACACAGACATAATATCTGGTCTAGCGGTAGAAAGATATATCAAGCTACCAATCATATATCTGTACAATTTGTATCATGTTAAATCTCTAGTAATTTTCACATAAGAATACATGGGAGTCTTGCTTGGCTTTGAACCCTGTACTCCAAATATTTTCACCAGGTTTCTTGCATACTTCTCCTAGTTAAAAAACATTCCATTCTCTAGTTGCTTCAATTGTAATCGAAGAAAGAAATTCAGTTCTCCAATCATGCTCATCTCAAAGATTCCTTTCATATACTCAACAAACTTGTCTAGAGTAGACTTGTTAGTGGAACCAAAGACAATATCATGAACATATATCTGAGCATCATAGGCATTATATTATTTCTTATAATGAACGAAGGTCTGTCACCATCTCTTCTAGTGAACCCTAACCCTAACAAAAATTCAATTACTCTTTCATACCACGGTCTAGGCACTTGTTTCAACCCATACAAAGCCTTTTCCAGTTTATACACATATTCAAGATGATAAGGATCAACAAAACTTTTTAGTTGTTCAATATAAATTTCTTTATCAATTGAACCATTAGGAAAGCTCCTTTTACATCCATCTGATAGCGTTTTATTTTGAGAAAGCCGACAATAAGAAGTAATAATCTAATAGACTAAATCCTAGCTACTGGTGCAAAAGTTTCACCAAAATCTATTCATTCTACATGTGTATATCCCTTGGCAACAAGCCCAACTTTGTTTCTAACAATCACTCCATTTTCATCACTTTTGTTCTTAAAAATCCTCTTGTTCCTATGACATTCACATTTGAAGGCCTAGGTACTAGATTTAAGACTTTATTTTTGGTGAATTACAAAAGTTCATCTTGCATGGCAATGATCCAATAACTATCCTTAAGAGCTTCATTCACATATTCTGGTTCAATGGAAGGCACAAAACAAGAATGGAAAATTTTAGTTACCTATCCAAGCTTTAGCCCGTTTGACACTTACCTATCCAAACTTACACTCTTGACACTTACCTATCCAAACTTTTACTTTTTTGACACTCGACGATCTGAACTTTGTTTTTGACCTATCTCGGCCAAAAAGGTCACTATTCGACTAAATGACGCAAAGATGACGTCATCCCTGAGGCGTAAAATTGGTACTTCACTTATTTTCAACGATTAACTCATTCAAACTCATTCATACCCAATTTAAACCTAGAATTAGCCCCAAATCGAATTATTCCACGAACCCTAAAAACCCTATTCCGAAAATTAACAATAAATTCAACAAATTAATGCCACAACCCTAATCGACTGATGTCAAAGACTACTATAATGGAAGAATTTTATTGCAATCCAGCGGTTAAAAAGCTCTCCTTAATCGATAAAAATTCGGGTCGTCGATTCACTCAATGTTACAAGGGAAACAGAGGATGTGGGTTGTGGTTCTGGGTCGACGAACCACTTTGTGAGCGGGCAAGAGAGGTGATACCGAATCCGAGGAGAAAATTGAAATGGCCAAAGCCAAATTAAAGGAAATTCAATAGGGGAAATTTGAACCTAAGTTGTAGCAGAATAACCTTGAGTTGGGATTGGAGAATTGTAAGCTAAAGAAGAGGATGTAGAAGCTTGAAAAGCATGCTTTCAATTTAGATGCCAAAAATAGGAAATTGTAGATTGCACTTTGTTTTTTCCTTTTTTACGTATCGTGCTGTAATTTGATTAGGTAGGCTTTTTAGAATCATTGAAATAGATGGTTGTGAATGTAGTATGGTTTAGGGCTACTGAGGTTTGATATGGTTGTAGAATAAAGTGTGTTGGTTTGGAAGGCTGAGTGTTGAATGAAAGAGATGTTTTAGGTGTCTGATTTCTGTTTTGTAAGTCGATGCATGTAGTTTCTACCTTAAATATTGATATTATCACATGATATACTTTAACAATTTAATCATAAATTCAACTTTTAAAAACAGAGCATAGCATGGTATCATATCAAACACATAAAATACAACCACAAATAAAGAGATAATAATGCATGCATAGTCAACATATGCAAAAAATAATAGGTTGAAGCAGACATAGATTAATAACAACATAAAAGAAACAAAATACATCCATTCATTAAATAAAAACAAAATTAAAATATTGTTCAAAACATTAAAATAAAAATAATATCCTTTGACATCAAAAAGGGGTGGGGAAGTCAATATGGAAGATAAATCCCACCAATTTAGGCGTTGCCATATTCTACATCGAATCGTGACAACATCGCAATGGGCGGGATGGGAAGGCCTCTGATGCAAAGACAATAGTCCAACATACGATAGTTTCTGAAGCCCTTTTTCTGCAAATTTTCTCGCTATATGGGAAGGCTGCATTTTGTATAATATAGTTTTGCATGAATTTCCTCGCCCCTTTTCTGCTGAATTTCCTCGCCATATGGGAACTACTTATCTTTGCATGATATTTCTTGGTCAAGAATATGGTAGTTGCTTGAATCACTTTGTCTGGCTTTGGACATTCATGTGTCTCCTTCAGAGTCTTTATCCGCGTTGTGTCCTCACGGTTTGACCTTGATGCATATAGCCCCCAGATACAGTCATCATGTGCACACTTTGCTTAGATCTTGGTCTGACAATTGATTGGATACTTAACAGACCTCCCATGTGATATTGCAAAAGTGTTTATAGAATCCCTCAATAGTTTAGTGGTCTCAAACTGCATCTCAAGCTCAGATGTGACATTATGCATGTCAAGTGTTGGATTGAAAATAACATGACCTTGGTGTGTAGGTCTTTTGGGTATTTTCTTTTGTGCTTTCCTTCCTCTTGAACTCTCACCTTTTTCTTTTCCTTTTCCTTTACTTGCTTTCTTAGAACTCTTTTCTTTTCATCTTGCATAGGAGCATTTCTGCTCGAGCTTCTAACCCCATCATCAGCAGTTAGTTCCACAATAGGTGGATCAGATTCATTAGGTGCAGTAACTTCTTCCTCCTCTAACCCCACTGCCACATAAGCTCTCTTGAGATAGTCATCTTCAGCTGCATCATTGCACTATCAGCTGCATCATTGCACTATCATTGAGAGTGTCTGGAAATTCCAAATCATCACCAACTAAGACTTCACCGTCACTATCATGAATGTCTTATATATCAAATATAGACTCCAACAGTGGATTAGTATTGTTTCTTAAGCATTGGGGTACATAGCTCTGGCTTCTTGGTTCAATTGTTGGGGCACTATGTGTAACACCCCAAAAATTTAGGGTCAAACAGAACAATATCAGAACAAGTCTAAATGGTAAATTATCTAAACAAAGGTCGACTAAACATAAGGAAAAGAAAAATAACTAACATAATACCTTACTTGACTCGAACATTCCCCAACACCAAAGCTCCCAACTTTGAACCCCATAGCAACCTAGCTCATCTTAATGTGAAAGGAAGGAAAGAAAACATAAAACATTTTGTGAGATAAAAATGTCAGTGAATGTTCATGCGTGTGTGCAAGTGATAACATTTTTTAGAAAACCTTTGCTTTAAACAAAACACTTAAAACGAAAGCGCACACACATGCTATGCAAGAAATGTAAAACTTTAACTAAACAATAAACAAGATATGATGATTATCGGCCTCATTTTGCTGATGCCAGTCAACCTTATAACCCCACATGAACGCTCCTTATCACCCTGTATGAGGAGCGACTCCATAAACAAATTATATGCCATGGTACATATATAAACAAAATACCTAGCACAGACAAAACGAAACTCCCATTGGCGAGTGAATGGGCCAAGGGGACAAAAGGCCCTACCAGCAAGCCCGCTGCTGCCCGGCGGTACCCCCACCACACCCTGCCAATGGATCCAACATAAAAGAACGGAACAAATCATATTCATAACTCATAATGGGAAACCCTTTATCATATCCAATTTAATATTTTTTACATAAACCAATTTTTCAACAAACCTTAAAAAGTTCCAAATGCAGAATATACAGTGCGGCGCCGAGTGATAATTATATGAAGAAGGAAAGGGAGTTGTTTTTGTCTTACATGACCTGCTTGAGCTAATGCCCTACTGATTACTATCTATTTAATAACTAATTAGTTAAAGGGCCGCGTGAAAATAATGAAGTCCTTAATCTCTGCTATCTACTATCAAGTATTGACTATTAAGAGACCTAATTCATTTAAAAGTTCTAAGAAATAAGCGACTGTTAAAATATAGTATTTCCCCAAATTAATTAACAGGTTTTCTAATAATAAGAAACAAAATATTATGCTTTTAAGGTCCAAATTTCATAAAATTAAACTATAAGTGAATAAAAAAATGTCAAGTTTAATTCTATTTATATGAAAAAAGATTGGGGTTTTACACCATGGCTCTCATCATTAGCCCTTGAAGAGCTAGGTATATCACTTGCTCTTGCCTTTCTAGTGGCCATGTCTTATAACAAAATCACTACATCCTCATCAAGCAATTCATTATCACTCTCTACAACAACTTCTTTAAACCTTGATGCGGGGTAATTTCGTCTGCTGACTAGTCACTCCACGTCAGACTAGCTCGAGCTCCTGATTGGTCCAAGCTAGCTTTGAGTTCGGGAAACCTGCACTAAAAAACACGGCACGTGAACTGGGTCGAGGATGACTAAAATTAAGCGCTCTGATGCTGAGTCAGTTGATGCTCGTTGATGGCGTCTACGTCATCTAGAAGTCACTGGTGTGGATCGAGGAGTTTGTAGATTTCAGACTGAACTTGGGGTTAAGCCAAGCTGCCTACGTATCCCATGTAGGGAATCAAGCCGAACGTAGTTCATTATTTCTCTATGGCGGCCGATCGTGGTCGAAGGTGAAGGTCGGACCTTCATCAATCTTGATAGGTCAATCTCCGTAGATCAATTTCTATAGGTCGCATTCACTATAGGTCCACCTCCGTAGATCAATCTCTGTAGGTCCACCTCCGTAGATCAATCTCTATAGGTCCACCTCTGTAGATCAATCTTTGTAGGTCCACCTCCGTAGATCAACCTCTATAGGTCCACCTCTGTAGGTCCACCTCCGTAGATCAACCTCTGTAGGTCCACCTCTGTAGATCAACCTTTGTAGGTCCACCTCTGTAGATCAATCTCTGTAGGTCCACCTCCGTAGATCAACCTTTGTAGGTCCACCTCTGTAGGTCCACCTCCGTAGATCAACCTCTATAGGTCAACCTCTGTAGGTCCACCTCCGTAGATCAACCTCTGTAGGTCCACCTCCGTAGATCAACCACTGTAGGTCCACCTCTATAGGTCCACCTCCGTAGATCAACCTCTGTAGGTCCACCTCTGTTGATCAACCTCTGCAGGTCCACCTCCGTAGATCAATCTGAGGAGTGATTATGAGAAAAGAAAAAAAATGTCTTGCAAATGAGGAGGAGTCTGGTATTTATAGATGTTTAACCTCCTTGACTGTAGGAGCTTAGATGGGCCTTTTTTTATGGGCCAATGCCTTATATGTCATATGACATATGTCATAAGCTGTATTCATATGTCATATGGTATATCGGGCTTGCATAATGGGCTTTTGGGCCCCTTTGTTGGGACAGTTTATTTGGGCCGATCAGGCTCGTGAATGGGCCTTTTGGGCCGGTACATTTGTAGGACAATAGTGTTTTGATAGGCCCACTAAGGAAATCACACCAAATTATGGTATAACATAAGTCCCCCAGTTTGTAAGGTGGTCGTAGCTTATGGACGCCTTGCAAACTTATACAGTCGAGATGCCATAATTTGCAAGTCCGAATTGTCCTAATATAGGTTGAGACCACTATTTGTGAAAACTTTACCATTAGTGCTGAAACCGAACAAGTTCTCTATGTCGAAGAGGAAAAACGTCTTGTATAAAGGGTGCTTGAGTAGCAAAAAGCGTTATGCTCTTATTAAGAGGCCAAGAGTAGCATAGGATGCCGCAAACAAAACTGTGCAAAGAATCACAAGCGGGTGCTAAAGAGCACAAGAAAATATGCAAAAAAGGCTCAAATTGCGGCTGGAGCCCGGAGGAGCAAAGTTAGATACTCTAGTAGGCTGCTGATTTGGCAGCTATAGCCAAAGAAGACCTCGAGGTCGCTTGAGCCAAGCTTGTAAAGCTTCAAATTGATCATAAGTCTCTTTTAGATAGGCTTGACAGTCGGGATAGAACCATCAACAAATACCGAGCGGCAAATAAGGCCTATGTAGAGAAAGGTTGTAAGTCGAAGGTGATCATCGCGACTTCGAAGAAACAACATGTGACTGACGTTGCTGTTGTTGTTGTACCCTTCCTCTGGATGATCTTGTGGCATCCGACAATGTTGTTTTTCCTATTGATAACTCTGGGATTATGACGAGTACCGCCCTTTCTACCGCTGATGTCGTAGAGACAGAAGATGCGATGGTTCCTTCCTTGACTATTTCTGAGACAGTCGCCACCTCTGAGACAGCATTGACTATTGCTCCAACTTCTTTTGTTTTAAAATCTCATCCGTCTGGTCTTGTTTTGATGGCTTCCATGCTCCGATGAAAAACCTAGAGGTAACTAGTCAATCGGTCAGTGTGAATCTCCTACTGGTTCCGGCTTGTGCCTCAAAGAAAATTAGGTTGGCTTCACTGCTGAGGATCGTGCACGCATGGAGAAAGAAGTCGAGGAACACCGCCGTAGTTATTCCAAAGTTTTGGTTGGATGTGGTCTTATAGAAGAGCTCTGCCTTGTCATTGATGCAATAGAAGTCTTGGAAGGTGTTACTTATGTGGGGAAAGATGATATTGCCAATGGTGGTCAGGCTTCTTGAGAGTGGAAGGTGGCCTTATTGGCCTTACTTTTTTGCACATGTGCCTTTATTTTTCTCTTCAACTTCTTGTACATTTCATACTTATTTCTTATCTTTTTGGGACAAGTATAGTTTTGTTCTTCGCGTTTTAATACTTCGATTTGGTTTCTTCTTTTCTTGATCTTCTTTTCTTTCTTTCTTCCTTTCTTGATCTTGGTTTCTTCTTTTCTTGATCTTGATTTCTTCATTTCTTCATCTTGATTTCTTCTTTTCTTCATCTTGCTTTCTTCTTTTCTTGATCTTGCTTTCTTCCTTTCTTGATTTGGTTATTACATTTGTTTAATTCGGTAGGGCTTACGTTGCTTGCCTACTTAATGGGATATTCACCCAATAGGCTCTTCACCTAGTTTAATTCGGTAGGGCTTACGTTATTGCCTACTTTATGGGATATTCGCCCAATAGACTCTTCACCTAGTTTAATTCGGTAGGGCTTACGTTGATTGCCTACTTTATGGGATATTCGCCCAATAGGCTCTGCACCTAGTTTAATTCGGTAGGGCTTATGTTGATTGCCTACTTTATGGGATATTCGCCCAATAGGCTCTTCACCTAGTTTAATTTGGTAGGGCTTACGATAATGGCCTACTTTATGGGATATTCACCCAATAGACTCTTCACCTAGTTTATTTCGGTAGGGCTTACGATAATGGCCTACTTTATGGGATATTCACCCAATAGGCTCTTCACCTAGTTTATTTCGGTAGGGCTTACGATAATGGCCTACTTTATGGGATATTCACCCAATAGGCTCTTCACCTAGTTTATTTTCATCATCTTGTGTGGTTTTTGTGTCTTCACTTGTATGGGCCTTGCCTTAATTTCATTGCCGATGCTTTGTTCTGATAAGCTAGCGATCATCAATGTAGCTTTGTTTGCGGGAGAGTTTTAGCATTGTGCATTTTTGCTCATTGCTTGTTGTGTTTTTCGAGTGCGTAGGACTCCAATTTATGGAACTTGTAGCCTAAAAGTTTTTGTCAGCCATGCCTTGTTTCTCCTTTCCACCATGCCCCTTTGTAGGTGAGCAACGACTGAAATGTTGGAATAGAAGTATTATTTTGTCATTGTTGAGTGTGGTGACTGGATATTCGGAGAGCTGTTGTGCAAATCACCACTCCATCTATTTTGGTCCTTTATCTTGTTTGACCAAGAACTTAAGTCACAATGGGTATTTTTGCAATCCCCAACGTCAATTACGGTTGACCCGGTCTTATCTATCATAAGTTAGGTCTTCGGGGGCTATTTTGCAAATAACCGTAGCACCTTCTTCTTTCTTAAAACCGGCCGTTTCACATTACCTCCATTAGAGAGAAATTGATCGTGCGACATGGCAGAAAAGATCGGCCGAGCGAGAGAGATTGGGAAGCTATAGTTGACCGTTGTTGGACCAATTCGGAGGTGGATCTGATCGTTCATGGAGTGAATTCGTCCGGGTTCCGTTCAGTTTGGTTGTGGATCTGCTTGTGCGTTTAACGGCAAGGGAGATCGGAGGGGAAGAGTTTCAGCAAGCCGATCAGTCCGTACATTCTCCAAGGCTGCTAGGAGTTCGCCAGGAGTTCGCACGGTTCGGGGAGTTCAGCGAGAAGAGTTAGCCGTTGTTCATCGACGCGAGGAGTTCGTGCTGCCACTTATCGGCGTGAGGAGTTCCGACGTGCTAAGTTTCGACGGAGGGGTCGTTGAAAAGAGTTTGCGAGTTCGAGAGTTCGCACAGCTTTGTTCGAGCGGGTTGAGGAGTCCGTGTGACGAGGAGTTCGTTGGATGAAGAGATCGTGTGAGGATCTGATCGGGCAAGAAAAAGTCATTGGCGTCGAATTAGTAGATGATATTCGTACCTTCAAGGAGCAGCTCGTACATGCCGAGAGTTCGTGGCATTTGTTCAGCGATCGAGCATTTGGAGGTTATGTGTTCGCGGGTGCACGTTTCTGCGTTGGGATCGTTGCAACAACTCTCCTATAGCAGAAGGTTCTTCTCGTTGCTGAGTAGCGGCGTTGATCCTCTTAGTTGCTTTCGTACACCTAGTCATTGTTGCATGTGTTATCACCATCATTTGCATAGCTATAACAACTTGTGCCAGTTGTTTCAATCATATAGAGAGTCCCCCAGTTTCATATTGCAGTTGAGTTGACAATGATGAAAGTGTCAGGATGTTATCATCTCTACAGTTTGTGGGAGACTTTCATCCGCCATTCCTTTTTAAAGGTCATGTTGTGCCTTGTGTAGTGTATGTGACTACGCTCTACCACGTTGTGTAGAGTTACGTCGTAGTGGAACGCCTCTTGATTGTTGTCGGATTGTGTGTTATGACTAAGGGATGCCCCAGGTTAGCCCTAAGCAGGGGCCATGGGTTGACCCTTTGATTGTGATTAATGGGGGTGCAATGTGCTTTCTTTTGTAGGAGTGCAATGTGCTTTCCTTTGATGGGTTGGGCCTCCATGTTGGCCATAACAGTTGATGCGCATTAGGAGGGACGTTAGCTCTAGGACTAACGTGGTTGACATGATAGGGTTGACGTGTCATTATCCATATTATGGCGCACCATTAAGTCCCCCAGTTTGTAGCGGGGTCGTCGCAGTCGAGCTCGTTGCAAACTTCATAAGTGTCCATAATTTGATGCTTCACATGCAAGGATTTCTCGTTCGTCGAAGTTTTGCAGCTGTTCTCGGAGTTTGCACGTTGGGAGTTCAGTTGCAGATATGCTCGTGCATGGTGAATTTGTGACGGAGAAGATTGCATTGCTGTTGTTCGTCGGCGCAAGTAGGTTACGCGGCTACTGTTCGTCGACACAAGGAAACCGTGTTGCTGATGTTCGTCGACACAAGAAAATCGTGTAGCTGTTGTTCATCGGCACGAGGGATTCAGGCGTGTTGTTGTTCGTAGGTGGCACAAGGAGGTCGCGTGGGCTGCTGTTCGTTGGCGCAAGGGAGATAGTTGCAAAGCTGCTCGTCGGCACAAGAAGGTTAGGTTTGCTGCTATTTGTCGACGCAAGGAGATTGCGCATCTGCTGTTCATCAACACAAGGAGATCGTGTGACTGATGTTTGTTGGCGCAAGGAGGTTACGCGGCTACTGTTCGTCGACACAAGGAAACCGTGTTTCTGATGTTCGTCGACACAAGGAAATCGTGTAGCTGTTGTTCATCGGCACGAGGGATTTAGGCGTGTTGATGTTCTTAGGTGGCACAAAGAGGTCACGCGGGCTGCTGTTCGTTGGCGCAAGGGAGATAGTTGCAAAGCTGCTCGTCGGCACAAGGAGGTTAGGTTTGCTGCTGTTTGTCGACGCAAGGAGATCGCGCATCTGCTGTTCATCAACACAAGGAGATCGTGTGACTGATGTTTGTTGGCGCAAGGAGGTTGGGCTTGCTACAACGTTGGCGCGAGGAGTAGTCATACAGCTGTTCCCCGAGGAGATCACTAAGGCTGATGTTCGTATAAGGAGTTCCAGGCGAAGCTGCTGTTCGTTGGCGTTCATTCGGGTCGCAGTAAGGAGTTCGTATGCTGCAAATCTGTTTGGCGATGAAGATTGCGTGTTGCGGGAGTTTGCTTGCGCCGCTGCTTGTTTCGAGTAAGGAGTTTGCTCAAAATCAGTTCGCACGTTCCAGTAAGTTCACAAGAAAAAAGTTATTCCTTATGAAATACTTAAATTGATTGTTTACTTCCTTCTAGTCTTTGGCAATGGGAAATACAGAACATGCATTTGTTTAATTCTTGATCATCATGGCGTCTTCTCTCGGGAATAATAGCAAAATGGAATCCAAGTTATTGAATAAGCAATCTGCTGTAGACTTCACATTTATGAATATGTCTTCTTCAAGTGATGATTCAACTGATGATGAGAGGTCTGGACAAGAGGGCTCTAGTGCTGAGTCAGAGTCTGAAAGTGGTGGTAGCGAGTCGAACAATAGCGAGTCCTCTTCTAGTGAAGATGGTTCATTTGGTGATGCAAATAGTGTTGATTGTTGTTCTGTTATTGTTGCATTGGGGGTCAATAGGTTCAGTCTCTAGATAGAACCTTCGACATTGTTGAGTAGTTGTGGTGGCGTTGGCCTCTTTTGGTTGCTCTTGTAGACCTTACCATAGTCATGAACACGGGTGTTTCTTCTACAGTGCACTTAGTGGTTTCCCACAGACGGCGCCACTGATGCGGGGTAATTTCGTCCGCTGACTAATCACTCCACGTCAGACCAGCTCGAGCTCCTGATTGGTCCAAGCTAGCTTTGAGTTCGAGAAACCTGCACTGAAAAACACGGCACGTGAACTAGGTCGAGGCTGACCAAGAGTAAGCGCTCTGATGTTGAGTCAGTTGATGCTCGTTGATGACGTCTATGTCAGCTAGAAGTCACTAGTGTGGATCGAGGAGTTTGTAGATTTCAGACTGAACTTGGTGTTAAGCCAAGCTGCCTACGTATCCCATGTAGGGAATCAAGCCGAACGTAGTTCATTATTTCTCTATGGTGGCCGATCGTGGTCGAAGGTGAAGGTCGGACCTTCATCAATCTTGATAGGTCAAAATGTTATAGGTCAATCTTTGTAGATCAATTTCTGTAGGTCCACCTCCATAGATCAACCTCTGTAGGTCCACCTCTGTAGATCAATCTTTGTAGGTCCACCTCCGTAGATCAACCTTTGTAGGTCCACCTCTGTAGATCAACCTCTGTAGGTCCCCCTCTCTAGATCAATCTCTGTAGGTCCACCTCTGTAGATCAATCTCTGTAGGTCCACCTCCGTAGATCAATCTCTGTAGGTCCACCTCTGTAGATCAATCTCTGTAGGTCCACCTCCGTAGATCAACCTCTATAGGTCCACCCCTGTAGATCAATCTCTGTAGGTCCACCTCCGTAGATCAACCTCTATAGGTCCACCTCCGTAGATCAATCTCTGTAGTTCCACCTCCGTAGATCAACCTCTATAGGTCCACCTCCATAGATCAATCTCTGTAGGTCCACCTCCGTAGATCAACCTCTGTAGGTCCACCTCTGTAGATCAACCTCTGTAGGTCCACCTCTGTAGATCAATCTCTGTAGGTCCACCTCTGTAGATCAACCTCTGTAGGTCCACCTCCGTAGATCAACCTCTATAGGTCCACCTCCGTAGATCAATCTCTGTAGGTCCACCTCCGTAGATCAACCTCTGTAGGTCCACCTCTGTAGATCAACCTCTGTAGGTCCACCTCTGTAGATCAATCTCTGTAGGTCCACCAATGTAGATCAACCTCTGTAGGTCCACCTCCGTAGATCAATCAAAGGAGTAACTATGAGAAGAGAAAAAAAAGTCTCTTGCAAATGAGGAGGAGTCTGGTATTTATAGATGTTTAACCTCCTTGACTATAGGAGCTTAGATAGGCCTTTTTTTATGGGCCAAGCCCTTATATGTCATATGACATATGTCATAAGCTGTATTCATATGTCATATAGTACATCGAGCTTGCATAATGGGCTTTTGGGCCCCTTTGTTGGGACAGTTTATTTGGGCCGATCTGGCTCGTGAATGGGCCTTTTGGGCCTGTACATTTGTAGGACAATAGTGTTTTGATAGGCCCACTAAGGGAATCACACCAAATTATGGTATAACATAAGTCCCCCAGTTTGTAAGGTGGTCGTAGCTTATGGACGCCTTGCAAAATTAT
The DNA here is from genome assembly GCA_948329865.1 of Linaria vulgaris. Lineage (NCBI taxonomy): Eukaryota > Viridiplantae > Streptophyta > Magnoliopsida > Lamiales > Plantaginaceae > Linaria > Linaria vulgaris. The sequence continues at coordinate 66,658,829 of OX415251.1, forward strand.
ACAGTCGAGATGCCATAATTTGCAAGTCCGAATTGTCCTAATATAGGTTGAGACCACTATTGGTTAAAACTTTACCATTTGTGTTGAAACCGAACAAGTTCTCTTTGTCGAAGAGGCAAAACGTCTTGTATAAAGGGTGCGTGAGTAGCAAAAAGCGTTATCCTCTTATTAAGAGGTCAAGAATAGCAGAGGACGCCGCAAACGAAACTGTGCAAAGAATCACAAGCTGGTGCTAAAGAGCGGAAGAAAATATGCAAAAAGGCTCTAGCTGCGGCCGGAGCCCGGAGGAGCAAAGTTAGATACTCTAGGAGGCTGCTGATTTGGCAGCTATAGCCAAAGAAGACCTTGAGGTGGCTTGAGTCAAGCTTGCAAAGCTTAAAATTGATCATAAGTCTATTTTAGATAGGCTCGACAGGCGGGATAGACCATCAACAAATACCGAGCGGCAAATAAGGCATATGTAGAGGAAGGCTGTAAGTCGAAGGTGATCATCGCGACTTCGAAGAAACAACTTGTGACTGACGTTGCTGCTGTGGTTTTACCCTTCCTCCGGATGATCTTGTGGCATCCGACAATGTTGTTTTTCCTATTGCTAACTCTGGGATTATGACGAGTACCGCCCTTTCTACCGCTGCTGTCGTAGAGACAGAAGATGCGATGGTTCCTTCCTTGACTATTTCTGAGACAGTCGCCACCTCTGAGACAACATTGACTACTGCTCCAACTTCTTTTGTTTTAAAATCTCATCCTTATGGTCTTGTTTTGATAGCTATCATGCTCCGATGAGAGATCTAGAGGTAACTAGTCAATCGGTCAGTGTGAATCTCTTACTGGTTCCGGCTAGTGCCTCAAAGAAAATTAGGTTGGCCTCACTGCTGAGGATCATGCACGCATGGAGAAAGAAGTCGAGGAACACCGTCGTAGTTATTCCAAAGTTTTGGTTGGCGGTGGTCTTATAGAAGAGCTCTGCCTTGTCATTGATGCAATAGAAGTCTTGGAAGGTGTTACTTATGTGGGGGAAAGATGATATTGCCAATGGTGGTCAGGCTTCTTGAGAGTGGAAGGTGGCCTTATTGGCCTTCCTTTTTGGCACTTGTGCCTTTATTTTGCTCTTCAACTTCTTGTACATTTGATACTTATTTCTTATCTTTTTTGGGACAAGTATAGTTTTGTTCTTCGCGTTTTAATACTTCGATTTGGTTTCTTCTTTTCTTGATCTTCTTTTCTTTCTTTCTTCCTTTCTTGATCTTGGTTTCTTCTTTTCTTGATCTTGTTTCCTTCTTTTCTTGACCTTGCTTTCTTCTTCTATTTGATTTTGTTCTTCCTTTCTTGATCTTGCTTTCTTCTTTTCTTGATCTTGCTTTCTTCATTTCTTGATCTTGATTTCTTCCTTTCTTGATCTTGATTTCTTCTTTTCTTCATCTTGCTTTCTTCTTTTCTTGATTTGGTTCTTCCATTTGTTTAATTCGGTAGGGCTTACGTTGCTTGCCTACTTAATGGGATATTCACCCAATAGGCTCTTCACCTAGTTTAATTTGGTAGGGCTTTTGCAGCTCGCCTACTTTATGAGATTTTCACCCAATAGGCTCTTCACCTAGTTTAGTTCGGTAGGGCTTACGATAATGGCCTACTTTATGGGATATTCACCCAATAGGCTCTTCACCTAGTTTACTTCGGTAGGGCTTACGATAATAGCCTATTTTATGGGATAATCGCCCAATAGGCTCTTCACCTAGTTTCGTTCGGTAGGGCTTACGATAATGGCCTACTTTATGGGATATTCGCCCAATAGGCTCTTCACCTAGTTTATTTCGGTAGGGCTTACGATAATGGCCTACTTTATGGGATATTCGCCCAATAGGCTCTTCACCTAGTTTCGTTCGGTAGGGCTTACGATAATGGCCTACTTTATGGGATATTCGCCCAATAGGCTCTTCACCTAGTTTATTTCGGTAGGGCTTACGATAATGGCCTACTTTATGGGATATTCACCCAATAGGCTCTTCACCTAGTTTATTTTCATCACCTTGTGTGGTTTTTGTGTCTTCACTTGTATGGGTCTTGCCTTAATTTCATTTCCGATGCTTTGTTCTGATAAGCTATCGATCATCAGTGTAGCTTTGTTTGCATGAGAGTTTTAGCATTTGTGCATGTTTGCTCATTGCTTGTTGTGTTTTTCGAGTGCGCATGACTCCAATCTATGGAACTTGTAGTCTAAAATTTTTGTCAGTCATGCCTTGTTTCTCCTTTCCACCATGCCCCTTTGTAGGTCAGTAACGACTGGAATGTTGGAATAGAAGTGTTCTTTTATCATTGTTGAGTGTGGTGAATGGATATTTGAAATAGTTGTTGTGATGCTTGACAAAGTTTGTTGCATGTGTTATCATCATCATTTCCATAGCTATAACAAATTGTGCCAGTTGTTTCAATCATATAGAGAGTCCCCCAGTTTCATATTGCAGTTGAGTTGACAATGATGAAAGTGTCAGGATGTTATCATCTCTACAGTTTGTGGGAGATTTTCGTCCGCCATTCCTTTGTAAAGGTCAGGTGGTCCATGTTGTGCCTTGTGTAGTGTATGTGACTACACTCTACCACGTTGTGTAGAGTGACGTCGTGGTGGAACGCCTCTTGATTGTTGTCAGATTGTGTGTTATGACTAAGGGGTGCCCCAGGTTAGCCCTAAGCAGGTGCCTTGGGTTGACCCTTTGATTGTGATTAATTGGGGTATTTATAAGCTGATTATATCCTTAGTTGTAGGAGTGCAATGTGCTTTTCTTTGATGGGTTCGGCCTCCATGTTGGCCCTAACAGTTGATGTGCATTAGGAGGGACGTTAGCTCTAGGACTAATGTGGTTGATATGATAGGGTTGACGTGTCACTATCCATATCATGGCGCACCATTAAGTCCCCCAGTTTGTAGCGGGGTCGACGCAGTCGAGCTCGTTGCAAACTTCATAAGTGTCCATAATTTGATACTTCACATGCAAGGATTTCTCGTTCGTCGAAGTTTTGCAGCTGTTCTCGGAGTTCGCACGTTGGGAGTTATGTTGCAGATATGCTCGTGCATGGTGAATCTGTGACGGAGAAGATCGCGTTGCTGCTGTTCGTCGGCGCAAGTAGGTTACGCGGCTACTGTTCGTCGACACAAGGAAACCGTGTTGCTGATGTTCGTCGACACAAGGAAATCGTGTAGCTGTTGTTCATCGGCACGAGGGATTCAGGCGTGTTGTTGTTCGTAGACGGCATAAGGAGGTCGCTCGGGCTGCTGTTCATTGGCGCAAGGGAGATTGGGCTTGCTGCAACGTTGGCGCGAGGAGTGGTCGTACAGTTGTTCCTCGAGGAGATCACTAAGGCTGATGTTCGTATAAGGAGTTCCGGGAGAAACTGCTGTTCGTTGGCGTTCATTCGAGTCGCATTGAGGAGTTTGTACGCAGCAAATCTGTTTGGCGATGAAGATTGCGTGTTGCGGGAGTTTGCTTGCGCCGCTGCTTGTTTCGAGTGAGGAGTTTGCTAAAAATCAGTTCGCACGTTCCAGTAAGTTCACAAGAAAAAAGTTACTCCTTATGAAATACTTAAATTGATTGTTTACTTCCTTCTAGTCTTTGGCAATGGGAAATACAGAACATGCATTTGTCTAATTCTTGATCATCATGGCGTCTTCTCTCGGGAATAATAGCAAAATGGAATCTAAGTTATTGAATAAGCAATCTGCTGTAGACTTCACATTTATGAATATGTCTTCTTTAAGTGATGATTCAACTGATGATGAGAGGTCTGGACAAGAGGGCTCTAGTGCTGAGTCAGAGTCTGAAAGTGGTGGTAGCGAGTCCTCTTCTAGTGAAGGTGGTTCATTTGGTGATGCAAATAGTGTTGATTGTTGTAAGTTCGTGTGTTATGAGCTTGAACTTATTTCTTCCTCGGTAGATTGATTGCGCAACAAGTGACCTTATTCCTCTTGAATTTGTTGTTCTGTTATCGTCGTATTGAGGGTCAATAGGTTCAGTCTCTAGATAGAACCTTTGACATTGTTGAGTAGTTGTGGTGGCGTTGGCCTCTTTTGGTTGCTCTTGTAGACCTTACCATAGTGATGAACACGGGTGTTTCTTCTACAGTGCACTTAGTGGTTTCCCACAGACGGCGCCACTGATGCGGGGTAATTTCGTCTGCTGACTAGTCACTCCACGTCAGACTAGCTCGAGCTCCTGATTGGTCCAAGCTAGCTTTGAGTTCGGGAAACCTGCACTAAAAAACACGGCACGTGAACTGGGTCGAGGATGAATAAAATTAAGCGCTCTGATGCTGAGTCAGTTGATGCTCGTTGATGGCGTCTACGTCATCTAGAAGTCACTGGTGTGGATCGAGGAGTTTGTAGATTTCAGACTGAACTTGGGGTTAAGCCAAGCTGCCTACGTATCCCATGTAGGGAATCAAGCCGAACGTAGTTCATTATTTCTCTATGGCGGCCGATCGTGGTCGAAGGTGAAGGTCGGACCTTCATCAATCTTGATAGGTCAATCTCCGTAGATCAATTTCTATAAGTCGCATTCACTATAGGTCCACCTCCGTAGATCAATCTCTGTAGGTCCACCTCCGTAGATCAATCTCTATAGGTCCACCTCTGTAGATCAATCTTTGTAGGTCCACCTCTGTAGATCAACCTCTATAGGTCCACCTCCGTAGATTAATCTCTGTAGGTCCACCTCCATAGATCAATCTATGTAGCTCCACCTCCGTAGATCAACCTCTATAGGTCCACCTCCGTAGATCAATCTATGTAGGTCCACCTCCGTAGATCAACCTTTATAGGTCCACCTCCGTAGATCAATCTCTGTAGGTCCACCTCCGTAGATCAACCTCTATAGGTCCACCTCTGTAGGTCCACCTCCGTAGATCAACCTCTGTAGGTCCACCTCTGTAGATCAACCTCTGTAGGTCCACCTCTGTAGATCAATCTCTGTAGGTCCACCTCCGTATATCAACCTCTGTAGGTCCACCTCCGTAGATCAACCTTTGTAGGTCCACCTCCGTAGATCAACCTCTATAGGTCCACCTATGTAGGTCCACCTCCGTAGATCAACCTCTGTAGGTCCACCTCCGTAGATCAACATCTGTAGGTCCACCTCTGTAGGTCCACCTCCGTAGATCAACCTCTGTAGGTCCACCTCTGTTGATCAACCTCTGCAGGTCCACCTCCGTAGATCAATCTGAGGAGTGATTATGAGAAAAGAAAAAAACTGTCTTGCAAATGAGGAGGAGTCTGGTATTTATAGATGTTTAACCTCCTTGACTGTAGGAGCTTAGATGGGCCTTTTTTTATGGGCCAAGGCCTTATATGTCATATGACATATGTCATAAGCTGTATTCATATGTCATATGGTATATCGGGCTTGCATAATGGGCTTTTGGGCCCCTTTGTTGGGACAGTTTATTTGGGCCGATCAGGCTCGTGAATGGGCCTTTTGGGCCGGTACATTTGTAGGACAATAGTGTTTTGATAGGCCCACTAAGGAAATCACACCAAATTATGGTATAACAAACCTCTTATCTTCACCAACATTGGCACTACCTCTATTGTGTTCACCTATGTAATCCAAACCTTCATCGATTGGAGGAAGATTTGGCAATTCACTATGTGATTGACTATCATTTAATGGTACCTCATCTATAAGAACATAAACATCTACTGTTTTCCTTCTAGAACCCTCCAATGCCATCTCCAGTGCATCCTTATCAATATTTATTTTAATGTACTCCCCTGGTAAAGAATCAGAAATGTAACATATCCTTACCACACAACGTCTGTTTTAACACCAACGTCTTGTACCATTTGCAGTATTTCTAGCCTTTACATTTCATCCTCAGTACACAGTCAATGTAACTCACATGTCCCTCAAGATAAACCCATTTGCCCAAAAACATTAACTTGCCCGAATGATGCAAGATTATGGTGAATGAGTTATCTCCAGCTCAACTAAATAAAGATAATGAAATAATTAATATGATATTACCATGTTGGGCTAACCTACTCATACAGAAACACACTTATAACGTGCACAAAGTTTCCCACAAATACACTCAGTGGCAGTGAAAGTGAGAACAACAAAGGAACAAAAATTAATAATTTTGCACATGTGTTCAACTATTCCCTCAAATACAACCAAAACGAGGGACCACACGATGAAAATTCGCTCCAAATAAAGAAATAGCGTAAAGTATTGAATTGGAGATTCTTACCATAATCGGGTGTAGTTTGTCCTTCGAGAATTACGTTAGTGGGGGTTCTAACTCTCCACACCATTATCAGATTTAGTTGATCGAGTAGAAAAAATAAGAAATTGAGGTTCAATTTCATGGATTTGAGTTTGATTTTAGGAATTGGGGTTTCTGATTTTGGTGGGTTGTGTGACAAAAAATGGCGTGCTCAACCCTTATATGTTTGATTTGTTAATTTCTTTTATTTTTTAGTAAATAATAAGTGAAGTACCAATTTTACCCCTCAGGGGTGACGTCATCTATGCGTAATTTAGTCAAATAGTGACATTTGTTTGGCCGAGATAGGTCGAAAACAAAGTTCAGATCGTCGAGAGTCAAGAAAGTGAAAGTTTGGATAGGTAAGTGTCAAACAGGCCAAAGTTTGGATAGGTAAATGAAATTTTCCTAAACAAGAAGCATTTTCAAGAGTACACGTAGTAGACATACAAACACACAACCTTACCATATTCTTGTAATTTAACATTTCTTTGTTGCTTGTCTTAATGTTGTCAGTGATTTGACCTATCACTTGCGTAGCTAGGTGGTTCTTTTGAATCCTAGTTGGGGGATCCCTTCTGGGTTCAAAAGTTGTTTCTTCACCAGAGTCTGACCACTGTGATGTTGGCCTTACATTCAACTTGTCTGGTGTTGAGTCAACATTCGAGTCAATTTCTAGTTCAACTTCTCCAGCTTCAGCGATTGATGTTGCAAGAACATTGTTTATTTCCAATATTGGGTTAACATCAGAATCCATATGTTCATCAGTTTCTGAATCTCTAGTCAAATCATCAAATACCACATTAACTGATTCCCATATAGCATGCAATCTAGGATTGTACACCCAAAAAGCAATATTATTTAGAGAATAACCAACAATGATGCATTTTTTCACTTTTTGGATCAGATTTGCTGAAATTATCTCTATCATTCAGTAAATAACAATCACATACAAATTCATGAAAATGTGTAACATTTGGTTTCTTACCCTTCAAGATTTCATATGGAGTCATAGTAGTTCCTGACCTAAGATACAGTTTGTTACTAATGTGTCAAGCAGTGTTTAGAGCTTCAGCCCAAAGTCTCATATATATAATTTTAACATTCAACATTACTCTAGCCATTTTATGAAGAGATCTATTCTTTCTTTCAGCTATACCATTATGTTGAGGTGTCTTAGGTGGAGATTATTCATGAAAGATGCCATTTTGTTCACAAAATTCAGAGAAACTAGCATTTTCAAACTCTCATCCATGATCTGACCAAATTTTACCAACAGAGGTACCATACAGATTTTTAATGCTAGCATGTAAGACCTTAAATGTGTGAAATGCTTCTAAATTTTCTTTTAAAAACTTAATCCTTGTGTATATTGAAAAATTATCCACAATGACAAAAGCATACTTTTTACCACCTACACTACTAACATCAATTGGACCTATAAGATCCATATGTAACAAATCAAAGCATTTGAATGTTCCTATAGAATGAATTTGTAGATTCAGTGGTATATGAGCATCTCTTGTTTGTTTTCCTTTTAGACAATCTCCACACACAAGTTTACCTAGGCTAGTCAACTTCGAAAACTCTCTTACAACATCAAGCTCATGTAGCTTTTCTAGATTCTATAGCGCACATGTCCAAGTTTTCTGTGCCAAATGAAAGATTCATCAACCTTTGCATGAAACCATTGGGCTTCATCTTTCACAAGATAACATTTATCTTTGGATCTTGTACCTGACACTACACAGGCATTAGCACTATCAGATACTCCACATGAACCCTTATCAAATCTAACTAGCAATTTATCATCACAGAGTTGACTAATGCTTATTAGATTTTCTTTCAACCCATCCACCAACGTGACATCTCTAAAAGTTGAAAATCCTTCAACTTTTAGAACTCCTCTACCAATTATGTTTCCCTTGTTGCCTCCACTATATATGACTGTTCTAGTGGATAGGGGATACTCATTCTTTGGAATTGCTTTATTTACAGTCATATGTCTTCAGAAAACACTATCAAAGTATCACTTACATGCAAGGTAGAGTATACAACAGAGAAAACAATATTGCACACAATTTTTATCTCAGGATATCTTAACCTTTCTATCAAAGTCCTACTTTTCTGTCCAACATGGGATAATACTAAGATCAGATGTTGTCTTAACACAAGAACTGTTGTCATTGATGATTTTCTTTCCTAGCACCTCTTTATATTTTTTGTAGTAAGGTTTAATGTGACTAGGTCGAAAACAATATTGGTAGATATAAGTAAGTTTCTTATTCTTGAGAGAAGGAATTTCACCATCCTGGATTCTACTTTCTCTAACAAAACTTGCTTTAAAAAAAACAGAAGGAATAACAGTAGAGGTAGGCTTATAAACAAATCCCAGACCATTTGTGCCTTGATTATCCATACCCAACACCTCATCAAGTTTAGAAACACATGAGTTCAATTAAGCAATAACCTGCTCAGCTTTCTCAAGTTTTAGTTTTACCTCTTCTAGTTCAGCCTTCATCTTGTCAAGATCAGCTTCAAATAGTTGAATTAGCTCCTTTACCAATTCATTTTCAGTCTTTACGTCTCTTTCATTCTTGGTGAGTGTGTGATTCTCAAGTAGCGGGATGTGCCAGGTGATCTTCAATTCTTCAATGATTTCTTCCTAAGACATCTCTCATTCAAAGAAGTATTCTTCATTTAGATCTACTGTACATGAAAACAGTCAATGTTAGATTCATCACTATCACACAAATAATCAGAATTTGTACAGGAATTGTATTCATTTCAATTTCCAAAGAAAATCGCTTGTTTTGGTTTGGATTTTAGAATGTTAGGATTACATTGAGATCCAAAATTATCCTAACAAGTCATAGAGTTTTCTTCTATCTAGTGAATCTTCTCAAATGACCTTCACCATCAACATGACCACTTGTTCCAGAACCTGTCTCATCTTCTTCAGAATCATCTACACAAAACCCAATGAGAATTGTCTTTTTTTTGAAGAGTGTTAGCACATTCATAAGAAAAATGACCCCACCATTTACATTCAAAACATTGAACTTCCTTAAGTTTTTCAGCCTCCTAAGGAGTAGATTTTGAAGAAATGTATCTAGCTTTTCTGGGTGTAATTTCTTCAAACCAATTGATGTGTTACCAGAAGTTATCATCTTTGGTTTATTCTTAATGTTCAGTTTGTTAAAATTTTTGGTAATATTACCATAGTTAGGAAAAACCAGTTCATCTTCACCATCATCATATTCATCACTTTCAGAATTCAAAGCTTCAAAAGCAATGCCTTTGTTTTTACTATGTTCATGGGGCAATTCCATTTCAAATTCCCTAAGAGCACTAAACAGAGCTTGGATGTCTAGTGTAGCAATACTTCTAGCCTCACCCATGGAAATTTTCTTAAACTGAAATTTATTGTAGAAACTTCTAAAAGCTTTGTAAACCATCTGTTGATTTGACGTAGATTTGCCTAGAATTTGATATTGGTTAGTAATTTCCAATCATTTCTTAAAGTGGCTATCTACACTTTCATTCTCACCCATCTAGAGCTTTTCAAGATATTGTAGAAGTTGTCTATGCTTTGAGTCTATTATTACAAAATCTCTTTCACAATGATTTTCTATAATATCCCATGCTTGTTTAGATGTGGACCAATTTTGAATCAATTTGAACATATGTTGATCAATCCAACTGAAAATAACATTAAGAGCTTTATCATTAAAGTTAGAGAGACTTACCTTAACAGCAGTCCACATTGCTTTTGGCTTTAGCACAACATCATTGTCCTCATCTCTCGACATCACAGATAGGGAATAACCATTGATCACACATTGCCAAGCTTGCACATCGATTGACTTGATATAAATCCTGATTCTGATCTTCCAGATTGGATAGTTGGATCTATCCAAAGCTGGTAACTTGTTGTTTCTTGGCTTCACGTTGTTCATCTCATAGTATCAAATCCAAACACTAGTGAATCGGTGTTTGGATATGACGTCAATTGAAATAGTTGGATCGAGATTTGATACATTGTTTGACAATGTTATGATAACACCGAGATCTCAATGTTATCCTAACACTGCACACATAATATATTACAACAGAAATAACAAACACAAAATGTAAGTTTTAAGAAGATTATATCTTCCCAACCTTAGGCGAAATAATCACTATTGAAAATAACGATCTTACAAAATAGTGCTCTCTCAAGCTCCTCAATCATAAGTTGTTCGAACACAACCAAGCAATAAAGAATAACTCATTAACTCTAATAGAATTAATTAGCTAAACAAAAACCTTGGAAAAGCAAGACAAAAACCTAACAACAATAGATCTAATCTCTCAGAATATTTAGCTCTCTCATCTTGTTATTTTTCTTAATGTACTTCACACCTTTATATAGATGTCTTGAACTTGGTCTCCAAGGTATGTTTTACATGGTTTGTTCATCTACAATCATCCCTTGTAACTTTACTTTCTTTGGTCCCAGTCTCCTTCTTGAATAATGTTTCCTTTATCTGGACAATGTCTTGTTTAAGGAAGTCACCTGCTTCAATATGGAGATCATACTTGGCAAGTCTCCTTGTAGCATTAGCTTTCCAATTATTTCCTTTATTTGAAATGCGTTCGTCTTAAATAACGAAAGTTTCGAATAAGGACACTTATTATTTAACTCGTGTTTACGTTTAAACCTGGAACATACAAAGATAACTAAAAATCGTGGAACTAGATTATTTAGTGAATAAAGACAAAAGAAAAATAATATTCAAAGTTTAAAACCAAGATTGTTTAAGTGTTACAGTTTTGAATGTTATTTTAACATTTCATTAGCTCAATGTTGTGATAACATTGCAGCTTTAATGTTAGAATAACATTAACCAAACACTTTATACTTTCACTTTCAATCATTATGTTAGGTCCATAGTACCTTGCTGATAACTTAGGGTTAATCCCTAGGCATACCATATTCTGCCTAAAAGGTTGTAACTTTAGAAAGACTTGGTCTCCCAGATGAAAAGTTCTTTCTGTCCTTTTGAGGCCAGTATATAACTCCATCCTCTTTTGTGCCTTCTGTAGGTTGTCTTTGATTAGTAACAACATAGATTTCTTGCCCTACATAAATCCACTGACTTCTAGCTCGTTAGTCTCCATATAAGACCCATGTCCATTTATGTTGGATGATAGCTATAAATGGCCTAGAATGGAGACATCTTCAAGTTGAAGTGATGCTTCTGTTGTACCAAAGTTCTGCTAGCCACAACCATTCTTCCATCTCTTTGGGTTGTTCGAACTCATGCATCTGCGATAGTTCTCCATGCATTGATTCACCCTCTCAATCTGGCCATCAGATTGAGGGTGATAAGTTGTGCTTAGGTTAAGTTGAACTCATAGGAGTTTAAATAGTTCTTTCCAGAATCCGCTAGTGAGCACATTGTCCCTATCAGAAATAGTGCTAATGGGAAGCCCATGTGGCCTATAAACACGGTCTAAAAATAATCTAGCAGTAGATTGAGTAGTGTAAGCGTGACTGAGAGAACAAAAGTGAGCATATTTCGTATGTCTGTCTACAATAACAAAAATTGCTAGTTTACCTTCAACCAAATCCATAGTAATATGTGTTCATGCTTGCTGAGGGATTTGTAGGGCTTTTAATAAACCATAATAAAGTGTAAGGTCATGCTTGTTGATACTACACACATCATAGGTGTTTACAAATACAGTTATGTCAGAATTTAATTTAAGCTAGTAAAAAAATCTTTTGATTCTAACACAAATTGCATGGATCCTGTAATGCCCCCCAACTGAGGATGCATGTAATGATGATAAAATTTGTTCTCTTAATTGCAAATCAGAACCAATACATATTCTTCTTTTATAACTTAAGATGCCATTAAACCAACTAAACTTGAGATGTGAACTAGTATCTAGTGATAGGAGAAAGATATTCATCACCTTTATAGTTGGCTTCCACTTTTTTCACCCACTCATGTTGTATTGTAGTTCGGGTGGAACAAGCAATCTTACCTTCCTCTTTACTTAACAGGTCATCAACAACCATGTTCTCAATACCCTTCTTGTGCTGAATCTCATAGTCCAAGCCAAGCAACTTGGCAATCTCTGTTGAAGACCAGTGGTAATATTTTATTTCAGAAGATACTTAAAACTCGTTTTAATGATAAAATGATGCCCTTGGAGACAATGTCTCCACTTATGTATTGCCATAAGTACGACAAGAAACTCTCTTTCAGAAATATACAACATTTGATTTATAGGACATAGTGTTTTGCGGAGGTAAGCTATTGGCCTCCCCTTGCATTAGGACAACTTCCACAACAGTACCACTTGCATCTTTCTCCAAAATAAAAGGCTTAGTAAAATCAGGTAGGGCTAGAACATGAGATTGTGCCATGGCCTTTTTTATGTTTTCAAAAGCTTGCTCAGCCCCGATAGACCATTTAAACGCATCCGTCGTAAGCATGTTAGTTAAGGGCCTGCTTATTAAACCATAATTCTTAACAATTTTTCTGTAATAACCTATTAGTCCGAAGAATCTCTTTAATCCTTTCACAATCTTAGGTTCTGGCCATAGTATCATGCTAGATACTTTGAATGAGTGGAGACCCCATTGTCACTGATGACGTGTCGTAGGTATTCAATACTAGTCTTGCCAAAATCAAATTTTGATTGTTTAGCATATTGATGAGCGTTTATTTAATGTCATTTGAGTACTCACTTCCTTATGCTTTTGTATAAGTATTAGTGGATATTGATTGGTTTTACTATGACTTTGCATTTTTATAGGATTTTGGTGAGATAATGCAAAACAAAGCAGATAGAGCCTAAATTTGTAATTTTTGGGAACATAGCTTCAAGACACAATGTTGCAATGAAGAGAATACAAAAGAAGCCATTGACTCAAATACAAGAAGACACAATCTCAAAAAGAATCAGATTCTGTGTAACATATCATTGAAAGACCATATAAGTCAGTGTTGCAATGCAACAATCAGATCTTAGTTCTGACATCCAGAACGGAAGTTATAGCTAAAACCGTGACGCTGCTAGAGCAGAAAAGAGCAGGCGCAATCTCAGGCATGACGAAGGCCATATCGCCTGCCAAGTGCGACCTGACCAAATCGTGCGACCTCTAGACAAAAAATAGAGAGTATCGCATCCCTAGTGTGACCGTAAGGTGGCGCGATCGTCCCGTAGCGCCTCACTATTCAGGCCTAGAAACGTATAAAAACCCTGATTTCGGACAAGCTGCTATTTTTCCTATAAAAGGACATTAGGGCTACGAAATTCACACACCATTCGTAATTTCACACACCCACGAGCATCACACACCGGAAGAAGCAGTGCAACATAGATTAAAGACTGATTTTATCTTACCTTTAATCTTTTATTATGTTCTCTTCTGTTTTTCTTGTTGAAATTTATGTGCTAATCTTCGCCGTATTTGGAGAAGGGGGTAATGACTCTTTATACACAATGAACCTTTAGTTATGAATTCATGTGAATTCTTATGTGTTTAGATGTGTTTCGTTTTATATTTCACATGTTTTATTTATACACTTGATGAGTGCTAACATGCCTCGTGGCTTTAATTTATGTGCTAGAAGTATGACTAGCATAACTCGCACATAAGTTAGATCATAAAAAATCCATGTCTTTGATTTATTCAATATAAGTAACACTTGAGAAGGTTGAATTGGTTAGCAAACTTAAAATCTTTTAGATTGATTGCAGTTAAGTCGCTGGATCTTTAGAAGGAGGTGAGGAGATTGCAGTTGTAATTAGTGTTGCATCTAGAGTTCCAGTAATTCATTGAACACATGAACTTAGCATGATGAAACTATCTATGGGGGGATTGGTGGTTTGTCTATGAATCACATAATAAGTAGTTGTGAAACCAACTTCAGTTACGACTTTATCAATCTGATTAAATTCTCATCACTTATTTGTTTTAGTAGTCATAATCAAAACCCGTCTATTCAAATCATATTATTAGTTGTTAAATTAGGTATAGTCAAAACCTCATTTTATAAAATCTATTTTCTTTTATTTTATCGTTGTCTATTAAGAGAACACTATATTTACACACTCTCTGCGGGATCGATACTTAGGTGGTAACTACACTTTCTATTTTATTATTACTTGACTCGTATACTTGCGAACATGTGTATTTGAATAATAACACGGGAAAATGTGCATCAGTCGTTACTAGGGAGTGATGGTGAATTATAGTGTATTCAGAGTAGACTTTAAACTTGACTATTTTCCATCTTTTGTTTTCCAGTAGATCGAGTACATCGTCTGATGTGGCAGAAATCGGTCGTTTGCCCTCAACTGCAAAAAAAAGGAACGTTCAATGGAAGACGAAGATTCCTCTTAGCGGGACTTTGAGGACCATTGATTATGCAAGTTGGGTGCGCTTCACTTTTATCTTGAGGGACTTAAGATGGAAAGATATGATGAAAAGAATGAAGTTACTGTGATGGATAAGACAAGTATCCATTGCTAGAAAAAAGAAGAGTCAATCTGACCTAACTAAATGACTGCTACTTTCAAGTGAAGTACCATATCGTGACTATGCAACAAATGTACATGGCAAGAACAATTTCCAAACAAAACAAATTTGGCGACCAAGCGTCTGAAAGTTTTCACTCAAGTCGTAAGTTCCTTGATTTTGTTAGAGAAAATAAACACCATTTTTGTATAAAGATCATGACTGAAAGGCTGAATGAAGTGGATACCTGGCTTGAAGAATTATCTACCTATCAATTGTTAGAAACTTGAAAGAACAAGCTTGCCGATTTAAAATATTATCGAGTTCGAATGGCACATAAGATCAGTCGGATGCAGAAAGAGAAGATTGAAAAATAAAAGAAAGAAGAAGGTGAACGACTTGATGATCCACGAAAGCAAGAGGAGTGAAATTTACAAATGAAAAGAGTTGTAGAAGAAGCTACCACAATAGAAGCGGCTGAAGCTAAGGATGACACATGGGAAAAAGATTATGAAGAATGTATGAGAGAAGAATACGCCATCATGAAAGCCAATTTCATAAAGAGAACGCGTAAACGAAAAAATCCCCATGGTGCAAAATCAACCAACATTGCCGAGTATCAAGGAGAGAAACTACACACTATCTCTCCAAAAGTTGAAGAGCCCAATCCACCACCATCCGTTCATACAAAAGAGGAGGAAGTGGAGATGCATGAGAATAATAAAGAGCCCACACCGCCAATTGAGGGTGTGATAGCATCGAGGAGCGAAGAAAAAAATGTCATCCAATGTGCTGCAAATAAATCTCTTAGTTGTGAATAATTGGTATGTGGAGGAAGTGGGCCATCTCACCTGAAATTCAAGAAGAAGAAATCAACTAAGTCTATTGGAGTTTCTACACAAATATCTATAAGGATAAAAGGTGAGCCAACTCATCGAAAGACGAGGGTCAAGAAGATAACACTTATTATCGAGGCCATAGTGGCAACATCCAAGGGATTACAACATGGAACTCATGAGCCATCTCATGGGAAAACTAAAAGAAATAGAGTTCATGTACAAGCCTGGGAAGAAAGAGATATGGATTCAGAGAATGAAGTTATGTACAAGAGTCTCAGGTGGAAGAAGGTGAAGAGTTCATTTAAAAGTGTTATATTGACATCCTTCATCAATTAGAGTCTCATCAAGTTATTTGAACCTCCGTGAATCTATCATAGCATCGAGCTAACTGACATAAAAGTAAGCGTCGTGTGGTAGTCAACCCGCAATAGTAATTTTTATTTTTTAAGTCTTGCATTTAGTTCAATTTTTAGTTATTTTGTTTTGAGTCATATATACCATAAAATTTCAATTTGTGTTGAGCTAACCATTCGAGATAGAAAAAGAGAAGAAAGTGAAAGAAGATATAAGTGGAGAGACAAACAGGACAAAAGCAAGATGAAATTTAACAAAAGTATGGACAACACAGACCAGAGCATGAAGAGCAGATTTTTCAAGAATCAGGAGCGACTCACACCACTATTGTTCATATCGCGCCTCACACGCGCGACCAAAACCGCATTCTAACCTCCGTAGAGCCATAGTTCCAGAATGTAGCTGGACAATGTCATCGTGTCTATCACGTGTGACATATAAGTTGTGCCTCCAAGTTTTCTTCCTAGACACGTTTCTCGGTGTGTATTGAAAGAGGAGACATGCAATAAACAGAATCTACGAATGTTGGCTGAGCAATCTCTATCCCTTACCTTTCCTACATTACTTGTACTTCTCTTACGAATAATTCTAATGATTACAATTAATATGAAATAGTTATGCCACTTATAAAAAATTACAAAATCTTATTAAGAACTCTTATTTGTGGAACCTTAATCACATACATAATTCTCACTTCTCTCAGAATTCACTACCTTCTCAATTTAATTATTATCTTGTGAAGATATTTTATACCTTGTTTTTATTCTTTGTAGAAGAATATGGAATCCGAAAGTTACTACATCATTGATCTAGCCACGGGAAGAATAGCATACATACTATCACGAGCATCAACAAAAGGCATAGCAATGGGGAGCTAGTGAATAAATTGGAAGAGATCAAGGAACTACTTTGGTATTCTAACAACCATCATTGGATGGAATTGAGGCACACTGAAAGGAAGATAAAAAATAAAGAAATCACCAACACCCACAGTCCAACAAGTCCTATGAGCTTGTTGCTCGATCAGGGGAGTACTTTCATCTATGCTCCATTTTAAATGTTTTAACGATGAGGACATCGTCTGATTCTGTGTTGGGGGTGAGAAAGCTTCGGTTTTTGTTATCTATGCTATATATTTATCCTATAGTCTACTTATTTTATTTTTTAGATCTAGTCATTAGATTTTGAAGCATGAAATCATGAATAAGTAGGGATTAATGATGATATATGCATAATGCGGATTTTATTTTTGAGATGCAAAGAGTATACGTGCATGAATTGAGTACATGTTGAGTAATATTGTCAAACGCATGTTTAAATTTCATATACACCTTTCAATCTGCTAAAAATGCAAAAGAGGGAAACTACTGTTGTTTATTTATGATAAAATAGTGACGAAGCATGTGATTATGAATCTTGAGTAATTTGCTTGATTGTTGTTGGAGATGATTGTAGATTTTTATGTGTTAAGGAAATGAAGATAGACCATCTTTTCTAATTTGAGTTTGAGCATTTTAAGCCAAAAACCCTTTACAAATAAAATAATCCTCAGTACCCCCGTTGAAGCCTTTTTGTATGAGCCTTTGTTTATAATTATCTACCTTGAGTCGAAAGAAAAATTTATATCCTACCCATTTCTAGAGATGGATGTAGTAGATCGAATGAGGGACAAGGTAGGATATCAAAACAAAAGCAAGAGCGAAAAGGAAAAATATGAAAAAGAAAAGGGCAAAAAGCAAAATGATGATGAATATAGTAGAGAGCATATAATAACATCTACGCAAAAATGTAAGTGTACGGGAGTGTCTCGAAAATAAATGGAGTATAGGGTGGATGTATACTTGCGCAAATGAAAACGCAAGAAAAAAATGTCAAAAAGAGCCTAAAATGTATGGCCATAAAGAAAGCACAAACAAGGGAGGGAAAAGTAATACATGAGTGGTTTGCTACATACATCTCTAGAACTCATATATGAATTTTTCCATAATAGCCCATACCCGAGCCTAACATTACAAGCTAAACAAGTCCTAAGTGATCCTCAATGTGTGAAGTCTACATGAATTGATGGCAACATAAAAAGTAGAGAGTGAGAGTGAAGTGATTACGTGTTAAGAACTATGATCTTGTGAATGTACAATGTGAAGATAGCTCTTATTCATGAACAATAGTATCACACACTATTTGAGCACATGAAAATGGCTCGACAATGACTTTATTAAACTTAATGTACATTGCTCATCTTTTATTTTGACCGTATGTTGCATTTTGAGAATATATATATCCCTATGCATGAGTGTTGACATATTGATGATTTGATTTCTAATTTAGATTGAGTCAGTTTTAAGTTATTTGTTACTCGATGATGAGCAACGATCTAAGTGTGGGGGTATTTGAAGAGCGTTTATTTAACGTCATTTGAGTACTCATTTTCTTATGATTTTTTATAAACATTGGTGCATATTAATTGTTTTTAGTATGAATTTGCGTTTTTATAGGATTTTGGTGAGATAACGCAAAACGAAGCAAAAAGAGCCTAAATTGGTTGTTTTTGGGAACATAGCTTCAAGACACAATGTTGCAATGAGGAGAATCCAACGGAAGCCATTGATTCAAATACAAGGAGACAATGTAACAAGAATAATCAGAGTGTGTGCTACATACCATTGGAAAGCAACGGAAGTCTGTGTTCCAACACAACAAACAGATCTTAATTCCAACATCGAGAGAGGAAGTTATAGCCAAGACCATGACACAGCACATAGCAGAAAATAGCAGGCACGACTAAGTTTATCTTACCTTATTTTTTTCATTTATGATGTTCTCTTCACTTTATATTGTTTAACTTGTTTTTGGTATGTACTAATATTTGTCGTATTTGGAGAAGGGAGTAATGGCGATTTATGAACAACGAACCTTTAGTTATGAATTCATGTTGAGTCTTATGTGTTTAGATGTATTTCATTTTACAGTCCACATGTTTGATTTATACACTTGATGAGTGCTAACGTACCTCGTGGCTAAACTGCATGTTAGATTTATGTGCTAGAAGTATGACTAGAGTAACTCGCGCATAAGCTAGATCATACGGATCCATATCTTTGGTTTATTCAATAAAAGTAACACTTGAGAAGGTCGAATTGGTTAGCAAACTTAAATTCTTTTAGATTGATTGCACTTAGGTTTTTGGATCTTTAGAAGGAGGCGAGAGGATTGTATTTGTAATTAGCATTGCATCTAAAGTTTCGGTAATTCATTGAACATATAAACTTAGCATGATGAAAATATCTATGGGGGAATTGGTGGTTTGTCTATTACCACATAATAAGTAGTTCTAAAACCAACTTCAAAGACTACTTTATCAATCTATTAAATTCTCATTACTTATTTGTTTTAGTAATTATAATCAAAACCTCTCGATACAAATCTTACTATTAGTTGTTAAATTAGTTATAATCAAAATCTCTTCTATAAAATATATTTTCTTAATTATTTTACCGTTGTCTATTAAGCGAACTATAGTTACACACTCTTTGTGGGATTGATACTTGGTCAGTAACTATACTTTCTATTTTATTGTTACTTGACTCGAATACTCGCGAACATGTGTATTTGAATAATAACACGACAAAAATACGCATCACATATAGTTTTCTGTTGCTTAAAATGTTAAGTACAATTTTCAAATGCTTCAAAAGGTCTTCCCAAGTTTTACTATAGATTAATATGTCATCAAGTGATTAAAATGTTTTATAGTTAAGTAAGGACCAAATACATTGTTCATTAATGATTAAAATGTAGTAGGAGCATTGCATAGGCCATAAGGCATTACTAGGAATTCATAATGGCCATGATGTGTTTGGAAGGCAGTAAGATACATGTCCCCTTCCTTTATTCTAATTTGAAAGTACCCACACCTTAGGTCTATTTTAGGAAAGTTTTTGAACAATGAAGTTCAGCTAGCAGTTCATTAATTACAGGGATAGGGTAGTCATGTTTTATAGTTAGCGAGTTAATATACCTATAGTCTACACACAATCTCTAGCTTGAATGACCTCGTCCTTTAGTCATCCCTTTACCATTTCTTGAATGTCACCCTTGTAGGCATGCGAGTACCTGTATGGGTGCTAATGTTTTGGTGTGCTCCCAGGCTTGATAATAATCTGATG
Source organism: Linaria vulgaris (assembly GCA_948329865.1). Classification (NCBI taxonomy): domain Eukaryota; kingdom Viridiplantae; phylum Streptophyta; class Magnoliopsida; order Lamiales; family Plantaginaceae; genus Linaria; species Linaria vulgaris. The sequence continues at coordinate 66,678,961 of OX415251.1, forward strand.
TTCAACTGCCATTGTAGGTGGTAAACCAATTGGTTCTTGCTTGAACCTTTCTAACAGAGGTTACAGTTCTATATTGATGTCAGTACCTGAAGTCTAAAACAATATGCAAAAGACCTCACTTGAGTTGTTCTTTTGTAGTTTATAATGTAGCTTTTCTATTGGAATCACTATGCATTCATGTTTGGTGTTGTTCTCATGTAAGATGACATTCTTTCCATCTATCTTTAATCTCATAGTCATTAGTAGGGAATCAAACTTTACTGGACCTACCTTTCTAAACCATCTACAACCTTATATCATGTGACAACCATCTACATTAATGATTCTAAAGTTGTAAGTAAAATCGAATCCCTGAATTTTCCATGTTAACTCATGTGCCTTGGTAAGAGGAGAATTATAGTGAACTAAGTACCCTATTTCTTAAACATTTGTACATTTTTTTGTGGCAATGTTGCCTATTTTAGTGTCATTTCATTGTTTTTGTAGTTTGAGTCGAGTCGGAGTAAAACGATGCTTTATGTAGGATGTCAGCACTTTTTAGTAACAAAGGGGAATAGAGCTACGATGCTACCAACCGTGTTACTAAAGGAACCTCAAAACAGAATGCATGGCTAGCAAAAGGACGATCGATCAAGGAAGCTGAAGAAACTGGGAGTTGCGCGATCAGATAAAAATTTAGGTCGATGCTAGAAACCCTAAAACGAAGCTCAAGATGAAGAAAAACTATAAAAACTAAGGCTACGTTCATTAGTTAGGGTACCGGTTTTCAGAGCACAAAACACCACTAAAGAGAGTTAGAGAGCATTGTAAGGTTAGAGAAGAGCGAAAATTCTACCGTTCATAGCACTACAATTATAGTTGAAGGAGAAAGGTGAACAAAAGGAATCAACAATCAGAGGAAAGCAGCAAGGAGATCAGGAGTTTAATCTTTTCTTTCCCTTACTTGAACAATCTATGATGAATTGTTGTGATTTGAATATGACTATGAGTAGCTAATCCTCTTAGTATATGAGGGAGGATGCAGTTGGTCTCATATGGATGCACCTTGAACCTATGTTTTGATTATGCTTATTGATGAATTTATTTTATTGGATAAAATTTGTTGCTTATGCTACTTGGTTTATTTGATGCACGTGTTTCTCTGACAGTAAAGTAGTGAAATTGAATAACCTTGCATTATGTTGAATTATGCATAGGAGATTGTTAACGCAACATTAGCATAGTAGATCGGACAGATAAATCTTTAGACCTTCAATCATTAACGTGCTCGTGGAATCTAGATCGTAGTTGGTAACCTAATTCACTTCTAAAACAATGTATGGATCGTATGACATGGTGAACTTCTGGTGATGGGAAAGTGCTTAACGGCGTGACATCATTTGGGATTAGAGGGTTCTTTAGTACATCGAAAGGTGGCTAGTTTACTATACCAATGCGGAAACAAAACAACCATCAAGAAATAGCGTCTTGCATATGAGTCATTGGTATTTTCTCTATGAAGTACATGCATCCAAGAATAATGAAATCCATCTCTTAGATACCTTTTACCAAATTCGATTCACAACCTTAGTTAGTTATCCCCCCTCCCCATTTTTAGGGCAATGCCTTCATCTAAGCAAACAATGGGTAGCCTATATGTCAAGTATGATGTGTAGTTGTTTCTTACCAATCATACCTTGTAGGTTCAGAGTCTCTTCCCCTTGCTTCCAGCTAGTGCACTGACTGAAACCTTTGTCTTTTGGTCATCCTCTAGCTCACCTTCCATAGGTTGGTTGTCTAATGGCAATATATATTCTTTCTCATCTTCATTGGTAATTTGTTTGGAGTTGAGCATGTTGGTACATTTGTGGTTGAAGGTGTATGGTTCTTCACAATTGAAACATAGTTTCTTCTCCATTCTTGCCTTTATTTCTGCAATGTTGAGAGGCTTCCTTGTGTTTGGGTGGTTGTTGGCACAATTGGTTGTTGCTGATTTTTGAACTAATGATTAGGTGTAGGTGTATTCCAACTTCTTTTGACTATTGGGTGGATATGTCGAGTTCTATTTTGGTTTGAGTTTCCCCCTAGCGCTTCGAGAGTTCTTTCCTGCTTTTTTAGTAACATCATAGCTTGATGTAAATTCTATGGCTCAAACATGTCTAGAAAAGATTGTAAATCTTCATGCAAACCACTCACATAGCTAGCTAATGAATAGCTGTCAGATAATTCTCTACTATCAAATAAGTAAAGATATGAGATTAGTTCTTCAAATTTCTCATTATAAGCATCTAATGTACCCGTCTATTGTAACTTGTTGAAGTCACCTATAATTTTATCCTCCCTTAAATCCTGAAACCTATCAGTAACTAATCTTAGGAAATGTTCCCATTCTAGACGATATGCTATCTTGCTACTGTAATCTATCTAACAAGTAGCAGCCTCGCCCTCAAATGTATTGTTGCCAAGGGTACTATCTGGTTTTCAGTCATGTTAGGATTGAAAGAGAAATACACATTGCATTTTAGCATCCAATCCCTATGATTACTTCCATTAAACTTGGGAAAATCATCGTTGAATATTGCTCGTGTGTTTTATCTGATGTTGGCTCCTAGGGCTGTGAATGATTTTTGCCCAGCATGTCCACTGTATCTAGCAGTTTTTACATCTGTATTCTAAGTGCAGAAATAATAGAGTTCATCTCATTATGGTTGTGATTAGCTATGTTGCTCTGCTCATGTAATTTGGTACTGATAACCTCTAGTTTGTCTTGCAGGTTCTCACGCCTAAGAGCTTCCTGCTGGAGTGAAACATCAAGCTGTTTTTGTGTCTCTTGAAGGTCTTTTTAAGCTGACCCATTTACCATGATTGTCCGAGGATAATTTGGCTTTGGATACCAAATGAAGTGTTTTGTATATTTTTTATAGTATTTTTGTTAATAAAATACGAAGGAGAGAGGAGAGAACGTAGAAAGTAAAGGACATAGAAAGGAAAAAGAAGAACTGAGGCAATTTTCGATGTATTTCCACTGAATAAGCAGTACATTATCTATAGAGCAAACTTAAAATAGTAATACTAGTTGAAATAGTAAAAAATCTAATGTTAATATACTTGTTACATTTTCGTACGATAATTTTAAAAATGGTAATGTATTGGAAGGTCAGATCTGGATAAGGGCTTCTAATGCTGACCGTTGATAGTCCTTATTAGGCTACTACATTTTGATGAGCAAACGAGTTCAATTCGCCTGCCTCGTGCTCCCTTAGTAATGATTCAGACTTTAATATGTGGTCGGCTAGGATGTTCTGGGTTGGATCTTGTACGGCGTCGTTTAGAGTTGTTGACTTAAGGTTGTCTAAACCCTAATTTGGTCTTCACATCTCATCAGGTCAGTCTTTCCCTCCTTCGCATCTTCCTTTTTTTTTTTGTTTTATTCATCTTCATCTTCTGTTTATATCTCGCCTTTCCAATACTAATCCTTGTTTGTCCTATGGTTGCAGGTACATGACAGCAATGCAAGTAGTGACATAGAAATTGATGATCTGCAAAGGAACCAATTGATTTGAGTTGGGGGGGGGGGGAGGGGGTGGGGAGATGGTGTAGCTGGTTTGGACGACAAGTTGTGCAAAAAGGAACAGTTTGGAGAAGACGACATTGTCAACACCCTTTTTGATTTCTTGAAGTTCTTTGCATATATATAAGGGATAAAGGAATCAAGCCTCCTAATCTATGAACACTTTTTCACTTTGCCCCTTAACCTAATTTTACCAGCACTTATAGGGTGTCTGTGTGATTTTCCCTCTTGGTGCATTCCGACTATTTTTGGCCATTTCTTGGCCAGAATATTCCCCTCAACTCGACTCATGTGTGTTGTGCTAAATGTATAATGGTAGTTGGTAAAAACAAAAAAAAAAGGCAAAAGAACACCTCAAAGGGAGGGATATTTCAGCCACAAAAGACCGAAAATGCACCAAGGAATTTGCCCCCTTGGTGCATTTATGGCCAGAATATTCTCTTATGCCCAACTTATATGTGTTATACTAGATGTATAATGGTAGCTGGTGACAAAAAAATGTAAAAAAACACTTCAAGTGGAGGAATATTTCGACCACAACCGAAAATGCACCAAGGGGGCAAATCACACAGACACGCTATAGGTTAGGGATCAAAGTGCTGATAAAATTAGGTTAAAGGTCAAATTGCCCATAGATTAGGAGGCTTGATGCTTTTATCCACACACACACATATATATATATATATATATATATATATATATATATATTAATGCATAATGTTTACAATCTCTACATATAATTATGTGCACATATGGAAATTGGAAAGATATTCAATTCCGAATTCTATAATTAAACAATACATTTATAAATTCAATGCCCAACATGACTAAAAAATCTAAAATCAAATAAAGATTCTTTTTCCTAAATGCTATAAGAATCTTCAAAATTCAAATCTATGGACTGTTGTTTGATATTGTTTAAACATACTGATTTCATAAATTCAAAAATATCCATCAATTGACAGGTAATGGGCAATATTGTCAATTAACTATTTCTCTTATATCAATCTGCCTCAATCGTTTGTATCTACCTTAATCTATAATTCTTTGTCAAATGTCAATCTCATCCATGCAATCAGATAAGCCTCCATAAGAAATAAGGAAACTAACTTAGTGGGCAAATAAAAATAACACGCGTGAGGCTTTTTGCTAGTAAAAATAATTTAATTAGGCTGCCAAAAAAAAGAGCTCCGACACATTAGGTCACATGCGATTTCCACCGAAAAAAGTGACCGGAGAACCAAAATTGGACTGAAAACCACAATAGGAAACTCAATGTGGACAAAATCACATATGTGACCATTTTCGTAACTCAGGAACAATAAATGACCATTTTTTTTTTACTGAAGTTGGAACCTGATTGGCATGCCAATGTACTTAATTTCCTATAGATCACAAAGTTACGAGGTTGTGTTGACTTAAATGAAAATTCTTATTGGTGAGGCAATATCGTCCGGGGTGTTTGGGGATATTGTTACTCAAGTGTTTGTGTTTGGAACACCAATCTCGAGTTTGAGGAAATGAGGCACAATATTTTTATTAAGGACTTTGAGTAAAGTACAAGGGGTCGTGTGGAGTGCACAAGTCAGAGTTAGAAAAATGCGATAAATTTGAAGTACAAGCAGAGTGTATGACAATGGAGAATATCTCTGTTTCGTGTGGAGAGGATTAGTGCTTGAGTTGGAGCCTTCCCCATTTGCTGAGAAAGGGGGACTATTTATAGTGTAAGTTCAAAGGTCTTTGGCCAATGAAGGCCGATTTTACCGCTTTTACTGGTGCCCAATGGTGTGGGAGTGTTCTGCTTCAATGGTCTTCGGGGATATTCTGAGCCAATGCATGCAGTCCGGTCTGCACCAATGAATAGTCTGCACCAATGATAATTGTTGCTTTCTGCCCCAATGAAAGAGTTGGACCAATGGGGGGATGGTCCTACCTCGGTATTAGGGTAGTCGCAACATTGGGAGAGTTGGACCAATGGGAGATGGTCTTTCCTCGTTATTAGGGTGGTTGTGACATTGGGAGTGGTGATGACGAATATTGCGTCTTTTGAGGTGAGTCAGAAGTCGTGGTCGATTTGGTACGTCCTTGCGGGTCGTCTTGTTGATCATGAGTTGATTATGGTGGGTCTTTGACGTTACATTATCTTTACTCGTGTCCCTAATGTTGGTTATGTGCTTATGTTTCCTCAATTTTGGTTAAGTGTTGGTGACGGTTCCTCGGGCACCTCGTAGGGTATCGATTGCACAGAGGGCGGTTATTCTTTCGGACTGGGAGGGGGGCGGGAGGTCTCAGGTTGTTGTGTCAAGGGTACGCTGATCATAGGTAGGTATTAGGTCATTGGGGGGGAGGAACATGTTCGAGCCTTCGTGGCCTCACCCCATCCCGTCTAAGAAGCATTGGTCAGGTCTGGGGGTACTTTTCTCCGAGTGTTTAGACCGAGTTCCCTTGGTGGGTGTTCTCTAGTCGTGACTCGGGGGTACCGTCTCCAGAGTTTGGACCATCCACCTTTATTTGGGTGGAGGCAGGTCGTAGCCATTATGTACTTTCCCGCAAGTCCGTGGACAATTTTTTTGTAGGGTACCCGCTTTTCTGCCTCTCTCCGAGGGTGGGGCAGATTATGCATCATCAGGAGTCCCCCAAGTTCCGAGAGTATTTTGTATAAATCAATTGGAACTCATTAAATGAGTCTATGTGCTGTCGAGTTTTTTCTGACGATGTGGTCCATCTAGCCCCACGTGGTGCTGAGTTGGCCACACGTCAAGGCCGTCGTTTGAGCTGCTCTGCCTATAAATGGAGGGGGCTCTTACTGATTTGTCTTCATTCACCCGAGTCTTCTTGTTTTTGCCTCTCTTTTCTCTCCTTTGGTATTTTAAATTTTTGTCAACGATCTGATGGCTTCTGGGAGCAGTTTCGGCGAGGAGGCATCTGGTATGGTGCGACGACGAGCGGCGTCTGATGTGGCGGCGGGTGGCGTTGTGGTGTTGCCTTCTGCTAAGGAAGAGTTGCGAAGCCATCACGTTAGTTCTGATTCAAAGGAAACTTCTGCCAAAAAGGCAAAAAAGGTGATGGTGGCGGTGGCTGAGATCTTTCCTCCCTATTTTCTATCGGGAGGTCTTCAAGGCCTGCATGCTCTGCCCGAGTCAACTTTTTCCTAACGGATGGTCGGCTCTGGCAGTGTTTACCTTTATTTGTGCGGCCTACGTACACGCATGTACGGTGTACAGGTTCTTCGGGGCCTTTGATTTGGCAAGCTCATCGTCAGACAAGCTTTTTTACATTTTCACCATGCGGAAGTAGACGAAGAGGATTCTTCACGATCTCCTGAGTTCTCACAGAAGCTGGAAGGAGAAGTTTTTCTTCGTAGGACCCACAACCCAGGGTCTTCTTAATGATGTTGCGAGGGAGTGGAATCTCGACCCCCGAATTCCAGTTGACATGGACCATGCAAATGCCAAAGAGGAGTTTACGGATGAGAGGTTCTTTGATCAAGGCTTCAGCTGGAACAACATACTAGCTTCAGAGTCTTCCATAGGGAACCATCGTCCCGACATTAGTAAGTATTTTTGACATTTTTGGTAGATATTTTTGAGTCAAAATTTTTATCTTGCAGAGACTATCATGGAGACGCTGAAATGCGATGCACCTACTCCTCGTCCCTCCAAGAAGAAGAGGAAGAGGCCATTGCTCCTAAACCTCGCAAGGCACGGGGTCAGCTACTTCATTGACATCAGCTAACGAGCCTTCTAGAGAGAAGATTGCTTCGGCCGATGACCCTTCTCATACAAGCCAGCTGCGTGAGAAAAAGATCGAACTAGTTGGAAAAAATAGTCATGGGGAGCAATCCGAGGTCTCCTCCAAAAGTAAGGCGATCTTGGTTCAGGATTCTAAGGATGAGGGTCATGTTCTGTCGCAGGTGGGAGATAATCCCACCGCCTCTCGTCTTTCCCCGATTGTGCAAATAAGGTCTGGTACAGCTGGAGACTGGTTTACGTTACACTATTCTTCGGCCATACGGGCTGACATTGGTGGTACCCCCTCGGGTCAGCCTTCTACTCCCCAACCCCCGACCGTGGGTATGGAGTCCCTAGCTGAGAAGTCTTCTTCGCCCCTTCCCTAACGTCATGGAGTTGGGCCTTCGGAATTCCAAGTTGCTTCTACTGAGGAAGTTGGGACTTTGGGTCAGGTCACCTTTCCTCCAATACAATCGCTTTTGAAGAGTGCGGTGAGCTTGGGAGCTCAAACTCTAGGTCTTTCTGACGAGTTGGCTCATTTTGGCTCTTCTCCGACCCCATTTCTCTTGGATGCCCATGAGTTGGGCTTGGTTGCGTAACTGTGCGCGACCTTGGTAAGTGATGTTGTTGTAAATATGTTTATTTTTTCATCTCGAGTTTCTTCGAGTGACACTTGTTTTTCTCGGCAGGCCCCCGTTGGGAGAGAGGTTTCTTTCGGTTCTACGAGGAGTCATTCTGAGATAGGGATACTCTGAAGAGATCGGAAGAACAATTGAAAGACCGTCTGGTGGCTTCTGACAAGGCAAGGGAGGCCTTCGCTGGGCCGGAGGCTGAGCTGCTCGGGCAGCTCAAGACTTTAGAGAAGCTGGAAAGGTCGCTTCGAGAGGTTATAGAGAAGACCATAACGGAGCAGGACGAGCATCTAGCTGCTCGCGAGAGGGAGGTAAGGGAGCGGCTCGCCCCTGCTTCCGAGGTCACCTCCTGTGGGGTTCCCGAGCTTGTCAACAACTCGGTATTGAGAAGAACTTCTTCTGCTCCGCTGTTGACCCCAGAGGCTGTCTACGACCTGGATGTTTCGCCCTGAGAAGCCGGAGGATACTCAAAACCTCCTTCTCGGGTCGTGGTTCGGCGGCCTGAAGTTCTTCTGCTGCTACTACGATGGCAGGCCCCACTCACACCCATCAGGCGTAGATAGCTGAAGGGTCCCTTGTGGCCGTGTCGGCCTTAGTTTGTTTAGTTTTTTTTGTCTTTCATTTTTTAGGGTTGTACTGGGTCGTCCCCTCCAAGAGTTCTTGATTATGAATGGAATTTTTGAAGTTTTCCGTATACTCTATCGTCTTATTTTTTGTTATTAGCCTTCTAAGTGGGCTTTTCCATTCATTTTCCAAGGGAGGAACTCTTCCCCTTCTTGTTTAACTTTTCTACGCTTACCATGACCATAGGGTTTTTGAGTTTGTGGCAAGTGATCACGATCGTCGAGGCTCGTGGTTACCATGGGACCATTTTGCATGACTTGTCCAAGGGTAACCCATTATGTGGGGAGGTCGATCGAGCTTTCCCTTAATGGGCCTCAGAGTATCGCAGTGGGTACCAGGCGTTAGCTCCAACGATGGATCTATACTTAGGAATCTTTTTGAAACTTTCAAGTTGCCCTTGTGGTCGTGGTAGGCGTCTTCTGATGGGGGTGGTCGGGCGTCAGCAACTGACGGGGTAATCGTTGATTTGAATTGTCCTACCTTTTCGTTTCCCAACTACCCGCCTTGGGAAGGGGTGCCTCATTTATTGTAAATAGACGTGGGGAATTGGTGCGCCGGTCTAGCTCCCCTATGGTGGTGTCTAACATACTAGGGTTACAGTGATTTGAGGAAGGTGGCGGTTCATTTGGGTCGTGAGCGGGGAACCGAAAGGTCCCATCTTTTGAACCGGGGGCATGGAAACGAGATGACTCGGGATATGAACGGTCTTTTCCCGCCTATATAAACATAGCCACCTTTGTTCTTCTTCTTCATCACTTGAAAACCTCTATTTGCTCTGTAAAAAATACTTCTTTATTTTCTTCCTTTTCATAACCGTGGTTTCTTAGGCCACCATTGTTTTTTCCAGCGATGAAGTGTCTCGTGACTCTCCTATTTCTCGTCCTCTCCCCCAGCGGGGCAGTGCCTCCGCTTCTCGCCGGAATCGGCGCAGAAGGGTTGCGTGTTCTTCTCCTGCCCATTCTGACTCACGTCGGTGGGAGCAAGGTGGTGATGCTGCCATTCCATAGATGACCACGACGGATCGTATTTCTGTAGTTTTTAACTGGCGAGCTCCTTACCAGACCGCGAAGGAGGGTGTTGTTTTTCAGAACGAAGTGCATGACCTATAGACTTCGGGTTGGTTCCACACCTACCGTGATGAACATGGTGAAGATTGTCTCTTTGCTGGCAGAGTATACCATCCCTCTTAAGCAGTTCCACATCATAATTCCCTCGGAGATGCATAGGGCTTTCGACCCTCCGGTGGATCACATGGCGGTATACGGGGAGCAAGTGTGTTACGAACTTCACTATTTTTTCCATCCGGTGGTGAGGAAGCTCTTTGAGTTCTGGCAACTGTGTCTGAGCTAACTGACTCCAGCTTCCTACCGCCAACTGGTGGGGTTTATCCTCTGCTGCAATATGTTAAACCTCTCCTGCAACCTTGCGCTCGTAGAGGGGACGTTTATCTTGCGGGCCACTGCGGTTGGTTTGCCCTTTTTCCCTCTCGATGTGGGATATCAAGCGGGTGTTTCTGACTGCAGCGACCAGCGGTCATGCGAGGAACGGTGATTGGCGTTGGAGATATTTTTTCATGGATCCCCTGGGAGAGCCGTCAACTCTTTGGGAAGGTGTGCGCCAAGTTTGGGGGTTGGGTTATGTTTACCCCTCCTCGTTAGTGGCTTCAGAGGCTGCTTCCTACTTGGAGGAGAGAGGCCTCTTCGACGGCCTCTACGACGTATCATCGATGCTAAGAAATCTCATGGTCTTGCTTTGGCCGGTCACAAGATGGGCTGGTGGATGAGCGTCCTGACCGGCTGACCCTTCGACAACAGCTAGAGTTTCATAAGTGATTTTAAGTTTTTTTTTTGTAAATTCTTTTCGAATGTTCCTCGAAACCCTTTATCCGAGTATATAGAGTATACTCCCTTCTTTTTTTTACTGACCCTTCATGATGTTGGTATGTAGGTGCAGAGATGGCGTCCAATGCTCGTTGACCCTTTAGAGGTGACGCGCTAGCGTTATCCGACGGAGGCACGAACTTATCTGAGTTGGAAGATTGGGGCGTGACTACCTCTTTGGAGTCTACTGATGTGGATGTCGTGATGGCGGAGGCTAACAAGGGGTTAGCTCCAAAGGTATGCCTCAACCTATGGACCCCAGGGTGGCTAAAGATTTTGCCTATCATTTTATGCATCCATTTGGTATGAAGCTTGACTTTGGGCCCTTGCCAATATCGTCGTTTAATCTAACAGACAAGGCGCATGCTGTTGGTGGTCCTTCGAAGAAAAGAGAGGGGGTCGAGATGTAGGCGCGTCTTCTTCGAGGAAGGATAAGGGAAAAGGAGTGATCGACCTCTTCCTAGCCGTAAAGGACTGCCGCCCCGAGTCTCCCCCTAAGAAGAGCAAGTTTAAGCTCACCCCGGAGGAGGAAGGGTTTCTTCTTACCCATGCGGTGCTTTCAATTTTTATTAAGGGATACAAGGACCCCGACCACAACAAGTCTTTTGTTAGCCGGATCTTCAATCCTGGGGATCGTGAGATCCTAGGGGGCTATGGTGATGCCGCTTTGTGGGAGCATTTGTTAGAGCATCTGCGAGGTAACGCCCCCCTTTTCCTCTTTTTTTCTGCTTATGTTTTTCTTGTAACAACCATTGGTCTCACGGTTAATCTTTTGTTTTGCAGCTTACTGTGCTTGGGGATACCCTAGGTACATATAGGGCCAGCCCTAGTGTCCTGAAAGCTGTGGTGGAAGAGCGTAATGGTCTTCGTGCCTCACTAAGGCATGCCCGTGAAGAGAATGCTACGCTGGAGGCCGCTTTAAAGGAGGTTCGTGGGCGTATGGCCGACTTGAGAGCATCCTCGGATTGGGACTTGGGAGACTTGAATAGTTGCCTGAAGGAGGTTGTAGCTAAGTCTGATGCTAAGCCCACAAGGTGGGAGCAGAGGGCTAGAGAAGCCATCCGGACTGCGGAGGAGGTCAACCCGCTCCAGGAGGAACATGATTGATTAGGCCATCAACTTGAGGACGCAAGGAGAGAACTTCATATGGGTGTTGCCAGTGCCCGCCTTAACTCGGCTGGGCCACCCCAAAACCATATACTGGCGTCCGAGACGAGGGACCTTGTCAAGGTCGGATATGGAATGGCGGCATCCTCCTTTGTTTGTCTCCTCGGCTTTCCCCAACGGTTGGCAACTCTAAGGCTGGAGTTTTTCACTACCTCCTCCGGTGCTACCTCGTCGGTGTTGTCTGCCGATGAGCGTTGCCCTGGATCAAGGCCGAAAAGTGCCCTGCAAAGGAGTAGCGTTGTTCGGGTGTTGCCGTTGTTTCTTTTTGTATGCCGCTCTATGTGGGCGTGATTTTGCCACTTTTCATGGGCTGTTTTTTTGTTGTTGTTGCCGCTTGTATGGGCGAAGTCCCCTCAATTCTCCATTTTTCTGTTGGTTGTTTTAGACCTGTTAATAGAAGATTACCTTTTGGGCTCTTTGTGAGTCCTAAGACTGAAGTTCTTATCGAACATAGTTATTTTATTGCCGATGGTATGTTTTCTTTTCCACGGGTATAACCTCTAAGTCAAAATACAAGCATACTAACTACGTGAACAAAATTGAGTCGCCGCAATAGGTCGACTACAAAGCGCATTTTAAAGGTAATACTTCTGAAGGTTAAGGCTGTTCTAAGCTCATGTGAGCTCTTGGCTGTTCACATCATTGAGTAGATAGGTGGCATGCCCGGGGATCTTAGAGATCTGATAGGGGCCTTCCCATTTTTGGTCCAATTTTCCGACGTTCGTGGAGGCCTCCTCCCTTTTAAGGACGAGATATCTGAGTTGGAAAGAATGGGGTTAAAGATTGGTGTTGTAGTACTTGGCCATGCAGGCCTTGTAAAATTCTGCATGGGTAGTAGCTCTTATTCGCATTTCTTCCAAGAGGTCTAGGGCTAAGGCGAGGTCGACGTTGTTTTGGGCTTCCTCGTATTCCTGGACCCGTAGAATTTGTTTCACCACTTTGGAGGGGAGTATCGACTCGATACAAAAAATGAGACTGTAAGGGGTTTCACCGTAACAACTCGTGGGGGTAGTGCGATAGGCTCAAAGTAAACGAGGACTTCTTTGAGCCATTTAGACTAGTATTGATCTAGGCAGGCTTTCATTTTTAGAGGAGTTTTGTTGGTTACCTCTACTTGGCCGTTTCCTTGGTGGTATCTGACACCTGTAAAGCGGTGTCTGATTCCCCATTTGTCGGACCATTTTCCAACGAGGTCGTTGCAAAACTGCAACCCGTTGTCGCTCACCAGCTGTTGTGAGACTCCGAATCGAGTCAAGATATTTCTCTAGAGGAGTTTATCACAACTTAGCTGGTGATTTTAGAAAGGGTTCCGCTTCAACCCACTTGCTGAAGTAGTCGACTGCTACTAGCAAGAACTTCTTTTGCCCCTTATCAGGGACCATAGCTGCCACGATGTCAATTCCCCACTGGGTGAACGGACAAGGGACGTTGTCGAGTTCCCAGGGGGCAGCAGGCTGATGCCTCATGGGGGCGTGCAACTGACATTTTCGACACTTTCGGGCGTAGTCTTCGCAGTATGCTATCATGGTTGGCTAGTAGTATCCTTGGCGGATGGTTTTTAGCTGCCATGCTTCTTCTACTAGAATGATTGCCATATCATCCATCGTGAATTTCTTTCAGGATTAATTGTGCGTCTTGTATGTTGACACATCGGGAGGTCGGGTAGGACCATGACCTTCAGAATAGAACCCTTTTTTGTATGTAGTAGGGGTGTTTGGGCCGGGTCGGGACTTTGGAATCCGACCCGACCCGCCGGGTTTTCCCCGAGCCGGGAAAAAATCTGGCCAATTACCTCCCGGTCAAACCGGGAATTTGCTCCCGGTTTGACTCCCGCCGGGAGGTAACGGGATCCAGACCGAATCCCGTTACCTCCCGCGTGATCCCGGGAGGTAGTCCTGCATATATTTTTTTTTTACTTATATCTCTCTTTTTTTTTTCTCGAGTCATGCACACACAGTCTCCCACACACACCTACTGTCTGCCACACACACAGTTTCATACACCTACTGTCTGCCACACACTGTTAATATTTATATATATATATATATGTATATATATATATATATATTCAGGGAGCAAATGTGTAAATAGTTTCTTAAGTTATCAACACTTCCCGACCCCCAATTCTTGTTAGCTTTTATTTTAGTTTTTAATTCCAGTATGTAGCAGTAGCTCAATTAGCATTTGTTAATAGAGAATTTTTTCTCTCTCATCATATACAGACACACAGTTTCACACACACACACTCACGAAATACACACACTCTCACGCCTCATCACCACCGCCGCTCCCCCTCCACTCCATAAACACCGCCACCAAAAATTATCAAAATTAAGAGGTAGTTTTCAAGTATAGATATAGAAAACAAAAAAAAAGGTTGGAATTTGGCAGCCCAAATGCGGATACTGCCCGCCGGGATCACGGGATCCCTCCCGTCCTGGCGGGAGACCCGTTCCGCCGGGAACAGCGTTCCCGGCAGGAGGGACGGGAGCTGTTCAGCAGCTCTCGCCCCGGAAGATCCCGATGGGCCGGTGTCCCGTCCCGGCGGGACCCCGGCCCATAACACCCCTAGTATGTAGTATCGGGCAGTACGCGGGTACATGACGCATTGCTTGGCTCGATCGTGAGCTAACTTTATGGGATTCTTGATGAAGTCGATGATCTCGGTTATCCAGTCCTCCTCAATGGGGGCTATCATATGGATCTCTTTGTCTTGACTCTACCATTTGGGTCTAGGGGTTGAAAAAAAAGTTATCCTCCGTTTGCTGATGGCTTGGGCTTGGCTGGCGAACTTGGATATGGCGTCGGCATCCTGGTTTTTTGACCTTGGGATCCACTTAATGGAGAATTCTTGGAACAGAGCCAGTCCTGCCATGACTGCTTCGAAGCATTTTCTCCTATTTTCCTCGTGAGCCTCGTAGGTTCCATGGATCTGTTGAACCATGAGTTGCGAGTCGCTATGCCCCAATATTCTTCGTATTTTTGCCTCGTTAGCTAGGTGTATTCCTAGTAAGATGCTTTATATTCAACCTCGTTATTGGAAACGGGGTACTCCAGATGCACGGTGAACTCCAAAACAACATTTGGCTCGTCATGAGCTATTTTTCTGAAGATTATGCCTACTTCCCCGTGGGTGGTGGTGGATGATCCAACAATGTAGAGGTGCCTTATGGGTTCTGGCTCGTTCTCTTCAGGTTCTTCATGCATTTCAGTAATGAAATCAGCTAACGCGTGTGCCTTGATAGCTGGTCTCGGGGAATAGGTAATATCATATTCCCCTCGGGGTTGTAGAGGATAGTCCGATGAGGATGTTCGGTAAGGATGGTGATCAGACGGTCTAGAAAGTAGCCTCTAAGCTTCCGAGCAGCGGAAACGAGGGCTAACCTGACCTTTTCTACGCGAGAGTATCGGGTATCGGCATCGATGAGGGTTTTGCTAACATAATACACATGCATATGTTCCCTTCATTCAGCTCGGACCAGATATGCGCTAACTTACTCTTTTCCCACGGCCAGGTATAGGAAGAGCATTTTTCTGGGGACAGGTTTTACCAAAATAGGCGGACGGACCAAATATTCTTTCAGTGCCTTGAAGGCTTCTTCGCATTGGTTGGTCCACTGAAACTCCTTTATATTCCTGAGAATTTTAAAGAAGGGAAGGCCTTTCTCGAAAGAGCGAGAAGTAAACATGCTTAGTGAGGCCATCTTGCGTGTCAGCTTCTAGACGTCTCGCACGATATTTGGCAACTCCATGCCGAGTATGGCCTCATCTTTTTTTTGGGTTAACCTCAATCCCCTTCTGGGTGACCATGTACCCTAGAAATGTACCCTAGAAATTTTCCTCCTCGGATACCGTAGGAGCATTTTCGAGGGTTAATCTTCATTCCAAACTTTTCTATGATCTCGAAGGCTCTAGCAAGGTCGCGAGCGTAGTCTTCCTCCTACTGGCTTTACAATCATGTCATCCACATAGACCTCCATTGTGTCCCCGATTAGCCCCTCGAACATGAGGTTGACTAATCTTTAATATGTGGCACCGGCGTTCTTGAGGCCAAACGTCATGACTGGGTAGCAAAAGGTGTCGATATCTGTGATGAAGCTAGTTTTTTCCTGGCCATGGCTTGCTATCGGGATCTGATTGTAGCCTTGGTCCCCGTTGATGGTGGACAAGATGGCGTAATGAGTGGTGGAATCGACTAACATAATGACACTTGGTAAAGAATAGTAGTCCTTTGGACAGGCGTTATTGAGGTCAGTGCAGTCTATGCACATGCGCCACATACCTCCTATTTTTGGCACTAGGACCACATTGGCTAGCCATTCTGGGTACCTGACTTCACGAATCTGGAGGAGGTCTATGAGCTGTTAGAACCCGGCTTAGATCACTTTGTTCCGCTCTGGTCCTATGTTCCTCTTTCGTTGTTGGACGGGCTTGGCGGTAGGGTATACATTGAGCTCGTGTACGCATATTTCTTGAATGATTCACCCAGGGGATTCGTCCTTCTAGAAAAAGAGGTGGTGGAACGATCTGAGGATGGCGATGATAGCTTTTTCTATGTCTTCCCCGATCTGGGTACCGATTTTCACTATTTTACCCTCAGCACCTTCCACCAATTCTATCATTTTGACTTCTTCGGTAGGCTGAACTCGGGTCTTCTCCGAGCAGCCTCTCTTGTTGAGGGGATGTAGCTTAGGTGGGTTGGACACAATTGGCAAGGCGTTCATGTGGCATCCCCCCCACCCCCCAAGGGTCTGATCCCCCTTGAGCACTCCTATTCCCGACGGGGTCGAAAATTTGACCTTCAAATGGAGAGTGGACGGAATTGCTTCGAACGTTCGAAGGGCGGGTCGTCCATATATGGCATTGTACGTTTGTGAGGGGGCGTCCACCATCCAGAATTTTGTGGGCTCGGTACGACATATGGCCTCTTCTCCCCACGGCATGGGCAGAATTATAATTCCCACTGTTTGGCATTGTTCCCCGGAGAAACTCACGAGGGGTACCTGGATCGTCTTCATATGACTCTGCGAAATTCCTAGAACCATGTATGTAGGCAGAAAAAAGAACATTGACTGAACTTCCCGTGTCTATGAGTACTCTTCTAACTTCGGTCCCCAATATGGTAGTTGTGACCATGAGGGGATCTTTGTGGGGGTATATGATTCCTAGGAGATCATCGGGGCCGAAGACTTCCAACTTGTTGTCCGTATTGCAGGCTTTCTGAATGTAGTTTCCCCTTTGTTCGAGGGTCATAGATAGTACTCCACCTTCAATTATATTCACGGTATGACATGTAGGGGCGTTATCACGATACATACAAGGGGGTGGGGGAAGCTGTCGCTGCTCGGCGGACTCTGACTCGTCGTCTTCTTTGGGTGATCTTGATCTGTGCTTTTTCTTCTTTGGTGCTTCCTTGCGCCCGTTCTTTTTTACGGGGTCACGATCATCGGACACCACGTATTCTTCCAAGTAGCCCAACTTTAGGAGCCTGGCTATCTCCCTCTGGAAGTGGATGCAATCGTTTATCAAATGCCCGTACATTCGGTGGTACGTGCAGAATTTTCATATGTGCTTAAGCCTCTGGGCGTCCCTCGCCGCCCGATGCCAATTGAAGTAACGTTCTTCCCCCAGGATGGTCATGATTTCCATGGGGGATATCGTCATGCTTGGCAAGGGTACCGGGTCTAGTTCCTTCTTGACCCTTTCCCTCTTACCTCCTTCCTTGTCTTCACATTTTTCTTTCCCCTTAGCTGGGGCCCTCGTGGTTTCGACAGCTTCCAAGATCTTGTGTGTTTCCCCCATTTCTATGAAGGATTCTGAATTTTGCAATAGGTCCTCCAGGTTGATGGCGCGATTCCTCATGAGGTAATTGGCGAAGTCCCCTGGTAGCAATCCTCGAACGATGATATCGGAGAGCACTCCCTGGGTCAAACCGGACCACTTCCCCTATTGTCGGAGAGAATCGCCGCATGTAGTCCCAAAGGGGTTCGTCCGTGTTCTGTTGGACGTTGAATAGGTGACGACAAGTCTTTTTTCGAAGACCCTATTGCAGGCAAAATGCCTTACGAATAGGGGTGGGAAAGGGTAAGGGAAATTCCCTTACCCGTCCCCTCCCGCGGGAATTTTTCCCGCGGGAAAATTTCCCTCAAATTTCCATCCCGTCAAGTAGACGGGAACGGGAATTCCCGTTCACCACGGGTCGGGAACGGGAATCCGTTTCTGATTCCCGCGGGAACGGGAAATCCCGCCGATAATGTTTATGTATATTTTTTTTAAATTTTTTTTTATATATGGGGGTTAAATGCGAATTAAAGAAAGTTTATGGCCAAAAGTAAAAATAGATTATTCTCTTATAACCACAAAACAAATTCCATCTCTCACTCTCTCAATTCTCAAACCCGTCGGCCGACACTCTCTCTCAATTCACTCTCTCACTTCGCCGCTGCGCTGCCGCCGCGCTTCCAATTTGCCGAGCAGACGAGCATGGAGCAGCAGACGAGCAGTCGTCATCGTCAGTCGTCTCCTCTCTCAATTCACTCTCTCACTTCGCCGCTGCGCCGCCGCCGCACTTCTAATTTGCTGAGCAGACGAGCACGGAGCAGCAGACGAGCAACCAACAATCATCATCGTCAGTCGTCTCCTCTCTCAATTCACTCTCTCACTTCGCCGTTGTGCTGCCGCCGCGCTTCCAATTTGCCGAGCAGACGAGCACGGAGCAGCAGACAAGCAGCCAGCAGTCGTCATTCGAACCCCTTTTGTTAGAAACTTATAATTCTTGATTTAAATGGTGGATTATAGAATTAGGGTTTAAGATTTATGATTTAGGGCTATTGCATTTGGACCCCCTGGAAAATGACGGGATCCCGTCGCCGCGGGATCCCGTCGACTCGTGGACGGGAACGGGATCAAGAATCCCCTTCCCGTCAAGGCGGGATCCTGCGCCGCGGGATCCCGTGGAACGGGATTCCATCCCGTTCCCAGCCCTACTTACGAACATCTTGGTTAGTTGGTCGAATATATAAATGGTCCCCGGAGGTAGATGAAAGAACCTGGATTGGGCCCTTTCGGTGAGGGTTGTGCGGAAGATTCGGTAAGTGGCATATTCTGGGGCTGACGACAAGTCCATGGATGCTAGTTACTGGCTAATTTGGTCACGATGATCACGATCAGTGCTCTCTCCAACGTAGCTTGGAAGTCCGACGGGCTTCATGGTCAGAGGGATCTAGGGTTCGGCGATGGCGGGCGCAAATGACAACCCTTGATAGGCCGGTTCCTTGCCCGAGTTGCGATTGCAACAGATTTCCCCCAATTCTCTCTACATTAGTTCCATCATGCCTCGTAATGGGGCATCAAGTGTTGGCGAGCATTGTCGTGTTGCTACGAGATCTAAATAATATGGTTCATGGATGTCGAGCGCATCCCACGCTGCTCTTGGGGGGTTCACCTCCTCGTGGAGCACCGACGGAGATGACAGTATCTTGTAAGGGTTGTCTCCTTCTTTGTCGCGGAGGAGAAGCTCGAGTGTCGTTTTTCGATAGTCCTTCTGATCGAGCCATAGGAGTTGGGGCTGATTGGCAATGCAAGGGGCTTACCCTCTCCTCATAGTGCTCTCTGTTACGACCTCAGTCGTTTTCAGATGTTGTGGCACCGCGTCTGTTGAATCGAGCGAACATGTTGCAATACATGTCCAGGGGCACCTGCACGTAACCCATAGCTAGTCCTGTTCCCGGAAGTACCTGCTGGTGGCCCGGCGGTACAGGAGCTTCAGCTGCAGGTGGTGATGGGGCTTCAGGGGGAGTCACTGGACCATCTGGTTGTGGGACCTCCGTAGGAGAGAGTGGAAAGCTCAGCTCCATCTCTATTTCATCGTCGTTATTCTCCATGGATTCGACTTTAGTGTGGGATCGTGAGGACCGTGAGGATACTCGAACTGGTACTCATTTAGCTCTTTTATCTGGCCATGCAACTTTCTTCAAGATTTTCTGAGACAACTTTTAAGGCGTTCCCACAGACGGCGCCATTTGGTGATGCAATATCATCCAGACCCGGATAGCCGGGGTGTTTGGGATATTGTTACTCAAGTACTTGTGTTCGGAACTCCAATCTCGAGTTTGAGGAAAGGAGGCACAATATTTTTAGTAAGGATTTTGAGTAAAGTACAAGGGGTCGTGTGGAGTACACGAGTTAGAGCTAGAAAAATGCGACAAATCCTAAGTACAAGTAGAGTGTATGACAATGGATAATATCACTGTTTTCGTGTGGAGAGGATTAGTGCTTGAGTTGGAGCCTTCCCCCTTTGTTGAAAAAATGAGACTATTTGTAGGGTAAGTTCAAAGGTCTTTGGCCAATGAGGGCCAGTCTTGCCACTTTTGCTGGTGCCTAATGGTGTGGGAGTGTTCTGCGCCAATGGTCTTCGAGGATAGTCTGACCCAATGCATGCAGTACTGTCTGCACCAATGAATAGTCTGCACCACTGAATGAGTTGGACCAATGGGGGGATGCTCTTTCCTCGTTATTAGGGTAGTCGCGACGTTGGGAGAGTTGGACCAGAGATGGTCTTTCCTCGTTATTAAGGTGGTTGTGACATTGGGAGTGGTGATAACGAATAGTACGTCTTTCGAGGTAAGTCGAAGGTCGTGGTTGATTTGGTACGTCCTTGCTGGTCGTCTTGCTGATCATGAGTTGATTATGGTGGGTCTTTGGCCTTGCCTTGTCTTTACTCGTGTCCCTAATATTTGTTATGTGCTCCTGTTTCCTCAATTTTGGCGAAGTGTTGGTGACGGCTCCTCGGGCGCCTCGTGGGGTGTCGATTGCTCCGAGGGCGGTTATTCTTTCGGATTGTGGGGTCTCAGGTTGTTTTGTCGTGGGTACCCTGATCTTAGGTAGGTCTTAGGTCGTTGGAGGGGGGGAGGGGAGGGAACGTGTTCGAGCCTTCGTGACCTCTCCCCATCCCGTCTAAGAGGCATTGGCCGAGTCTGGGGGTACCTTTCTCCGAGTGTTTAGACCGAGTACCCTTGGTGAGTGTTTTCGGTCGTGACTCGGGGGTACCGTCTCCAGAGTTTGGACCGTCCACCTTTGTTTGGGAGGAGGCAGGTCTTGGCCGTTACGTACTTTTCCGCAAGATAATAGACAGTTGTTTTGTAAGGTACCCGTTTTTCCGCACCTCAGCAAGGGTGGGCAGATTATGAGTATACCCTCTTATATATTGCAAGCCCAGATCAAACAATTAACGAAGCCGCTTATAATTTTGCCCCTCTGATAATTAATTTTTGGACAGGTTTTGTTTCTAGCTAGCAACGCCCTTAGCTTCTAAGTATTTTATTTATGAGTATACCCTCTGATTGGACTCTTTGTATTTGCTTCTACGTACCATGAAGTCGTAAATACATGATGAAAAATAAAAGAAAAGATGAATAATTAAAAACATATATATAACTTTACGAGATATATAAAGATTATAGTCACCATCAGTTTCCAATATATAGTATAGGAACATTGAAATTACAAATATGGTTACAGGGGTCGAACTAATAATTAATATGCCAAAAACGCGAAAATATATATAATATAATAGTACTCGTCAACTTCGCTTATGTGGCAAAATGATCTGATATACCATCACTGATATTCCTTTTCCTCCTCGGACGTTAAATTCATCTTAGAACAAAACAGGACCATAATACCATGCAATTACATTGTGCAATGCATATGTACGTCCACTGACACACAGTTTAACCTTGACTTCAAGCATGCAATTTTTCGATAAAGTTATTCTGTAAACAAAAACAACAGCGACTTCAAATTCAATAACTCACGTGATAAAGTTATTCTGTAAACAAAAACAACAGCGACTTCAAATTCAATAACTCACGTGATCGAATTACAACATATGAATCACAACATTAGAAAAAAAAAAAAAAGTTTCAACACAACTGCTTGAGAATCACTTCAACCGATCAACAGAAAAAAGAAAGCAATTAAAAGAAAAGTAACATTAAGTTCTCTCTTCTCTAAGAGCAGAGGATCGAGAATAAATTAGGCACAAATGAAGTCTTTAGGGAGAGTCTTGCCACAGGTGTTAATAAGCAAGCTCAATGAGATAGGAATATTAAGGTTAATTCCAAGAATGTTTGCTTTAAGTGCAGTACAAAGGCAAACGGCAGCTTCAAGATCCAACAACCCGCCTAGCACCGAGCAGCAGGGTTGGTCCGGAGGGCTACCTATTGCGGCCCCAATGCTCCCATTTAGAAGATTGGCACATATGCCTAGTTTTAGGGTATCTTTTGGACACGAATCCTTAATCGGTGTTGGCTTGGGGTTGCTACAACCAAAGTTGCAGCCATGTACTAGGGCAAATATTATGAGGTTGATATAGAGAAAGAGAAGAGTTGAAGATGATTTCCTGGAATCCATTGATCAATAATGGGAGATTCTTTTTGGTAATGTGCTTGCCTGCTTTGTAGGCATGCGGGGTTTTATAGGGGTGGGACGATGCATGAAAATGTTGGGTTAATTAGTCATTTGTCATGTGAGGCCATGGCTGGAATTGAATTTTTCTTTACAAAAATTCTTGAACCTCCATATACCGACCAACCAATGATCCAAATAATTTGAAATTTCTATTGTAAACGGGTTTGGAATTATTCCCCATTTTACGAGCAATATTTATAGGGTTGGAACGCCGATCCCGACCCGAGGAGATTGTTGGTTTTTATTGATTTGCGGCTGGACTCGATTTGTTTCGAGATGCCTACGTATCCCTTCCTCGGGAATCAAGCCACTCGTAGTTCTTGTTTTTGGTGTTGGATATTTGGTGTTTGTCGATTTTATCGGATGTATTGGTTTTGTATTTGTTGAGGAGTTGTCCTCGTGAAGAGTCCGAGGGGGAAAGAAAGAAGTCCGAGGGGGAAAGAAAGAAGTCCGAGGGGAGGAGGGAAAGTTTTCTTCTCTTTGAGAAAGAAAGGAGTTCCTCCGAGTCGAGGAAAGGAAAAAACTTCCTTCTTTCTATTATTCTTTTTCCCTATTTTTTCCCTCTTCCCGAACTTGTCCTTCTTCTATGGTTCTTGCCTCCTTTTTATAGAGATTTTTAGGGACATGTGTCGTTATGCATGCTAAATAAATGACATGTGTTGCCTTCTGCGTACTGGGTAAGATATCGTTCGTCTTATCTTTGCTGACTAGATGCTGACTCGGATGCAATCTTATCTCTTCCGAGGGCTTCAAGTTTTTTGAGGGGCTGATCCTTCTGATCTCTTTCCCACGAGGGGGTATGGCTCTCGGACAGATTAAATAAGTGAGGCGGTGTATGCCTCCGATGTCGTTATAGCTTCTGCGGTATCTTATTTCTGGGTGGTCTTCTTCGGGAAGTGTGTTCCGAGGAGTATGCTTGCTTTCTTATAGGGATGGTTCTTGTTCCGAGGACTTCTTTGTTTTGGTAGGTTATTGATCTATACTCGGGCTGGTAGGATAGTAATTCCGAGGGCATCGTTCTCCGAGTTCGTCCTTCGTGGTATGTGCTCCGAGGGACTTTATATTTCAAGAGGACATTGTTCTTCATCTTTGGCCTTCGGGAGGGGTTTCTCCGAGGGCTTTTCGAAATGTTCCTGCGCTTTATCCCTCGTGAGATATGCTCCGATGGCTTGTTGCCTTCGGTTTGTTCAGTGAGGGGATGTTATCATATATTGGGGTACTCGGGGTCCTCGTTCTGGTACCTGGCATGCCAATACACGAGTAGTATAATTTTTAAAAAAGTAAACCGGTATTTAAACCGTTCTATAATGCGATTTCGTTTATGAATATAATATATAATATACCAAGTAATTTTGGTAATTGAATTATCGCTTATTTTAAGCAGGTGATTTTCTACCCTGTTAACAAAGCCCCCCAGTTTTTAGTGCAGTCGGTCATTATGACTGCACTAGAAACTCAAAAAGTCGAGAGTTACGAGTATCGCGAATTTTTTAGATAGGTATCGTAGCCTTTTGTATCGGGGTCGTTTTAAGGCGTTGGTTTCGAGCATATTAAAGTATACGTCTTTCTCGCTTTTTCTGGTCGGAGATATTATAGTGTATGCCCGATAGTTATTAACGTTTTTAACGTTTCTTTTGAGGTATCGTAGAATTATTTAGAACCTTGTAGGTTCTTGTCGGTTATTGTGAATGTCTCGTAGATCCTTGAAAGGCATTTGTAGATCTTCGAAAGGCATCCGAGTCTCATATAGGACTTGGAAAGCCTCGGTAAGGTATTGGGGAACTATTTTGGGGTATCGTAGACTTTCTTCGTTCGACGTTTATATATGTTTAATACAAGCCCCCCCAGTTTTTGCTTGCCTTAGAAGAGGCGAGGGGTATATCGTGGTTGCCTTCTTAGAGGCGAGAAGTTTTTTATTTACGATGCCTTCGTTGAGGCGTGCCTTCATTGATATTTTATCCGTCGTCACTTTTCAAGGAATGTTTCAGTGCCTCTTCGAATGCCCCGCCGTACCGCCTCGGGTATGCGGCATTCGATGGACTTTAGTATTTCCTCGGGTGCCGTACCGCACTCGGGTAGGTGACACTCGAGAAGCTTCCTTATCAGGAGTATAGCTTCTCATCGGGAGTGGAACGATAGTATCGTCATTGGGTTAATAACGTTTATGTTTTAGATTTTTACTTCGCATTTTAGCGTTTGCAATTACTTTTCATGCTTTGTAAGCAGTTCTCCGAGGAGTCCTCGGCTTTGGATAAATGCGCAATTATTTTGCCTTTCATTATATTTTGTCTTTTTCGTGCTAATATTCATCATAACTTTTCAGCACTTATAAATACTTGTACCCTCTCCTTTAATTGTAGGATTTAAGATTGAGTTTAAAGAGATGAGATAGTATCTCATTCTTACTGGCCAAGCAAATTGTTTAGCATGACGTGTCCGTTTGCAGTGCAAACTTTGGAGATACATTCGCTCTAAATAGAGGTATCTCCTGACACGTAATCGTGGCTGTAATATAGCTTGGACAGCTCAAGCTTAACTCTGTTATCCAAGGAAAGATTCCTAAGTATACAAATAGGTGCTTAAAGTTTATTGAATATTCTCACTTACTTTCAAAAAATATTTTTCAGTCTAGTTGTTTACTCATTTCTTTCTTCGGGGAGTTTTACATTCCCGTTATTTTGCGCAGGCAATGCCTTGGAAAATATTTTACAGTTTATTTGTTCACGGCCGCGCGGTTCTCGGAGTAGGGTCTTCCTACCCGGAGGGGGAGAGGGCGGTCTAGGACGTTGGCTGTGATTCTGCCTCGCCCTCCTCGGGGAAGTTCATATGCTCCCAAGGAGAATGAGATTTTTGAAGAGGACCAACCGTCCGAGGGGGATGATGTTCTCGAAGATGAGACCGATGCATCCGAGGATTAGGATCATAATCTGATGGAGGAGGATAGCTCTACTTTACGGCTTTATTTGCTTATAAATCTTTTTGTGGATATTTCCTTAGTATATATATTCGGATTAGTGAATGTTTTCACCTAATCCTAATAGTTTCCGTTGCAAGCTTTCACTTTTGGAATTTGCTTGTTTGGAAAGGTAAAGTTATGTCTCGCTGTTGAATTTTATACTTTAGAGTATAAGTTTATCGAAATCAAAATTGCATAAGAGGTTCGTAGCACTTATCTGGAGTCCAGGTCGTTCCGTGCATGCCAATTCGTTATCGTCAAGCAATTTTCCTCGGAACTCCGCTCGGAATGGCGTTCGTTAGGCTTCATCCGAGGGGTTGTTGGCTATCGGAGGGAACTCTTCGGGGGTTCCGACTATAATATCTGCATATAGCTTAAGCAAATAGCTAGCTTTGCTCGAAGTTTCCTCCGGCAACGTCAGTGTTCAAAAATATATAGAACATAGTCCATATTTAAGCACGAAGACTTCATGGATTATCGATGTTGAGTATATTTATACTCTCTTTGTGTTTCCGATGGAAAAACTATTTATCTCATGATAAAATTATACAACAATCTTGGTGAATGGGTGCGTATTCCTTGTAAAGTCCGAGAATAAGACCCGTTGTATTTGGTTTGGGAAGAAATACATATTGGCAATAATTTGCACTTTTTCGCCATGTTTAGAGAGTTTTTGATTCCTCGTGTAAATACCCGTGAATCACTCTCGATTTCCCGCGTGGGTAGCCGTAGTCATCGTATTTCATATATATATTTTGACTCCTTTGGGGATGGTCACCTGCGAACCTCGTGGTCGGGGTCGTTGCGAGCTCCCGTTTTGAGTGTTCGTAAGTGCCATGCCCTGAGAGTGTTTAGTCCTTGTTCCGATGCTCAAAGCCACCACACTTAGAAAAGTTCGATTTCATACACGGATACTCGTGAGTATCATAAGAGGTTAACAAACTTTACTCCTAAATCTAGGGTTTAGTATTGTTGTAAAGCAATAGAAGCTTGTCCCACTGGTATGAGCAGGAAATTTTATTAAAGAGGTCTCGTGTTCGAACTCCTCTCGGAGCAATTCCTTTTTTCTTTATTTTATTTATTTTTTCTTTTCCATTGTTTTTTTTCTGTTGAAAAGAACAAAACATAAAGTATTCTATCCCAATATCAGGGATTCGAACTTGAGATATCGAAGAGGCTATGCCCATTTTTGTTTTGTTGGCATTTTCTCAATAAAAGAGATAAATTTTTTTTTTGAGAGACACGGGTAGGGAATTCGAACCCGGGTCATCGGGGAAAAGAGTCATCGGAGGGTTGTTCCGATACCATTAGGCTATGCCAATTTTGATGAAATTTTCATTCATTTATTTCACTTTTTTTTTTTTTTTTTTTTTTCTTTCGCTGAAAAAAGTCAAAAATATCAAAAAATATTGCTGTATTAGGGAGTTGAACTCGGGCCATCAGACAAGCCAGCCATCGGAGTTAACCACTGGGCTATGCCCATTTATGATTATAATTCGGTTATTGTTTAATTTATAAGATATATAGTAGCGTTTTTTATATAACAAAAAAAAACTTTCAGAATGGGATTCGAACCCTGGTCGTTTGGGTGAACGCCCTCGGAGAGCAGCTCCAACCATTAGGCCAAACCCATTTTGGTTTATGGAGACATTACTTTCGCTACATATCATATATCTAAGGATTAATAATAATAAAAAAGATTACGAGGATACTCGATCCCGGGTCCTTTCAATTAGATGCTCTCGGAAGCTATTTTCTTACCACTGGACCACTTCCCTTTTTGGATGTAACAAGGGTTGTTTTTATTTTTATTATGATACTGTGGCAGCCCCTTAATAATTAAAAAAAAAACTGCTCGGAGAAAGAATCGAACTTGGGTGCTCCATAAAGATGCCGTCGGAGAGCAGCTCCGAGGACCGCTGGAGCAGGCCCATTTTTGGTTAACAACAAGAGACTTTCTTTATTTATTATTAAATGATGGCAGCAAAATAGAAAGTCCCTCGTGAATGGGATTCGAACACGGGTGTCCTCGGAGAGATGTTCTCCAAGGACCACTGGACCAGCTCTACTTCTTGTTTATAACAAGAAACGTTTTTATTTTATTATGATATTATGGCTCTTCTTAATAAAATAAATAAAAAAAAAAAAGGCCTCGGAGGCAGGACTCGAACCCGAGTCCTCGGAGAGAGGTGCTCAGAGATACTCTCCGAGGACCGCTGGGCTACACCTCTCTTTTGGTTTATAAAAGATAATTTTTTATCTTTATTATATAATCCCCGAATAATTTTTCTTTTATTAATAATAAAATGCAAAATTACCCGAGGGGAGGCCTCGGAAGAGGTTGGGAATTGATCCCGGGTCCTTCGGAAGCTTGCACGAGGGGAAATTGGACCACTGGACCAAATTCTTTTTCCTTTTGTGCAATTCCGTTTTATGTTTCTTTTTTTAAGGCATGTAGTAATAATATTATATTATTATAATTTGCATGTTTTGACACCTGTCCACTTCACACTTGGACATGTGCCTTTATATTTTTTTTCTCATTTTTTTTTTATCCTTTCTCTTCCGTTTCCAGTTGCCATTTTTAAAATTCTTCCATTACAAACTTTCTCTGCAAATCTCAAGCAATAAGGAAAATAATCCGCAGATCATAAAATTTCCTCCAACCTTTACCCAAGTCTTTCACTGACTTCATATATATACTTATATATATTATATAGCAATTAGAAAATCATATGATTTTCACGGAGATCTCCAAGATTATAATCGAATCGCGCAAGTTTGGAGAAAGGAGAACTTACCTTTGGGGCCATATCTGGATCCGAGAAATTGAACCCTCGTGTTCACGGGATACTCTACCTCTGAATTGAAGGTTTGAAGTCCCTCGTAAGAACTTAAACATCTGATTCCTCTTCCCCTCTTATTTCTTCTGTTTTCTTTTTTGGTTTCTGAATTCCATCCGTTGGGCGAACGGTTGATGATTAATTTTTGGTTTGGGCAGCGATCTCCTCGGGCTTGCTCAAGGATTCAACGGCGGTTCCCACAGACGGCGCCACTTTGTAAACGGGTTTGGAATTATTCCCCATTTTACGAGCAATATTTATAGGGTTGGAACGCCGATCCCGACCCGAGGAGATTGTTGGTTTTTATTGATTTGCGGCTGGACTCGATTTGTTTCGAGATGCCTACGTATCCCTTCCTCGGGAATCAAGCCACTCGTAGTTCTTGTTTTTGGTGTTGGATATTTGGTGTTTGTCGATTTTATCGGATGTATTGGTTTTGTATTTGTTGAGGAGTTGTCCTCGTGAAGAGTCCGAGGGGGAAAGAAAGAAGTCCGAGGGGGAAAGAAAGAAGTCCGAGGGGAGGAGGGAAAGTTTTCTTCTCTTTGAGAAAGAAAGGAGTTCCTCCGAGTCGAGGAAAGGAAAAAACTTCCTTCTTTCTATTATTCTTTTTCCCTATTTTTTCCCTCTTCCCGAACTTGTCCTTCTTCTATGGTTCTTGCCTCCTTTTTATAGAGATTTTTAGGGACATGTGTCGTTATGCATGCTAAATAAATGACATGTGTTGCCTTCTGCGTACTGGGTAAGATATCGTTCGTCTTATCTTTGCTGACTAGATGCTGACTCGGATGCAATCTTATCTCTTCCGAGGGCTTCAAGTTTTTTGAGGGGCTGATCCTTCTGATCTCTTTCCCACGAGGGGGTATGGCTCTCGGACAGATTAAATAAGTGAGGCGGTGTATGCCTCCGATGTCGTTATAGCTTCTGCGGTATCTTATTTCTGGGTGGTCTTCTTCGGGAAGTGTGTTCCGAGGAGTATGCTTGCTTTCTTATAGGGATGGTTCTTGTTCCGAGGACTTCTTTGTTTTGGTAGGTTATTGATCTATACTCGGGCTGGTAGGATAGTAATTCCGAGGGCATCGTTCTCCGAGTTCGTCCTTCGTGGTATGTGCTCCGAGGGACTTTATATTTCAAGAGGACATTGTTCTTCATCTTTGGCCTTCGGGAGGGGTTTCTCCGAGGGCTTTTCGAAATGTTCCTGCGCTTTATCCCTCGTGAGATATGCTCCGATGGCTTGTTGCCTTCGGTTTGTTCAGTGAGGGGATGTTATCATATATTGGGGTACTCGGGGTCCTCGTTCTGGTACCTGGCATGCCAATACACGAGTAGTATAATTTTTAAAAAAGTAAACCGGTATTTAAACCGTTCTATAATGCGATTTCGTTTATGAATATAATATATAATATACCAAGTAATTTTGGTAATTGAATTATCGCTTATTTTAAGCAGGTGATTTTCTACCCTGTTAACATCTATTATTTCCGTTGATGGTTTGGTAATTAAATTAAGGAATCTTTTGTTGGGACTTGGGCATGCCATAATAATGGACCATTTGGTAGCATCTAATACTATTTATTATATTAGGGGCATGTAAGTTAGAGTGACAAGCTATTTTTGCAAATAAGCTTATTGTACTATCAGGTCAATCGAGTTCAATCTGACTAACATGCTATTAGCTAGATAGCCAGTGATGACAATCCACAATACGAAATACTTATGACACGTTATAAATTATGTTGCGAAATAACCATACGTAATCAAGCACACGATATTTTATAATCTTCACTTAATAATTATAATTCGTAATTAATCTTTTCTTGGCTACTAAATGCCCCTTGATAGAGTACTAATTTGACTAATCCTTAGTTTATATCATAATAAAGTTTGTTCATTCTTGTCAGGTTAGATAATTTGGTTCATGGTAAATTATTAGAATTGCCAACAATTTTTTAATCAAGCAAATTAGATGACATATTTATGCCTATGCCTATGCCCATTATAATTAGTTAGAATATATCTTTTCAACGTATGGAACGGCTGATTCGGTATTATCCCTTACACAGAATTGTGCTATCCTCTGAAAAACCGTGTGCCAACTTTTAGCTTTCTGTACTGATTAGTGAGAAATGATATTGTGGTCATGAGCCCCACCAATGACCACAGTGCTGGCCCGTGACTTGAATGACATGGGGATTCGTGGAATTATTTTGCAATTGGCTGTCCTAACATCCTTCAGGTTCAAACAAATTATGATTGCTAAACTTTATGTACCACACATATAATGAAAAAGGAAGGTTTATCACGACAGTCCTTTGCAGCATTATACGCATCAACTTAAAAGGAAGGTTTATCAAATATTTCCATGCAAGTTGCTAGTCACGAGAACTGAATCTATTCCAACATTTGTCCTATTATAATAATCTCAGATGAAGTTGTCAGGGGTAATAATGCTGCAATTTTCAAAGTAGTTTAGTTTTTTTTTTTAACAACAAAGTAGTTTAGTTTAGTATAATATCATCCGGGTTACACTCATGAATACAACAAAAGTACAAATCTAACCTGAATACACTAATCTATTACATGAATTGATTAACTTTGTCTAAAATACCCAATTACACGGGAGAATAGCAGAACTTGACTAAAATCACCAACAATCTCGAAATAATTGGATCTCTCAAAATGTCCCATCTCGAAACTGGGTGTGTCGAAATGAACTTGTGTTGAAATAGGGACTCTGGAAATGTAAGATTGTTGAAATCCCTGGGTCTCGATACTTGGGTCTCGATACTGGGAAGTCAAAACTCCAGTATTTCAAAAGCTCAAGAATATCGAAGGGAAGTATAGAAATGGGTCTCTAATTATGCCTTCGAAGGGAAGTATAGAAATGGGTCTCGAATTATGCCTTCGATACAAGAGTGATAACTGTTGCAGTATTAATAACGTGCGTGTTTCTCGGGATATGAGGTATTTATAGGTCTTGAGTAGGGGCCTCTTTTCTGCATTTTACATGATAAGTGTCGAAAGTAGCTAGTATCAAAATATTACTTCAAT
The DNA here is from genome assembly GCA_948329865.1 of Linaria vulgaris. Taxonomy (NCBI): domain Eukaryota; kingdom Viridiplantae; phylum Streptophyta; class Magnoliopsida; order Lamiales; family Plantaginaceae; genus Linaria; species Linaria vulgaris. Next base: position 66,709,862 of record OX415251.1, read on the forward strand.
ACATCACAGGCATGTCGGTGTGGCATCACTGGAGTCTTAGGAATGAAGTTAGCCGGGAAACATGACATTTATTTGGGAATGTCGTCTGAAGTGTGTCGATCAAAAAAGGAGAGATTTGATTACTTGAGGTATAGGATGTGGAAGCGATTCCTAGGGCGGAAGGAGATTTCTTTATTGGAGCAGATTTTGACCAAGTATGTGGCACAAGCAACCCCAACATTCATTACGGGGTGCTTTTGCCTCCCTGAGAAAATTATAAAGGAGTTAGAGTCTCTAGTCGGGAAATATTGGTGGGGCGACAGTACACATAGTAAAATTTACTGGGCAACGTGGAGTAAATTATGTCGCAAGAAAAAAGACGGGGGGATGGGATTTCACGACTTTTGAGCGTTTAATGTGCCTCTTCTTGCGAAACAGGTTAGGCGCATATGAAGATTTTCGGATAGTCTGATTACTCAAATCTTTAAGGCTAGATATTCGGGGAGCTATCTCAGTCATTAGGAGAGGGATTAGATGGCCGATAGGGGATGGTAAAATTGTGTGGATTGGGTGGGACGAATGTTTGTCCCAACATGTGTCCTTCAAGCCTATTACACCACTCTCAAATGAGCATGCAAAATGGTTGGTGAGCGATCTTATAGATGAGAACACTGGACAATGGAATGCGACGCTGATTAAGAATATTTTTTGGGAGGAGGACGTGAGATTGATCTTGTCTATTCCGTTGGGTGCCTGATCTAACCAAGACTTGCAGATTTGGCATTACGACAAGTCTGAACTTTTCTCGGTAAAAGCGTGTATAGTCTCATTATGGAACAAAATTTGTTATCACATAACCAAGGAAGGTCGAGCAGTGAGGGATACGATTGGAACTCAATTTGGTGAATGAAAAACCCCAACAAGATCAAATACTTCTTATGTAGAGCATGTCACAATATACTCCCTACTCGATGTAACTTGGCGTTCCGGCATATTGTTACGGATGTCGAGTGCGTAGTGTGTCGCGAGGTGGTGAAGATTCACGTCATGTCCTATTTTTCTGTCATGTGGCGAGACATGTATGTGCACTATCTCATTTGCCTACTGCGGTTATGATCGGAGATCGTGAAGGGTTGATGGAATGGTGGTTACAGGTCTTAAAATTGTTGGATAAGAAGAAATTATCAAGGGCTGTTATTGTTGCTTGGGCATAATGAGGAATCACAACAGAATTTTTGTTGGGGAAAAGGAGAAGACGTCGAGTGAGATTGGGTCATTTTGCAGCTCGTACCACAATCAATAGTTCGATCAGTATATCCCCTCTGATCATAAGCTCCAACTGGACGATTCCTCGTGGGTGCCGCCGTGTAAGCCATGGCTGAAGTGCAATTTTGATGGCGCAGTTTTTGAAGAGATAGGGGAATCGAGCATGGGTGCAATTTTTAGAGACTCGAATGGAGGGTGTGTGGCGTAAGTTCAAAGACGATTCACAGGTAATCTCGAACCTCAAACTCCGAGATTATGGCAGCGTTTATTTCCATCAAATTTGCTATTGATCATGGATGGAAAAATGTTGTTTTTGAGGGTGATAATGTGGAGGTACTTAATGCAATAGATAACAAGGTTGTTATTGGAGCAGAGAGAGGTTTCGTCATCCGCAATATTCAGGAGTTACATAGAGATGGGCATGGTTTTTTGTTCCATTGGATCCGGCGCGAGGGCAATTTTGCCGCACATAATTTGGCTCGTTCAGTGACTTCCAACACGAAATGGATTGGGAATATTGAACTTGATTTATGTTCTGCTCCTTTTTGTTCTCTGTTACACTTTCTGCATTTATTTTGTAGCATGTTTTCATACTTACATTTTTGGGTTCTTGGCATGTTTCGCTGATGGAATGAAGGTTATGGTTTTAAGAAAAAAAGTTAATTCAATACAAGAATAACAATGTTCCGAAATATACTTTCGAGACTCTTTTCATAGGGCCTTTAATTGGGCAGCTCAGACCAAATTTATTCTTGGCTAGCCAATTTAGCTCACACCATAGTTACATATATGTCTTGCACTATTTCCCCATGTTTCTTTTATTGCTAAATTTTTTTTACCCTTTCTTGCGGAAACATTTCCATCTCCATATTTTCTCAAGATTATATTCATAAAACATGATTCATAATTCGTATGGGTTGGAATATAGTTGGGGGGAGGGGGCCGCATAATTACCCCACTTACATGTATGCTCATCTATGCAATAGGAACCCACCTGCTTCTGCTCTCGTATTTTAGCAAAATTTAAACTTCGTTAATTTTGTAATTCGTAAGAGACGAAAATAAAAGTTTTCTTGCACTTTATTGGAGGAAAAAATAATTAGTTTCCTAATACAGATAATTAACTGAATTAACTTTTAGGAACTAATTTGGGGTTAATTATGTGGGTCTTCAAATGCCACATGTTATTATTTGATTGAGGGGATAGAGAAGGGAATAGAGGAAGGGAATAGAAAAATCTCGCTCCTAAAGTTGATACTAATTTTTATTTTAATAGTTTCATGGGGCTAATGTACGTAATTATGTGAATCAAAAAAGACCGAAAGTGATTTTTTTTTCCTTACAAGACTTAGCGCACGTATATACCCAATACAAATACTCTCATAAAAGTTTCACTACAAGAAAATGAAGCACGAGGGACGGACCACTCCATCGCTAATACTCTTAGCGACAAAAACTTTGTCACCAATGCTCGTCGCTATCGGCCTCATTGGATAGGGCAATGGCAACGGATAATATAAGTATCAAAAAAGGCAGTGGCAAAGGATAATATAAGTCGGCGCTAACGACCTTTACCAACAGATTGCTACAGCTGCTAATGAGTAGAGCTTTCGCGATGGAACTAATCCATCGCTAATAGTCAAATGATTAAGATATCCTAAACTTTTAGTGATGGAACAACCCGTCACCTAAAGACTTATAGCGATGGAATCAATCTGTCGTCATTAATCTTTTTCGAAAAAAATAAAACAATGTTTTTTTTGAGAAAAATATATAATTATTAAATAATATTACCAACGGATTGACTCCGTCCAAAATAATATTTTAGAAAATTTAAATATTATTAGCGGCGGAAGGTTTCCCTTGCGAATAATATTTAACTATTTTACAAAAAACTCGGTCAATTTAATAATTGGCTTAATATTATCTAAACAAAATACAAAAAACAATTAAAATATTTATTTTATTATATTATAGATGTCAAAAAATAAATAACTACATTAAAATGAATGAATGAATATTTATTAATGTTATAAATAATAAAAATAAATAAAATGCTAAAACTAATATGTAATGGAAATTTAAAACATAAAACTAATGAAAAGTTGTTAGAGAAAAGAATATAGGAAATGTAGAGATAAATATTAGAGACTATTTTGGAGATTTGTAAAATTGTAAGGAGGACTTATTATTGTGGGGAACAGTTTTGAGCGTAGAGATTGAAACCGAAATATAGAGCATGCTACAACTTTATAGTCTCACGCGTACATCCGACAAAATCATCTGAAAATTGTTCCATGGAGTAAAGGGACGATTTTCACTTGGAATTCATGTTGGTACCTACATGAACGTGGGGGAAGAGATTTTGGCCTCCATCAACCACTTTGTGAGAGGAAAGACAACATGAAGGATCCCACGTGGAGGACTTATTACAAAAATATGCAAGAAAGCTAGAGTTCCTTCCAGTTCATCTGACAAGAAGGTGCAAGTGACGGATCTGATTTCACATAAGCAATCGGACGCCTACTCAAGACAATAACGTAAGGAGGACGTACTAGAGCATAATCCACATGCAAGTGAATCTCATGTGCAACAAGCTATGAAATGCCACATGGAGCAAATCAAATCATTTATTAACGCTGATATTATAGAGATACGTAAAGACTTGGGTACAAAATGAAAAGCGGCTATGGACAAGCTTGAAGAAAGAAACGAAGAAGCATTCAGCACGGCACACACCAGCTCATTAGAGATAGAATAAAACACGAGGGGAGTCCTTTATTTTAATTCTTTCTGTTTATGATTTTTGAGACAATGGGAACATTGACAAGTTTAAGTTGGGGGTGTGAATAGCTTCGCTGGTATGATAATTTTTACGCCAAAGTTTTCGTAATTTTAGACTCTGTTAAGAGTCAAGTTTAAGTAATAAAAACAAGCATGAGTTAGGATATATGCCTAATATAGGAAGAAATTTGGATAATTGGATTACATTTGTGCGATTAGAGTACACCTTGTTTAATCTTGTTAGAAGCATGTTTATTTCATATAAGACTCGTTTGCTTTGAAATATTTTAGTCACATGACTATTAAAATACCCATACTAATATATCTTTGTATAATTAGTAGGTTGAATGGTTTGAAAAATAAGCAACCCAAATAAAGCCCAACAAAAACAAATAATAGGTTGTTTTCTTGAACTAATTGACCCAGTTTTTTTAATCATCCCACTTATTTGTGAGCAATGACTCTTCTACCCATAGTATCACTTTTCACCACACAAACCCATTAAATTGAGAGATGTTTTGGTCTTTGGGGTTTAATCTAAGTTGGGTATTATTAGTTGGGCGTTTAATAATCGCATGATAACTCCACCACTTAGAACTAATGGGATTAATAGACTTGCAAGCCAAGCATAATTGTATCTACGACTATTAACCTTATTAGGCTTAATTGGGCAAAGAAAACGAGTCATATATGAAATAAACTTCACATGCATGGAGAATAACAAGAAAAGTAGAAAGCAACAGTGAAATAACAATATGTGAAACTTTATGATTTTATGAATTACTTACAAAAGTCTTGTATTCGACACTTATGATCAATATGAGCACACCGCTGAGCACAATGAGATATTACATGAAGACGACTTGATTAACCTTGGTGTTTACATATTCACTTGTATAATTCTAGCGATTCCATTTTCCAAACATATGTGGCATTCTAAGACTACATCTTAACTTTGCGCATGATGCATTATGAAAACTTGATTTCATTTGTTTAAAGTCTTGCTCAAGAACAAGTAAATTTTTAAGTTTGGGGGCTTTAATTGAGCGTTTATTTAACGTGATTTCAGTGCCTATTTTCTTACACTTTTGATGAACCCTTGTAGCATTTTTATTAGTTTATATCTTGTTTCATCATTTTGTAGTTTAAAGTTGAGTTGGATAAGAAGGAGGCATAAATGAGGTGAAATAAGCATGTCACAAAAGGGTAACATGGACAATTTGACAGATTCCATGACCTAGCAGCGAAAGAATTGCTACCAGGCGACCAGCGCGACTCGCGTAGTTAGGGTAGAAAGTGGCACAACCAGCGCTAGAGAGCTGAGCAACCGGTGTAGGACAGCTTAAGAGCGGCGCGACACATGCAGGAAAGCGCATGACACACGTAGGAAGGCACGTGACATGCGTATGAGGCGTGCGACTTGTGCCACTAGAAAAAAGATATGGGACATAGCGCACGGAATAGCGCGCGACACGAATAAAAGAGGCGACTGAGTCTAAACCCTAGGATAACACGTTCAAAACTTAAAAAATACAAAGGCAGGAGGTCGGTTACCACAAGATATATCGCAAACAAGTCACAAATGCACGATTAGAATTTGAGGAGAAATGTGATAAGAGAGAGATCATAATCATCCTGAGTAGAGCAAAGGGGAATCAATGAGAAGACACGATGTCATCTCACCGAGATCAAGAGTTTAATCTTTTCTTTCTTTCTTGTGATATTTAAGATGAATTATTGTTGTGATTCATCGATCATAAGTAGCTAATTCACCTAGTGTCTGAGATAAGATGTAGTTATCTCAATAAATACACCTTGAACCTATGCTTTGATTATTTATATTAAAGTATTTTCTTTGTTGGATCTTGTTTGTTTCTTATGCTACTTTGTAGGTTTGACACATACATGTTTCTAAGAAGCATATCAGAGATGTTGAACTATATGTATTATACTTGAATAATTCATAAAAGATTTTTAGCGCAACACTTGCATGGTAGATCACACAAACAAATATCTGAACCTTTGTCACTAGCGTCTCACAAGAAATTTAGATTAAGTTGTCAACTCTAGTTCTTTTCATTGGCCAATTCTAGTTCTTTTCTAAATCTCTGTATGGATCCTTGGCACGGTGAACTTCAGGAGAGGGGAGAGTACCTAACTGTCTGATGCCATTAAGGATATAAGGGGTTCCTTAAGTGATACGAGAGTGCGCTGAACTTATCACGTCAACTTGAGAATAAAACAAGAATTAATAGAAAGAGTCATAACATAGGGACATTGGTATTTTATATATGAAATATCCGTATTCGAGATTAATGAATTCTGATTCCTAGGTACATTTTTCCTTAATGTGCAGAACAACCAATCATTCAACCAATTCAATTTTGTCTTTATATTTGTTTTATGTCTTTGAGTTTAATTCAGTTTTTAATGTTTTATTCAAGCATTCTTTCTATTCTTTCATTTCATACGTTTGACAAAAGAAGTAATTGTTTTACTTGCTTTCAACATTATATTGCTAAAACAAATAAGCACTCTTTGGTGATTCGATATTTGGGACATAACTTACTTTTTATTATATTATTACTTGATTCGATAGACATAAAATATTATTACATACATCTATTAAGAGCTATACGCTCGGTACACATCAAGTTTTTGGCGCCGTTGCTGGGGAGCCGCTATATCTATTAGCAATTTTGATTTAATTATTAATCTTTGAGAAACACTTTCTGCATTGTTTGTATTTCAAGTAACAATAGTGTGTGACATGGAGAGAACTTGTCACCATTATTGTTCGATCAAAAATAGAGAGAACCTACAGACGCAAGCTAAAATAGAGATTTAACATGTCTAACAGACGATTCAGTCACACCAACTAGGACAGAATCCAATGAAACACAACAAACACAAGTACCATTAGTTGTTGAGGGGAACGACCAGAATAAGAGTCGATATTTCTATATTTGACCATCCATACCTGAGACATTGCCTGCTCTAGGATGAACATGATCGTGCATTGTGATAAACGAGCACCATGAACTAATCAATCCAACTACTTTTATCCATGATCAATTTAAACCAATTTGGAGAAAGAACCAATGGGGATCCAAACCCCCGTCTCAGAGAATCCAGATTAAAGAATATGCATCTATTTTAAAGCTCTTTCCATTCTTACTTATTGGGGAAGCAAAGAGGTGCACATTAATGAAGATGCTACCCGCAAACAACATTGATAAATGGAAACAATTGGCATAACTATTCTTGAGATAATTTTGTTCACCAACAAGAACCGCCAAGGTGAGGAGCAAGATACTCAACTTATGTCGGGTGGAAGGATAATCACTCTCAGATGCATAGAAACGATTCAAATGCATGATAAGAAAGTGTCCACAACACAACTTTCAAGATGAGGTCTTACTTAAACAATTCTACTACGGACTAACCCAAAAATGCAAACACGCGCTCGATTTTAGTTCTGGAGGGCGAATGCTAAGAACCGATGAAGATGCATTTAAACTGTTGAATTCAATCACAAGTGATATGGAGGTTTCTAGCATATGGGCCCATTCTGGGCCGCGGCCCATGAACGAGCATATCGGGGATCAACCCCGATATGACATCGAAAGTAGAATTCGATATAGGCCAGTCACGCCTATAAATATCCCGCCCCGCGTACCGAGAAATGCAATTAATTCTTCACCTCGGTCCTCCCGCATCACGTCGAATAGAAATATTCGATATTATACCCGATATAGACATTCGACATAGTCTTGTCCACGTCATCACTCAGCCTCCTGTGATGGATCATCCCCGACGTCATATCGAGGATCATTCCCGACGTCATATCGAGGATCATTCCCGACCTCACATCGAGGATCATTCCCGACGTCATATCGAGGATCATTCTCGACCTCATATCGAGGATCATCACCGACCTCATATAGAGGAACATCACCGACCTCATATCGAGGATCATCACCAATATTGTATCAAGACTCATCCCGACCTCGAGCAACAGGTTCCGGACCAAGTATACGCGAGATATATAGTGTAGGCCTGATTTGAGATAGACTCGTTGTATTGCTAGATCATATACTTGTAACCGACACTCGCATATATATATATATAAAACGATCTATTACCAAATCAGTGGCGCCGTCTGTGGGAACCAAGGTTCTCTAGATCGGGAGCTCATCAGACGAGATGTTAGGGAAAAGGCAGAGAAGTGTCAAGGAGCAAGAACTGAACAAGACGGATACCAGTATGGCGAAGACCGACAAGAGGCCGAGGCCTGATCATAAGGGGCAATGCGTCGAGATGGAAAGGGCGGTTATTCCTTATCAGAATGAACCGAGAATGGAGCCGGTGGGAGATTTTATCACAATAGAGATTGACCCGAGACAACCGGAGCACACGTTGAAGATAGGAGCTACAATGCCGCCCGATATTCGGAAGGCGTTGATTGAATGCTTAAAAAGGAATCTCGATATATTTGCCTGGAGCGACTCTGACTTGATTGGGATCGACCCAAGGATTATAGAGAATAAGTTGAATGTTGATCCACGGGCCAAACCAATACGACAGAAGAAAAGGAACTTTAGCAAGGAGAAGAGCGAGGCAGCAGAGAAAGAAGTTGTGGAAAATCTTAAAGCAGGACATATTTATGAATTACGTTATTCGGAGTGGCTCAGCAATATCGTTCTAGTTCTGAAGAAAGCAGCAGAGTGGAGAATGTGCGTGGATTACAAAGACTTGAACAAGCATTGCCCACGGGATCCTTTCCCGCTGCCAAGGATCGACCTTCTAGTAGATTCGACAGCCGGGTGCGCCCTATTTAGTTTCATGGATGCCAAGAGCGGGTTCCACCAGATTTTTATGGCAACGGAGGATCAACCGAAAACAGCATTTGTTATGGACACAGGTGTGTACTGCTATCGTGTAATGCCCTTCGGCCTAAGGAACGCCGGAGCAACGTTCCAGAGATTGGTGGCGAAGATGTTTTACAGCCTAATAGGAAAGTCGATGGAGGTATACGTGGACGATATTTTGATCAAAAGTTTGAGGGCACAGGATTACGTGGAGCATTTGGAGGAATCGTTTGCCATTATGAGAAACTACGGGATGAAGCTCAACCGCAAGAAGTGCACCTTCAGAGTGGCGGCAGGAAACTTTTTGGGATATATGGTTAACGAGCACGGGATTGAAGCCAACCCAGACAAGACAGAGGCCGTGTTGAATCTCGCCTCCCCACGCTCGGTACGGGATATGCAGTGTCTTTTGGGACGTATAACAGCCTTGGGACGCTTTATTGCTACCTCAGCGGAGCGGAGTCTTCCTTTCTTCAAAATCTTGAAGAAGGCCAAGGACTTCCAGTGGACCGAAGAATGCGAAAGAGCATTCCAACAGTTCAAGAAGTATTTGGTGGCACCACCACTCTTGGCAAAACCAGATCCAGGGGAGACGCTTTATCTGTATCTGGCGGTCTTCGCCAACGCCATTAGCACAGTGTTAGTGAAGAAAGCAAACGGAAAGCAATCTCCAGTTCATTACGTCAGCCGTGTTCTTCACGGAGCAGAAAAGAATTATCTGCAAATTGAAATATTTGCCTTGGCCGTCGTCATGACGGCTCGTAAGTTGAAACCTTATTTCCAAGCTCACCTAGTAGTGGTCATGACAGACAAACCACTCCGCCAGATCATGACCAATCCTGATACCTCGGGGAGATTGGTAAAATGGGCCATAGAATTGGGCGAATTTGGGATCGAGTACCGTCCCCGTACGACCATTAAAGCACAGGTTCTAGCCGACTTTATGGCGGAGGCACTAGGTAACAGCTTAGACCATTTGTGCCACCATATATTTCCTATAAGCCAGGACCCTGGTCCTAGTTCGAAACCCGCAGCATGGCTACTTCATGTGGATGGCTCCTCCACATCAAACGGCGGGGGAGCAGGAATTCACCTGGTATCCCCAGATCGTAGGGAGTTTGATTTTGCTATCAGTCTGAACTTTCCTATAACGAACAACGAAGCGGAGTATGAGGCAATTCTGGCAGGAATCAGAATGGCTAAGATCCTCTGTTCGGATCACCTGGAAGTCTTCACGGATTCGCAGTTAGTGGCTAACCACTTCTTAGGATTCTTCGAAGCAAAGCAAGAAACCATGGTTTTATACTTGGCAAAGTTGAAAGAATTGGCGGCCGAGTTCACTACATTCAATCTGACACAAATACCTCGATCAGAAAATGCAAAGGCCGATGCTTTATCGAGATTCGCTAGTTCCTCAGACATCTTTATGAAAAAGCGTGTGACTTTGCTGACCACCTCTAGGCCTGCGATCGGAGTGACAAAGGCCAGCAAAAAATGGGCCGACGTGGAGTTTATTTTTCCTATCGCAAGTACGCCGTGTTGGAAGGATGAGATATATGATTACCTCGCAAACGGAACCCTCCCGGCCGACCTTAACGCCCAAAGGCGACTGAAGCACAAGCCATACAGGTTTACCATTTACCAGGGCGAGCTCTATAAGAGATCTTTTGAAGGCCCGCTGCTGAGATGCTTATCACCAATGGACGCCCAGTACATACTGAGGGAGATACACGCAGGTAGTTGCGAAAATCATTCAGGAGGGAGAGCGTTAGCCCAGAAAATATTAAGACAGGGATATTTCTGGCCAACGATACGACAAAACGCCACCCTGTACTGCTGCAATTGTGAGAGTTGCCAGTACCACGACAAACTGGTACATAGGCCAGCTGTACTGATGCAGCCCCTAGAGATCACTTGCTCATTTGATCAATGGGGAATCGATATAGTTGGTCCTCTACCAATGGCCAGAGGTCAGAAGGAATTTCTCTTAGTAGCAGTAGAATACTTTACGAAATGGGTGGAGGCTGAAGCTTTAATGCACATCACGGAGAAAAATATGATAGACTTTGTCTGGAGGAACATCGTATGTCGCTTCGGACTACCCCGAGTTTTGGTATCAGACAATGGTACCCAGTTCCGAGGGAAGACAATGGTTGCATGGTGCAAAGAATTAAAAATATCCCAGCATTTTGCTGCGGTATCCCACCCACATGCAAATGGACTAGTGGAGTCCAGCAACAAGACTCTTAAACAATATTTGGAGCGGCGACTGCACGCCACCGGAAGGAGTTGGATCGACGAACTGCCAGGTATTCTATGGGCATATAGAACTACACCCAGAACATCCACAGGAGAGGCACCGTTTACCCTAGTATACGGGTGCGAGGCAGTAGTCCCAGTTGAGATCGGCATGCCAACATACAGAATAACGGGATATGACCCGCAGCACGCTGCACGACTGCGAAAAATGGACTTAGAAATGATTGGTTCCACAAGAGAGAAAGCTTACCAACGGATGGTGGCTTTCAAAGCAGCGATGGCCAAAAGTTTCGATAAACGAGTGCACCTTCGAAGCTTTCAAGTGGGCGACTTGGTGTTGAAAAGTGTGAAAGCGAGTAAACACGTTGGGAAACTACAAGCCAATTGGGATGGACCCTACAGGGTCACCCACGCCAACGCAAAAGGCTATTATTATCTCGAGGACATGCATGGCGAGCCTCTTCCCAGGCCATGGAACGTGCAACACCTTAGGCATTTTTATTCTTAAGAAATTCAGCATTTCAATCGCTATTAGCAATGTAAAGAACTACGCGAGGCTTGATTCCCTGCACGGGATACGTAGGCAACCGGATACGGTTCAGCACCAATCTATCGTTAAAATTATCATGATAAGTAGGAAGGCTCCTGCCCAGGAGCGGTAGCGGGTCACCTACACAAGAAAAAATCCCATGTGATAACGAGGTTGATTCAAGAAAAGATCACTGTGATAACGGGGCCAATCCAAGAAAAAATCCCATGTGATAACGGGGTCGATTCAAGAAAAGATCCTCTGTGATAACGGGGTCGATCCAAGAAAAAATTCCCTGTGATAACGGGGCCAATCCAAGAAAAAATCCCCTGTGATAACGGGGTCGATTCAAGAAAAGATCCCCTGTGATAACGGGGTCGATCCAAGAAAAACTTCCCTGTGACAACAGGGCCAATTCAAGAAAAAATCCCCTGTGATAACGGGGTCGATTCAAGAAAAGATCCCCTGTGATAACGGGGTCGATCCAAGAAACAATTTCCTGTGATAACGGGGCCAATTCAAGAAAAAATCCCTTGTGATAATGGGGTCGATTCAAGAAAAGATCCCCTGTGATAACGGGGTCGATCGAAGAAAAAATTCCCTGTGATAACGGGGCCAATCCAAGAAGAAATCCCCTGTGATAACGGGGTCAATTCAAGAAAAGATCCCCTGTGATAACGGGGTCGATCCAAGAAAAAATTCCTTGTGATAACGGGACCGATCATGAAACGGTACAAACAGGTACAACAGGCACGATAGAGCACAATGGGAACACTGTTTCTCGTATAAAACTGATATTCCCAGATTGAGGAAACATTCCGCAGATAACACATGCACATCATTTCGTGCTTTCGTATTAGTTTTTACGTCGAAAATTTTTCTTGTATGTGCTGTTTTACAGGGCTTAATGACCTACAGAGTCAACGACGATAGAGCCACCAAGAGACATAGTCAAAAAGACAAAGAAACAGCTCACCTACAACAAGAAAAATATCCTCTGTGATAACGGGGTCGATCATAAACACTTCAACGGTAGTGGGTTGTCTGTGATAACGGGATGCGCCCCTACCTACAAGAAATATATCTCTTGTGATAACGGGATGAACCCCTACCCGCAAGAAGAACATACCATGTCATAAAGGGAGGGCTCTCACCCATGAGCGGTAACAACTCACCTATCAAAGATAAGGCAATCCCATGTCCATAACACCAGACATTCATCAGGCTATCACAACTACTATACGACAAGGATAGAATATTCATGATCACAGAAAGAATTGCACAAGATAGGATTTCTGCAAATAAAACGCCTTTCATTAAACATCACGAAAGCGGCTCCCAGTCAATAACATGGGGCACACTTCGCATACAAAAAAAATTGCCCGAGGAAATAACGGCTACAATATCAATATTTCACATATCGTAAAGAAACTCGTTACTCGCGAGATCAGTGAATAACTCGGCCCGAATATCGTCCCGATGAAAGGGCCCAAGCCCAGATACATTCATCTCAAATTCGAGAAATTTCCTGGGCTCGGCACAAATATCGTCAGCAAGTTCATCCATTCCCCGGGGAGACAAAACTTCTGGGTATTTATTCCATTTTGGACTACTACTTTCTGGATCAGATAATAACGGGGAATACTGCATCGTACGGGGGACCCTATAACGTTCCCTAACGTACGGTCCTGCGACAGCCCAGACGGGCACCCTTCCGCCATAAGGCTCGGTAGTCCCAATCATATCAGCCCCGACCGGGGTACACCCATTCGAGGGGCGGGAGTCTTCGAAGTTAAAATCACTATCCTTTATAGAGCCACCAGCACCTACCTTGGTGTAAGGCGAAGATACAGTTACCCCGTGGCGAGCCAAAGTTTCGGTTAATTTCGCATTCTGAATTTCCAAGTTTTCAAGGGACTCTCGATACGCATCGCGTTCACGCTCTAACCTAAGATTACTGGCCCGCAGACGTTAGGTCTCGGCCTGGCTATTAGCCAACTCCTTCTTCATCTCTTCCTCAGCGACCAATGCTTTCCACGCTGCGCCACGGGCAATGCATTTCTGAGTTTTAGCAGCACGGGCCCGACTGTTAGCACGATCACGACTAATTTCACTATGCGCAATCATCGCGCGTAGTTCTTTCACCAAAGCATCGTGACGAGTCTGCACCTCCCCAAGCAGCATGTAATCTCTGCACAGCTCATGGAACGTGTGCCCAAACTGCCAAGGAACCGAATAATCATTAGTAACGAATAAGAAGGTATGAACATTAGTAACAGCCTACAAACAACAGGGCAAACTCCTTACTGTATATAGCAACATCAGACATATGCGTGGTGCTAACTCCACCCCCAGATCTCGGCACAATTCAGAAGGATCAATATTTCCATAAATAGTTTCCAAGCCTCGAATAGCATCCTCCTCACGGATATTATTATTCCCAATCCGCATAATTAACCGTTCCGAAAGAGGATCACGGAGAAAAGAGTAATCTTCCATCAATGGCGCTCTATTGTCAGATGGCCCCTCAGTATCAGTGTTACCAGGGGATGCCGCAGTACGCTTTGCGGCCGAAGTAGACGAGCTCGGAGCGGTCGACAGAGCAGGAACCTCATCAAAACTTTCTTCATCCGCATCAAGCTCTCCACTCCCGGAATCGGGCGACACCGCAAAACGTTGTGGGTCAGAATGAGAACTTGCCCCAAGCCCCCGTGTCGACGCCTCAAAGTGAGCCTGAGCCCGAGGATTCCAATAGTTAGATGGTGCGCCTTTCGGAGGCAGAATCACTTTGACCCAGGGAGGGTTAGCAGCCATACGTTGACGGGAAGCATGATCCACGGTCATAGCATTAATTCTATCCTCTTCCAACCGAATACCTTCTGATATGGCAGTGCGATCTCCAACAATAACACTCCCACCATAAATATTTGACTGCATTACGACATACTTATCAAGGAACCGAGAGTTCCGTTCATGAAGACGGACTCGGGGTAACCTTAGATTGGCAGAAATTCCGGAGACTTGCACCAAACCGTCATCTAAGGGCGCATCCCTCGCAGAAGTTTCAGAATCAGAAGATTCATCGTCTGACACGAAGAAAGCATTTCGCCTAGCAGGGCCAGCTTCATAATACTGTGGCGATACAACAAGTTTTTTCTTCTTCGGAGATTTCTTACCACGAACCATCCTCAGGCAAAACACCTAAGGCTATTTATTGCAAAAAAGCGCAGAATATCGAAAGCAATATCGAAAAATATATCGAAATCTATATCGAAAACGATATCGGGGAAAGTTACCGATGTCAAATTCGACGTAGTCCCAACAGTGACAACACGGGGAAATAAAATAAGTGAAGGATGACACGACCAACTTTTATAAACAAACAAAAGCGGGAGCCCCGCACCATTTAATGCGCCATATTGGGGATTACATCGAAACTCATATTCGATTTAACTTTCGACGTGAGTTCACCGTAACAGCAAGAAATGGCACTACGCGTGACAGAGGGCTCGACCCAAACTTAGGACTACAAAAAATCGAGGACTACCATACGCATGGAATTCTTGTATCCGTATTTGCAAGATCGCGTTTTTTAAACAACTTAGAGTTCAAACGAGGACCTCATGCAATGCGGTAACTGCACCGGGGAACCGCACAAACTAGTTCCAAGTGCACTTCCCACATTTTCGATTTTCGTCCTTCGAACTGGGGGGACGTGGGGTACATGTAACCCGAAAATTCAAAACTAAATTCGCGAATTCTTATCCCTAGGATAATAATCCCCAAATTGGGGGACTACATGATATGGAGGTTTCTAGCATCTGGGCCCATTCTGGGCCGCGACCCATGAACCAGCATATCGGGGATCAACCCCGATATGACATCGAAAGTAGAATTCGATATAGGCCAGCCGCGCCTATAAATATCCTGCCCCGCGCACCGAGAAAGGCAATTAATTCTTCACCTCGGTCCTCCCGCATCACGTCGAATAGAAATATTCGATATTATACCTGATATAGACATTCGACATAGTCTTGTCCACGTCATCACTTAGCCTCCTGTAACGGATCATCCCCGATGTCATATCGAGGATCATTCCCGACCTCACATCGAGGATCATTCCCGGCCTCATATCAAGGATCATCACCGACCTCATATCAAGGAACATCACCAACCTCATATCGAGGATCATCACCGACATCGTATCGAGACTCATCCCGACCTCGAGCAATAGGTTCCGGACCAAGTCTACGCGATATATATAGTGTAGGTCTGATTTGAGATAGACTCGTATTGCTAGATCATATACTTGTAACCGACACTCACATATATATATATAAAACGATCTATTGCCAAATCAACAAGCAACATAACCAAGTGGGGTATAGAACGAGCACCAGCTAAGGAGAACTATGGGGGTCCATGAGGTGGACGCGATCACTCATTTGAATGCACAAGTGGATTCCATCAACACCAAGTTGAAGAATGTGAATGCTTACAACCCTCTCATTGTGTGTACCAATTCTGGAGGAAATCATCCAAACACTAAATACAAAGGAGTAAATGCAATGATGCATGAAGAAATCAATTATGCGGGTAATTATTCAAGGCATTATCATCCTTACTCAAACACCTATAATCCAGGATGGAGAAATCACCCAAATTTCTTTTGGGGCGATCAACAAAATCAAAAACAAGGCAACAATAACGAAGCTCAAAGGTCGTCACGATTTCAACTAATATAGTGGAAGTCTAATGTAACAGCCCGATAATTTCGAGCTAAACAGAACAATATCAGAACAACTATTACATGTATAAATGTTAAATATCAAATACACTCAAGGTACTAAACTAGTGGAAAAGAAACTTAAACTAAACTGACTCAACACTCTAAGGAACTATGAATGCTCCCAAATGTCAAAGGCTCTCAGGTCCTGACACAGTAATAACCTAGTTCGTCTTAATCTGGAAGGAAGGAAAAGAAACACAAAATTTTACGTGAGATAAAAAATCTCAATGAGTGCTCATGCGTGTGTACAAGTGTGGAAATAACATTTTTCCTTGAAAATATTTCATTTGAAAACATTTTAACGAAAGAACTTACAAGCACGCACATGTAATGCAATAGAATCGTGAAATCACAAGCATTCGTGATTTAACAAAAACCCTACCAAATAACAGATTCGCGTTTGATGAGTGGTGTCCACGTTAATCTGCTAATGCAGCCAGCCTAATACACCTCATACGAAAATCCTATGATCCAACAAAGACACAACCTCCTCCTGTTATGTCTAAGAGGGAATGGGCCCAATGGGACAAAAGACCCCCCTGCACTCCCACGCCAAAAACTGGATCCAGTAACTAATCAAATCTAAATGCAACCCAATGGGACACCATTCATCATATCGATTCCAATCATTTAAAACAATTAACTAATGTGTGGGTAACTTGCTTTGATAAAACCTTCACAGAAACTTTCTTTCAAGAAACTTTCATTGAAGAAGTGGCAGTTCAATATGTAGAGAGTCATGAATACGTATATATCGATACAGATATACATGCATACATTTCTTTCAGTTTTGAAAATAATAAAATTTATGAACACTCACCTGAAATCTGACTACAAAGGAAAAGAGAGTGAATACGCAAGGCCTAGTCCTAATCACCTAGAAGACTAAAATAATTATCAATTAACGGAAGTCAAGTCTAATTCCTAGCTTAAGCCAAACAAGTCCTTATTTTAATGGTTGCCAACAACATATATCGCGTGGAAGTTTAATTAATCACAGATTAATCCACTTATGACAGCAATTATTTGTGAATTTTCATTAATCTACATGATAATATACCAAATTTAATAATATGTTACACTACTCTTAACTGAAGTAGTGTGAGGCATGCAGAGTTGCACTAATTACTATAAAATTTCAATTCCTAAACTCTAATGAAGGGATGATATAATACTACTCCAATATTAATAGACCGACTAATGCCCTATCACTTTTAATACGTTATTAGTTTTCTTTTAAAAGTCTAAAGCATCTAACTATGATATTATAAGGATAAACTAAGGTGGTCTTCTAAGTAATTAGCTTCAAGTGTTATCTTTAATTACCACTTTACAATTTCTAATTCCCGTACAAGTATTAAGGAAGTTGAAGGCTACTACATATTATAATAGTATATCCTATCATGGAGGAAGATGAAGGGAGACACAAAATTAATTATAATAAGGTCTATTTGAAAAGAACCGAGAGCCCTTACTTGTCAAATTAATTGGAAAATTGGTGTTGCACTAATATTATATAATTTATTTCGATTAATTCCTATTTATAAAATTAAAATTTCGTTAGCTCAATGAAATCTACATTTTGTGTAGATGGACCTAGTATATTTAATTGTTCAAGACCAATTTGCGATAAATGAGAAATTAAATGATAAAGTGAGCTAATTAAGATAAAATATATTGATGGAAGAAAAAGAAATAAGTGGAAAGGTGAAAAGTCACCATCTCATATGGGAAAAAGAGAGCTAACTTTTACACCTTATTAGTTACTTGTTTGTGATAGGCGTTTGGGCCCCAAGGGATACCACAAGTCTTTGAAGGGTAGAAGACTTAGATGTGCTATGCTTCAATTTAAGTACACACGCGCGTGCCGCCGTCGCCATCCGTCCGGACCCAGGCCTGGGCCTGAGTCGGGGTCGTGGGTCAAGGGCCTGGGATTGAGATTGAGATTGAGCTTGAGCTTTAGACAAAGTTTAATTAAGTAATTAAATAATTGTCTGGAAATTAATAAAGCAAAGAATCTGTGATAATAATTGCAAAGAATCTGAAATTAACAAATTAATTAACAATAGTTTATTTGTGATAAACTAACAACAAATTTTCAAACAATTGACAAAAATTGATAATGTTCGTTCTTGTTCTCGTCTTAAATACAAAACAAAAAAATTGTTTTGCTAGAAAATAATAGAATTAACTGGGTTGTCACGTCTAATCTTGAGAAAATCGTATCTAATTACATGGCAAAGCCCAATGCAAGAATGGGACAAATTGATGCAATATGTCAAAATAATGATGCAATGTGAAGCAACTTGCTCAAACTGCCATTCAGCTAAGTGTTCGACCAGCCGGATCACTACTAAGCAACATCGAAACAAATCCAAGAGAACAAGTGAATGTGATCTCAATCGAGGAGGATATTTCAGCTAATATGTATGAACCCGTACTGAAGGAGTATTATCCACCAATTCAATTTCCTTCAATTTAATTTGTAGATTAGTTCATTGCCATATTCAAAGACTTGTCGGGTTGAATAACACTTGAAGTCGCAGTTAAAGAAGAAGCAATTAAGAAGTAGTTAAGTGTCTTTCAGGTTTCCAGAGACATTTGGTCAAAACGTAGCTTATTAGGGGCAAAATTAGTTAAAATAAAGTTAAGGCGCACAAAGCTATAAAGGAGGACCAAATCAAGAGGCAAATAGATGAAACAACAAGTGATTCGGGCAAGGAATGGAAGAGCCAAAGTACCAAAGGCTATACAATGAGGAGATCCAAATGTAGCCATTGATTCATATACATGGTGACAGAGTTATATCAAGAATCAGATGTTGTGTTACATGCCATTGGGAATCCATAGAAGTCAGTGTTTCAATGCAACAAACGGTATCAATTTCAACATCCAGACACGAAGTTATAGCCAAAATCGTAAAGTCACGCAGGGAATGACGAAGGACCGTGGGCACGGCGAGTGAGAGGATGCATTGTAACGCACACCAAGAAGAATATACCATGCCTAGTGCATGGTTTCTATGCCCGGTGGCCTAGGGATACGTCAATGAGCGCATCCAAAACCCTGTTTCAAGCCCAACTACCATGTTTTATCAAATAAGGACACTAGGGCTACGAAATTTAATCCATCAACACACACCACAAGCGACCACACAGAATACGAAGCGACCAAAAAGAGATAAAATGTCGTTCTTCACATCACGAGCACACACCAATGCAAGGTTTGAGATCGTTAGCAAGGATTCAAGTCACAGATCGAGGAGAAAGCAGCAAGGCGACAACGATTGGGTGTTTATCTTTCCTTTATTATTTCTTTTTGATGATCTTTTCTATTTTTGATATCGAACTTGTAATCATGAGTATCTAATTTGTTATGTTTAGAGTTATGGCATAATTGGATTGACAAACCTATGTGATTTTCTATATTTTGATTAAGACCTTTTGTTTATATGTTTATTCATCTATTCTGATCTCAATGTTGTTTTGTGTCTCACCAATATATGAATGATTGGAAGTTATAAGAGTAACTAGTGTCGCCAAATAATAATTTATGTGGGATAGTTGAACCTGAGAGTATATGAGAGGTCACTAGCGTCACCACATGTCCTCTTATGTCATCGAAAGAAACCATGAACATGTATATCAAAATCATTAATATAAAGCATGTGAATGAACAAATGGAATTCCAATAAAACCGAACGCTCTAAACATCCATTCATCATCTGATTTAGTTATAGTAATACTCAACCAATCATCAAATTCAACGTAGTCTATTAGTTTAGTTGATTTAACTTTAAACCTATAACATCCAAATCTTGTTCAGTAACCAATTGAGAATAGAGTAGAAGGAGCGAGATTGATTCATACAGTCCTCGTGGAATATGATACTTGGAACGTAATCTTACTTTACGTTTTATATTACTTGACTCGTATACTTGCGAAAGTGTGTATTACTAAATAATAACACGTGAAAATACGCATCATCTTTGCAAAAAAGTTCAAGCAACAACCGTAGAGAAAATCTTTATTCTGATGATGAAGCCACGTCTTCACCACCAAACCCCATACACAAAATTAAGAAGAAAAAGGCCGAGTCACCCTATCCAAAAGATGAATTGAAGAAGAAATCATTTATCCTAGAAAAAGGGCTTGGTCTTTTTCTCGATAAAGTCAAAAAGTTAGAATGGTCAAAGCTCGTGCAAGCAATAGGGTGGGTGAATGAAACAATGGTCATGAAGTTCTATACAAATGTAAGTTTTCCCTTACATGACCAATTGATTGTGACTGTAAAGAAAGTGATGATTACGGCTGATGTCATCACTTATCTTTACAACGTCAAAGAATATAAGATACACGACAAGGAATTTGAGATCACAGACAACAATGCGGAGTATGCAATGCGTAATGTCACTTATGCATCAACAACGCTTCATGAAAGAAGTGGCAAGGACCCTTATGTGCTTTAGCCGAGATTTAATCCAGAATATAGAGCATAGTAAAACTTTATTGTCTCACGCACTCATCCAAATATCCGATCAATCATCTGACAACTCAACTGGAGTAAAGGGAAGATTCTCACATGGATTCATGATGTTACCTATGATGAGTGTCTAAATTATGCAATTTTAGACCTCATTATATGGGGTTAAATGAAGAATTACTTTAGTAATTAGCAATTTTAGTGTGTTTTTGTGTATTTCAGGTTTTTAGAGATGTTTGGTGAAAACATAGAATTTTCATGGAAAAATAAGCTAAAAGACAATAAATACACACAAGGCTATAAAGGAGGACGAAAGCAAGAGTCCAGTTGATAAAATGACAAGTGATTCAGGCAAGGAACGAAGGATGAAGAGCCAAATCACCAAAATTTATACGACGAGGAGAATCTGAATGAAGTCATTGATTCAAATACATGGTCATAGAGTTACATGACAAATCAAAGGCCATGGAATATACCATTGTAACACCAAGGAATTCAGCGTTCCAACAAAATAAGCAGATCTAGATCCCAGAGGAAATATTATAGCTAAAATAGTGAAGTCGCGTAGAGCAGAAGAGACCAGCGCAACATGAGTAGCGTGACGCGCCAAAACCTACACACCGCATGCGCACTTGGCAGAGACTTGCGAGACGTGCGACCACCCATATGACACATCCTGTAGCACAACTTTACAGCCCATAAATGCCATAAACAATGATTTTGGCCTAGCTGCTACTTTACTGGTAAATAACATTAAGGTTATGCGATTTTCAGTAGGCAGAGACACCACAATACTTCTCACGTCATTCCACACGCCCTCAACATATTACTTAGCTCCATTATCATCTTCCATCATCATTCATCCATCTTGGGAGATCATTGAGAAGAGTCATGATTCATTCGGGAGAAGCAGAGCAACAGAGATTGAAGAATGAATTTATCATATCTTTACTCTTTCATCATGATGTTATCTTTCGTTTGTATTAGTGGACTTGTTATCATTATGTGGTAGTCTTCTCCGTATTTGCAGAAATGAGCAATGACTATTTGTGAATAATGAACCATTAGTTATGAATTGATGTTGAGCCTTATGTGTTTAGATGTGATTCGATATATATTCTACATGTTTGATTTATACACTTGATGATAGCTAACGTGCCTCGTTGCTAACCTACATGTTTCATTTATGTGCTAGAAGTAGACTAACGCATCTCGCACATAACTAAATCACACGAATCCATGTCTTTGATTATTCAATATAGTTAACACTTGAGAAAGTTGAATTTGTACCAAACTTTAATTCTTTTAGATTGATCACTTTTAGGTGCAGATCTTTAGAAGAGGGTGAGGGAAGATTTAGAGTCACTAGCGTCGCACTAGAATTTCAGTAATTCTATTGAACACATATGAACTTAGCATGATGAAACTCAGTATGGGGAAATCGTTGGTTTGTTACATAATAAATAGTTATGAAACCAATCTTCAAATACACTTCATCAATCTGATTAAATTTGTTATTTACTTATTTTATTAGTTATAATCAAAACTTTCTTATTTAAATCTTCTTAATTTTTTTTAGCGTTGATTATTAAGAGAACACTATAGTTGCACACTCTTCGCGGAATCGATACCTGGTTAGTAACTATACTTACCACTTTATATTACTTGACCGTGCACGTGCAAACAAGTAGGCGTAGCAACTTATTGCATTCATAAAAAACTACTCGCTTGCTACACATCAACCTACATAAACGTGAGGGGGGGGGGGGGAGAGAGAGCTTTTGGCCTCCATCAACCACTTTGTGAGAGGAAAGACAACAGAAGGGATTCAACATGGATGACTGATTACAAAATTATGCAAGAAAGCGTTAGTTTCTTCCAAACTATCTTATAAGAAAATACATGTGACTAACCTGATTTCATAGAAGCAATTGAACGCCTACTCAAGACGTCAACAAAAGGGGGACGTACCAGAGCACAAGTTACGGGCAACCGAATCTCGCATGCAACAATCTTTGAAGGAACACATGGAGCAAATGAAATAATTTATTAAAGATGATATTGTACAGATACGAAGAGACTTGGATGTAAAATGGAAAGCGGCTATGGACAAGCTTGAAGAAATGAACAAAGAGGCATTCAACATGGCACCCACGAGCTCACCAAAGACAGAATAAAACACCATGGGAGTCCTCTATTTTAATTATTTTTATTTATGATTTTTAAGTCAATGAGAACATTGATAAGTTTAATTCAGGGTGTGTGAATAGCTTCGCTATTGTGATAAATTTTACGTCAAAGTTTTTTCATATTTAGAGTTTGTTAAGAGTCAAGTTTGAGTAATAAAAACAAGAATGAGTTAGGATTAATGATGATATATGCCTAACATAGAAAAAAATAGGGATAATGGGATTGATTATATTTGTGCGATTAGAGTACACCTTGTTTAATCTTGTTAGAAGCATGTTTATTTCATATACATTATCAATGATGTTGCATTAGTAGAAAATATTGAAATAATTTTACTAACTTCATGAGAAAGTAGAGAATTACATAGAACATATGAATCTTAAGTATTTACTCTATTGTTGTTTGAAATAATTGTGAATTTTCATGTATTGAGGAAATGATTTTTTTCTAATTACATTTGAGCCTTTTCAAGCCCAGAATCCATCACAAATAAAGTAATCCCCAGAACCCTACTGAGGCCTTTTGTATGTAAGTCTTTTGTTGAATTAACTACATTTACCTACCATTTGAGCCAAAATGTGATTATACCTTACCATTTCTGGAGATTAATTGATTAAATCCTTTGTAAGGAATGATAAGTGGGAATAAGGGGGATGTGAAAACAAAAAGGATGAGCCTAAAAAGAAAAAAAGAAAAAGAAAAGGCTAAAAATCAAAAGTAGGATGAGCACAATATAGAGCACCATATAACCCGATGCAAAACTATAATTTTGGGGGTGCATCTAGAAAATCATGAAGTATATAGCGTGGAAGTAAAACTTGCGCAAATGGAAAGCAAGAAAATTTCAAAAAGAGCCTATGAAAGAAAAATGTAAAGGCCAAGGAAAAAGAAAAAAAAGAAAAATGAGGGTAGAAAAAGAAAGAGAGTTGGGTTTAGGATATACATCTCTAAAACTCATAAATCTATCTTTTCCCACTATTAGCGCATACCAGAGTCTAACATTACAAGCCGATTAAAGTCCTAAAATATCATCAACACAAGAAGTTCACACGCATGGAGAATAACAAGAAATGTTTGAAAGAAAGAGTAAAGTAACTGATGAGCATTTATTTAGTGTGACTTAAGTACTAGTTTTTTATGCTTTTAAACAAGTATTGGTGCATATTTGTTGGTTTTAGTATTGTTATGTGTTTTTTAGGATTTTGTTGAGTTAGGAAAAATGAAGTTAAAAGAGCCTAAAATGGATATTTTTGGAAACTTGGCTTCACGACACAACTTTGCAATGACGAGAATCCAAATGAAGTCATTGATTCAATACATGGTGAAAAGGTCGCGGGAGAAATTATAGGTTGTGCGGTCCAACACAACAAACAGATCTAGATTCCTACATCCAAAGAATAAGTTATAACCAAAATCGTGAAGTCGCACATAGCAAAAAAGACCCGCTCGACATGAGACGCACGTATTGCCAAGTCAAGCAAATCGATCCACTTTTTGCGTGACGCGGGCATCATGCAGAGAGTAGAGCGGCCAGTGCAACTACTTACATGACGTGCATGACCACCCATGAGACACGACCTGATACGCGCGCATGACCCAAAAACGTCAGAAACCCTAATTTTGGCCTATATGTACTTTACCTATAAATATCATTAGGGCTACATGATTTAGGAGACCAGCTCACAATCTTGATACCATGAATACATACCAACATTCATTAGCAATCATTAGCATACAACACCAATCAAGAGAACTAATTAGCATACAACAACAATCAAGAGAACTGAGATCATTAGCAAGGATTTAAGTCAGTGATCGAGTATAAAGTAGCAAGGCGACAAAGATTAAGAGTTTATCATTCGTTTAATGTTTCCTTACAATGATCTTTTCCATTTGTGATATTGAACTTCTAATCCTGAGTAGCAAGTTTTTTATGTTTAGATTTATGGCGTAATTGTATTGACAACCCTATGTGATATCTCATGTTTTGATTAAAACTTTTTCGTTTATGTGCTTATTCATCTATCTTAATCTCAATGCTTTTGTGTATCTGTGGAAAAGATAAGTCGAACCATGCCCTCGTGGGGCCTCGAAAGAAGCCATGAACACGTAGATCAAAACCTTATTCAAAGCATGTGAATGAACATAGGGGAAGTCCAATGAAACTTGGCACTCTAAACATCCATCCATCATCTGATTTAAATTAAGTATTAGTCAACTAAATCATCCAATTCAATTAAGTATCTTAGCTTAGTTTAGTTTTGATAATTGAACCTATAACATCCAACTCTTATTTAGTTACCAATTGAGAATAGAGTAGAAGGAGTAAGATTGTTTCATACAGCCCTTGTGGGATACGATACTTGGGACGTAACTTACTTTACATTTTATATTACTTGACCGTGCACTTGTGCAGTGTAGTAGTATTATCATTTTAGTGTAATACCACGCAACAATAACAATATGTGAAACTCCATGATTTTGTGAAGTCTTTACATAAGTCATGTATTCGACACTTAGGACCAACATGAGCACACCACTAAGCACAATGATATTTTACATGAATGCGACTTGATTAACTTTGGTGTGCACATATTCACTTGTATAATTATAGTTATTCCATTTTTCGAGCATATGTGTCATTCTTAGAGTACATCTTAACCTTATGTATGTTGGCATTATGAAAACTTGATTTATTTCTTTTAAAGTCTTGCTCGAGGACGAGCAATGATTTAGCGTTAAGAGTATTTGATGAGTGTTTATCCAATGAGATTTGAGTGCTTGCTTTCTTACACTTTTGATGAACCTCTGTAGTATTTTCATTGGTTTATGTCTTGTTTGGTCATTTTGTTGTTTAAAGTTGAGTAAGAGCAAAATAAGGCACAATTGAGGTAAAATAAGCATGGAGTGGCACAAAATGATAAAAAATAAGACAATTCTACAAAGTCCATGGCTTAGCAGTGGATCGCTCACAGGCGACCAACGCGACTTGCACTCATAAGGCGTAAAGTGTCGCGACTAGCGCCAGAGAGCTGTGTGGCCCGTGTAGGATAGTGGCGCGACAAGCGCATGAAGGTGCGCGACAAGCGCCACTAGAAAAAAGACGCACGACACAGAGAAATGAGTCGACTGAGTCAAACCCCTAGGGCAACACGTTCAGAACTTGAAAACTATTAAAGATGGAGGTTGGCCACCACAAAATATATCCCGAACAAGTCATAAAAATGCTATTCCATAGCAAAACCCTACAGTTCGAGCATCACGATTGAGGAGAAAGGTGATAAAAGAGAGATCATAATCATCTGAAGTAGAGCAAATATTAGTCAAGAATACACATTGAACCTATGTTTTTTTAATTTATATTGAAGTCTTTGTTTTGTTAGATCTTTTTTGTTGCTTATGCTACTTGGTAGGTTTGACATGTACATGTTTATAGAAAGCATAGCGGAGATATTGAACTATCATGTGTTACTTGAATAATGTATAGGAGATTGTTAGCTTAACACTTGCATAGTAGATCACACAAATAAATCTCTAAATCTTCGTCACTAGCATCTCACGTGGAATTTAGAATAAGTTGTCAACTCTAGTTCTTTTCTAAAACTTTGCATGGATCCTTGACAGGATGAACTTGTGGAGAGAGTAGAGTACCTAAGGGTGTGACACTAAGGAGTGAGGGGATTCCTTAAGTGATGCGACTGCGGTGAACTTATCACGTCAACTTGAGAACAAAACAAGAATAAATAGAAAGAGCCATAACATAGGGACATTGGTATTATATCTATGAAATACCCAAATTCGAGATTCATGAATTCTGATTCCTAGGTACGTTTTTCTTAATCTGCAGAACAATCAATCAATCAATTAATTCAATTTTTTCTTTGCATTTATTTTCTGTCTTTGAGTTTATTTCAGTTTTAATGTTTTATTCAAGCATTCTTTCTATTCTTTCATTTCATAAAATTGGAACAAGAAGTAATTGCTTTACTTGCTTTCGACATTATATTACTAAAACAGATAACACTATCTTGAGATTTGATACTTGTGATGCAATTTACTTTTTATTTATTATTACTTGACTATGCACTTGTGAACACGTAGGCGTAGATATTATTGCATACATCTATTTAGAACTACATGCTCGCAATGCATCAAAGATGCATTTGATCCTCGCTAATAGTCTTTAGCAACGGACACCAGCCATCACCATTAGCTACAACTGCGATTCGCGTCACGATCGGGTCTTTTTTTTCTTTTTTTTTTTAATTAATGTGTTTTGTTTATGGCATTGTCAATGGACAAAATTTGACGTCAATAGCCTTTAGCCACGGAAGGTTTCTGTCTCTAATATATTGCCAACGGATGTTGACTGTCGTTATTGCTACTTGCGTCGGTTGGTGCGTTGTCCATCTTTTATAAATTGCCCCTCGTATCATTGATCAATTTCCAAAACAAATATCATAAGTTTATGTGAATAGGTTCATGTAATTATCATAGATTATACAATATTTAAATTTGTTATGTTGGTTATTCGATATTCAGTAAGCTACTAACTACTATTCAAAAAAAAGTAAGCTACTAACTATTTTTTTTTGTTTATAAATTTGAATTACGTTATGTGATTATTTAGCCACAAATCGGGGATTGTGGGATGGCGTGCATGTGAGGCGTCTGATAGAAACACCCTATGAAAGAACCTAATTTGAGAGGTACATAATTATACGTATCCATTTAGTTTCATTGGTACGTATAATACAATGTCATCTTTTAGTTAAATCATTGTAGTTAATATTTAAAACTATTAATTATCTAGATAAATAATGTGTTCACACGGAGATAGAAGTTGGATGTACATTCAATTAAGCGATAGTGGTCATTTAAAGAAAATATTTGCTTACGGTGTTCGTCAATTTACAGACTTTGCTTTACATCAAATATATCTCATAGACTTGAGCAATAATCTTACGTGTCTATGTAAAACATACGATAATAGAAAATATTTGAGGTCATATGATGGGCGTGTGAAACACGTCATTTGAGTGCTTACTTTTTTGTCTTATTATCCTTGTAGTATTTTTATTGGTTTTAGCCTTGTTTTTCTATTTTGTATTTTGGAGTCAAGTAGGAGTAAAACAAGGCCAAATAGGAATGAATTATGCATACCAATGATCTCGGGGTAAAAGGGATATTTGAATCACATCCGTTAACCTAATTCAAAAGAAGAGTTTCCACTTGATGGAGCACGACTCGCGCTTGGTTAATCATTCTTGTAACATGAGCCAGGGCTAACGCCTGACGAACCGCGCGACACCCAAAGTGAACAAGAGCAAGCGAGACTCGTGCTTCAAAAGGGGCGGAAGTAGCGCTTGGACAAAGGGAGACCGCGACATAGGGGCGCGACATGAGCTCTACTTGGAGGAAAATAGTGGTTGCAACTTAAACTTAGGGCAACGCTATTGCGAAAGAAAATATATTAAATGAGAAGGTCATCTGCCACATAGGGCATCGCGAACCAAAACATACCACATGAAAAAGTCAAAGAACAAAGAAATATTCATCCATCCATTGATCGCGGTCATGGTTTGTAAGAAATGTGATCAAGAAAATATTATAATCATTCAGAGCAAAGAACAGGAGAATCAAGGAGAAGATAAGCCTAAATCTCATCGAGGTCGAGAGTTTAATCTTTCATTTACTTTTCTTATGTTGTTTCAAATAAAATGCTATGCTGAATCTACAATCACAAGTAGCTAATTTACCTAGTGTCTGGGATAGGATGTAGTTATCTATTGATATACCTTGGACATATGTTTTGTTATTTTTATTGAATTGGAGTTTGGTTAGATCTTATTTGTTGCTTATGCTATTTGATAGGGTTAACACATGCGAGTTTCTGGGAAGCTAAATATTGGTGTTGAACTATCTTGTATAATCCAGATTTGGTATTAGGCGATTGTTAATATAAACCTTGCATAGTGGATCACACAAAACTATGTATGGGTCCTTGACGTTGTGAACTTCGGAAGGGCCATTCAATCTAACAATCTAAGCAATTAAGGGGATAGAGAATTAATTAAATATTGCAATAGCGAGGGTAAATAGTCAAGAAAATAAGAACAGAACAAGAACTCAATGGTAAAAAGCATTCCATAAGGACATTGGTATTTTGTCTATGAAAATACGTGTATTAGTATGCTAATGAACCTGGCCCCCTAAGTACTCTTTCCTCTAATTGATAACAACTTCCCTTAATCAAATCAATTCAATTACGCCTTTTTCTAGTATAGTTAGTTCAGTTTTAATAAAAGCATCCATAATCTACTCATTTTACTTAGTTCTTTCATTACTAACCAGATATTACGCACTATTTATGAGATTGATACTTGGAACATAATTTATGTACTATTTTATTATTACTCGATCGTGCACTTGTGAACACGTAGAGCTAGCTTATCATTAATATGTCATTCACACTACACACAAGATGCATTAACTACACTCAACTAACTAAACTAAAAGAAGACAAAACTAAATTGATTTTATTGATTGAGGTTCAATGAGAGGAAAACATACCTAGGAGTCGATGTTCAGGGTGAAGAATTTTCTCACTCTAAACTTTGTGTTGTACACTTAAGGATTGGAGTAGTCTTAGTCGGTAATCATCCGATAAGTTCACTTATTTTGATTAAGTGATGATATTTTTTTTGTTATTTTACAAAATACTGTAATGTACAATATATCTTGGTAATTTAATCGTATGCATCACCAAGTATTTAGTCCTACTCTAGATGACAAATCACTTTCAAATGCTAGGAAATAGTCCAACCTTCTCATGTATTTTTTTTTTTTCAGGAACAGGAACATGCATTTGCCGCATTTGTCCCCCTCTGAGTTATACTACTTTTTTATTTTTGGTAAATAAAGGGATATAAAGGTCCTTAGACCGAGTCCATACACAGAATACTAGCTATCTCGGGAGAAGGCCACTTCACAAAAAGGTCTCGCTCCCTCACGTTCATCTTCACTTTATTCAAAGCATCCGCTACCTTATTAGCGGATCTTGGAACCCAACTAAATTTAACATCCCACGGCATACGTAGAAATCTACAACATTCCCGTATTAGACTGATATTACATTGTTGTGGTTCTGTCTTTCCTTGTACAAGCTTGAAAACCGTCAATGAGTCAACTTCAATCTCAATTCTTGGCTTTCGTTCCCACGCTATTTCCATTCCCTTCCTAAGGGCTTCTAATTCCGCCTCTTCAACAGTGGGTACCCCGGCTACCGAGTCCCTATTCAAACTCGACATGACACTTCCATCGACATTCAGCTTAACCCATCCGGGTGGTGGCTTTTTCCATCAAGCACATTTAATCAATTCCTTCTTTTTCTTCCGCACTCCTGGAGGTCATGGCTTAAGTCTCAGATTTGGGAAATCCTCCCGCAAACATTCTCTAATTTTGCCTCAAACACTTTAGCGTTTTGATTTTCCAAATATTCCACAAGCTTACCATAAAGATCCTCTTCCATTCGACTTGTGGCCCGATTGTATTTGTAAAATTCATCTCCTCAATATTCTTCCTCACCCACTCATCATCCAATACTGGATCAATTTATCTAGTTGAGCCCTCTTCAATATTTGAACCCAAACCATACGTGCGACTTTGCAATGACGTAAGATATAAAGCTCCATTTCGTTAATATAATCACAAAGAGAACACGTAGTAGATTGTGAAAATTTACGTACATAACGAAGGTGATTAGTGGCTAACCTTTTTTTGTGTCAAGAGCCATAAAAAATATTTCAATCTACTGTTTATATCCACGCTCCACACCCAAGAGTTATTTCCATGACCGATCTGATCCGCGGTGTAGCGTTTATGAAAGGCCTGATATGCCTATTGGCAAAAGAAAACACCATTCAACGTCTCGCCCCACAGTAGCTTATCCTCCGAATCAATCAAGACTATTCATTTCACACTAATCTCCTCCTTAATGTGTTCTGTTAAACACATTAGAAGACGCTCAAAACACCAATCACCGTGCTCATCAATCATATCCTTTAAAGAAGCACTCACATCAAATGGGTGGATCGCCAGGTTTTTGTCACTCAATTTACCCGAGCCTTTCTAATTATCGTGCCAAAAGAAGATGTTATCCTCTCACCACACCTTCTAACGCAAAAAAAGGCCTCATTAATCCAACACACCACACTATGCCTCTCCATGTGGCACTGTCAGATTGTTTTACCGAATAGTTTCGAAGGTCCATGTGCTTAAGTTACTTTGCTTGCACAAGTTCACTCCATACATATTTTTCCCTTGTCATAAAGTCATAATCTTCCGTGGAAGTTTCGAAAAAAATGTCTCATTACTCGTCCTTGCAACTCAAAGTCCCAAGCCTCCTTCTTGTTTTGGTTTTACGACTTTTTGCCACCCTACCCCATGAATCTTTCTCTTAGAATTATCGGTCGACCATAGAAACTCTCTGTTAAGTTTATCTAGTTGTTTGCAGACATTCTCAAGGAGCCATGCCGATTGCATAACATAAATCGGCACAGCAGATGATATAGATTGAATGAGTGTCGTTCTTCTCGCGATAGATAGAATCTCGTTTTTCCAACTCTTCACTTTTTACATAACTCTTTGAAGAATGTCCGCGAATGTCTCGTGACTGACCCTACCATGTACAAGATGCACTCCAAGATACTCACCAACATTATAGATTTAGACAAACTCGAGTATATCACATATTGTGCGTTCGAGGCTTGACCCTTCATTTTTCGAGAAGATCACCTTTGATTTTTGAGGACTCAATTTGATCCCCGAAGCATCGCCAAATTTGCTAAGAACTTCCTTGATTGCGCATGTGGTCATTGTAAATGCTTTACCCATAAGGATGAGGTCGTCGGCAAAAAATAAATGACACATTAGAGGGTCGCCACATCAAGGTGTGATTGGTACCCATTTGTGTTTATCCACTACTTCATTAATCAAGTACGAGAGTCACTCCACACATAGGACAAATAGATATGGAGACAAGGGATCGGCTTGTCGTAGCCCGCATTTGTGCTTGTCGTAGCCCGTTCCACAAAATCTTGATAGATGTGTTACTCACACAAAACATAATCAATTCGACTAGTGCTTTGAGGAAATCAAACACACGCAATGTCTCTTCTAAGAAAGCCCAACTTACTTTATCATATGCCTTCTCAAGATCAAGTTTCATTATCATGTTGCCGACCTTTATCTTTTTTTTTTTACTTTTCAGCGATTGAAGTATTTCCTAAAGCACAAATATGTTATCTTGTGTGCTCTTCTCTTTTATGAAAAACGATTATGTGGGCGCTATAATATTCCGCATCAATCTCTGAGATGTGTTGTGATACATTCAGTGATAACCTTGTACAACACATTGCACAATGAAATGTGTCTGAATTGTGCAATAGTCTCGGGATTACGCGTTTTCCGAATAAGGCAAAGGAAAGCCTCGCATATACGTGTGTCAAACCTTCTTTGTTTAAAGACTTCATTGGCAAAATTAATCAAAGACTATTGTATCCAATCCCAACATCTTTGATAGACATTCGATTGAACACTGTCGGGGGTGAGTGCCTTTAAAGCGTGCATGTCATTAATTGTCCCTTTAATCTCCTTTAAATCAACCTCTTTGATTAAATATTGTTGTTCCTCCAAACTAAAAACCAATTGATAGGTAGAGTTGTTCACGCGTTGATTGCTAAAGTGATGAAAATTTGGATTGGACCTAGTAAAAAGAGTTTTGTAATTCGATTTAGCATGCTCCTTTAGATCATCGTTGTCTTTCACCCAATTGTTCTCAATTTTCAACATCCAAATTTCATTATGACGCCTTCTCGTAAGAGTTGATCGTTGAAAAAACTTGGTGTTCTTCTCGCTGTCTTTAATCCATTTCACACGCAACTTTGGGCACCAAAAGAGCCCCTCACTTCTTAACACCTCGTTGTACTCGTTTGTCAATTTTCCTTCAAGATTATACAGAAAATCGGTTGGCCCCTAATCAACTGTTTATGTATGCCCCCGACTATAGCCATAAGTTCCCTCTTCTTTTTGAATATATTGTAGAATTTGAGATTATTTTGTGGCTCGAGAATTTTAGGAACATTGGTAATAGTTGCAAGAATATCTTTGTTTTCACTCCATAGTTGACATAACAACTGCTCACGTTCAGCATTATGAAGCCACGTCGCTTCAAAGTGAAACAGTCGCGCACCCTACTATTTTTCTAGGCCGTACACGCACGTAAATATCAGATGATGATCCGAGTACGTTCTTAGAAGATGGAAGACACCATTTTCTGGAAATAAATTCACCCAAAATTGATTTGTCATAGACCTATCAATATGTTCTTTAATGTTAGCCATGTTATCTCTTTTGTTAGTCCAAGTAAATGCTAGTCCATTGAATCCGAGATCAAGTATAATCAAATTTGTCCATAAAATTATGAAAACGCTATAGGCAGCTAAAGATACGAGTTTGACCTCCCACTTTCTCGTAACTATAACAGACCTCATTAAAGTCGCCAGTTACAAGCAATGGAATATTAGACTCCGCTGTAAGCTCCGACATTGCGCTAAAAAACCTTTATCATTCTTCGTGGTTGAGCGCAGAACCCCATTAATCTCCACCTATTCTGTTGATTATGACCTATAATCTCACGGATAGCTTGTTCGTCTATCCCCATAATCTCGACATTTGTATCCACCTCACTTCAAAACATCCATATACCATCGTGCATACCCGTCGTCGGTGCAATGACGTAATTTGAGAAGCCTAAGAATGGCACAATACTTCTCGCCCACTCCTTGTTAACCATCGTCTCAAGAATGAAAACAATCGTCGGTTGATAAGACCTAACTAATTCCCTAAAATTACTTCAAAACCCCATGTGTGTTGAATATTGGCAATTCCATGATATAACTGTCATTCTAGAATTATAAAGGTGTATCGGAAGAACCAGGTTGTCAAGAGGGGTCCCAATCTATGTTGCAGTCAGCTGCCTCAGAATCTCCAAAGTTAATGTTCGTTGTCGGCTCAGTTTCCATTCGGCCAGGGATGTTTGAAGCCACCAAGAGTTTGCATTGTCCTCTCTCTCTACCTGATATGTCGAGGTTTTGATCTCCCGAACATTCGTTGGTATTTCGAAACCTGAACCAACTCCTCATCGATCCCAGTTTTTAACCTCTTATAGGTCCTCAAAACTGAGACGTGTTATGAAGTCCAAATTTTCCCAATGAACCATCCACAACTCGTTTGCGACATTGAGGTCCATCTTCCTTGGAATGAGCCACTAAATTCTCTTTATTTGTATTCTTTGAGAAAACTGAATTTTCTTGCCTACCCAATTCCCCCATCAGTTGATGTTGGGCGTCTAGCCCTTTTCTTCAATAACCTCTTTTTGCTTTAGGTTTTCTTTAGGTAAAGTCCTTCTTACCTCTACTTTATTTCCTTTATTCACAAGAGAGGCAATAGAAATAGGTAGAACTTACATACCTAAAGTATCATCGTTTTTAGCCGCTAAAATATTTCAAGGAGACTTACCAATATTAAACACCTGCCTTCTTTTTCCCGCATTGCCTTTCTTTTTCCGGTAATTAACTTCCATCCTATCACCGTATTCATACTTACGTGCCTTTCCTATAAGCCACTCAGATTTATTCTCGACCGTCTTTTCCTTTTGTGTCACCCCAACTGAGTTTTGGCTAGCGCCTTCAATATTGCTTGTTTTTTCCCTGCACGCGTAATGCCAGTATGCCCAACTCGTCCACATTCATAACATGGAGACGAAAATATTTTGTAAAAAACCTCATATATTTTTCCATTAACCCATACAATGCGTCCTAACGGCTTATTCATGCATACTTGTATGAAAACCGCGCAAACCTTCCTCTTGAGGCATTGTACGTATTCCAATCAATTTTGGTTGGATCACCAATGCATGTGGCTAAAGCTTAAACCACAGATTCCTAAATAATTTTATAGGTAAATTAAGAATATGAACCCATGTAATGGCACTCTCCACTTTATCGGTGTCGGCACAAAAAATTTGGAGACCATTTTCGAGTAGAGAGAAAAATTATGCCGATTTTCCAAGGGCTCTGCGTTAGGATCATATCTATTTTATCGGGTTGAAGTCCTTTCATGCAGTAGCAACCGAATCCAAGATCCAAAAGTTTGAACTCGTTTTGTAGTGACCAAAGCATATTAAGCCTAGTGTGTAGAGCAGCAAAGGACCAATGCTTCCCACAGATTTAGATGATTATCGTCTCCTTCCATTGATCTGTCATCCGGTCTTGAAGTTCACTTGCAATGATCACTCGCTTGAAAAGAATCTCTTCTATTGCGTCCGTCAGTTGAATGAATTGTCGTTCTTCCGCAGTTTTTTCATCATCAATACGAACATCCTTGTGTTTCAGTCGGTGTATGGTGATACCTACTGGTGGGCCATAATTTCGCTACCTTAAAAAATACAAATTACTTTGACACTTATCCAGATATCTAGGGACGTGAAGGCAAGTAACACCCGACACGATAAGCCAAAAACATGTCGAGACAATGTCCAAAAGATATGACTCTCAAAACAGCACAAAAAGAACCACATCGGGTGTCCAAGGACACGTCAATCCGAATCTGACGTGCCACATGGCTCGTCAGTCAAAGTGCGATGCAGGCCCCGATCCGGCGTGGCATGAGTACACCAAATTTTTGGTGCCCCCATTTCCCCTTCATATGTGTGAGTGTTCCCATGTTTTATAAAAGTGCTATAAATACCCCTTCACTCCTCCATTTGGAGGGTTGGTCACTTGAGGGGTAGCTCACTTTGGAGGTTGAAGCTTTGTGTGCTCTAACTTCTTTTTAGAATTCTAGTGAGAGAAAGTACGTCAACCATTCCACGTCAATCTGTGGCACATCAACCATTCCACGTCAATCCGTGATACAACAATCAATTCCACGTCAATTTGTTTCCATGTCAATAAAAAAAGTATGTGAGCCAAAACACTTAGAACATTTTCTCCTCTACTTCTCTACTTCTCCATAGACATTCAAGTGTCAACAATTGGACTTAAATATGAGAAAGTTTTGACCCGGGATTTGACCACTTCGTGGTGCAAATCACCTGAGGTCCCTATTTTGAGCCTCTGGGGCTCGATGAATTACAGTGTCGTTAGGCTGGCCAGATGATCTCCAAAAGAGACTAACACCCAACAAGGGTTAATACTAATGCCAATCGGGCCTCGACTACGCGACGTATATCATAAGATCGTCCAAAACAAGCCTAAGAGCCAAATACAACGCATATAACTTCTAAGTTAGCGTGACATCTTCAAAGGCCTCTGAGGGTCGTTCGATAAGTCTTCAAGGTCTACATACGCTCAAACGCTGCCTGACAGGCAGAATATTAGAGACAACCTCGTGCGGGCTCCATGGATAATGAACTACGTCCGACTTGATTCTCTCTTCCTATAGAGATGTGTAGGCAGATTGACCAAGTGTCAAGTTTAGTCACAACACCTCGTATCCTCCTCTTAGTTTACTTATATATTTAATTGTTATTGCCTAACCTTGTTCCTTGAAGTGCATGTTTCCATCGAACCAAAAGCTCTTTTTGTAGCATGTAAGGTGATAGAGAGTCTGGTGAAGGAGTAATTTCGAGACTAGCGAAAATAACCCTGCGCCATCCGTTGACTCGCATATGATTTGCGATTCATGCTAAAGTTCACATTTTCAATTTGATCTTCACGTTGCGCATTAAACATACTGGTACCATCCTCAGTTTGACGCACACGTGTTTTGTTTAAGTGTAGATATTTGAACCACGTCAAATTTTTGTTTGTTTGTTTTATTATGTGGCAAGTCAATTATTCTTAATTCAACGTCATGTACCCGAGTAACCGGCTAAAATACACCACATTACTTAACATTATGGTTTAATAACATAAAATAAATCCATTTGAATATTAACATAATAAATATTCCAAAATTGATGAGACTCCTTAAGCTTGATAATAACCGATTGGAAAAAGATAGATTTTACATCTATCATATCATAGATTTAAAAGTGTCTCTATGCAATTATTAGATTAGAAAGAAAAAAAGAAAAAGAGTTGAAGAATAGATAAAAAGCAAAAAAAAGTAATTTCTCAACCCAAAAACAAGAAAAGAAGCATCAAATCAAATCCAAATCCAAATCCACCGCTATTACTGAAAAACGAATAAAA
Source organism: Linaria vulgaris (assembly GCA_948329865.1). Lineage (NCBI taxonomy): Eukaryota > Viridiplantae > Streptophyta > Magnoliopsida > Lamiales > Plantaginaceae > Linaria > Linaria vulgaris. The sequence continues at coordinate 66,747,269 of OX415251.1, forward strand.
TAAGAATCAATTTTTATTTAATCGTTTGGTGAAAAGTGAAATTAAAGGATGGTGAAGATCACGGCGTTGATAGTGCTGAAATGCTCAACGGATGATTCGGATCCGATTATAGTGTCGAACGCTTCCGATCTGAGCAGTTTCGGATTCTTTCAGCGATCGAGCGTTAAGGAATTTATTACTTTTGTCGGTCGTACCGTTGCTAAACGTACGCCTCCCGGCCAAAGGCAGTCTGTTCAGCATGAAGGTATCGATCGATTTTTGTGTTTTACTTACTTTCCTCTAATTACCCGATTTTGTGTTAGGTTAGGTTTTTCTATTATTCTGATACTGTCGTCTTGTTTGATTTGTATTTATAAGTTTAGTTGAATTACATGAAGAACAAACTATGTGGTGGAATTTGTGCTATTATTATTATTATTATTATTATTATTATTATTTGCCACAAGTTATCATATCTTTCCTTATTTGAAAACAAAAATAACAGAATACAAGGTTCATTCCTACAACCAAAACGGCTTATGCGCATTGGGCTTTATGGATGATCACTACCCTGTCCGTAGTGCATTTTCAGTTCTCAACCAGGTAGGCCGGCAGCCTCTCTTTGGTGCGTTGCGTGCATACTTTTGCGGGAACTACCCTTGAACCACTATTATATATTTATCAGGTCTTGGATGAATACCAGAAGAATTTTGGTGATTCTTGGAAAACTATACAAGCTGATAATGCTCAACAATGGCCCTATCTAACTGAGGCACTAACCAAGTTTCAGGTATTTATTTATGTGTTTCAGTTTCAGTCCCCCGATTTTCGGTAAATTATCTTAACTTCTTGTTTTCAACTATTCAGGACCCTGCTGAGGCTGACAAGCTGTTCAAAATCCAACGGGAGTTGGATGAAACCAAGATTATTCTTGTGAGTATGCTGCCTTTCACCACTTCTGTTGTAACGTATGCAGGAGATATCTGACAGGAATAAGATAGAGTGCTCAACTAACAACTTCTTCCAATCATTTTCTACCATGTGTTTCTGTGCAGTATCTTGTTTGCATTTTCCTATGTTTGTTTTATTGGTATTTGCAGTTATAACGTTTTTGATATGCAGCTAATTTTAAATTGTTTACAACAACGTGTGTCTTATGTGCTAAATACAATACACCCGTCGTCTGACAAAACTAGAATCAAAGGCTTTTTGCCTCACGTGGTTATCATCTTTAGCTAATTACGGTCTGCTTCAATTTTTCAACTCCAAGCAACTGTTGTGTTAATTTGTTGCCTTTGAATGATTTATTAGTCTCTCCTTTGCTGTGTACCTTGATGATATTAACATTCAAACAGTGATTAGATATAATGTATATTCTGGTTTTTTCTCAGCACAAGACTATCGACAGTGTCCTTGAACGAGGTGAGAAGCTAGACAGTTTGGTTGACAAGAGTTCAGATCTCAGTGCAGCTTCTCAGGTCTGCTTTCTAGTCAATTTTGTTTTCAAGCATATTCATGTTATGTGCATGAATCTCTAACACTTGTTGCAAGAATGAACTGTATATATGTTTTCCCAGTTTTGCTATTATCTTATGATTCAAAGTTTTGTGTTTGCCCTGGAAATCACTTTTGATGTTTGAAAAGAATTCAGTGACGATAATCATAGATTAACTATCAATTGTGCCACTAGTTGATGATGAATGTGATTGCCTAAAATCTTTTATTTTGTCCGACCTACTCGCTTTGATAATTTAGCTTTCATTGGGTGGGACTGTAGTAGTGAAATTGTTAGGCTGCTTTCACCAAATAAAGATATCCAAAATATGTACTCTAGAGTTTGTTCATTATTTTTCTCATGTTGCTGTGTGCACTAATTTATGAATACAAATTTGGGTTGTTTCAGTATAGTTAAAATGAAATAATAAGTTTGTGTTGGTAATCTGTTCTTTTGTTCTTAATTTACTTCAATCAGTTGCTCAATTAGTGTTCTGAAGATTGTAAAAAGTATTGTACCATTCTTTGGGTTGGATGTACTGTAAATTTCTACATTGCACCTACTTTCTTAGTCATTTCCAACACTTAAAAGCTTGATGAATTCTTTGGCAACAGATGTTTTACAAGCAGGCGAAGAAAACCAATCAATGCTGTACGATCTTGTAAAATGCCTCAGGATGAAAAAGCGATCTACGCATGTATCAGCTTAGTTTTCCGTAATTGATAATACGGCCTTTGAAAGGTTTGTTCACGTATCTACATAATGTTGCTGCAAGGCTGATTTTTTTTTTCTTCGCGTGTATCTTAGATTCTCGTTAAGAAATGAAAATCTTGTGGGGAAAATTAATAGTAACATGTTATTACCATATAATTTCAGGATGCAGCTGTAAGCTTTGATCAGCTTGTGTTGGTTAGGGTTCCCTGGAAATCTTTTCTGATTAGATTATGCCATGCATCCTTTTATTTTGATCTTTTTTGTTGTTTCCCTTTAAAAACAAACCGACTGTTGGATGTTACAAAATTAGGACGAATTGTGCATTACCTCTCTTTTGCTTATTCATTTAGTAAAAATCAATTGACCAGCTATGTTCGACACATTTTATTTTTTTTTGGAAATTCAAGATAAGAAAATTACGATTACGATTACAAATGTCACCAAGCCCTGGGTTGGTAAATGCTGCTTGCATTTCATCAGAGGGGGAAATAATCGTGCTAACAATTAACAAGTGGGCTGCTCCAATGACTGGAGTTAACTTGTCATTTAATTTTTTCGACATAAATTAGCATTGGCGATTTATTCTTGTGAAACTTGGTGAATGAAAATGGGAAATTAATTCCTATTATCACTTTAAAATCGGTGATATGCATTAATACTGAAATAAGATGAGATGTTCTTGCTACTCATTCTTTTGAAGATGGTTTTAGACCTCTTAATATGCTCCATTAATTAGGTTAAAAGTCCATTAAAAATATGTTTCTATATCGGGAAAAAATTATGTTTGGTACCTTATTTTGGCTCATGTTTTGTTTTGTTACCTTAACTTGATTGGCCTTTTTTTTGATACCCTATGTTTGAAAACTTAATCAATATCAGTATCCCCGCGGTGGAGCCCCAAAATTGCCGCCCTAAAAGTCTATGTAGCTCGTCGTTGACCCAAATTTGGGGATTTTCACTTATTTTTGACACATGGCCATAATGACATGTATTATTTAATAAAATAAATCATAAAAGACTAGAAATTAATTATAAATATACAAATTAATTAAAATTAAAAATTATATACAATAACTCTTATTCATATTTCTTTTCCTAAACATTAATTAAGTATTTCTTAACTTTATAATATTAATAATTATAAAAAAAAATATAATATTAATTAATTAAAGCATCATCTTTTCCAACCTTACTTAACAAACCACCACCACCACCGCTCGCTACCTCTGTCGTCGGAGCTACTCTCGGTTGATCCTTTCCTCAACAAACCACCGCCGCTCGCTGCCTCCGTCATCGGAGCTACTCTTGGATCCGGATACGTACCTCAACAAACCACCACCACCGCCACTCGCTACCTCCGTCGTCAGAGCTGCTCTCGATTTCGGATCCTTTTCTCAACAAACCCACCACCACTACCGCTCGCTGCCTCCGTCGTCGAAGCTACTCTCGAATCTGATGTTGAAGATGGTGAAATGTATTTTTTTTTAAATCAATTTTTAGATTTAAGTTTTTTTTGTTTTTTAACAAAATAACTTATATTTATAATACTTATATATTTAATAGTTAAGTTAATTACAAAGATTTAATAGTAAATATTTGAAAATGTTAAGACAAGATTATATAATAAGTTTTTACAATTTATATAATAAAGTTAATTATAAAAAATATAAAAACTACAAATTGTCAATATAAGTGTTTTTTTATCCGGTCAGCATGTCCAATGGACTTTAATTGGTCAAAATTGAGGGTTTATGGGTCAACGGCGAGCCATGTAAACTTTAGGGGTGGTAATTTGGGGCCGCCGCCACGGAGGTACTGGTCTTGATTAAGTTTGCAAACATAAGGTACCAAAAAATTGACGTGACAAGTTAGAATACCAAAATGAAACATAGGCCAAAATAAAGTACCAAATATAATTTTTTTTCAATTTTTATATCATAACACGTAGCTGTTTGCCTAAGAAAATACAGCATTTACACCGAAAACAATTTAAATAAACAATCAATCCTCTGTCCGAGAAAATGAAGTACATGGCATTTGATGTTAATGAATTTATAGGTTGCTGCTTACAAAGAAAATAAAAATATATAAAATCTTGAATCAATGAGGAAAATCTGACCAGTTTAATAAACACAATCGGATTATACCAAATTGCAGAAATTACGCTCTAATAAAAAGGAAAATAGAAGAGCAGGACAGAAGAAAATGCAAGGCTCAGATCTGTTAAATGATAGGCATTGGCGTCACGGCATCGTTTAGCATTGAAGTCTATTTTTATTTTATCGCTTATTTTAATTAGCAATGTTGCATTTTCGTTTATTGTCCGTACATTTGATTCCTTTTCACTTTTAGTCAGTTGGGGCATGTACAAGGCCGCGTCAGAATTGTGTTACAAATAGCAGGTGCACTGCATGGAATCATTCATTATGAAACTATGCTAATTTTCTTTATCTCTTTCTAATACTCTCTCTCTCTCTTCATACTCTCTTTCTTTTTCCTCATACTCTCTTTCTTTTTCCTCAAGCTGAACCTTTCTTTCGGCAGCAACTCTTTTTATAAATCTGTAACAAATCAACAAAAAATACAATTTAATTAGTCTCAATCATAACAATTGGCCTCATAGCTAAAAAAACATGTGCGCACACTCTTATATCAAAATCATGGCAAAACCAAACAACACACAGCGAATCGAAGGACTCGAGATTGGTCAACAGAAGCTTAAGGACGGAGTGACAGAGCTCAAACGCCAGATGTCTAACATGACTGATATGGTGACCCAGATTTTGCACACACTGCAACTGGGGAAGGGAGTGGACCAAACATCTGGAGAATTAACAAAAACAGGCGACCACTCCAGTGCAGTCACCATGGGTCATAACTCAAGAGGTAGTGGGATCTTACCCCCACGAGGAGACACATTGGCCAACAAGACGATGTATGATTTCCCAAGATTCGATGGTACTGATTCTAGGGTTTGGGCCAAAAAATGCCAACGCTATTTTCTCTTAAACATGTCCGATTATGAGAAAATTATAAATGCGGGTATTCATATGGATGGTGTGGCAGATCATTGGTACTTGGATAACATTGAGGGCCGTGAGGCCATGGGTTGGCCACACTTTGTGGAGCTGGTGAGTGAGAGGTTTACTCATGCCAGGGGAGAAAACTTGATTCGAGAATTTAATAAATTGAAATAGATGAGCAATGTTGATGATTATATTCACAAGTTTGAAGAGTTAAAGGCTTTCATGAGTAACAAAAACAGACATTTGGATGATGATTATTTTGTTAAAAGCTTTATAAGTGGACTTAAGGAGGAGGTGAGATACATGGCGGAAATGTTAGCCCCTACAACCCTTAACCAAGCCATATACATGGCCAGGAAGCAGGAGGCCAACTTGGAGGTTACCAAACCTCCAAGGCAAGCTTTGAAACCCAACTTTTCTAGCTTCAAAGGGAAGGTTCCATTTGAAATCCCTAAGAACAGTAAGTTGGGTGGAGGAGCTGAGAGGTATCCTTTTATGAAGAGGCTGACCCTAGAAGAGATGGAGGTGAGGAGGAAGAATAAACTCTATTTTAACTGTGATGAACCTTACCATATGGTTCATAAGTGCAAAAGACTATTTGTTATTATGGGGACAGAGGAAGGGGAGGAGGATAATGACAGTGAGGAGGAAGAGAACAGTGAGTTATGCAAGATCTATGTGCATGCTCTAAGGGGAAAGAAGTCTGCTAAGACTATTAGGCTATTGGCACAAGTAAAAGGACATGAGATCTCTATTTTATTAGATACTGGGAGTAGTAACAGTTTTTTGGACTACAACACAGCTAAACAACGTAAGTGTAGACAGGAGCAAACAAAAACCATGGAAGTTACTATTGCCGATGGAGGGAAAATTGATTGCAACATTAAGTGCCCAGACTTTCAGTGGTCATTTGGAGAGACAACTCACAAAGCTACTGTGAGGATCATTAACTTAGGTGGGTGCAACATGGTGCTGGGAGTAGACTGGTTAAGCAAGCTGGGCTTACCATCCTTTGATTTTGTCAATCAAAGATTGTATTACTTACAGAATGGAGAATGGAAAGTGATACAGGGGAATAGACCAAGGGCTGATGTCAGAATGATGAGGGCTAAGCAAGCTAGCAAGCTTCTGGCTAAGGAGGCCCATACTATAGTGGGGTGTCTGTTCATGGTTACTCCAGCAACAGAGGAGAAACAAACAGAAACTCCAGCAGAACTACATAACACACTGGAAGAGTACAAGGATTTGTTTGCAGAACCTACCACTCTCCCACCTAAAAGGCATAGGGATCATAGCATTCCACTAATCCCTGGAGCTAAGCTTTTAAACAACAACCCTACATGTATCCTTATATTCAAAGAGAGGCTATTGAGAAGCCAGTCAAGGAAATGCTGGAATCAGGGCAAGTGCAGTTGAATAATAGCCCTTTTTCATCACCTGTATTGCTAGTGAAGAAGAAGGATACCAGCTGGAGGTTCTTTGTAGACTACAGACATCTCAATGCTATTACTGTTAAGGGTAGTTATCCCATCCCTTTGATTGAGGATCTGTTGGATGAACTCACCCATGCTAAGGTGTTTACAAAGATTGATTTGAGGGCTGGATACCATCAAATCAGAATGAGGAAGAAGATATTCCAAAAACTGCCTTTGTGACAGTCTCAGGGCATTATGAATTTAAAGTTATGCCTTTTGGCTTAACTAATTCCCCTTCTACATTCCAAGCTATTATGTATGAGGTTTTTAAGGAATAATTGAGAAAGATTGTTCTGGTCTTCTTTGATGATATTTTGGTCTTTAGTAACAGTATGGAGGAACATCTGGTTCACTTGTAGTTACTGTTTGATAAATTGAGGAGCAATCAACTGTTAGCTAAGAGTTCTAAATGCACTTTTGGACAGAAAACTATTGAATATTTGGGGCACATAATTGGGGGTGGACAAGTAGGGGCTGATCCTGCAAAAAATCAGTGTATGGTGGATTGGCCCAAGCCTAGTACAGTGAAGGCTTTAAGGGGTTTCCTAGGGTTAACTGGGTATTATAGGAAGTTTATAAGACATTATGGGGTTATTGAAAACCCCCTGAATGAAATGACAAAGAAGGGAAACCTTGGGTGGAATGATGAAGCAGAAGAGGCCTTTACTAAACTTAAGCAAGCTATGGTGGAAGCTCTTGTTTTGTAGCTTCCAGATTTCAAGAAGCCCTTCTGTATGGAGACAGATGCATGCTATAAGGGTTTAGGGGCTGTCCTTAGTCAAAAAGGACACCCCATAGCATTTATAAGCAAAGGATTAGGTCCTAAAAACTTAGGACTATCAGTGTATGAAAAAAGAATTTTTGGCTATCATACTAGCCATAGACAAATGGAGACCATATCTGTTACAAGGACATATTACTATTAAAACATATCAACAAAGCTTAAAATTTTTACTTAGTCAGAAAATTTCTACTCCATTACAGCAGAAGTATATGACTAAGTTGTTGGGCTATGACTACAAGATTGAGTATAAGAAGGGGAGGGAAAATGGAGTTGCGGATGCCCTATCCAGAAGGTGTGAAGTTGAGGAAGGGAGTTGCAATAGTATAAGTATGGTGCTTCCTAACTGGATGAATGAATTGCAAGAGAGTTATGTGGGAGATGAAGTGACTCAGGAAGTTATAGCTGAACAGCTGGTGTAACCTTATAATGTTTCACTCTTCTCATATAATGATCAGGTCATAACGTACAAGGGCATGATGTATGTTGGGAGTTCTACTGGCTTGAGGTTGCAAGTGGTCAGAATGTTACGTGAGAATAGTATAGGAGGGCATTCTGGAGTTAATGCTACTTATCATAGAGTTTAGGGGTTTTTCTTGTGGAAAAGACTTAGACAATTCATACAGGAGTTTGTGGCTCAGTGCTCAGTTTGCCAACAATGCAAACATGAAAACATAAAGGTTCCAGGGCTCTTGAAACCTCTGCCACACCCTAATGGAGCTTGGCAAGACCTTTCTACGGATTTCATAGAATAACTACCTAAGTCAGAGGGGAAAGACACTATATGGGTTATAGTAGGCATGTTTACAAAAATGGCACACTTCATTGTACTCTCTCACCCATACAAGGCATCTACCATAGCTGTATTCTTCCTAGATAACATCTACAAGCTTCATGGTCTCCCACAGACCATTACATCAGACAGAGACAAGATTTTTGTTAGTCAATTTTGGAAGGAATTGATGAGCACCCTTGGAGTGACTCAGCAGTTAAGCACTGCCTACCACCCTCAGACTGATGGACAGGCTGAGAGGGTTAATCAATGTTTGGAATCATACTTAAGATGTATGGCAGGCACCAACCCAAAACTCTGGGCAAAATGGTTGCCTATGGCAGAATGGTGGTATAACACCACACACCGCTCTGTCACTGGAACAACTCCTTTTAAGGCAACATTTGGTTACTCTCCACCCCAAATTGGTATAGGACCATAAAAGTCCTTTAAAGTAGTAGGGGTGGAAGAATTAATTGAGAGCAGACAACAAGCAACACAACAAATCAAACTTAACTTACAACTAGCACAAGACAGAATGAAGAAAAATGCTGATAAGGGGCGTAGTGAAAGGGAGTTTCAGCCAGGGGAATGGGTTTACCTAAAATTAAAACCCTACAGACAGCAGTCAATCGGAAAAGATGTTACTTGGAAACTGGGGCCTGAGTTTGCAGGACCCTTTAAAATTATTGAACGAGTTGGAACAATAGCTTACCGTTTATTACTATCTCAAGAGGCTCGGATCCATCCTGTGTTTCTAGTTTCTGTCTTGAAGAAACGCACCGGCGCCACTGATGCCACCACTCCAGTGATTCCAGCTCTAGAAAGAGAGAATAATCATGAGTTAGTACCAGCAAAAATTCTTGCACGACAGTTTATAAAAAGGGGAAATGGGGTTCAGATTCAATGGCTGATTTAGTGGATGGGGTTGTCGGAAGAGGAATCGACTTGGGAGAACTGGGAAGACTTCATGCGATGATTTCCGACATTCCAAGCTTGAGGAAATGATTGTTTAAGGGGAGGGCAATGTTGTGATGCGATCTAGGGTTCTACTGAGAAGTCAAGTGTCAAGAGGAACAGCGATGAATTTAGATTAAGTGTTGAAGAAGTAAAAACGCGTAATAGTTCAAAAATGGATTTTGACAAAATTTAAAGAATCGTGGCATTGGCGTCACGGCATCGTTTAACATTGAAGTTTATTTTTATTTATCGCTTATTTTAATTAGTAATGTTGCATTTTCGTTTATTGTCCGTACATTTGATTCATTTTCACTTTTAGTCAGTTGGGGCCATGTGCAAGGCCGCGTCAGAATTGTGTTACAAATAGCAGGTGCACTGCATGGAATCATTCATTATGAAATTATGCTAATTTTCTTTATCTCTTTCTAATACTCTCTCTCTTCATACTCTCTTTCTTCTTCCTCAAGTTGAACCTTTCTTTCAGCAGCAACTCTTTTTATAAATATGTAACAAATCAACAAAAAATACAATTTAATTAGTCTCAATCATAACAGGGTCGGATTTTCAACATTGCCTTAGAAGGAAAGAGGAATATATCATCACAACCTCCTTCATAGATTATTAGCGTCTCCAAGTTTCTATTTCAGTTTTAGTTCATGAACATGTGTATGTATGTAAATATATTTGTGTGTGTGAGCAATTAAGGAGAAATTATTTCATCCAAGATTAACGAAAGGATTGTTGGTTTTAATTGGAAGAAATCATTGGGTGGGTGAGAGGGAGGGGCAACCACCCTTTGAAGAAATTCCCAAATCTCCCCTCTTTCCCTCATTCTTCCCTTCTGAGCCATTTTAACCCGAAAATTGCTGGTATGAGCTCCTTATTTATATTCGACATGTTCTCTTATTTGCCCTCGTTTTCACAATGTTTTGACATAATTTGGTATTTCAAGCGTGTCTTTTTATTTTATTTTTTCGGATTTTCCTTTTAATAGTGTTATTCTTATAGCAATTCAAACCGTTTACAACAAAATACGAAATTAGAAAGATAAGGTCTTTTTTTTTGTGATCAGCAAATGAATTTTATTGATAGAAAATTGATCCAATACAAACAAGTATAAAGATATTGTTGTAACTCACTGTACTAAGTTGAAACCAGTTGTAAAAAGAAGTCCAAATCTTATGAGAGATAGGACATGTTAGTAAGACGTGTTCTTTTGACTCCAGCTCATTAAGACAAAAAGGACAAGAGACATTATTTCCTTCAAGCACCAGGCCTCTTCGCAACAACTTATCTCTGGTTGGGATTCTTGGTTGCACTACCTTCCAAAGTCCAAACAAACAAAAAAATCTTGGGGGTACGTTAGAATTCCAAAATAAATTAAAAAACAAGTCCACGGCAGAATTCGGATCCTTATTAATCATCTTGTATGCTGATTTCACTGAATAATCTCTTGAAGCTTCGAGTTTCCATCTCCAACAATCTCGTGTCGTCCCATACAAACAAAAAATATTGATCACCTGCAATAAGGCAGACAGTGAAGTTTGCTCCCTCTACTATGAGATAGTTCACTAAACCAATCTTCCCCCTCTACTTTTTTAGATATAGAGATCAGATCACGCCACCAAAAAGAAAATGAAATATTTAGACCAGCCATGTTTATAAAATCTTGTGGACGTCTCATCAAACCATATTTTGAGAAATTGACCTTTTCCATAAGGGTGAATCATTTCCCAGAATTATCCATTTCCATTTACAAAGGAGGGATTTGTTAAATACTTTTATCTCCTCGACACATAGCCCTCCGTTCTCTTTCTCTTGAAAAATCGTCGACCACTTGATCCAAGCAATTCTTTTGGACTCATCACTGTAGGCCTGTCAATGGGTAGGGTTTTACCCAGACCCTACCCAGACCCTGATTGGACCCTTTGTTTTTTATTCTTGAAGACCCTACCCAGACCCAGACTCAGACCCTACCTGGACCCGAAACCCGGACCCTATCCGGACCCAGACCCTACCTGGACCCGAAACCCGGACCCTATCCGGACCCAGACCCACGGGTCCAGACCCATCAGACACTATGAGACCCGGTTCGAGTATGGGTCTGGGTCCAGACCTAGACCCTGATTGGACCCATTGAACAGGGCATGGGTTTGGACCCTTAATGGACCCTATAGGTAGGGTATGAGATTATACCCTATCTCCAACTTAGGGTAGGGCCTGGGTAAGACCCTACCCATTGACAAGTCTACATCACCGCCTCCCAGAGAAACTTTCGTTGAATGCTGGTAATTACCTGTTTGGGATGAAAAAAGAAAAGTTATTACAGGAATTCCACATAAAATAGAATTAAAAAGAGTTAATTTTCCAGAAAAAGAAAGAGGAACTTTAGACCAAGAAGATAATATGCTTTTGAGCATTTCAGTGACTGATTTCCAGGTCGCGACCCTCCTCGGGTTTGAGCCAACCATGATGCCCAAGTACTTGAACGAAACTGCCTCAATTTTGCAATGAAGCAAATGAGAGTAATTCACAAGATCACTGGTCAGAACATTGAAACCCATCACATTACTCTTCTTGAAATTTATCTTAAGGCCTGACATAATTTAAAAAATTCTGAGAATGCACGTGATTCCTCGAACGTGTTGAGGTTTATTGTTACAGAGAAGGATGGTATTGTCTGCATATTGAATGTGGTTGATTTCAATCCTATCCCTCCCGATTTCATAACCCTTAAGAGCCCTTTTTGTTTTGCACTTTTAATAAGGATAGAGAAGGGGTGAGAGCGGATCTCCTTGTCTAAGACCCCGTGATACCCTAAACTGATAAGTCGGGCTCCCCTTGACAAGGTCTGACACCTCAAAAGAATGGAGACATTATTTAATCCAACCTCTCCAAGTTGAGTTGAAACCCAAGAGATTCATCATCTTGTCAAGATAGCCCCAACTAACATGATCGAAAGCCTTCTCGAAATCAACTTTAAAGGCCAACAAATCATTTTTTTCCATTTTGCTTCATCAATTGCTTCGTTGATCACCAAGATACCATCACCAATGTGTCTTCCTTTTAAGAACGCAGACTGTTCTTGTGAGATAATCATGTCCAACACTGTACTTACTCTATTCGTGAGAATTTTTGAGAGAATTTTATAGGCACTTCCCAACAGCGAGATCGGTCGATAGTCATTGATGCCTTGCGTTTACTTGTTTTTAGAATGGGAACAATGAAAGAAGTATTTGCTCCCCTTGTGATTTTTCCAGTAGACTGAAATTATAAGATAAACTTGCAAATATCCTCCTTAACCACTCCCCAAAATTTTTTAATGAATCGCAAGTTGAACCCATCCAACCCGGACGCAACTCCAAACTGCTCTCTCTATTTCTTCATGAGAAAATGGCAGAGATAGCATTTTCGCTTCTTCGTTTGTAATCTGGGCAACTTCAACATTTCCAAAAAAAGGCCATCTTCTATTTGGCTCCCTAAAAAAAATTGAGAAGTAATCTTTAATTCTCATTTTTACCTCTTTACAATCATCAATCCACCTGCCTTCGGAGAGTATGACCTGGATATTAGAAGTCGCCTTGCTTCTATTAATGCAACGGAGAAAATAACTCGAATTGATATCCCCTTCACGAGGCCATTTAATCCAAGCTCTTCGAAATAAAAACATGTCTTTTGAATGTAGAGTCTGCCACAATTGTCCCAATTTAGCTCTTCTTTTGTTAATATCCTCCATCGTCAGAACATTGCATTCTCCCTTTAGATCTATTTTTGCAATGGCATCCTTAGCACTAGAAATTCTACTGTCCAGATTTCTAAAAATATTCTTGTTCCAAGACTCGAGTTCAGATTTAAGAGCTTTAGGTTTTTCTTTCAAAACAAAAGAACCACATCCTTGAATATGGAAAGAATTCCATTTCTCCTCCACAAACTTGACGAAGCCTGGATAGTCGTCCCAACAATCCATTGACTTGAACGGCTTTGAACCCTAGACAATAACCTTATGTGTCAAAAGAATAGGATAATGATCCGAGCATGATCTATCTAGGCCTTGCTTCGCGGAGTTATCCCATTGCACTAACCAATCGTCCGAGAGCAAAATCTATCTATTCTGCTCATCGCGGACCCATCCGATTTATGCCACGTGAATTTCCTTTCAGCCATTGAATATCATTTAAACCCATGCTAGCAATAAAGTCGTTTGAAATCAATCATCTCCCTAGAAATATACCCTGGCTGATTTCTCACTCCTTTTTCTCTCATGAGGAGCCCCGACCGCATTAAAGTCTCCAGCAAGACATCGAACTTTACAATCTGATGACTCTTTTATTTGGACCAAGTAATTCCATTAATTCCCCAAAATCCAGAAGTGAGAACAAAGCCATCACCGCCGATCTGGGATTCAAGAGAGAACGTGTCATTCCTCCAAAGTGTCACAATGCCCCATGCCAAACAAATCGATTCTTTACACACCCATTTACAGTCTTTGTTACCCCAAGTCGAGAACGTCGACCTATACTCAAATTGCTCCATTTTTGTTTCTTAGAGGCAAACCTATAATTAATTTATATTTCTCAATCAAATCCCTGACTTCCTTTTTATTAAAACCTCCTCCCAGCCATGTGATATTCCAAGAAAAAATCTTCATGGAGCAACCATAATCCTCCCTTACTTATTAACTCCATCCGCTCTGCTAGCTCTATCCCTCTTTTCTAGATCTAGAAGACTATGAATAATATCTTTGTCAAGATTGAGAATTTTGGGAAAAGATTGAAGCTTCAGAAGAGAAATGGCGTCTGTCGATTGAGTTGTAGAATTGAGGAGATTTTGAAAGTCAACGGATTTCGGGCGATTTTTAATATTTCTAGTATTTGTTTGGGGTGATTTTTAATATTTCTAGTATTTGCTTTATTTTATGTCAAGTCTCTCTTTTGCCCTTATGTTAGTCAGTACAAGTTGGAAAGTTGTTATTGCACTTTTATATCAAATTACACTTTTAGAATCTTGAGTCAGGTTGAGGTCACTGTAGCTATAACATGTGTGAGGCGTGTATGTGATTCTCATTCAGAAAATTGGTTAATACAATTCTAAAGTTCTTCTCTCTCTTCTCTCTGCGTTTCTCTCTCTAAATTGCAGAATTCCCCTTCCCCTATCTTTTATTCTTAACAATTGGCCTCAGAGCCAAGGTTCTGTGCGCACTCTGATCGAAATGATTGGTTCAAACACCTCTCGAATCGAAAATCTAGAACAAGGGCAGAAGGATCTGGAGCAGGGCCAACACATACTCTAGGTGGGCCAGGAATCGCTCAGATCTGAGATGCATGAAATCAAAAATATGTTAGCTCAATTATTGAAAAAACAAAGTAATACTGAAAGTAATGAAAACACACAATCTGAGGTACACAACTCACACACAACCACACAAACTGCACCCTATACCCCTGGATCTGGATTGTTACCTAGAAATGATGGAGTGATGATGCGTGGGTTGAGAGTGGAGTTTCCCAGATTCATGGGGGAACAACCTCGCGGTTGGGTGAGAAAGTGTTCTCGGTAATTTCATTGAATCCGATGTCGGATTATGAGAAGGTGATACTGGCGGGGATGCATATGGATGGGTTAGCTGAATATTGGTTTGTGGATAATGTGGAGGGTAGAGAGAATATGGGCTGGTAAAAAATGGTGGAGTTGATTATTGACCGATTTACCCCTGCTAAGGAGGAGAATATTATTGGTGAATTTAATAAGTTGAAACAGATGTCCACTGTTGATGATTATACTTATAAATTTGAGGAACTGAAATCATTTATGTTACAAAGGGATAGGCATTTGGATGAGGAATATTTCCTCAGAAGCTATAATAGTGGACTGAAAGAGGAGATCAAAATCATGGTTGAAATGCTTAGGCCTAGTTCATTGTCACAGGCCATACACATGGCAAGGAAACAAGAGGTTATGTTGGAGACATTAAACAAACAGTACAAGGGGTGGCATAAACCAGTAACCCTTCCTCTCAAGGGGAAAGGACCTGGGTGGTCACCACCTGAGGTACCTAAGCTGAGCAGTGGGCCTGATAAGTATCCCCCTCTTAAGAGGTTGACACCTAGTGAAATGGAAGAAAGGAGAAGAAATGGGTTGTTCTTTAATTGTGATGAGCCATTTGTGTTGGGGCATAAGTGTAGAAGGCTCTTTGCTATCATGGGAACAGAAGAAGTAGAGGAGGGAGAGGAACAAACACTGAATGGGCAAGAGGAGGAAGAGGAGAGTGTGCCCAGGATCTCAGTCCATGCTCTGGCAGGACAAAGTGATCCTGAGACTATCAAAATACTAGGAAAAGTAAAAGGGGAGGTGCTTACAATACTCATAGATTCTGGCAGTACACATACCTTCATTTACCAACAGGCTGCTAAGAGGGTGAGGTGCAGGTTGGAGCATACCAACCCACTGGGAGTGACCATAGCTGATGGTAGGAAGGTAATCAGTGCTGCAAAATGTGTTGACATGTGTTGGGAAATGAATGGGCTGCAGTTTAGAGCAAACCCAAGGGTGCTGAAACTAGGTGGGTGTGATACGGTGATTGGGATAGATTGGTTGAGAAGGTTGGGGCCTGTGACACTCGATTTTGATAAGAAGCAACTCTCCTATCAGTTAAAGGGTAAGGCTTACACATTACAGGGGATAACTCAAGGAATGCAGTTGAGAGTTATTTCCAGTGACAAGGCAGAAGGGCTTATTAGCAAGAGTGGAGAGGCTATATCAGCCTTCTTATGTATGGTTGTGAGTGAAAAACCAGACATTCAGCAGGAGGTGGACTTAGATATACAAGTACTATTGCACGACTACTCTGATTTGTTTCAAGAGCCCAAACAGCTACCACCCTATAGGGCTTGTGATCATGAGATTACCTTGCAACCTGGCACTACCCCATTTAAATCCCACCCCTACAGGTACCCATATTTGCAGAAAGAGGAGATTGAAAGGTTGGTGACAGAAATGTTGGAGTCTGGACTGATTCAGGACAGTCACAGCCCTTTCTCTTCACCAGTGCTTCTGGTGAAAAAGAAGGATGATACTTGGAGATTCTGTGTGGATTACAGGAAGCTGAACTCCCTAACTATAAAAAATAACTTCCCTATTCCCTTGGTGGAAGACCTACTGGATGAATTGCCACATGCTAAGATCTTTAGTAAGATTGACTTAAGGTCTGGCTATCACTAGATTAGGATGGATCCCAAGTCTATACACAAGACGACATTTGTAACTCATACAGGGCATTATGAGTTTAAGGTTATGCCTTTTGGGCTCACCAATGCACCTGCAACATTTCAGGCATTGATGAACCAGGTGTTTAAAGATTGCTTAAGGAAGATGGTAGTGGTCTTTTTTGATGATATTTTGGTGTACATTGAGACCATGGAGGAGCATATTGAGCACATGAGGGTGGTATTTGACAAACTAAGGGCTACTACATTGTTTGCTAAGGCAACTAAATGTACATTTGGGCAGGAACATGTTGAGTACCTAGGGCATATTATTGGAGGGGGAGTGGTGAAGGCTGATCCACAGAAAATCAAGAGTATGGTGGAGTGGCCCACATAAATTTGTGAGGCACTTTGGCATTATAGCCAAACCTCTGACAGAATTAACAAAAAAGGGGAAGTTTGAGTGGAGTGAAGCAGCCACTCAAGCTTTTGAGAAGCTGAAGCAGGCCATGGTGACTGCACCAGTGCTTCAGCTCCCAGATTTCAGCAAGGAATTTTGGGTGGAAACTGATGCCTGCTATTCTGGGCTAGGGGCAGTCCTTAGCCAAGAAGGGCACCCTCTAGCATATCTCAGCAAGGCCTTAGGCCCAAAGAACGTGGGGTTGTCAGTATATGAGACGGAATTCTTAGCCATTCTTATGGCCATTGAGAAGTGGAAGCCATATTTACTTCATGGAGAGTTTGTGATCAAAACTGACCAACAAAGTCTTAAGTTCCTACTGGAGCAGAAGATTTCTACACCCCTTCAGCAGAAGTATATGACAAAATTGATGGGGTATACTTATAGAATTGAATACAGGAATGGAAGAGAGAACAAAGTTGTTGATGCACTCTCTATGAGAGATACACTAGCAGCTGAACTCACTGCTGTGAGTGTGCTTCAGCCATAATGGATGAATGAACTACATCTGAGCTATGAAGATGATGAAATAGCTCAAGAAGCTATAGCCCAGTGTTTGTTAAGGCCATATGATGTGTCATATTTCAGCTATGAACATCAACTACTAAGGTTTAAAGGGAGACTGTATGTTGGGACTAAAGCGGAAGTCAGGCAGCAGGTACTGGATATGATGCATGGCAGTAGCATGGGAGGGCACTCAGGTATAATGGGGACCTATGAGAGGGTGCAAGCTGTGTTTTTGTGGCCAGGTTTGAGAGAGCAAGTAAAACAATGGGTGGCTCAATGTGCAATGTCAACAATGCAAGCATGAGACTGTGAAATATCATGGGCTTCTCCAACCCCTACCCATCCCTGACAAGGTTTGGCAACATTTAACAATGGATTTCATAGAGCAACTACCCAAGTCTAAGGGGATGGACTCAATTTGGGTAATTGTGGACAGGTTTTCTAAGTATGCTCATTTTATTCCCCTATCTCACCCTTTTAATGCCTCTGGGTTAGCTGAGGTGTTTCTGACTAGTGTGTACAAGCTACATGGTCTGCCAGAAAGTGTTGTGACAGACAGGGACAAGATTTTTGTCAGTAGCTTCTGGAAAGAATTGATGAAAGCATTGGGAGTAGAGCAACACCTTAGCACTGCCTACCACCCTCAGTCTGATGGGCAGACTGAGAGAGTGAACCAATGCTTGGAAACCTACTTGAGGTGTATGTCAGGCAGGAATCCCAAAGAATGGGCTAAGTGGTTACCCCTAGCTGAGTGGTGGTACAATACTAACTACCACTCAGCTATGGAGAGGACTCCCTTTGAAATACTTTATGGGTATAAAGCTTCACAAGTGGGATTGGAGCCTACCAGTCAACTAAAGTACAAGTGGGATTGGAGTCCAACGAGTCAACTAAAGTGGTGGGGGTGGAAGAACTATTGGAGGACAGACAGAAGTGTCTTCAAGTCATCAAGCACCAATTACAACATGCACAAAACAGAATAAAGGTTCATGCACACAAAAACAGGACTAAGAGATAATTTTCAGTGGGGGAATGGGTGTTTGTGAAATTAAAGGCATACAGGCAATTATCCTTAAGAAAAGACCCTTGTTGGAAATTAAGTCTTAAATTTGCAGGACCATATGAAATCGCAGAGAGGGTGGGTACAGTAGCTTACCGTTTCACGTGTCGGTACTGAAGCGGTGCGTGGATTCCGGCATAGCCACTACTGTTGACTTCCCTGACTGCGGAGAGGATCCTCGGCGAGTGTTGCAACCAACGGCAGTGCTGGCAAAACGGATGGTTAAGAGAGGGAACGCCGCCAGGGGCCAGTGGCTGTTGAAATGGGGAGAATTACCAGATTCAGAAGCCACCTGGGAGGATTTTGACAGGGTTGAACGTGAATTTCCACACCTAATCGCTTGAGGACAAGCTTGCTAAGGGGAGGGCAATGTCAAGATTGAGAATTTTGGGAAAAGATTGAAGCTTTAGAAGAGAAATGGCATATGTCGATTGAGTTGCAGAATTGGGGAGATTTTGAAAGTCAACGAATTTGGGGCGATTTTTAATATGTCTAGTATTTGTTTGGGGTAATTTTTAATATTTCTAGTATTTGTTTGGGGTAATTTTTAATATTTCTAGTATTTGTTTTATTTCTTTTGCCCTAGTCAGTACCAGTTGGAAAGTTGTTATTGCACTATTATATCAAATTGCACTTTTAGAATCTTGAGTAGGCTGAGGTCACTGTAGCTATAACATGTGTGAGGCGGGTATGTGATTCTCATTCAGAAAATTGGTTAATACAATTCTAAAGTTCTTCTCTTTCTTCTCTCTGCGTTTCTCTCTCTAAATTGCAGAATTCCCCATCCCCTATCTTTTATTCTTAACAATCTTCTTCCTTTCCATTGCTAGTTATGCCCAATTTTTGACCAAAATCACACGTAATTTCTGCCTCTTATTTTCTCAACCTCTTGTAAAATAACGCTATTTCAATTCATAATATTGTTATCGGAAATAGAATTACTGATGGAATTACCTTGCGAGAACTGGGTGAAGACTTTTGACCTCAGTCGTTAATTCCTACGCCCGTAATTACAACGGTATGAGCTGGCCTTTCTGATCTCATCTACAAAAGATGTCCCTTCCTCCTCAACTGGAAGATTCTCGCAAAAAAGATTCCAGCTTTGGTTTCTTTTAGAGTCTCCTGTTCGAAGATGGGAATTGCAAAATTCAATATGTCCGTGTTTACTTATGATTCTGCCTCACGTTTCGAGCACTGAGCTGTGAATTTTATTTGAGCTTTTATATGAATGAGGCCCGACACTGTTCATATTAATTGTTAGTGGGCTGCGTACATTCCTCTTCTTTATCCTAGTTTAAAGGTATAGGCCCATTACTTGCTCCAACATTAATTTGCTCCATCTCTTCCTGCTTAGACTTGGAAGTTTTGACCAGAGAATTAGACTTTTGACTTTGCATTAAACCCGCATCCACCTCTGCAATCATTATTTTTTGGGTTTTATGATTCCCAATAAAACTTTCAGAGATCTCTAGGTTGCTTTCTTCACAGAGTTGATTGAGTCATCAAGATTGCCAGAAAAGTAGCTTGAGAGTTCATATTCGAATGAAGACATTGACCTATTACATTCTTTCAAATAAGGACATGAATCAAAATGAGATGCCAAGCTGTTTGAATCTTCAAGAATTTTAATATCAAACATAATTCCATTAATCTTAGATCGGACCAATTTATTGATCACTTCTGGTGAGGTTGTTGTGATTAAAACTCTAGCAACGTCCACTCTTCTTTTACTCTCTGTTATATCATCCAGTTTGATTAAAGAGTCAACACAACAGAAAATCTTTTGGAAGAAATCATGGCACCAGGCATGTAGTGGAACCCCTTGAAGACTAACCCATGTAATTCTTTCTTTGTGGGTAATGTCGACAGACCATGGCCTAATTTCTGGAAAAAAAAAAAAAAAAAAGCTTCTTGCACCATGGGTTCTTGATACGGACCGCAAGACTCGGCCCAAGTGTCATTATCTCCAGCCCACTAAACTGAAAGATTATGTTATGCAATTAATTTAAGTGTGTTTATTTATGTAATGTTTATTATTTAATTTATGTAATTAAATATTAGGTAGTAGTGGGTGGTTATGTAAATAGCAGTTAGGATTAGATTTTAAATAGGTGTGTGGACGATCAGTTGAAATTATTGAAGCATATTATCAAAATTTTCTTTTCTTTGTTTAAGGAGAATGTCCGATCTCGAATTTGGACAACTTTGATTCATCTTATAAATAAAGGTGCGTCAATTGGTGCTTTCATTGTCTACAATGGCTCCCAAAAATCAGTCTTCAAAGGCGGGTGAAACGGTAGTCGAAGATGGGCCAATGATGGAGGCGTTGCGTGAATTGCGTGAAGAATTGGCTGAACTTAAAGCCACCAACGATCAACAGAGACTCGACCACAGAAATCAGATTGATGAATTACGGGTTTGGATGGCAGGTTTGTTGCAGAAATCGACAATTCCCGAGACAGATTTTCAACAGCCTGTTCGGCCGACAATGGCTGCTGCGAGTTCAGGTGTAAGCCCAGTTCACTCAAACACTTTTAATCTGTTATTTGGCAGTTCAAGTTCTTCCATTACGTGTAAACCACCTATCGTTCATTTAAATAATTTTGATGGTGAAAATGCGATGGATTGGGTGGCAAGTGCTGAACGATACTTTCGTTTATATCAAATTGCACCAGAGGATCAAATCCCTTTTGTTTCATTTTATATGCAAGGGACTGCGGCAATTTGGTTTACTTGGATGTCAAACAATGAAAGGGTAAATAACTGGGAGGATTTTTCACGTGCTTTGTTGCTACGATTTGGACCCTCTTCTTACGATAATCATCAGGCTGCTTTATTCAAGTTACAACAGGTTGGGACAGTTTCGGATTATCAACAGGAATTTGAAAGAATTGGGAATTTTGTACATGGTTTGACAGAAGAAGCCGTGAATAACTGCTTCATTTATGGGTTGCAGGCTGATATAAGGCATGAGTTGGCTATTCTTAAACCAACTGATGTACATCATGCCATTGGGTTGGCGACTGGTGTTGAAACGAGAAATAACGTTGCTCGAGTTCGTACTCCGTACACTCGACCTACACCTCAATATCGTACTGACTCAAATCCAGCGATTAATCCACCAGCACAAACCAATACAAAACAGCCACAACCTCTTCCTATCCGACGTTTGACACAAAGTGAAATGCAAGAGAGACGTTCAAAGGGTCTCTGTTTTAATTGTGAGGAGAAATATGCACCGGGTCATCGCTGCAAATCACCTCAATTTCTTTCTCTAATTGTGGATGCGCAACAGTATGAAGAAGATGTTTGTGATGTGGATCAGGCGAGTGTGGAGGACGACGACATCGCCCTTTTACCACAACCACCATCTCATTTTTTTACGCCAAAGGCTCCTGCTGCGGGGCAGTTCTTCCTTTCTGTGGCGGCATATATGGGAGTTCAGATGCCACAGACACTAAGACTGCGAGGTTTTATAAATGGTCATGAGGTTAGTGTTTTAGTCGATTCAGGTAGCCATTTTAATATTATTCAGCCTCGTGTTGTCGATCTATGTGATCTACCTGTTCTTGCATCATATGCTTTTGATGTTATGGTGGGAAATGGCCAACATTTACCTTGTTTAGGGCGCTGTAAGGACGTAACTCTGCAGTTAGTGGGCTCTGATTTTATGATGTCTATGTTTGCGATTCCAATTCATGGGGTTGAGGTTGTATTGGGTGTTGAATGGTTACATACTTTGGGGGATTATGTTTCAAATTACGCAGTTTCTCACATAATTGTTCCGCGAGGTGATAGCTTTGTTACTTTGAAGGGTGAATCAGGTTTGTTGAGTAGTTCACCTACTCAGATGAAGTGCATGGTACAAACTGATTCTTTGATATCAATGCACGCGGTTTTTGTTTCGTTTGAACCAACTCATGTCGTTACCATTGACTAGTTTACACATGAGTCTCACGAAATCGAGCAGTTAGTCAGAGAATTTTCTCAAATTTTTGAGAAGCCCACTTCACTTCCCCCACATAGGGTCCATGATCACCATATTCATTTGCAACCGGGGTCGCAACCGGTCAACATCAAACCCTATAGGTATCCATATTATCAGAAACCTATTATGACACAACATATTAACGAGATGTTGGAATCAGGGCATATTCGACCGAGTACCAGCCCTTTTTCGTCACCTGTTATGTTGGCCAGCAAGAAAGATGGTACGTGGCGATTTTGTGTGGATTATAGGGGTTCAAATGCTGTTACAGTGAAGGATAAACTCCCTATTCCTACAGTGGATGAGTTGTTGGATGAGTTGAAGGGTGCTTGTGTGCTTACGAAATTGGACTTACGTTCCGGATATCAGCAGATCAGAGTGGCTTCTAAAGATAAACACAAGACAACCTTTCGCACTTGTGATGGGCATTATGAGTTTGTCGTCATGCCATTTGGTCTAACAAACGCACCATCGACTTTTCAGGTTGCCATGAATGATCTCTTACGTGATCATTTGCGTGACTTTGTGTTAGTATTTTTCGATGATATCTTGATTTACAGTCGTGATTTTAACAGCCATCTACATCATTTGCATGCTGTTTTATCTTTACTGGCTTCAAATCAGTATTTTGCTAAGCTTTCGAAGTGTGTGTTTGCTGTTGATAGTGTTAACTATTTGGGTCATGTGATTAGTGTTGTTGGTGTGTCAGTGGACTTGGAGAAAATTGAGGCCATTCTAAAATGGCCAGTGCCTAAAACTCTCACGGCCCTACGCGGTTTTTTTGGGGTTAACGGGTTACTATCGGCATTTTGTTCACCACTACGCTACTATCGCCGCTCCTCTCACGCATTTACTAAGACATCAGAGTATTACATTTACATGGGCTAGTGAGGCTCAGTCCGCCTTCGATGCATTAAAAAAGAAAATGTGTGAACTCCCTACACTAATTCTGCCGGACTTCAATGCTTCCTTTGAATTGACAACAGATGCGTCCGCCGTGGCAATTGGTGTTGTCTTGTCCCAAAATCAGCACCCCATCGCCTTCTTTAGTCGAAAGATGTCGCCCCGAATGCAAGTTGATTCTGCCTACAATAAAGAGTTGTATGGATTAACAGAGGCGGTAAAAAAATGGCGACATTATTTGTTGGGACGTACTTTTACTATTTATACGGATCAACAAAGTCTTCGTCATATTTTGACGCAATCTTTTCACACATCAGAACAGCAAAAGTGGTTGATAAAATTGATTGGGTATAACTATGAGGTGAAATACAAACCTGGTCGTGAAAATAAAGTGGCGGATGCCTTGTCTCGTGTTCAACCCGAATATTTTTCCATCACGTCCCCATGTCCGGATCTGTTAGCCAAGTTACGGCAGTCCTTGGGTACCTCGCAAGATGCAACAACATTGATTCAGTTATGCAACAATGATCGTAATGCTGATGCAAAATATGTTGTAAGAGATGGCTTTTTATATTACAAGGTTCGACTTTTTGTTCCACAAGATACAACTCTAAGGAACCAGATCTTGACCGAGTTCCATTCGACTCCTATAGGGGGACACTCTGGGGTTAAGGGTACAATGGCACGAATTTCAGCTATTTTTTATTGGCCGCACTTAAAAGACTCCATTCAAGAGTTTATTCAGAAATGTGAAGTGTGTCAACAACAAAAGTATCTCACAACCAAACCCTATGGTTTGCTCAATCCCTTTCCTATTCCTACCCAGGTTTGGACTGATATCACTATGGGTTTTATTACTCATTTGCCTATGTCTAATGGTAAATATGCTATTTGGGTGATGGTTGATCGACTTAGTAAATTTGCTCATTTTGTGGCTCTCCCTCCCAAGTATTCGACTGCATATTTGGCTTCTGTTTTTTTAACGGATATCTACAGCATTTATAGCCTTCCTAAGTCTATCGTTTCTGATAGAGACCCTCTATTTGTGAGCTCATTTTGGCGCGAACTTTTTGCTAAGTTGGGGACTGCTTTGCATTATAGTACGGCGTACCACCCGCAATCTGACGAGCAGACAGAGGTGGTCAACCAATGTTTAGAGTGCTATTTACGTTGCTACACTATGGACACTCCTAAACAGTGGGTTCGATACCTACCATTAGCACAACATTGGTATAATTCATCTTTTCACAGTTCAATAAACATCACACCATTTCAGGCCTTGTTTGGCCGACCTCCTTACACTATGCCTACCTATCTACCGGGTTCATCAACAAACGTTGCTATTGACACGACATTAACAGCAAGGGAACGCTTATTAGCATATATCAAGCATAATATGGCGCGGGCACAACAATGCATGACTGAACAAGCTAATAAACACAGATCCGATAAAGAGTTTCAAATCGGAGAGTGGGTGTTTGTGAAACTGCGGACTTACCGGCAGGTGACGATGCGTCGCTCCGCTTTTAACAAGCTCAGCCGCCGGTATTATGGGCCGTTTCAGGTGCTCCGTCGGGTCGGATCGGTCGCGTATGAACTGGATCTTCCTTAGCATGCCATGATCCACAACGTGTTCCATGTCTCGTTGCTCCGTAAATGCTACGGTGACCATTGCGCCGCCAATGTTCCGCTTCCAGAGGTAAATGGTGAGGGTGATGTGGTGGTTCTACCAGAGAAGATCTTGGAACGACGAGTGGTGGTCGAAAATGGGGCGGAGGTTCAACAGTGTTTAGTGCAATGGAAGGGTTTGGGAGCTGAAGGGGCGGAATGGGTGGCTGAAGAGGATTTTATATCCACTTACCCTGATTTTAACGGCTCAGATCAGTTCTCTCATCCAACGGTGGACCTTTCTTTGGACCCGGCTTTCTCTTCTGGACTTGGCCTTGAGGACAAGGCCCAACTTTCAGCGGGTGGCATTGATACGGACTGCAAGACTCGGCCCAAGCGTCATTATCTCCAGCCCACTAAACTGAAAGATTATGTTATGTAATTAATTTAAGTGTGTTTATTTATGTAATGTTTATTATTTAATTTCTGTAATTATATATTAGGTAGTAGTGGGTGGTTATGTAAATAGCAGTTAGGATCAGATTTTAAATAGGTGTGTGGACGATCAGTTGAAATTATTGAAGCATATTATCAAAAATTTCTTTTCTTTGTTTAAGGAGAATGTCCGATCTCGAATTTGGACAACTTTGATTCATCTTATAAATTAAGGTGCATCAGTTCTCTTCTGTGAACAAACTTCTTATCTCACCCCCTCTTCATTTAAGGTTATAAGAATTAGATTACCGCCCATAGGCCGACAATGAATCGAAAAAATACCTTCATCTGGCAGTAAAAGTTGGAGTTTCAGAATATCTTCAATGTTGTTCATAATTCCCACCACCGACTCCTTAAGCCAAAGCGAGTCGTTTTCGTTGACTGAAAACTCAATACATTTCCAAGGTTTTTTCCAATCACCATTATTAGGGTTGTGTTATTCAGTATTATCTTACCAATGATTCAGTATTTTAAAAGTAGGGTTTGAATCGGTAATTTAAAAATTCGAATCATTTGCCAAATCAAACTCATTCGGTACGATTCGGTAATTATCGTAGTGGATTCGACAATTATCAAATGGTTTGGTACTTTTGCCAACTTGTTTTGAGTTTTTTTTCCCTATGATAAGCAATAAGAATTCGACAATATAACACCTTAAAATCTTAACTAAAGAACATATAACAAAAAAAATACTAAATGCATATGATCAACATTATTCAAGCATAATACTAAATAATATCCAATCGCCAAATACGATAGGAGAGTCATTGGGAAAGATAAAGCAGAATCTGCACGTCAGTCTGAGAAGAAGAAAAGCTATGCAAATATTGCCAAGAATGGGGTTGTTTCTAACCAGCATGCAAAGCAACAGGAGGAGATCCAGGGGATAGATAACGGTTTTGACTTCTTTGTCAAAGAAGAGGACTACAGTTAGCTCTATTGATGTTTTGTTGGTCAGCTAAAAAATCATGTTGCTTATAGGAATGTTCAGGATAACCTATGGAAAGAGGGGATGTTCTCGATCAGAGCAACTCCGGTGGGTAGTAATCTCGTCCTTCTTTCGAGCCCTCAAGATCCAACTAACGTCTATTTTGGGTCAGCTGTAGTGGTATTCCAATCCATGCTTGGATTGAGAACGTTTTTCGAAGAATCGCTGCAAGTTTCGATGAATTCATCTCTATCGACGAAGCTACTAAGAATAAAGAGAGGTTGGACGTTGCAAGAATTATGGTGGCGTCTTCTTCCCTTGAATGGATTTATAAGAAAATTAATATAAGGATCAATGGACAAGCGTTCGGTGTTAGAGTGATGGAAGAATTCGCAGTTGACACTTGTCCCATGAAACCTCTTAACTTATTGGCGAAAACTAACGCCACAAACTGGATCTCCGACGAAGGGGCGACGAACTCGGAATCCTCTTTCATTGATGCAACCAATGAGATATCGTCTGATTGGGCTACAGTGGCCGACACAAAAGACGACCAGCGTGATACTTCCTCAGGAAAAGAAAGATTAATTAATCTTGGTATCTTGGTCTGCCCAAGATTAATTCAGGTTTACGAGATAAAGACCGCGTTAATGAGGATGATAGGGGTATTTTTGGATTGGCCCAGCACTGTGGATTGGGCCGGTCCAAAACCGTATCGAATTGGCCCAATTCGATACCTTCAGCGCATCGAATAACCGTCATTCGATGCGCGCATCGAATCGATATGATTCGATGCGCTTTATACAGCTGTCTTTGGGCCCCGCAAAGCGAGGCTATTATATATATATCCCGGTTTTTAGCATTCAGAGGCAGATCGAACCCGAGCCCCAACCTTACCACATCGAATCACCCTATTCGACATGCTCCATTGTTTGACACATATCTGAATTCTACACCAACAGTATTTTATCAAAGCTATATCGAATCAAACCGGCATCGAATCAATAGCGTTCGAGGCGTACATCGAACAACCGTAATTCGATGCATTGATTAATTTGTGTTATTTACATATTTAAATCAGTGTAAGATCTGTAATAGATAGTAGGTGTTTCGGACAAAGTTAGTCTGGTTTACTTTATTGGATTAACATTATTTTGGTTATTTATATTCCGATTGTATTGTTTTACTGTGTTCTATTACCGTGATGAAATAAGACCAAAATATTGGCGCCGTCTGTGGGAACACCGTTAACACTGTTTTAGATAGAG
Source organism: Linaria vulgaris (assembly GCA_948329865.1). NCBI lineage: Eukaryota > Viridiplantae > Streptophyta > Magnoliopsida > Lamiales > Plantaginaceae > Linaria > Linaria vulgaris. The sequence continues at coordinate 66,774,890 of OX415251.1, forward strand.
CAGCTAGGATGACAAATAAACGGCGCATGTATGCGGTTGAAAAATGGCAAACAGAGAAAAAGATCAAAACAAAGACAGCTTTGAGTCAAGAGCGGATTGAGCCTAAAGAACAGGGGCAAGATAAAATAGAAAGTCGGTTGTTAAAGCAATGGCAAGAATGTAAGATGGAGCCTTTAGGGGAGTTCAAAATCGTTCAGCTTTTCAAAGAGAGTTCTGAGAAAGTAATCAAGATTGGAGCATAAATGGACTGGATTATAGAGGCTGCGTTGGTAGACTATCTCCGACTTAATTCAGATATATTTGCATGGTCCGATTCTGACCTTCTCGGGATAGACTCTAGGATCATAGTACATCGTTTGAATGTAGATAAGAGTGCAAAACCGATACGGCAGAAGAAGCGGAATTTTAGCAAGGAAAAGAATGAAGCAGCTGAAAAAGAGGTACAAGAACTTTTAGCAGCTCGGCATATTTATGCTATAAGATTCTCAGAGTGGTTGAGCAATATTATGTTGTCTTGAAAAAAGAAGCTACATGGAGAATGTGTGTGGATTATACTGACTTAAACAAGCATTGCCCGAGAGATCCTTTTCCGTTGCCTCGGATAGATCTACTTGTGGATTCTACAGCAGGATGTGCATTGCTGAGTATGATGGATGCAAAGAGTGGTTTCCATCAAATCTTCATGACAGTGCAAGATCAGAGCAAGACAACATTTGTGACAGATACCGGAGTATATTGTTATAGGGTAATGTCGTTCGGATTGAAGAATGCGGGAGCAACTTTTCAGAGGTTGGTGGCTAAAATGTTTTACCATCAAATTGGAAAATCAATGGAAATATATATTGACGATATGCTTGTAAAGAGCCTAAAAGCCGATAAGCATGTGCGACATTTGGATGAGGCCTTCACTATAATGAGGACATACGGAATGAAACTAAACCCTAAAATATGCACTTTTGGAGTAACGGCTGGGAAGTTTCTAGGATATGTGGTGAATGAAAGAGGAATTGAAGTCAACCCTGATAAAATAAAGGCAGTACTGGATCTACCATCACGAAGAACAGTGAGGGATGTTCAATGTCTGGTGGGCCTTCTTACGGCCATGGGAAGATTTATATCAACATCTGCAGAAAAGAATCTTCCTTTCTTTAAAGTGATGAAGCGGAACAAAGATTTTATTTGGACGCCGGATTGTGAAGAGGCTTTCAGACAAATGAAGAATTATTTGGTAAGCCCGCCGTTGTTAGCAAAACCGGAGGAAAATGAAATAATGTATCTCTATTTGGCAGTATCCGCAAATGCAATTAGTACAGTATTACCCAAGCAAAAAGGAGCTCAGCAATTACCCATACATTATGTGAGTAGAGTACTACAAGGGGCGGATAGAAACTACTTGGAGATAGAGTTGTTTGCATTAGCGATTGTTGTTACAGCTCGAAAGTTGAAACCGTATTTTCAGTCTCATCCAATTACCGTAGTAACAGACAAACCATTGAAGCAAGTGTTGGCAAAGCCAGAAACCTCAGGTAGATTGGTGAAATGGGCAATAGAACTCAGTGAGTTCGGGTTGGAGTTTAAGCCACGGGTTGCAATCAAAGCGCAAGCTCTAGCAGATTTCATGGCCGAGACCCTGGGAAACAGTGTAGTTGAGACCGCATGCTGTATCTTTTCTATATCAAATCAAGTTGGAACCAGTAGGGCAACATCGACGTGGATACTACACACTGATGGATCTGCCACAACTCACGGAGGGGGAATTGGAGTACATTTTCTGTCCCCAGAGCGAAGGGAATTTAAATTTGCTATTAGCCTGAATTACATGGTAACAAATAACGAAGCCGAATATGAAGCAATAATTGTCGGGGTCAAATTGGCACTCGGACTCAACATTGAACATTTGGACGTATTCACCGATTCGCTCTTGGTGGCAAATCACTTTTCGGGAAGATATGAGACGCGTGAGGAAACTATGAAGCTGTACGCTGCTAAGGTTAAAGAATTAGCAAAGAACTTCAAATTCTTTGATATAACTCAGATCCCTATGGACGACAATGCAAAAGCAGATGCACTTTCCAAATTTGCAAGTTCTTCAGATATTCTGGCGGAAAAGCGAATCACACTTATGGTCGCAGATAAACCTTCAATTGGGATTTCAAAATATATTACCACGGAAGCCTGGGTGGAGTTTATAATGGCAATATAAGAAGACCCATCCTGGAAGGACGAAATCATGATTTATCTTCAGCAGGGTATTCTACCAGCAGATCCGAATGCACAGCGCAGAATGCGTTATAAGGCTTACAGATTTACTATCAGCAATGGAGATTTATATAAAATATCTTTCGAAGGACCGTTGTTAAGATGTTTGACCCTACTCAAGCTGAGTATGTCATGGAAGAAATCCATGCAGGTTGTTGTGGAAATCATTCTGGGGGACGAGCTTTAGCTCAACGAATATTGCGTTAGGGATATTATTGGCCAACTCTACTTAAAGACGCAACAGCTTACTCGAGGAAATGTGATAGTTGCCAATATCATACTCGTCTCATTCATAGACCAGCGCGTCAGCTACAACCCATCGATGTGGCATGTCCATTTGACTAGTGGGGAATTGATATTGTGGGTCCGTTTCCACCCACCAAAGGGCAAAAACGATACTTAATAGTAGTAGTTGAGTATTATACTAAGTGGGTCGAGGCAGAAGCTATAACGTCGATCACAGAGAAGAATATGAATGAGTTTATATGGAAATACATCATATGCTGCTTCGGCATCCCGAGGTCCATTGTATGTGATAACGGTACGCAATTTACTGGAAAGGAGATAAAATCATGGTTTGGAGAATTAAAGATATCACACAATCTCACTTCAGTATATCATCCACAATCCAATGGCCAAACGGAATCCACTAACAAAATATTGAAGGATTATCTCGAAAGGAGAGTGAGGTGTACAGGAAAGACTTAGCCGGAAGAGCTTCAAGGAATATTATGGGCATATAGAACGACTCCGAGAACATCCACAGGGGAGACTCCATTCGTTCTTGTTTATGGCACTGAAGCTGTGTTACCTGCAGAAATCGGTATGCCAACGCGCAGAATTACTGATTATGATCCAGAGCAATCAGCCCGGCTGCGACAAATGGATCTGGATATGATAGGATCGACAAGGGAGGATGCGTATCAGCGTACTGTCGCTTTTAAAGCAGCAATGGCCAAAAGTTATGATAAAAGAGTTCAATTCAGAAATTTTGAAGTAGGAGATTTGGCTCTGAGAAGTATTGCAGCTAAACAGCATATCGGAAAGCTTGAACCAAAATGAGAAGGGCCTTTTAGAGTTACGCGAGCAAGTTCACGAGGATATTACTATTTGGAATCCTTAAGAGGAATTCAACAGAAACGCCCATGGAATGTGCAACATCTCAGGCATTACTATGCATAAAATGGAATAAATTTCATCAAATATTATGTGACATACACTTCAATTGATATTAATCATTTACGAATTATTAACTGCAAAAATTTTATTCACCCAATGACACAGGTAGAACATGACGGGGGGGGGGGGGGGGTAAGAAGGCCCAAAGTGGTCCACCCCCGCATGCCAAAAGAAAGAACATGACGGAGGGGTAAGAAGGCCCAAAGTGATCCACCCCCGCATGCCAAAAGGAAGAACATGACGGAGGGGTAAGAAGGTCCAAAGTGGTCCACCCTCGCATGCCAAAAGGAAGAGCATAATGGATGGATAAGAAGGCCTGGACTGGTCCACCCCCTCATGCTAGGAGGAAGAATTTGACGATAGGATAAGAAGGCCAAATGTGGCCCAATTTCTTATGATCAGCATTGACAAAATGACAGCGCGATAAAGGCTCAAGAGATCTAATTTCTCAGGTACAGTATGCATGCCTTAATAATGATAATAATAATAGCTCAAAAGGCTCATATTTGTCATGTCAAACACCATTATCGAACATCAGAAAAATATTGACTCAACATCAAACAAATGAATGAAATAATGCTTTTGGGAATAAATTGGAAAGAAACAATACGGGAGTAAACGTAAATTAAAAGGCTATAATGTCAAACGGTTGAGTCATTCTCATTAAAAAGTAACCGATAAAAAGTTACAAGGCTCTATACAAAACAAAAGGCCTAATATCCACAATATATTTTAACAAGATATCGCTACTCATTCGATGAATGGGGGGACTCAGGACGAAGAACCACACCCACTGAACGCGCAAAGTTGGCACAATTGCTGTGAATTTGATCCTCTGTAAGAATCAATTCGTCAGTTTGGGCCCAATCATCGGGCAAGTCAACTTCAACTCTTTCAGTAGGATCATTGAGTTGATATCTACTAGGAGAAATCAGATTTTGTGCACTAAATGATGGATCAGGTACATTACGTTCCAGCACAGTAACCCTGTCACCTTGGGTAGGATACATTCTGCCTGGTAAGACTGTTGTAGAACCAGAAGTCTTAGATGCGCTAGCCACCCTACTCCTTTTATCCGAGGCTGCAGGGAGAGTATTTTCAAAACCCGTTGTCTTTGGAGGACTTCGGAGAAAAATTGTAGACCTAGAAGTTCTCGGTGGTAATTTTGAATCATCATCGCTCGAACCAAAAGCATCATGAAGAGCTCTTTTGATATTCTCTGAATCGCCCAGAGAAGCGCTAGGAGTGTTTTTCTTTTTTCCTTTATGGGATAGAGGTGAGCTCAATTTTAAGGAGTTGGAGCCAGTTACATTTGGTTTTTTACGATCGCGCCACACGGCATAAAATGAATCACCAAGTCTAGGAGTATGTAAATCGTCATTATCATCATCACTGTTAGCCTCTGGCGTCTCCATTCTTGAGTTACGACTTGCATCAAGCATGTCCTTGCGAAAACCCTCTCCGAGGTACCCAAGATATCCCGCTTGGTCAACACCGACTTCCATTCCATATTTCATATCAGCAGCACCGCGAAGTAATTCCAAGAATTTATATACATTACTTTGCGTAAAATCTCGGACGATCGCACATTTATAGTCTTCAGATTCAAAATACTGAATTCGATGGCGCAAGTTGGAAATAGCATTTTCTGCGTCCATATTTGAAGCCTGAAGAGAGGAATTTTCACGTTTCAAGGATTCGTTATTCTTTTTAAGTGCAATAATTTCAGCACGCAAGGCTTCAGCATCCTCTTCTATTTTCTTGGCCTTAACTTCGGCATCATGTTTGTCGCAGATGGCTTTTGACGCTCTTTTTTCCGCCTCCCTAGAACGTTTCAGCGCATTTCGGCGACTATAATCCCCGTTATGAATAGTAGCGCGTAGATTGTCAACGACAGCATTGTGTTGGCTCTGCACCTCAACTAAACCGCTGTAATCCCTACATAGCCGATACACTGCTAGAATGACAGCCGCAAAGAATAGACGTCCAAAGCAAGCTAAACCATGATATCCTAAACGGTTTATTACGGCTCGCCGATCTAGCTGAGGCCATAGACTCTGCATTATTTCTCCAGCTTGCTCCTCTCTTAACCTATAACTGCCCAATGTGGCGCTTAATGATTTAGAAGTTTCATCGTTGAGAAAATCATAATTAACAAGACTTTCTGGAGGGGCCGGTCTCGGATTCCCTGAAGGGCGAGGCCGTCTAGGTGGAGGGGGCGGTAAATCCTGAGCATCCCGCGCAGATTCTTCTTCTGCCAATTTCCTTTTAGCGGAAGAAAACCAATCCTCATCGACTGGACAGGAGGGGCTTGCTTCATCTACTCTTCGTTTATTCCTAAATGTAGAGTTAGTCGCATTAAAACTGGCCAGATTGGCAGCAATTCTCTCATCTTCAGCATCAATATCTTCTATTATATGGATTTGGCGATTAGTCCCAACTTTTATGCGTCCACCAGTAGAGGTTGGCGTCAACACCAATCTCCGTGTAGTAGCATCTTCGTAACGTTCAAAATCGCTCACTATAGGCACCCGAGTGCCAGCACTAATACCACCAAGCCTTATGGTAGTATAATCAGCATTAACACCACCTGAATGGCCCGTACCCCAGTTGTCGGAAAGATTTCCAGGGGTTGTGGTCGCAGGATCTTTTGCTGCAAATGCCTCTGGATTATTTTCTGGGGCAAGGTTGGCAGCAGATGGGCCCGTCTCCGAGGGCTCATTTTGCTCGACTCTTCTCTGAGTATCATAAATGTTTTTGGGTGACTTCACAATTTTACTCCGATTTTGAGATTTTTTGCAGGCCATGAAAGCCTCAATTAAATCTTAATTGGTTCGCGCTGTAAAAATAACAAATTAAGAGCGTGTCGAATTTCAGAAATTTGATGCGTCACGTATCGAACAACCTCTGTTCGATGCGGTCCAGAAATGAACAAAAAATCCCTTTTATGAATGAGAACAGAAATGTCAGAGGAGGTGGACCCTTATATATAGGCCCATGGGCAGCCAACTGTCGAGGGCGCATCGAATTCGATGCGCAGTATCGAATCTTAACAATTCGATGCCTATCAATAGAACGTATTGAATAGTCACAATTCGATGCCTATCAATAGCACGTATCGAATAGTCACAATTCGACGCGCAATATCGAATTTATACAATTCGATGCCTATCAATGGCACATATCGAATAGTAACAATTCGATGCCTTCAAATCAGTCAACAGTGAGCATAGTCATAAGTTTGGAAACCGTTCTCATCTTGAAAACGTCTCCCAAACTGGGGGGACTATGTGATATGGGTATTTTTGGATTGGCCCAGCACTGTGGATTGGGCCGGCCCAAAACCGTATCGAATTGGCCCAATCCGATACCTTCAGCGCATCGAATAACTGTCATTCGATGCGCGCATCGAATCGATATGATTCGATGCGCTTTATACAGCTGTCTATGGGCCCCGCAAAGCGAGGCTATTATATATATCCCGATTTTTAGCATTCAGAGTCAGATCGAACCCGAGCCCCAATCTTACCACATCGAATCACCATATTCGACACGCTCCATTGTTCGACACGTATCTGAATTCGACACCAACAGTATTTTATCAAAGCCATATCGAATCAAACCGGCATCGAATCAATAGCGTTCGAGGCGTACATCGAACAACCGCAATTCGATGCGTTGATTAATTTGTGTTATTTACATATTTAAATCAGTGTAAGATCTGTAATAGATAGTAGGTGTTCGGACAAAGTTGGTCCGGTTTACTTTATTGGATTAACATTATTTTGGTTATTTATATTTTGTATTGTTTTATTGTGTTCTATTATCGTGACGAAATAAGACCAAAATAGAGGATCAATTTGAAATTAAGGAAAAAGGATCGGGAGTTCGTGATTCAAATGTTGTAGAGAAGCCCAAGTTGGAAAAGAAATCAATTGCAGTAACAATCTTGAAGAAGTTCTCGATGGTCTCACTGGTCTTGGGACAGCACTTAAGAATATTTTAGTGGGCAGTGTCCAGTAGGCCTGTCAATGGGTAGGGTTTTACCCAGATCCTACCCAGACCCTGGTTGGACCATTTGTTTTTTATTCTTGAAGACCCTACCCAGACGCAGACTCAGACCCTACATGGACCCGAAACCCGGACCCTCTCCGGACCCAGACCCACGGGTCCCGACCCATCAGACCCTAATTTTTTTTTGTCCCAGACCCACGGGTCCAGACCCATCAGACCCTAATTTTTTTTTGTCCGTTACAACTTTACCGTTGCGCCAAATTTTCAAATTTTTTACATTATACCGCCAAATTTTCAATTTTTTTTTCTTTGTCAATCCGTTGCGCCAAGTTTTTGAATTTTTTACATTGTGCCAAAATTTGAATTTTTTTTACCGTTGCTAGTTCTGTACGGCTATGTAACTTATATATTTATTTATTTATTTAATTAATTATTTTGTAGTGCTATACAATTCTTTTCCTTTTTTACTTTATTATAATTTATTGATTCCTGTCTTTCAACATGTAAAATAACAATTAAACAATATAGCTAAATTCACTTCACTTCATATTAAAGTGAATATATATTTTTTTTTTCATAAACTCTCAACACATGTTGAACATGATACTAAAGATTACAAATTTCATCAACTTTAGTAATAAAATGTTGATAACAAAAGAACAAAAAAGAAAGTATCCACCATTGTTGGCAACACCTCAAACTCATGGCCTTCAAGTCTTCAAATATATTCTTCCTTGACCAAATTTGCCTCCAACACATTTGTGCAATCTTCAATAAATAAGAGTTAATCAGTTCAATAAAAATAGAGCTATGTATTCCATTAAACACCATATAAAAAGATTATGCATGCATATTAGCAAAGGAAAATAATATAAAAAACACTGTTTTACAACTGATAAAAAGAGCTTAGAAGAAACTATATTAGTAGCATTGGTCTGGTATTGTATTTGAACAAGCCCACAATAAAATGCACCAAATATGCGTATTATAGAAGGGGATTCATTGATCTTATAAAGAATAAGTATTCAATGGAACATGGTAAACTTTGCCTCCATTAATGATATGCTATCACATACCACAACAAGAAAATTTATGTCCTAAATCTAAAGAACCTTAGCAACTACGAAACAAGTAGAAAAAACCCCAAGAAGTAATCAGATTAAGCAATAAACTGAACAAGTATACCTCTTGAAGTAAATGTGAATCAGCCCCTTGCCAATCAATCAAAATGTAGACTTGTTACTTCACCTTCATCTTCACTGTCATCTTCATGAAATTCCACATTCATTGCAACTACAAAACAAACATGTAATTAGAAATAATTAAAGTACACTTAATACAATATCAAAAACAGAATTAATCACTTCATTTACCTGCTTTTTGAGCCATTTCATCTAAGCCAATCACTAGTGGCCACTAAGGCCTCAACTGCATATGCTTTCATATTAGAACGATACGCATCCAAAACTCTGCCTCCAACACTAAATGCGGCCTCAGATGCAACTGCGGAGGCTGGTACGGCCAATATATCACGCGATATCCTTCCTAAAATAGGTAATCTAAGGCTGGTGGTCTTCCACCACTCTAACACACTGAAATCAGCTCGGCAGGGGAATCTCTGCTCGTCCAAGTATGTTTCAAGTTCTAATTTTTGTAAAACAGGCTGCTCTTGAGACTCGTTACACCACGACTCAAAATCATCTTCTTCTTGTAGCCCTTCTTGAACAATGGAACTACTAGCCCCAGCACTTTCATTCGTTGAAGGAGTAAGGACACCTCCATATGATACAAAAAGGCCGTTCAATGCATCACGTACCTGTTTAGTGTACTTCTCCGTAAACGCACCATACAAATTGTCATACTTATAACCTACAAACTGCATCTTCTTTCTAGGATCAAATACAACTGCCACCGCTAACACTAGATTGCACATATCCCAATACTTCTCAAATTTCGTTTTCATCGGAACAACCATTTATTTGATGATCTGAATATCACTCATTTCCCACTCAAATAATTTTGACTGAATACCACATACATCAGAGAAAAAAAGATTCGAAGTAGGGAAGTGTCTACCACTACAATGAATAGTGGCCTTGTAGAAAACTCTAAGCCATTGGTGTACATTTTCCATTGCAACCCATTTAGAAGCCGATGGATTGAACAGATAGTTCTTATCATATTCAGCAAGACGAAAGAATGCCCCCTTCAAAGGCAGCGCTGTATCCAACATCTTATACGTTGAGTTCCAGCGGGTCGGAACATCCATGGCCACTTCCCTTGCCTTCTCCAAGCCACAATTCTGTTTGCATTGCTCAAACTTTTGACGACCATATGGCGATTTCTTCAAGTATCTCACTGTCTCTCTAATGCTCTCAATGGATCCTTTAATCTTAGTCAAACCATCCTGCACAATCAAATTTAGCATGTGTGCACTACACCTAACATGCAATAACTCTCCATTGATAGGAGGCAAACCATCTCTCAAGAGCCACTCCTTCATTTTTCTAATCATTGAATCATTATTCGAAGCGTTAACTACTACCAATGACCCCACCTTCTGATCTAAATTCCAACTCACAAGCATATCCCTTACACAAACAAACAGGGACTCACCGTCGTGTGGATATTCAAAAGTCTAAAAAGATAAAACTTACTCCATAATACCCAATTATCATCAATGAAATGACAAGTCAGACAACAAAAAGGGACCTGAGAATACTCTGAAGTCCAAATATCAGTAGTTAATGACACTTTGCATCGAGCCTGATCTAACAACTTCATTATCTTAGCCTTTTCTTCCTTATAATACCCAACCACATCTGATCTGATCGTATTCCTACTAGGAACTTTAAATTCTGGCCTTAGAGCGTGGCATAATTCTTGAAACCCACCATGATAACCAATGTTAAAGAGGTAAAGATGTTTTATACACATACCAGCCAAGACTTTTCTACACTTAGCCTAATCAAACACATATTCTGTTCTAGGACTTCCATTCCTAGCCTCATTCCTTGGCATAACTAGCCTAAAAGCATTACAACCTCTTACCAAATGTTTTACCAAATGATTTGTACCATGTTGTTGCCCAGCTGAAAGGATTTTTTCACAATGTTGACAGTGAACACGCAAAAGCACACCCTCGTCATTAAAAATCTTATCCATATGCTCTCATGCAACCGATGGAGGACGCTTCGTACCCCTAGTAAGCCTGGCCTGATCTTGACCAATCTCTTCTTCTCATTCCATCTTCACAGGATCTGGAAAACAAACAAACCATTGTCAGACTCAAAGAACTAAACATCACAACCAATCCATTGTCACCTTATTCTAATCTCTACATCCTATGCCAAGGCAGCCAAGCAAAATACAAAACAATAACATGGCACACAAAAAACAGGAACAAGAACAACAACAAACATTTTACAAAACAAAAGGGCACATCTCTTTTTCAAATCTATGAAGAGTAGCCAAATCTATTGACCAAATCAAACTCACACACAAAACAAACTTGAATAAACTTGCACAGCTCCTTCAAATAAAAAGCCCAGCTCAACAGTCAACACACAGCTCAAAACACAGCTTCAACTTGGAATAAACTTCGAGTAAGCCAATATTTGGCTACTCAGTTGCAATAAACCGATTCCCAACAGGTCATTTACCTAACACACAGTTCAACACAGCTCTGTTTTGAAAACTCTAAGCCAATACTTGGAATAAACTTCGATCAAGCCCAAAATTAACAGAATAGTGAACCTAAACACACAATCAATCGAAGAGAGTAATAAATCAGCTCAACACACAATCAATCACTCTAAATAAACTTTGATTTAGTAATAATTGTGCATAATTACATGTTTGTTTTGTACTGAGTATCTAAATCGAAGAGAGCGGAAGGATTCATACCTCAAATCGAAACCCTAGTTTGGCAGTTGGCGGTGCGGTGTGAGCGGCGGAGTTCCGGCGAAGATAACAGTGGACGACGCCACGATGGACGACGGTGGTAGAGGCATGGGTCGTGGAGCGGCGAGAGAGAGAGAGAGAGAGAGAGAGAGAGAGAGAGAGAGAGAGAGAGAGAGAGAGAGAGAGAGAGCGGATGAGAGAGAGTGAAAATTTTGGACTGTGGATTGACACAACACTTTTGAGAGTTAAGCTAGAATTGCCTTAACTCTATTTTGATCTTCTTGATAATAATAATGTACAGCGGAATTAAGAACACAAGAAGATATAATTTTAAGAAGTTTTCAATATTATTAAAAACTTTCGAGCCTTAGGCCAAATAACCATAAAGGTTTTATCAAAAATGTTCCTCACAACAATTCACTCACGCTCTTTGTTGATCGGACTCAACGAAGTAGACAAGTAAGAACTACTTAACTTCTATGAACTAGACTTAAGCAGTTGATACAAAAACTTTGCAAAACAAGACGAAGACAATACAAAGAATGATTAATCTCTTGGATTGTTTAGCACGATTGTCTTGTCTTCATCTTGATGAACTTCACATCTTTTAGATTTCTTGAGTCTTGAACGTCAAGATGTGATGTTCACAGTTTTGGTAACTCTTGTTGTTTCGTTGTTGAAATTTTTCTTCTTTGTGAACTTCATATCTTTCCTGAGAATGTGTTTCCATTGTTACCGATTTAACAAGGTAACACATCTTCTTCAATTCACATAATCCTGGAAAGAATCGCGTCGCAGAGAACAACTAGCTTGTTTCCTTCTTTTGAAACCGTGTGAGTTGTCTATTCAACTTAGCTTGAATTATGGAAACTTCAAGTAAGGAATCTTACAAAGCTCTTCCTTATGATAAAGATACCTTCCTGGACATAAACATAAACAACTAAAACCGTGGAACTTGGTTAATATGTGAATAAAGGCAAAACTTAATTTTGGCAACTAAAGAGCAGTTTTCGCACAAGCTCTCGGCTTTCAATGTTATCCTCAATGTTAACCCAACATCGTCTAACATTGCATCATCTAACATTGACTCCAGAAACCCTGCACTTTCAATCTCCCCCTTTTTGCCTTTCTTCACAAAACCAACACATGTTCCAATCAAGTCTTATATGCAGAAAGTTATAATCAACAAGAAACAAATTAAACTACTAAACTGCTCCCCCTCAATACAAGCAAACAAATTCAAAGTTAAATTAACAAAGACAAGCATTAAGGTCATCACTACATCCAGATATGTACATATGTTCAGACCTCAACATCCATCAATGTTGCCTCAACATTAAAACCAGTGAGGTTCCTGCACAGAAGGTTAACTAGACAAGCAGTTCAAAATGTACTTTCATAAGTAATAGCAGTTAAAGCAGTTCAACAGTAGTACTTAGAATTACAGGCCAAAGCAAAAAATCAAGGACAAGCCCCTTAATCAAATAAAACCAATTAGAGATTATTGTACCAGCAGTTCAAAGAAATTAGCAGTTCATAGAAACAAAACATAAACTAGAAGACTAAAATTTAAAATTGGAACTACTCTCCCCCTTTTTGTGAAGAAGGGAGTTTCTCCAAATTTTTCACCATGTCCTCCAGCTCTTTGAGGTGTTCCTTTCTTTCCTCAATCTCCCTCTGACAATCAGCAATCTGCCCCCTATACCAGTTCAGCAAATGATCCACAAAAGCAGAAGTTATGACCATGCAGTCTTCTTCTTTGGACATAGGCATTGAAGTTCTAGCAAACTCCTGAGCCTTCTTCTTTTCAACCCTTAGTCTCACCACTTCTTTTGGGTTCCATGGAAGGTCTCTCACTCTTGATCCAGACAAGTAGCTTGGGAGAGTTATCAGTTCAGTGTCATTCTTCCTCCAGCCCACAGTGACACTTGTCTTCAATCCTTGATTGCTAAGGATTTTGCAGATGAGTGAGGGAACAGGCAGCATGCCATTCTTCCTTCCAGCAACTTCAGACATAGACTTCACAATCCTCTCCCCCATGTTCACAGCTAGCCCATTTTTGATTTTGTAGACTAAGATTGTTGATTCCTTAGTCAAAACAGTGACATTTTTGCTTGGCAGCCAGTTGGAGCAAGCTATCTTGTGCAAGACAGCACTCAGGGAGGTGAGTTTTGTGGTTGGCAGAGCATCTCTCCAGGTTTTAACCAACCCTATGGTCAAGTCTTCCATCACATCATCATAGTATGGGTCCTCAGATTCATCAGGGAATCCACAGATCATGTTGATGGTGTAGGGGTCAATGTTGAAGACTCTCCCCCTCACCCAAGCCTTTCCAAATTTTGGAGATCTGTAGTCCCTGATCCATTTTGAGATATTTAGGTAGAACTCCATGACAATCTCAGGAGCATAGTCACTCAGCTCCATCACTGATTGTTGCAACCCTCTTGCCTCAAGCAAGTCCCTCACCTTGTTCTCTTTGAAACTGGCCATCTCTATAGCTCTTTCAGTGTGAATCTCCCTTCTTTTGACGAAATCCCACTTCTTCTCCAACTCTTGAGAGAGATAGTAAGGAGAAAAGTAGCTCCCATCATCATCAGGATAGACCACATATAGCCCATATGTGTACTCCTATGTTCCTGATGTTGCCCCAACATCAGCAGCAACATCCTACTCTTCTTCAGTCTCCTCTTCCTTCTCCTCTTCTTCCTCTTCATCCTCAACATCTACTACCTCAGTTTCCTCATCCACTACTTTCTTTCCTTTCCTCGGCAGCAGCAGCCTTCTTCTCTTCCTCAACTTTCCTCTCAGCCTGTTTCTTGGTTAACCTCTCCACCTGTCTCTTTCTAGCCTCAGCCCTTGTCTTAGCAGTTTCAGACATAGTTTTCAACTTATCCCCTGCAGCCTTGCTCTTTTTCTTTTGAGCCCTAATCCACTTCCTCACCAATTTGTCCACAGACTTGTCCATGGATTTTTCCACAGTTTTCTCAACCGAACCGCTACCCTCCCTCTCAACAGTTAAGTCAACATCAAGTTCAGGGTTGGGTTCAGCAGTGTTTACCTTAATTTTAGGCTCATTGGTGATGGGAGTGGTTGAATCAGCAGTTGGCTCAACATTGGAGGTCGATTCACCCTGTTTGGACTTCTTCCCTCATCGCACATAGGGAATAGCCTTCCTATTAGCAGCAACAGGAGCATCAACTATCTTTGCAACAGCACCTCTAGTGTGTGACCGAATGTGTGCGGCAGTGGGTTCACTTCCCAGGGCAACATCTACAAGAGTTTGCATGGGAGACTTGCTTGCCATTGTTAGTAGAGAAGTTTTGAAAGAAATCGCAGATAAAATTGAGAGAATTTGAGAGTTGTGAGAGAAATTTTGCAAAGTAAGCACAAATATGAAAATCGCAAGCACAATTAAGGAAAATAGGGTTTTGATTTTTGAAATAACCGTGAATAAGGAAAGAGAATGAATGTTAATGGGCAGTTACCATATTTGAACCAAGTAAAACTTTCCCATTATGTTTTCCCGCGCACATGCTTTGATGTTTAATTAACAGTTAACCAGAGCGGTTTTCAAAAAAACTGAAAACTTATAAGTTCATGTTTTCAATGTTGACCTGCGACTGTGCACAACGTTGGGATAACATTCAATAACATTCAAAACCGAAGATGGAGGTACAGGCTTCACCAAGGCAAATTCATGTGACAGCTTGAGATACATCCAAAAATACATCTGAAACTTAACCAATATAGCAAGTGAGTACCTCAGACATATCGTTCAGATCAAAATCATGAGTAAGCAACATAGATAACAAAAAACACACAGAGATAAGCAGTTACGAATTCAAGGAAAAATTCACTTCCACAGCATAGAAAGTCACAGAAAAGTGTGTCACCTGCAGTATGTCACCCAATTGTATGCCTCAACACATGAATTGTACTCCCCCTAAGCCTAGACCGACACAACTCAACAACAAGAAAGAAAACAATGCAGTTCTACATGAATGCAACAATGTAATGTCAAGGAGGCAGATGGTGAACACTTATGAAAAACCCCTCAAACCAGCATAGTTCACATCTCTTTAATAATCTATATTATTTTCATAACTCATCTGAACCAAAACTGAAGGTTGCTAAACACAAAGCTAATGTCACTACTGAATGGGGGCAGCCTGAACTCCACACACCTTAGTAACAACATTAACAGCAGCAAGTTAGGCAAGTACAAAGGCCTTGAATATTGGCAGTTCATTTATCATGCACCCCAACACCCCAATTCCTTATGCATACTTGGTTACCAACCTGCATTCAAGAGAATCACCAAGTGATCAGTGCTACTAAATGTAAGAAATCTAAACCTCAAGCACCCTAGTAGAAAAGATCACCCTCATGTGTTCCTTGGCCAAACAAACAGGAATATGTAAATAAGCATAACTGAGTATCAGTGAAGCTGTCAACATCATGCACCCCAGCTTCTCCACATGTCTTGTACACCTTCCATATGAATAAGACACAACTGAATAGACATCAAAGTAGTGAACTTTGTGTACCCCATCTTCTTCATATGTTAGGTAATCACAACCTCAAACAACAGAAGAGTTTTATTACTTTTTCAAAACAAAGATGTGAAACTAATGACTAGAAAGAGTTGTTAATCAAAGAGTTCAACCACACAAACCAAATATGACAAAACACAAATGAAATGAGACTCACAAGGAAATGAATTCAACAAAGGAAAACAACAGAGTACCTACTACACCACAACCAATATACCAGTGCTAGACAGTGGTGTTATGTCAACGCTGGTTTCCTCAACATTTTCACATATTGCACATGCCAAGAGATTTCCTCAAACTGAAGAATCTCTCACTATCTAAAGGTTTTGTAAACATATCAGCAAGCTGATTAGTTGTCTCAATATGTTCAATGTTGATCACTTTGTCCTCTACCATATCTCTTAGGAAATGATGTCTTATGTCTATATGCTTAGTTCTAGAATGTTGGACATGATTCCTAGAGATACTTATGGCACTTAGATTGTCACAGAACATGAGAAGTGTATCACTATCTAACCCATAATCTGAAAGCATGTGTTTGAGCCACACAAGTTGGGTAACACAGCTGCCAGCTGCTACATATTCTGATTTAGCAGTTGATAATGAAACACAATTCTGCTTCTTGCTATACCAGGAGACCAAATTATTCCCCAAATAAAAACAGCCCCCACTTGTGGATTTCCTGTCATCCACATCACCTGCCCCGTCAGAGTCACTAAAACCAACCAAATTAGTGTTAGTGTCATAAGAATACCAAATGCCTAAAGGTGAAGTTCCAGAGATATATCTAAGAATCCTCTTCACAGCAATCAAGTGAGATTGCCTTGCCTCAGCTTGGTACCTAGCACAAACACATACTGAAAACATGATGTCAGGTCTAGAGGCAGAGAGATATAGCAAACTACCAATCATGGATCTGTACAATGTTGGGTCAACATTGCTACCAGTGCC
Organism: Linaria vulgaris; assembly: GCA_948329865.1. Taxonomy (NCBI): domain Eukaryota; kingdom Viridiplantae; phylum Streptophyta; class Magnoliopsida; order Lamiales; family Plantaginaceae; genus Linaria; species Linaria vulgaris. The sequence continues at coordinate 66,791,749 of OX415251.1, forward strand.
ATCTTTTGTTATCTTCACTGAATAAGACATGGGAGTTTTGCAAGGTTTGGACTCTTGTAGCTCAAATCTCTTCACCAGATTCCTTGCATACTTCTCCTAGTTCAGGAAGATACCATTCTCCAGCTGCTTAACTTGTAGCCCCAGAAAGTAGTTGAGCTCACCAATCATGCTCATCTCAAATGTTCCTGTCATAGACTCAACAAATTTGTCTAAAGTAGACTTGTTAGTAGAGCCAAATACAATATCATCCACATAAATTTGAGCAATGCATATATCAGAGCTTTTTCCAAGGACAAACAATGTTTTATCTCCATCTTCTCTATTGAAACCTAGGCCTAACAGAAAATCAGTTAGCCTATCATACCAAGCTCTAGGAGCCTGTTTTAAGCCATACAAAGCCTTTTCAAGTTTGTACACATGGTCATGATGTTTAGGATCAGCAAAGCCTTTAGGTTGTTCTACATAAACCTCTTTGTCAATTAAGCCATTCAGAAAGGCACCTTTAACATCCATTTGGTATTGTTTAATCCTAAGACAACAAGCAATAGCAAGGAGTAATCTAATTGATTCTATCCTAGCTACTGGAGCAAAAGTCTCATCAAAATCTATACCTTCTACCTGAGTATAACCTTGTGCAACCAACCTAGCTTTGTTCCTCATAATTACACCATTCTTATCAGTTTTATTTTTGAAATCCATTTTGTACCTATTACATTCACATGTGGTGGCCTAGGTACTAGATTACAAACTCTGTTTTTGGTGAATTGTAAGAGTTCCTCTTGCATGGCATTAATCCAGTAACTATCCTTAAGAGCTTCAGTTACATTCTTAGGTTCAATGGAGGACACAAAACAAGATGCATTATCAATAGTACATGAAGAAGACATGCAAACACACAACTTAGCCATATCCTTGTAATTGACCCTTTCTTTGTTGCGTGTTCTAACTCTTTCAGTAATTTGTCCAATTACTTGAGAGGCTGGATGATCTCTTTGTATTCTAAGAGGGGGATCTCTTCTGGATACAGGAACCACTTCATCTTCAGAATCTGATAGCACCGATGTTGGCCTAACATTGGGGGTTTCTGGTGTTAAGTCAACATTTGTTCCAGTTTCCAGTTCAGCATCTCTAGCGTCTGTGTTCAATGTTGAGCCCAATGTTGGAGTAACATCTGAACCAGTGACATCTTCAGTACCTGTAGAAACAGTTAAATCATCAAAAATGACATTCACTGATTCTTGAACAGTATGCAATCTTGGATTGTAGACCCTGAAAGCAGCACTATTATGAGAATATCCAACAAATATATACTTTTCACTGTTGGGATCAAATTTGCTCAAATAATCTCTATCTTTTAGCAAATAGCAGTTAATACCAAATTCATGAAAGTGTGCTACTGTTGGTTTTGAACCCTTCAAGATTTCATAAGGTGTCATAGTAGTACCAGGTCTAAGATAAACTCTATTACTAATATGACATGAAGTATTCAATGCTTCAGCCCAGAGTTTCTTAGATAGGTTTTTAGAATTCAACATAACTCTAGCCATCTCTTGACGTGTTCTATTCTTCCTCTCAGCAATCCCATTTTGCTGAGGTGTCTTAGGTGCTGAAAACTCATGGGAAATGCCTTTAGATTCACAGAAATTAGCAAAGCTTACATTTTCAAACTCCTTTCCATGGTCAGGCCTAATTCTTCCTACAGAAGTGCCATAGAGATTCTTAATACTAGCATGCAAAATCTTGAATGTGTTGAATGCCTCTGATTTTTCTTTCAAAAACTTAATCCATGTATATCTTGAAAAATCATCAACAATAACAAAAGCATACTTCTTACCATTCAGGCTACTAACCTCAATAGGACCCATGAGATCCATGTGTAGCAAATCAAAGCACTTATTAGTTCTAAGGTTAGTACTCTGTACCTGAAGTGGTGGATGGACAGCTTTTGTTTGTTTACCTTTCAGGCAGTCTTCACAAACAATTTTACATGGGCTAGTCAACTTAGGCAGTCCTCTTACAGCCTCTAACTTCTGTAGTTTCTCCAGATTTATATAGTGCACATGTCATAACTTATTGTGCCACATGACAGATTCATCTACCTTGGCATGGTAGCATTCAGCATCATCTTGAGCAAGATAGCAGTTATCCTTTGATCTTATACCTGTCATGACACGGACATTGTCACTATTAAACACATCACATGAACTTTTATCAAAAGTAACTAGCAAGTTATCATCACAAAGTTGACTTATGCTAATTAAATTTGCTTTCAATCCTTCAACCAACAACACATCCTTGAGTGGTGGAAATCCTTCAACATCCAGTAATCCTTTTCCAATGATTTTCCCTTTTGTGCCTCCTCCATAGGTAGTTGTTCCAACAGTCAAAGGGATTACCTCTTTCAGGTTGTCAATGTTTCCAGTCATGTGCCTTGAACATCCACTGTCAAAGTACCACTTACCTGCAAGGTTGGAGTAAACAGCAGAAAAGACAACATTGCAAACAATTTTAACCTTAGGAGTTTTTAACTTTTCAATCCAAGTTCTACTTTTATGTCCTTCAGCGTTGTTACCTAATGTTGGGATAACATTCAGATCAGAGGTTCTCCTAACATTGGTATTGCAATTAATTACTGTTTTCTTCTCAATCACAATTTTATAGTTTTTACAATAAGGCTTAATGTGACCAGGTTGAAAACAATATTGACAGATAAAAGTAGGCTTTTTCACAGTGTTAGAAGTGATTTCACAACTCAAGTTATTGCTATCCTTGATAAAATCAGCTTTCAAGTAGGCAGAATTAACATCTTCAGAGGGAGGTTTTTCAACATAGCCCAAACCATTTTTACCTTGATTTCCCATACTCAGCACTTCATCAAGCAAAGATGTAGAAGAGTTCCATTTGTCAATGGTTTGTTCAGCTTTATCTAATTTTACCTTTACCTCTTTCAGCTCAGCCTCAGTTTTGTCAAGGTCTTTCTCATACAGTTTCAGCATCTCCTTCATGCATCCAATCTCTTCCTTCAAGCTTTTGTTGCTCTTGATGAGTTTGTGATTCTCAAGCAGCAGTTTGTGGTAGATAGACTTCAGGTCTTCAATGATTTCCTCCTGGGACATTTCACCTTCAAAGAAATATTCTTCATCTAAATCCACTGTGCCATAAAAACAATCAAAGTTAGATTCATCAAAGTAGGACACAAGATAAGGTTCAGAATCAGTATCATATTCATCCCAATCTGCAAAGAAGGTCTCCTGTTCTGATGTTGGATCCTGAATATTGGGATAACACTGAGATCCGAAGCAGTTCAGGGAGTCTTCTGGCGTCCAGTCAATCTGAGTGAGTAGCGCAGCAGTTTGAACCTCTTCTGATTGTTCTTCAGCTTCTCCAGAACTAAAGTCATCTTCATTGAAATCATCTACACAAACCCAATGAGAATTTCCTCTTTTTCTAAGAGTGTTAGCACATTCATTAGCCATATGACCATATCCTTTACATTCAAAACATTGAACATCTTTTAACTTATCAGCTTCTAAAGGAGTAGGTTTTGATGCCATGTACTTTACAAACTTAGGAGGTAATTTCTTATAACCTGGGGAACTATTACTAAGGTTCTTTTTTTACCTTTTTTTTTTAAGATTCAACTTATTGAACTTCTTAGTAATTTTCCCATAATTTGAAGAAATTATTTCAAAATCATCATCACTTTCATTGTCAAGATTTGAACCTCTTAAAGCAACAGCCCTATGTTTTCTAGGTTGTGAGGCAAGCTCCATCTCAAATTCTCTAAGAGTATTCATCAAAACTTGAAACTGTAGATTAGCAAGGTTTCTAGATTCACTCATTGCAATTTTCTTGAGAGCAAATTTAGATGACAGTGTTCTCATAGCTTTATAAACCATTTCTTGATTAGTCATAGCAAAACCTAGGTTTTCATATTGGTTAGCAATATCAAGAATTTTCTCAAAATAACTGTCAACACTTTCATCTTCACCTATCTCAAGTTTTTCAAATTGCAAAAGCAGTTGTCTATATTTAGAATCTTTTACAGCAGAATCTCCTTCACAATGTAGTTCAAGTATATCCCAAGCATGTTTGGCTTTTGTACAATTCTGGATTAACTTGAACATGTGATGATTAACCCAACTAAAGATAGCATTAAGAGCTTTTTCATTAGAGTTATAGAGACTTACCTCTGCTGCTGTCCAGTCTGCTTCTAGTTTTGGAACTAGATCACCTTCACCATCTCTTGGTAATGTTGGAAGAGAGTATCCATTCATCACGGATTTCCAGGCTCGAATATCAATAGCTTTGATGTGAGACCTCATCCTGATCTTCCAATATGCATAATTGGAGCCATCCAAAACTGGAATCCTATTGGTATTAGGATTGACACTGTTCATGGTGTTGTATCACCTCCAAACCACCAGTGTAGTCGGTGTTTGGCTCTGACGCCAATTGAAAATTTTGGACCGTGGATTGACACAACACTTTTGAGAGTTAAGCTGGAATTGCCTTAACTCTATTTTGATCTTCTTGATAATAATAATGTGCAGCGGAAGTAAGAACACAAGAAGATATAATTTTAAGAAGTTTTCAATATTATTAAAAACTTCCGAGCCTTAGGCCAAATAACCATAAAGGTTTTATCAAAAACGTTCCTCACAACAATTCACTCACGCTCTTTGTTGATCGTACTCAATGAAGCAGACAAGTAAGAACTACTTAACTTCTATGAACTAGACTTAAGCAGTTGATACAAAAGCTTCGCAAAACAAGACGAAGACAATACAAAGAATGATTAATCTCTTGGATTGTTTAGCACGATTGTCTTGTCTTCATCTTGATGAACTTCACATCTTTTAGATTTCTTGAGTTTTGAACGCCGAGATGTGTTGTTCACAGTTTTGGTAACTCTTGTTGTTTCCTTGTTGAAATTTGCCTTCTTTGTGAACTTCATATCTTTCCTGAGAATGTGTTTCCATTGTTACCGATTTAACAAGGTAACACATCTTCTTCAATTCGCAGAATCCTGGAAAGAATCGCGTCGCAGAGAACAGCTAGCTTGTTTCCTTCTTTTGAAATTGTGTGAGTTGACTATTCAACTTAGCTTGAATTATGGAAACTTCAAATAAGGAATCTTCCAAAGCTCTTCCTTATGATAAAGATACCTTCCTGGACATAAACATAAACAACTAAAATCGTGGAACTTGGTTAATATGTGAATAAAGGCAAAACTTAATTTTGGCAACTAAAGAGCAGTTTTCGCACAAGCTCTCTGCCTTCAATGTTATCCTCAATCTTAACCCAACATCGTCTAATATTGCATCGTCTAACATTGACTCCAGAAAACCCTGCACTTTCAGAGAGAGTGGCTAATTGAAAGAATGAAAAAATAAAAAGGTAACTAATATTGATTTTAAAATAAATAAATAAATAAGACCCTATGAGACCCGGTTCGAGTATGGGTCTGGGTCCAGACCCAGACCCTGATTGGACCCATTGAACAGGGCATGGGTCTGGACCCTTAATGGACCCCCTATGGGTAGGGTATGAGATTAGACCCTATCTCCAACTTAGAGTAGGGCCTGGGTAAGACCCTACCCATTGACAAGCCTAGTCCACCGGCCAACTAACTTACTTAGACCGAGAGTGGAGGAGGAAAATGGGCTTGCAATATACAGGTCCAAGAGGCTGGAGGTAATATTGAAATTGAAGTTCAAGGAGATAAGAAAATAATTAAAAACAAGAAGGATCAAGAATCTCAAAAAGAGAAACAACAAAGGCAGAGTGACCTGCGGACAAGTTTTTTCCAAGGTTTTGAATCAGAAAGCAATTCAGCTTATAAAGCTAGAGAAGAACTTCCAAAACAAAATAGGAAAGGGAAAAGGGAAGAATTAAGGGAATGAAAAGAAAAGGAAAAAAGAGCAGTCGCCTAAGTAGTTTGCAAATTCGTGAGGACCAATTGCTGAGTCATTCTCTCATGGACAGCAATATAGTTCGTTGCAATGAAAATATTGGGAAGAAAAATTTTTAGTGGGAGGCGCGTGAATTGTGGGATTTTGGCAGAAGAATCGGCATCGTTGGCAAAGGTAACGGCCATAGGATCATTGGAAAGCTTGTCGAAATGGGTCAAAGAGATTTTGAAGCCATGGCAAAAAAGATTCAGAAAGAGAAGGTGGGTACGTCATCATTTCGTCCATGATTTTGTTGTCTTTGAATGTACGGGGTCTTGGTGGTAGGATAAAGAAACAAGAAGTGCGGTCTTTAATTTGTAAATTCAAAGTTGAAATGATTTTTCTTCAAGAAATTAAGATGGAGGTTCTGAACAACAATATTTGTTTTGCTACATGGGGAGGAACAGGCTGTGAGTGGGATTTTAAGCCCTCGATTGGGAATTCAGGTGGTCTTCTTATTTTATGGAGGAAATGAGTGTTCAATCTTGAAAGGGTGCTACAGGGGGATAGTTTTTTGGCCATCTCTGGAGTCTGGAATATCAACAATATTGAATGTAATTTGGTAAATGTTTACAGTCCTTGTTCTGCTTCTGAAAGAAGGGCTTTGTGGAGTTCTTTACTAGATATCAAAGCTCACAGATACAACGAAGCATGGGGCTTTTTCGGTGATTTTAATACGGTTCGTAGTCTGAATGAAAGAAAAGGCAGGAACCAGTATTCTGTCACAAGGGATATGAGATATTTTGATGATTTTATCGGCACATCAGATCTTCACGATTTACCTATGATAGGAAGGAAATTCACTTGGTATAGTAGTGATGGTAGAGTGATTAGCAGGCTTGATCGGGGTCTTTTTTGCGATAAGTGGATTGAAGTTTGGCCAAATATGTCACAACGTGGGCTGGAGAGATCCGTGTCCGATCATTGCCCGATTCTTTTTCAGAATCGAGCAACGAACTGGGGCGCTAAACCCTTCAGAATTTTTGATTGTTGGCTGGATAATAATAGTTTTACAGATGTGGTAGAGGAACAGTGGAAGGGTTTACACTTTGAAGGATGGGGAGTGTATGTTCTTAAAGAAAAACTCAAAGGCCTGAAATCTTGTCTCAAAGCATGGAGTAAAGAGGTCTTTGGTGACATAGACAATACAATTGAAAGGACTAGGAAGGAACTGGGCTTTTTGGATCTGAAGAGTGAGAGTTGCGATCTGACAATTGAAGAAATTGCTGAAAGAAAGCAAAAGTTGGGCATCCTAAGGCTAGCTCTGAAAAATAAGGATTCAATGATCTTTCAAAAATCCAGAATCAACTGGATGAGATTTGGTGATTGCAATTCTCGCTTTTTTCACCAAAGAATGAGAATTAGAAGAAGTGGAAATCAGATAGAAGGCCTCTTAATAGGGAACTTTTGGAAAAATGATGTGGCGACTATTAAAAGCGAGGTAAAAAATTATTTTGGAAGATTATATGATGAAGAGGATTGGCAAAGACCTGCTCTTGAAAATTTAGAGTTCTCGAAGCTAACAGATGTCGATAAAAATTCGCTGGTGGAGACTTTCGAGGAAGCCGCAATCAATGTAGTTGTCTGGGATTGCGACTGGTCCAAAAGTCCAGGGCCTGATGGGTATAATTTCAAGTTTCTTAAGAAATTATGGCATTTGATGAAAGATGATATCTGTCGATTTGTGAAGGAGTTCCATGAAAATGGAAAATTGGCGAGAAGCGTTAACCCAACATTCATTTGTCTGATCCCAAAAAAAGAAAGTCCACAATCATTGAAAGATTTCAGACCGATATCTCTTGTTGGATGTATTTATAAGATCATCTTGAAACTGCTTGCACGACGATTGAATAAGGTTATTAGTTCTGTCATTTCGGAGGAACAATCGGCATTTCTAGAAGGACGAAATGTCTTTGATAGTATCCTCGTCGTTAATGAAGTCCTGGACGAAGCAAAAAGGAAGAAAAAGCCTCTCCTACTCTTTAAGGCAGATTTTGAAAAGGCTTACGATTGCGTCAATTGGGAGTTTTTAAATTGCATGATGAGCAAAATGGGCTTCTGTAGTAGATGGAGATTGTGGATAATGGAGTGCATCAGCACAGCTACATCATCTGTTTTAGTTAATGGGAGTCTGACGGAACAATTTAAAATTAATAGGGGACTTAGACAAGGCGACCCACTGTCTCCGTTCTTATTTCTCGTTATAGTGGAAGGGTTGAGTGGGATGATTAAGAAAGCCTGCTCTGGAAATCTGTTTAAAGGTTTTGAAGTGGGTCGCGTTCGCTTGGCTGTCTCCCACACACAATACGTCGACGATATAGTTCTATTTTGCGAACCTAATGAGCAGAATGTTTGGGCGCTTAAAGGTTTAATGAGAAACTTTGAATTGATTTCAGGTCTGAAAATCATTTTTCTCAAGAGCAAGTTATTTGGTGTCAACGTCCCTGATAATGAATTGGAGGAGTATGCATCAACACTTAACTGCCAAGAGGGGTGCCTCTCTTTTAATTATCTCGAAATCCCGGTTGGAGCAAATCCCAGGAGAATTAGTACTTGGATGGCTGGTGTCAATACTATGAAAAGAAGGCTCTTGACTTTTACCGGGAAAAATCTGACTTTTAGAGGAAGAATCGTCATCCTCGGTTCAGTTCTTACAGGAATTCTTTGTTATATGCTTTCATTTTATAAAGCTCCCAGAACAATTATTAAAAAGTTGACCAGTTTGCAAAGGAGATTTCTTTGGGGTGGGAATGAGATCGTTAACAAAATTGCTTGGGTTAAGTGGGAAACGGTGTGCAAAAGTAAGAAAAATGGCGGTTTAGGAGTGAAGAATCTTCAATGGTTTAACATGGCACTCTTGAGCAAGTGGAAATGGAGGATTTTGACTGAAACAGATGCACTTTGGAAACGTGTTCTAGATGCAAAATATGATTTCTGTCAATCTCCTAATGCTCCTTTTTTTGGCAAAATCCTAGAACTAAGGGTTCGACTTGGTGGGATGATCTTGCTAAACTTGGTACCGGTGTTGAGCATGAGGGCTGGTTTGAGAATAATCTTATGAAAGAAGTGGGTGACGGAAGGACTACTAAATTCTGGACTGATAAATGGGCGGGAGACAATACTATGAAGGTGCGGTTTAACCGTTTATACATATTGCTAATAATAAAGAATGCTTCATCAAGGATTTGGGTCACTGGAATAATGATGGCTGGTCTTGGAACTGGAGTTGGAGACGTCACTTTTTTTGAGTGGGAACAACAACTTTGCGACCAGATGAGGGCTTCTCTCCCCAGCATCCAGCCTTTGGAAGATCGCCACGACAGATGGATCTGGAAATTCGACTCATCGAAAGCATTTTCAGCCAAGCCGGCTTATACTCTCATTCAACAAACAAATGAGAATGATGCTCCTCATCTGATTAATTCCATTTGGAAATCAGCTGCTCCGCTTAAGATCAAAGCGTTTATTTGGAAACTATTCCTTGACAGAATTCCTTCGAAGATGAATTTGAGTAAAAGAGGTGTCACTGGGATTAATAACAATATGTTTTGCAGCCTTTGTGCGACTGACGTTGAAACCTCTTCGCATATTTGCACGGTGTGTAGGTTTGCTTACCAAGTGTGGATGGAGTTTTATTCGTGGTGGGGAGTGAAGTCAGTTTTATCCAATGATCTGAAGTTGCATTTCGAGCAACATGTTGGGTTGCGGCCTTATCTTTCTCTTCAATCTGAATGGGTTTTATGTTGGTTTTTCGTCTTGTGGCATCTATGGAAGACTAGAAATCAGAAGGAATTTACGGAAAAAGAGGCGGTGGTTCACAAGACTGCGGAAGAAGTTAAAGTGCAGTCTTGGTTATGGTTCAAAGCCGTTAAGCCAAATCTTATTTTTTCTCTTAGTGATTGGTTTCTAAACCCTGTGGCTTGTCTTGGAATTATAGTTTTATAATTTTGATTAGAGGGGCATTTTTTTTTGTTTCTTGACATCTCGGTTGTTCGGGTTTGGAGTACCCCTTGTACTCCCTTTCCTTATAATACTTTTTCCTTTCAAAAAAAAATGCGATGGCAACATGTCGTCACAAAACCAATAATAAACAATCAGTTATATGTCTATTTAATCATAGATCATAATAAATACTAAAACAAAATAGTACGAAATAAATAAAAAATGCAAAGTATCACTCGATGAATACAATAATATTGTGATACATGAAAATCTCGAGACATTTCTCAAGCCTCTCGACTTCTTATTCACTTTCTTTTTTCAATTCTTCAAATCTAGTTCACATCAACATATTCAACCTACAACAACAAATTACTTAATTAAGTTTAGGTAGTGATTACTTGTTCGTGATTCTATTTTTTAATTTGAGACGATATACATAAAAAGAGCCAAGGATATATCAATTTGTGATTAAGTTAAGGTAGTGATACTTGTTTACTTATTAGGTATTAGCAATTTATGGGAGTTTTAACTATTGTTTATTATGTAATATTTAAAAAAATATAGATGCATCAAAAGAAAATATAACTTTATTTAATATTAAAAAAAGTCGGTAATCGGTACGACACGATTACCGACCCCTCGTACCAAATACTAAATCAAATGCTAGTTCGGTATTTGAGATGTGATCCTTTACCGGATCAATTCAATTGATTCGGTAAAAAAATTGTACCATTGATTCGTTATCAATCGGTACGATCGATCTGGTACACTTTGCACAACTCTAACCATTATTACTATTGTTGCCCCTTTTAACTACTTCTCCATAACTCCTTGAATTTATTTCCATCCATATGACTTGTTTTCTACTATGGCTCTTGTGTCTAGAATCCTGGTCTCCATTAGACATGCCTCTTTTGTGTATTGAAGCTTTTAGTTTTTCCTTTGGGTTTTTAAATATATGAATGTTAACTCCGACTTTATATCCTCCGATCCAGATCAAGTCGAGACATCGCTCCATTTTTCACATCCTATACATCCTTGAAGCGTACAAAACAAAATGTATTTCCCCTTCGATCCTTCTTTTGCAAAATGAAAACCTCCATCACTCTGCCATGCCTCTGAGACAAACACCACAGATCCTCAAACGTCCAGTTAGCCAGAAAATTCGTGAAAAAGAAAGATTTTTCTCCTCCCCCCATTGTCGTTCTTATTAATTTAAATGTTTTTCTTGTCGTTCATTTGATCTCGATGTACATTTAATTGACAAAGTTTCTCTGAATTCTCTAGCTCTAGACTCTAGTATTGCATTGTGCCTCCAAGGATGACAAGTCGGGATATCATAATCTTATTGTTAACCAAGAATTTTATTGAAGCTTTTGCGAGCATTTGAATGCAACTACGTTGTACTTTTGTCCACTCTGGTATTTAGAAAGTTAAGTTGATGCGGGGTGATTTCGTCTGCTAACTAAGCACTCCACGCCAGACTAACCCAAGCTTTGTGCTGGTGCTAGGTTAGCTTTGAGTTAGAGAAACCTTCGTCTACTGACTAAACACTCCACGTCAGACTAACTCAAGCTCTGTGCTAGCGCTGGGTTAAGTTTGAGTTCGAGAAACCTACACTAAAAAACACCGACTTGAACTTTGAGTTTGTTAATTTTGGACTGGACTTGGGCTAGCCCAAGCTGCCTACGTATCCCGTATAGAGAATCAAGACGAACGTAGTTCATTATTTCTTTATGGCGGCCATTGTTGCGTTCACTAACCTAAGCTTTGATACCACATGTTAAATATAATTTTACATGACTTTAATCGTTTTGAACTACATGACGTCACAAATAGATTCACACGTAAATAGAAAAGAAGAAATACCTCCGTTCATCGTGTCGTGGTAGAAAGCAGCTAGGCGTAAGCACGAACCGTCAACGAACAATTGATAGGAAGTCTTAGTTTCTCTCTTCTCCCTATACACCTTATTTATTTGTTTCTTGAGTAAGATTTATGATGGGTAAAGTCATAGTATATATAGGTGAAGAGAGGACCAAGTTCCAGTTAGGGTTTAATTATGACTTAATCTCGACTGTCCATCACGGAAGAGTCTTAATTGGAAATAATTCTATTAATTAATCATAATATAATTAGGTAACTAGAATATAGAATTAACGGGAAAAAACGAATTAACAGGAAAAAACGAATTAACATATATTCCTAGAAAACTGGGATTCCTTAGACCACAATTATGGAAAGATAAATATTATAAAGATTTACCTTACACAACTTGTTGCACAAGGTTTTTCTCAATGACCTAGGATTGATTATGAAGGAACTTATTCTCCGGTGTGGATAAAACTATATTTCGATTCTTAATTAGTTTAGCTATTCATAAAAACTTAGACATGCATCTGATGAATGTTGTCACAGTTTATCTTTATGGATCATTTGATAATGATATTTATATGAAAGTCCCTGAAAGACTCAAAATGCGTGAATCGTCTAGCTATAAACCTAAAGAAATGTACTCAATCAAATTGCAATGATCATATATGTTAAAGCAGTCAGGTCGCATGTGGTACAATCGTTTGAGTGAATATTTATTAAAAGAAAGATATATAAACAACTTTTTGTGTCCGTATTTTTATTAAGAAAACATCATTTGGATTTGCAATTATTGCGGTTTATGTAGATGATTTAAATATCATTGGTACTGAAAAAGAAATTCATTCAACGATGAATTATTTAAAAAATGAATTTGAGATGAAAGATTTTGATAAAACTAAATATTGTCTTTGTTTACAGATTGAGCATATTAAAAATGGACTAGTGCACCAATCTAATTATACAAAAGGGATTTAACGTTTTGACATGGATAAAGCAACTCCTTTAAATCATCATGTTATTGCTAGATCATTAACTATAAACAAAGATCTATTTCGTCCTTCTGAAGAAAATGAAGAAAGTCTCAGTTCTGAAGTTCCATACTTAAGTGACATTGGAGCTTTAATATACTTTGATAATTGTACTAGACCTGATATATCATTTACTGTTAATTTATTAGCTAGATTTAGCTCATCGCCTACAAAAAGGCACTCGAAGTAAATCAAAAATTTATTTCGTTATCTTCAAGGGACTACGGATCTCGGTCTATTTAAACCTAACAATGCAAAACATGAATTGATATGCAGATGCGGGTTTCTTATCAGACCGAAAAACCCACATAAATTCAAATTTCAAACTGGATATGTATTCACGTATGGTGGTACTGCTATTTCATAGCATTCTCAGAAACAAGACACTTGCTGCAACATCCTCGAATCATGCTGAGGTTATTGCACTTCATGAAGCATGCACGGGATGTGCATGGCTACGATCAATGACACATCATATAAGAAGTACTTATGACTTACTAATTAAAGAGGATCCTACAACATTGTTTGAAGACCTACACAATCAGTAAGAGGCAGATAAATTTAAAATATAAAACTGACTCGAATCATGGTGATTTTATTTGCCAGTTCAGTAAAGAATAAATAATATCTCATAAGCTAATTGTTACTCGCCAAAAATATGCGACAAGGGCAGATACCAAATATACAACACAGTCAAAACATTTAATTGTAAAACATTTAATTGTAAGTATTCTTCTTCTTTCTGTTTTCTCTTTTTCTCTTTTTCTGGTAAGGTTGGGGTGGGGGGTGTTGAAATGTCTCTTTGGAGATTACATGACTGCCTTACCCCTTTGTTGTAGTGATGTTCTTTGTTCAATTTCTCCTGTTGCCTTAACAAAGAATGTGACCTGTCCAACATATAATAAACAAGTATTATTACTTCAACCATTGTGATTTCCATCATTTACTTCAAATATTAACCTCCCTAAGATCCTCCAATTTGGACATAAGTAACAAAATGCATGGAATTGTGTCAAGTACAATACATCCTAAAGGTAAGCGAACACTCACCATCTCCAACGAGCTGAGACGATGGAGAAAGAATCCACACCTTGTGTCCCTGAAAGAACAAAGTAGAAAAGGAGCAAAATCAAATCGAGAAGCCACGGATAAGCAGTATTGATGCTAATACCAGGAATATAATATGAAGTGGCAACCTCATAGAGTCGAAATCTTGATTCATGGCAATAAGATAACGGCGTTTGTCCATAGCACTTATATCAGTTAACCCAATCGCCCCTCCTTGGACGTGACCAGCACAATTTTTTCTGCTCAGATATGCATCCTTGGGTACAAAAGCACACATGCAAAAGGTGATCTTAGAACATGGTCTTGAACGTTTTTTTTTTTTTAGATTTAGGAATTCCACCAGCAGATAAACTCGTATTTTGTGTTTGCGTAAGAACTGTAAAAAGTGCTTACCACGCCATGGTGCAGCAATATATTTCGTAAACGGTCAAAAGGGAATTCTTTTTCTTCCAAGTTCTGCGTGGTATAATCACAAGAGTGCAGTTGGTGGAGTCCAACAACAATCCTCCTGTTTTAAAAAAGAGCAGACGAAGAAATGAGTGAAATAGGATGACCGTGAAAGACATCAAGTCACTGTGATATGTTTAGATGATTGATGGCATTGACACTCGCGTTAGATTTTTGTGTTCGCTAAGTAATAACTGTTAAGAAAATATTCATTAGACCACTCCTTGAATCATATAAGATTAATGTAATTTGATGCACAACTACATATGAATCTGCAACCCCTGAAATTTGTGGTATAAGGACACAGGGTTATTACTTCCACGAGGAAAATGAAAGGATAATAAGACTCGTTTGCTGATATTTGTACTTGATGCATATCTAAAAAAGTTGTCCATTGTCACTTGCAAAGACATGAAATTGGGAAGGAAAAAGAAAAGCAAAAACAAGCGTAAATTACCAGTCTCCATCACTTTCATTCAGAGTCCTCGTTAACCACTGAACCTGATCATTTCCTTGTACACTGGATGGGTCCTAAATAACGAAATCAAGCTTTTACAAAAATTATTTAACTAAAGAAAAGAAAACAAAAGCTAACTCTAACACATCATCGGCAATGTATTAAATGGAGGGGAAAGCAGAGTCCAGCGGGTAAAAGTTTTGTCACTACAAAAGCATATACCACCAAATAATAAAATAAAGATGTGGGGATTTGGCGTAGGAACTATGTAATTATCGACGATGTAATTCTTGCAATGAGATTGAATTTTCGTCGCCATCTGAGATAATGTGAGCAATAGAGATAACCAGTGCAATTCTTGGCTTTCGGGATTTCCTTCACAAATATAACAGAAACCAAGTGGTCTTCCTAGAATCTCAGCTTCCGTGAAGCTTCGAGGCTCTTCATCACATATTGTGTATCAAAAGGATCGTATATGGAGCTGTTTACTTTACTGTATTCAAGCAGTGGATGATATAAATCAACGGTGACTACTAATAACTTAAGTTCTCATCACTGTGTATTCACATCTTAAAAAGTCAAATTTCTCAAGTATTAACAATAGAGGAAAAGCCAAGAAACAACCAGCATCAGCATACACAAGAATACATGAGTAGACGTACTGTTTGCTGTTAAAAGGAAGGTACACAAAATTATGGAAGGCATAAATATACGGTTAAGAAACGCATTCCGCACCTGGAATAGTACGGTATCCAGCATAATAAGATCTAGAGTTCGTCCATATGGAAGTTTAATTTTCTTCAAGAAATAAGTTTGCCCATGTGCTACCATAGCTCCAGTAGTGTACCTAAAGTTTTCAGGATGGGGGATGAGAAATTTGAAACTGATTCACAGAGAGTAAATTTGAAACATTAAATGTTGAACCGAATCAATCATCTGATATCAATGTGAAATTGCAGTATCTTAGAACTTACAGAGTTGTTGTATAAAGAAGAGGGCGTACCAGGCCACATTTTGCAAGTGAGGATACAATGTTGCCTGTAGTCACAGAATGCCATATAATTGCTAAATGTGAGAGTTAACCAAAAAATCAGTATTCAGTGCCAGCTAAAGTCAAGCTACTGAACTAACTATTGGAACAGTAATCCGAAAAAGTATAGAGCATTGTATACTAAGAAAATATTTTCTTTGTACAAATCATACATAAGATCCATCAATGGACATGAAAATAGCCCTCAATCACCACCATAAGTGGTAGTGGATGGCTCACAAACTCAAAGTGTTAAGTTGACAAATGCAATAAAGTAGGCTATTACTACTACTACTACTACTTTTGTGTATACTATTTTATTATAACTCAATTGATTGATGAGAATAATTAACTAACTAACTAACTAACTAACTACCCACCGTAAAGTTATGATAAAAAAGACAGAAAAGATCATCTTACATTGTGGAGGAGTGGATCAGATCCCCCAAATTCAGTAATATCAACCAGAAAACGCGCCTTGTAGTTGTTCGCAACGTTTAACATCTTCAATACAATCAAAAAAATGTTCCTCAAATATTTATTACATACAAATACAATGCAGCACAAACAAATGAAATAGGTGAAAAACAAGATTTAAGGCAAGGCCAATAAAAACAATAAGAATAGGGGACCTTTTTAAGCAAAAGGGTCTGTTGTTGAAGGGGTCGGAAGCCACCAGCAACAGTTATAAAGTAGGTATCCATTTGACTTAAATGAAAATGATTTTTTTGTGGTTGCCCAATGTTGAGACCAACATAAGCAGCAACGCACAGACTCAGCTGTGTTATTACAGTACAAACCCATGAATATGATGATGATGATCTTTGCTCCATAGTATTACAGCAGATCTCAGGATTAAATTTATTATTCTTTTTTTCTTTCCTTCAGAATATTTTTCATGATGACATTAATGGCGTATGTGTGTGGTGTTGCTGTCACTCAATCAACTTGTGAGTTATGACTTAATAATAAAAAATAAAAAAAAATTGAAGTTTATCCACTTATAATATTAATGCTTATGATTTCTAAAAGTAATTCATTATTACCCCATGTTTCATTTTAGTGACCAACATACCTATTGATATTTTCTTTTATTTATTTTGTATTAACTTTCTTTTTGTATAATTATGGTTAAAAACCAAGCTTAAAAAATAAGATATAAATTAAATTACCAAAAAAAAAGATATAAATTATGATTTCATTTAGTACTTTGTTCGTTGTTTAAAGTTATAAATCACAAAAAAAAGATTAAATACCACTCTTTTTTTTTTTGGTCAAATGATAAATATATTAAACATCAAAGAGAAAATCCATAAATAGTGTTACAATCCTTACAAAACACGGAGTCGGCACAAAACGCTTCCTCCAAAATACCTAAAGCAGGCGAGGTTGTGGACGCTCTTACTCCCAAGACGGTGGATTTTCGTGATCTTACATTTGGGGAAAAGTTTTCAGATGCTTGCAAGATCATTTAAATCCTCCTTTGCTGCCCAAATATTGTTGAAGAGTCAAAGTGAAAGGTGTTTACTGCTAGAAGCAATTCATACTCAAAAACGACCATACCGCGTTCAGCGAAGATAGGTTATACTTATACATGCATGTTTTTAGGGGCGGACCTAGGTAAAGGCTTACCTGGCTCCAGCTATGGTGAGTTTGATGCAATTTAGTACCTATAAGTTTTTATATTTATAATTTATACTGCTTGAAAACTAATTATTTCTTTCTACCCGACTAAACTTTATACTAACAAATTCAAATATGTATTAATCTAGCCCAAAATAAATAAAAATGCTCCCTTGATTGACATTACACCACAAAAATCTAACATTTAACAACTAAATTATCTAATTTCGGCCTTTATACGTGAGTTAAGAATAGATATTTATATATCTTAACGGCGTTATTTATATTATGATTACCTGAATAATTCAATATACTTACTTATGATTTATATTTTACTTATGAGCTTGAAGAAAAAAAATCAAAAAATCAATAGGAAAAACATTCGATTGAGAAAACTCTAATACTCTATGTCCATCACCCTACCGCCCCTGCATGTCTTCTTATTACAAAGTCACACACACTACACTCGTTGTCTCTTCGGGGACATCCGATAAAATTGAAACGATACATAGAAGATTAGCATGGCTCCTGCGCAAGGATGACACGCACAAATCGATAAATGGTCCACACACACTACACTCGTGTATGGAGGAGTGAATTTAACAAGGTATCTGCCAAATCACAATATATTTTACTGAGTTGAGACTCAGAGACTCGGTCATCTCATTACTTTCAGCAGGTTTCTTTCAAAACCACATCTTAATATTTAGATCTCTACACATGATTCTCCAGTCGCGTAAGACAAAAGATAAGGGGAACACAATCATTTTTAACAAGGAAAACGTGTTATAGATAACAATATTGACGAGCATGAGCATGCAACTAGTAATGTATATTTTTAAACACTCAAACATTCCAATTTGCTTTTAAATTCCAGACGCATTAGTTTGACGAGTGGGTCATTAAGTTTCCCACAAGTAAGAAGATTCATCTGTCTTGCTCTAGAATAGCAATCAAAGCATTTAGAGGCTTGTCTCATTGTTAATAGAGGAGGAATTTTGTACGTTGGTGTATTAAAAAGATTTAGATCCAAAGTCGAAGTTTTCCAATTCTTCCTCCAATTATGATTGTATAAAGAACAAACAGAATAAACTCCATGTACTCAGTAATGTGGTTGATATAAGACTATAAGTCACTAAATCTTTACAACACTGTTGTATCAATAAAGTAATCAAGTACAAGCTTTAGCTTTCTATTTGAAGTTTTGCAAAAGAGAAAGGAAACTAATTGTAAACTAAAATCTGCTTAAAATACAACAATGTTTCATAGAGTTAGCTGTCTTCTTCTTCTCTGTAAATTACTGACCAGTGTATCCACTGAATCTCAGTGCAACAAAGGCAACACACTGTCTTGGACCCAGTAGCTTCATTCAAATCGTTGAGTAACTTTAGCTATATCCTAAATAAATAGTTGAGGACAATAACAAAAGTTACATTTTAAAAGGTATATACAAGTATCTCTCAAGTAGCAGAAACTAAAAGAAAAAGGCTAATCAGCGCACCAGATATCGAAGAGGTATTCAGTTTACTTCATCATAATTATAAGATTGGGGATGATTTGAACTCAACAGGCGGCACACTTCAAGATATAGGTAAGGCATCAAACAAATTAAATGCTACCTTTGGCCATTAACTGCCAGTCCACCTCCTTTTTCGTGCTGGTCGCTCTGATTTGATTTCTGAATCTTGGGGTATCTCAGTTTGAGCTGACTGTGTAGGTTCAATCTCTATTTTATTGATCGCAGACGAGTCTTTTTCACGTGGCAAAGGAACCTTAAAACGCTCACTCCGTTTCTTTAACTTTGTGACTGTATCCAAGTGTTTATCCTCAACTACCTTTGGATTTATATTACTTATGTCTGCGCTGGTGTCATTATTGTCAGCTAACAGCTGTACCTTATCTTCTTTCTTTTTGGAAGGGTCTTCAGAAAGTCCAGCAACGGAGGAAGCGTCATTACTTGCGAACGTATTTAGATCTTTAAGCTTAATAGAAGATGATGACATGGGCATGATACTAAAATCATTGTCCTTATGGCTCGTCCAACGTTCCAATTTAGAACGTCCTTTCTTTGAGTCGGGGTGCTCATCATCTGATGAAGCCTCTTCTTTGGCCTTCTTCATAGGCTGGCGATTCACGTGGATCTCATTCTCACCACCTCTTTGCTGAGTTCTGCCTCTCGGGTTTACCTGAAAGTCAGGAGCAATGTCGAAAACATTTAACTACTCCTAAATCAAATACTGCAATATACACTGGATATGAGTATAACTCCTACACTACTCACGAAGAGAGAGAGAGAGAGAGAGAGAGAGAGAGAGAGAGAGAGAGAGAGAGAGAGAAGCTATAATGGGCACTGACTAATTTTCTGGAATTCCAGAGATCTTTTTATTATTATTATTATTATATTATAGAAAAATAGACATCTATAGCCATATTCCTTTTGACCATGAGGAAGATGAACGGCTTCCTAACATCAAAGCAGGTTTAGGGCAGGGCTTACAAAATAGACCACACGATGATCTTATAGCAACAACTTAACTGATAAAGAAATGGTGCTGCTAATGTAACTCACACACTGCTTAGGCTACAGATCCAGGAGTCCTTATAGAGATGGTTGCATAACATGAGATGCCTTTATGTTACAAATTGACTGAAAATTTTGATTAGAAGGGGATAACAAATAAGGACAAAAAAACACAGACTCATTAAAGACAACGCGGACAATGAAAAATCAGAGATTTAAACTGCCGAAGGCTTATATGCTAGTGGCTGAAAACAAGAGGTTCTGCACAACAGAAAGGTATCATAGCGAACGCTAAGATTATATTTAGCTGAAAGCAAGATGCCTGTT
This sequence comes from Linaria vulgaris, assembly GCA_948329865.1. Taxonomy (NCBI): domain Eukaryota; kingdom Viridiplantae; phylum Streptophyta; class Magnoliopsida; order Lamiales; family Plantaginaceae; genus Linaria; species Linaria vulgaris. Next base: position 66,812,021 of record OX415251.1, read on the forward strand.
GCCTATAATCACAAGAACACTTCAGGTTTTTATCTCAACAGAACGGTAAAGTAAGACAATGAAATTGGTCAACACTGTTTTCATGCTCATGGCGGTCTTTGACAGGAGTAAAGACAATGGTAACCTGTTGCGTTATAGTAGAACATCACAAACTTTTTGACGCAATAGAAAGAACAATACTAAGAAAATTCATGTCCAAAGACTGAACAGGCAACCAAAAGTAGCACTTGATCATCGCAAAATGACAATCTAGATAAAACCATCCACATGCGCCCAACCAACATTTTTCATCCAAACATTCCCTTGATAACTAAACTGAGAGCAAGCTATAAATAAGTGAGCAACTTACTCGTCTTATGGCCCTCGCAATTCTTGCTATTTAACCATCAACTTAACCTTTTCCCCAAAGTTTTAGCACGGAACTTCAGAAACTTACAGTTAGAAACATCAGAGTCCTTTATTCTCAGTATAAAGTACTACTCTTGAAAATTACTTGATTATAGAGGTGAAACTCAAAAGATACGAACTAGCAATCATCAAAGTTTTCTGGCAGCTAATTTTGAATAAGGGACTCCTACTAATGCATTTGGAATCTGGTAAATGATATATTAAATTAATACTTTAACTGTATCATCTCAAGGGACAGATCATTGACAACAGAATAGAATGTAGTACATAATTGAATCACTAGATAGAAAAGCTTTAGAGAAAAATAGCATCAGAAATTTCGCTCATAACTTCACCTGCATAGGAGAGTTCAATGAAGCAGTGACTGACCCTTTTATCAAGAGAAATAAAAAGTTTAAAGTTTCAAGAAGACTCGCTTGAATGTAAATCAAATATTGTCTTTTCCTGGTCTCTGGGATGCATATGGTAACAAGACAACTTTAGTGGGATGGCTAAAGGGGTATCAAATTAGACTTTCACCATCACACGGGTTCAGCCATTAAACGGTCAACACAGTTTTACTAGGAATTCAATATATTCAACACTTTCACTTCGTTATACTACATTCATTTCATCATACCAAAATCATCATCCACTGTATTGCTCTCAGAAATACTTTATACAAAACTTTTGCCAATAAGATATCTCATTCCACTTCATGTTCAGTATGCAGGTTTCCCCTTTCACTGATGTCAAGCATCTGAACATAAAGAGGGAGAAGTTCGCCAAACGGGTATATTTCTGAAGTCCATCCCAGAAACTCTTGTAAAAGTTAAGCATTCAATAACAACTTTACCAATTTCACGTTCCAGAATATAGTATAATCAAAAAAAAAAACACCAAAAAAGAAAAGAAAATGGAATAGGCAGTGACAAGAGCATGTGATCTTGAATTATGATTCCTAGAGAAAAGGATCACAAAGGCATTCATCAAATTGCAACTACAGTTGAACGAACTTCTGATCATGTGCAGGTCTATGAAGTTTGGTTTACAAGCAAGTATTCTAGCTTGTGGAACTTTACCAACATCCAGTCTTCTTCATAGCAATATCTGAATCAAGATGATGATTGATTCCAAGTTCCTTAGAATATGACGGCCGACATCGAGCCTTTTTCATAGCGATATCTAAATTAAAATGATACTAAATTCCAATGTCATCATAATTAACTGCGTTTCACAGCTTTAACAAAAAGATCTTGATAGAGGTACTAAACCAATAATTACATTGTGACTCCTGACTATGCAATAGTGAAATACGCGATCAGCCATTACAAAAGCCTTCCAAGCCCATACTTCTTGCCTCATTTAAGGTAATGAAATCAAATTCTGGAGGGAAAAGTTTGCAAGAGCCACAGATTCTTGCGTAAGCAAGACTTGTGGTGACTATCAAATACAAGTCCAATGCATCAGAGAGGAAGCTGACACCACAGTGGTGAATTTAAGAAAATCTTTTGCTAGCGTTGGTTAACACAAGGGTGCCTAAATATAGTTCAAGCAGCTTTGACATAATTCTTAGGAAATTATAGATAGGGCTTTTGGCAAATTAACCCAACCTCTCCCCCACACCCCCGCCCTCCCGCACGACAAAAGAAATGGGGGAAATACAGTTGCTACTTTTAATATTTCATTTTTTGTAGTTCCAATTTGATTGCAGTCTTTCTTGGAGAAAACCAGAAGTGCGAGTATAAGACAAAATATAAACACATATAATACAAAATTTAACTTAATTTTGTATTTATTTCGCAATTCAATAAACAAAACCACCACAAGACATATTTATCGAGGAAATGATGGTATAAATGTCTTTTTTGCAGAAGAAACAAACTCTGGGTTAAGTGAGTGAACTAAACCTACCTCCTTGTATAGAGGTAATTTGCTAGTTTTAAATCACATGGGGCAGTTGTGCATATATCTGCATATTTATTTTCACGTTAGGGTAATTTGCCAATTTCCTGTTACACAAAGGGGGAAACTTGCCAAAACCACTTTAAATATGTTTCCACCCGCCCGTCATACATGCCATTCCTCTAACTAAAAAGAAAAGAGTATCAAAGACAAGACAGGAAAAAAGAAAAAAAATGCAACACTAAAGCTATTTGACCAAGTAAATGTCTGACCATTTCAGTTTCCACCTCCTAGCCACTTTAGATAGCCAATATATAAGTATCAAACATAATTTACATAACGTCCTAGCACTCATTCATATCAGAGCATTCACCTCCTAAAAGATAAATATTTTCCATAAAATTTATGGCAATGGGTCCAAAGAAACACATACCATATGACTTATCTGACCACCATGCTTCTCTTGATTCCTCTTTGAAGGCACCAAGAAATCATGATCTACACGATGAGAATCTTCTTTTCTACTACCTTCTTTCTGTTTATTTTCGTGCACCTCTGAAGTATCATCTGCATGAGAAAAGAGCTCATTGCGAGTATGAAGCCTTCCATTTCTTGGTCTTGTCCCATCATATTTAAGTTGGTTTCCACGTGCAAAAAGATCTTCATGGCCCCTCTGCTGCAAGATATTTTCATTTTCAACTCGATTTCTTCTCTTAAGTTGGTCACTGTGCCTGCCAGATTCCTTTGGATGGTATTCTCTGCTGGATCCTCTATATTCATCTTTCCCTCTTGAATGGCTGCTCCATGCTTTGTCTCCATTAAACCCATTTCTCTTCACTGATCGTGTTTCTCCTCTTTCCTTCCTCAAAGAAAATTCTTCACGGCTTTGTTTAAGGCTATTCCATTCATTACGGTCTTTCTGCCGATCATTCATCTCCTTTCGAAATAACCCCTCTTCTTTCTGCCTAACATAATGCAGATCATCTTTCTCTAATCTGGCTGGATCGTCTCTATTCCATTGATCAGGACCATCTCTTTCTCTCCTCCTTCGATTTTCTTTGTGAGTATGTGAGACACCTACATTTGCAGCATTTCCCCAGCTTATAGGTGCCCCTTCTTTCCTGTTGTTGCTCTGAACATCAATTTTCTCACTCAGGCTCTTTAAATTATAATTCCTATCTCTCTGTCTTGATACTATATTTTGCTCATGATTAGTCGCCCGCCAACCACCACTATCCAGCTGATTTCTTGCTTTGTGATGTTGTTCTTTCTCAGTCCTTTCACTTTCTCTAACGTTACCCAGAATTCTGGGGCCAATTTCCCCACAGTGCTCAGTCTTTCTAGCGTCGTCAAATCTATTCCTTCTCACATGATGATTCCCGTCTCTCCAATGCAAGCTTCCTTCAGATAAATCACTCTCCTTCCTCCAGTCAGGGCTCTTGCGTTTCATGTAGCGATGGAGTGATGAGTTAGGATCCCCAACTCTATGGGAAGTAGATTCTGCCATCTCTTTAACTGAGATATCATTTCTTCCAGTTTCGTCTCTCTCATGGCGACCACTTCTATGAGCATAATCCTCATCTTCTACCAGTCTCTTGACGTCACCTGTACGCAGAGGAGGCTTGCTCTGAAGTAATTCATCTTCAACACTGTCACGAAACTTATGGTCATCTGTACCACTTCCTGACCTTGCTTTGCTGTTTTCACTACTCCATGCAGCCTTCGAGTCTTCCCCCTCATCCTTTTCTAAAGACAGTGGCTCCTCATGTGAACTTGGCTTGCGTACCTTTGCTGAACGCGCTAAGTTCTCAACTTCAAAGGTATCTCTAGATCTTTCATCCTCAGCCTTTTCCTCTTTTTCCACATCAGAGCTTCTGTCAACCATTAAAGATTCATCATTTATGCCATCAACTTCAGCAGTTTGCTCTCCATCAGATACTACGGTGCGAGCAGATGATGGAGGACTTTGCATATTGTTCCCACTATCAAATGATTCTTTTCTCTGATCATCCGTAATTTCTTCTTCTCTTTTTTCACCAATAGCAGTCATCTTGGGAGATCTGATACGGGTTCTTCGCTTGGCGGACCTATGGTAATAAAACACGTTTAGAATTGTCCAAATATTATAGAATGTAGCAAAGCTGAAATACAACAAAATAAGTTCCCGGCTTCTTGTTGCAAAAACTGTAAGAAAAGAAACATATGCATATAAACTAATAATTTAAGAAGATCCTAATTAAATCTATATAGCTTGAGAAACAAACGTTCATTACATGGTTACAGAAACCGCATCATTCAAAATGTGTAAATAAAATGAATTCCTCCATCCCCCGAAGTATCACCCGTCAAATAAGATTTGATAAGAAAGGAATATGAGCAACACATACCTTGCTTCCTGAGAGATACCAGTCTCCTCATCTGGTTGGTACCGCATAGAATCTGCAGAAGGAAAACGCAGAGCATCCTCTGTCAAAATCTCATCATCTCTAACAGTGTCCTTAAGATGTGTTCTTTTTGCAAAAACTTCCTTCCTAGGACCGCGATATGCATGTGCTATGTGTCTATCCGCTCCATCGTCCTCCTTAAGGTGGTCAATTTCATCAATCCCTTCATCATCCTCTCCTGCTGGATCAATGTCTTGTTGATCAGACATATCCTCATCATCATTAGAACTGTGGCAGATAACCTGTTGAAACATCAACTTCTATAACATAGATGTACAGCAATCATCCATATTGACAAGAAAAATAGCAGATTGATGCTCGAGTGGAGAAAAGTATTACTGCTTACCTCAATAATGGCATCAATGTCATGCATACGTGGACGCCTGGTATCACTTGAAGGGAGACGATCACTAGAACCAATTTCTACTGGTATTGGTCTGCCAGTGGGCTGTTCAAATAAAAAAAGCTAGTCAGACAACAATCTTAGAAACCTAATAATCAAAGGGCCAACTTTGGGTAACCTCCAAATTACAGTAATTCGTGCTGTGCTAATCTCAAGGGTGTTGAATCGTACGTTATCTTAGGGAATTTCCATTGTCGACTATGTGCTAGGGATGTGAGCACTGCTTATTATGCTAGTGCATAAAAAGAGAATGCAATAGAGAGATAATGACTAGCTTTCAAATTAGTTATAGAGAAAAAATTTAGTGGTTAAGGTTTTTTATGCGTGACATAATATGTGGAGTAAAATGATCCAACTGAATTGAAGGGAGCATTTGAATAATGGCCAAATTTTAAGGGGTGTCTGCATGAAACCTTGAATTGAAACTTGAAAGACTATTCATGGATTTAGCATCAAGACAAAATTTATGATGGTTCCCGTGGAACATTATGTGAAGAAGTCTTTGGATCAAGAAAGGTAACATGAGAAGTAAAACTACAGTATCGTCATCCACAAATCACACTGGAACAAATCACACTGGAACAACAATACATACAGGAAGTGGTCTTCCATGTGCACTTGCTCTGGCTAATTCAATTGAACCAGCATCTGTCTTCCCAGGATTTGCACTTTCAGACGGAATTTCTTGGATGCCGGCTGCAGCTGCTAGCTCCGGTGGAAGATCAGGATCATAATCCTAAATTAGGCACAAACCATTATGAAGAACATTCAAGTCCCAGAATTTCAGAAATTAAAGATGGGACAAAAACACATCCATATAATCCAATACTATGGTTAAAAACTGTAGCCAAACAAAATTACCATTAAAGCATGCACAATAGGAGTTAACAGATAAAAGACAGCTATAAATACACCAAACCTGTTTCGCCCTCCCACTTTCATAAACACGAATTTTGCTTTGCATGGACGTCTCAAGACGGAGTTGTTCCTAAAGATTTCAGATACAACTGATTTAGATTTCATCGTCAAGCAAATACATATCATGGACATTGCGGTGTATTATACACATAACAGAGGTAAACTTAAAACTCAAACCCACCAGCTGTCTGCGGTAATCTTTCCAACTCTCTTCGTTCAAACCAAAGTTGAAAAAGTCTGATACTTCGATTCCTGGAAGCTTCCAAGGTTTTTCTTCAAAGCAATCAATATCAACTTCAAAGATGGTCCTGAGAATATCGAAGAGACAGCACAAGAACTGGGTATGAGATAAGAAATTAAATCATACCACTATCATGCCATCCTCTGAGGAACTGTAATATTATATAGCATTAGTAAATTAGATAGATTAACCTCTATATGTAGAAAGTTACCCCCAGTTAAATGGATCTCCAACTAAATCTTCTGGTAGATACAGGGAATCGAGGCTAGCCGTAAATCTCTCCCAGTATATTAAAAAAGCTCGAACTAGATAACCAAAAAGCTGATTGGGAATGACTAGTTTTTTTATGTTAATGTTTAGGAAGAAAGTGGTTATCTTAATATTAGTTGATCTGTGTGGATGCTAATTTCATACTTTAGGAAGACGATGAAAGTATCAAAACAAGCATCATTCTCTACTTTACTTTCTCCTCCTTGTATCGCTCATAACATTCAACAAGTATCATGATCCTTTAGCACTCCATGACCTGAATATCAGCATGGCTTGATCGAGCCAAAGATATCACAAAGGACCCATGTCTCTATTGAACTCACGACTCCCTCCACCTCCGCAGATTGTGTATAATGAACAAAGCTAAGGTGTGGGTACAGAGACCCTAACATACACAAGTTATGGGGAGGCAGAGAATATTAGGGCAAATTCAAACTCTTTCAGTATCATGTTTGCATCATTACAAATTCAATCTTCTCAAAACAAAACAAAAAATCCCTCATATATTAGATAAGGTTTTGTACGATGAATAAATGATAATAATTTGTTTCGGACATAATGCCACCACAACAGCACATTGGCATCTTGAAATTCATAGTCTAAGACCACACAATCTTTACACCGCAAAAAACTCCATCTTTAAGATTCACGCAACCAACATAATAACTGAGGTTTAAGTTTCCCGATCAGTTATTATTACAGCCAAAGATAACTATAAACACTCAGCAAAGAATGCAAACAAAAGTGGGATGACAAACAAAAGTAGTATCGTAAAGTTCTCCATCAGTTTAAGAGCATTGTTGATCCAAATATCTATCCTCATACTCAGCTATCATTATAACACAAATTAATATGCTATTGGATGCTCATAGATTCTTACTTGTGTGATGGCAAAGTAAAATCCAGTCCACTTCCATAACCACGCCCTGCTGAATTAACCCCCCAACCAGCAACTCCATAATTGGGAGAAAAGCCTTTTTGCATGGGCACGGCACCTTTTAGTCCTGTTGGTCGCCAATCACCTCTTCCACGTCCACCTAAAGGGCCCATAGGGATAGGAGGACGAACTTGGCTGGCTCCTTGAGTCACAAGAGCAGTTCCAGGTATGGGCGGTGCACCAGGTCTCACATACTAGCAATTCCCCAGCAACAAAAAGAAAAGAAAAAGAAAAGCAACAAATATCAAGGTTAATAATTAAGAGATCTAGTGAAAGGATTATCAAATGTGTATATATATATATATATAGCAAATAATCTTACCTAGAAGAGTGCAAATAAAACGTAAATTAAGCACCTAAGGCGCGCACAAAGCCAAATTGCATGCTCATAGCTATATATGCCAAGCAGATTAAGCAGTAACTCGGAAAAGAGACAATCCACTTAAGAAAGCAATAGATTAAACTTAAATCAAAAAGTTTTTCTAGTTTTCTGGAGAGGAAGAAACAAAATTGATGAGTAGGGTTAAATTTTAGAAAGAAAAGAAGGTACAGTTAATTGTAATATTTTGTTGAAATATAAACTATAGTATAATAATTCGTCCTGCAGCATTTTAAGGTTTGATTATTACTCAATTGTTGTGGTTGATTGAGATTATAAGCATTGAAATATAAATCTAGTATGACGTTCTACATTTCCATCAAGTAAATTGAGAAACAAACTCACCATTCTTAATATCTGGAACTTTAACATCCATTGATTGGTTAAGTAGAATAAACAAAGACAAAATATGCAAACAGCCTCCTCGTGCCTTTCAGGTGACATGCAGAAGTACTTAATATTTTAGTCATGCTTAAGCTTAAGTGTTGCCAAGCCATTCAATTTGAACATGTATATTCGATAAACAAAATGTTCTTTTTTCTAGGTTAACTAGTTTAGAAGTTTCTTAACGAATATTGGGTTGCTTAGCTGGCCTGCCAAACGGCCAATTGCAACTAAATACCATGATATTGAAAATGCTTAGTGTTGCCGGCAAAACTATCACACCAGCTTGAAACACCCTTTCGCATTACACAGCTGAGAAATAAAATAAAAACATAGTAAAACTCATTCATAAGACTTGTCAAGGTCGTGCAATCTGCATTGCCTTGTGTTATTTTCACCAAACTTATAATCTCAGTCTGTTAGGGCAGGAAAATTTGATAAATCACCAATGTCCCAAAGGAGGAACTCAAAAGACTCGCCGGCCGCCGTGTCACTAAATTTGCATGAAGTTGCTGGAAACAATTACTTTGATAAAGTCATAAGCTCAATAGTAGCTGAAGTGAATAGCTTATAGGATCACATTAGTTAGGGAAAAACACATATGTTCATAAAAAGACACTAGGATTCGGGATCCCAAGCTCAAGCACCGCCTCAACAATAAAAACAAATTCCATGAGGAAAATAACAGAACTTCATTAACAAGATGATAAGTATTAGAATCAGTACAATGATTTTCAGCACCACAATGCCAAACAAACTCAACTACATCATTTTCGTTCAATTTCACTACATAGCAATTACATTTGGAGCAAGAATCCAATTTATGTTCGAAGTTGTCACCGAACAAGATGCTGACCTTGAACTGTGAATGGTAAGGCTGATGATTTCCGAAGCCAGTCCTTGGCTGCACTGCAGCAGTGCCTAAGCTTCCAGGAACATCAGCCAACTCATTCCTTTCCCCGTCTGCGTCTGCGTCTTCGTTGCCAGGCAAGTCATCACCATTATCTGCAACAATCACTAAGGGCTCTCCATCGTCGTCGTCATCCACTCCTGGCATTCCTTCCATCCCTTTGTGGTTATCATTCAATACTATTTGAAGATCATCTTCACTGTCGTCGCTCTCCCATTCGTCCTCAAAATTCGAACCCTGGTGATTCTCCCAAGGCATTGGCGTTCCATTCATGAAATTGACGGCGGTATTCTCCTCCTTACTATCAACAAATTCATGGTCTCTGTTGTCGCCCTCCTCGACAACGATATCAATGTCATCGTCGTCATCAGCATACATTAAATTATTTGTCGTTTGAGGCGTTTTCACGCACTCCAAAACCCTAGCCCCAAACAAGGTTTTAGTTCGAGGTAAGCTTAAGCACTCATCCGTACACAAATTAAACTTAAAATCCGAAGCATCATCATCTCCCATGCTCGGTTCGCCTAGGGTTTTTTCTTCAACCAAAGCATTTGAATTAAGTCTAATCTTTTCACCTTCGCCTTTCGGGGCATCGCTTTGAAACGACGCCGTAAGGACGTCTGTGTAGAGATCTCCGAACTCATCGTCCTCTTCCATGTGTGACTGTGACTGCGCCATTCTGAGAGAGAGAGGGTTTGTGATTTTGTGTGAAATTATTATATAGTGCAATGCCAGATTAGCAATTTAATGGCTCAAATAACATCATATTCAATTATTCATCATGTCTACTTTCACCATCTTTACCACATATTTCACTCTTTTACATATTGGATTTCTTTCCAAGATTTTATTAATAAATATGGCTAACCATGGAATATTCATATATTGTTTCTTTTAGTTATTAAACCTTCTAAAACTTTGGAGAGAGTTTTTTTTTGTTAAATTAATAACATAAAATTAAGATTAATGTTCCACAATCGGAAAGCCGCCATCACAAAATAAATATTTAAAGGAAGATCGGCAAAGAAGGATAATGTCGCTTCAACATAAAGAGCGTGCCCACACAACAAGGTTGTTGGCGAAAAAGTTATTCGATCTAGTTACATGGCAAAATTTCCATTTCGATCACAATGCCGAATATTTTTTAATGTCCTCAACAATCGGCAAAGAACTCTAAAGAGAGCAAATATTTGCATCATTGATTTGAGAAATAACCTCCAAGTTGTCGGATTCAAAAATAATCTTTGGGATTTTGAGGTTGTTTGCAATCTCTGCCGGATTAAGAATGGCTTTTGCTTTGACCATAGTAGCATCAATGCAAACAAACACTTGGGAATTTGCCCGAATGATGGAACCTGGCTGATTCCTCTAAACAAATGCAACTGAAGCTCTTGTTTGCCAAAAAGAAGCATCAGAATTGATTTTAATTCAACATTTGCGCGGCCTAATCCAACTGAGATCTGAGTTCTATTTATTGAGCAGTCGTCCACTCTTCTTTTAGGAGCCTCTTCTCAACCTTAGAAAGAATCATTCGAAAGACTTTTTTTTTCATCGAGGCTTGCAAAAATGAATTCCCAGGTGGAGCTCTTTGTGCCTGCATTCACGGATACCAAATTTATTAAGCATCAAGAATTTAGTATTGATATTCCTCTTCTTGCTAAATTCGATAAACGATTTCCCCGTGTTCATACATTGACTGCCCCATGCTTCACAAATATCTAAGCATCTAGTAATGACCTCTGCATTACGATAATCGGCTTTGCGATAGAATGTCAAAATCATTTGCATACAAAATATAGGAAATAGGATCACACCCCCGACCAATGTTTTTAATGTTTTTCCTATTCTCCTCACGGTTCCCCAAACGAGTCAGAAGTTCCGCATATAGACTCAATAAACAAGGCGAGAGGAGATCCCCTTGACAGATGCCTCTCGAAGGTTTGAAGAAAACATAAGGTGAGCCATCAATAAGCACCGAAAAAGAACTCGTTGAGATACATTCATAAATCCAATTACAAATGGGGTCAAAACCAATGATTCTAAGGATATTCAAGAGAAGCACCCATTCAAAGTGGTCCTATGCTTTGGAGAGATCAACTTTAACAACTATAAACAGATTAATCCCCCTTCTAGTATTCAAAGTGGTCATATTATTATCTTGAATCATCTTACCTTTAAGGAAAGAGAATTGAAGGGCGGGATGATTTTATCAATGACAACTTTGAGACGAGATGCAATAATTTTTGAAATTACTTTATAAAGCACATTGCATAAGCTTATAGGCCTAGAATTTTCAGCTTGACACGCCTTAACTTCTCTGGGAGAGGCTGACTGAGAAAAAAAATATTGAATTGCTTTAACAACATCCTTACCATAAATGTCCTAGAAAAAATTTATGAAACAAGGGAGAAAAACCTATGGGGTCGTAGATTTTAGTAGGACTCATGTCAAATATGATATTTTTAAACTCTTTAGAGGAAGGGATTTTGCACATAAATTCATCCCAAGCTCGAGATGTGTAGCTAATCGATGCTCAATCTCCTTGTGGGATGAGAAGAGAGAGCATATTCTTTGCTTCAACGAGATGACGTGTTTGATACATGACCATAATGTGAAATTATGAAGTTTAGATATTACAGCATAACCAGAGCATTTTTGGTTGAATGCTTGTAGAGTTCGTATCACGATTCTGATGTCGTTGAATGTGAAAAATGAGTTGTTCGAGTAGAGCTTGGTGTTATTGTCCCTTGTGCAGCGCGTGTAGTGGTTTCCTATAGACGGCGCCTTTGACACAGGGTGTTTTTGCTAGTATCGAGATTATTCCATCACCAGACTCTCTCGCACCTTATAGGCTACGAGAAGAGCTTTTGGTTCGATGGAAATCTGCACTTCAAGGAACCATGTTAGGCAATAACAGTTTATTAAGTAAATAAACCAAAGGGAGGATACATGGTGCTGCAACGGAACTTGACACGGGGTCAAGATGCCTACATATCTCTCTAAGAAGAGAGAATTAAGTCGATCGTAGTTCAGTATTTATGGGCACCCGCACAAGGTTGTCTCTTATATTTTGCATGTCATGTAGCATTTGATCGTATGTAGATCTTGTAGGCTTGATGGACGAGCTTCAAGGGCCTTCATCTCGTGGGCGAACCCAATTAGCTTGATAGCCGACCCCGTAGGGGAGAATGTCTCGCTTATAGAGCATTTATGTAGCATAAGGATGCTTTTTAATCATCGAACTCCTTAGGGCTCGGGATTCAGACGTCGGGTGATTTGTACTATGTGATAGTCAAATCACGAGCCAATGTTCATATTGTTGATGCGTTTATAATATTTTCTTGGCGTGCCTTTGTTTGACGTGTTTTGTTTGACGTTCCATGAGGTGACGTGCTACCAGTTGACGTTCTACTAGTTCACGTTCCACAAGTTGACATGCTCTATGAGGCGAATCTGTCAACCTTGGGTGGTTTGACGTGCCAATAATAAGTTGACATAAATATTTGACGTGCTTTTCTAGAGAGAGAAATTACACACACCCTTGAGCTCCCAAAAGTCCAACCCTTCAAACTAAAGAGTGAGGGGGTTTCTATAAATGTGAGGAAGGCCTTAGGATGTAGGGACCACCACCAAGGAGGCTTGAATGGGCCTTTGACCGACGTGACAGACATTTTTTTGAAGCGGCACGTCAATTTTTTAATCAACGTGCCCCTATATAGGGACATGTGATGGTCCGACATGGCACGTCGGACCTTTCACCAACGTGGCATATCGTTTTTAAAATCAATGTGCCCCCTTTCAAGGGCACACGTGGCCCGACGTGCCACATCGGTTTGGACCAACATGGCACATCGTTTCGAGCTAACGTGCCCTTCGTTGGGCCATGTCGGTCCATTTGACGTGGGCCAACGTGGGTTATGATTTTGCCGTATCGGGCTACATGGCATGGTCTTATGCCATGTTGAGGTTCGCGTCGTTCGGAGATCGTGCCGGCATGTTTGGGCTTATCGGATCGGCTGACAATTGCGTTTTCGTCCCCTTAGTAAAATTATGTCACATCAATAACTAATAAAATGTAGTTTAAAATTGCAAAAATACTTTAGCAATCAGTTTAGGATTTATTTTTTAGTTTTTAAATAATAGTTAGTATTAAATGGAATATGTTTAATGATTTTAAAATATAATTGTAAAGTATTTCTTAAAAATTATTATTGCTATAATAATTTTGGGGATTTCAGGGTTTTTATTTTGGCTTTAAATGCAAATTTATAAGGACTTCAAAAATATAAATGGATATTATGTTTTTAAAATATTATATAATTAATTATTATAACTAACATAATATATAGTGAAATAAATTATATCTTAATAGTTTTTAGAGTAATATTTAGTATTAGTTTTTAACTTAAAAATCCACTCAACAAATGGGAAGTAAACAGGCAACGGTGTCTGATGAGTGAAACCATGTTTGGAGGGATCAGAATATTGACAACCCCGTCAATTTTTCCCACCTTTTTAATATTCCAAGGAAGGTACTTTCATGGAATTGTCAAGGTACTGGAGATGAAGACTTTCGTATGAACTTTAGAGTTTTAGTCCGAGTGCATTCGTCAGATATTGTGTTTGTGCTTGAAAGAAGAGTCTCAAATGATCGCGCATATTTTTTTTTGATCGTACATATGAAATTGCATCACATATGTGTTTTTCGAAATATTGCATTGCCCCAATTGATGGTATGGACAAGGGTTTTTATACTTTGGAGCTCAGAGAAAATTGACGTTGATATCATGAATATCAAAGAGCAGTGGATTCTTGTGTTGGTGGGGTCAAAGAAACAAGAGAAGCGGATGGTGTCTGAGATCTACGCCAAACCGCACAAGGAGGACAAGATGAGAGTTTTCGGAAATCTAGAGAGGATGGCGAGACAGATTGAGGTCGCGTAGTCGGTAAATGAGATAGGTTTTACTCATGAAAAACAAGTAGGGAGTAGCTCCTTGACAAACAGATGTATCACATTTCAAAATTGATATAGCGCTCGCTAATACGGAATAGATGGAAAAATTATGTGAGAATGGTGTGTTTCACCTCCCTCGTACACATGGAGACCACCACCCAATCTTAACTTGCTATTTTGGTTCGGATGTTCATACCATAACGCGCCCCTTTAGATTTGTGGCTATGTGGCTGAATCATCCTAAGTGTGAGAATATCTGAAGTTCGTGTGGTCCGAGAAACCAGACATTGTTGAGGCGATTGAGCATGTGCGTGATTTTCTAATTCCTTGGAATACGAATAGATTTAGAAACATTTCCCAGGAAAAAAAATGCCCTTATCAAACGAATTGTAGGAATACAAAAGTCACTAGCAATTAAGCCGAACATGTCATTAGAAAGTTTGGAAAGTGATCTTATGCAGAGTATAGTATGATACTAAAACATGAAGAAACCTTTTAGCACCAAAAATCCCATGTTAAATGGCACGCGGAAGGTGATCAAAACACGGCAATTTTTTGTAGATCGACCATTACACATCGGAAGAAGAATAGGATCTTAATGATTTTGATCGATAATATATGGGTTAAAGATTCGAAAGTGTTACAGTTGTCCGCGATTAAATTCTTTAAGAGTCTTTTTACGGGGTCAAATACTACGAGTCGTTAGAAACCCATTTCACGGTTTCAGAACAAGTTGGACGACGTGATGGCGGATATTGTTGGACAGAAAGTTAAAATCAAGGAGTTGAAGAACATGGTTTGGGCTACTCACCCGAGTAAGGCGCCAAGGTTGGAAGGCTACGTTCTACCAACGATTTTGGATTTTGTTGGACTTGCGAGTCGGTTTTGGATTTTGTTGTATGAGCTTTCTGGAAGTTTTATTGAGATTGAAGTGTGTCTCTACATTAGAAAAAAGAAAAAACAAGTGTATCTCTATTCTTCTTTTCTTCTTCTTTTTGGACTACATCATACTAATTACCAAATACTTGGTTTTGTTCGTTTAATTCAAGTAAACCCAGATTCAAAGGCGTATTTAGCAAAACTCTTTGATATTAAGAAGCTAACAAGAAATCCATTTGATGTTATAATATAAGCAAAATAATCTCTTTTGATGTTAAGAAATTAACAAAAAATCATATTTCGATGTTAAAAATGTACCAAAAAAGCTCTTTTGATGTTAAGAAATACGTTTAAATGTTAGCAAAAAAAAAATTTGGTTTTCTACTTTAGTTCTCTTTTTATTTCTTGCCTATTATTTTTAAAAAAATTAACCTCCCACACACATAAATCTTAAATACGTCACAACCCACAGCCCAGAATATAGATCCAGTTGATTAACTCATAAAAAGACTATGAGGGTGTTTGCAAGAGCTTATAAAAGGAGTCTGCTCTTAACTTTTGCTTAAAGTTACTTTAAGCTGCTTTTAAATATAAGTTGAGAGCGTTTGTAACCGTTCAAAAAAGAAGTCAATTGAAAAGCAACTAGATATCCGGGTTGGGTAATTTCTTAATTATCAGAAAAATGTGGTTCAAAACGCAATTCTCGTGATTCATATAGAGAAATTGTATGAATATAAAGGCTTATACGAAGGGGGGCTTTCGGATTACGAAGTTCCTTTAAGTATAAACGGAGTTATAATTGAATAATACAAGTGGAATATATTGCTTTTTAGGTGAATATAGAGTACACGTATGTTATCTTAATCTTGAGTTGGTTACAATGAGGGTATTTATATTCTATTTATAGAATCTCGCGTATCACTAATGTAGATGATGGGCGCTTATTAGTGATGCCTCGTGGTGGATGGATCTGCTGACAACACTTTAATGTAGGTCGCCCGTGAGTTAAAGGGGTTTTGTGCTAATAAAGTCTGACATCCCTTTATGATACGCGTGATTTACTCCAAGTGGTTCATTTAAGGGATGTAAATAAGCGTCGATGATCTTTTGTCAAAAATGGGCGATATTTTGACCTCCTCCTTAATCCTTTGATATATGAGGCTCTAGCAGATAATTTGGAGGAACATACAACATGTTTTATTTTATATGGTACTGTGCATTGCCGCTCCCTGGTCTTACCGGTGTCAGGCAGTCATGGCTCCTTCATTTGAGAGTTCACTTGAGGCGCCCACGGCGATGGTAGCAACACCATCCTCGTCTTGGGCTAATTTTCCCTAGTGGTGACTATGGCCTCGGAAAGCTGCCCTTGAGCCAGCTGGGACTCTATTCTTTTTATGACTTCGCTAAGCTCGAATAAGCTCTTTTCACAAGAAAGGGATATGAGAGAGATGCCAAAAATCGATCCAAAAAATAGAGTAACTTACTGGTACCCCTATCACACTTGTTTTGATGCAACAATAAACTTCTTGAGACTGAATGCGTTCATGTGTCGCGAATATTCATGCCCTTCCATGTCTTGGAGGATGTATGTGGTCGGTCAAAGGATCTTGGCTATCTTATATGGCCCCTCCCAAGTAGGATCTAGCTTCCCAATGGTTTTGGAAGCCCCTACTCTTTGTAACACAAGGTCCCCCACTTGGTATTATCGTGCGTGGACTCTTAGACTATATTGTACAACTATTCTTACTTTGTAGTTTTCCAGTTGCACTGAAGCTCATGCCCTCTATTTGGATAATAAGTCCAGCTGGAGGGCCAAGTTGGATTTTGTCAACTTCACTGTATTCTTGTGTCATATGGCTAGCTTGAATGATTTTGGTGCGTTTACGGCTTTGTCTCAGTATATGAGGATGAAAGGCGTTTTTTTGGTGGCCGCTCGCGAAGTAGTACGATAGGCCCTGAGAACTCCGAAGGGCTCCTTGACCTACTTGCCTTTCTGTCGTATTAGACGGGCTTAGAGAGATTTAAGGAGAGATCTATTGGTGACTTCTACGTGTCCGTTAGCTTGGGGTATCATACTGATGCGAACCGAAGTCGTAGGTTCCACTTTTTGCACCATTCATTAAGCTGTACTAACCAGAATTGTAACCCGTTGTCACTGACCATTAGTCGCGGGATACCAAATCGACATATGATGTTTTTCTACATGTGGTGATCTTTACGATGGGCTCTGTCTCTACCTATTTGATGAAGTTATCTACTGCGATAAGGAGGTGCAACCTCTGGCATTAATCTTTTGATAAGGGTCTGACAATGTTGATCCTCCATTTGTCAAACGGGCAGGGTATTACGTTGGGCTCCCATGGTGTCGCCGGCAACCGCTGACATTGCTCGCAAGGTTTAGTGTACCTCTTCACATCATGTTTTATCATAGAAACTAAATGCAAGACTTAAAAAACTAAAAACTTAGTATTGTAGATTGCCTCCCACACATCGCTTAGTTTATTGTCGGTTAGCTCGACACGTCGATTAAGGACTTAGGGACTCTCAGGTGCACATTTCGCACCTTGTTCTTTTTCTTCTTTTTCCTCTTCCTTGTTGGTCATATGCACTTGTCCATTTATGATATGGAATTTGGCGTTGTGTGCAATATGATTTCCTTTCTTCTTAGAAATCATTACAACGCCATACATTAAGTGGAATGCTGCATCAGGTGGTAAATTTTGAAATCTCTCCTATAATAAAGTTCTCCACTCAACTTATGTAATATATGACCGTTAATCTTGCTTAGCCCTCAATAATAGATATCAATAACATGCTCGTCTTCCAGTCAACAAATAGTAAATTCGGCACCTTCTTTTGTCATATAATTCTTATGAGCTTTTTCTACCATATCTTGCAAGTCATTCCATGCCTCGATAAATGTGGCTCCACGTTTTTTTCTTGAAGTTCAAAAATCTCTCCTTCTCTGACTTTGTGTGTACCCCACTACAAAATTTGAATTTGAACCC
This sequence comes from Linaria vulgaris, assembly GCA_948329865.1. Lineage (NCBI taxonomy): Eukaryota > Viridiplantae > Streptophyta > Magnoliopsida > Lamiales > Plantaginaceae > Linaria > Linaria vulgaris. The sequence continues at coordinate 66,830,040 of OX415251.1, forward strand.
TTTGATTGTTGTTACCCAGTCTCCTCTCCAAATATCTTAAGTGTTGTACCACTCTCTCGCTTTTCTTATCAATGAATGAGGAAATATTCCTGCCAACATATAATCCTCCGTCACATTAAAGTGATGACATACCTCTTTGAATTCTTCAACATGGGTATGAGGATTGTCATAAGGTTTTCCTTCAAATGGCTCTCTTGTTACCACTTTCATCAATTCTTCATTCACCGTTGTGACGTCAAAAGGCAGAGCAAGTTTGTTGATGTGCTTTTTGAATTTCGCGGCATACCAACTTGAGTGATGTTGATTTTCCATGTATGGCGGTTGCAGTAATGGTCCTTGTCCCTCTCTTCCAATGTTGTCGTATCTCATCTTACTTCCCCACGGTGGTATTCTGGCTGATCTTCCACTTCATTCCATGTTTATTCCTGAAAAACACAAAAGTGTTGGTGCCTCAACAATGCATTTAATGATTCAAACAAAACAGTAATGTTACTCACCGGCAACGGCGCCAAAAACTTGATGAGAACTTTTGTGTGTGTACAAAGAGTAAAAATGTCAACAAATCAATTGTTACACCTAAATTCCTCTTCTCGCAAGTGCACGAATCGAGTAATAATAAAATAGTAAGTATAGTTACAAACCAAATATCGTATCCCAAAGGAGTGGTGGATGAATGTGTGAATCGCTTAAATGCAACACCCTCACATTTGCTATCTTTGTGTTTGCGGGATGAGTGCTAAATGAATGCAGAATGCTTTCGATGCAAAAAACTTATCAATGCAGATTTTATGAAAATACTTTTGAATGCATAAGACCAATAAGCTAGGATCCTATGAATGACTAAAATATTATGCAATGAAAACAATGAGAACGTAAAGAATGGTTTAAATAAAAAGAAAATTGTTTTAATGCAAGGAAAGCAATTAAATGTAAGAAAGGCTTATATGTGAATTAAGTTGAATGCTAAAGAACTAATCTAACTAATGCAAGAATGTAAATAAACATAATTGAAGATGATTGATTGGTTGAATTCTTAGATTGTAAACCAAAAGATTAAAAGATTGTTTAAATGTTGGGTTTCACCAATGACTTAACCAAAATAGTCTAAGACAAACTACCTACGTTTACTTAGGATGCTTGATGAAAGTTTGAAGTTCATATGTCTAATGGATCTATGACCTATAGCTGGACCTATCCTAACTATAGAATCTATGAATCTCTAATAACCTACCGCGTTAGTGGATTTAGCCCAACTGTCAGTTGGTTAGTAAAGATATCACATCTGCAATCTAATTAACTCATCCGAATCGTGTTAACATAAACACACATAATCAAGATTGATCTAGTGTGATCTAGGGGTTGTGCATCAGTTGCGTTAGCATACCAAAGTTACATATCACACATACACACACACACACACACACACACATATATATATATATATATATATATATATATATATATAACTAGTTTATGATCTACACTCTGCCAGTCTCCGAGTAGTGCTTTCGTTCATCCACCGAGAGCAAAACTAATTACAAACATAAAAACTATTCAATCTAGATATACGAGTTCATCAAACACACATCAAATAAAGCAAATAAACATATTCATAAATCAGAATTACTCAATTACTCTAAAAAACGAGTAGGTTAGCTCCTCACGGTCATCATTCAACAATCAATAAAGGGTTAAATAACATAAACAAAGTAAGAGATAGATGAAAGCTTCTCAGATCTGGTGGAACGTTGATGCTTTAGCTCTCTTCTTGACTACTATGTGTTATCTTCTTCTCCACGAACTATTAACTCTAGGACAATGACAAATCTTAAATAACCACAACTTAAACTGTAGAATAGGATGGCATTGCTCTAGAGACGCGCGACCATGCACGTCGCGCAGCTCGCGCAAGTTTTCTATGATGTTGTGCCACTCATTGTTTCTTCTCTATGACGTTCTGATGCCTTCCGTTGCTTGTGATGCATTTGACATTTATGGCGATGTCGCGTAGTTGCTCCAATGTCGCGCCGCTCCATCCTCAACTTGGTCCAATTTTTTGACTTCTTTACGTGATGCGATTAGGGTTTACCTTGGTTGCGTAGTGCCATGACCCTTGAAGTTGTATCGTGATGCCATGTTTCCAAAAATCTATTTTTGGCTCTTTTAGCTTCGTTTTATCTTGACTCGATAACATCCTAAGAAAACACAACACAATACTAAAACCAATAAATATGCACCAAGAATTATACAAAATCATAAGTAAATGAGTACTAAATAAACGCTAAATAAACGCTCATCATGAGCTTTCTTGCCTCCACCACCACAAATTGTATGTTATTTTTTTTCTTCTATAAATAGGTATTGTAATTATGCATCTCTGAGCATTCTTCCCGTGTAGTAGATGGGTTGAGAATCTAACCCTTTTGCTCTGACTAGGACGATACTAACCAACTCTTTCCCTGCAGTCATGTAGATGTAGAATTGTTCGCCTTCTACAAGTTTTACTAGTAGATGGGGACTTACAAGATATTTCTTGAGATCTTCGAAGGCCTTCTGGCATTCCTTGTTCAAGTGGAAATCTTTAAGTTTCTGGAGAAATTTGCAAAATTAGTCCTTACTCCGCAGCCTTTGAGATGAAGCGATGTAGGACTGTTATCTGGCTTTCTATACCTCCTTAGTCGTCTTGGGCGAGGGCATGTCTATTATGGCTATTACTTTTTGGGGGTTTGCTTTTATTACTTTTTGGGTAACCATATAATGCAATAAACTTTCCCCCCTTTGATTCCGAATGAGCATTTTTTGGGATTCACCTTCATCCCAATATTTTCTATTATGGCCATTGCTTTTCTGAGTTCCTCGGCGTACGTTTCAGCCTTCAGGCTTTTTACAATCATATCGTCTATGTAGACCTCCATCGTATCGCCTAGGAGATCGACGAACATGGTGTTAGACAATCGTTAATATGTGGTGCCTGCACTCTTCAGTCAGAAGCATGACTAAATAGCAGAACACCCCATAATTGGTGATGAAACTGGTTTTCATGCAATCGTCATAGACCATAAGTATTTGGTTATACCTTTGATCTCCATCCATAATGGAGAGCAATTCGCATCCCACCGTGGAGTCCACCAGTTGGTTAAAAGCTTGGTAAGGGGTAGAATTCTTTGGGGCAAGCCTCGTTCAGGTTTGTGAAATCTATGCACATTCGCCATTTCCCGTTAGTTATAGGGACCAAAGATCACATTTGACAACCATTCGGGGTAGACGATCTCCCTTTTGTAGCCAAGCTTTTCGAGCCTAGTTATCTCTAATTTGATGATCTTGGCTCTTTCGAGGCCCATCGTTTTCTTACTTTGTTTTACTGGCCGTGCTTTTGGTTTAACATTCCACTTGTGCTCACATATTCAGGGGCTTATTATTCTCTAGGGTTCTCTTTCTCACGAAAATATGTGGGCATATTTTTGGAGGACTTGCGTAACTTTTTGATCCACCACATCTTCCCACTTTTGTCCCTATTTGGACCTTCTTGTGAGTTTGGTAGGGACACTATCTCAAGAATTTTGAGTTCTTCGGCTGCCTTTACTTTTATTTGCTCTATTTTTCTTCTTTTGTGCTTTCCCAACCGGTGATGCGGTTGCTCCTGGGGATCTGTTTGGGAACCACGCTCAAATGACATTCTCTTGAACTTTTCTGACTTCCTTGGATCTCTCCAATTTCAAGGATGGTTGGGAATTTGACTTTAATGTGCTTAGTGGATGGCACCGCTTTGAAGGCATGTAGGGTGGGCCTTCTACATATGACGTTGTAAGGTTCTGTCGGTGCCTTGACTATTTGAAAGTGGTTGACCTCCATTCTTTGGTAGGGATTCGTTCCCCATGTCATGGTAAAGAAGAGGGTTCCCTGGGTAGGAGCCTTTCCCTAAAGAATCCTTGGAGCAAAAACTGTGTGAGCCTCGTTTGAGATAAGAAAAATTGAGAAAGTGGAGTATGGAGCGATACATGATGTTGCAGGTGTTGCCTGTATCTACGAGAATATTCGGAACACACACTTTTCCCACAAGGGCTTGGATAAAGATGGGGTCTTTGTGAGGGTATACGATCCCAATCACATTTTCTGGTCTGAAGCTAATGGTCATGTTTGACCGCTTCGGGGGATCCTCTTTTATGAGTTCTCCCTCATGTTGTGACTTGCTCCTTTTTCGACTTCCTGGGGCCTAAGCGGGTCTACTTTCTTCTATCGTGTAAATTGCTATTGTTGTTTACCTTTGGGGTAGCTTCTCTCAGAATCGTACCCAGGGAATTTGTCTAATGACGTTTCCACAGGCGGCACCAAAATGATAACACAAAATTATCTGGGTTGTGTAATTTCTTAATTATTAAAAATATGTGGTTCAGAATGCAATTCCCGTAATTCACAAAGAAAAAGTGTATGAAATAAGGGCTTATTCAAAGAGGATTTTTGGATTACGATGTCCCTTCAATTATAAATGGAGCGATAACTGAATAATAAAAGGGGAATATATTACTTTTTAGGTGAATATAGAATATAAGTATGTAATCTTAATCTTGAGTTGCTTACAATGAGAGTATTTCTATTCTATTTATAAGATCCTGAGTAAGGGTGCAGGAACAACAACTTCCTTGATTAATGTACTTCATTAATGTAGAGGATGGGCGCTTGTTAGTGCTGCCTCGCAGTGGATGGATCTTTTGACATCGCTTTAATGCGGGTCGTTTGTGAGTTAAGGTAGTTTTGTGCTAATAAAGCCCTTTTCTGATACGCATGACTTTCTCCAAGTGGGTCATTTATGGATCTGACTAAGCGTCGCTGATCCTTCGTCAGAAACGAGCGATATTCCAAACTCCTCGTTAATGATTTGATATACGAGGCACTAGCACATACTTTTTACGAGGGTCTTTCATCAAGGACGTTTTTCTCGGGGTATTCTGGTCTTTTCCATATCTAGTATATTTATGCGTTATCACAACTGTAACATATTAAAATATAGTACGACACAATTTTTATTCTCTAAAATATATGTTTATAATTTAATTAGGGCACATAATACGCAATAACAATATACTAAAAAGTAATATATGCTTTCACTATGTAGAAAATATTTACTAGTCAAAATGTGTTTCTTTTTTCTTTTGCTCCAAATATCTGATAATACCCATGGTTCTTCATCATTTTCAAAACTATTTATTAATATTATTCATTGTATTGACTTTTGTAAGTCGTAGATTCATGATTTTAGTTGAACTATATTAGAATTATGAAACTCGATGTGTATTGATAGTAAGATTTTCAATAATTTTTATATATCTTCTTTTTACAAATTTAATATACACAAATCTTCTTATTATAGTTTTACTTTAAGATTAATGAACATATTTACAACTCGATTTCTATATAATATGAATATATAATATTTTTCTTAGAATTTACTTACGATATTATTTTACAAAATTATAATTAGGTAAAAATATATAATTATATTTTGTTATGAGTTAAGGAAAATCCCATTGAAATAAGGAAAGAGCATAAATCTTGGAATTTTCTTATCTTTAAAATATAGGTTGGGCTTCTAAAAGCACCTCAACCATAGATTGTGCTTATTTATTTAATTTAAGACAAGTATAAATATAAACACTAATTAAAACCCAAACTAAGTACTTTTCATCAAAAAGTCAACAAGCAGTTTTAAAGCATTTGTAAACAACCCCCTATATTTTGATTGGAAACTCTACTGTGCTATATATAGCTTTTGTTTAAAATTATTCACAGGTCATAACGCTAATAAACTCGAGATCAATTGGAATTTGGACATATAGGTTGAAAGAAAGACTTGTAGTGGTTATTGGTTAAGCTTTAGTTGGGCTATAACTAATAATTCCGGCCCATCAGATGAAAAATGATGATGGACTGATCCGACTGAGTTAGAATTGTTTGGTTCCATCACCACGTGTCATTATCCCTTTATTTTCGCTATACATCATTCATAAAAAAAAAAAAACTATACATCTAATGTCAAAATGAAATTTTCGATTGAAGAAGTGTGTATCAAAAACTTTGCTAGTTGACAAGATTATAAACATTAATGATTTTTTGCAAGATCTGAAAAAAATGAAACTGCTTTTACTTTGAATAATTAGTACTTTTTTTTTTTGATAAACAAGAGAAGTCAATAACATTACATCATGTCGCTAGTAACTAGACTAGAAATATACGAAGTAGGAGGTTGGTCCCAAAAGACGTCGCTCTCTTCTAAATAACGAACTCCTTTAGCTAGTGCGTCGGCTACTTTATTCGTCGTTCTTGGTATCCAAATGAACTGAATTTCCCACGGCATGCGCAGCAACTCCTTGCAGTCGTCCACCATCGCTTTATTATCGTTTGTAGGGGAAATCTGACCAGAAACCAGACCATGAACGATCAAAGAATCAACTTCAATAATAATTCGAGGAATGCGCCTGTTCCATGCCAATTTGAGTCCCTTAAGTAAAGCTGCCAGTTCAGCCTCCTCGACCGTTGAAGTTTGTAGCTTCTGCATGTATCCCCAACTCCATTTACCAGTATCATCCCTAAGAACACCCGATGCGGAGCCAAGATGATGATCATTAAGCACACAACCATCAATATTTAGTTTTGACCAACCAGTTGCAGGTTTGGTCCAGCCAACAGCCTTCTTCTTGTATCTATTTCCAGTTCTGCCCTCATAAAGTTCATAGCTGAGCTGTTTAATCTGACAGATCCTACCTGTAACATTGGTTTCTTTTCTGTGGAAGACTCTTGAGTTCCTGTGCCTGCAACAGATCCACAGAGCTGACATGAAAATCCATGTCCAAGGAATACCTGGCCTGATCTTGTTCCTGATTTGGAGCCTCTCCAGGTTGTCTCTCAGCCAATGTTGATAACTGGAAGAGTCAAAGATATGGAGATCCTCTTGGACAATAAGCTTCTCCCACACCTCCCTTGCAACAGAACAATGTCTGAAAATATGTAAACCTGACTCTTGAAGTTCATCACAAAAGGTGCACATGGCAGTAAGGGAAATCTGTCTCTTGAATCTGAGTAAGTTAGTGGGCAATCTCTCCTGAGTGAGCAGCCAGAGAAAATGAAGAAATTTGTTGCTGCAGTCTTGTTTCCAAACCCAAGCATGAGTACTGGAATCTCTGAATGAGGTTCTTCTTTGCTGTTGAAACAGCTGATATGCTGACTGGCATGTGAACTGGCCAGATGAGGTGCCATTCCAGAGGATATGATCATCCCTATCAGATAAAAATATGTGTCTGCTGAGAATGTCAGCTTTGATCTCTTGTGGTATTGTAGATTCAATAATGTCTAAATTCCACTCTCCAAAGTCCAGCAACACATCCTTGAGAGTTAAATGGCATTCAGAAGGAATAATGGCAATATTTTCCTCAAAAATACTACCTGATCCTCTCCAGTTATCAAACCAGAATGAGATATTATCTCCTCTCCCCACCTTCCACCTTAGATGTGGTTTCATGAGTTGAAAACAGTGAAGAATACCTTTCCAGGCAAAGCTGTCAGTAGGTCTACATCTGTAAGTAGATAAGTGTCTACCTTTCAAATACTTGGCATTTATAAAGTTGGTCCAGAGGGATTGATTGTCTGTGAGAATCTTCCATACTAATTTTGATAAAAGAGTTTCATTGCTGGTTCTGGAAGATCTAATGCCAAGCCCCCCCTCTTTCTTGGACAGTGTCACTTGTTCCCAGTTAATCAAGTGAAGTTTCCTCTGTGAAATATCAGAGGACCATAAAAAACTCCTATTGAGTTTGTCAAGTTTATCACAAACATTCTGAGGAAGCCAAGAGTTCTGCATGGAGTAGACTGGCATATAAGAGGATACAGAAGAGATTAGAGTGTCCCTACCAGCAAGGGATAACATATTGCTTTTCCAGCCACTAAATCTGCTCATAATCTTGTCAAAAATACCAAAGTGAGTATCTCTGGTGATTCTCCCATGGACCAGAGCCATACCAAGGTATTTTCCTATATTCATTGTTTGACCAAATCCCAAAATATTACATAACTGTCTCTTATGACTAGCACCACTGGATTTAGAAAAAAAGACCTTAGATTTATTACAATTAATCTTCAGTCCTGATCTCTGACAGAAGGTATCCAAAGTTTTTCTTATGCACTGAGTAGTATTCGAAGTTGCCTTACCCATCAGTATAATGTCATCAGCAAAAAGGAGATGAGAAAGCTTAGGTCCACCCCTACAAGGCAGGATAGGTTGCCAGTGGCCTATGTTCACCTCCTCTTGGATCAAGTATGATAACCTCTCCATGCAAAGAACAAACAAATATGGGGAGAGGGGATCACCTTGTCTCAATCCACACTGGTGATTAAAAGCTTCCAGAGGGCTCCCATTCCATAGAATTTTGGTGGAAGCACTGGTTACACAATACATAATCAGTTCAATCAGACCTTTGGGAAAGTTAAAAGCAGAAAGAGTTTCTTCAAGGAATGGCCAACTTACCCTGTCATAGGCTTTTTCCAGGTCTAATTTCATTATCATACATCCCACTTTATTCTTCTTTTTAGATATAAGGGAATGGAGAAGTTCTTGAAGCACTATGATGTTATCTTGTGTGCTTCTTCCTTTAATGAAACTAGCCTGTGTAGGAGCAATTATCTTAGGCATAATATCTCTCAATCTAGAAGTAATGCACTTAGTAACAATTTTATAAGGAACATTACATAGTGCAATAGGTCTAAATTGATTAATACTTACAGCCTGTTGAACCTTTGGAATCAGGCAGATGAAGGCTTCTGCAAGTTGCTTATCAAAGTGTCTATTCTGAAATGTCTTTTGTACAAAATCAGTAACTGATTGCCCCAGCCATTCCCAACCCTTTTGATAGAATATTGCCTGTAATCCATCAGGACCAGGAGCTTTGAGGGGTGCCATAGCAAAAACAGCAGCATGAACTTCTTCTGGACTAATTGTGGAGGTCAGAGAATCATAATCCTCTTCCTCAAGAGTGACTTGTAATGTAGAGATAACTGGTGGAGGAGTAGAATGTTGAGAAGAAGAACCCACAGAGAAAAGACTCATGTAGAAATTTCTAGTATGAGTCTCCAGAATCTCTTTGTCTTTAACCCAGATTCCCTCAACTTTAAGCATGGAGATGTGGTTTCTCTTTCTTCTTGTCATAGTCGACCTGTGCAAGAATCTTGTATTCCTCTCCCCCTCACTGATCCATTTTATTCTGGATTTCTGGTACCAGAACAGCTCCTCTTGATGGAGAATGTCATTATATTCCTTCATAAGTTGATCTTGCAGTTGAGTCAGAAAAGCACTGTCATGAGTTTCCAGTGACTTCTGAATGCCCCCTAACCTTGAATGCAGCTTTCTTTTCCTTATGAAAATATTGCCAAACTTGAGTTTGTTCCATGGCTTCATCACATTGGGAACTTCTCTGATGGCTTCTAAAAGGGTAGGTTTGGTATCCCAAATTTGTTGCAGAAGAGGTTCACATTCCTCATTTGAAAACCACATGGCCTCAAATCTGAAAGGTCTATCTCCACTGTTACTTGCTCTTCCCAAGGCTCTGGTGATAACTGGATTGTGATCAGAGTAAGTCCTTGGTAGATTTTCAACTTCATAAGATGGAAATTTGTCAAGCCACTCTTGGTTTGCCAGTGCTCTATCCAGCCTAGCTTGGATCAATCCTCCATGTTGCCTCTTATTGGTCCAAGTATATTTAGGTCCTATATATCCCAAATCAATGAGATTGCAATCTGATTTCAACATCAACTTCATAATCATTCCACAGCATCCAAACACCTCCCATCATGCCCTCAGTGGGAGCTATTCTATAGGAGTTATAACCTAAATAAGGTGCAATATCTCTAGCTTGGTCTGGCCCTACCCTTGTTTCCAAAATAAACACAACAGTAGGGTGTTGAGTTCTTACCAAATCTCTGAAGTTTGTTCTAAAATATTCATCACATGCTCCTTGACAATTCCAGGAGACAACTTTCATGTTAGCAATGTGAATATGGGTAGGATGGACTGGATTCTCAACAGGAATCCCCCTCCATAGCTGTATCAGTTGCCTCAGAATCTCCAAAGTTAACTGATTCTGTCTGTTCAGCTCCCAGGTTGTGTGATGGAATCTCTGCCACCACCAGTGATTGCCATCCTCTTGGTCTATCCTGTGGACCGCCACAGAAGTCTCCTAATGGGTTGATGGAATGTTCACTATTCTCAATAACCTGTTCCAAGATTCTGTCAACAGGATCAGAGGAGAGTTTTGAAAATTGCTGATCATTGTCTCCCAGTTCCATGGTTCCATCAGCATGAAGTCCAGTTCCCAGTCCCATGCATCGAGATTGTTGTTGGCCATGAGAATGTGGGATAGTATGTGAGGTTTTGTTTGTGATTACTTCTGAAGATGCACCAGAGTTATGTTGATCAAGTACAGAAAATGGATTCTCTGAACTTGTAAGTGTCTTTTCATTGATTGTCAAAAAGTGAGAGACGTTTGGTCTTCTTTTAATTGCTGTAACTATTTTGCGAGCAGTTTTTTGCACGTTCTGCCTTACTGCTGGATTGAGTGAGGCTGGAAGCACACGTGTGCCTCTAGTGGCAGAAGTAATACTATTCTCTAACATCTTTTCTGGCATCCCTTCACCCTTATTCTTATTCTTCTCAGTTGTAAGAATTTTGGTAATTGGTTGAGGACCTATATTACCAGTTTTTTTAGGATTCTGTGGCTTTTTCTTCTTACTGATGAGCATCCAATCTCCAAAATCTTTCTCTTTGGCCTTGTTAATTAGCCAATTTCCTTTCTGTTGAGAGTCAGAAGTGTTGTGTTCCCTAATAGGCTGAGAGGAAGTATCCATCTCGTTTGCATTCAGGAGAGTGAAAGTGCATTTATCAGTTGAATGACCAATCCGACCACACTTGTGGCATAGACTTGAGACATTCTCATAGATGACCTGATATATCTTATTATCAATGCATAAGCCCAATTCAAGAGGTTGATCAGTTTTGATTTGGACACAGAACCTAGCAAAATTTCCTCTTGAAGCATTGAAAGTATTCCCATCAATCTTGATAGGATCCCCAATACAAGAAGCAAGAGTTTGAATGACAGATTCCCTGAGATACTCTATAGGTAAATTCATCACCCTTACCCATGTGATTGTACTCTCTATCTGATCAGTGTTAGAATTGAAGTTGGGAGTCCATTTCCTAATAGATAGGAAATTCCCTGCCAACTGCCAAGGACCTCCAGTGAGAATCATGTCTCTCTTGGCATTAGTCAAGCCCTTCACGCAATAACACCCCTTGCCAAGATCCACTAGATCAAAATCATTGCGGAGATTCCACATGAGATCCAGTCGGGTATGGAGTGCAGTGTAGTACCATGGCTTGCCTAAAATTCTGATAATGATAGTAGACTCCCACTGTTTATGCAACAATTCTTTCAATTCCTGTTTCAAGTGGATTTGTTTGAAATGAATGTTATCATCAGCGTCGTGCACTTCGATCAATTCCCTTTCTGTCCTGTTCTTTGAAGCATCCATGCAGACATCTTCTGACCTCGTACCTTGCTTAACCATAGTAGCATAAGATTTAATCTAAAAATCAGCAGGCAGAGGATGAGCAATGTGAAACTGATTATTGTCGGATAATGCCTCAGAAGATCTCTGTCGTTTCTGATTGCGAGAATCAGAACGATGGTTGGACATGATCCTCTGAGCGTTGAACACTGGGAAGTGATCGTCCAGAGGTTGTGGCGGCGTCGGAGCATCGTCGGTTTCCATGCTGGCAAAAATGAATTCAAAAATAACGGTTATCTTCTTTCGCGCCCAGAGAGAAAAAACGGTTATCCTTTTTTAATTATTAGTACTTTAAGAGTGTTTGAAATCCATCTTTTTTGACTAAACATTTCTTTCCGCCTATAAGTTTCTCTAAGTTGGATTTAAGCGTATAGTGAGATTTTCGATATAAAATAAATTAGTTTTTAAATCACTTTCAAAACATCACCAACTTATTAATAAAAAAAAAATTATACAAAGCAACTTAAATTATGAAATTCTACTTTATGAGAAAAGTTTGTAAACATCATGGAGCGTAAAAGTTTAAGTTTTTACTCGACTAGAAAAACCTTAGAAGCTAATCATACCCTTGGTACATGATAACATGTTATACTTGACATCGTAAAATGTACATAACCATAATTAGCTTACAAGTCTTTACCTCATAAACATCAATTTAAAGTAGATGGCGGCGTACATGTACATCAATTTCAACAAACATTATCTATGTATGTATATTTGGTACAATTCATCGTACTAAATATTGGTTCAATTTGGTGAAAACGATCTTCCCTCAAATAAGGTGATTTTCTCAACAGACTTTCTCGCACTTTATAGGCTATGGGAAGAGCATTTAGTCCGATGGAAACCTTCACTTCAAAGAACAAGGTTAGGCAATAACAGTTTAATAAGTAAATAAACTAATGGGTGGATACATAGTTTTGCGACTAAACTTGACACAAGGTCAAGCTGCTTACGTGCTAAGGAGAGAGAATCAAGTCGAGTACTGGACTGTTGTTCAATATTTATGGACGTGCACGAGGTTGTCTCTCATATAGTACCTATTAGGTAGCGTTTGAGTGTGTGTAGATTCTGTAGGCGTGTAGAGCGACCCTCAAGGGTATTCCTCTAATAGACGAGGCCCTATTGGCTTGATAGCCGACCTTGTATGGGAGAATGTGTTGTTTAGAGACCATTTATGTCCACAAATGTGCTTTTATTTATCGAGCTCCTTAGAGGCTCGAGATTTGGGTGTTGAGTGATTTATACTATACGATAGTCAAATTACGAGCCAAGGTTCATATTTTTGATGCACTTGTCATATTTTCTTGACGCGCCTTTGTTTGACGTGTTTTGCTTGACGTGCATTTGTTTGACGTGCTTTGTTTGACGTGCCATTGTTTGACGTGTCACAAATTGACGTGCTCTAAGAGGCGAATCTGTAAACCTTTGGAGGTTTGACATGCCAATGTATAAGTTGGCTTGGATGTTTGACGTGCTTTTCTACAGAGATAAAGCACACCTCTTGAGCTCCCAAAATTTTAACCTCTCAAATGAATGAATGAGAGGTATTTCTAGATGAGGAGAAGGCGGGGTGTGAGGACCACCCCAAAATGGTGTTTAAATGGGCCTTTGACTGGCTCGGTCAAACGTTCACTGACCCGGTCAACATTTGACCAATGTGCCACGCATGTCTAATGATCGACATGGCGGTCAACATTCTGACGTGCGAGCCGCGTTGGATGAGCCGAGACGACACGTCAATTTTTGAACTGATGGGCCACGTCAGACGATGTCTTTCGTGGCGCATTGAACATCAAACTGACGTGGCCCATGTGCCACATCGGTTCGACAATTGATGTGCCCCTTCTCGAGGGCACACGTGGCCTGACATTCCATGTTGGTTTAGACCGATATGGCACGTTGTTTTTGGGACGATGTGCCTTTCATGGGGCCACGCTGGTCCATCCAACATGGGCTCAACGTGGGTCGTAATTGTCGCGTATCGGGCTATCCGACGCGGACTTTTATTTTTTGTGAGGATCGAGTTGTTTGAATATTGTCTCAACATATTCTTGAGCTTTATGGATCTCGTGAAAATTATATTTTCATCCCCTTAATTCTGCATAATACCAAATGTAACTCCGTAGTTTCACGGTAGCAAAATTATGGCACACCATAAGTCCCCCAATTTGAATAGGCTTGTTATCTTTGGCGAGCATGTTTCAAATTTTTGAGGTTAGCCATAATTATTGTATATATTCACAAGTACATTGGCTTGCTGATCCTTGGTACTCCACTTGTCTAGTTGCAAGTGTTTTAGCACTTTCTGAATAACTTTTCAAGTTATTGCGTGTCAACTTATCTTTACCGATATAGTGACTTGTTTTTATCTATCCTCGTAGAAGGAGGAGATGTGTTGGCTTCTGGAATGAGCGTGGTGTTGTGTATTAATATAAGATACAACCAACGATATTTGTTTGTTGTGGATAGGAAGGTTCAACTTGTATCACATAAGGTCCCTAAAAAAAAGGGATATTGGATAGATGAGTATTATTCCTCATCTAGTATGACACCATGTAGATGTCTAGGCGTGAGAGCCAAAAATGTGAGGCATCCCTTGGTGAAGGGAACATATATAGATGAGCTCTTCACTCGATCTTAGCTTTTACGCCAAGTAAGTGTATAAGGTGTTAGAGCCTAAGATTTATGACTTCCGTTGGGGAAGGTCGTTTGAAGTAGATGAGCGTTTTGTTTGATCTAGCTTTACACCGAATATGTGTGTTATGCGCAAAAGCATGGAATACGAAACATCCCTTGGTAAATGGAGTGTTAGTAGATGAGTTCTTCACTCATATTGATATGTCAAAGGCACTTAGCCTTCTTTATTTTGGCACGGCATACGATGATTGCCCACTTTATAGAAGTTTCATCTAATAGGCTTTTCAACTAACTTGTTTTGGTAGGGCTTATAATAATTGCCTACTTTATGCTATTTTCATGCAATAGGCTCTTCACCAACTTGTTTTAGTAGGGCTTACAATAATTGCATACTTTATGAGATTTTAACCTAATAGGCTCTTCACCTAACATGTTTTGGTAGGGTTTTTTTAAGGCTCGCCTAATTTATGGGATTTTCACCCAATAGGCTCTTCACTTAGCGTGTTTTGGTAGGCCTTTTTAAGGCTTGACTACTTTATGATTTTCACCCAATATGCTCTTCACTTAGCGTGTTTTGGTAGGGTTTTTAAAGGCTCACCTACTTTATGGGATGTTCACCCAATAGGCTATTCACCTTGCGTGTTTAGGTAGGGCTTTTTAAGGATCGCTTACTTTATGGGATCAATAGACTCTTCACCTAGCATGTTTTGGTAGGGATTTTTAAGGCTTCCCTACTTTATGAGTTTTTCACCAAATAGGCTCTTCACCTAACGTGTTTTGTTTATGTAGGAATAGTAACTACTTCCCGAGCATAAACTTGTAGGGCTATTCGACCTTGAATAAGATATGTTGGTATATTGCAAACATAACGAGCATAACCTTGTAGGGATCTTCGCCATTGAATAAAGTCTATTGGCATAATGCTAACTTCATGAGCATAGGTTCGTAGGGCTCTTCGTCCTTGAATAAAGTTTGTTGGCTTAATGCTAACTTCACGAGTATAGGCAAGTAGCCCTTGAATAAAGTTCGTTAGCATATTATCAACTTCACGAGCATAAGTGTAGACACGTAAAATTTGTGTCTAATTAAATCTCAACACGTGGAAACTAATATATTAATTATTAATTTATTTTTCTATTTTATTTTGGATTTATAATAAATTTATTTCCAAAGTAAAGTAGTTAAATTTATTGATTTTAATATATATGATGGATGAATTAAATAATGTCTTATTTATTAATTGGAGTTAAATCATTCAATTAAATTAAATAATGACAAGTCTTGTAAAGCAAGAAAAAGAAGATATATATATATATATTATTAAATCCTAATATTTTAAAGGGTTAAATAAATATATTCATCAAATATCAAGACAATGAAAGTCTTCTCCTCAAAGATTCAATATTCAAGAGATATCAAGAAAATTCATTTAGATCAAGTCTTCTAAATCAAGAAATCGTAGACGCGATCACAACCATTTATCTCATCAGGAGATTCTGATTGAGATTCACTCTACAACTATAAATAGCGGTGCTCTTGAAGAACAAAAATCACAATTGAAGCTTCAAGAATTCAGAGCAACAAAGTTCAACAAATCCTCTCCAACAAGCTCAGTAATCTTCAAAGGTACCCTTCAACTATCTTCAAGATGTTCTTTTTTAAGAACTCCTTTCAATCTGCCATCAAGCCTCAAGTTCATCCAAAAACCATTTTTTTAAGATCGCGTCTCTGCCAAGAAGATCAAATCTTCAACAAGTTCAAGAAATTCAAATCATATTCATACCGTTCTTCAACAACATTCAAACCAAAAATCCATTTGATCCGAGATCAAGTCACAAGACCCTCGAAAAACCATTTTTGAGGATCAAAATCCGTACTAGAAAGATCAAAACCCACATATTCAAAGAACTAAGGACGAAGATCATATCATCATTCATCAAATCCTCAAGTCAAATAAGTGTTCATCAATCCTCAAATCAAATCAGTGTTCATCAAATCCTCAAATCAAATCACCGTTTAATCTGAGATCAAGTTCAAGGACCCTCGAATTAACATTTCTCCAAGTTCAGTGAAGATCAAATTGAAGACTTCCACCACAAATTTCAATATTGTTCTTGTAGAATTGAATAAGAGGATTAGATAGAGACTGAACCACAATTGTACTTTTTAAATTTACTCAAAAAAAAATTGTAATCTTTTTCTTGTCTTTTATTTTCAGAACTCGAGAATTTGTCGTTACAATAAGCTCGTAGGCCTCTTCACCCTTGAATAAAGTATGTAGGCATAATACCTACTTCACGAGCATATGATCATAGGGCTCTTCACCCTTAATAAAGTATGTTGGCATAATGCCAACTTCATGAGCATAGACTCGTAGGGATCTTTGTCCTTGAACAAAGTCTGATGGCATAATGCCAACTTCAAGAGCATAGGCTCATAAGGCTCTTTGCTCTTGAATAAAACATGCAGGCATAATGCATACTTCATGACCATAGGCTCGTAGGGCAATTCGAACTTAAATAAAGTTTGTTGGCATACTGTCAACTTCACAAGCATATGCTCGTAGGGCTATTCTCTATTGAATAAAGTATGTTGACATAATGCCAACTTCACAAGCATAAGCTCGTATGGCTCTTCTCCCTTAAATAAAGTATTTAACATAATGCCAACTTCACGAGCATAGGCTCGTAGGGCTCTTTGCTCTTGAATAAAGTATGTTGGCATAATGCCAACTTCATGAGCATAGGTTCGTAGGGCTCTTCACCCTTGAATAGAATATGTACGTGACTAAAGTTACAACCATATGTTGGGTTTAGGTACTTGAGTGCGACCAAATCTTCAACAAGGTATTATGTGTCAAAGTCACAACCATATGTTGGATTTAGGCACTAAGGTGCAATCAACTCTTCAATGTGGTTTTACGCCTTCTTGAATGCAACCTAGGTCTAGGATGTTACGCATTTAAGAGCTACCATTCGTTGGGTTTAGGAATTTGGGTGCGACAAACTCTTATACATAGTTTTACGTAACTTAGGTCACAACCATATGGTGGGTTTAGACACTTGGGTGCAACCAACTTTTGATCAATGTTTAATGTGACTACAATCACAACCTTATGTTAGATTTAGAAACTTGGGTGCAACCAACACTGCATCGTGGAATTACGTGACTATGGTCACAATCATATGTTGGGTTTAGGCACTTGGGTGCAACCAACTTTTAATCAAGGTATCACGTGACTAAAGTCCAACCTTATGTTAAGTTTAGGAACTTTGGTGCAATCGACGCCCCATCGTGGCATTACGTAACTAAAGTCAAAACCGTATGTTGAGTTTAGGCACTCAAGTGAAACCAACTCTTCAATGTCGTTTTACGTGACTAAGGTCACAATAATATGTTGGGTTTAGGCACTTGGGTGCAGCCAACTCTTCAATGCGGTTTTATGTGACTAAGGCCACAATCATATGTTTTAGGCACTTGGGTGAAGCCAACTCTTGATGGTTTTACACATTTTTGAGCAACTTGGGTCTACGATGTTACACACTCAAGAGCTACCATTCGTTGGGTTTAGGCACTGGGTGCGGCCAACTCTTGAATATAATTTTACGTGCCTAAGGTTACAACCATATGGGCTTAGGCACTTGAGAGCAACCAACTCTTGGTCAAGGTATCACGTGACTAAATTCACAACCTTATGTTGGGTTTAGGCATTTGGGTGCAGCCAACGCCTTTGAAAGTGTAAGATGTTCTGTTATTAATGTTGGATGGATGTTGTGCCAACATCCAGAGGACAACATTGAAACCCGAGAACAGTCTTAACCTAAAACATGTTTCTGAACATAAGTAAAGTGTTCTGGATTAAATGTTGGATGGATGTTGAGCCAACATTCACAGGACAACATTCAAACCATAAACTTTTCTGTCAATCTGTCTTTAACTGCTTTATTTTAGTTTTGCCTTTATTCACCTATTAATCAAGTTCCACGATTTTAGTTGTCTTTGTTTATGTCCAGGAACATCTCTTAATCATAAAGAAGAACATTACAAGTTTCCTAAAGTTGAAGTTTCCATAATTCAAGAGGAGGAGATCGGTCAAGTCAACACGGTTTCAAAGAAGGAAAGTTTTGGAGTTCAAGTGCAACTAGGAATCTTTCCAAGATCAACTCTGAATTGAAGAAGGAGTATTTCTTTATTAGAACTAAATCTAATAAAGGGAACTATTATTGAAGAAGGAGATCGAGTTCAAGAAGGAAAGTAGAGTTCAACAAGGAAACAACATAAGTTACCAAAACTGTGTACAACACACCTTGGAGATCAAGTTTGAAGAAACCTATATATAGGGTATGAAGTACATCAAGATACATAGAGAAACAATAGAGCTTATAAATCCGTAGAGATTATATCTTAAGCATTGTTGCTGTGTTTCTTGTTTTGCAAAGTTTGTGAGTTTTTGAGTTAAGTCTAGGATTAGATTTAAGGAGAAAATTCTTGTCTGCTTTGCTGAGTCCAATCTACAAAAGAGCGAGAGTAATTTTGTGGTGAGGAACATCTTTGGTAAAACCTGCGTGGTTATTTTGCCGTAAGGCTAGATGGTTGATTATTTATAATAAAAAACCATTGAAAATTTATCTTCTTGTGTTCTTTAATTCCGCTGCACATTACTCTATCAAGAAGATTGTTTGAGATCAAGTTAAGGCAACGCCAGCTTAACTTGAGCTCTGAAACTTTGGAAAAGTTGTATCAATCCCGATCCAACAATTTCAATTGGCGTCAGAACCAAGCACCGATTTCACTGGTGTTTGGAGGTGATACAACGCGATGGACAACATCAATCCCAATTCTGGCAGACTCCCAGTCTTAGAAGGATCCATCAATTATGCCTACTGGAAGACCAGGCTCAGAGTTCACATCAAATCCATTGACATGAAAGCATGTGATGCCGTTCTTGATGAATATTCTGTCCCAAAGATTGAGAACGACAGAGATGCAGATATTGTACCTAAACCGAAGTCACAATGGATAGCAAACGAGGTAACACTGTACAACTATAATGAGAAAGCTCTTAATGCTATTTTTAGTTATGTTACCAATCAGATGTTTAAGTTAATTCAGAACTGCACTACAGCTAAATCAGCTTGGGATATCCTTGAACTTCATTGTGAAGGAGATATAGCAGTTAGGAACTCTAAACATAGACAATTGCTTAAAGATTTTGAAAAACTTGAGATGGGTGATGAAGAGAGTATAGATAGTTATTTTGAGAAAATCCTTGACATTACAAATCAATGTGAAAATCTAGGATTTCCTGTTTCAAATCAAACTATGGTCTATAAAGCTTTTAGATCTTTGTCACCTAGATTTGCTCTCAAGAGAATTTCCATGGGAGAGACAAGAGATATTGCCAACATGGAATTTCAATCCTTGCTAAACACTCTTAGAGAATTTGAGCTAGAGTTTCCTGCTAGGACTCCCAAACAACAAGCTATTGCTTTGTTAGGAACAAATTATCATGAGAGTGAAGATGAGGATGAAATTATTTCTTCTAACTATGGAAATATTAGCAAGAAACTCAGTAGGTTGAACTTTAAAAATAAATCTAAAGAGAAACAACCTAGCAATACTTCCACTGGTTATAGAAAATTGCCTCCCAAATTTGTTAAATATATGGCAACAAAATCTAGTCCTGAAGAAATTGAAAAGTTGAAAACAACTCAATGTTATGAATGTAAAGGTTATGGTCATATAGTTGTTGAATGTGCTAACACCCTCCGCAAGAAGGGAAAGTCTCATTGGGTTTGTGTAGATGATTTCAATGAAGAGGATTATAACTCTGGATCAAGTGCTGATACTGAAGAAAACCTTGAAGAGATTCATACAGCTGCGCTTTTTACTCATGTTAACTGGATAGAAGAAGATCCTCATAACTGCCACGGGTCCCAATGTTGCTCCAACATCCAGGACTCAACATCAGAACATGAGACCTTCTTTGGGAATTGGACTGAATATGATACCCATATTGATTTCAATTCTTTGTCTGATAATGATGAATCTAACTTTGGATGTTTTCATGGCTCAGTTGATCTAGATGAAGAGTATTACTTTGAATGTGAAATGTCCCATGAGGAAATCATTGAAGACTTGAAGTCTACTTTTCATAATCTTCTGAAAGAAAATCAGAAACTCACCAAGAAAAATGAAGCTCAGAGACTGGAGATTGATGGACTGAAGAAATTGATGAGGATGTATGAAAAAGACCTTGACAAGACAGAAGCTGAACTTAAAGAGGTAAAAGGAAAGCTTGAAAAAGATAATCAGATCATTGCTAAATGGAACTCAGGTACATCTAAACTTGATGAAGTACTGAGTATGGGTAATCAAGGAACAAATGGTCTTGGATATATTGAGAAACCTACCTCTAAAGTTGCAAATCATGTCTTCATTAAAAAAGGTTTTGTTAAGAAATCAAAAGACTTGAGCTGTGCCAATCCCAACAAAAGTAAACCTACTTATATATGTTAATTTTGTTTTCAACCAGGTCACATAAAACCTTATTGCAAGAAATATTTGAAAGAGAATGTGAAGAAAACAGAAACTGTCTCTAATGTTGAGCTGGTCAGTGGTACAGATGTTATCCCAACATTAGGAACATGACAGAAAAGTAGAACTTGGATTGAAAAGTTAAAGACTCCTAAGATAAAACTTGTATGCAATGTTGTCTTTTCTGCCGTGTACTCTAACCTTGCAGGTAAGTGGTATTTTGATAGTGGATATTCAAAACACATGACAGGAGACAAGGAAAATCTTAAACAACTGATTCCTCTCAATGTTGGAACTGTCACCTATGGAGGAGGCAGCAAGGGAAGAATCATTGGAAAAGGAGTACTAGATGTTGAAGGACTTCCACCTCTCAAAGATGTTCTGCTAGTTGAAGGATTGAAAGCAAATCTAATAAGCATTAGTCAACTTTGTGATGATAACTTGCTTGTTACATTTGATAAAAGTTCTTGTGATGTATTTAATAGTGATAATGTCCTTGTTATGACAGGTACCAGATCTAAAGATAATTGCTACCTTGCTCAGGAAGAAGCTGATTGCTTTCATGCTAAAGTTGATGATGCTGTTCTGTGGCATAGGAAGCTAGGACAAGTTCACTATAGGAACCTTGAAAAATTACAGAAAGTTGATGCTGTAAGAGGCTTACCAAAGATATCCAGCCCAGGTAAGGTTGTATGTGGGTACTGCCTGAAGGGTAAGCAAACCAAAACTATTCATACACCCCTCCAGGTACATAGTACAATTCCCAGGACTGATAAGTGTTTTGAATTATTACACATGGATCTCATGGGTTCTATTGAGGTGAGCAGCCTAAGTGGTAAGAGATATGCCTTCGTTATTGTAGATGATTTCTCTAGATATACATGGGTTAAGTTTCTTAAAGAAAAATCTGATGCATTCAACACATTTAGGATCTTACATGCTAGCATCAAAAATCTGTATGGTTCCTCTGTTTGTAAAATTAGGTCTGATCATGGGAAATACTTTGAAAATGCTAGTTTCAGTGATTTCTGTGATAAGAATGGAATTTCCCATGAGTTTTCAGCACCTAAGACACCTCAGCAAAATGGGATAGCTGAGAGGAAGAATAGGACACTTCAAGAGATGGCCAGAGTTATGCTTAATGCTAGAAACCTATCTAAAAGACTTTGGGCTGAAGCTTTAAATACTGCATGTCACATAAGTAATATGGCTTATCTTAGACCTGGTACAAATATGACACCATATGAAATCTTGAAGGGTTTGAAACCAAATATTGCTCATTTTCATGAATTTGAATGTGATTGTTACTTGTTGAATGATAGAGACTATCTTAGTAAGTTTGATCCAAAAAGTGAAAAGTGCATATTTGTTGGTTATTATGTGAATAGTTCTGCTTTCAGGGTTTATAATCCAAGATTGAAGACTATTCAAGAATCAGTAAATATCAGTGTTCTGAAACCCGGCCCGGTGAGTGACCCGGTGAGGTTACCGGAAAGTGGGTCAACAGGTCGGACCGGTCGAACCACTGGTTGGACCGGTTTGTTGACTAAAGTCAACATTTAATAAAATATATAGAAAATATTCAAGTGTATAACAAAAATTATAACAAAAATACTCCTTATACTACAAAATCTCTAAATTAATATACCATATTAATATATTATCATAACTAATCACTAAATAAGCAAACAAAATATTAAACAACTTCAAATTCATTGTACCAAAACAATAAAGTAACAAACAAAAATACAAAAATAGTCCACAATTAAAAACTTTCAACACATAATTTCAAATTCAAAGTTGTAATAAGTCAACAATAAACTCAAATAAGAAAGTAGTTAGAGTGTTGGAGGGTTTTTTTTTTTTATTATTAAAAAACTGAGTTTTTTTTTTGTTTGTTTTATTTTTATTTTTTTTTATTTTATAGTTGAACCGGTTCGTAACCGGAACCGGGTCAGCGGGTCACCGGTCGAACTGGCGGGTTTCGCCGGGTCAACCACTGCAGCTATCAACCCGCTTTTGCATGCGAACCGGCCCGGACAAGGCACCGGTTCCCGGTCGAACCGGTCGAACCGGCCGGTCCGGGCCGGGTTTCAAAACAGTGGTAAATATAGTGTTTGATGATTCCACCTTTGATTCAGGTACTGATGAAGTTACTGTCTCTGATGTTGCCCCAACATTGGAAACAGAGACTGTCCCAACATCAGGAGCAGAAGCTGAAGACACTGAAGTTGTGACTGGTTCTAATGTTGAGCTGACACCTGCTGTTAGGCCAACATCCCCACAGTCAAATTCAGAGGACGACGTTGTTGATGAACCTAGAAGAGATCCCCCTACTAGGATTCAAAAGGATCATCCAGCTTCACAAGTGATAGGTGAAATCACTGGACGCATGAAGACTCGCAACAAAGACAGGGTAAACTATTAAAACATGGTAAGGTTGTGTGTCTGCATGTCTTCCACTTGCACTGTAAGTAATGCTTCCTGTTTTATCTCAAATATTGAACCTAAGAATGTGAATGAAGCTCTTAAGGATAGTAAATGGATAAATGCTATGCAAGATGAACTGCTGCAATTCACCAAAAATCATGTTTAGAATCTAGTACCTAGACCTTCTAATGTGAATGTTATAGGAACTAAGTGGATTTTCAAGAACAAAACTAATGAAGATGGTGTAATTGTAAGAAACAAAGTTAGGCTTGTTGCACAAGGTTATACTCAGGTAGAAGGAATTGACTTTGATGAGACATTTGCTCCAGTAGCTAGGATATAATCTATTAGAGTACTTCTTGCTATTGCATGTTGTCTTAAGATTAAGCTTTACCAAATGGACGTGAAAGGTGCTTTCCTTAATGGTTTGATAGACAAAGAAGTATATGTTGAACAACCTAAAGGTTTTGCTGATCCTAAACATCCTAATTATGTGTATAAACTTGAAAAAGCTTTGTATGGTTTAAAACAGGCACCTAGAGCTTGGTATGAAAGACTAACTCAATTTTTGTTAAGTCTTGGGTTCAATATAGGAGATGGAGACAAAACCTTGTTTATTCTAAGAAAGAGTTCTGATGTTTGTATTGCTCAGATCTATGTGGATGACATTGTTTTTGGTTCTACTAACAAGTCTACTCTAGACAAGTTTGTTGAGTCAATGACAGGGACATTTGAAATGAGCATGATTGGAGAGCTGAACTACTTTCTGGGATTGCAAGTGAAGCAACTGGAGAATGGTATGTTCTTAAACCAGGAGAAGTATGCAAGGAACCTGGTAAAAAGATTTGAGCTACATGAGTCAAAACCTTGCAAAACTCCCATGTCTTCTTCTATGAAGATTACTAAGGATGGCACTGGAGACAATGTTGACCCAACATTGTACAGATCTATGATTGGTAGTCTTCTATATCTCTCTGCCTCTAGACCAGATATTATGTTTTCTGTTTGTGTTTGTGCTAGGTACCAAGCTGATCCAAAGCAATCTCACTTGATTGCTATGAAGAGAATATTAAGATATATATCTGGAACTTCATCATTGGGCATTTGGTATTACTTTGATACAAATACAAATCTTGTTGGGTTTAGTGATTCTGATTGGGCAGGTGATGTAGATGACAGAAAATCCACAAGTGGGGGCTGTTTCTATTTGGGAAACAATCTAGTTTCATGGTATAGTAGGAAACAGAATTGTGTGTCATTATCTACAGATGAATCTGAATATGTAGCTGCTGGCAGTTGTGTTACCCAGTTAGTATGGCTTAAACACATGTTGCTGGACTATGGGTTAGATAGTGATACTCTCCTCATGTTTTGTGACAATCTTAGTGCCATTAGTATCTCAAGGAATCATGTTCAGCATTCTAGGACTAAGCATATAGATATAAGACATCATTACTTGAGAGACATGGTTGAGGATAAAATGATTAACATTGAGCATATTGAGACAAATAATCAGCTTGCTGATATGTTTAATAAACCTTTAGATAGTGAGAGATTCTTCAGTTTGAGGAAATCTCTCGGCATGTGCAATATGTGAGAATGCTAGGATCCCAGTGTTGACATAACACCACTGTCTAGCACTGGTTAATGTTTGTGGTGTAGTATGTAACTTTTTGTTTTTTTCTTTCTTTTCTTTTTGAGTGACATTGATCTTTGTTTAGCATATTTGATTGTGTGGTTGATCACTGTGTTTTACTAATCTTTCTAGCTTGCAGATTCACATCTAAGTTTTGAAAAGTATAAATCTCTAAAGTGTGTATGAGGTTGTGGTAGCCTAACATATGGAGAAGCTGGGGTACACAAAGTTCACTACTTTGATGTCTATTCAGTTGTGTCTTATTCATATGGAAAGGTTTTACAGGACATGTGGAGAAGCTGGGGTTCATGATGTTGACAGCTTCAATGATACTCAGTTGTGCTTATTTACATGTCTCTGTTTGTTTTGGCCAAGGGGTACATAAGAGTGGTTCTTTCTACTAGGGTGTTTGGGGTTTCGACTGCCTTCACTTGGTAGCATTGATCACTTAGTGCTCTCTTGTATGCAGGTTGGTAAACAAGTATGCATAAGGAATTGGGGTATTGGGGTACATGATAAATGCGTTGCCAGTATTCAACGTCTTTGTACTTGCCTAACTTGCTGCTGATAATGTTGTTACTGGGGTGTGTGGAGTCTCGTACTGCCCTCATTCAGTAATGTCATTATCCTTTTTTTTGTAAAACAACCCTCAGTTTTTGTTCTAAAGAGATAATGAAAATAGTGAAGATTTGATGTGATGTGAATTATTGCTGGTTTGAAAAGTGATTCACTGTGTATACCATCTGTCAATGTTGTCATAACATTGTTGCATTCATTCTAGAACTGCATCTTTGATTAGTGTGGTTGACTAGGTTTGGGCTTAGGGGGAGTATATAGTCCCTTTCATGTGTTGAGGCATACTCTTTGGGTGACATTCTGCAGGTGACACACTATTTGTGACCTTCTATGCTGTGGAAGTGGATTAATTCTCTAATTCATGACTGTTTATCTCTGTGTGTTTTCTGTTTGATATGTTACTTATTCATGATTTTGATCTAGATCTGATGTTTTTGATACTCACTCGCTAATTTGGTGAAGTTTCAGATATAAGTTTGGATATATCTCACGCTCTCACATGGAATTGCCTTGAAGAAGCCCAAAACCTCAAATATTATGGTTTGAAAACTTTCTGGTTTGAATGTTACTCTACTCTCTGGTCTGAATGTTATTCCAACATTGCCACGCGGTCTGCCCAACATTGAAGTCAGTAACTTATAAGTTTGTTTAAAATTTTAAAAACTGAGTTTTTATTGTTTTATTGTGAACTGCTCTGGTTACTTGTTGTTTTTAAATGACACGTGGTGAAGTTCTTACGCGGGAATAGAGGAGTGGGAAAACTTAATTGATCATATTCCATAATCCCACTTACATTCATTCCTTCTCTCTCCACTCTTCACAACTTAAAAGAACAACTTGCCCTAATTTCCGTCACTTGTGCAATTTGTCTTTCTCTTTGCAAATAATTATCTAAAAATCTCTCATATTTTTCTCTCAATTCTCAAAACTAACATGGCGAGCAAGACTCCTTTAGACACTCTTGCAAATTTGGCCGTGAATGTCAAGCAAACAACAACACGCACCAGGGCTGCTGCACGTGAGGATCAAGGACGGCCTACTACTCAAGTTGCTGCAAAACGACCAACGATTCCTTACCAACGACGGGCAAAGCGAGCTAAGAATGTGGAATCTGAGTCGAATGTTGGTGCAACATCAGAAGCCCATGCTCCTCAAACCAATGAATCTGAATCTGAGGTAAATGTGGCTAACCCTAAACCCCAAGTGAATAATGTTGATGATATAATTGAGGGGGAGGGATCTGGAGCTGGTTCTGGTAGAAAGAGAACACCTATTGGGTCTAGGCCAATGAGTAAAATAGCCTTGCAAAGCGCTGAGGCTAGAAGAGCTCTAAGAGAGAGACTTGAGAAGAAAAAGGTTGAGGATAAGGCTAAGGCTGAGGCTGAGAGAGTGAGGAAAGGGAAACATGTTGTGGATGAGGAAGTTGAGGTAGTTGATGTAGAGAAAGAAGAGGAGAAAGAGAAAGAGGAATCTGATGCTGAAGAGTTTGAAGCTAGTGGTGATAATTATGATGATAATGAAGAAGAGTACTGTGACACTCTTGCGTTATCCTATTATAGTAAGGAAGCTAGGTCTAGATACTATCTTAATAAGGAAATAGAGGACAAGGCTTATGAGTTTAGAAAGAGGGATTTTCACAAAGAGAGGGTCATGGACATGGACAACTTTAAAAGAAACAGAGTTTTTGAGTTATTGAAAGCAAGAGGGGTTCAGAATTCAATGAAGAAGCATGGTGATTATGCTCCTGAGCTTGTACAAGAATTCTACCTGAATCTCTCAAAGTATATCACTTGTGAGTTGTCTCCCAAATATGGTAATGCATGGGTAAGAGGACAAGTGTTTGACATTAGTCCTCAGAAGATAAATAAGATTTGGGGACTGCCACATGTTGAGGAATCTGAAGATCCAAAGCCAGATGAGGTGATTGAGGATATCACAGGTGGTCTCGAGAGAACCTGGGTTGAACAATTACCAACAACAAAGCTCACTGCCCTAAGTGCTGTTCTGCACAAATGTGCATCTTATAATTGGCTGCCTACTAGCAATTCTACTGTTTTGACTAAGGAGTCAGCTTACTTGGTCTACAAACTGAAGAATGGGCTTGCTGTGAATATTGGGGTGAGAATTTTAAAGGCTATGGAAGATGCTGCTGGGAGGAAGCAAGGGATTCTACCATTTCCTTCTTTGATCACAACTCTGCTGCTAAAACAGAAGATGAACAAGAAAGAGTTTGGAGGAATGTCAGAGAACAAGGCTAGGTTCACCATCACTCAATCCTACTTGTCTAGCACAAGAGTGAAGGACTTGCCTTGGAATCCTGAAGGTGGAGTTGCACCTGGAGAGGAAAAGGAGGCTCAACAATTTGTTGAAGCTTCAGTGCCTCAATCTGATGAGGAAGAAACCAGGGTAACAACAAAATCGTTTGTGGATCAGCAGTTGACTTGGTATAGAAGTGCTTATGCCAATCTTCAGAGGGAAATTGCTTTCAAGGAAAAACAAATGCATGAGCTGGATGTCTTGATTAAGAACATGGAGGAGCTTTCTTCACAAAAAGGGAGAGAGTGATCTAGTTTTTAATTTTTGATTTCTGGTTTTTATGTTTTTCTTTTTGATATGTTTTGAACTGTTTCTATTTAGTTGCTAGTTCTTTTTCTTTGTTTTGGTTTGTAATGATAATGCTACTTAGCTTTAGCTGCTCTTAATGCTTTCGCTTATGAAGATAGTCTATATCTGCTGTTTCTGCTGATAAACTGATGTGCAGGTACATTCTGGTCTTAATGTTGAGACAACATTGATGAGTTAAATGTCTGAACAACTTGTTTTGAGTTGTGGTGATGACTTTAATGATTAATCTTTGTTATGCCAAGTTAATACTTGATAGTTTGCATTACGGGGGAGCAGTTTTAGTAGGTTTAGATTATTATGCTTAAGTGATATTTGGACATATTATCTGTTATGTGAACAGGTTGATTGGTTTTGTGAAGAAAGGCAAAAAGGGGGAGATTGAAAGTGTAAGATGTTCTGTTATCAATGTTGGATGGATGTTGTGCCAACATCCAGAGGACAACACTGAAACCCGAGAACAGTCTTAACCTAAAACATGTTTCTGAACATAAGTAAAGTGTTCTGGATTAAATGTTGGATGGATGTTGAGCCAACATTCACAGGACAACATTGAAACCAGAAACTTTTCTGTCAATCTATCTTTAACTGCTTTATTTTAGTTTTGCCTTTATTCACCTATTAATCAAGTTCCACGATTTTAGTTGTCTTTGTTTATGTCCAGGAACATCTCTTAATCATAAGGAAGAACATTACAAGTTTCCTAAAGTTGAAGTTTCCATAATTCAAGAGGAAGAGATCGGTCAAGTCAACACGGTTTCAAAGAAGGAAAGTTTTGGAGTTCAAGTGCAACTAGGAATCTTTCCAAGATCAACTCTGAATTGAAGAAGGAGTATTTCCTTATTAGAACTCAATCTAATAAAGGGAACTATTATTCAAGAAGGAGATCGAGTTCAAGAAGGAAAGTAGAGTTCAACAAGGAAACAACATAAGTTACCAAAATTGTGTACAACACACCTTGGAGATCAAGTTTGAAGAAACATATATATATATATATATATATATATATATATATAGGGTGTGAAGTACATCAAGATACATAAAGAAACAATAGAGCTTATAAATCCGTAGAGATTATATCTTAAGCATTGTTGTTGTGTTTCTTGCTTTGCAAAGTTTGTGAGTTTTCGAGTTAAGTCTAGGATTAGATTTAAGGAGAAAATTCTTGTCTGCTTTGCTGAGTCCAATCTACAAAAGAGCGAGAGTGATTTTGTGGTGAGGAACATCTTTGGTAAAACCTGCGTGGTTATTTTGCCGTAAGGCTAGATGGTTGATTATTTATAATAAAAAACCATTGAAAATTTATCTTCTTGTGTTCTTTAATTCCGCTACACATTACTCTATCAAGAAGATTGTTTGAGATCAAGTTAAGGCAACGCCAGCTTAACTTGAGCTCTGAAACTTTGGAAAAGTTGTATCAATCCCGATCCAAAAATTTCAGCCTTATCGTGGCATTGCGTGACTAAATTCACAACCATATGTTGGGTTTATGCACTTGAGTGTGACCAACGCTTCACCGTGTGCCTAAAGGCACAATCATATGTTGGGTTTAGGCACTTTGGTGTGACCAACTCTTGAATATGGTATTATGTGACTAAGGTCACAACTATATGTTGGGTTTAAGCACTTGAGTGCGACCAACTCTTTAATATAGTTTTAGGTGACTAAGGTCACAACCATATATTGGGTTTAGGCACTTGAGTGCGACCAATGCTTCGTTGTGTGACTAAAGTCACACTAATATGTTGGGTAGTGTGGCCAACTCTTGAATATGGTTTCACATGACCAAGGCCACAACTATATGTTGAGTATAAGCATTTGAGTGCGACCAACTCTTGAATATGATTTTACATGACTAAGGTCACAACCGTATGTTGGGTTTAGGCACTTGGGTGCGACCAACTCTTGAATATGGTATTATGTGACTAAGGTCACAACCATATGTTAGGTTTACGCACTTGAGTGCAATCAACACTTCTGTAGTTTTGCTTCAAAATATGAATTCTTAGTGGTACCGCTAGCTATAGGGTGCTACTCCTTCATTTTTTCATCAAACAATGAGATGAACACATTTGGAGTTGCAAGTCGTAGGGGTGCTACTCCTTTCTTGGATGATGACCTTATTAATTTGTTTCATGGTGTAATTATATCTCACCACACATGGAGTTATGTCGACTCTATTTAGTCGCGAGTCCCGTAGTTCGCTCATGTTGGGGGCGTCAGAACATCCTAAGCTTGAGATG
Source organism: Linaria vulgaris (assembly GCA_948329865.1). Lineage (NCBI taxonomy): Eukaryota > Viridiplantae > Streptophyta > Magnoliopsida > Lamiales > Plantaginaceae > Linaria > Linaria vulgaris. Next base: position 66,860,334 of record OX415251.1, read on the forward strand.
TGTAGATAATCGAGGCTCGATCTCCTTGCAAAATAAAGAGAGAGCCCAATCTTTGCTTCGATGGGATTACGTATTTGATACACGACCATGATGTTGGATAACGTGCTTTAGAGTTTATAGCACAACTATAGCATTTTGGGTTGAATTCTTCAAGAGTCCGTCTCACGATTATGATGTCGTAGAATGTGAAAAATAAGTTGAGTTAATGTTGTTGTCCCTTGCGCAACGCGTGTAGTGGTTTCACATAGACAACACCTTTGGTGTAGGGTGTTTTCGCCAGTCTGGAGATTCCTCCCTCACCATACTCTCTATCACGTTATACGAGAAGAGCTTTTGGTTCGATGAAAACCTGCATTTCAAGGAACAATGTTAAGCAATAACAGTTTAATAAGTAAATAAACTAAGGTGAAGATACGGGGTGTTGCGACTGAACTTGACATGGGGTCAAGCTACCTACGTATCTCTCTAAGGAGGGAGAATCAAGTCGGACGTAGTTCATTATTTATGGGCACCTATACGAGGTTGCCTCTGATATAGTGCCTGCCAGGTAGCGTTTGAGCATGTGTAGATTATGTAGGCATGTTGAACGACCCTAAAGGGTCATCCTCTTATAAGCGAGGCTCGATTGGCTTGATAGTTGACCCCGTAGAAGAGAATGTCTCATTTAGAGATCATTTATGTAGCACAAAGGTGCTTTTAGTCATCGAGCTCCTAAGAGGCTCAGAATTTAGGGGTCGAGTGATTTGTACTATGCGATAGTCAAATCATGAGCCAAGGTTCTTATTGTTGATGTGCTTGTCGTATTTGCTTGACGTGCCTTTATTTAACATGATTTGCTTGACATGCCTTTGTTTGACGTGCTTTGTTTGTCGTACTTTATTTGACGTGCCTTTATTTGATGTACCTTTGTTTGACGTGCCCTTGTTTGGCGTGCCTTTATTTGACGTACTTGTTTGACGTGCCACAAATTGACGTGTTACAAGGAGACGGGCTCTAAGAGGCAAATTCGTCAACCTTTGGCGGTTTGAGGTGCCAAATTATGAGTTGGCTTGGATGTTTGACGTACTTTCTTAGATAGAGAAAGACCTCCCCTTGAGCTCCAAAAAATCCAACCCAGCAATTAAAGTAAAGAGGTGGAATTTAAAGATGCGAAGAAGGCGTTGGGATGTCGGGACCACCCCAAGGTGGTTTACGTGTGCCTTTGACCGACCCGGTCAATGTTCGGCCGATGTGACATGTCTGTCTAATTACCGACGTGGCAGTCAACATTCCAACGTGCCGCGTCAGATTCCCTAAGGCGACACGTCTAACATCAAACCGACGTGCCCCATAACGGGGTACGTTGGTCCAATGTGCCACGTATGACCAAGTCGAACATCAAACCGACGTGCCCTTCGTTGGGCCACATTGGTCCATTCAACGTGAGCCCAACGTGGGGCATGATTGCCGCATATCGGGCTATCTAACGCAAAATTTTTTCTTTTGTGAGGATCGATGTTTGGACATTGTCTAGAGATATTCTTGGGCTTTACAGATTGGGTGAGCGTTACCTTTTCGTCCCCTTAATTCTATGCAATGCCAAATGTAACTCGTAGTTTTAAGGTAGCAAAATTATGGCATACCATCAGGCAGTGACGGTATTAATTCTAGAATATTTTTCATCTTTGTTAAGACGTTAAACTACTTGTTATTTTTCTTATTTCTTAGTTGAGGAAGAGCATGGATCGACACAAACAAGCACCGACTATTCAAAATTGAGAAAGCAAGATGAATTACCTAATGAATACAATAAGTCCAGGAAAAATGCATGTTTCAGTCAATGATGAAAGCACTGCAGAAGTCGATGGTGATGATGATCTTGACAAGTTTGTTTTTGATGAAGAGGTGTTTGATGATGATGACTCCGTAAAGGAAGTCCACATGTACAGTCCACAATTTTGCAAACTCTGCTTACTCGATCACTATTTGAATATGACTCACTAATTTATTAAGTAGTGCACAAAAGAAGATTTCATCAGCAATCTAATCGAGCGTCAGTTCACCATACCAACTAGATATGTCACTTCAAAATCACAGTGTGGTGACCAACACATTAAAGACCCACACGAAGAAGTAGCCCCGATTATTGTGAAGTTAAGGGAGCAACGAAGTGTCAATGGATGAAATAAAAGATAAATCACTAAAGAATGATTCTGAAGCACTTTCACGCGACTTAGTAAATAATAACGAAACATAATTACACACCGTCTATTTGACAATAGAAGCAAATCTTGATTCACTGAATGTGGTTTAGTTTTATACACCTAAAGAGGTAATGGAGATAAACGTGAGTAGTTAAGAACTCTTGACAAATGACGGCAAAACCAAGTTTCTTATGAACCCCGACGTTGATAATCAGACTCAAGGAAAAGCGATCCTACTAACTGAAGACACGATAACATTGAAGGAGAAGACTACGAGCAATGACATGATCGTGGATCCAAATGTAGAATGACTACTTGATTTTGCTACCACAACTGAAAAGTCCATGATGAAAGATTTTAAGGAGAAAAAAAAGAGTATTCTCCAATGTGTTGAAATTGAAACTATCACTTACAAACAACTTATGAACCACTTTATTGGACTGCAAAAAGAAAGAGAGTTTGTGTGCAAACTTTAGGGGAAAAAGATGTGACTCCGAAGAATAAAGTTATGCACAAGAGCCTTAATTGGAATAAGGCGAGGAAGCCGCAAAACTATCTTTTAGAAAGCCATAATGTAGTCCGCAACACATCTCAATAATTTACTATAATATTGTTGCTAGTCAACTGATTATCAACATAGAAGCAATATCAATCACATTCATAAGTGATGCAACTTACATGTTTTCTTTATTTTTTTTGGTGGTCGAGTGAGGCTTGGGGTGTTCGTCTGCTGAGCTAGCACTCCACATCGAGATCCATTGAGCTTCTAATTGGCTCCCAGCTAACTTTGAATTCTGAAGTCCTCCACTTAAAAACACCATACATAAACTAGGCCGATGATGATGTTGCATATACATTTCAATGCCTAAGTCAGTTTGAGTCGTAAAAGGGGTCGAGTCTATAGTGAAACTATAGGTAGGAATAAGGAAATAGGTTGAAACGGAAATAAGCTAAACAAGGGAGAATAGATTAGGTCCAACAATGCAATACGTTGATCAACATTAATATGTTGAACAATACAACTAGGCCGAACACTCGTAATACATTGAAAAATATAGGCAGAGCTATCACAAATCGAATGGTGGATATGTTGAGCTTTGTTTGATCTATTTTCTCTTCTTGAAAAATCTACCTCATTAATAATGTTTAGAAGAGTATTTATACAAAAAAGTATTCTTTAATTACTAGAGTGGATTGTGTTGAATCATAAATCTAATAATGTTGGATCGTTAATCCAACATTGGACTTATATGCAAATAATCATAAAATGCAGTACATCGTAAATTATAGCCCAACTAAAAGTGATCTAAGGTTACGATTAATTTGGGCTTAATGTATCTTAAAGGGCGTGGGCCTTAAATGTGTAGAGACTGTAGTAGCTTGGACTTACAATAATGGGTTGAAGCCCAAGTTACAAAGCTATGACATTATGTCTTAGTTTATAAAGGTGGTATTGGTCCCAAAGTCACACAAGTCACATTCTTTTCTATATCTCGTCAATAGATAGAGCAAGAGAGAACTTAAGGAACTCTCCATTGGGGCTTGTGCTGATTTGGAAGTCTAACCACGCAATTCATCAATCAATCAATCGATATGGAATTCGGTACACTTCCGCTATCTTATCTCTATTAAATCTCGATAGTTTAACATGATGTATACGGTTAAAGTGTGATGATTTCACCGATATATGCGTTAAGAACTTACAAGTGGTATCAAGAGCCTCTTCATGTTAAATTATTGGGATAATTGTTGTTTATCCATGATTGATTGTGTATATTCTCGAATCAGATTAAAGATGCATAAAAAGTCCAATTTGAGAAAATACGTGGTTTTATGTTCCATATGTTATGTTGTTATTATTCTCATGCTACTGTTCAAAAGAAAAGAAAAGTAGAATAATATTTTATGTTGTTGATCGGAAAATTATGTATGTGTATTTGCAAAAAAGAGAACCAATGTTTAACGCCGACGATTTGGTGAACGAAAGGACTGCCAAGGTCCGTACAGTAAAGAGACGTGGTCTGGCGACCACGGTCAAATTCGTGGCAGCGGCGATTCTGCAGCCCCTGCAGCAATTCGGAGAAAGGTTTTAATTTTTTTCTAAGTTTTAGAAATCAGTTTTTTCAAAGAATTGAGGTTTTCAAAAAAAAAAAAAAGAAGATATGGGTACTGCCTGCGGTATCTCCGACCGCCGGCGTCAGGTTATCATCACTGCCGCAAAGGCAGCGACGGAAAAGTAAAGCAGTGGGTGGTTTCCCGCTGCTTGAGGTCTGCAGAACCCTACTGGGTTCTGCAATTCTGTACATGGGCCTCGAAATTGAGCCCATGAAAAGTTTCAGAGCTGTGGGCTGCTACCCACAGCAACAATTTAGTTTTTCAATTACTTTTTTTTTTTTTGGGGAATTTGGCCCAGTTCTGATTTTGAAAAAAAAAAAACAATCTGTGGGCTCTTATGGCTCACTGTATAAACTTAAAGGATTTTGACTCACAAACACATCTTTTTTTAATTTAAAGTTTTGTTTATTAAAAAAAAGTCTGGTGCGGATGAAGTTTACGGGTATGATGTAGGATCCGAGTCAGGTCCGACCCGGTCCATACCCGAATGGGTCAAAGTCAACTCTGGTCAGCCTTTGACCGTTGACTTTGACATTGACTATAATTGTTTTTTGAAAAGTTTTATTTATGTGCTCAAATTAAATCCACATGTTGGGATATTGTATGTACTTTGAAATTAGTTAATGGAAATAACATGTTGCAAAAGTAACCTCTCTTGTTGAAATTGACTTTATTTCAAAGTATAAATGGTTTTATGCATGTAACTTATGTAAATGTCCATCGGCCAAAAGGAAGATCGATATTTATCAGAATTGCATGCGTATTTGCAGTAGTAAGCTTGTGATGATTATGTGGTTTTGCATGTGAACATAATATCGGCTAAAAGTAGAGTTGTGTTCGACATTTATTATCAAAGTTTATTTATTGCTTCAAGATATCACTTACAAGTTAATGTTCGGTCAAAGATAGAATGTTGATGGAGTTACGATATCTTGAGATGGGATTTACCCTTGTTTGAATTTATTTTGCTTAAAGTCTTATGTGATCTTGTTTTGTTGTTTATTGTTTTATGTTTAGTTAATGCTCCTGCTAATATCACTGCCAACATTAATTCCATTCCTATGCTAAATGGCTCTAACTTCAAATCATTGAAAGAGAACTTACTAATTGTTCTCGGTGTCATGGATCTCGATTATGCGATAAGGGAAAAATCTCCCGCCGCTCTTACAGATAAGAGTACCTCTGATGAGAAAAAGGATAAAGAGAGGTGGGATAAATCGAATTGCATGTGTGTGATGATCATGAAGAAAGCCATTCCAGAAGCCTTTAGAGGCACTATGTCTGAGGAAATTACTACGGCAAAAGAGTTCTTAGAGGATATTGAGAAAAGGTTTGTCAAGAATGAAAAGGCTGAAATTGGTACACTCTTGACAAGCTTGACCTCAATGAAGTATAAAGGCAAAGGCAACATCAGGGAGTACATCCAAGAGATGTCTCATCTTGCTTCTAAGTTAAGGGCACTTAAGCTTGACCTCTCTGAGGGCTTGCTAGTCCATCTGGTTTTGATATCTCTTCCTATCCAGTTTAGCCAGTTTAAGGTGAGCTATAACTGTCAAAAAGAGACTTGGTCTCTAAATGAGCTCATCTCACACTGTGTTCAGGAAGAGGAAAGGCTTAAGCAAGAAACGACAGAAAGTGCCCATTTTGCATCAACCTCTAAGGACAAAGGACAACAAAGGAAAAAGGGTATGGAAGCTGTAGTCACAGCACCGCAGGTGAAACAAATAAAGAACTCTATGATTCACAACAGAAATCAAATGATTCAGAGAGTAAGGCTTGTTTCTTCTGCAAGGGTGAAGGGCATCAAAAGAAGCAATGCACCAATTACCATGCTTGGCTTGCCAAGAAAGGTATGCTTCTTAATTTAGTTTGCTCTAAGGTTAATTTACTTTCAGTACCTAGACACACGTGGTGGATAGATTCTGGTGCAACCACTCACATCAGTGCGTCTATGCAGGGATGTCTTTACAGCTGAAAGCCAAATGATGGTGAAAGATACATCTACGTGGGCAATGGCAAGACAGTTGAAGTTGAAACAATAGGGAAATTTAGATTATTATTAAAGAATGGTTCTTATTTGGATTTTAATGAGACTTTTATTGTACCGTCTTTTCGACGGAATTTGATTTCTGTTTCTGTTTTGGACAAATCCGGTTATTCTTGTTCATTTGGGAATGGATTATTTAGTTTGTTTCATGATTCAAAATTGGTTAGTTCCGGTTCTTTATCTTGTTATGATAATCTTTATTTAATTGAGACAATTTCTCCAACTAATGAATCCCTGTTATCGAAATCTCGATGTACTAAAAGAAAATTAACTTGTGAGAATTCAGCTACGTTATGGCACAAGAGGTTAGGTCACATCTCCAAAAGGAGAATAGAGAGACTTGTGTCAGACAAAATTCTCGACCCCTTAGATTACACAGACTTTAATATTTGTGTTAATTGTATAAAGGGAAAGCAAACTAATAAAAGGAGATTTGAAGCCAATAGGACAACAGACGTCTTAGAACTTATTCATACAGACATTTGTGGACCATTTCCTACTTCTACATGGAATGGTCAACAATATTTTATTACGTTCATAGACGACTATTCTAGATATGGCTACTTATATCTCATTCATGAAAAGGCACCGTCATTGGATATGTTCAAAAGTTTTAAAGCTGAAGTTGAGAATCAACTCAACAAAAGAATTAAAAGCGTTAGATCTGATCGTGGTGGTGAATACTATGGTAGATATGACGATTCAGGTGAACAACGTCCAAGACCTTTTGCTAAGTACCTAGAGGAATGCGGTATCGTCCCACAGTACACTATGCCGGGTTCGCCCACTATGAATGGTGTTGCTGAAAGACGAAAGAGAACCCTTAAGGACATGGTAAGGAGTATGATTACTCATTCTACCTTACCAAAAAGACTCTGGGGCGAAGCACTTAAGACTGCAGCATATATCCTTAACAGGGTACCAACTAAAGCAACAATCAAAACCCCTTTTGAACTTTGGACGGGCAAAAAGCCTAGTCTTAAGCACTTTCACATATGGGGATGTCCAGCTGAGGCAAAGGCTTATAAGCCTAATGAGAAGAAACTGGATGCAAGAACAATTAGTTGTTACTTTATTGGGTACTCTGTAAGGTCCTACGGGTATAAGTTTTATGATCCCACAAACAGATCAATTTTCGAGACAGGAAATGCTAGGTTTCTTGAGGATGCTGAGTTTGTGGGGGGAGATACAGCTAGAAACATTGCTTTTGAAGAGGAACATGTCAATATTCCCGTGGGTGTCATTAACATAGACTAGGGACTTGTCCCTGATCCAGTTGATGACATAATAGATCAAGACAATGTTGAAGAAACTACCCCGCAAAACATTATAGAAGAACAAACTGAAGCACCTCAAGAACCAATGCCATTAAGAAGATCCACTAGAGAAAGAAGAAATGCAATGCCAGCTGATTATGTTGTATTTCTTCAAGAACATGAGGTAGACATTGGAGTGATGGATGATGATCCTATCAACGTTTGTCAAGCCATGGAAAGTTCTAACTTTCATAAGTGGACCGATGCCATGAATGAAGAAATTAAGTCAATGAAAGACAATGACGCATGGGATCTCGTCCCAATGCCTAAAGGTGCGAAACCTATTGGTTGCAAATGGATATTTAAGACCAAAAGGGATTCGAAAGGCAATGTGGAGAGGTATAAGGCTCGTCTTGTCACAAAGGGCTTTACACAAAAGGAAGGCATCGATTATAACGAGACTTTCTCTCCAGTTTCAACGAAAGACTCTTTCAGAATTAAAATGGCACTAGTAGCGCATTTTGATCTTGAGCTACATCAGATGGATGAAAAGAGCGTTTCTCAATGGTAACATTGAGGAAACGATTTATATGGTGCAACCAGAAAACTTTGTGCCGCAAGATACAGAGAATATGGTATGCAAACTCAAGAAATCCATCTATGGCCTCAAGCAAGCATCTCGGCAAGGGTATTTCAAATTTCATCAAGTGATTATCTCGTTTGGTTTTGAGATGAATCTAGTCGATGAGTGCATATACCATAAGTTCTGTGGGAGTAAACATATCTTTCTGGTTTTGTATGTCGATGACATCTTGCTTGCCAGCAACGATATAGGCTTATTGCATGAAACCAAGAAATTTCTAGGTAGAAACTTTGAGATGAAAGATCTTGGTGAAGCATCTTTTGTGTTGGGAATCCAAATACATAGAGATCGTTCTCAGGGTATTCTTGGATTATCACAAAAGGCCTATATTGAAAAAGTTCTCAAAAGGTATGGCATGCAAGGATGCAAACCAGGAAATACCCCTGTAGCTAAGAAAGATAAGTTTAGCCTCAGTCAGTGTCCTAAATATGAGTTTGAGCAAAAGGAAATGGAGAAGATCCCATATGCATCAGCAGTTGGGAGTCTAATGTATGCTCAAGTTAGTACGCGTCCGGATATTGCGTATATTACAGGAATGTTAGGCAGATATTTAAGCAATCTAGGAATCGAGCATTGGACAGTAGTCAAATGGGTCTTGAGATATTTACATAGAACAAAAGGTTACATGCTCACATATAGAAAGTCAGATCAGCTTGAGATCGTTGGGTATACCGACTCCGATTTTGTTGGATGCCAAGATAGTATGCAGTCTACATCAGGCTACATCTATATGCTAGCCGGAGGAGCTGTCTCTTGGAAGAGTGCTAAGCAGTCTTTTATAGCATCTTCCACCATGGCAGCAGAATTCGTTGCATGCTACGAAGCATCCAATCACAGGGTATGGCTGCGAAACTTTGTCACGGGACTGCGAATAGTGGAGAGTGTTGCAAGACCTCTTAAATTATTTTGTGACAATAAATCTGCGGTTCTATATTCCAACAACAACAGGAGCTCGACAAAGTCGAAGCACATAGACATCAAGTTCCTCGTTGTTAAAGAAAGAGTTCAGAGTAATCAGTTGTCTATCGAGCACATTGGCACAAACTCCATGGTTGCGGATCAGCTAACTAAGGGACTACCACCCAAAGTGTTTCATGAGCACACTGCTCGTATGGGTCTTATATCAGTAGAGGATATTTGGTTTTAGAGAGAGTTTGTAATTTAGTTGCTTTTTTTATCATAGACATTATTCAGTTGTTACAGTTTAAGTATTTTTGAAGTTATTTTCTGCAGAACTAAAATTATTTTGTTGCTTATACTCTGATTTTGGTATAGTTTGATCTCTCTAAAGTTAAGGGTGGACCAGTTGGAAACAGACATGTTAAGATCACGTTACATGAAGTTTCCATGCTACACATCCACATCATGATCCATGTCGTTCAATTGTATTGGCATATGTGACTGTTGTTGGGTCGAGTCACGATTCATAGAGACAAAGACCCCTTCAATCCTATGTTGGTATGATTGATGGACGGGATTGGTTATAGATACATTCAGTGATGATAGTAAAGTTGCGCAATCCAGTTATTCTTGCAAATCATAATTATAAGGTTGTGCATATAGTCCAAGTGGGAGATTGTTGGATCATAAATCCAATAATGTTGGATCGTTAATCCAACGTTGGACTTATATGCAAATAATTGTGAAATGCAGTACATCGTAAATTATAGCCCAACTAAAAGTGATCTAAGGTTACAGTTAATTTGGGCTTAATGTATCTTAAAGGGTGTGAGCCTTAAATGTGTAGAGATTGTAGTAGCTTGGACTTACAATGATGGGCTGAAGCCCAAGTTACAAAGCTAGGGCATTATGTCTTACTATATAAAGGTGGTCTTGGTCCCCAAGTCACACAAGTCACATTCTTTTCTATATTCCGTCAATAGATAGAGCAAGAGAGAATTTAAGGAACTCTCCATTGGGGCTTGTGCTGATTTGGAAGACTAACCACACAATTCATCAATCAATCAATCGCTATGGAATCCGGTACGCTTCCGCTATCTTATCTCTATTGAATCTCGATAGTTTAACATGATGTATACGGTTTACGTGTGATGATTTCACCGATGTATGCGTTAAGAACTTACAACTTTATCTCCAGTTTCAACGAAAGACTCTTTAGGATTATAATGGCACTAGTAGCGCATTTTGATCTTGAGCTACATCAGATGGACATAAAGACAGCGTTTCTCAATGGCAACATTGAGGAAACGATTCATATGGTGCAACCAAAAAACTTTATGTCGCAAGATACAGAGAATATGGTATGCAAACTCAAGAAATCCATCTATGGCCTCAAGCAAAGATCTCGACCATGGTATTTCAAATTTCATCAAGTGATTATCTCGTTTGGTTTTGAGATGAATCTAGTCGATGAGTGCATATACCATAAGTTTTGTGGGTGTAAACATATCTTTCTGGTTTTGTATGTCGATGACATCTTGCTTGCCAGCAACGATATAGGCTTATTGCATGAAACAAGAAATTTCTAGATAGAAACTTTGAGATGAAAGATCTTGGTGAAGCATCTTTTGTGTTGGGAATCCAAATACATAGAGTTCGTTCTCAGGGCATTCTTGGATTATCACAAAAGGCCTATATTTAAAAAGTTTTCAAAAGGTATGGCATGCAAGGATGCAAACTAGGAAATACCCCTGTAGCTGAAGGAGATAAGTTTAGCCTCAATAAGTGTCCTAAAAATGAGTTCGAGCAAAAGGAAATGGAGAAGATCCCATATGCCTCAGCAGTTGGGAGTCTAATGTATGCTCAAGTTTGTACGCGTCTGGATATTGCGTACATTACAAGAATGTTAGGCAGATATTTAAGCAATCCAGGAACCAAGCATTGGACAGCAGTCAAACGTGTCTTGAGATATTTACATAGAACAAAAGGGTACATGCTCACATATAGGAAGTCGGATCAGCTTGAGATCATTGGGTATACCGACTCCTATTTTGCTGGATGCCAAGATAGTATGAAGTCTACATCAGGTTGCATCTATATGCTAGCCGGGTGAGCTGTCTCTTGGAAGAGCGCTAAGCAGTCTCTTATAGCATCTTCCGCCATGGTAGTAGAATTCGTTGCATGCTACGAAGCATCCAATCACGGGGTATGGCTGCGAAACTTTGTCACATGACTGCGAATAGTGTAGAGTGTTGCAAGACCTCTTAAATTATTTCGTGACAATAAATCTGCGGTTTTATATTCCAACAACAATAGGAGCTCGACAAAGTACAAGCACATAGATATCAAGTTCCTCGTTGTTAAAGAAAGAGTTCAGAGTAATCAGTTGTCTATCGAGCACATTGGCACAAACTACATGGTTGCGGATCCGCTAACTAAGGGACTACCACCCAAAGTGTTTCATGAGCACACTGCTCGTATGGGTGTTATATCAGTAGATGATATTTGGTTTTAGCGGGAGTTTGCAATTTAGTTGCTTTTCTTATCATAGACATTTTTTAGTTGTTACAGTTTAAGGTTTTTTGAGTTAGTTTCTGCAGAAATAAAGTTATTTTGTTTATACTCTGATTTTGGTATAGTTTGATCTCAATAAAGTTAAGGGTGGACCAGTTGGAAACAGACATGTTAAGATCACGTTACATGAAGTTTCCATGCTACACATCCACATCATGATCCATGTCGTTCAATTGTATTGGCATATGTGACTGTTGTTGGGTTGAGTCACAATTCATAGAGACAAAGACCCCTTCAATCCTATGTTGGTATGATTGAAGGACGAGATTGGTTATAGATACATTTAGTGATGATAGTAAAGTTGCGCAATCCAGTTCTTCTTGCAAATCATAATCATAAGGTTGTGCATAAAGTCCAAGTGGGAGATTGTTGGATCATAAATCCAATAATGTTGTATCGTTAATCCAACGTTGGACTTATATGCAAATAATCATGAAATGCAGTACATCGTAAATTATAGCCTAACTAAAAGTGATCTAAGGTCACAGTTAATTTGGGCTTAATGTATCTTAAAGAGTGTGAGCCTTAAATGTGTAGAGATTGTAGCAGCTTGGACTTACAATGATGGGTTGAAGCCCAAGTTACAAAGCTATGACATTATGTCTTAGTATATAAAGGTGGTTTTGGTCCCCAAGTCACACAAGTCACATTCTTTTCTATATCCCGTCAATAGATAGAGCAAAAGAGAACTTAAGAAACTCTCCATTGGGGCTTGTGCTGATTTGGAAGACTAACCACGCTATTAATCAATCAATCGTTACGAAATTCGGTACACTTTCGCTATCTTATCTCTATTAAATCTCGATAGTTTAACATAATAATGTATACAATTTACGTGTAATAATTTCACCGATATATGCGTTAAGAAGTTACAGATTGGACCAATTTTGATGAGCTCTAGCCTGGTAGAGGGTTGTTGGTCGAACAAATATGTTCGAACAGTGAAATAGGTCGAACATAAGCAAAAGTGTTCGCACTACATTACTAAAATATCATTTCCCCTGTTAGCTTATTTTGTTGTTCTGCCACATATCGTGTTGACCAAGAGATACGTGTCACGTTCAAATTATGACACCACAATAATATAGGAACATTTTTTCATAACTTAATACAATGGCATTTTAAGACATACGAAAAAGTTTATTTGATAAAACTGCATGCACTTAACAAGAATATACAAAATGATAGTTATCAAAAAAAAGAATATACAAAATGATTAGGTGCTTTGTAGGATCTGTACTACCGAGAATTTCTTTGCCATACGCTCATGGCGTATTTTCATATAATCATATACTTTACTAAGCTGTCTAATCATTGCTAGTGAGTAGGCCGAAATAGTTGACTGGCTAAGCTGTAAGCTACTAGATAATAATATACTAGTAACATGCTTAGCTATAGGCCCTATAGAATGATTCTCTCTTTATTAATTCAAAAGCTATTTTTGTTTTGATAATTTTTTCAAATTCAAAAGCTAATTTTATTTGATTGCCAAAAAAAAAGAAGCTAATTTTAGTTGCTTGATGTACGCACCACATATAAATTAGGTAGGATATAAAATAATGTGTTTGTTTTAGAAGTTTTGAGATGGTCTTTTTGTTAAAAAATAAGTGTGAATGTATTTATATAAAGATATATGTATGTATTTAAGTGAAAGTGGTTTACTAATATTTTAAAGTCTGGAATCTTACTTTATGGCATTGATTTTACTTGTGATCTCATTTTGATTTGGTTAATATTTCATTGATAGTTGACTCGGTCCCAAATTGGTATTAGAGCCAACAGTTCAGCTAGAGCTATATGAAGATTGTGATATCGACATATGCAGGCTCTAGTATGCTGAATCTGATCATAAATTGAGTTATATGCATATTTTCTATTATTTTTGAAGAAAATATTAGTTTCAAAATCTATAAAACATATAAATATATATTTACATTCTCGATTAGTTTTATGATGCTTTTATAGAATTTGAAACAAATTTAAACAAAGTATATTATAACCATGACTTACAATATTTGTTTGAATAAATCTATATGTATATATGTGTGATTAAGGCATGCAAAATATATAATCTGGGAGGATCGGACGCTTGGGCTTTTTGCGTATACCTTTTAACTTTCAAAATTTGATATAAAATCGATTCTAAACCAGTTTCTTCCAATTCTTTTTCTCTTACTGTTGTTTTTAATATCTTGTCTATTATTCTTTCAAGAATAAATAATTAGCCCCCAAGGTAAAATCACGCCACTGCTCTCCCCATCTTATACCGTTCAAATTAATAAGATCTAATTGCTTTTAATTGTTGATACGATTCCATTTGCTAGTATACATAAAGATTATTAGTTAATATGATCCAATGAACATGGTCCAAGGTTATATAATGTCCATATTGAACCGATACAGATACAGTAAGACTAAGATTTTTTGGTGAGAAAAAAATTAGAAAATGTACCAACAATATATCAATCCGTAATTCCTTGGTCGGAGTTCATGTAGACAGATTTCGATCCCGAAGCGTTGATATGTGTAAAGAATAGTCTGTAGTCTGTACTACTTGATCTCTAATTAATTTAGACATCCAGTTCAGTTTTCTGCACCAATATAGTATCCAGACCCCTTTTCCTCCACAAGAAAAAAAAAAAACGAAAAGAAAAGAACATGAAATAATATATACAAAATTGAAAACATCGTGTTCGGACAACAAACTCAATAATTTTAAGTAATTACCAAAGAATGCAGTCCTTAATCATTTGAGAGGCTACTGTTTATGGTCGTGCCCAACGATATAAATACATCTCTTCATAGATTTAATTTATATCCATCCAAAATTAAGCTTTACTACGTTTATTAAAATTCACGAAACTAAATATATGATATATATATATATATATATGTATACATACGTATGTGAGCATAGATATAAAATATAATTTAGAGTAATAAAATCTTTATATATTTACGTAATCTATAATAAGAATTTTCTTTATTTAATTATTTACTGTAGCTATATATATACCTATTAGCAACATCTATACTATTATATAAAGAAAGACAAACTGTGACACCAAACTTTTGATTTCCGGTTTTAGCCTTATAATTTTATTGTTACCACAATAGTTTAATTATTGAGTTCCTAATTTAGCCTTATAATTTAAGTAGAATCAATAACTATAGTAATTATTGTGATTGAATATTTAGTTTCCCAAAAGTTAAAACTTTCTATATAAAGTCTCTATCCTTATTTATTTAATCTTTACTTATTCAAATTATTCTTTTACCATATAAATTAAAATAAATTCTTAATCACGCGGGGACCGCGTGCCAGCGTTTCTAGTAACAATGAGATGTATGGGTGACGATATTGTTAAAGCACAAATTGTTGGAGTGAGAGCAATATTTTGATTGTCTCTAATTTATTTCTCATTTAAGGAAATATCAAAATCTCCTCCAGGCCATCAAATCTTGTAAGATGTATCTTGCCAATTGGCATTCCATAATTACTAAAATTTAAATTCCTTCATTCATTTATTAGTTTGTTCATTATCTGACTAATGATCTCCTATAAAAACAAAATCTTGTACAAAGTAACACATGTTTCTTCATTATATAACTGTTTTTTTTTCTTGATTAATCATTATCTAATTGTTGATCTCTTGCTAGTAAAAACAAAATCTTGTACACAAAAAGTTTGGTCAATGACTATTATATGAAGATTTAACATATATTGATTTAAGTCTATATTATACATAAACAGAGGAATTTCCATTTGTTAAATTCCAATATACATACACATTATATATATGTACACACACGACATATAGTAGTCGTTATTGTATGATCATCTAAATTCAAGCCAAATTATTACTTTGAATATAGAATGTAATTTAAATTATAGCATATTTTTAGTTTTTCTTTCCTATTTTTTTGTTTTATCTAATATATAACAATTGGTTCAATCATATGGAAAATTGTGAACTGTAAGTGTAAACCTTACATATTTATGTACGACGAATCTATCTTAAACTATTTGCTTACTTGGATATTTTTACAAGAAAAACTGTGCTTAAAGATTCAGTTTTAATATTCTATATATTAGCATTTGTTTCTCTCATTTTCTTTTTTGAATCTCATTTATTATTTCTTGATACATTTCACAATTCAAATGAAAAATTTAAACAATGACGTGTTAAGTTAGGTAGAGATATAGAAGGTACTAATTTCTTAAATCAATATATGATTAAAAATTTAGAATAGAAATATTTAATATTTGATTTTAACATACCTTAATTAGGAATGGTAAATTATAGACAATCAAAACATGAACTCTAACAATGGTTGATTTGCCAATATCGCCGTTCAATATGTATAATTTCGTATGAGATGGTGCACACACCAAATATAATTAGTTTCTGATACGAGAAAAGTCCTTTCCTTACTTATGTTTTAATTTGTATGCTCAAGGTGCAGATATATATAAATTTGTCCAACCGGATTCATTTACTAAATTACATCGGTACCTCTTTAGAATGCGTTGGCTTTAAAATTTTATTAGAACACTTACATAATTAGATCAAGTTGTAACTAATAAATACATGATAGACTATAATATAATCACAAATATATGTCATAGAATTTGATTATATAACCAATTTGAAATTTGTGTCAGTCAAGTTGCGCAACCAGTGTCAAGATATATTAAAAGTTTTAAAATGGTAAAGTTGGAAAGAAAGCATCATTGGGAAAGCAAAATTTAAAATGGGAAACATGAGGGGCAAGACACTTTAGTTAGGGAGTTTTGGTGATTCCAAGACAATAAATGGTGTTGAATCAGAAGATTAACACCTATATAATTTTCATATAGTTGTTTTCATAGTTTAATATTTTGTTCATATAGTTGTTTTCATAGTTTAATATTTTCTGCATACTAATAATTGGGCTAAAGAAAGCAAACAATTAATCCCAATGGATCACTACATACTAATGAAGTGTAAGAAGATCCATATGTTGTGCTGATAGAATGGTCCGAAATTAATGAAGTCTAATTAATTCGTGCCGGAAGTTTTGATTTCAAAGAATTAAATCTTATTTAAATATAAACAGTTATTTCCTTCTGGCATATGGTAAACTCAAATTAGGCCTGTCAAGGGTAGGGTTTTACCCTACTCTTACCCTGAAAATTAGCTCAGGGTCTAGACCCAGGGTAAGGGTCAAGACCCCGACCTTACCCTGTAATTTTTGAAACTCAACTCAGGGTATGGGTAAGGTAAGGGTATTGACCCTCATTCTAAAAAGTTCATTTAAAATTACCATAAACGATGTATTTTTTCTTGAAAATATTTTTTTTGTGAATATTACGAGATTTGCTATCGATGGAAAAAAATTTTTTTTGACGCGGACGAAATTTGGTAACGGGTCTAGTAAGACCCTTACCCATTTAACAGAGTAGGGTAAGGGTCCTTCAAAACAGGGTCTTCAATGGGTCTTAGTCAGGGTAGGGTAGGGTCCTTACCCTGAATTATACACAGGGTCTTGGCAGGGTTTGGGTAAGGGCAGGGTAAAACCCTACCCTAGACATGCCTAACTCAAATATCCTATAAGTGCGTTGCAATCGTTACCATTGAGAATGAAACTTCATTTTGTGTATAACAACCCAATTGTCATCTTAAGAACTAAAAACATTTTCGTTTTTTAACGGAACATGTTAATTTATTTGTTAGGGCAACAGGATAATGTAAATGCATAGGAGTGCGGAGCCAGGACTGGCGCGAGAGGCGCGTATAAGTACAAGAAATATCATATAAGGCAAGATTTTCTAGGCTAGACGGGCAACACATTCAAGCTGCACAAAAGGGTGGCTGCATGGGGCAGTTCACCTAGGCTCTGCTAGAACCCTGTTGGCCCAAAATGTCCACGAACCTGTTCGTCTCTCTATACGGGTGGTGAAGCTAGTGCACAACCTCCATATCTCATGGAGGAGTATCTGTGTCTCTGCCATGGTTGGACGACCTCGCGACTAGAATAGACTGCAAAACACAAATTCAGAGTCAATATCAATAATGAGATGATAAATTGAAGCACGTATAACAAAAAGTACTCCTTCACGGATAGCCTGGGGTTCAGTCATATTGTTGGGTGCTGCATCGCGTCGCTTCAGGAAAAAAACATCAACTATCATACTCGCAAAATCTCGTAACGCGCGTCCAATACTTGTAGGCCCAGAGTTTTCCAAGGCCGATCCATCACAATTAAGCTTGATGATCTCCAATGGGGGCGGGGTCCAAGTTAGGGAGAGAAGATGGGACTCAGGTGGCCTAGGGGTGGGGGCAAAACCAAGCTTAAACAGGGTTTTGTGAATGCAGGTAATGATTCCAAGGGTCGAGATAGGTATTTTGCAGAAGACTAATTCATTTCAAGCGCGTTTAGTGCCTAAACCCTGATCAGGATAACAGTCGAGCAATTGGCGTGAGTTAGGTGGGGAATTATGTTTCCCCTCACAGTGGGATGGATAGGTTAGGAAAGGCAACTTGAACTTCCAAGAACAAGGAGAATTCGCCAAAGAGGTGGTCGGTAGATTATGGAACCAAGTGGCAAATAGGGCAGAGGTCAGATAGATGCATGTGGCGTAAGCGAGTAAGTGGAGGAAGTCTTGGCTGGCAAACCCCTTGACCCTATAGCCAGCCGAAGAATTTAACACGTGGGAGAACCCGAGTGTGCCATAAGGCACTCCAGAGGAGATCTGGGCAGGGGATCTCCCCAACCGAATAGGACAGCCAATAGTAGACAAACTTGATCATGAAAGATGTACCGGGGTTCTAGGCCCAACTACTGACCTTCAAGGTGTCAGTAACATGGATTCGGGTACTGTGGAGTTTTTCCAAAATGTGACGTGGAATGAGCATGACGAACACCGATAGGTCCTAATTATCGAAGGGGTGGATGAGGTCCCAAATGGTGAGGTGTAGAAGATGGGGAAGAACATCGAGAATGTACTTCACTATGGTAAATGAGCCCGGCTAAAGGTAATGAGGGCATGAAAGATATTGGAAATGGACTTCCATGCCTGACTAGAGTTGTCAAGCCTATGTGCCTTGAACGATCTTCAATCAGGGAAGTACTGTGTTCGTAAAAGTCGAGCCCAAAAAGATCCTGTTTTGTGAACTAGTCGCCACATAAGCTTGAGCATAAACATGTCTTTGAGGTAGCACAGGTGCCGAAATTTGAGTACTCCAAACCGAGTAGGGGTACAGACAAGGTTCTAGTGAATCGACCCTTTTCGGTGCCGGTGGGAAGTATGCGTTCCACATAAAGAATTTGGAGAGTTTAGTGAAGGTGGTGGGGACCTTACAGAGCATATGGAGCATGCTCATGGTATATTAGGAGATGGATTGGAGTGTGGACATGGAGAGGATGCGTCGACCAATGTAGGAAAAGCGTCGGGTGTACCAGACGCCCAATCGACGGGTAAGTGATCGATGATCGGGTCAACGAATTGATGGCGGTTGCAACCTTGCCAAATTAGGAAGCCCATGTATTTATCAGGGATGGACATTCGATCCATGTGTAGAAGCTAAGGATTGTGGCATGTCGACTAGGGGAGATGTTAGGGGAGAATAGAATGCGAGATACCTCGTAGCTGACCCTAGGGCCGACCATTGCGTGGAAGGCATCTAGGAATTGTAAAAGGAGTTCTGAGTCCTTAGATGGTCCTGGTAGAAGATGAAGCATTCATCGGCAAAGCTCAAAATAAGAACTGACAGGCCACCTCGGTTGGCACGTGTTGCCCAGAATTGGCCAGTGTTAGTGGCCCAGACCAAGGCGACAATGAGCAGTTCCATTCAGAGGATGAACAAATATGGGGATAAAGGGGTCTCCTTGACAAATGCCTTAGTAGAAGTGTCAACCCGCCGATCATGTCCCATTGAATGCAATATTAAATTTTGTTATTGAGACGCATTCCATGATCCATGCGATAAGGGTGGAGGAACGACAATTTGGGGGAGCATGAATTTAATGAATGACTAGTTGATGTGGTCATACGCTTTCGCCAGGTCAATTTTCACCGTGAGGAGACCTAGACGTCCTCAACGTCGATTGCTAATAGTGTGTAGGAGCTCCTGAGCCATTAGAACATAGTCATAGATGCAACGATGGGGGACAAAGGCGTTCTGGTATAGAGATATGAGGGAGTCCATGAATGGACGAAGTCTAGCAACCAAAAGTTTGGAAATGATTTTGTATCTGACATTACGAAGACTAATTAGCCGAAAATGGTGAGAGACATGATGGTGTTTCCATTTTGGGATTAGGACGATGGTTGTATGGTTGATGTCGGGGGCATATGACCCCTGGTTAAGAAGTCAGTGACCAGCGTTGAGATGTGTGGTTCGAGATGGGTCCAATAATGTTGATAAATAAACATTCGGGCCATGGGCTTTGGTGGGGCCAATACTGAAGGTTGCCTCGTGAATTTCCTCTTGGTCCACATGTCGAGTAAGGGGAGGGATGTGGGCAGGGTCCAATGAGAGGAGAGGTAATATATGGAACTGGGATCAGGGTCGGATGAGGGGTCAATAAGTGTTGGGAAAAAAGCAGTCGAACTCAACGAGGACGTCTGCAGTGGTAAAGACCAACCACCGTGGATCATGCGGATAACATGTATTAAACTAAAAAACATTTTGTTTTAATAGGAAAGTGGTAACAAATCATATATAGAACTCTTTACACTATGATCGTTAGGCACATTAATTAGCGAAGAAACTTTCTTATATCAAGAGAAGGCATAAAATTTATAGGAGATATCCATTAAAAAAGGTTATAGGTGACATTAGAAGCACAAAATTATATTTCAACTTAAACTTTTACGTCGAGTTTTGGGAAATGCTGACCCAAATTCCTTATACATTTGCAACTACACGGGACCAAATGATAAGAAGAATTAATAAGACTTTTTCTTGTTCCCAAAAAGTAATAACTAGAATCATCAATTATGAAATATTAATTTTGTCAAGTTTGATTTATTTGGTATAATCTTGTCTGGGTTACAAGTCAACAAATGAAACAATACAAGTAGAATAAATACACCATATATGTTAATTTAGTTATTTCAAAGGGTCACAAGACCAGGTTCGTCCGGAACACGCCGACACTACAATCTGAACAAGGTAATAGGTCAAATTTTTCAATGCGTCGAATCTTGAGCTAGATCAAATCTTGAGATATTTCGAATCTTTTGGTAGGTTGGATCTTCTGATATGTCAAATCTATGAATATATAAAATCTCCAAACATGTGCAAGTGTGATACGTGGAATTATAGAGTACGTCGAAGTTAGGGTTTGATTTGAGAGCGAGTAAGTGTTAGGTGCAAAAAATGATTTACCTTAACTATTAGGCCCAGGGTATTTATAGGCCCCGAGATGCGATACCACTTTCTGCAATTCTCGGATAGGTCGAAACATTGCATATATGAATCCGCAATACGCTGTATTACTTGAAGATACATCGAGTCCATAATTCGATGTACTTGCGGATTGGACTATGAGAAGTGGGCCGATCTAAGCCCAATTTTTTCTAGGCCGGCCATATTAGTCCATAACAATGTATCTTTTTTTATCGAAGTTTTACTATACCTTGCACTGTGAATAATGTTTACTTTAGCATTCTTTATGTGATTTTGGTGCTAGTATAAATTTCATGCCATAATCTATATATGAAAATTTGAATTTCCCTAATTTGAAATCAACTAATTTAACTATATAGTTAGCTGATAAGAGTGTGAGTTATCCTAAAGGAATAATCAAAGGTTTTGATAAAAACTGGTGACTTTGCTTTTCTGACTGATTTTGTAGTAATTGATATGAGTAAAAAGTATAGGTTCCCACTAATTTTGGAAAGACAATTTTTAGCAACTACTAACGCTTTGATTGATGTAGGAGGAAAAAATGTTACTTTAAAAGTTAGTAACGAGCACATTAGTTTTAAAGTAAACAAAAGGGTTTATCCTGATGAACCACCAATCAAGAATGTAGCAAGTGAAATGAAAATAACGCATCCATCTAGCCATGTTGGAGCGATGGTCACACCTTAGAATTAGTAGTGTGGGGCTAAACAATGTAAAAGCTAAGTTTTTTTTGGGAGGTAACCCAAAATTTTACTATTTTTGAGTCAATTTCTTAAGTACATTTACTTTGTCCAAATTTGATTGCTTTTGTAGGAAGGAGAATATGAAGAAGTTTAATGAAGAATATGAACAAGCTGAATGAAAAAAGAAGTGCATATTTTATAATAACACGAGATTAGACAACATCAGAATTATGAGCAGTAGAGACCCACGCAACGCGCGACTCACTAGAGGTTTGGCACAACTCAGAGAAAATACTGTTACCCGCGTGCATACTAGACAACCTGCGGTGCCCGCACAAGTATACGCGTGATGCTGGAAGCTGCGCGACTTGTCACGCGATATGATGTGTTGCCTATCGCGAAAAATATGTTTTCTGCACTGCTGATCTAGCGATAAGTTTTCTTAATTTATTTCTTTCTATATCATTTATATCTTGGGATTTTATATGTTAGAGGTTACCTATACATAATAATGTTGTGCTAGGAATATTTTTGTTAACTCAGGGGTGCAATTTCTATAGTTTTTAATATGAGGAACGCCTTGCCCAAATAGCTAATAAAAGAATCTTATCAAAATAAGAGGGGATTATATTATAAGACTTTTTCTGAATTTACAGAATCAAATTTCTCCTTTCTTTCTTTTCCCCCCTTTTTGATCTGCCCCTACTTCTTCCCTTTACATCAGTATTTATAGCGCTTTTGGGACTGCATGCTCCTCCATTAGATGGCAGATACTCCAATGCTCACCTACTGACTCAGTTCAAAACCTGGTGAATATTCATCTTTTCTGGTGCTGAAGTGTCACTGGCGAAGATGACACCTGGTTATTTTCGCAGCTGATTCAAGCTATGCAGGGTGACACCTAGTTGTTGCACAGCCATGGTACCCGGTAAGACGACACCTGGTTTTATCCTAGAAGTGTTTGGAAGTCTTCCCATGTTCTTTTAATTGGCCTAAAAATGTTATTCGCAATAATGCCATCGGAGAAATCTTCTGGTATCGTGTCATCGGAATGTCTTCCCAATGATGCCATCGGGATGTATCCCTGGTGATACCATCGAGTAATACTATTAGGTCTTCGGGGGGTTTTCCTCCGAGGCTTATAAAACATATTCTTTGATATGTTGTTACAAGGGGTATCCTTCGGGAGGAGCATGTTTAAGGTATCTCGTTTAGAAGATTGTTCACTAACTAAAGCATCGGCGATTATTAGGCATCGTAGAGTCATCCAAGACTGGTAGTGCCTTTAGCATCGGATGCTCTGGGAGTGTAGTAATCCGTATGTCATCGAAGACAAAGCTTGCGGAGAGGCAATATTATCTTTTAACGATGAACGTTATACTTTCCCCCGATGGGGAAGGTTTTACTTGTCTTCTGACGGCCATCGTTTAGTTTGTTCCCCGATGGCTCTCAGTTCCGAGGGTCGCTATTTTCTTCCCAGGTTTACACCAGTCCCCCCAGTTCCTGGTGTATTATAGGTAATCATCAGGAACTTATAGTGAAGTGGTTATTGGAGGCGTAGCCATCGGAGAACGTGGGGAACCTATTAGTTTTGCATTAATGGGAGAATCTTAAGAGTTTGTAACGGCCGTTATTTATGGGAAGTCGTGCTCTTTAAAGCAGGCGTGCATTAACTTCTCCCCTTTTTCAGATTAAACCCTTTAAAACTTCTTTTCCCTTCTCACTTTTTTTCATCGTTTCACTACTCTTCTCTCTCAAGTTTTTCCTTTTCAGCAGCAAAACCCTAAGTTTTTCTTTCTCTCTTCTACATCATGACCGGCGAAGCTTCCTTTGCTGTAATATTTTGAACATACCCTTAACTCCGTATCGGGTGTGTTCGGCCTTCATTCTGCGTCCGTGTCCCAATGGTCTTCCCTATTTTAGCCTAGTCTACCGAGATCAGCAGAAAAGTTTTCATGTCCCTCGTCGTTTGGCCTTCGTAGTAGATTGGAAGAAAAGATATTTTTTTATTAAACCAAAGAATTCTTCTGGAGATTCCTGGGGTATACCTTTACGATGGGGTTTGGGATATACAATCCCTCGTCCTGAAACCGCTGTACGAGAAATGAAGTACTTAGCTTCCACTGGTCTGTTTTTAGGGAGCTATGACATATGCTCTATTCTGGCTAACTCCTCGGCTTTAATCATGGCTGGTTTACAACATGGTGCAGAGCAGTTGAATATTCCTCCGATACCTTTGCATTCCAACTCTGCTTTTCGTAAGTTAGCTTATTTTTTATTTTAATGACCTCGTCTTTTTTGTTCTGATGATTAACCTCTGCTTATTTCTCTTTAGGCCATGAAATGGAGCGGTTTGCTATCAGGCGCTATCCTGAAGAAGTGTTGGTCCCTTTAGCTTCTTTTCCAATGTACTCGAACACCCCTGGTTCGCCCGTTGAGCACGATACCTCCGATCCTCATCCGGATTCTAATGACCTTTGGACATTTTCTCAGTCCGATTTTCTATGGGATCCTGCCGTTCCTTCTATCGATTCTCTCTTTGGGAATCCTTCCCCCCCAGACTTAAACTTGGACCCCAACTATCCGTCTCCCCTGACCTTAGCTGTCCGATCCCCCCTTAATCCTTCAGTCAATGTCATAAACGGTGATAATATAACCGTGCCACCCATAGGTTCTACTGACGCGATGCCTTCTCCCCCTAGGATGATTCCACCTTCTGGGGAGGGAACGAGCGGTATAGCTATACGAGATTCTCATGACACTTTTCCTGTGCTAACTTCAGATGTATCTTACCATCGGCACTTCTTGAATGGTTTGTTGAGTCAAGCTAATTGCGAAGATCTTGGCTCCGTTTCTATGGATCTCCTTCAAGATCGATTATGTCGTAACTTATGTGAGGTGTGTCATGCCACTGTTTCTCTATTTGTGATGCTTATCTTGTATTTCCTTAATCTTCCTCTCATTTTATGCAGGTATTTTTGATTGCGGATGCCCTTAGTGCACATTCTTCCTATAAGGCTGGTTTCTTGTATCGATACCTCACCGATCTGGAGAAGAATTTAGATGATGCTCGTAATCAAATTGACAATCTGCATGCTCACTACGATTCCGACCAAGCAATATTAGAAGCTCTTTTAAAGGATGCCCAAGATACCATCTTGGATATGAGACAACTAATAACCTTGGGGCGGGATCATGCCAAAGAATTAGAGACTCGTATAGACAATTTGCTGAGCCAGAGCCGCACTTCCGATGCTTTGATATCCTCTCTATTGGCCGAAAGGGACTTATTGGCTACAAAGTTGTCAGATCTAGAGAGATCTCGTGCAGTAGACGCCTTGATTACCCGTGCCGAGGCTACCCTGGCGGTTCCAAGTTTGGAGCAAATGAGGGCCACCCTACGTATAGAGATGCGGGAGATGGTGGTGATGGGTTTTCAGATTTGTCGGGAGGCTGTGAGAACACTCCCAAATTTTCCTCCTCACCTGGATCTTCCCGACCTTGAATTTATTACTTCTTCTCAAACTACAACTTCTTCAGCTTCTTCCCAAAGGTCTACCGTCCCGGTGGTAACTATTATGGATCCTGCTGATCTTTCTGAAGAACAACGCCGTTGCCTAATTCGAGAAGGCAAACGTCCTATGCAGAACTAATATATATTTTTTATATGTTAAGTTTGTGATTGCATATGTAAATTGAACTACGAGTGGCTTGATTCCCTTGTATCGGGATACGTAGGCATCTCGGAATTTTATCCGAGTTCAGTCATATTAATACGTGTGTATGTAAGTTAGTCGAGTTGGATGGCTGTATCGGAATGACGCGAATTTTGAGATTATGTATACATTCCATATAAATAAAATGCCATCTTTATTCCATCACGACTTTATTTACATGTACACTGACTTGACGTCCTTATTTACATTGTTACTATCAAACATTAAGCATAATATTTTCTAAGATTTAATGCATTCCAAGTCCGAGTTAGTGCCATACCTTCGGGGGTACTTAATTGGTAAGTAGCAGGTCCGATAATTTTGCTCACCTTGTACGGTCCTTCCCACTTGGGTTGTAGTTTAGCGACATTCTTGGACGCCCCCACTCGTTTGAGCACCAGATCTCCCACTTGGAATGTTCTAACCTTAACGTTCTTGTTGTAATGTTTGGCCATTCGAGCTTTATATCCTTCCATGTGTACCGAAGCTCGATGCCTTTTTTCTTCCAACAGGTCCAAGGCTAGGGCTAGATTAGAGCTATTAATGACTTCTTCATACTCTCGGATTCTCCAACTTTCGGTTACGATCTCGGGCGGAATCACAGCTTCACAACCGTAGGCCATGCTATACGGTGTCTCTCCAGTGGCAGAGCTAGGAGTTGTTCGATATGCCCATAAAACACCTGGGATTTCTTCTATCCATCGTTCTTTGTGATGGTCCAGTCTAGCCTTAATGCTTTTTAACAAGGTTCGATTGGTTCTCTCAACTTGACCGTTGCCTTGGGGATATCCGACGGAAGCGAAGCGGTGCTTAATCTCCCAATGCTTACACCAATCTTCCACCTTCTGGTCTTCAAATTGTAACCCATTATCACTTACGAGGTACCGAGGAATTCCGAATCGGCACAGTATATTTCGCCATAGGAAATTGATGACCGCGCTTGCTGTGATTCTGGCCATCGGTTCTGCTTCTACCCACTTCGTAAAGTAATCTACTGCTACCAACAGATACTTCTTTTGCCTCGGATTAGGCATCAAAGGTCCCACTAGGTCTATTCCCCACTTGGCGAAAGGGCACGCTAGTAAATTTGGCTCCCATGGTGCCGCTGGTTGATGAATTTGTGAAGCGTGGGCTTGGCACGCTGGACATCTGCGCGCGTATTCCTGGCAATCTTGAATCATCGTAGGCCAATAATACCCTTGCCTTATGATACGATTGGCCATACTTGCTCCTTGCGAGTGGTTTCCACACGTTCCCTCGTGCATTTCTTTTATCACTCCCAACGATTCTTGTTCATCCAGGCATCGAGTGTGAGGATTAGAGTAACAGCGCCGGAACAACACCCCTTTGTGCAAGAAGTATCTTGCTGTTTTCCTTTCTAATCTCTTCCGCTCAATGTCATCATCGTAGTACTGTGTGGGGTCCTCTAAATAAGCAACTATCTCCGACATCCATCCTGATGTCACTGGGGCAACGATGACATGGATATCCTCCTGAGGCTCCTGCTGTTCCGATCCCATAGCTTGTAGCAACGTAATTTGTCGTGTTCCGACCACAAATTGAGTTGCTATTTTTGACAACGCATCCGCCTCTTGGTTCTCCGATCTTGGAATCTGCTTTAATTGAAATTCTTCAAACATCCTTTGTCTATTTCGAACCGCCTGAGCATATGCTTTCAATCGCTCTTCTTTTATTTCAAACTTTCCTATGGCTTGCTGTACTATCAATTGTGAGTCGCTGTAAACCACCATTCGACTGATGTTTCCTTCCATGGCTAACCTCATCCCGATCAGGAGGGCTTCGTATTCGGCTTCATTGTTGGACAAGGGGTAATTTATCCTGATAGCAAAGCATAGGTTTTCTTCCTCCTCGTGGTTCTTCAGAACTACTCCCGCTCCACCATGTGTTCCGACGGAAGATCCGTCTACATACACGTGCCATAATGCAGGGGGCTTCTCGTTTTGCATTTCTTTCATTTCCACCATGAAATCAGATAAAACCTGTGCTTTGATGGTTGGTCGTGGAGCGTATGACAGACTATACTCACTTAACTCTATTGCCCATTTTACCATTCGACCTGATGTTTCTGGGCGATTGAGTATGACTCGCAACAGATATTTAGTAAGTATCATCACATGATAAGTCAAGAAGTATGATCTCAGTTTTCTGGCTGCAGTTACGAGGGCTAGTATCAGCTTCTCTGTCTGCACGTAATTTTTCTCAGCATTTTGCAAGGTTTTACTTACATAGTACACAGGATGCTGGCTGCCATTCTTATCTTTCACCAAAACCGCACTTACAGCTTCCTCCCCTGCTGACAAATACACAGATAATTTGTCTCCTGGTTCTGGTTTGACCAGCAATGGAGGACTTACCAAATAATCTTTCAGATTATTGAAGGCTTCTTCGCATTCTGATGTCCATTGGAACTCCTTCACCTTCCTCAACACTTTAAAGAATGGCAAACCCTTTTCTGCTGATCGCGATATAAATCTGCTGAGTGATGCCATCTTTCCTGTTAACCTTTGTACCTCTTTGATTGTTCGGGGAGATTTCATTTCTATGATAGCTTTAGCCTTTTCTGGATTGACTTCTATTCATTTCTCCGTTACCATATACCCTAGAAACTTTCCTCCCCTAATTCCAAAAGAGCATTTCTTGGGATTTATTTCCATGCCAAACTTATCCATGATGGCTAGAGCTTGTCGTAAATCCCTCGGATGATCTTCTGCCCTTTTGCTTTTTACAATCATATCGTCAACATATACTTCCATCGTATTTCCAATGACATCAGCAAACATTAGATTCACTAACCTCTGGTAGGTGGCACCCGCGTTCTTGAGTCCAAATGGCATGACCATGTAGCAAAATGTACCAACGTCGGTAATGAAGCTAGTTTTCTCCTGATCTTCTTCAGCCATCGGAATCTGATTGTATCCCTGATCACCGTCCATTGTAGACAACAATGCGCATCCTGCCGTTGAATCTACCAACTGGTCAATGCTGGGCAAAGGATAACAATCCTTCGGGCAGGCATCGTTCAAATTGGTGAAATCTACACACATTCGCCATCGTCCTCCTGATTTAGGTACCAATACTACATTGGATAGCCATTCAGGGTATATAACCTCCCTTATTTGTTGCAATCCGAGGAGTCGCAATATCTCTGCTTTGATGATTCCATTCTTCTCTGATCCCATATTTCTTTTCTTCTGTCGGATAGGTTTACATGTGGGATTAACATTGAGATGATGCTGACACACCCTCGGGCTGATTCTTCCAGGTGAGCCTCCTTCCCAAGCAAATAGATGCTTGTATTCTTTCAAAATGGAAACAATTTCTCCTTCTGTCCCTACATCCATTCCTGTTCCTACCTTCACCTTTTTCTCATCCCCTTCCAACTCTATTAGTTTCAATTCTTCCACGGGATGGATTCGTATTTCCTCCATTTTCTGCTTCTTCCCGGTATGGTTAAATTCTTCTTCCACATTTGTTGGTAAAGCATTCATACGACACTCCCTAGCCTTGATCTGGTTGCCTCAGACTTCTCCTATGCCCGACATCGTGGAGAACTTCACCTTGAGGTGAAGAGTAGAGGGTATGGCTTCAAAAGCGTGAATCGATGGCCTTCCACAGATAGCATTATAAGTTCGCGCAGACGCTTCAACAACCCAGAACTTCACATGCTCGGTGCGCCTCAATGCCCCTTCGCCCCAAGACATGGGGAGTATGACAGTTCCCAATGTTCGACTAGTTTCTCCAGAAAAGCCTATCAAGGGTATCTCTGTGGGATCAAGATGTACTCTTTTTAACCCCATGGCTCCGAAGGTTGGGGTAAACAACACATCCACCGAGCTTCCCGTGTCTATGAGGACCCGTTGTATATCAATACCCATTATGGTTGCCTTAATTACCAATGGATCTTCATGAGGATATACAATTCCTTGAAGATCTTCGGGCCCGAAGGATATGGTGGGTAGCTTCATTCCCTGCACTGTACATACCGACAATCCTTGTCCCACTTTCCTAGCCTCTTTGAGATATTTCTTTTTTCTACCAGCTGGAGATGAGGATATATCTCCTCCCTCAATCATGTTGATGGTTCTTCCTGATGGAGGATTATCTCGGTATGTTCCTGGGGGTGGCGGTAGCTGCTGGTTGAATTCCTCCTGTTCATCATTCCTCGAGGGGGGTTCCACGGCTGCCTCTCCTTCTTCATTCCGGGCTTTCTTTCGTTCCTTCGAATGATCTTCTTTGTTGCTGCTCAAGTAATCTCTCAGATAACCCAAGTCTAGCAACCTATGAATTTCATTTCTCAAATTTTTACAACCATCGGTTGTGTGGCCATAAGACTTGTGGTATTTGCAAAACTTTCCCGAGTCTTTCTTCTTGTATGGTTGTCTTACTGGCATATGCCAAGAGAAATCCTTGTTTCCCCTCATTACATTTAATACTTCTGACTGGGTGATGGTTAGAGTTGGCAATGGTATAGGCTGAAGATGTCTCTTCACCACTCCCGGATTATCTCTTCGAGGGGGATGATTCTTAGATTCCTCCTTTTCTTTCGATCCTGCATGGGCATCGGCGGTTTCTGCTTTCAATTTGGACTTTTCTGCTTCTTCCATTAGGATATACGTTTCTGCTTTCTGCATTAACTCATTCATGTCTTTTATTCGATTTCCTACTAGGTATCGGAAGAAGTTCCCCGATCGCAATCCTTGAGCAAGGATGTCTGCTAGCATGGTTGGATCTATATTGGGGACGTCCAATACTTCGTCGGAAAAACGTTTCATGAAATCTCTTAAAGATTCGTCCTTTTGCTGTTTTATGGTAAACAGATGACATGCTGATTTGGGATATCGTCGGTTACAGGCAAACTGCCTTACAAACAAACTAGCCAACTGGGAGAAGTTAGAAATGGTGCCTGGGGGTATCTGGGTGAACCAGGATTGTGCCCTTCCCGTCAGGGTGGCTCGAAAGATTCGACACAACGCAAAATCCGGGGCTGATTGTAGATCCATCGTTGCAATGTATTGATTAATGTGATCTTGTGGGTCTTTTCCATCTTTCTCTTCGGAATACATGGGTAAGTTGACTGCTCTTATATAGGCTGGAATTGTAGCTTGTGCTATATCTGGTACAAACGGTGATCCATGGTATACGGGCTCGTCTTCTGGTGTGATGGCTCTTTTCATGCTGAGCATTTCACGTCGGAGATGATTCAGCATCTCCCAAAGAGCGGGTTCATTGCTTGAGTGAGGGAACATGTTGGGACGGTAAGGAGGTACTCTGTCTTCGAAAATATTGCCAGGGGGAGGTATCACACCTGGATATCGTTTTTGTCGACACCCTTGCTGTGGTGGTGGTACCCGCTGCAGAGTTGGTGTCATTCTTGAGCCTTGCTCTTCCACCCGATATCTTTCCCCATATGGCTGTATATGTTGTGGTTCTGGGGGTCTTTCGTTAGCTTGAGCCCTTCTTAAAGCAGCTTCCACCAGATCTTCAAACACTGTTCTGGGTATATTGATGTAATCGCCATTGGGTGGTGGAGTGTTTCTTGGGGAACTCTCAGCAGATTCTTGGTATATGCTTTCATCATGGTTATCTGTCCGATCCTCAGAACGAGCTGGTCCTTCCATCTGTTGAGTTGGTTGTAAATATGGCAAGTATTGAGATTCTTTTACCAGCGTGACTCAAAGGCAATAGTCTATGGCGTTCCCACAGACGGCGCCATTTGTTAACTCATGGGTGCAATTTCTATAGTTTTTAATATGAGGAACGCCTTGCCCAAATAGCTAATAAAAGAATCTTATCAAAATAAGAGGGGATTATATTATAAGACTTTTTCTGAATTTACAGAATCAAATTTCTCCTTTCTTTCTTTTCCCCCCTTTTTGATCTGCCCCTACTTCTTCCCTTTACATCAGTATTTATAGCGCTTTTGGGACTGCATGCTCCTCCATTAGATGGCAGATACTCCAATGCTCACCTACTGACTCAGTTCAAAACCTGGTGAATATTCATCTTTTCTGGTGCTGAAGTGTCACTGGCGAAGATGACACCTGGTTATTTTCGCAGCTGATTCAAGCTATGCAGGGTGACACCTAGTTGTTGCACAGCTATGGTACCCGGTAAGACGACACCTGGTTTTATCCTAGAAGTGTTTGGAAGTCTTCCCATGTTCTTTTAATTGGCCTAAAAATGTTATTCGCAATAATGCCATCGGAGAAATCTTCTAGTATCGTGTCATCGGAATGTCTTCCCAATGATGCCATCGGGATGTATCCCTGGTGATACCATCGAGTAATACTATTAGGTCTTCGGGGGGTTTTCCTCCGAGGCTTATAAAACATATTCTTTGATATGTTGTTACAAGGGGTATCCTTCGGGAGGAGCATGTTTAAGGTATCTCGTTTAGAAGATTGTTCACTAACTAAAGCATCGGCGATTTTTAGGCATCGTAGAGTCATCCAAGACTGGTAGTGCCTTTAGCATCGGATGCTCTGGGAGTGTAGTAATCCGTATGTCATCGAAGACAAAGCTTGCGGAGAGGCAATATTATCTTTTAACGATGAACGTTATACTTTCCCCCGATGGGGAAGGTTTTACTTGTCTTCTGACGGCCATCGTTTAGTTTGTTCCCCGATGGCTCTCAGTTCCGAGGGTCGCTATTTTCTTCCCAGGTTTACAATTTTCATAACCATTCATTTACCTATAGGATGGAATCCTAGTCCATCTATACCTACATGTAGTATCATACGGTATATATGGGTAAATCTAGGTTATGTGTTATTATTATACTACACAAGTTATAAGTCTATAGTTTCTCTTCATAATTTTGCCTTTAGTCATACTTTTTTTCTTCTTCTATATCTCTTTTTACTTGTTCAAAGCTATCATGACTTTGTAGAATAACACTACGAGATGCCGAAGTGAAGTTCAATTTTTTAACGATGAAGACACACCACCATATTCACCACGTGTCCCATCGTGCAACAAAACAAGTGAAAGCACTTCACCAACATGAGAAGAAGGATTGGAGAAGAAATCTTTTATCATTAAAAGAGGCTTTGAAATCTTCCCATATAAAGTTGCAATATTAGGATGGACAAAGTTTGTAGAACAACCTAGAGAGGTCAACAAGACGGTAGAGCAGTAGATGAAGAATTTAATTCCAGGGGAGTTCTCTATTTTCTTTTATTTTCCTATTCTAATTTTAAGTTAATGAGGACATTGATGGGTTTGAGTTGGGGTGGAGGGGGGGGGGGGGGGGGGGAGGGATGAATAGCTTCGCTATTATGTTTAGTTTTACTCCAAGTTTGTAGTTTTTAGAGTGGGTTTTTAATTTTTAGAGTCTACTAAAAGTCAAGTTTGAAATAATAAAAGCATGCAAAAGTTAAGATCTATGATGATATATGCCTAATATATGAGGAAATTGAGAGAAAGGAATTATTCTTGGATGATAGAAGTAGACTTTATGTAATTTTGTTAGAAGCATGTTTTTCATTTACACCATGCAAGATGAAAGGAAACTGAGATAATTGTATTGAATTTATGAGAAAGTAGAGAATTACATAGAAATTATGGATCTCAAGTAACTTCTTCTGGCAGGCGATTGTGTTTTTCACAGGAACCGGGCAATAAAGTCACCTATAACACGGCTTTTACTCTATTGCTATTTGAAAAAAGTGTGAATTTACGGTGTTGAGAAAATAAAATAGGTTGTCTTTCCTGTTACATTTTAGCCGTTCAAGACCAAAATCCTTTACAAATAAAGATAATCCTCAAACCCCCGCTGAACTATTTTCTTGGAAGCCTTTTGTTTATGAAGCTCTATACCTACCCTGAGCCGATGAATTATATCCTACCATTTTTTGAGAGATGAATGTAGTAATTCTAAAGAAGGGATAATGAAGGATGCTTAAAGAAAAGCTTGAGCCTATAAAATCAAAAAGGAATGCTACAAATAAAAACAAGGATGGATACAATAGAGAGCACAAATAACCCATAGAAAACTTTAAGTTTGGGATGCATCTTGAAAATCAATGAAGTATAGGGTTGATGGATACTTGCGCAATAAAAATGCAAGGAAACGATGAAAATGGCCTATAGTATATGGCCAATAAAAATATCAAAGATGGGAGGAAAAAGAACTAATGAGTTAATTTACTACGTACATATCTAGAACTCATAAATGCCGTTTTCTATTATAGCCCACACCTTAGCCTAACATTACAAGCCGAGTAAATTCTTAAATCATCCTCAACACAAAAAGTTCACATGTATGGAGAATAGAGGGAAAGGTAGAAAGAGAGAGTGAAGTAACTATGTGTGAAACTCTATGATTTTATGAATTTTTTATGAGAATCTTAGTTTTCTGTACTTATGTATCCATGAGAACACTATTCATTACAATGAAGTTTTACTTGAAGATGACTTTATAACCTTAGCGTGCAACAAATTTCTCGTATAATTCTAACTACTCCAATTTCCAAGCATAGGTCCAATTCTGAGGCGAAATCTCGACTTGCGTATGTTGGCATTACTAGAACTTGATTTCTTTGGTTTAAACTCTTGCTCGAGGATGAGCAATGGTTTAAGTTTGGGGGTATTTGATGAGTGATTATTTGCAGCAATTTGAGTACCTGATTTTGTATACTTTTGATTGTTCCTTGTGGTATTTTTTCTGGTTTTAGTCTTGTTTTATCATTTTACAGTTTTTAGTCGAGTCGAAGAAAATCGATGCATATTTGATGGAAAAGAGCATAAAATAGAACAAGGATGAATGAGGAGAAAATTGGCAAGGTTAACAGTGGATTCAGACCATAACCTAGCCAAGACGAGTGAGGATATGAGGCATCTGATGGGGCCGTGGATATAACCTCGATGTAACCCTCTAAGAATTTCAATTAATAATTAAATGTTACACTTAAGTTCCCCTTCGTTGCAAGTGCACGAATCAATTAATAATAAAATGGTAAGTATAGTTACAAACCAATTATCGTATCCCAAGGGAGTGGTGGATTAATGTATGAAACACTTAAATGCAATACAGTAATGGTTGACACGATCTCGTCTCTTGTGTTTGCAGGATGGAGTGAATGCTTATGAATGTTATGAATTTGGTGAATGCTTTTATATTAAAAATGCAAATAATGACTAATCTAGAATGCAGTGAAAATCTATATTTGATGCAAGAAAACAGTAAATCAGGATTGTGGTTTGAATGCAAGAAACAATTAAACAATTAAACCACTGAAAGAAAGCAAACAGTTAATTATGCTAACTAAACTAAACTAAAGAAGAATTGATTGATTGATAGTGGTTGTAAACAATAACTGAAAATATTATTTAGAGATTAGGTTTCTCAATGACTTAAACATAGTAGTTCATAGACAAACTACCTATAGTTACTTACAATGCTTGATGTTAATTTGATGTTTACATGTCTAATGGATCCGTGACCGATAGTAGAAGTTATCCACACCAACAATCTATAAGTCTCTAATAACCTATCGTGTTAAACCCAATTGTCAGTTGTTTCAGAAGAGATATCAAATCTGTAACCCAATTAACTCATCTGCATCGTGTTAATAAAGCGTACATAATTAAGGGTGATCTAGGGGTTGCGCATCAGTTGTGTTAGCATACCAAAGTCACAAATCACACACACACACACACAAACACACACACACACACACACACACACACACACACACACACATATATAGGAATTTATAAAAATGCGCATTATGTTGCCATTTTGATGCAAATGCCAAAAAGAATTTCGGGGCTTAAAAATACATTGTAACTATGGGTATCCTCTGCTAAAAATGCCCAATGGCTCTTATTCGGGCTATTTGGCCTACGTAGCTGCCACATCGCTGCCACGTGGAATTTTAGGACATTTTCATCAAAACGGCAAACACAATGGACATTTTTAATAATTCGTTCATAATTGAATAATAAAATTTCAGAACTACTGTTATAATTTTAAAATTACTTTTTGTACCCCAAAACTTATAAGAAAAGTAAATTCATTATGTATTTTAATTTTTATATTTATATCTTAAAAACTAAACTACTAGTATTTTTATTTATATCTTATATTTATTAATATTATACTATTTAAAAACCTAATAAAAAAGAAAAAAGAAAAAATAGTAGAATTTCATTAATTAAACTAGATTTTTAATTAATAATTAAAAAAAAAAACTTCATCTTTTTCAAATGATATATATTTTCAGAAATTAAATGTTTGCAACAAACCTAATATATATTTATAATTTAAACAATGTTGTTACTTCAAAGATATCCAAAATATTAAAAAATAATGAACTCTAATTCATATAATTATAAAAGTAAAGTTTTCTTGTTTACAAATTTAATACTAAACATTATATATGTTTTCATACTAAACATCAATGACAATAAAATCACATCGTACATAATTAACCGATTTATAAAAATGTATTATAATACAAAAAAGATAAGAATAATTTAGTTAATTGAAGTTACTTAAATCTTAATTGTTAACTCTGGAGTGGGATTTGTATAGTTTTCAATTTTAGGAACGCCTTGCCCAAATAGCCAGTAAAAGAGTCTTATCAAAAGGATAAATAAAGACAGTTTCCTATTAATTTCCTGGGTTTACAGAATGAATTTTTACTCTCTTTTTTTCTCCCATTTTTTCGATCTGCCTTTCATCTTCCTTCTACCCGAGTATTTATAGTACTCTTGGGACTACATTCTTTCCACTAGACGGCAGACACCTTGACTTTCATATGCTAACTCAGCAACTAACCAAGTGAATACTCCTCTCCTCTGGTGCTGAAGTATCATAGGCGAAGATGACACCTGGTTGATTTGTAGCTGATTCTTGCTATGCATAATGACACCTAGTCTTTGCCCAACAGTTGTATCTGGTAGGGTGACACCTAGTTCTTTTTCTAAAAGTGCTTCCTCTTGTTGGCATTTGGATGAACTCTTATGACACTTCAGTTTAATTGCCCCAGAAATGTTCATTCGTAATAGTGCCATCGGGGAATTTTGATGGTATCGTGCTATCGGGTTGTCTTTTTAATGATGCCATCGGGTGATCCATTTCCCCAATGTTGCCATCGGGATGTATCCCTGATGATGCCATCGGGTAATACGGATATTATTATGCCTTCGGGATATTTTCTTCCAAGGGTTATAAAATATATTCTTTGACATACCGTTACAGGGGGTACCTTTCAGGAAGAACATATTCAAAGTCTCCTGTTTATAAGATTATTCACTAACTAAAGCATCGGCGATTATTAGGCATCGTAGAGTCATCCAAGACTGGTAGTGCCTTTAGCATCGGATGCTCTGGGAGTGTAGTAATCTGTACGTCATCGAAGACAAAGTTTGCGAAGAGGCAATATTATCTTCCAACGATGAACGTTACATTTCTTCCCGATAAGGAAGGTTTTACTTACCTCTCGATGGCCATCGTTTAATTCGTTCCCCGATGGCTCTAAGTTCCGAGGGTTGTTATTTTCTCCATAGGTTTACACCAGTCCCCCCAGTTCCTGGTGTATTATAGGTAATCAACAGGAACTTATAGTGAATTGGTCTTCGGAAGTATAGCCATCGGAGATCGTGGGGAACAGATTAGTTTCGCATTAATGGGAGAATTTCAAGGGTTTGTAACTTATTTATGGGAAGTCGTGCTCTTTAAAACAGGCGTGCATTAACTTCTCCCCTTTTTCAGATAAACCCTTTAAAACGTCTTTTCTCTTCTCATTCTTCTTCACCGCTTCACTACTCTTCTCTCTCAAGCTTTTCATCCTCAGCGGCAAAAACCCTAATTTTTTTCTTTCTTTTTTCTGCATCATGACCGGTGAAGCTTCCTCTGCCCCTCCTTCTCTAGCCACCACTTTGGTGGATGTTGCTGGTGCTCCTTCCACAATTCTTACGGATTTTGCTGCCCCTTCTACCGCTCCTTCGACGTCGGAGGTGGATGCCACCACTGTTACTGTGGCTATGTTACCGGAGGTCAACCCCTCTGGCCTGGAAACTTACCGCCGCAAAAGGAAAGGCAAAGCTTCTAAGGTTAAGGGAGATGAACCTGTTCGTGCTTCAAAAAAGTCAAAGAAATCCTCCGTTACTGCTGTCGCTTCGGCTGCTCCTGTGAAGACGAAGAGCAATCGCCGCTATAAAGAGGTAGAGCAAGTGGCTAGCACTGTTACCGAGGAGGAGGTTGACCAACTCTTCCATGACTTTGGGGTGTCATCTCTGAACATCCGTCGGGAGTTTCCTACTCAGGACGATAGAGGACATACTCCCCTTCTACTGTACGAGCAGGCCTTCGATCTTTTTATCCCCCCTTCTACTGTGAAGTATTCAAAGCCTGTGACGTATGCCCAAGCCAGTTGACCCCCAATAGTTTTACTATCCTAGCCTCTTTTGTCTTCTGGTGTTTATCGAGGGGAGTGGAATGCACACTTAGGAGATTTTTTTCTATCTTCACGGTCAATGTTTCTTCTTCCGGACATCCCTCTTACTTTTTCTCGCATCGGGATCCCGAGAAGAAAATAGTTATTGGAACCACCTTATCCTATAGCAGTTGGAAAGATAAGTTCCTTTTTATTAAACCTATCGAGGGCAAGTGGGACTTTCCTTATTCCTGGCGTCATCCCGAGGCCCCTTCTTACAAAGTAGACTCATCTTTCGCCTTTAATTTAGCGCTCGATGCTTCTGCTTTGCTAAAGTCAGCCCACTACTTGCCCTTGTATGATACCGCGGGGCTGACTGTTCCAGCTCCATTGGATGCTTCCCTCATAGGGAAGGACCTTCTATGCCTCTCCGCTGAAGAGCGTCCTACGTTTGGTGAGTTATATCGCTATCTATATTTTTCTTACTGACACAATGTATTTCTCATTTGATTTTTCTTTTGCACAGTTTCTTACTTGGAGGAACACGAGAAAGATATGAGCGACGTTCCACGCCCTTCGACTTCACGCGTTAAGAATAAAGGATCTAAGAAGACCGTGGTGCCTTCCGATAGTGATTCTCAGTCTTCCGATGCAGGTTCTGAATCTGAGGGCTCATACGGGGCTAAATCTCAAAAATCTGCAGAGCCAGGTTCCGAGGATGAGAATTTCCAAAAGGATGTTCCCGATACCCATGTAGTTCAAGAGGTTCACCCATCTCCAACGGATTCCCATGCCTTGCCTTGTACTGAGGGTGAGAACCTCTTGAAGGATGTCCCTACTACTGCCTCTACTCAGGAGGTGCATGAGACTCCCAATGATTCTGAAACCTTAAACTCTTCGCTTCCCCTTTCTACCTACCCGGAGCAAACTGCGGAAGTACCTCTCCTTCTTCCACACTCGTCTCTTTGCGCAAATGACACTCAAGAGAAGACCGATCCCCCTGCGGTTTCTCCTCCTTTAAGTAAGTGTTGAAATACTTCGCCGATTGCTTGTTATTTCGAGTAGTGTATTTTAACTCTTGTACTATTCTGCAGCTAACCAAGAGAAGGTTATTGTGATCGAGAGTGGGGATGAAGACATTCGATCAGGTTAATTCTTCTTACTATAACCTTCGTGTCAGTTTTATTTTCTACGCTTTATTTTACATGTTCACTATATTTATTTCGAAGCAGGTAATTCCCCCTCAGATGCTCAGAAGCATCCATCTCTGGCCCATCGGAATCTGTCCGTTGATGATCTTTTTCCCTCCGAAGATCAAGTTTTCCAAAGTGAAGCTCACAATCTCCCTCCTTCTACTCACCCTCACCCTGTCAACTTAGAGCTCTTGGATGAACTGCTGCCTTCGTTGGTGAAGAAGCATGTATGGAATGCACCCTCGGAAGCTCCTGCTGGTACTTCTACGGGATCTCACTTCGAGGGGATGCCTTTCTCGAGTCGTTTTACTCCGACGGGCTCCCATTTTTTCATTCATACTACTGGGGCCAACACCGAGTCCAGCATGAGGCCAGATAGCTCTGATTTACGCTTGGCCCTTGAGGTTATTACCCACTATCTGAACACGACTTCAGCAGCCACTCCTCACGATGAACATACCGCCAGATTCTTCTCCGAGTTGATGGTTGCTATGGTAAGACCCCTTTTTTCTTACTTATCCTTTTTTGTTATGATTACTAGTTTTCATAGTCATGAATTTTCTTTTCGCATCTTTTTAGGTTCCCAAAATCATCCCTGCTATATGGCGTGAAGTAGATGCCGCCCAAGCTATCGGACAAACATCTATGGAAAAGCTATCTATGCAGAATGTTGCTTTAAAGAAGGCTGAGGATGAGCTGAAGAGCCTTCGGGAGGCATTCGCTCAGAGTCTAGCGAGGGAAGAACTGCTGAGAACTAAGCTTGATGCAACCACCAACCTTTTATCCAAGCGCACCTCTGAGTGCGACAAGCTGAAGGACGACCTCACCGTGCTATCGAAAGAGAAGAGTTCCTGGGGAGAGCTAGAACACATTCTAAAGAAGGAAGTTTCTACCCTTCGAACTCAGTACAGTCAGCTTAAGGAAGAATTGAAGAAGCCACCACCTCCTCCTTCGGGTTTCACAACTCAAGAAATGCTGGAAGATAAATTATCTGGGGCAATTCTTCTTGCCAAGGATGAAGTTCAAAAGCATTATGAAGAGAAGTACCAGCAGAGGCATAGGAGTCACCTACTAGGCAACTTCATACTCGGGTATCTAGGATGTATTAACCAATGCCGCGAAGACCAACTGTTTTCGCATCCTGAGAATTGGAGGCGTCTAAAACTTCATTCTTTGATGATGCAGCCCCCTTCTTCGCAAGAAGCTTATGAGGCCTACCCGAAGATATTGGGTCGGGCTCCCTCTCCTGCTTCTTCCTCTGGCTTTCCACCCCAGCCATCAGAGCGACACTCTTAGATTAGTTTTCTATCTTGTTATATTTTTATCAAACTTGTAATAGTATTTTGAACCAGTTATCAGCTTTACTGTACCCTTGTTACCACCTTATGAATTGTTGAACAAGTTTCACTGTCTCCTCTTCTCTTTTTTATTCTGCCATTTTGTCTTTTCTTGTCACTTTCTGCACTGCTTTTTATGCTTGATGTCTGCCAATACTAACAACATTCTCCTCACGTGTCTTTATCCTTATTTACCCATACTTTGAAAGTTCCAGATGTCAACTTGACTTTGACACGTACCCTTTTGTTGTCTTCTTGCACTTCTATAAAATGCTTCATTCTTTCATCCATCACCAGCATTCTCAGAATCTTGCTCTTGTCTTTTTATTGTCTTTGGTTCTCTTGTGCACTTTTATTGTAGTGAATATAACTTTTCTACTATTTTCCTTGTTTTGTCCTAATGTCTTCTTTCACCCGTAGATTATCATCATCTCCCGAGGAATCTTCTCCCCTTTATGCTCAGGGTGAATCCTCCCCTGGGCATGTAAGGGGTAGACCTAATATGGATGGGTTGTCTTTGAATTTTAGAGGTTCTCCTGTTGCGCATGGAATATCGGTATCTCGTTCTGGCTCGAGTATGGCAGACTCCCTACGTCTTACATTTTTGCAGAGAGAACCCTATCTCCCTCCTGATAGTCTTTCTATTTTTAACACTTCAGCCCTGAACGTTAATGCTATGATCGGAGGAAATAGGGTAGGTTCCTGCCAAAGCATAGAATCGTCCGAGTCCATTTTTAGTACGTTACGCGAATATGGTTTGAATCCTGATGACTACAGTATCATCGTTCCTCGTCCTTTCCATAGAGCCTTTGAACCCCCTTTTGGTTATCTGACTTTGTATTCTGAACAAATTCGTTGTGGCTTGCGTATGCTCTTTCATCCTTTTATACTTTCCTTATTTCAATACTGGCAGATTTGTCCTAGCCAACTAACTCCTAACTCATTTCGCTATCTAGTGGGCTTCGTTCTTTGCTGTAATCTTTTGAACATACCCTTAACTCCGTATCGGGTGTGTTCGGCCTTCATTCTGCGTCCGTGTCCCAATGGTCTTCCCTATTTTAGCCTAGTCTACCGAGATCAGCAGAGAAGTTTTCATGTCCCTCGTCGTTTGGCCTTCGTAGTAGATTGGAAGAAAAGATATTTTTTTATTAAACCAAAGAATTCTTCTGGAGATTCATGGGGTATACCTTTACGATGGGGCTTGGGATATACGATCCCTCGTCCTGAAACCGCTGTACGAGAAATGGAGTATTTAGCTTCCACTGGTCTGTTTTTAGGTAGTTATGACATATGCTCTATTCTGGCTAACTCCTCGGCTTTAATCATGGCTGGTTTACAACATGGTGCAGAACAGCTGAATATTCCTCCGATGCCTTTGCATTCCAACTCTGCTTTTCGTAAGTTAGTTTACTTTTTACTTTAATGACATCGTCTTTTTTGTTCTGCTGATTAACCTTTGCTTATTTCTCTTTAGGATATGAAATGGAGCGGTTTGCCATTAGGCGCTATCCTGAGGAAGTGTTGGTCCCTCTGGCTTCTTTTCCAATGTATCCAAACACCCCTGGTTCATCCGTCGAGCACGATACATCCGACCCTCATCCGGGTTCTAATGACCTCTGGACATTTTCTCAGTCCGATTTTTTATGGGATTCTGTCGTTCCTTCTATCGATTCTCTCTTTGGGGATCCTTCTCCCCCAGACTTAAACTTGGATCCCAACTATCCGTCTCCCCTGACCTTAGCTGTCCGATCCCCCCTTGATCCTTCAGTCAACGTCATAGACGGTGATAATATAACCGTGCCACCCGTAAGTTCTACTGACGTGATGCCTTCTCCTCCTAGGATGGTTCCACCTTCTAGGGAGGGAACGAGCGGTATAGCTATAAGAGATTCTCGTGACACTTTTCCTGTATTAACTTCAGATGTCTCCTACCATCGGCACTTCTTGAGTGGTTTGCTGAGTCAAGCTAGTTGCGAAGCTCTTGGCTTTGTTTCTATGGATCTCCTTCAAGATCGATTATGTCGTAACTTATGTGAGGTATGTCATGCCCCTGTTTCTCTTTTGTGATGCTTATCTTATATTTCCTTAATCCTCCTCTTATTTTATGCAGGTGTTTTTGATTGCGGATGCCCTTAGTGCACATTCTTCCAATAAGGCTGGTTTCTTGTATCGACACCTCACCGATCTGGAGAAGAATTTAGACGATGCTCGTAATCAAATTGACAATCTGCATGCTCACTACGATTCCGACCAAGCAATATTACAAGCTCTTTTAAAGGATGCCCAAGATACCATCTTGGATATGAGA
Source organism: Linaria vulgaris (assembly GCA_948329865.1). Lineage (NCBI taxonomy): Eukaryota > Viridiplantae > Streptophyta > Magnoliopsida > Lamiales > Plantaginaceae > Linaria > Linaria vulgaris. Next base: position 66,903,091 of record OX415251.1, read on the forward strand.
CAACTGATAACCTTGGGGCGGGATCATGCCAGAGAATTAGAGGCTCGTATAGACAATTTGCTGAGCCAGAGCCGCACTTCCGATGCTTTGATATCCTCTCTATTGGCCGAAAGGGACTTATTGGCTACAAAGTTGTCGGATCTAGAGAGATCTCGTGCAGTAGATGCCTTGATTACCCGCGCCGAGGCTACCATGGCGGTTCCAAGTTTGGAGCAAATGAGGGCCACCCTACGTATAGAGATGCGGGAGATGGTGGTGATGGGTTTTCAGATTTGTCGGGAGGCTGTGAGAACACTCCCAAATTTTCCTCCACACCTGGATCTTCCCGACCTTGAATTCATTACTTCTTCTCAAACTACAACTCCTTCGGCTTCTTCCCAAAGGTCTACCGTCCCGGTAGTAACTATTATGGATCCTGCTGATCTTTCCGAAGAACAGCGCCGTTGCCTAATTCGAGAGGGCAAACGTCCTATGCAGAACTAATATATTTTTTCGTATGTTAAGTTTGTAATTGCATATGTAAATTGAACTACGAGTGGCTTGATTCCCTTGTATCGGGATACGTAGGCATCTCGGAATTTTATCCGAGTTCAGCCATATTAGTATGTGTGTATGCAAGTTAGTCGGGTTAGATGGCTGTATCAGAATGGATTGAGTTTTGAGATTATATACACATTCCATATAAATAAAATTCCATCTTTATTCCACCACAACTTTATTTACATGTACACTGATGTGATGTCCTTGCTTATATTGCTACTATTAAACATTAAGCATAATATTTTCTAAGATTTAATGCATTCCAAGTCCGAGTAAGCGCCATACCTTCAGGGGTACTTAACTGGTAAGTAGCAGGTCCGATGATTTTGCTCACCTTGTACGGTCCTTCCCACTTGGGTTGTAGTTTAGCGACATTTTTGGACGCCCCTACTCGTTTGAGAACCAGATCTCCAACTTGGAATGTTCTAACCTTAACATTTTTGTTGTAATGTCTAGCCATTCGTGCTTTATATCCTTCCATGCGTACTGAAGCTCGATGCCTTTTTTCTTCCAACAAGTCCAAGGCTAGAGCTAGATTAGAGCTATTACTGACTTCTTCATACTCTCGAATTCTCCAACTTTCGGTTACGATCTCGGGTGGAATCACAGCTTCACAACCATAGGCCATGCTGTATGGTGTCTCTCCAGTGGCAGAGCTAGGAGTCGTGCGATATGCCCATAAGACCCCTGGAATTTCTTCTATCCATCGTTCTTTGTGATGGTCCAGTCTAGCCTTAATGCTTTTTAACAAGGTTCGATTGGTTCTCTCAACTTGACCGTTACCTTGGGGATATCCGACGGAAGTGAAGCGGTGCTTAATCTCCCAATGCTTACACCAATCTTCCACCTTTTGGTCTTCAAACTGTAACCCATTATCGCTCACGAGGTATCGAGGAATTCCGAATCGGCATAGTATATTTCGCCATAGGAAATTGATGACCGCGCTTGCTGTGATTCTGGCCATCGGTTCTGCTTCTACCCACTTTGTGAAGTAATCTACTGCTACCAACAGATATTTCTTTTGCCTCGGATTAGGCATCAAGGGTCCTACTAGATCTATTCCCCATTTGGCGAAGGGGCACACTAGTAAATTTGGCTCCCATGGTGCTGCTGGTTGATGAATCTGTGATGCGTGGGCTTGGCATGCTGGACATCTGCGCGCGTATTCCTGGCAATCTTCGTAGGCCAATAATACCCCTGCCTTATAATACGATTGGCCATACTCGCTCCTTGCGAGTGATTTCCACATGTCCCTTCATGCATTTCTTTTATCACTCCCAACGCTTCTTGTCCATCCAAGCATTGAGTATGAGGATTAGAGTAGCAGCGTCGAAACAACACCCCTTTATGCAAGAAGTATCTGGCTGCTTTCCCTTCCAATCTCTTTCGCTCAATGTCGTCATCGTAGTATTGTGTAGGGTCTTCTAAATAAGCAACTATCTCTGACATCCACCCTGATGTTACGGGTGCTACGATGACGTGGACATCTTCCTGAGGCTCTTGCTGCTCTGACCCCATAGCTTGTAGCAAAGTGATTTGTCGTGTTCCGACCATGAATTGAGTTGCTATTTTTGACAATGCATCTGCCTCTTGGTTCTCCGACCTAGGAATCTGTCTCAATTGAAATTCTTCAAACATCCTTTGCCTATTCCGAACCGTCTGAGCATATGCTTTCAATCGCTCTTCTTTTATTTCAAACTTTCCTATTGCTTGCTGTACTATCAGTTGTGAATCACTGTGAATCACCATTCGACTGATGTTCCCTTCCATGGCTAACCTCATCCCGATTAGGAGGGCTTCGTATTCGGCTTCATTGTTAGACAAGGGGTAATTTATCCTGATGGCAAAGCATAGGTTTTCTTCTTCCTCGTAGTTTTTCAGAACTACTCCTGCCCCACCATATGTTCCGACGGACGATCCGTCTACATACACATGCCATAATGCAGGTGGCTTCTCATTTTGCATTTCTTTCATTTCCACCATGAAATCAGATAAAACCTGTGCTTTGATGGCTGGTCGTGGAGCGTACGACAGGCTATACTCACTTAACTCTATTGCCCATTTTACCATTCGACCTGATGTTTCTGGGCGATTGAGTATGACTCGCAACGGATATCTAGTAAGTATCGTCACATGATAAGTCAAGAAGTATGACCTTAGTTTTCTGGCTGCAGTTACGAGGGCTAGTATCAGCTTTTCTGTCTGCACATAATTTTTCTCAGCATTTTGCAAGGTTTTACTTACATAGTACACAGGATGCTGGCTGCCATCCTTATCTTTTACCAAAACTGCGCTTACAGCTTCCTCCCCTGCTGACAAATACACAGATAATTTGTCTCCAGGTTCCGGTTTGACCAATAAAGGAGGACTTACCAGATAATCTTTCAGATTATTGAAGGCTTCTTCACATTCCGAGGTCCATTGGAACTCCTTCACCTTCCTTAACACTTTAAAGAAGGGTAAACCCTTTTCTGCTGATCGTGATATAAATCGGCTAAGTGATGCCATTTTTCCTGTTAACCTTTGTACCTCTTTGATTGTTCTGGGGGATTTCATTTCTATGATAGCTTTAGCCTTTTCTGGATTGACTTCTATTCCTTTCTCCGTTACCATATATCCTAGAAACTTTCCTACCCTAATTCCGAAAGAGCATTTCTTGGGATTTATTTTCATTCCAAACTTATCCATGATGGCTAGAGCTTGTCTTAAATCCCTCGGATGATCTTCTGCTCTTTTGCTTTTTACAATCATATCGTCCACATATACTTCCATCGTATCCCCAATGACATCGGCAAACATTAGATTCACTAACCTCTAGTAGGTGGCAGCAGCGTTCTTGAGTCCAAACGGCATGACCATGTAGCAAAATGTGCCCACGTCAGTAATGAAGCTAGTTTTCTCCTGATCTTCTTCGGCCATCGGAATCTGATTGTATCCCTGGTCACCGTCCATTGTAGACAACAGTGCGCATCCTGCTGTCGAATCTACCAACTGGTCAATGCTAGGTAATGGATAACAATCCTTCGGGCAGGCATCGTTCAAATTGGTGAAATCCACACACATTCGCCATCGTCCCCCTGACTTAGGTACCAATACTACATTGGATAACCATTCAGGGTATATAACCTCCCTTATTTGCTGCAATCCGAGGAGTCGCAATATTTCTGACTTGATGATTCCATTCTTTTCTGGACCCATGTTTCTTTTCTTCTGTCGGATGGGTTTACATGTGGGATTAACGTTGAGATGATGTTGACACACCCTCGGGCTGATTCTTCCAGGTGGGCCTCCTTCCCAAGCAAATAGATGCCTGTATTCTTTCAGAATGGAAACAATTTCTTCTTCTATCCCTAAACCCATTCCTGTTCCTATTTTCACTTTCTTCTCACCATCTTCCAATTCTATTAGTTTCAATTCTTCCACCGGATGGACTCGTATTTCCTCCATTTTTTGCTTCTTCCCGGGATGGTTAAGTTCTTCTTCCACGCTTGTTGGTAAGGCATTCATACGACACTCCCTAGCCTTGATCTGGTTGCCTCGGACTTCTCCTATGCCTGACATCGTGGGGAACTTCACCTTGAGGTGAAGAGAAGAGGGTATGGCCTCAAAGGCGTGAATCGATGGCCTTCCACAGATAGCATTATAAGTTCGCGCAGATGCTTCAACGACCCAGAACTTCACATGCTCGGTGCGCCTCAATGCCCCTTCACCCCAAGACATCGGAAGTATGACAGTTCCCAATGTTCGGCTAGTTTCTCCGGAAAAGCCTATCAAGGGTATCTCTGTGGGATCGAGATGTATTCTTTTTAGCCCCATGGCTCCGAAGGTTGGGGTAAATAACACATCCACCGAGCTTCCCGTATCTATGAGGACCCGTTGTATATCAATACCCATTATGGTTGCCTTAATTACTAACAGATCTTCATGAGGATATACAATTCCCTGAAGATCTTCAGGTCCGAAAGATATGGCGGGTAGCTTCATTCCCTGCACTGTACAAACCGATAGTCCTTGTCCCACTTTCCTGGCCTCTTTGAGATATTTCTTCTTTCTACCAGCTGGAGATGAGGATATATCTCCTCCCTCAATCATGTTGATGGTTCTTCCCGATGGAGGGTTATCTCGGTATGTACCTGGGGGTGGCGGTAACTGCTGGTTGAATTCCTCCTGTTCATCATTCCTCGAGGGGGTTTCAACAGCCGCCTCTCCATCTTCATTCCGGGCTTTCTTCCGCTCCTTCGAATGATCTTCTTTGTTGCTGCTCAAGTAGTCTCTCAAATAACCCAAGTCTAGCAGCCTGTGAATTTCATTTCTCAAATTCTTGCAACCATCGGTTGTGTGACCATACGACTTGTGGTATTTGCAAAACTTTCCCGAGTCTTTCTTCTTGTATGGTTGTCTTACTGGCATAGGCCAAGAGAAATCCTTGTTTCCCCTCATTACGTTTAATACCTCTGACTGGGTGATGGTTAGAGTTGGTAACAGTATGGGCTGAAGATGTCTTTTCACCACTCCAGGATTATCTCTTCGAGGGGGATGATTCTTAGATTCCTCCTTTTCTTTTGGTCCTGCATGGGCATCGGCGGTTTCTGCCTTCAACTTGGACATTTCTGCTTCCTCCATCAGAATATACGTCTCTGCTTTCTGCATTAACTCATTCATGTCCTTTACTCGATTTCCTACCAGGTATCGGAAGAAATTCCCCGATCGCAATCATTGAGCAAGAATGTCTGATAGCATGGTTGGATCTATATGGGGGACGTCCAATACTTCGTCGGAAAAGCGTTTCATGAAATCTCTTAAAGATTTGTCCTTTTGCTGTTTTATGGTAAACAGATGACATGCTGATTTGGGATAGCGTCGGTTACAGGCAAACTGCCTTACAAACAAACTAGCCAACTGGGAGAAGTTAGAAACTGTGCCTGGGGGTATCTGGGTGAACCAGGATTGTGCCCTTCCTGTCAGTGTAGCTCGAAAGATTCGGCATAACGCGAAATCCGGGGCTGATTGCAGATCCATCGTTGCGATATATTGATTAATGTGATCCTGTGGGTCTTTCCCATCTTTTTCTCCGGAATACATGGGTAGGTTGACTGCTCTTATATAGGCTGGAATTGTAGCTTGTGCTACATCTGGTACAAACGGTGATCCATGATAGACGGGCTCATCTTCCGGTGTGATGGCTCTTTTCATGCTGAGCATCTCGCGCCGGAGATGATTCAACATTTCCCAAAGAGCGGGTTCATTGCTTGAATGAGGAAACACGTTGGGGCGGTAAGGAGGTACTCTGTCTTCGAAAATATTGCCAGGGGGAGGTATCACGCCGGGATATCGTTCTGGTCGATACCCTGGCTGTGGTGGTGGTACTCGCTGCGGGGTTGGCGTCATTCTTGAGCCTTGCTCTTCCACTCGATAGCTCTCTCCATATGGTTGTATAGGTTGTGGTTCTGGGGGTCTTTCGTTAGCTTGAGCCCTTCTCAAAGCTGCTTCCACCAGATCTTCAAACACTGTTCTGGGGATATTGATGTAATCTCCATTGGGTAGTGGAGTATTTCTAGGGGAACTTTCAGTTGATTCTTGGTATATACTTTCATCGTGGTTGTCTGTCCGATCTTCAGAATGAGCTGACCCTTCCATTTATTGAATTGGTTGCCAATGTGGCAAGTACTGAGATTCTTTTACCGGCGTAACTCAAAGGCAATAATTTATGGCGTTCCCACAGACGGCGCCATTTGTTAACTCTGGAGTGGGATTTGTATAGTTTTCAATTTTAGGAATGCCTTGCCCAAATAGCCAGTAAAAGAGTCTTATCGAAAGGATAAATAAAGACAGTTTCCTATTAATTTCCTGGGTTTACAGAATGAATTTTTACTCTCTCTTTTTCTCCCCTTTTTTCGATCTGCCTTTCATCTTCCTTCTACCCGAGTATTTATAGTACTCTTGGGACTACATTCTTTCCACTAGACGGCAGACACCTTGACTTTCATATGCTAACTCAGCAACTAACCAAGTGAATACTCATCTCCTCTGGTGCTGAAGTATCATAGGCGAAGATGACACCTGGTTGATTTGTAGCTGATTCTTGCTATGCATAATGACACCTAGTCTTTGCCCAACAGTTGTATCTGGTAAGGTGACACCTGGTTCTTTTTCTAAAAGTGCTTCCTCTTGTTGGCATTTGGATGAACTCTTATGACACTTCAGTTTAATTCCCCAGAAATGTTCATTCATAATAGTGCCATCGGGGAATTTTGATGGTATCGTGCTATCGGGTTGTCTTTTTAATGATGCCATCGGGTGATCCATTTCCCCAATGATGCCATCGGGATGTATCCCTGATGACGCCATCGGGTAATACGGATATTATTATGCCTTCGGGATATTTTCTTCCAAGGCTTATAAAATATATTCTTTGACATACCGTTAAAGGGGGTACCTTTCAGGAAGAACATATTCAAAGTCTCCTGTTTATAAGATTGTTCACTAACTAAAGCATCGGCGATTATTAGGCATCGTAGAGTCCTCCAAGACTGGTAGTGCCTTTAGCATCGGATGCTCTGGGAGTGTAGTAATCTGTACGTCATCGAAGACAAAGTTTGCGAAGAGGCAATATTATCTTCCAACGATGAACGTTACATTTCTTCCCGATAAGGAAGGTTTTACTTACCTCTCGATGGCCATCGTTTAATTCGTTCCCCGATGGCTCTAAGTTCCGAGGGTTGTTATTTTCTCCATAGGTTTACATTAATTATAAAATATCTAATCTTAATAAATATGCCATGTTTCTTGAAATTAGTATATTATTCGTATAAGTATATATATATATATATATATATATATATATATATATATATATATATATATATATGTGTGTGTGTGTGTGTGTGTGTGTGTGTGTGTGTGTGTGTATGTGTGTGTGTGTGTGTGCGTGTATAAATTTTCATTATTGAAGAGACATGCGGGTATCTATACGAGTGCGAAAAATTAATAATATTACCCATTCTCGTTTTCGCTTTGAAAACTAAAATGCGGGTACCTGCCTTGCGGATAACCATTTCCACTTTACCCACTCTAAAAGGGAAATACCCAAACGAGGGTGGTACGAGGACGGATACCCACTTGAAACGCCCAACCCTAATGCGGGCAGGTTAGCGAGTTATGTGACACATCAAATCACAAAATAATTTTTTTTAATGTTCTTAGACACACAAGCTATAGAGTACAATAGTCATATTCTCGTATTAAAGAGATATCCCCTTATTTTTTTCTCTTATTTTTCTTTCCATATGCTTATGTTATATGCAAATCAATTCATGTATAAAATAATATTGAGTTTTGTCTATACGTATGTAAAGTCTTCGTTCTATTCACGTCTAATTATTAACTTGTCAACTTATATGTGAACTAGAGTGTTGTGTAGCTTATCTCTATTATTTCAATGTGGTGTGGTTTGAAAACACTTTGGAAGACTCTCAATAATTTAGGGGTTTAACCAGATTTATATATAAAAAAAGGTATTTTAATTTATGTCACGCTTGTGATTAAGAGTGTTGAGATAGGAAGGCACATAAGGAATCTTCCCCTAATCCATTAATGTACGTAGTGTTCGGAACAGCTAAAGCATGTAACTGCCCCCAATAATACAGCCCCACGTTTACAATATAAGTCACAGATAAATAGCTATAATTAGTTAAGATAACATAAACAACATTGGAGAGAGAGACCTAAGAATACCTATACGTATGTACTTGTATAATATACTAGATGAGAGAGAGAGAGAGAGAAAGCAGTAGCGAAAAATTTGCTATATATATATATAGTATATTGGTACTACAACTCGAAGGGGGAGAGAGAACTCAGTTCAGTTTTCCATGATAAACATTCCAAATTATTAGCTCAAAACCCAAAAACAGAATTGTTTCTTCGATTCAAACGTCACATATATATGCATATAAGAATTCCTAGGTCCAAGGCACAATGAACAACAACTCGTACGATATGTCATCATTCGATCCTACGTCGTCACAAGAAGATTTTTTGGAACAAATGTTGTCCTCAATACCAAATTCATCTTTCCCTAATTGGCCCGACGACAACCACCACCACCACCACCACCATAACAATAGTTATAATAATAACTTGGAAGTAGACCAGTCAACGGCGGCGTTATCGTCGAGAATGAGGCACCACCAGATCAGCAGTAACAACAACAATAACAATAAGGCCTTAATGCTTCAGCAGCAGCTCATGCTACTCGCTGCTGATCACAATGACGCCTTTGACGCTTCATCTTTCAATTCGGTTCGTGCTGTTTCTTCTTTTATTTATTTTTAAATGTGAAATGAATTTTGTAATTATTGATGGGGTACGTACGTAATAATTATTTACAGGATGGATCACCTGTATTCAATGGCTTCAACGGATCATTGGGTCAAACTTCAAATCAGCTCCAGCATTTCCAGGTTTTTAGTTCTCCCCTAAATCTTATTATATATTGTTTCATTTTCGCATTTTACAATTACTTACTTGTGAAAACGTCACATATATGATATATATGGTCCAATTAAACTAATTTATTATAGGAAAACTTTGGTACGTTCATTGATAACGTATTTTTTCTACATGTATGGTTTAGCTAATTTGATAAAGCTCAAGCGTACGCTAAACATTTGCTAAAAGAAGATTTATTTATACTTTAAATTAGTATAACACTTTGCTAATTTGCTATTAGCTAACCGTGGTTCGTAGTCATATAGTCTTCTAAGTTCTAATCCAATACTTATACTAAATTCTGATTGTTTGTGTTACACCATAAATCGACGACAGGGAGGGTCACCGGGTACAAATCAAGTGGGTGGGAGCGGTTCTAGTGGAGGAGGAGTAGCGGCGGGGCAGCCGCGGCAGAGGGTGAGGGCTAGGAGAGGACAAGCCACTGACCCTCACAGCATTGCCGAAAGAGTATGCAGCTGTTTATTAAATTTGTGTATTTATTTCCAGTATTATCTATATTTTTTGTTACGACTCATTTTTTTTTTAATTTCTTTTATCAACGTTCGGATTCATTAACAATTTGAAAACGGAAAATTATATTTTGCAGTTACGGAGAGAGAGGATTGCGGAGAGAATGAAGGCACTGCAGGAGCTCGTACCTAACGGCAATAAGGTACCTACCTACGTCACTAATATAATCCTTTCTATTTTTTTCTATCCGAAATTAAAATCCTTTCTATTTTATTATTACTATTTTCATCACCACTATTATTGATTTAATCAATTTCTCCTCCTTATATATGATGTACAAATTACTAGTACTACGTATCACAAACGTTTTAATCAGCTCTCTACACTTCATCTTCATTAATTATTTAGTAGTCGAAGGGTCATTTTTCAAAATTTTGAAAATTTAATAATTCAAAATTGAGTTTTAGGTCAAAATTAAAATAATTATTTCCTCTATGTATTAATTAATCGATTCAAAATTTTAATGGGATTTGCAAAATAACCACATGGCTCGATATAATTCTTAAGTAAATCGGATGACACTGCATTAAGAACTCCATTAGGTAATTATTCACTGTGATTATCTGTTAAAAGAATAGTAATTATTTGCCCATGAAGCTTCCTTTCTGACACCTGTAATGCAAATCGTTACTTGCTGGCTAGTGAATCTTCGGCATAGAACTCGTAGGGTATCACATGGCACGTGTCGATGATACGAAGTTGAACCTGTACTTTAGATAATATATAGAGGAATCATATATATATAATCAGCTGACAATGACTCCTTAAGAGGCTCAGAGGGTAGGCTAAATTAGTTTAATTAATTCGATTCAGAATATAACTATTTTAACTTATTACAATGCGACTGACCAAATTTAATAATCATTATTTTTCAAAGAAAACATAAAAATTTGATAATCATTTTCGAATGACAGACGGACAAAGCCTCCATGCTAGATGAGATCATCGACTACGTCAAATTCCTCCAGCTCCAAGTCAAAGTACGTACACTCTACTTTTTTCTTGTATAATTTATTTATCAGATTTTGAAAATGTGAAATTGTCTTTGTTAATTAACAAAATTATCTGGCTAAAAGTTCGTGTAATTACGGCCAAACATCCGATCAATAGCAGATAATATGATCTCTTAATTTATTCTCACAGGAGTTAATTAAATTATTTATTCAATTTTGAATTAAAGTTTATGGCTCATGATTATTATATGACATGAATATTTAATATACAATTGGGCATAAAGCATAAAACTCCCATGTGTTGTAAAACATACCTGCCTCTAACTCTCTTGTGTTATTTTGAATCAAAGTCTTTCGTGTTATTTTGCACGATTTTGTTTTTGTTGCTGTCAAAAATCATGCACAAACTCAAAGGAAATTTTGTCCATTTTTTCATTTGCAGTTTTTGAAAGATGAATGGTAATTATAAGAGAGAAAAAGAGCATATAGATATTCACAGATTAATTTGTTTGAGGACAGGTTTTAAGCGTGAGCAGATTGGGAGGTGCCGGAGCTGGTGCCCCTCAAGTTGGTGATATGTCCTCACAGGTAAATTAATAAATGGCCAAATTGGACTATTTTCTTTCCCATGCTATAATAATTTAAACAATCAAAGATAAAGTAGATGACTATGTGACGATTTTTAATTAGTTAGTTTCATCTAAAAGTCAACTTTGTTCAAAATGTCTCCTTTAACTATTAAAGCAAAATATGTCTTATTAGGCAGAATATACCAAGTATTAAATTATCACCGGCCATATAGGATATTAATTTTGAATATTAATATGGCTTCAGGGAAGGAACGGTAACGGCCCTCAAACGGCGTCATCGTCGAACAACAACAACAACGAGGGGGTGGTGCCGGAAAACCAGGTAGTGAAGATGATGGAGGAGGACATGGGATCCGCCATGCAATATCTACAAGGCAAGGGCTTGTGCCTCATGCCCATATCCCTAGCCACCGCCATTTCCACCGCAACCAGTCACACTAGAAACGGTCCCACGTCGCCAAGCAGGTCCGTTTTGACCGTCCAGTCCGGTGGTAACGGTGCCAGAGATTCTTCCTACAAAGATGCTAACTCCGTCAATTCGAGCCGGTAATGGCGTTAAAATAAAGTTTGGAAGAGAAAATAAGTGTATTGGCTGCTGCACACTTTTATACCGCGGCATAGTAATTAAATTCTTTTTCATTTTCTAAGTACGTAAACCATTTCGTATTCTCGTCCTGTTTTATATGTAGCCGTTTCTTGATATAATCTATTAAGACTATAACCCTGACTTTTTTCGTGTTAATTAGAACTAATAGAAGGATGAAGTTCTGTAATGGTTTGTGAGTCGTGAGATATCATGTCAATTAACGAATTACAGTAATATGTACTACTTAAAGATGTACGGAACTTTCTTTTTGAAACTAATGTAAAGGATGAAGCAATACCGGTATCAAATGTAATGTTAACTAATGGCCTAATTCGAGGGAAGCGGGATCTCTAAAGAGAATTTTATCTGTTTCGTGCAAGTCCTCTATGGTTTGGAAAACCTGTACCAAACCTCCTTGTGGTTTCAAAATAGCGTACCTTGTGATTTCACAAACCTTGCACAGAATTTCCTAGTAGTTTCGTAAACCCTGCACTATCCGTACTCCGTCTAACTCCATTAGCAAGTGGCCTACACTCGCTATGTGAGTTGTCTAGATTTGTTTTGTACTTTTTTTTGATATTAAAAGTCCAATATACCCTTTTTAAGGCTTCTAGCTAAAAATTCCTTTGGAAGGTATTTTAGACATTTCGTATTACCATTTAACGGAGTTTCATTAAAATTAGGGCAAAATATTTTTTTTGCCTTTTATTTTAGGCCAACTTCAAGTTTTGCTCTTTAATTTTACGGGCCAATTTTCGCTTACGTGGTCGTTGACTAGGACGCCACACAGACGCCACGTGTAGCCACGTTAGCAAAACAAAATTAATAATATCCAAAAATGGCCATTATTGCATTTGGTTCAATTCTTTATTTTATAATGTTAATATTAAATCTCTATAATTAATTATATTATTATAAAAACATAATATGTAATTTAATTTAAAAAATTCAATAATAACTAGTAATTTTTTAAAAAAATAGAAAAAAAAAAGATTCTTCGGGTGGGGGCGACGACGCGGAGGGAGGGCTGGGAAGGTGGTTACGAAAAGGGGGTGGGGGTGGGGGATTGGGGAAGATGATGAATAGTATTTTTTTGTTATATGTTTTTTGTTTTTTTTTTGTTTTTTGTAATTTAAATAGTTTTTATAAATTGTTATTAAAAATATAAAAAGGAATTGGAAAAGATAAAAGAAAAGTTGCATATATATATATATATATATGTGTGTGTGTGTGTGGATGATACATATATATGAAAATGCTAGAATTATTCTTTTTTTTTTTATAATTTTATCACCATTTTAAATTGTAGATTATAAGAAAGTTGTGTATATATATACTATATATACACACATATATATGAAGATGCTAAGAATTATTATTTTTTTATTATTCTTTTATAATTTTTATCACCATAATAAATTATAGATTATAAAAAATTGTATATTTATATATACATATATATGAAGATAAAGGGCAACAACATAATAATAAATAAAAAAATTAATGATGTGGCGTCCGGCTGGCGTCCCAATCAGACGCCACGTCAGCCAAAAGCAGCCCAACCCTTCTTTTGAGCCCGTCGAGCATATTTTATAAAAAAAAAAGAGTTAGCGGATATTTCTAAGCCCATAAAATTATAGGGCAAAACCTGAAGTTGAAATAAAATAAAGGGCAAAAAAAATATTTTACCCTTAAAATTAATACAAGAGAAAGTGTGCTAGGTTTCTAAAATCACAAGAGAATTTTACGCTATTTTGAAGCTATTTTGAAACCACAAGGGGAATTTGGTGCAGGTTTCCCAAATCACAGGGGGTTTTTATGTTGATAGCCCCAAGTCCTCGTAGCACATTGGATTCATATATTGGAACTATAACGCTAACCTAATTTTTATGGCATCGAAAATGCTTTTTGCGGTATATGGAACATGGAAAGTGTTTTTTTTTTTCTTTCTCTGAAAAACTCTTAGGGCCAAAATTTTGACGAGACAGTAGGAAAGCTGGATATTTTACGACACAAAAGTACTCATGTGTGTTAAAGGTTCCATGAGCCTCAAATCTGAAGTTGACAAATACTAATTTAAGCATTCATGTCCCAAATATATAATTGATGGAATCTCATTTATTTTGATCGACCTTTGAACTTCATACATGGATGCACGTCTGTTCGAGACAATGACACGCCACTGTGGATATTATACTATATACACAGCTATATAATACGTAAGATATTTTCTTATCGGAACATTGTAACTTGTAAGATTCTTTCTAGTTTAGGATCGGAAGCTGTACTAACGTCACCAGCATCTTTTGCAAGTCAACACAACTTTTCTTATTCCAGGAAATTTTGAATATAGATTGAGCGAAATTCAGAGGTTGTTTCTAGAACATGAGTGGATTCAAGCAGTCCAAAAAGATATTTTCCTCGAGTAACATAACAGTTAATTTCAATACCTTTTGTGCATTCGCAACTGTAGCGTTAAAAATTTGTAAGTCTTTAAAATAAAAGACAAAAAAAATTAAATACAAATTAAATTTGTATTTCTTCAAACAATATGTGATTACAATCTCTAGTAATCCTCTGATTCTTTTCTACAACAAATAATCTTGAAATTTGGTTGATTTGCGAGTGGATTTGATTTTGATCTCTTCCACGTGTATCTGGGTTGAATGTTAATCCAAGGGCTTTTGAGCTTGATCTTGAATTAACAATCTATTTGATTTGATCTTCGCGACGAACAATTTGATCTTCGTGACGAACTTGATAAACTTGTTGAACATCAATCTTCTTTAGAGAAATCTTGATCTTCAAAAATACTTGGATGTAAGACAAACGTTGATGCGAGTGCTTGACAGCTTCATCTCGGATCGAACAGACTTTTGACTTTGAATTTGATTTGAAGATTGTTGAAGAACGATATGATTTTCGTCTTCAGTTCTTCGGATATGTGGACTTTGATCTTCTTTAAAAGGGACTTTGATCTTCAAAAACAGTTTTTCGAGGGCCTTGCAGCTTGTTCTCAAATCAAACGGACTTTGGGCTTGAAGATCGTTGAAGAACGGTATGAACTTGGTGGAGCGAAATACTTAGAGCTTTTCCCTCTTCAACTTGTAAATATTTTGTGTTGTGTCTTTTCTTTATGAGAGGACCCCTATTTATAGTTGTAAAAACCTAGAGCTCCTTGCTTGTGATTGGTCGGTTTTATTTTCAAAATAAGCATGGATTGAATTTGGCTTGCTTATCAAGAAACACATCATATTTCCACATGACTTAACATCATTGGTTGGAATACTCCATCTTTTCCACGTGGCTTTATTTGATTGGCTGCATCACATTATCATTTTTTCACGTGGCTTTATTTGATTGGATGCAATTCTCCATCTTTTTCATTTGGCTTTCTTTGATGGCCAATCAAATAGATATTAGAAAATTAATTAATTAACCTATTAATAATTGGAATTTAATTTAGTAAAATTCCAAATAAAAAATAGAAATAATCAATTTAATTTATAAAAATTTAATGTGACACTTGTAAATATTTAATTGGAGCAGACAAAATTTATTTGTCCACAAATGCCCCCTTGCGACTTGTCACGAATATCATTGTAAAAATGCGTCTTGAAGTGAATATGTCGCAACATATTTATTTTCGGGCCATCAATGAGATTAATAGAAGATTGTACTTTCCTTTGAAAAATTCAAACTTTGGAGGGCCTCCATGTCAATTTCCTTTAAGGACCAGAGTGAAATTTAAGTTTTTTTTTTCTTTTTTCATTCAGCAAACTTCACGCACACGCACCACGTTTTTCCTTTTTTTTTTCCTTGTATTTTGTCAATGTTACATAAACAGTGTATTTGCAATGTTAGGATAACATTGAACACAGAATAACATTGAACTCAGAAAAACTGCACATTCGGGATTTATTGCTATAATTGTGTTTTGCCTTTATTCACTTACTAACATAGTTCCACGAGTTGTAGTTGGTATTTGTATGTGCTCCAGGTCGAGAGACTTCAAGGAAGGATCTATTTCCTTAAAGAGAAGTTGCCATTCAAAGAGAAGTTTCCAAAGAAGAACTTTCCATAATTAAATAAGGAAAGATGTGTGTGGTGCAATGGAAAGATAATGGCGTGTGAATTGCAAGAAGGAATGAAGATTACTTGCAGTAGGATTCTTTCTATAGAAGACTACAAGATGGAGAATGATACTTTCCTTAGAAGACTTCAAGTTAAAGAAGGAAACCTTTCCATTGAAGACTTCTAGTCAAAGAAGGAAACCTTTCCATTGAAGACTTCAAGTTGGGCAAGGAAACCTTTTCCTATTGAAGGAGACTTGCCATGAACGAAATTAGAGTCATACAAGGAGATCTAATAGCAATAAAAAACGTGCACAACATGTCTTGGCCATCAAGGAAGACTACACTATAAATAGGCATGTTGGGCATCAAGAAAAAGACACGAAGACAAGAGCGAAAATCTCCCGTGAGGAAATCTTTATAGTCGAGTGTCTTTGTCTTGCTTTAGCAAAGTTTGTGAGTTGTTAGAATAGATCTAAGAGTGAGGAGCTTTTAGAGATAGTCGAAACAATTCTTGTGTGCTTTGCTTAGTTCGATTAATTTGAGAGTGAGGAGCTTGAAAATTGAGAGAACGACTTTTGTTAAAACCTTAACGGGTTATTTTGCCTACGGCTTGGAAGATCATATTAATATATTATCTTCTTAAAATTACATCTACTTGTGTTCTTTATTTATCCGCTGCGTTATATTCTCTGTCAAGTAGATTTGTGCTAACGTTAACTGCTGTTAAACGGATGTTAAGATAACATCGAGAGTCCAACATCAACTTAACATTGTATGAGATGATCTGTGTTAGACTAACACCGAAGGGTTAAGACTGTGCGACAAGTATCAAGTCCCGATCCAACAATTTCAATTGGTATCAGAGCCAAGCACCGACTTCACTGGTGTTTGGATTTGATATTAAAGGATGGACAACCGGAATCCGAACACCAACAAATTGCTTGTCTTGGATGGATCCAACTATTCTTATTGGAAGGTTAGAATTCGTGCACTCATTAAATCATTCGGTTGGCGAGCTTGGACGGTGATCGAAGGGTATGCAGTCCCTATGTGTGCTCCAGATGAAGATCTTTCATTATTAACCTCAAATTCTCAAAATAACGATGGTGAGGATTTCAATTATGGATCACGTACTGTGGCCGAAGGACAATCAGATGAGATTCATACAGCTGCGCTACTCGCTCATACTTACTGGACAAAAGAAGACTCCCAGAACTGCCACAGATCTCAATGTTACTCTAACATCCAGGATCCAACACCAGAACATGAGTTTTTCTTTAGAATTTGGAATAAATATAATTCTTGTATTAATTCTGATTCCTTGTCTATTATTGATGAATCTAACTTTGATTACTTTTATGGCACTGTAGATCCAGATGAAGATCATGACGCTGTTCCTAAGCCAAAATCAGAGTGGACTCAAACTGAGCTGAGTAACGCTTTCTTCAATGAAAAAGCCCTAAATACCATATTTAGTTTGGTTGATTTTCACATGTTTAAGTTAATTAAAAATTGTTCAACTGCAAAACATGCTTGGGATATCTTACAAATTCATTGTGAAGGTGATGTATGTAGTAAAAAGACTAAGCTATGCATGTTTTTGAGCAAATTTGATAATTTAACAACGGGGGAAGACGAAAGTATTACTTCTTATTTTGTGAAACTCATGGATCTTGCTAATGAAATTCAATACTTAGGTGAGTCCCTGTCTACTAAGGAATTGGCGTACAAAGCTGTGAGAACTCTTTCTAAGAAATTTGAGGTGATTGCTATGCAAAAAGCTAGGAATATGGACACGTTAGACTTTTATACTCTACTTTGCACTATGAAAGAATTTGAGATAAATCTTGAAAAAGTAAATGATAAAGAAGAAATTCAAGCTTATAATGAAACTGTGTTTGAAAAGTTAAATAAGCTTAGTCTAAATGATAAAAATATTCTTGCTGAGTTAAAGAAAGATTTCTCTCAAGAGATGACCAAATATTCTTGTAAACCTACTCCTCATGATGATACACATCTAAAAAAGATTCAATGTTAT
Organism: Linaria vulgaris; assembly: GCA_948329865.1. Taxonomy (NCBI): domain Eukaryota; kingdom Viridiplantae; phylum Streptophyta; class Magnoliopsida; order Lamiales; family Plantaginaceae; genus Linaria; species Linaria vulgaris. The sequence continues at coordinate 66,920,895 of OX415251.1, forward strand.
GAATGTAAAGGTTGGGGCCACTTTGCTTATGAATGTGGTAACAACCTTAGAACAAAAGGGAATTCTAACTTGGTTTGTGTAGATGATAATGATGAGACAGGTTTTGAAGAATATGGTGATGGACAGGTGCCAACGGTTGAAAAAACTCAAACAACAGTGTGTGCAAAGGGGGACATACCTGCTGGTGTCAAGGCTTGGTGTTCTGCCAACATCCAGACAGCTCGATGTTATGTTAACATCCAGAAGACAACACCAGTCCGGGAGATTTTTCTTGACAATTGGGATGAAACCATTTGTTTAGAAAACTCTGAATGTTTGATTTCTGATTATGATGAGTTTGATGATGATTCTGACTTTGAGTATTTGCATGATTCTATAGGTTTGGAAGATGATAGTGTCCTTGAAGGTAAATTGATTCAAGAAGAGTTTCTTGATGAACTGAAGATCATCTACCAAGACCTGCTCAAGGAGAAGGACAAGTTGAGTAGAATTGAGAAGGCTATGGAAGATAATGAAAGCTTGAAGGCTACAATCGCTCAACTTGAGGTTAGTTTGGACAGAAAAGATGATGAAATAGAAAAGGTAACTTCTAAGCTAGAAATTGCTGAACATACCATTGCCAAGAGGAAAACAAGTACTTATAAACTTGATGAAGTTTTATGTTTAGGCAATGATGGTAACTCTGGTTTAGGATATCAAAGTCAAGTTACTCACTCAACTACTTCTATTAAATACAATATTCCTGGTTTTGAAAAGGCAAAGGTACTTTCTAGAGAATATAAGAAAATGGCTTATATTTGTCAATATTGTTTTCAATTTAGACATCTTAAACCATGTTGCTATAAATACAAAAAGTCTCTTAAAAATAAAATAGTTGAAAGGAATAGGGATTTATGCAATGTTGATGCTGGTGTTAAGCCAACACTGTAATTTGAACATTCCAATGTTAATACTAGTTATTCTAGTGTTACCTTAACATTCGGTTCCAACATTGCTGAACAGAATAGTGGGATGAGAAACATTAGACTTTGGGTGCCTGGAACTTATATTGTGTGTAATATTATCTTTCCTACTATGTATACTAACTTTGCAGGTAAGTGGTACTCTGATAGTGGATGTTTGAGGCATATGGCTGGATACAAATCTGATTTGATACGGTTATACACAATGTTAAGACAAAACTGGATAACCAATGTTACCTTAACATTGAGAACAAATTGTATTGCCTTAACACTACTTAAGACACATGATTGGAAAGAAAGCAAATCCAATTTGAAGAAGTGTGCACCACCAACCTCAGGAACTTTCACCTATGAAGATGGAAGTAAAGGAAGAATCATTGGCAAAGAAGTGTTGAATGTTGATGGATCCCCATCCTTGAAGGATGAGATGTTGTTGGATGGATTCTATGAAAACCATATAAGCATCAGTCAATTGTGTGATGATGACTTATTGGTAAGGTATGTTAAAGATTCTTGTGATGTTTCTGATTGTGAAAATGTGTGTGCTTTGACAGGTAAGAGGTTTGAAGACAACTACTTGGTGCGGGATCAAGTGACTTGCTTTCAAACAAAGGTGGACTATTCGGTTGCCAAGAACAAGAGACTTGGACACATGCACAACAAGAATCTGGGCAAAGTGTTGAAACTTGAAACCGTGAGAGGCATTCCCAATCTCATGAGTTCTGGTAAGATGGTATGTTATGATTGCTCGAAAGGTAAGGTGACCAAAGCTTCTCATAATCCAATCCAAGTGGATGAACAGGTTACTAGTACCTCTAATTGTTTTCATCTACTTCATATGGATCTCTTAGCTCTTATTGAAGTAAATAGAGTTGGGGGTAAACAATATGATTGTGTGATTATGAATGATTTTTCTGGATATACTTTGATTAAATCTTTCAAAGAAAAATCAGAAGCTCTTAATACCTTTAGAACATTGCATGCTAGTATTGATAACTTACATGATGCTTCTTTTGGTAATATTTGGTCAAATCATGATAGAGAATTTGAAAATAGGTCATTCTATGGCTTATGTGTGCTTAATAAAAATATTCATAAATTCTCTATTCCCATGACTTCTTATGTGATGATGAAAAAGAAGAAACATGATCTTGCTCATTTTCATGAATTTGGATATGTTTGCTATACTTTAAATGACAAAGATTTCGTGAGCAAATATGATCCAAAAAGTGAAGAACATATCTTTGATGGCTGTTCTTTGAACAATACTGTTAGTAGAATGTTTGATCCAAGATTAATTATTGCTCAAGAATCGGTTATTGTGGTTATTGATGATTTGCTGAGTGTTGCAGGTGAGTTAGATGCTATTGTGCCAAGTCTACTGGATTCTGATGTTACTCTAGCATTGACTTCAGATAATGTTATTCCAACATCACATGTAGATCCAGAACCTGAACTGGAACATGAACCAGAAGCTGATGTTATGCCAACATCGACCAGTCCTGATGATGACACAACATTCGAGTAGTCAAACTTACATGAAAAGGTCCAAGTTCAAGATGTTTGGAGGGATACAACTGATAGGATTCAGAGTAATCATCCTACATCACAGGTTATAGTTCAAATCATTAATGACATCAAAACACACAATAAGAAAAGGGTAAATTGTAGAGATATGATAATTTTGAGTGTTTGTATGTCTGCCACATATTCTGATAATTGCTTAGATCAAAGATTTGCTGATGAAATTGTCTTTGTTTATACTAACAAGTCTACTCTAGATAAGTTTGTTGAGGCTTTGACAGGTACATTAATGATGAGCGTGATTGGTGAACTAGATTTCTTCTTGGGTTTGAAAGTGAAGCAAAAGGAGGATGGGATGAGCATGATTGGGTTGGAGGAGTCAAAATTGAGCAAGACTCCAATGTCTTCTACTTTGGTAATTCAAAAAGGAGACACAAGCTTGCTATATCTATCCGTCACTAGCCCATTTATTATGAACTCGGTTTATGTCTGTGTTTGTGCCAGGTATTACGCTGAACCTAAAGCTTTTCACTTAATTGTTATGAAGCGAACACTGAATTATATATCTGGTACTGTAGACTTAGGCATTTGGTATACACATGATGCAAATACAGACCTTGCTGGTTTTGATTCTGATTGGGCTGGAGATTTAGCTGATAGAAAATCTACATGTGGGGGTTGTTTTTATTTGGGAAATAATCCTTTTTCATGTTATAGAAAGAAACATAACTGTGTGTCATTATCAACTGTTGAATTTACAGCTCGCAGCTGTGTTACCGTTTTATATGGCTTAAACACATGTTGCATGATTATGGGATAAAAAGTGACACATTGTTGTTGTTTAGTGATAACCTTAGTGCCATTAACATATCAAGAAATATGGTGCATCATTCTAGAATAAAGCATACATTTTCTATGCATTATTTCTTGAGAAAACTCGTAGATGACAAGGTTATAAACATTGATCACTTAGAGACCAACAATCATTTAGTTGATTTGTTTAAAATGTCATTAGATAGCGAGAGGTTCTTCAATTTGAGGAAGTCTCTCGGCTTGAATGTTCTGTGATTCAGTGTTGCATTCCGGTGTTGCCATAACACCACTGGCTAACACCGTATTCTGTTTGTGGTGTGTAGGATTGCATTAGATTTTTCTATTTGATTTATATTTTGTTCTTGAATGTTTTTTATTATTGGTTTGTGTGGTTGACCAGGATTGTTAGCTAAGTTTACTGGTGGACAGGTTCATATCAAAAGTTTTGTAAAGTAAAAACTCTGGTGTTGGTCTGAGAATGTCAACATAACTTCAGGAGAAGCTGGGATGCACAGAGTTCATTACTTTGGTGTTATTCAGTTGTGACTTATCCATGTTAGGTTGGACAAAACATGAAGAGAAGCTGGGGTACATGATGTTGAGAGCTTCGGTGTTATTCAGTTGTGCTTATGTTCATGTGTTTGTCTCTTTATAGCCAAGGAAATGCATGATAGTGATCCTTTCTACTGGGATGTTTGGAGTTTCGACTGCCTTACATTCAGTAGCACTGATCACTTGGTGTTTCTCTTGTAAACAGGTTGGTCAACAAGTATGCATAAGGAGTTTGGGTGACGAAGTATATGATAAGTGTATTGTCTTCATTCAATTCCTTTGTACTTGCCTAATCTGTAGCTGGTAATAAAGTTGTTGGGGTGTGTGGAGTCCTGTGCTGCCCACATTCAGTGATGATATTATCTTATTTAACATTCTTCAGTTTTAGTTCAAAAAGAGTTTATGATAATTGTTAAAGATTTGAATTGATATGAACTGTTCCTAGTCTATAAAGCTGATACTCCATGGTTACCATCTACTAATGTTAACTTAACATTCTGCATTCTGCATTTCATTTAGGTCTGCATTCATTCATTCTTTCTTGATGTGTCTGTGCCGGTTTGAGCTTAAGGGGGAGAAATAGTTATGTTCTCATGTGAAGACTAAGTTGGATTCAGCTGCAGTGACACACTAAGTTGTCTCTAGTTATGATTTGGAAGTAGATTAACTCCTTTAATTTACTCCATACCCAAAATGTTGGATTTTCTGTTAACTAACTCTCCTTTCCATGTACAGGTCTGATATATCTGTGGTACTAATTTGCTAATATATCTTAAGTTTCAGATATATGTTTACAGATCTAGCTCATGCTTTTAATTGAAAATATCTTGAGGGTAAGCTCAATACCTCTACATTCACAAGAACCAATGTTGATTCAGAACAAGTGTCAATGTTGTGCCAACATCAGTCTGTAAGCATGTTGTCTCAACATCCAGGTTTAACATTATGACTCATAAGTTTTTTTAGTAAACTGCTCTGGTCATGTGTGAAGTAACTCGGTGTCATTTGTTGTCTCAACAGGCGGTAATTATGCATGATTTATTTTAAGAAACCGCCCATTACTTCTTTTCACTTGTGATTCTGAATCTCTAATCTCTTTGTGCCCAATTCTCTGAAATACTATGAATTTTCACTTTCAATTGTTTTTGAAATCTTTGGCATGCATCTCTGATCTTGATTGTGGCCCGTGGTATGGTGAATCAAAGATATAACCCCACCCCTACTCCTGTAGTTCTTTCTCGTAGGTACAACACTTGTTCCGGACATTGTTGCCGAGATAAAACAAGTTAGAACTGAGGAACAAGGTGTTGTTTTTGTTGGTACTTCAAACACAGTTAAGGAGACAGTGCTTGAGGAACATTTTGCAGAGAAATCTGATTTGATTGAGGGGGAGAACATGTTAGTTGCTGGAGAGACTAATGTGGATGATAATTGTGGTTTTATTGCTGGTTTTTGTAAACTTTTGTGCAGGTACATTCTGGTTCAATGTTAAGACAACAGCGATAAACGTCATTGTTAGAACAACTTTCTGGATTCAATGTTAAGTTAACATTGTGAAAGTCTGATGTTATGACAACATTGATAGATGTCAATGTTATGCCAACATTGAGTTTGATAGCTTGCATTAAGGGGTAGCAGTGTTATACCGCTGGTACTTGTAAAGAAAAAGAGATGTTGATGCTACTAGGTGATTGCAAGGTGATAAGGAGAATGAGAAAGAGAAGAAGGATAGAGAGGTAGAGAATGAAAGATGAAGTGGTGAAGAAGAAAAAGATGGTTCTGAGGAAAAGGATTAGGAAACTGAGAATGGTGATGATGAAACCGTTGAGATCAAGAGGATAAGGAAGAAGGTTCTGAAAAGTCTGATGACATTGAGTCTGAGCTAGTTGTTATGACAACTTCACTGGAGAACAATGTTGACTCAACATCAAAGGTAACACTTGAGGTAATATCTACAATTGAAGCTAACTAAGACTGTGGCTATGGAGGATTTTAAGAAACAGTGAATGGTAAAGTTCTCATAGAGAGAAATGGAAATAGCTGCTAAAGAAAGAGCTATAGAACTTTATCTTATGAAGTGATTCGTCAAGATTTTGCTTTCCTCACAAAAAGGGGGAGAAGTAAGCCATTTGATCTTCATGTTTATTCTACTGGTTCTGCAATTCTTATATAGCTAATGTTTTCTTAGTTATGCTTATAATTGTGATGTTTAACTCATTGTTTATTCTTATCAGTATCTTAATGCTACTTGGTCAATAATGTCATATTAAGGGGGAGTAGCTTAAGATATTAATGATGTTGTGTAGCTGGAGCACTATGCATAATATGAATTGTGAACATGTTTGGTTTTGTGAAGAAAGGCAAAAAGGGGGAGATTGAAAGTGCAAGTATTTTGTCAATGTTAGATAAACAGTGTATTTGCAATGTTAGGATAACATTGAACTCAGAAAAACTGCACATTCGGGATTTATTGCTATAATTTTGTTTTGCCTTTATTCACTTACTAACATAGTTCCACGAGTTGTAGTTGGTATTTGTATGTGCTCCAGGTCAAGAGACTACAAGGAAGGATCTATTTCCTTAAAGAGAAGTTGCCATTCAAAGAGAAGTTTCCAAAGAAGAACTTTCCATAATTAAATAAGGAAAGATGTGTGCGGTGCAATGGAAAGATCATGGCGTGTGAATTGCAAGAAGGAATGAAGATTACTTGCAGTAGGATTCTTTCTATAGAAGACTACAAGATGGAGAAGGATACTTTCCTTAGAAGACTTCAAGTTAAAGAAGGAAACCTTTCCATTGAAGACTTCTAGTCAAAGAAGGAAACCTTTCCATTGAAGACTTTAAGTTGGGAAATGAAACCTTTTCCTATTGAAGGAGACTTGCCATGAACGAAATTAGAGTCATACAAGGAGATCTAATAGCAATCAAAAACGTGCACAACATGTCTTGGCCATCAAGGAAGACTACACTATAAATAGGCATGTTGGGCATCAAGAAAAAGACACGAAGACAAGAGCGAAAATCTCCCGTGAGGAAATATTTATAGTCGAGTGTCTTTGTCTTGCTTTAGCAAGGTTTGTGAGTTGTTAGAATAGATCTAAGAGTGAGGAGCTTTTAGAAATAGTCGAAGCAATTCTTGTGTGCTTTGCTTAGTTCGATTAATTTGAGAGTGAGGAGCTTGAAAATTGAGAGAACGACTTTTGTTAAAACCTTAACGGGTTATTTTGCCTACGGCTCGGAAGATCATATTAATATATTATCTTCTTAAAATTACATCTACTTGTGTTCTTTATTTATCCGCTGCGTTATATTCTCTGTCAAGTAGATTTGTGCTAACGTTAACTACTGTTAAACGGATGTTAAGATAACATCGAGAGTCCAACATCAGCTTAACATTGGAAGAGCTGATCAGTGTTAGACTAACACCGAAGGGTTAACACTGTGCGACAAGTATCAAGTCCCGATCCAACAATTTCACCTTCAATCAACTATTCCAAATCCACTATAACTACAAGACTTATAGTATCAATAGGATTGAAACTCCCTCTGGGAATTCTATATAAGACACGAAGAACACCCCTTTTTGTTGATCTTCAATTCTCTTCGTTTTCTCTTTTGTTCTTTTCCTCCAAATCCGGTTTCGTCTGGCGACGAAGCAAGTGGCACATTGGCGGAATTTCGATGGCTAAGGATTTCGCTGCATATTTCCTCGACGGTGCGACGGTCAAATAAAGAGAAGCTCGTTTTTTTTCCTTTTTCTTTTCTGTTGAATATTATGAATAGTTATAACATATGCAAGAATTTAATTGTGCCAGTCCTTTCTTCCTTGCGCAGCGCAACCATTCGGAGAAGAAATCAACTTACGGGCACAAGAGCCGACGCACGAGATATCTTTTTCTTCTTCGTACGGTAGGTGAATCAATTTGTGTTTTTTTTTGCATTCGCAGCCACTGTAACAGTGTTTTTTTTTGCATTCTCCCTTTTTTATTATTTTCTCTATTTTTCTCCGTCAATCGCTAACTTGTCCCTCTTATCGTTTCTTTCTTTATGTTGACAGTTCACGTACAATGGTGAAATTCAGCCATGCCTATAATTCGAAGGGAATTGAGACTCTAACCGTCATTGGTGATGAAAACCAACGGGACACAATATTGGAAGTCGACACCCCTCTTGCCGAAATTTTCACAAGTCGCCTGCCCACTTTGATTAACACCATTAAACCTAAAGACTAGCCCGAAGAGTTTCCCAAGTCCTCCAATCGATCGATGCCGTCGTTCGTGTTCCGGTCTCCTCACCACCGAATATCAAACGATGATCTTCCTTTTGACACCTTGGGGCGACGGACTACCAAAGGAGATGCTACGGAAAGAAGGCCTTCCAAATTGGTGCAAGAGCAAACAACTTCCACAAAGATACATGGCAACCCTTGTGTTCATATTCACATAAATTGTAACTTGGAGACCATGAAAGCTTTATGCGTGCAACAATATTTGACAAATTCCAAATCTCTTGCAAGGAGATGAGGAGCACACTCAAACCTTAATCTACGCAACATTATTGGTGAGCTTGAAGGAGGAGACATTCTTTTCACGACTCGGCATCAAAAAACGTTGAAGGAGACATTATCCTCAAGACTTGGATTCAAAAGGAATCCGAAAAGAAGAGACTTGCTTTCGAGACTTGGCGTCAAAGACATTCAACAGGAGCGGACTTGTTCTCGAGACTTGGCATCAAAGACATTGTTTTCATGACTTGGCATCAAAGACAGCTTCAGTGACGAGACTTGGCTTCAAACACATGCGTACTCATCTTGTTGGTCATACTCATGCATTCTTTCCATTAAAGATGTCGACTTCATTCGTCAAAGAAACATTCAAGATAACTAACCTCTTGAAGAACTTCACCAATTCTCCTTGTTGGGCAAAGAGGAATGACGTACTTGTTGCACTCCACCTGAATTGTCAAAGAACCTCGCCGATACGGGAGTGGTCAAACGACATACTTGTCAAACTAAGTTCCACCTTCTTAAAAGACCTCTCTAGTTAAACATGCAAGGCATATCCTTTTCATGATTGGAATAGTAGTTTGGAGGTATCGACTTTGATCTAACAACACAAAAGTGTCTAGTCAATGATCAAGCGAGCTTGGAGCATGACTGCAGCTATCCTCTAGGAGCAAAGTGATTGAAGATTGGAATTGAACTTTGCAGTATCAACTCAAGAAGCGCTCAAAAGCTTGCAACATGATCTCGAGGTCGACACTCAAAGCATTGGTGTTCTTTCTTTCCTACTTGACGGAAGCTTTACTCGTCTTTATTGGAACATCACATCTCAAGGAGCTTCATATAACATCTTTGACTTAAGATAACTTGGTGAAAGGATATGACTGAACTCAGAATTTCTGAGCTGCCTACGTATCCAACAAAGGAATCAAGTCACAACATAGTTTAAAGTATATCAAATTTGATTCAGAGATGGCACAATTTATACTCGTGCAAGCTAGGAGTAACGTGCAGTTTAGACTCGTGCGTCATGGAGAAATTGACTTGAAGACTTGAAGACTTGGACACCTGAAGAACATGCATACCTTTTTTCTCGTGCCTAGGACGACTTGAAGGCTTGAAGGATTTGCAGACCTTCGCCGTGTCTAGAAGACTTGCGCATTTTGTTTGAAGACTTAAAGGATTTGTAGACCTTTTGGCTCGTGTCTAGAAGACTTGAATATTTGAAGGATTTGCTCGAAGACTTGGATTTGATGGATTTGCAAACCTTTTGCCTCGTGTCTAGGAGACTTGAAGATTTGAAGGATTTGCTTGAAGACTTGGATTTGAAGGGTTTGCAGACCTTTTGGCTCGTGTCTAGAAGACTTGAAATTTTGGTTTGAAGGCTTGAAGAATTTACTTTGAATTCAAATATGCAAACAATTTATACTCGTGTTAAGGAGAATTTTGATAGTTTACACTCTTATCAAGGAGTACATGATTTGATGGTTAATTTGAATATTTTAGATAGTTTAAGCTCGTATCAAGGAGCATATTGGCTGTAATGAAATTTGATGTCGCGCCCTCTTCATCGTCGGTGTCATCCGTATCATCACCTTCAGTATCAAGACTAATATACCAATCAAAAGCGACGTCTTCTAAGGATCAAACAAATTGCTTGACTATAAGATCTCCATCAATTCTGGCACTACTGCATGTTTCAACGAAGTGAGCAACATGTTGCCTTGGGTCTCCTTTTCCATCAAATCTTTGAAACTTTGGAGGTTGATAGCTTTTCGGCATTTACAATTGCTCGATTTGTTGAATGTAAGGCTTCGTATAAGATTTGAAAGATTTATGTTGAGCTTTATATTCCTTGGAAACTTCTTCGATGAGCTTCTACAATTGACCGGTAGAGACGTGACCTTGTGAGGATACTTGAATTTGTTGGCTTAAGGACTTAGAAGGTTTTCCAACTTCAGCATCTTGAAGGGTTTCTTCAAAAGATGTTGTGTGCATCATGACGTCTTGCTCTTCCTTCCTTGAGAAATTTGACTTGTGGAAAAGAGAAGTGGCTCGGATTCCTTCACTTAGGACTTCACCAAATTCTTGAGCTTCAATGCCATGATTAGCCTTTGCATACGTCATGCCTTGACCGCCACTTTTTACATTCTTGTTCGTTGGGATGAGTTGCGACTTCAATTACCTCGCTTGAAGGTTTGATGCATCCTTGAACTTTGGCGTTGTCAATGACTTCTTCAATGTTGTGATTTCCTTCTTCGATCTCTAGTTTTTGGAGAAGACAATTCAAGCGCTCTTCACGTCTATGCACTTGTGTTGTAAAGCTCTTAATAGCTCTTGCCAGCATAGCAACTCGCTCCTCTATTGAGGATGCTTGATTCTTGGCTTCGCGTCTTGCCCTCGGTGCAAGTGTAGCTTTCATCATCGGTTGTGAATAGCCTCTGCTTGTTTCCCCCATTGACTTGTCCATTGTTGAGCAACACTGACTTCTTGTGACTTCACACTTGTAGACTTGCTCGAAAAGAGATGAGAGGTAGAGATTGTCCCACTAGGCGTGCCAAAAATTTGTAGCAACAAAACTGCAAGTCCTTAAAATAAAAAGACAAGAAAAATTAAGTACAAATAAAATTTGTATTTCTTCAAAAAATATGTGATTACAATTTCTAGTAATCCTCTGATTCTTTTCTACAACAAATAATCTTGAAATTTGGTTGATTTGAGAGTGGGTTTGATTTTGATCTCTTCCACGTGTATTTGAGTTGAACGTTAATCCAAAGGGTTTTGAGCTTGATCTTGAATTAACAATCTACTTGATTTGGTCTTCGCGACGAACAATTTGATCTTCGCGACGAACTTGTTGAACGTCAATCTTCTTTATAGGAAGCTTGATCTTCAAAAATACGTGGGTGTAAGACAAACATTGATGCGAGGGCTTCGCAGCTTGATCTCGGATCGAACGAAACTTTGATTTGGAATTTGACTTGAAGATTGATGAAGAATGATATGATCTTCGTGTTCAGCTCTTCATATATGTAGACTTTGATCTTCTTTGAAAGGGACTTTGATCTTCAAAAATGGTTTTTCGAGGGTCTTAGGACTTGATCACGGATTAAACGGACTTTGGCCTTGAAGATGGTTGAAGAACGGTATGAACTTGATGTCAAATATGATGAATTTGTTGTAGCTCGATCTTCCTTAGCAGAAGTGCGATCTTCAAAAACGGTTATTTGATGGACTTGAGGCTTGATGATGGATCAAACGGAGGTTTTTGTGAAGAACACCTTGAGTCCCGCGAAGAACGCTTGAAGATGGATAAACTTGGTGGAGCAAAAAACTTAGAGCTTTTCCTCTTCAACTTGTGAATATTTTGTGTGTGTCTTTTCTTTATGAGAGGACCCCTATTTATAGTTGTAAAGACCTAGAGCTCCTTTCTTGTGATTGGTCGGTTTTATTTTCAAGATAAACATGGATTTAATTTGGCTTGCTTATCAAGAAACACATCATATTTCCACATGGCTTAACATCATTGGTTGGAATACTCCATCTTTTCCACGTGGCTTTATTTGATTGGCTGCATCACGTCATCATTTTTTCACGTGGCTTTATTTGATTGGTTGCAATTCTCCATCTTTTCCATGTGGCTTTCTTTGATTGGCCAATCAAGTAGATATTAGAAAATCAATCAATTAACCTATTAATAATTGGAATTTAATTTAGTAAAATTCCAAATTAAAAATAGAAATAATCAATTTAATTTCTAAAAATTTAATTTGACACTTGTCAATATTTAATTGGAGTAGACAAAATTTATTTGTCTACAACTGGATTGCTTCATAAGGTAATTGTTTGATGTCATGATTCCTGGAATATTTGGATGTACTAGAGACTTAAATAACGATTTTCCATAAATCAGTTAAGTAATATATTTTGAAGATTTATTATGTATCAAATTAAATACTTTATCATACTATACTTGATATTATTGTATACTTACCAGTTGAAATGATCTTCTAACATTTGAAAAATTATAACTACAATTATAATTATAATCATATGGTTGTTTAAGATAAATCTTGAGATATAAATTACGTATACAAAGTATATTTGATATTTAACTTAACCTTACGGCATCAAAGTTTATCGCATAAGATTTTCATCAATGATATGTGCTATTTACTTAAATTAGTATTAGCTACTTTTTTTAACAAGAACTTCTTCAAGTTTCATCAACACAAAAGTTGAATAGTACATATGTTTATAGTGGTGAGTTATGATTATTCAGTTAACTGATATTATCTTAATGTTATTAAATATTTGACAAATTAATCAATGACGTGCAAGATTCTCCGTACAAATAAAGGTGAGGTTATATTTCTGATTTTGTTCTGGCCCAGTTTGGCATCCGGCCTGAGGAACTTGGACAGAAAAGACATTAGTCTGTTACTAAATCATGAACAACCTATATTATTCACCATATTCCTATTTTTGCATCTCATCTCGTCTCTTAACATGATTTTCTTACTCATAGTTAAATCGTACTCAACCATTAATTATTTATCACATATTAATTCATAATCATGGTAATTCATCAATTATCTCATCTGTTGGTCTTAAATTGTGCAAAGAACAAAGAACTATGTTTAGGACATGTAGCTCAAGGAGCAACGGATATTATCCGATTCACTAGCTTATTTGTTTATCACCCATTGAGACGCCTTTGGGAAGTTAGACCCAGGGATTGAGTCGATTTACTGCTGGGTAGTGAGGATTGTTAGTTTAAGTAATCTTGCTTAATACCCATTTATCTAGGCGTCCGTTGCAGTCACGAGTTGACTGTAACCTGCGTGCTGGATCGGCATGTACTCGAGCATATCGCCTGTTTTGTTTGTGAGGTCGCTCCTCGTTGGGAGGTATAAGGTAGTATTTGGAAGTATAAGATTGGATTGTTTACTGTTAAGCACATGTTTATAAACTATATACAGAATATTCCGGTACCATTGTTAAATCAAATTATCTTGTTAATTTGCTTCTATCGGTAAGATCATTCCTAGAATAAAATCAATTGAATCACTGTTAATTTTTGCATTGCCACTTGTTTTGTATGAATCTCACTAAGTCATTAAAGACTTATTCCTCGGTTTTTCCTGTCTTTACATTCCTCATGATAAGACCGACGTGACAACATGTATCACATGAATAATTTTGCCAATCTTACCTTTTGGAATATTCATGTAATTGAAAATGATTAATCATCAGTACATAATTATTAAAGTGTTAAATTATTTTTAGTTTCCAGACTTCCGCTGTGTATATTAAAGTCAATTTTTATCATTATGTGTATGGTTGATCGTGGACAGTGACACCCCTTCCTACGCGATGCGTTTTAGTCTGAGCTGATAAAATATCTGGCCAACGCTGAACCAACTCGGATCGAAATGCGACTCATTGGGCGGTCGTCACAGTACCCTTGACGGTTAGAGGTGGGATGTGGAAGAAGTTCATGGTGAGTTATTAATTATATTAGTAGTTTATTAAATTATTATAAAGAAGATGTGAAACAAAATAACGAAAAATTGTAATAATTTAATCATTTGTAGAGTATTTATAGGGTCCGGGAGACCGATTGGTGGAGTGTACATGATGACTACAAGAAGAAGGCGAAGAAGAGGTTTAAGGAGTTGATGAACTACACCAAGCAAAATTACTTTGCGAGAAAGGATGATCCAAAGTACACTGGTTGGCCGAAGACGTGTTTGAATGACAGATTGGAGAAGAAAGCGATTGCTCATTGGACGAGCGAGGAGCATAGGGTGGTGTCCGACAGGGCACAAAAGAACATGAGAGCAAGAGAGACCCCTGAGGAACGCCCGATTGCGCATTCCACTTATGCCGGGGTCCATCGAATACACGGAGGTTCAGAGTAGAATGGTATGCCATTTTAAAATTTGTCGTATACTTGTGAATCTTGTCTTATATATGTTTAAGGCTTAACATAATTTTTATCGCAATATGTAGGCTTTGGCGTATCCAGAGCTTACCATCTCTATTCGACACGAGAAGACGTATCGTTTCAACCATACGCATACGGTGATGGGGCGACGAGCCCCCCCCCCCCCCCCACAGAGGCGCGTTTGGCTCTATGAGTCATACATGACTATCTGTGTACGTACTATTTTATTCAATCTTTGTTATTTATCTAGTGAGTTTTATTAAATTCCATATTATAATATTTTAACATTTTTTTTGAAAATAACTACAGAGGGAGTACATGAGGTGGATGTGGGAGAAGTATCCTGATTAGAGCCATTGCCCTTGGAAAGATCCAGAGTTGTGGGGTGTGGCATCAGGTGGAGTGAAGAAGAAGAAGGCGGAGGGCTTGCCGAGTGAGGTAGGTCCAGAGGGTTTTGGTATGCAGTTCAAGAAGGAGCTAAATGTTACGTGTGATTACATCCAGCACTTGCAGCCGCAGCACCACGAATTGCGGTTGAGTACTCCCTACTATCACATATCCAGACCTTGACTCTGCACGTTACGTCGCCGAACCCAGATACTCTCGCTCTATGATTTTCTACTGGATTCATGGCTGATGGTCATCTCACTGGAGCTCGTCATACCATGTCTCCTCCTACACGATCTCACCGTAGAGCACCAAATACATTTGTGCCCGACTCGTGTACAATTCATATGTATGCGCCAGAGTATGATTCAGACGATGATAATCTTGAGGATGCCGTGGAGCCTGAGGTACCATACTTCTGTTGTTATGTTCTTAGTTTGAACTTAAGTTCTTAATGTGTAATGTAGTTAATTAGTATTATGTTTTATTGTTGAAAGTATGCATTGTTAATCTAATTGTGTTATCTTATTCTTATACTTTTGTATATATAATTGCACAACAAAACTTTAAATTAGTAAAATAGCTGTCACAGTAAAAGAAACTAATTATTACAATGTATTCTCCATCGTCTAATACACACTATCATCTAAGACATCTTCGTCGTACTCCTCTTCATCGCTATTAACCCCATCCTCCTCTTCGTCATTCTCCTCATTGAAACCCCCTTCGACAACCTTAAATTCTCTAGCCTCCAATTGTATATTAATATCAAATGAGCTAAGATCTACAAATAGGTTCAACCCTATAGATTCGTTATATTGTAACACTTGATCTGGCATTCCCGCATGATCATCGCTTTCAGCACCTAACGAGGACATATCTATTATGTGCCTAACCGGAGTAGTTGATACACACAACCATCCTTTATGACCGGAGCAGCCATTCGTAAGCTTAGAAAACGGGGCGAAGTATGCTTGTAGGGCCTGATTTGCAAAAACAAATGGCTTGTTGGTGGCGAGGGAACATCGTGGGTTAATATCAACCACATTGTAAATCGCATGAAGTTCCATCCTTCTGTGAATATCATACCACATACATTTGAGTAACACAATGTATATTGTTTTTCTTCCTCCCCAATATTCCACTTTAATGATTTCTTTCAGCTCCCTGTAGAAGCTAGTGGCATCGAATCCTCCCATGTCTCTCTTGATATACACCCTGCTACAATTACTCTTCTTTGGGCCCAACTACATATCTGTGTGGAATCTAAACCTGTTCACAATGTATCAATTGTACGTCATCGCTGTGTTGGCAGGACCAATGATCAGCGGATCTACTCGGGCGTCTCTCACGTAGTGGCCACTAGATTATGTTTGTTTGAACCATGCCACATACTCTGCGTTTCTCTTTGTTTGCACCTCCATGGGACTAAGGCCATCGCACTCCTCTTCTATAAACAATCTGTGACCATAAGACGAATGAAAGTTAGTACTAAATAGTAATTTCATTTTTTTGTCTATAACCAAAGTAGTTGTGGAGTATAACCATTGATTTACTCGAGCCATCCATCCAACTCTTGACAACTAAGGAGCGTATAAAGTTGAATTTGGTCCCACTCTTCGGACGTCAACTGTCTTTTGTTGTTCAATGCTCCCAAAAGTGCACCCTTATTATGAAATATTAAAAGCTCATCATCCCACTCCTTACTTTCTAGCGGCTCACTCCTATTGAGGCGGTCATAGCTGGTCTGAACAGAGATATCTAGATACTAAGAACACTAGTTGGCCAGCTCTGAAAGTAGTTAAGAATTGGCTATGCTTTCCTCAACTCTCACTTTATTAAACACCGTGTTCCTAATATCGTACATATGCCTAATTCAGACAAATCGTCAGTAAGAGAAAGAAACAATAAACTTTAAACAATAATATGTTTAAAAATTTAACAATTATAACTCTCGAACGGATACATATATCTATAGTGGACCGGACCCCCAACTCATGCCTCGTACGGTAGGTAAATTGCCAAATGCTCCATAGAATCAAAAAAGGATGGCGGGAATATCTTCTTAAGTTTGCACATTGTAATCACAATCGATTCCTCAACTCTCTGCATATCTGTGGCCGAAACCTCTGAAGAGAAAATAGCCCTAAAGAATAGACTAATCTCCACCAACGCCCCTCAAATTTCTGGAGGCAAGAAGTCGCTAAAGGAAATCAGTATGAATATATGCATGAAGACGTGATAATCATGGCTCTTCACACCGTACAATCTTCCTTGTTGCATTTGCACACCTTGACCTAAGTACAACATCTAGTACAACGCATATGTGTCGGGTAAGGGGAAACATTCCGGCCAAGAATGGCCAAAAATAGCCGAAAACCCGCCCAGGGGGCAAATCGAACAGAATGGTATAGTTTAAGGGGCAAACCGCTTATTTATTTAGTTTAAGGACAATTTCGCAAAAATGTGCATGGTTCAGGGGGTTTGATGCATTTATCCCTAACTTTAAACCCTAAACTCTAAACTCTAAATCCTAAACAATATTTGCAACTGCCTAGCCGTTGGAAATAAGGAAATCTGCAATCGCGTGGCAGTTGCAAAAAATGTTCAAAGGAATTGGAACCGCCTGGTGGTCGCAATACGGAAGTTTGCGACGGCTAGACGATCAAAATTCTCTTCATTGCGACCGCCAGGCGATCGCAATGTGGCGGCAAATTCAAAATTTTCAAAATTTTGAATGTTTTGTGACGGTCAGCGGTCGCTAAAATCCCTGGAATTGGTGGGATTTTTAAATTTTGGCAAAAAATTCAAATATTTCACCTAAACTATATATACCCACCATTCTCCCAAAAATAATTTTCAATTTAACACACACTTTCATTTCATTTATTTACAAAACAATCACTATTATTTTTCTCCAAACAACATTTTTCCAAAACTTTTAAACTTTTTTCATATCCAAACAAAAAAATCAATTTGCCGGCGTTACAACATTTTTTCAAAACTTTCAAACTTTTTTCATATCTAGACACAAAACTTTTTTCAAATTTGAGACCGTGAGGTGGTTGCAAGTTGCAGGCAGTTGCAATTTCACTGCCTAGCGGTTGCAACTTACGACTGCCTGGCTGTCTCAGAAACGTATTTGCAACCGCCAAGCGGTCGCCACTCTTTAGCGATGGAAGCATCTACGACGGCTTCTTTGCGGCTGCTTGGCGTTCGCAAATAGCCCTATTATGACCGTTTTTGGGTCATTTGAGACGACAATATTTTCTTGTAGTGTGTTTCGAATAAAACATGTATATGAACGATCGCAAATGACCCTGTTTTCTTGTAATGTGTTTTGAATAAAACATGCATATCCAAGAGACTTTTCAAGTACAGGGGACATGGATTGCTGCATCAAGGTGAGTATCCGAAGAGTTCTGCATGAATTAACTAAACATGTTGACACTAAATAAGATATATGGACGAGTGATTGTAAGATAGAGAAGTCGTCCAACCAATCGTTGTAGTTACTTTGTCAAAAAGTAGTACTATCTATGCGATGAGTTTAAGATTCTGGTCCATAAAAAAAGTAGCGCGATCCCAAGTTGCTCTAATCTAAGGTGTACTTTTTTGACAAATAAAAATTTCATTTGAAGATCGTGCAACTTCAAAACCAAAAAAATACTTCATGGTGTCGGGTTAAAAATCCATTTTGTCCTTTAATTTGGCCCCCTCACCAAAATGGTCCCCTAACTAGTCACCTCGCCGAAATGGTCCCTTAATTTGGTTTTTTGGTCCCTTCACCGACCCAAAATTAAAATGGCTCGAAAAATGCTGATGTGGCCACCGGTTGATGGAATCCGACCCGGTTTGACCCACTAAATAATTTTTAATCTTTATTTAACACCTGGAATATCCACAGAATTCAAAAAAAAAATTAAGTGAAGAATTATAAAATAGATTAGCCCGCGAACAGTCGTCACACTCATCACCCGCCATACCGCTCTGCTTCATCTCCCTCCCAATCCGGTCAAGCTCCTTCTTTTCAGGTAAAACTCTTCACCCCTTACCATAATTTCTGCGTTATGAGGTAATGTAATTGAAGGGTTTCATGAATCTGGTTATGTGGTCAAATTCCCCCAATTTGCCTTAATTTTTCCGTGCCTATAAATTTGTGTTTCACTTTCTACGTAATCACCCTAATTACAGTCAATAAGGTAGGGTTTGTGTAGTTCTTTGGTTTTTCAGTTAATCTTTATTTAGGGTTTCAGGTTGTGATGAAATTGGGGAGTAAAATTGAGGATTAGGGTTCTAGGACTATGAATTCTTCATATTCAAGCATGTTATAGTTTCGACATTTGGCAATTAGGGTTCGATTATGGGAAATTTTGAAAATTGCTTTTCAATTAAATTGTTGATTTATGAAATCTGATTTTGCAATTAAAGATTATATTTGTGGTTTTTTGAATTCGGCTTTGCAATGCTTTGTTTTTCGGAATTTTCAATGCATAAATTGTTGGTATTGTTATTCAAATATGAAGAATTTATTTAATCATGTATCTTACCATGGTTCTTAAAATATTGGTTTTACTGTAGATGGTCTAGCAATGTGGACGAGGGATAATGATATACGGTAGGGCTGGGTAAACTTCCACTCGACCCGGGGAATTCTACTACATGTCCAGGGAGAGTTCGTCATCCCAATTATTTCATTTGTGTTGAAGAACTCCACTTGGATAAAAATGTTAGGCTACGTGCGTTTATGTATCCTTCGAACACAAGTTCTTCAGCAAGTCTAAATAAAACATCACAAGGGACAGACCGTGTTACTGAAAATCTTGAGCAAGAGAATTCCAATTCCACTACCTCTAACATTGTGCATGTGACTGGTCGAGTTGTTGATGGCCATGTTGTGAAAGAGGTATTGCAGAATCCCAATGTGACTAAGACTGCCTTAATATGTTATTGTGTCGCGTGGTCGAATGTGTTTGTGATGTTTATGATGATTTGCTTATTTTTGTTCATGTTTTATTATAGGAAGTAGTTGCAGTCTTTGGTGTTGACTGAGTTATTGATTATGTTGTGTAATGTACTGTAGACAGTTGAATGCTTATGTTTAAAGACTTTTGTTAATATTTTTATGTTTTAGGATTGTTGTTTGATTCTTCTATATCTTGTTTTGCATGATACTAAAAGTCTGGAAAACATCCTGGATGATAGGCTTAAGCATTTGTTTCAGGATCCTTGCACTAATGATGAGGTGGAACTAAAGCTCCTTAGGACTATTTGTGAATATGGTAAGAGGCATCGACTTAGTGAGCCGGACGTTTTAAGGCATAGTTTGAGGTACTTACATTTTGAAATGGAGAAAGGTTCTACCGATCCCTACCTAATTTCAAGGATCACAAGAATGCTAAAGATATGTATGAACAAGTTTGATCTCTTTCGCAAGTTTATGGAGCATCCTTATATCCATTTCATTGGTCCAATGTATAATGTTGAACTCGATGAACTATACGACATGACTGGGGTAATTGAGTTTTATTTCTTATTCATTGCTTACTTTTATATCACTCATGGTTTTATTGTATATACATGCTTCACATAGCACTTATTAATGGTTTTAATGGTTTTATTAATGGTTTTAGTGATCGTGCACTTACGAACATAGTAGTATAACTATTGCTCCTATAATACAAAGGGAAAAAGGCGATACTAGACCCAATCTATTAGCGTTTTTGCGATGTTGTACCCAACCTTTCATTTTTTACAACGCTGTACCCAACCTTTCATTTTTAAAACATGTTGTACCCAAACTAACTTTCCGGCCAAAAAACGTCATATTCTGATCTTGTGACATCGGCAATCCGATTTGCACGAGGGCAAAATAGTCATTTTATTTATTTATAATAAAAATTAAAAAAAAATAATAAAAAATAAGAAAAAGCAAAAAACCCCCCCACCCACCCCCCTTCCCCGTCGCCCCCCCCACCCCACCCCACCCCACCCCACCTCCCCCACCCCGATTTTGCAGCAAAACCGCTGCAAATCGCGGTGAATCACCGCGATTCGCAGCGGTGTTGCTGCAAATCGCGGTGACGACCGCGATTTGCAGCCGTGGTGGCTGCAAATCGCGCCACCACCCGCTGCAAATCGCGGTGGTGACCGCGATTTGCAGCCACCACGGCTGCAAATCGCGGTCATCACCGCGATTTGCAGCAACACCGCTGCGAATCGCGGTGATTCACCGCGATTTGCAGCGGTTTTGCTGCAAAATCGGGGTGGGGGAGGTGGGGTGGGGTGGGGTGGGGGGGGGGGGCGACGGGGAAGGGGGGTGGGTGGGGGGGTTTTTGCTTTTTCTTATTTTTTATTATTTTTTTTTAATTTTTGAGTGTAGTACCGATTTTACCCCTGCAAATTCCCAATTTTGACCGGAAAATTAGTTTGGGTACAACATGTTTTAAAAATGAAAGGTTGGATACAGCGCGGTAAAAAATGAAAGGTTGGGTACAACATCGCAAAAACGCGATAGTTTGGGTCTAGTATCCCCGTTTTCCCTAATACAAATTATAAAACATGCATTAGTGTACTTAGCAAGGATTGTATTTGTGTGATATAAAGTTGTGCACGATCATTCTAGTATATCAAAGTCACAATATGCTGTTGTGCAACAAATAATACATCACCAATGTGCTTCTAACATCTCCATTAATTTATCTATCAGAGATCTCAACAAATCATTACCGAATTGGTAACTCCCAACTTGCAATCTCTAAAGCCCATAATCCGATCATCGAACTTCTTAATCAGCAATTCCCTCCATTCACCAAACATTTCTAGTAGAATTGCACTGCCCCTCAGAACATGGGGCTCTTATACCACTTCTTGCACAACGGATAATATAAAATCACAACAAGAATAGAGAAATACGCACAATCCAAAGAGATAAAATAACAATCAACACAAAAGATAAATTTGTTTACCCAGTTTCTCTATGACTACCTCTGAGGGCGATCCAAGCTAGGATCCCCACTTATGATGATGATGAGTGATTACAAATAAGATAGAACATATGTCTCTTACAAATTAAGAAAGATCTCTCACAATGTTTGTCAATCTCACAGGTCTATTCTCTCTTATTTTAGCTCTCCCCCACGTCTCTCATAGTGGCCAGAAGGCCAGACACCGAAGGCTATACGGCCTAAGATCTCTCAAATAGCTACTAAAACGCGTATTAGGGGAACATATAGAAATTGGACTACACCGGGAAACGTGTAATCTGACATGTTACTCGTCTAGTTACAGGGCACCCCGCACGTGTCGTGAAACTTTCTCTACATGCCTCACGACTCTCTAGGCAGTTTGCGCAATGCACCACTTGCTGGGCCATCTTACGTTTGCTCTTTTATCTTCTTTCTTTTTGAATCATTGTTGTTTTCGTCCTTACATTCAACTCTTTGTATTCACTCAACTATTTTTGTACATTGTTCAAGATCCACAAACATAACATAAGACAAATCATTGAAGAAAGACCATGGGCCACTTTCGAGCAACGTAGAGGAGATTCAAGAGGCATAACCACCCACCATCTCTTTTAAAGTAGAGACTAAGACTGGTCCAATGCACATAGTTTATACAAATGGCGAGGTAAAAGATATACACTAGAGAGTCCTAAATTCAAGGCCAATAGTGAGAAAATCGAGTTCTACTTAGGATCTGCCGTTGATGACCATGGAAAAGCCAAACCACTCCTACCAATTGAAGACATATTATGAGGAAAGACATGATCATGGATTAACATATCGAATGGCTGCTTGATTATGCGCCTACAATCAAAGAGGCTAAATTGGAGAACATATGTACTCCCAATGTGTTGAGGTTGAAACTTTGACATATGAAGAACTAGGATTTAGGAGCGGAGATCCATCTCATCGGAAGGCAAGAAAAAAGAATACACCATATCGTGATGCCATATTATTGATATTTAAAGAGATACTACATGAAATTTGTGAACCACTTCACAGATTGGCAAGAAAAAAGAAAGGTCACTTGAGAATGGTAGACAAAGATAGAGATTCGAAGAAGAGTGCTATGCAACATAGAACTCGTGAGCCACTTCATATGAAGGCTAAAAGAAAGAGAGCTCATATTCAATCATCGACAGAAAAAGACATGAGGTTGGAGAATAGAGGTATGCAAAAGAGACTCAACTGGAGGAAGGCTGGGAAATCGCCTAAAGCTGACACGTTGATATCTTTTCAAGATTTGAGTATCATCCGAATATTCAAGCCTTCATGAATCCATCAATATCATCACGCTAACTGACATAAAATAAAGCACTTCATGGGAAGCAATCCATGTAGTTTTTATTTTGAGTCGTGCAGTTTCATTTAAATCTTAGTTATTTAATGATTTTGTTGAGTCATATATAGCAATTCTATGTAATGCGTTGAGCTTACAAATTGAGGAGTCGAAGAAACCTGAAGAAATGAAAGAAGAAAAGTACAGAGATGAACAGAAAACTGGGAGTAGACACGACGTGCAACATGGCGTCGAGCGATAATGTAAGCACCCGTGCAAGTCGTGCAGCTCAACCAGAGAGTTGTTATCCCTATCTCTTTCCTTTCCTTACTTATACTTCTCTTATGATTAAATTCCATGAAACATAGGTGAATTATTACTAATGTGATTACAAATAATAGATGAGTAGGAAACATATTAAAAATTGCCAACTTTTTTTAAGGTCTCTTACCACTATATATTCAATATTAGTCACATACATAAACCATACTTTTCTTATAATTCGTAAGACTTTCTTCTCTTGATTCTAATTCTTAATTCAGTTATTTTCCTTTTTTTATTCTTTTTAGAAGAACACGGCATCCGAACATTGATACATCATTGATCCAGTCACGAGAACACCGAGAAAAGCTTCCAGACTATCACTAGCCAAACCGAAATATTATAGCGATCGATTCCTTTATGATACTACTTTAACTAGTACGAGGCACTACTTGTATGACACTTTGTTGATGAACTAGAAGTACAAAGAGTGAAAGAAGTAATAGTCAAGGCAGGATTGCAAGCTATGGTAAAGTGACATGGTGTTGTGAATGACACCATAGTTCGTGAGCATTATGAGCATTAATCAAAGGCATAATAATGCGGCACTAGTGAACAAATTGGAAAAGATCAAGGAGAACCTCTAGAAAACCAACTACTATTGATGGATGGAATTGAGACACATTTTGAGAAAGATGACAAATGAAAGAAAGCATTGACACCCACAGTCCAACCAATGCCATTTCAGCTTGTTGCTCTATTAAGGGAGTACTATCATCGATGCTTTATTTAAATGATTTGACGATGGGGGCATTATGATTCTGTGTTGGGGGTGGAAAAGCTTCACTTTTTTCTATCTATGCTATATATTTATGGGAAAAACGACAAGTTAGACCCATCTATTGGCGTATTACCTATTTGACTCTCTGGCCGCAGTTATTTAGGTGGTATTCCGAGATTGAAGAGATCCATCCTTTAACTTTTTTAAATGTTATTACCAACCTTTGACGTTTAAAAAATGTTGCACCTAAATTATTTTTTCGGCCAAAAAATGACTTTCGAAGGGGGTATAATCGGTGCTCCACTATTTCCAACGATTCCCTAACAGCTATAACTGATTGAAATGACCCCCAATTCTCAGAACCCTAAATTTCTAATACCTAATTCTAAAATTCAATCAATTAAGCATGGAAAATTATCAATTGTGTCATTGTGGGCAAAGGGCGTCAACGGAAACCTCGTGGACTAACCTTGGGTATGTCGCAAATTTGTCTTTTGACAGAATTTTAGCTTGTTCTTCGAATGTTTTGTTTTGTTGTTGATTTTCTTTGTGTTTATTAATTTGCTTGGCAAAGAAATGGAGGTTGCAATTACTGGGTTTGGATTAATCCACCAATGTGTGCAAGAGTGAGGCGAATTATCCCTGGATTGCTTCGTAGGTGGGAAGACTTGAGAATGAACTGGGTAGGGCAAATAAAAGAGAGAAATTGCTATGGTGTGCATTATTGGTTATGTTTGTCGCATTAATATGAAGGTCAATTTAGTTTCCTAAGTTATTAGGATGAACCGAGTTGTTTTGCGTTGTATTAGCCTCTGTTATTTGGTAAGGCTGCTGTGTTTGTTTTGTTTATGTCTTAATAACCTTTATCAGACTTGTAGGATGTAATGAGATTTTGAATTATTGTCTTTGTTGCTATGGTAAATGACTACTTGTGCGAGGGGTTGTTGTAACTGTTGAAACTGTTGTTATGATAAAAAAAAATGAAAGGACACACACATACCAAATGTTAACACTTTAGTGTTATAGGATAGCAGATTAAAGACACACATTGCAGCACCTTTGTATTACTTATCTCGTTCTCTCTCCCCTACCTGAATCCTTGCGAAAAAAGTGAAAATCCCAAATAACAATGATGTGCTCTTGTTGTATCATGATCCATTGATTAATCGACATTAAAAGACTCGGTTATTGATTAAGTTATGCAAATACGAAGAGAGGCATAGACTCAGTGAGTTGAGGGCATTGGGAAGGGGTTTGAGGTTCATAAAAAGTGAGTTGGATGCGTTGCATTGGCATGGTGAGTTTACGATGGCAAAGATCCGTGCCAAAAGCAATAGTTTGAGGCAAAAGTTGTACCGTTTCACAAAATTTCTCACTTTTCCCTGTGTTCATTATCGTGGCCCCAATTTGAAAGTGATAACACTTGCGGTCTATCACGCACAACCCCGTCAGGTATACCACTCTTACCTTTTAATTGTTTTTTGGATTGTTGAATGCACATAATAATTTATTTGATTTGTATCTTGTTTTATAGGAGACAGATGACGAGAAGTATTTTCATATGAATAGTTTCCCTAATGCCCGTTATCTTCAAAAGTTGTTTGTTGTACACATGTGCGCCATTTTACCAGAAGATGAGTGAATGAAAAGGTGGAGATATATGGAGGACTATGAAGAGGAAGTTCTAGAGGGATGTTTTTAAGATATTGGTTGTTTTTTTTATATGAATTTGTTTGTCTTTTAGACGAAGTTGTTTTTCTGTTCTTGGTTCTATTTAGTTTGTATCCATAATAAAATTTTCAGATTTGTTGTAATGAATTTGGAGTACTTAGTTGGTGTTTAAATAAGTGGTTTTGTTTGCTTTTTGTTTGCACTACCCAACTCATCCAAAAAAGTGCAGAATACATATATGATAAAGCATGGACTAAATATGTCAAACATGTAGACATTATAGTTGCTGGAATTTGACAAATCAAGTATCAAAATCTGATAAACCAAGAGATAAAATAGTTGCTGCATATATGCTCACCATCATCAATTACCATTATAGAAAATAGTATCAAACTGATATGACAAAAACAGATTCAAAATAAGATCACTATCATCAAAAACAGTAGACAAAATAATTATCATTAATAATGATCAATTCACATAACCAATTATTCACATCCACAAGATAGCCACAAAATTGTTGTCTGATGTGCACTAAGTGCACCAAAATATGACTCAAATACATTCCACAACAAATTTCTACCAAGTTCATTCTTCAAAACACCCTAAAATAATCTGTCTTCCCCAATGCCCACTATCATTCATTGCACATGTCTTTTTGGAACTCCAACTTTCTTCCTAGTTGCAGGAGCTTTGAACTTTTTCCTACATGGAGTGGTAAGTTGGTTGTCAGCCTGTGTTGGCATACTACTTGAAGGCAGAGATATTGATGGTGGTTGTGGTGGCTCAGGAAACAATCTCCTCTAACTTCTCTCAACAATCTTGTCAGCATTAGCATTAGGCATTTTTTGAGGTTGTTGACTCCTTGTTATAAGCCTAGTTGGCACCGGAGCAGTAGGCACTACTGCAACATTGGTGTCGTTTGTTAGAGTTCTTTGACTCCTAGTAACAGGCTTAGATAGTCCACCTTTGTCCACGCCATTTGGCTCTTGAGCCCTCCTTCCTATTAGAGGCACCTACAATAAGATATTAAACATTAGTCAAAAAATAGAAAGTCATTGGTTTAATTGTTCAAATGATCTATAACTAATTACATGTATCTTTCTTTTCTGTTCTTTTGATCTAGTTGAAGGACCTACATTAATTGTTGCTCTAGAAGGACAAATGTGATCATTTGTTGCCTAAGTTGGACCAACATCATTTGTTGCCTCTGTATATGAGGGAGCAACAACATCTGTACACATATGAGGTACACTAGGTGCCACACTTGGATCATAGGTTTAATAAAAATATGTTAGGACATCAACTAATGCTATAATATATACTTTAACTGACTGCATATATGATATAAAAAAATTAGGCTTCTTGTAATATTTCTTGATAATTCTGTTCTTTTTTGTTGATGCAACAACAATATTGGAGGCAAAGTTCTTTCTTGATGTTTGAGTTCCAACATTAGAAGCAGCATGTGAACCAAATAGAACTTGATGAGGCCTGAGATGTTTTAGTTGCTATAGCAAGCGGAGAATGGTGCACTGATGATGCTTGAGATGTTGTAGTTGCTCTATCAGGAGGAGCATGGTGCACTGATGAGGCTTGAGATGTTGTAGTTGCTCTAGCAAGAGGAGCATGGTGCACTGATGAGGTTTGACTTCCCACATCCTGTCAGTATATGATAAATAAAACCATTTTTGACATTAGTTTGTCATGCTAAAAGTAATTGTTGACTAATTACATAATCTATACACATGATGACAATTAAACAAACCTGCGCACTCTAACTTGAAGATTCTAGAGCTGTAGCTGGTGTTGTTTTTTTTTCCTGATTGGCCGAGCAAAGAGTTTGTCTTTTTCAACTCACATGTTCTTCTATTGTGTCCTTGTTTTCGACAATATCCACATGTCATAAGTATCCCATGCCTTCCTAGCTTACCAGTCGTTAGAGTCAAGTTTGAAGCATGGATAAGTAGGAATCAATGTTGTTATATGTTTAATATGGTAAAAGATTTAGATGTAAAGAGTATACGGCTGTGATTTGAGTACATCTTGCGTAATATTGTCAAAAGCATGTTTTATTTCCATTACACCTATCAATCTGTTGCAAGTGTAGAAGATTTGAGAAAAAAACGTTGTTTGTTCATGAGAAAGTAGTGGATAACATGTGATTATGATACTTAAATGATTTACTTGATTGTTATTTGAGATTATTGTAGACTTTAGACTTTAATGTGTTGGGGAAATAAATTTGGCCATCGTTTATATTGTGTTTGAGTATTTTCAAGACCAAAACCCTTGACGAATAAAGTATATCCATAGAACCCCGCTGAAGCCTTTTCTTGTGAAGCTTTTTTGTTAATTAGCCATATTTACCTACCCTTTAACCGATCAATATGTCCTACCTTTTTATAGAGACGTATTAAATCTAAAGAAAAGAAAGAAGGGATTAGGATGGAATGTGAAAAACAAAGGCATGAGCCTATGGATAATTAAAAAAAGAAGCCTGAAAATCTAAAGATGCATAAATATGATAAAGAGCACAAATAACCATATTGAAAACTTTAAGTTCCGGGTGCATCTTGAAAATGAATGAAGTATAACGTGGATTGAGCTTGTGAAAATGAAAACGATAAAAAAGAGCCTATGAAAATGCTATGGCCATAAAATTAACAAATGTGAAACTCTATGATTTTGTGGATTTGCAATATTGATGCTTACTCTTATGCATGACCAATAGTGCCACCCACTTTTGAGCACATGAAATTTGGCATGACAATCACTCATCTCTTGTTTTGAATATGTTGCATTCTAAGAATATATCCATATGTTTGTGTGTTGACATTTGGATGACTTGAATTCTAATTTAGAATGAATCTGTTTTTAGTTTTGCGTTACTCAAGGACTAACAACGATCTGAGTGTGGGGGTATTTGATGAGTGTCTAAAGTATGCACTTTTAGACCTCAATATAAGGGGTTAAATGAAGAATTACTTAAGTAATTAGCACATTTCAGTATGTTTTCGTGTATTATCGGTTTTAGACTCGTTAGGTGAAACATATTGTTTCCGTGGAATAACGAGCTAAACAAGAATGTATGCACACAGGGATATAAAAAAGGATGAATGGAAGAGTCCAATAGATGAACGACAAGTGATTTGGGCAAGGAGTGAAAGAGGAATAGCCCAAGCAACAAAAGCTACACAACGAGGAGAAGATTAATAAAGCCATTAATTCAAAGATATGGTGACAAAAGAATAGGAAGCATTATATGTCTTGCTAAATACTATTAGAAAGACACATAATTCAACGTTCCAAAGCAACAAGAAGAGCTCAATTCAGACATCCAAAGAAAAGTTATAGACAATATCATGAAGCCGCACCAGGCAAAAGAGAGTCGCACCATTTGGGTAGAAAGTAGCGTGACCGAGCATATACCCGCGTCACTACTCGTGCTACATGCCGCGGCACGCGACACAGCCCAGAAACGCCTAAAACCCTGATTTTATCCTGACTGTTATTTTACCTATAACACTAGGACTATGAAATCCTGGTTAGAGTGAAACACCACAATCAGTGTCAAATCACACACACATCACATGCCTTAATTATCATCATCATGAACTCAAGATCCAGCTGGAGAAGCAGAGTAACGGAGATTGAAGATTGAGAGATTATCTTTTTTTTACTCTTTTATTTTGATATATTGATCAAAGAATCCAATGTATAAATAAGCAGCTGTCTCCCGAAATCGAGAGTCCAGTTTGATCTTACGTAGAGCTTGATAAAACTCGACTCATTGGCACTATATTCAGCCAAAAACCTCGGTATGGTTGTATACCACAAAATCGTGCTCAAGGATCTTCATAAGTTCTTGAATATTTTGATTTCTCATAGTGCAAGAGTCAAAATTTTAAAAAGAAATATTAATTCTCGAATTATTGTCAAAGCTGATTTTTACACCTTGTAAGACTTATTTATAGGCTAGAATATCACTTATTTATAGGAGCACTAAAAATCCTTTGACTACTCTTAATGACTCTTGAGAGACCAAACAACATATTTAGACTTTTTGGACATACAAAAGATTTATTTGACCCAATACTTATCCAATAAAGTGATTTTTTATTTAGTCTTGAAGTGGACCATGAACTTGATGACTAATGGTTTTGAAGAAGTGTCTTCCAATTTAATTTAGCTCCAACTCATTACTTTGAGTGAGTCTCAGCCCAATAACATTCATTGTTAGGCCTTCCAAGTACTTCTCTTGCACATTTTCTTGAACTTGAGCAACCAAGGTTCAACATGGCCTCTCTTATTTGTTTTGCTCAGGCTCTACTTATTGGATCATCATAACTTTTGAGTAGATCATCTTTTCCTTGGTTAGGCGACTTTAACTCATTCCTATCATGCACTCCCTCTTTGAAAGATTCAACCCCAAATCTGAATCTGCATCAAAAGGGGAAAGGTCAGTAACATTACATGTTTCACTTACATTTTACTCACCGAGTAGGTTAAGTTTGTAAGCATTGTCGTTGATTCTTGCAATCACTTCGAATGGGTCATCTTCTCTTGGTTGCAACTTGGACTTGTGCTTTGTTGGGAACCTCTATTTCTTTAAGTGTAACCATGCCCATTCACCGGGCTCAAAGATGGCTCGTTTTCGTCCCTTACTAGCTTACTTGATGTACTACTTTGTTTTCTTCTCAATGTTGAGTTTCACTTTCTCATGCAGCTTTTTGATCAACACCGATTTTGCTCTTCCATCAAGACTCATATGTTCTAAGGGTATTGGAATAAGATCAAGTGGGCTGGATGGATTGAAGCCATAGACAACTTTGAAAGGATAGTGATTAGTAGTAGAATGAACAGTCCTACTGTATGCAAATTCAACAAATGATAAACAATCTTCCCACATTTCAAGCTTTTCTGAATCAAAACTCTAAGCAACTCACACAAAGTTCTATTAACAACTTCAGTTTGTTCATTGGCTTGTGGATGAGAAGAAGTGGAAAATAAGAGTTTAGTTCCCAGTTTACTCCATAAAACACGCCAAAAGTAACTCAAAACAATTGCATCTCTATCACTTACCATGGTTCTTGGTACCCCGTACAAGCGAACAATTTCTTTAAAGAATAAATCAGCAACATTAGTTGCATCATTAGTCTTTATACAAGGAAGGAAATGTGCCATTTTGAAAACCGTATCAACCACCACACACACGAAATCCTTTCCTTTCTTTGTTCGTGGCAAACACAAAACAATGTACATGGATTATACACCCAGGGTTCACTTGGTATAGGTAATGGTGTATATATTCCATGTGGTCAGACTTTGGATTTAGCTTGCTTGCAAGTTATGCACCCTTCAAAAATTCTTTCAACATCAACACACATTTTAGGCCCATAGAAATGTTCACTTAAGGTAACCAAGGTTTTGTGTATCCCAAAGTGGCCCATAAGTCCTCCCCCATGTGCTTCTTTAACAAGCAATTCTCGCATAGAACATTTATGAATACATATTTTATTTTCACAAAATAAATATTCTTCATATCGGAAAAACTTCTCAAATGCAGCATGTCACATGCCAAATAAATTGACGCAAAATTAGAATTACTACCATATATTTCCTTAATGGACTCAAAACCAAGAAGCTAAGAACTCAAAGTAGGGATAAATGCGTACCTCCAAGATAATGCACCAGCAACAATGTTTTCCTTCCCTTTTTTGAATTTGATGACGAATGGAAACGATTCAATAAATTCAACCCACTTAGCATGTCTTTTACTGAGTTTACCTTGCCCAACAAGGTATTTGAGAGATTCACGATCTGTTTGAATAACAAAGTCCTTAGACCACAAGTAATGTTGCCATGTGTCCAATGCTCCTACCATATCGTACAACTCCTTGTCGTATGTCGACTAGTTCAATTGAGATCCCTGCAATTTTTTACTAAAGTAAGCAATTGACTTTCCATCCTTCATCAAAACAACCCTCACACCTATTTCATATGCTTCACATTCAAGCTCAATATTTTGTCAAAGTAAGGCAATGCAAGAATTGGTGCAGTAGTGATTTTTCCTTTCAAAACTTTAAACGCACATGCTCTTGTTTTTCTCCCCAGTGAAATCCAAACTCTTTTTTTACAATTTCATTTAGTGGTACAACAATAGCGCTAAAATCTCTAACAAGTCTATGGTAGAAACTTGGAAGACCATGAAAACTCCTCACTTCGAAAATATGTTTAGGGGTTGGCTAATCTAAAATAACATTAACCTTGTCCCTTTCAATTTCAATTCCATTAGCACTTACAACAAGACAATTAGCACTTACAACAAAACCAAGAAAAAACACCTTATCCATGTGAAAATAACACTTTTTTAAAATTAGCATACAAGTATTCTTTTTTTAGTGTGTCTAACACAACACGCACATGCCCAAGATGTTCTTCCATGTTTTTGCTATAGATAAGAATTTCATGAAAATACACAATAACAAATCTTCCCATGAAATAACAAAAAAGATGGTTCATTAATCTTATGAAAGTACGTGGCGCATTAGTCAATCCAAACGATATGATAAACCGCTCATATAAACCATATTTTCTGTTGAAAGCAGTTCTTTTCATCACCATATTTTATTCTTATTTGGTGATATCCACTCTTTAGGTCAATCTTAGAGAATAGCATAACCCCATATAATTCGTCAAGCATATCATCTAACCTAGGAATGGGATAGTGATACTTCACTGTGATTTTATTGATGGCGGGACAATCAATGTAAATCTCTATGTTCCATCCTTCTTTGGTACTACAATCATCGGTACTGCGCATGGGATCATGCTTTCTCAAACCTTGCCTTTACTCATCCAGTCTTCCACTTGTCTTTGAATTTCTTTTGTTTCCTTAGGATTGGCTATATAAGCTGGTCGATTTGAAAGTGTCACACCGAGAATAAGGGCAATTTGGTGCTCGATGTCTTTTAATGGAGGTAAACCTTTCGGGTCCTCTCTGGAGAAAATATTTTCGTATATATGCAAGAGAGATATACTAAACTAGGCAAAAATATATTAGTTCATTAGTACTGAGATATGACTCCTTGTACACCAACACCATTACACTCCTATTTTCAAAAATTGCTCTATCTAGGTCACTTCCTCTTCTAAAAAAATTAATCTCTTTTTATCTTCAGTTTTCTCTAATTATTTTCTCACTCAGAAACGCTCAAGTCAGCCCTCTTCCTTTTCTATCTACTCTTTTTTCTCTTAAAGCGTTTCCCTCACTCTTATTGGGTTTTTTTTTCAACCTCTCTAGCTTTCCTCACGGTGTGCTATAATTTTGCTATCTTAAAAACGCGAATCACTTTGATGCTTACACAGAACCAAGGGCACAAAAGGGAAATTCTCACCCGATCCGTAAAACCCAAAACATGCCGAGATAATGTTCGAGCGACTGATCCTAAAAAAGGCATAAGTTTGTGCCAAAAAGCCCGATACAATGGGATTATAACAAACTCTGGATGGACTGACATGGCCCAACAAAGGACCTGTTGGCCCAAAACAACATGGCACGTCGAGCCACGTATGCCCCCAAAATGAGGCACATTGATTTTACAACCAATGTGCCATGCCTAACAAAGGTCCAACGTGGCATGTCGATTCAATGATTGACGTGCTACGCCGGACCATCAGGTGCCACCAAATCGAGGGACCTCGATTTAAAAACCGATGTGATATGTTAGGGCATCCGATGTGGTACGTCACAAAGATGACCACCACGTCGGTCATTAGACCGACCTGGCACGTCGATCAAATGTTGCCCGGGTCGATCGTCATTTGACCGGGCTAGTCAACAGCCCACACAAGCCTCCTTGAGGTGGTCTCCACACCACAAGGCCTCTCCTCATATATATATACCCCATCATTTCTCCTTTTGAGGGGTGGTATTTTTCAGAGCTCAAGGGTGTGTGCTCTCTCTCTCTAGAAAAGCACGTCAAGCATCCACGTCAAGTCATTAGTAGGCATGGCAAACCTCCAAGGGTTGACAGATTCTCCTATTACGGTATATCAACTTGTGGCACGTCAAACAAGCACGTCAAAGAAAGGCACATCAAATAAAGGCACGTCCAACAAAGCACGTCAAACAAGAGCGCGTCAAAATAAATGCACGTCAAACAAAGGCATGTCAAGCAAAGCCTACCAAACAAAAGCATTTCAAGCAAATATGACAAGTATATATGCAATATGAACCTTGGCCCGTGATTTAACTATCGCATAGTACAAATCACTCGACGCCAAAATCCCAAGCCTCTAAGGAGCTCGAGGACTAAAAGCGTCTTTGTACTACATAAATGATCTCTAAACAAGACATATCCCCTACGGGGTAGGCTATCAACCTAATTGGGCCTCACTTGGAAGGAACTACATCAGAGACAACCTCATGCAGGCGCCCATGAATATTGAACTACGTTTGATTTGATTCTCTCGCCTTAGAGAGAAACGTAGGCAACTTGACCCCACGCCGAGTTTAATGGCACCATCTCGTACCCGCCCCTTAGTTTATTTACCTATTAAACTATTATTGCTAACCTTATTCCTTTAAGTACAAGTTCCATTGAACCAAAAGCTCTTCTCGTAGCCTATAAGGTTCGAGAGAGTTTGGTGAGGGAGTAATCTCGAGACTAGAAAAAACACCCCGCGCTAGAGGCGCCGTCTGTGGGAAACCACTACACGGGCTGCATAAGGGACAATAACATAAGGTTCTACTCAACTTATTTCTCACATTCTACAATATTAGAATTGTGAGACGAACTCTACAAGCATTCAAAATGCTATGTTTGTGCTATAAACTCTATAGCACGTAATCCCACATTATGGTCATGTATCAAACACGCAACCCCATCAAAGAAAATATTAGGCTCCCTTCTCATCTCTCAAGGAGATCGAGCATCGAGTGGCTAAACAACTTTTGCTCAGGATGTTCCAACACGTCCAAAATGCTCAAATTAGGGAAATCACGTCTAAGTAGAGTCGATATGACTTGATATGTAGTGAGAGATACATCCATTATGAAATGACCTAATGAGGCCATGATCAAAGAAATGTGTAGCACCCTTACGACTTACAACGCAAAAAGTGTGCATCTCATTGTTTGATGAGAAAGGAAAGGAGTAGCACCCTATAGTTGGGGCTACCGCTAATACTTCATTTTTTGACGCAAAATTACACAAGGGTTGGTTGCACTTAAGTGCCAAAACTCAACACTTGGTTCTGACCTTAGGCACGTAAAGCCATGGTCAAGCTTTGGTAGCACCTAAGTGCCTAAATCCAACATATGTTTGTGACTTTAATCACACGGTGAAGCTTTGGTTGCACTCAAGTGCCTAAACCCAATATATGTTGTGACTCTAGTCAGGTAATACCATGATGAAGAGTTAGTCGCACTGAAGTTCCTAAACCCAACATAAGGTTATGACTTTAGTCACGTAATCCCACGATGCGGCATTGGTTGCACCCAAGTGCCTAAACCCAACATAAGGTTGTGACTTTAGTCATGTAATACCTTGATCAACAGTTGGTTGCACCCAAGTGCCTAAACCCAACATATGATTGTGAATTTAGTCCAACGGTGAAGCATTGGTTGCGCTTAAGAGGGCCGAAACCCAACGTATGGTTGCAACTTTAGTCACAAAAAAACTTATTTAAGGGCAAAGAGCCTTACGACCCTGTGCTTGTGAAGTTTTCATTATGCAAACATACTTTATTTAAGGGCAAAGAGCCCTACGAGCGTATGCTTATGAAGTTGGCATTATGCCAACAAACTTTGTTTAAGGGTGAAGAGCCTTACGAAACTATGCTTGTGAAGTTGGCATTATGCCAACATATTTTATTTAAGGGCGAAGAGCTTACGGGCCTATGCTCATTAAGTAGGCATTATGCCTACATATTTTATTCAAGGGAGAAGAGCCATATGAGCCTATGTTCGTGAATTTTGCATTATGATAAAGGACTTTATTCATGGAGAAGAGCCCTATTAGCCTATGCTTGTGAAGTTGGTATTATGCCAACATACTTTACTCATGGGCAAAGAGTCCTACGAGCTTATATTTGTAAAGTATATTTTTAACGTAAGCTCTACCAATATGCTCTAGGTGAAAACCATATTGGGTGAAAGTTCCATAAAGTAGGCGAGCCTTAAAAGCCCTACCAAAACACGCAAGGTGAATAGTCTATTGGATGAAACTCCCATAAAGTATGTGAGCCTTAAAAACCCCTACCGAAACAGGCTAGGTGAAGATCCTATTTGGTGAAAATCCCATAAAGTAGGCGATCCTTAAAAAAAACCCTATCAAAACATGCTAGGTGAAGAGCTTTTTGGGTAAAAATCCCATAAAGTAGGTAATTATATTAAGCCCTACCAAAACACGCTAGGTGAAGAGCCTATTGTGTGAAAATCTCAAAAAGTAGGTGATCCTTAAAAAGCCCTGCCAAAACATGCTAGGTGAAGAGCCTTGTTAACGGTATTTTTGTCGTGCCTACTAGTTGTGACGATCGTCCTACCTGATAGCTTCGACCGTCCTGCCTTACTAGCTTTGACGAAGAGCATATCGAATTGTTCAGAACGCCGATCCCAACCCGAGAAGATATGTAGTTTTTATTGATTTGCGGCTGGACTCAGATATTTTCCGAGTCCAACCGCAAATTATTTAACTGAATTATTTAGAGGAAGGACGTACATCCAAGGGGGCCTTTCTTCGAAAGTAGCTAAGGAGTCTGGACCAAACTTGGCGATTCTCACCTCCGAAGATCCATCGTCCTCTCCCTCTCGTGTTATAGGGACTTCTCTATCAGCGCCTTTGCTGGTTCCCGAGTTCCCGGAGGGGACCTTTTCCGAGCCTCCTCCTCATGGTACGTACCCCTTAGTTCTGTTATTTTTAGGCGTATAACAATTCTTTGTATTAAGATTCTTTCTTTGGTGTAGATATGTGATAAATAATTAATGGTTGAGTATGATTTGACAATGAGAGGAAATCTTGTTATGAGACGAGATAAGATGCAAAAATAGGAATACGGTGAATAATAGGTTGTTCGTGATTTAGTAACGGGGTAGTGTGTTTTTTGTCCAAGTTCCTCAGGCCGGATGCCAAACTGGGCCAAAACAAAATCAGAAATCGAACCTCACCTTTATTTGTACGCAGAATCTTGCGCGTCGTTGATTAATTTGTAAAATCTTTAATATCATTAAGATAATATCAGTTAACTGAATAATCATAACTCACCACTATAAACATATGTACTATTCAACTTTCGTGTTGATGAAATTTGAGGAAGTTCTTGTTTAAAAAAAAAGTAGCTAATAATAATTTAAGTAAATAACACATGTTATTGATGAAAATCCTACGCGATAAACTTTGATATCGTAAGGTTAAGTTAAATATGAAATATACTTTGTATATATAATTTATATCTCAAGATTTATCTTAAGCAACCATATATTTATAATTATAATTGTAGTTATAATTTTTCTAATGTTAGAAAATCGTTTCAAATGGAAAGTATACAATAATATCAAGTATAGTATGATAAACTATACAATAAAATTTATTTTGTCCTTTAATTTGGCGCCCTCACCAAAATGGTCTCTTATTTAGTCACCTCGCCGAAATGGTCCCTTAAGTTGGCTTTTTGGTCCCTTCATTGCCCAAATTTAAAATGGCTCGGAAAATGCTGATGTGGCTACCAGTTGACTAATGTTCACCGATTTTGACCCAGAAACATAATATATTATTCATCTATTTGCCACCTAAATATCCAACTCAGCAAAAAAAAAAATTGAAATATATATTTCAGACAATTAAGTTAACTAAAAGAAAAAAAAGAAGGAAATAAGAAAAATTGTAGACATAAATAAAAAATTATCTCAAAAGATTTATAACGTCAGAATTATATTCCTTTTAATAATTATAGTTGACATAAATAATTATTTATCTCATTTAAAATATAACATTAATCTAAAAATTTAAAAGTTAATAATATAATAATTTAATCTCTTCGTACAACACCCCCCCCCCCTCTCATGTCCGCCTCCACCATAAGCAGCGGTGGATCCTACACCGTCGGCGCCGCTTCGCCGCTCTGAATCTAGCCAATCTTCTCCTTCAATCCTCAAATATCCCGCCTTCCCAATCTATATGCAACTTTCGATTTGATTTTGCTCCACAACGGCGACTGGTTTAGAGGTGGGGGAGACTGGTTTGGCGCGACGACTAATTTGGAGGTGGGGGCGACTGGTTTGGCGCGACGACGACTGGTGAACAGGTGGGGGCGTGGTAATGTGTGCGCGGGTTGGGGGGGGGGGGGGGGGGCTTGAACGTGACTTGTTGAAGAAGAAGAAAGGATTTTAATTTGTTTTTTGTTTTTTTTTTAAAAATAAGAAGCATTTTTTCCATTATATCTCAAAAAGGATTTTAATTTTTTTTTATTATTATGTGGATATTTCAGGTGTTAAATATTGATTAAACCAATATTTTCGTTGGTCAAACAGAGAGTAAAACGGTCAACTAGTGGCCACATCAACATTTTCTGACCCATTTTAAATTTGGGCCGGTGAAGGGACCAAAAAACCAACTTAATGGACCATTTCGGCGAGATGACTAAATAAGGGACCATTTTGGTGAGGGTGCCAAATTAAAGGACAAAATGGATTTTATACCCCATAATAAATATTCAAAATATATTACTTAACTGATTTATACAAAATCGTTCTTTAAGTCTCTAGTACATCCAAAAATTTCAGAAATCATGACATCAAACAATTATCTTATGAAGCAATCCAGTAAATTGTATAACTTGTTAATATTATTTTGCTTCAAGGTTATCTTAAATTACATAACATTGTATTTATAACTTATAAAAATATTAATACGTAAACCTTATCAAGGTAAATGATCAAAGAATATTTAAGGTACGATACATAATCATATAAGAGGATTAGACCCAAAAAGTATATACGATAATCTTATTAAACTTATGTAAGGATATGTTAAACATGATAATTATACTATTGAAAAATCTCAAAA
This sequence comes from Linaria vulgaris, assembly GCA_948329865.1. Taxonomy (NCBI): domain Eukaryota; kingdom Viridiplantae; phylum Streptophyta; class Magnoliopsida; order Lamiales; family Plantaginaceae; genus Linaria; species Linaria vulgaris. The sequence goes on from OX415251.1 coordinate 66,959,653, forward strand.
ATATTAATTCTTGAATACAAATCATATTAAAGTGATTCTAATGATTGTTATATCTGATAAGAGTCATGTGTGAGTGATCAATCATGGAATTATGATGATTATTTTCAATCATAAACAAATAACTTAAAGTATGTAAAATAAGCTGAAAATCGTCGTAGTTTCGAGTTTACCTTTGATCGGATATCCAAATGAACTTTGTTTCAAAATATTTTTATGGAAACTGATCCCTAACATCACTAGGAAAATGTATACCCAAATGGAAAGAAATGTCCAAAGGTTTGCTATGCTAAATAATTCTTGAAAATATAGAACTTATTTTCGGATTTTCAGATAGCAGTCTACGGTTTAGGAATTTCAACCTTCTAAATAACATTATTTGAAAAACATTTCTTCCTATAAAAGTTAGAGGTCATCATGAGGAGTATTCAGCCGTTGACCTTGATCAAAAAGGATTTTTCTATAATTAGTTATGATTTTTCTAAAGTGCAGGGCCGAATGGATAATTTATGCACAATAAAAGTTTGGGGGTATTTACGGGTAGAAAATGATGAAATAAGAACTTGAGATGAATTTTATATGAAAGTAGACTTACTAACTTAGATATTCATAGAAATAAATAAGGAAAAACATAAATGATTTTTGGCATGAAAATTGTTGGAAGAAAGGCTACTATTTATAGCCAAAAAATCAAATTTAAATACTTTTGGTTAAGGTCCCACTTTAATTTGTTTATCCTTGGCCACCTAATGAAGACTCTAATCTGATAATAGGGAGATGTTACTGATTTTTCTTACATAACTTAATTTATGATATGTCTAATTCAAACAAAATACATATAAATACATATTTATTTATACATGTTAAAACAATTTAACTAAGGTTCCACCTTACTTTCTTTAACAACTAATCACCAAAATCTGATTTCAATTCTCATAAGGGTGATGTGGCTGATTTCAAAACCATTCACTTATGATGTGATATTATTCTTGTTGTTTATAATAAACAAATATGAATAAATAGATATTTTTACACATATTTACTTATGTAAGTTTTTCTAGGTAAAAAAACTCCAAGATCAATATGTACATGTAAAATATATTTTTTAAAGATATTTGGAGCATATAAGATGATAAAAATTGTTAGTTTTCGTTCAAGGACTAAAATGCAATTTTTCTCAAACGTTTGGGGTCAAAAATGCTATTTCCAAAAGTTTGAGAACTAAACTGTAAATTTATATTTTTGTTCAAATTTCAGGGGCGTTACAATTTTGGTAAGGTTTATGATAACTACCTACTTTATAGAATTTTCACCAAATAGTCTCTTCAGCTAACTTGTTTTGATAAGGCTTACGATAATTGCATACCTTATGACATTCTCACCCAATAGGCTCTTCGCCTAGCATGTTTTAGTAGGGCTTTTTCAGGCTCTCCTACTTTATGAGATTTTCACCCGGTAGGCTCTTTACCTAGCATGTTTTGGTAGGCATTTTTAAGGCTCGACTACTTTATGAGATTTTCACCCAATAGGCTCTTCACCTAACTTGTTTTGGTTGGGCTTTTGAAGGCTCGCCTACTTTATGAGATTTTCACCCAATAGGTTCTTCACCTAGAGTTTTTTGGTAGGGCTTACGATAATTGCCTACTTTATGGGATTTTCACCTAGTAGGCTTGTTAACCATAAAAAATAAATATGAGATGAAAGAGAATATTCGTCCTAAATATGGGAATTAACATATGGACAAAACTATTGTCACGAGTACTTCCGATGACACTTCTTTACTGGACACTCCTCCACTTAAACTGCATTCGGAACTTCACTTTGAAGGTCAAATCCGAAGGACAACGCCCGATCTACATACAGGAACTACTGGAGGGCGCACTACGAAGATATAGACAGGAAAGCACTACTCCGCGAGGACAAAAAGCCCTCGGAGTCCAAATCACGAACGAAAACACCTCTCGGAAAGCATATCCAGAAGCTAATGCACTAGGATGAACCCTTGTTAGACCAACAACATCACTAGAAGAACATCCTAACTTGTCCATCAAGTCACCACCGAACACAGGACCCCTCGGAAAACAGAATCTGGAGTAGCAACCTATCGGAGATCCGAAGAGCTATCAGGAAAAACAAAGACCATCCTAGTCAGCGCCTAGTAGATTAAAGATATATCTTATCTTATCCTTTTATACATATTGCGACACATGTAACACATGCATAACGACACATGTCCCTAACAAACTCTATATAAAGGGAGGTGATCTTACCATTGAGGAGGACAGGTTAACACATAATCATATACAAGAAACTCAGAGTGAAGTTCAGTGAATAAAAGAAGGAATATTATCGTATCTTTGTTCTCTTTTGTAATATCATTACTTTTTGAGTCACGGGCAGGGCATTCCAACTCTAAATAATTCAGTTAAATAATTTGCGGCTGGACTCGGAAAATATCCGAGTCCAACCGCAAATCAATAAAAACTACATATCTCCTCAGGTCGGGATCGGCATTCCGAACAATTCGATATGCTCTTCGTCAAAGCTAGTAGGCAGGACGGTCGAAGCTATCAGGTAGGACGATCATCACAACTAGCAAGCACGACGAAAATACCGTTAACAAGGCTCTTCACCTAGCATGTTTTGGCAGGGCTTTTTACGGATCACCTACTTTTTGAGATTTTCACACAATAGGCTCTTCACCTAGCGTGTTTTGGTAGGGCTTAATATAATTACCTACTTTATGGGATTTTTACCCAAAAAGCTCTTCACCTAGCATGTTTTGATAGGGTTTTTTTAAGGATCGCCTACTTTATGGGATTTTCACCAAATAGGATCTTCACCTAGCGTGTTTTGGTAGGGGTTTTTAAGGCTCACATAGTTTATGGAATTTTCACCCAATAGACTCTTCACCTTGCGTGTTTTGGTAGGGCTTTAAGTCTCGCCTACTTTATGGAACTTTCACCCAATATGGTTTTCACCTAGAGAGTATTGGTAGAGCTTACGTTAAAAAAATACTTTACAAATATAAGCTTGTAGGGCTCTTTGCCCATGAGTAAAGTATGTTGGCATAATACCAACTTCACGAGCATAGGCTAATATGGCTTTTCACCTTGAATAAAGTCCTTTATCATAATGAAAAATTCACGAACATAGGATCATATGGCTCTTCTCCCTTGAATAAAATATGTAGGCATAATTCCTACTTAATTAGCATAGGCCCGTAAGCTCTTCACCCTTAAATAAAGTATGTTGGCATAATGCCTATTATGGAGAATCTGTCTTCGAGCGAGCTCAACGAAGCAATGCCTATTATGGAGAATCTATTTTATAGTGAAAGTTGTCCGACTCAACAAAGAGATTCTGAAGAAACTCTGTCAGACCGTCGACGCGAAGGGAGAGATTTTATCAACGTTCCTCGTTCTATCTTTGAGAGATTTATGGAATCGGAGGCTCGAAGATCCCCACGGGGATACGGGAACCCTTGGAATGCGCCCTCCCACTCCCTCTACCAGAGAGGCCTCCACACGGAAGAAACTGGCCTCAGACGAGATGGAGCCTGACCTCGGACAGCTGGCATCACATACCTCCGCAGGGTCTCCAGATGCGCTACGATTACCAAGGAACGCCGAGGGCTGGCCATCAAAGGGAGGGACCATTCCCCTTCGACCGCCCCACACCGCTCCCTTCTGTGGATGAAGATCAAACCCTATGGGGAATCCTTGATGACCTTCGCAAGGAAATGGGTGACATTAAGAAGACTATGGGCCCTAAGGAGGATCCTACCTTTAAAACCTCCCCCTTTATCCCCGAGATCGCTCTAGCCTCCGTCCCCTCAAGGATGTGGCCTGTTAACTTCCTTTATACACTAGAGAAGCGGATGGGAAAGATCTGCAAGGTCACATACACCAATACCTGATCGGAATGGATCTCAATTTCGCCCCGGACCATGTCCTTTGCCGCATGTTCCCTGTTACCCTCGGAGGTCGGGCGCAAGCGTGGTTTACCCACCTCCCACCTAACTCCATCGATAGCTTTGATTGATTGGACCACTTATTTGTGAGGCAATTTGCCTGTAATCGGCGATACCCCAAATCAGCCATGCACCTTTTTACTGTTAAGCAACAAAAGAACGAATCTATGCGAGAATACATAAAGCGCTTCACCAATGAAGCATTGGATGTTCCGAATGTTAGCACCACCATCTTAGCTGATATACTCACTCAAGGACTCCGAGCGGGCGAATTCTTCTGATACCTCATGGGAAATCATATTACGGATATGACTGAACTCATGCAACAAACGGAAACCTACATCCTAATGGAGGAAGCTGAAGGTATGAAGAGGGGTATGGAAAATGGCGAACCTCACGAGCACACCGAACAGGAGACAAAAGTTAGAGAAAACAATAAAGAAGAGAAGCCGCCCCAGTGCAAAGACAATGGCGGTACGGTCAAGAAGTTTCTCCGGCCAGTGCCCCTGCCTCTGATGATTGTGCCCCCCATAGAAATACTTAACATGATAAGGGGCAATGAAGAGTTACGCTGGCCCAGGCGCGCCAAGTTCCCTGATAGAGAAAAAAGCATGGGTAAGTATTGTAAATTCCGTAAAACTTATGGGCATACTACCGAGGAATGCACTACTCTACAAAGGGAAATCCTTTGCCTCTTAGAGGCAGGATATTTGAAAAACTATCTAAGGATGAACAATCCCGAAGAGCCTAAGCAGGATGTATGGAAGAGACCACGAGAGAAAAAGGAAGAAGAAGAAGAGATGACCCCTAATCGAAAGCCGCGAGAAAAGACCACGGGTCAATGGAATCCACCTCCTCCTCCCGAGACCTATGAAGATAACGCCCCATCGGGACGGACTATTAACATGATAGAAGGAGGAGAACTTTCAATAACACCCCAAGGTAAAAAGAAAAAATTACTTAAAAGAAGCAAGGTGGGCTGAGCAAGGTCTCTCCGTGTGTTCCGTGCAATGAGCCAAACTGCCTAGTATCACGTTTGGACCCGAGTACTTAAAGGGTGTGATATACCCCCATGAAGACCCCTTAAAGAATCCTTATCAACACGGGTAGCTCCGTGGACGTCTTATTCCTACCCGCGTACCTTGCCATGAGATTGAGGCTAGAAATGGCTGAAGTCCCCCTCGTGGGTTTCTCAGGAGAAGCTTCCAATACCCTTGGAACTGTTATCCTTCCGATGTCATGGGGAGAAGGAGCAATTCGAAGAACAGAACCCATCAAATTCTGGGTGGTGGAAGTCTCGTCACGGACATACAACGCTATATGCGAAAGACCGTCCATCCGAGCTTTCAAAGCCATTCCCTATACCCTTCATCTTAAGGTGAAATTTCCCACCTTCTCAGGTATAGGAGAAGTCTGAGGAAGTCAATATAAGGCTAGAGAATGCCGCATGAATGCTATCCCCCCGGAAGAAGGCGAGCTCTCCCTCGAGAATAATAAAAAGCGTAAAGTAGAAGAGGCGCGGGTTAAACCAGTAGAAGAATTAAATATGGTGGAGTTGCTAGATGGAAGTCCCGAGAAAGTGATTAAAATGGGTACCAATATGGAACCAGCAATAGGAGCTTAACTAACTTCTGTCCTCAAACAATTCCATCACCTCTTCGCCTGGGAAGGAGGACCGCCCGGACGAATCAGTGATAAGGTGTGTCAACACTTTCTTAATGTGAAACCGGGGGTTAAACCGGTCCAGCAAAAAAAGAGAAAGATGGGACCCGAGTGCAACAAAATCATCCGGTCGGAGATACAACGACTCCTTAGCCTCAAGCAAATTAGGGAGGTCATATACCTCGAATGGCTGACTAATGTAGTGCTAGTCCCCAGGCATGGAAGGAGATGGCGGATGTGTGTGGACTTTACCAACCTCAACGACGCATGTCCGAAAGATTGCTACCCTCTGCCTAGTATAGATCAACTAGTCGAACGAACTTCACCAACTAAGGTCATAAATCTTAGGCTTCAACTCATTATACACTTACATAGCATAAAAGCTAAGATCGAGTGAAGAGCTCATTTATATATGCTCCCTTCACCAAATGACACCTCACATTTAAGGCTCTCACGCCTAGACATCGACATGGTGTCACACTAGGCGGAGTAATAATACTCATATATCCAATATCTTTTTTTAATAGGGACCTTACTTGATACAACTTGAACCTTCCTATAGTTGGTTGTATTTTAGTACAAATACACAACACCACGCTCATTCCAGAAGACAACACATCTCCTCAACATATGAGGATGCATAAAAGATATGTCACTTTATTGGTAAAGATAAGTGATACGGAGTAACTAGAAAAGTTATTCAAAGAATGCCACAACACTAGCAAGTTGCCAAATAGAGCACCGAAAAGGATATCCAGCTAGAGTACTCGCATACAAAAACAACAATTATAGCTAATCTCGGAAAGTTGAAACATGTTCGCTAAAGATAACGAGCCTATCTCAAACTGGGGGACTTATGGTGTGCCAGAATTTTGCTAACTTAAAAACGCAAATCACTTTGACGCTTACACGGAACACATGGGACGAAAGAGCAATTCTCACCAGACTCGTAAAAACCAACACATGCCAAGTCGATGTCCAAACGACTTGGTCCTCAAAATGGCATAAGTCTGTGTCGCATAGCCCAATATGGCCAGATTTTAACCCATACCGAGCCTTCTTTGGGGGGCCCATCACACGATCCTCAAACTGGTGTGGCACGTTGGGCAACGTGTGCCCCCCAAAGAGGGCACATCAGTTTTATAACCGATGTGCCACATCGGTTCAAGGATTAATGTACCATGTCAAACAACGTACAACATAGAATGTTGGACCATCACGTGCCACCAAATGGGGGGTGATCCAGCTGCACCTTCCAGTACGGCTACCACATTGGTTCAAAACCTGACGTACTGCGTCTGGGCATTCAACGCGGCATGTAGGAAAGATGACCACCACATTGAAAAGATGACCGCCATGTCGGTCATTAAACCAACGTGGAACATTGACCAATCATTGATTGGGTCGGTCAATGTTTGACTGAGTCGGTCAACAATCCACTCAAGCCTCCTTGGGGTGGTCCTCACACACCAAGGCGTTCTCTTCATCTATAAATACCCCATAATTCCTCCATTTGAGGAGTGGGATTTTTAGGAGCTCTAGGGTGTGGGCTTTCTCTCTTTAGAAAAGCACGTCAAACATCCACAGTAATGCATTAGTTGGAATGCCAAACCTCCAAAGGTTGATGGATCCACCTCTTACAACATGTCAGCTTCTGGCACATCTATTTGTGGCACGTCAAGCAAGTATGTCAAAGAAAGGCACGTCAAACAAGAGAACCTAAAAAAAGGCATGTCAAACAAGAGCACGTTCAAACAAAGACACGTCAAACAAGAGCACGTTTAGACAAAGACACGTCAAACAAAGCACATCAAACAAAGGCATGTCAAACAAAGCACGTTAAACAGAGGCATGTCAAACAAAAACATATCAAGAAAATATGACAAGTAGATCAACAATATGAACCTTGGCTCGTGATTTGACTATTGCATAGTACAAATCACTCGAAGCCTATATCCTGAACCTCTAAGGAGCTCGATGACTAAAAGAACCTGTGTGCTACGTAATTATCTTTAAACGAGACATTCTCCCCTACAGGGTTGACTATCAAGCCAATCGGACCTCGTCTACTAAACGAAGAGCCCTGAGAGTAGTTAGACATCTACAAGACCTACACACGCTAAAACACTGCCTGACACAAACTATATCATAGACAACCTCGTGCAGGCTCCCATGGATATTGAACTACATCCAACTTGATTCTCTCTCCTTAGAGATATACGTAGGCAACTTAACCCCGCGTCGAGTTCAGTCGCAACACCCCGTAACCTCCCCTTAGTTTATTTACTTATTAAATTATTATTGCCTAACCTTATTTCTTGAAGTGCGGGTTTCAATCGATCTAAAAGCTCCTCTCGTAGCCTATAAGGTGCGAAAGAGTATGGTGAGGGAGTAATCTTGAGACTAGCATAAACACCAAGCAGCACCTCACATGGGACATTTAGATTTGATCTTCCAAGAATTTTTGTGGACTTAAGGATACAAGCATGTTGATCTTTTTTTTTATGCTTCAATGTCAACTGGTTGAGATACCCATCATATACAACTCGCCGATCAAACTACCACGGCCTTCCTAAAATAATGTGACTTGAATACACTGGGACCACATCACATAGAACATCATCGCTGTGTTTTCCAATAGAGAATGTAACCAAAACCTGCTTAGTAACTCGAACTTCTCCACTTTTATTAAGCCATTGAAGCTTGTATGGATTAGGATGTTTCAAGGTGGACAAACTTAATTTTTCCACAATTTCCATACTAGCCATGTTTGTACAACTTCCCCCTTCGATAATCAATACAGATACCTTTCCACGAACAAAATATCTCAGTGGAAGATATCTCTTTGTTGTTCCACTTCCATGTTTAAACTTCTTATTAACACCAAAAGTTCTACCGATTCAGCGGTGACTCACTCTACTTTTTCCTCATTCTCTTCTTTACTCTCTCCTTTCGATTCAATCTTGCCATTGTCCTTAAGGATCATCACTTATTGTTTGTGAAATTGTGGACCGGGTTGATACGTTGTTGTTGTTAACTTAACACTGGAGAGTTAACAGCAGATTTGCAACGTTGTTAACTCAGCGATGTTACTTTAACAACAGACCAGAAGAATAGTGCAGCGGAATAAACAAACACCAAGTTTAAGAAGTGAATATAGAATTATATTAACTTCCGAGCCTTAGGCAAAATAACCCGTGAAGGTTTTAACAAAGGTCGTTCTCGCAATTCTCAAGCTCCTCACTCTTAAATTGATTGAACTAAGCAAAGCACACAAGAATTGCTTCGTCTATCTCTAACAGCTCCTCACTCTTAGATCTATCCTAACAATTCACAAACTTTGCTAAAGCAAGACAACACTCAACAACTGTAAATTAATCTCTCGGATTGATTGGCTCTTGTCTCGTGTTTGTCTTGATGTACTTCACACCTATATATAGGTTCTTGATCTTCGACTTCAAGGTGTGTTGTACACGGTTGGTAATTCTCCTTGTTTCCTTCTTGAACTCTTCTTCTTTGTTCTCGCAGTCCTTCTTGAATAATAGTTCCTTCGTTAGTGATCTAACTAGGGAAAGACTCCTTCTTCAAATCAGGACTTGAACTTGGAAAGCATTCCTAGTTCCCCTCGAACTCTTCTTTCCTTGTAGAGTGGTTTGCGTAATTAAGGAAACTTTCCTTCTTGGAAACTTGAGCATCCAACCTATGACAAGTTTGTTTCCTGAATAATAATCAAAGACAATTACAGCTGTGGAACTCGGTTAGTTAAGTGAATAAGGCAAAACAATAATGAAGAAATTAATTAAGATTGTAAATCGGATTCTGCTCCAGCAATGTTATTCTAACATTGATTTCTCAATGTTAAACTAACATTGACAGAATACCTGCACTTTCGATGTTAAACTAACATCGACCGAATACATGCACTTTCAATCTCCCCCTTTTTGCCTTAATCACAAAACCTAAGAACCTGTTCTAACCAGATCAAATTATTCAAACAGACTGAACTATCAGATCATAATGGAAAATAAGTACGTTCCCCCTGAAACTCAGAAGGGACCATTTCAATGTTATTCTAACATTGATACTTTCAATGTTATCATAACATCTGCCTGTCTTTGTCAATGTTAGCTTAACATCGAACCCAGACAGATGCTCTAACATTGAGCATCTCAATGTTATTTTAACATCAGAGAACAGTTAACACCTGCAAAACAGAGTTAGTACTTTGTATCCAAAGTTCACTGATCATAAGCAGAAGCAGTAAGCAACAAGATAGAATTGTACTTAATTACAGACCATACTCAGTAGCAAGGAACACACTCCTTGATGAAACCGAAAAATAAACAAAGAAACATAATTGTTTATGCTGACAGAAACATAACAGAACTCAGAAATTATTGAAATTTGATCATTCTCCCCATTTTTGTGAGGAAGGCAGATCCCTCAAATGCTTCCTGAGGCTGTCTATCTCTTGCAGCCTTACTTGCTTGTCTGCAATTTCTCTCTGGGTATCCTTGAACTCTCTGTCCAGCCACACCAAGGTCTCCTCCACAAAGGCATCAGCAATGACAGAACAGCTGTCCCCACTAGCCACAGGAACTGAAGAAGCAGCAAACTTGTGAGTCTTCTTCTTCTTCTTCTTCCTGCTTGGACGAGCTCCATCCTTGGGATTCCATGGTAGATCCTGAATCCTGATCTGAGTGAAGTAGCTCCTGGTGATGATCATCTTGGCCTTGTTCTTGATCCAGCCTTCTGTCTTCTTTGTCTTGAAGCCTTGCTTCACCAGAATGCTGGATATCAGAGAGGGATATGGAATGATTCCCTTTGCCTTGGTTGTGACTTCCCTCATGTGCCTCAGAACCTTCTCCCCTATATTCACACTCAGCCCATTCTTCAGTTTGTACACCAACCTTGCAGATTCTTTTGTCATCACAGTGGTGTTGGAAGAGGGCAGCCAGTTGTAGGTGGAGAGTTTGTGAAGGACAGCACTTAAGGAGGTCAGCTTTGTAGTAGGAAAACTGTCATTCCATTTCCTTGTCAGTCCACCAGTGAGGTCAGTGATCACCTCATCCATGCTAGGATCCTCAGTCTCCTCAGGGTCAGGGAGTCCCCAAGCCTCATTGATCACAGAGGGGCTGATGTCATAGACATTCATCCTGACCCAAGCTTTGCCAAACTTGGGAGAGTCCTGGTGGGACACCCATTGAGAGAGGTTCATGTAGAACTCTCTGATCACATCAGGGACATATGATGACTGATTCATCACAGAGCCCAACACCCCTCTAGCTTCCAGCAGCTCAAACAACCTAATTTCTTTGAACATTTCCTCATCAATGTTCCTCTCAGTGTGAATCACCCTGGCTTGATAAGCCTCCCACAGCTCTCTTGCCTCAGCAGACACATAGAAGCCAGAATAAGGCTTCTTGGGATACTCCTCCTCAAGCAGATCAAAGTATTCATCTGATGTTGGAGTAACATTAGCAGGGTCATCACCTACATGTAGGCCTTCATCCTCAACTTCCTCCTCAACTTCCTCCTCTTCTTCATCCTCTTCCTCCTCTTTTTCTTCTTCTGACTCAGACTCAGAAGCTTCAACCACCACCTGCTTTCCCTTTCTTTTCTTAGCAGCAGTAGCTAAGTCAGTGAGAGTCAGGCTCTCTTCTTCTTCTCTCTCAACCTCTTCAGGTTGACTGTCATCCTCACCAGCATCTTGGTTACCTTCAGTAGTAACCTACTCAGCCACAATCTCCTCAACCTGATCATCTTCCTCAGGAAGAGTCTCCATCTCATCAGCAGTATCCTGCTCATCCTCATCAGCCTTAGTAGGCTCAACCACTTCCTCTGCAACCACAGATTCATCCCCAGCATTGCCCTCATGGACATCATGTACCACCTCAGACTCACCCACAACAACACCCGGGGCCTCTTTCTCCCCCTCAATACCAACAACAGTAGTATCAGGTATATCCAGAGTAGGGTTAGCCATCAATACCTCGTTTTCAGGGTTGGTGGGAGTGGAGGTTTGCTCAGACGTTTTTGGTGTTGAATCAATATCACCCTTAGCCGCTTTCTTGCCCTTGCGCCGTTGATAAGTGGATTTCCTCTTTTGTGCGGCGGCGGTAATGGATTCAGCAGTTGCGCTTCTGGTCCTGCGGCGTCTAGGTTGCTCCATCTATTCTGCAGCTGCTGCAAGAGTGTCCATGGAAGACTTGCGTGCCATTGTTAGTGATTTAGAGAAGAAAAATTGAAACTTGATTTTGCAGAGAGAGTTGTTTTTTGCAAAAATTTTGAGCGCGTACACAGTAGAAGAAGATTAGGGCAAATTATACAATAATCAGCTGAAGAGTAGAGATAGTGGTGTTGTAACATGTTACCAACATAATCGGACCACTGTCACACGATCACACCCATGTTCACCTTACCACGTGTCAGTGTTGGATTAACACGTAACCAGAGCGGTCTTCAAACCTGAAAACTTATAAGTTACAATGTTTCAATGTTGGACTAACATTGGTAAGTTAACATCAGGGAGGAAAGTTGTAGGTGCAGGGCTTCATCCAAGGAAACATCATGTGAGAGCGTGAGATATTCATGTATACAGATCTGGAACCTCACCCAAGTACTTAGGTATCAAGACATAAATTCAGACCATCAGTATGAGTAAGTAACACATCAAACAGAAAAACACAGAGTGGATATACATATCCAGGGAAGAGATGTTCCCATAGCATAGAAGATCACAAAACATAGTGTTTTACCTGCAGTGAGTCACCCACAAAGTATGCCTCAACACATGATTTCCTAGGATTACTACTCCCCCTAAGCCCAAACCGACACAAGGAAAAAAGAATACAGAACTAGAAAGCATGCAACAATGTTAGATTAACATTGGGAGATGGTAACCAAGTGCAAACAGCTTTACTGACTGGGATCAGGACACATCAATTTATCTTTATGAACTCTTTTGAACAAAAAACTAGTGAATGTAAAAGGATAGTTTCATCACTGAATGTGGGCAGCACAAGACCCCACACACCCCAGCAACTTAACCATCAGCAACAAATTAGGCAAGTACAAAAGAACTGAATGAAGACAATACATTTATCATATACTTCTCCACCCCAGTTCCTCATGCATACTTGTTTTCCAACCTGTATACAAGCGAAATACCAAGTGAGCAATGCTACTGAATGCAAGCAGTCGAAACTTCAAACACCCCAGTAGTAGAGATCACTATCATGCATAACCTTGGCCATAGACAAAACACAAAAATAAGCACACTGAATGACAATGAAGCTTTCAACATCATGTACCCCAGCTTCTCTTCATGCTTTGTCTAACCTAACACGGATAAGTCACAACTGAATGACATCAGAGTAGTGAGCTCTGTGTACCCCAGCTTCCCCTTGATGTTAGGTTAACATTCACAGACTAACAGCAGAGTTTTACTTAACAAACCTCTTGATATGTACCTGTCCACCAGTCAACTCAGCTCTCCATAAAGTTTAACCACACAACCCAACAGAATCTCCAACAAAGATGTAATATGCAAGAAGAAAGAATGCAGAAGGACACAAAAAGAATTACAGATACACCACAACCAATAACCAGTGCTAGACAGTGGTGTTATGTAAACACTGGTGAACTAACATCCCTAAACGATGCACATGCCAAGAGAATTCCTCAAACTGAAGAACCTCTCAGAATCTAAGGGTTTAGTGAACATATCAGCAAGCGGATTGTTAGTTTCAATGTGTTCAATGTCAATGAGCTTATCTTCTACCATGTTTCTCAGAAAGTGATGTCTTATGTCAATATGTTTAGTTCTGGAGTGTTGCACAGGGTTCTTAGAAATGCTTATAGCACTAAGATTATCACAAAACATAAGTAAGGTATCACTGTCTAACCCATAATCCAGTAGCATGTGTTTAAGCCATACTAACTGAGTGACACAACTGTCTGCTGCTATGTATTCATATTCAGCAGTGGAGAGTGACACACAGTTTTGCTTTCTAATGTACCATGAGACCAAGTTGTTCCCCAGATAAAAACATCTTCCACTTGTAGACTTCCTGTCATCAGTGTCACCTGCCCAGTCTGAATCACTGAAACCTACAAGATTTGTGTTAGTGTCATAGGAATACCATATACCAAGGGCCAAGGAGCCAGAAATGTATCTAAGTATTCTCTTCACAGCAATCAGATGTGACTGTTTTGGACATGCCTGGTACCTAGCACAAACACAGACAGAGAACATTATGTCAGGCCTTGAAGCAGACAAGTAGAGTAAGCTCCCTATCATTGAACGGTACAATGTTGGATCAACATTGGCACCATTAACATCCCTGGATATCTTCACAGATGAAGACATGGGAGTCTTGCAAGGCTTTGAATCTGCCAATTCAAACCTTTTCACCAAATTTCTTGCATACTTTTCCTGACTTAGGAAAATCCCATTACCTGTTTGTTTCACTTGAAGACCAAGAAAGAAAGTTAATTCTCCCATCATACTCATCTCAAACTGCCCTGTCATTGATTCAACAAATTTTTCTAGAATAGAATTGTTAGTTGAGCCAAACACAATATCATCTACATATATTTGAGCAACACAGGCATGAGAATCTTTCTTCAAGACAAACAGTGTTCTATCTCCATCACCTCTAACAAAACCAAGACTTAAAAGGAATTTTGTAAGCCTTTCATACCATGCTCTAGGTGCTTGTTTAAGACCATACAGTGCCTTTTCAAGCTTGTACACATGGTTTGGATACTTAGGATCTGTGAACCCCTTTGGCTGTTCAACATATACTTCCTTATCAATCAGCCCATTCAGAAACGCACCATTTACATCCATTTGGTATAGTTTTATCTTAACACAACATGCTATGGCTAGAAGTACCCTAATAGATTCAATCCTGGCAACTGGAGCAAATGTCTCATCAAAATCTACACCTTCAACCTGTGTGTACCCCTGAGCAACTAGTCTAGCTTTGTTTCTAACTATAACCCCTTCCTCATTACTCTTGTTCTTAAATATCCACTTCGTCCCTATTACATTAACATTAGGTGGTCTAGGTACAAGTATCCAGACATTGTTCTTAGTAAACTGTAATAGTTCATCCTGCATGGCATTAATCCAAAAGTTATCAAGAAGGGCTTCATTCACATTTTTAGGTTCTATGGTGGAGACAAAACAAGAGGCATTATCAACAGTACAAGTGAAGTTCATACAGACACACAGTTTTACCATATCTCTATAGTCAAGTCTTTCTCTGTTGCGTGTCCTTACCCGTTCAGTGAGTTCACCTATTACCTGGGATGCTGGATGGTCTTTCTGAATCCTAGCCGGGGGGTCTCTTATGGGTTCAGAGGCACCTTCATGTTCTGAGTCAGAATCCTCTGATGTTATTCTAACATCTGATCTCGCTGGTGTCAGTCTAACATCATTCCCTGACTCTTGTTCAGTGTTTCCAGCTTCCAGTTCCAATGTTGGTGTAACATTGTCAGGAGTAACATTCTCGGTTTCCACTGTTGGTTCAACATTGGGAACTAAGATGTCACCAGTACCTGTATCAAGAGTGAAATCATCAAACACAACATTCACTGATTCCTGAATTGTCTTCAATCTAAGATTGTAGACTCTAAAGGAAGTACTATTGGTTGAGTATCCTACAAAGATGCATTTTTCACTTTTAGAATCAAATTTACTTAGATAATCCCTGTCATTCAGTAGATAACAATCACATCCAAATTCATGAAAATATGCAACATTTGGTTTTACACCCTTCAAGAGTTCATATGGAGTCATGTTAGTTTCAGGTCTAAGATACACCCTGTTACTAATGTGACAAGCATTATTTAAGGCTTCAGCCCAGAGTCTTTTGGATAAGTCTTTGGCATTGAGCATAACTCTGGCCATCTCTTGAAGAGTCCTGTTCTTTCTCTCAGCAATCCCATTCTGCTGAGGAGTCTTAGGAGCTAAAAATTCATGGAAAATACCTTTAGCATTGCAGTAGTTATCAAAACTAGCATTTTCAAATTCTTTACCATGATCAGACCTAATCTTAGTCACAGTGGAGCCATACAAGTTTTTAATACTAGCACAAAGAATTTTGAACTGATCAAAAGCTTCTGACTTTTCTTTAAGAAATTTTACCCAAGTGTATCTAGAGAAGTCATCTACAATCACAAAGGCATATTTCTTCCCACTGAGACTACTTACCTCAATTGGACCCATTAAGTCCATGTGCAACAATTCAAAACACCTACTAGATCTAGGGTTAGCATTCTGTACCTGTAGGGGTGTATGAACTGCTCTGGTTTGCTTACCCTTGAGGCAATCACCACACACAAGCTTACCTGGACAAGACAGCTTTGGTAAGCCTCTTACAGCATCAACTTTCTGTAATTTCTCAAGGTTTCTGTAGTGAACATGTCCAAGTTTCCTATGCCAGATAGAAGCCTCATCTATCTTGGCATGGAAACATTCTGCTTCCTCCTGGGCTAGGTAGCAGTTGTCTTTGGATCTAGTACCTGTCATCACAAGAACATTGTCACTATCATAAACATCACAAGATATCTTATCAAATGTAACCAGTAAGTCATCATCACACAGCTGACTGATACTGACTAGATTTGCCTTTAACCCATCTACCAACAACACATCCTTCAAGGGAGGGAATCCATCAACATTCAACATCCCCTTGGCAATGATTTTTCCTTTGGTGCCTCCTCCATATGTCACTGTTCCAGCACTCAAAGGTACCATTTGCTTAAGATTCTCTTTGCTGCCTGTCATGTGTCTTGAACATCCACTATCGAAGTACCATTTACCTGAAAGGTTAGAGTACACAGCAGAGAAAACAACATTGCACACAACTTTAATCTTAGGGGTTTTAGCCTTTTCTATCCAAGTTCTACTTTTCTGTCCTGCACCTAATGTTAGTCTAACATCAGAACCTGTTGTAGAATTAACATTGGATGCAGAGGCTGTTTTCTTACCACATTCTTTTATAAATTTCCTACATAATGGTTTAATGTGACCTGGTTGAAAACAGTACTGGCAGATAAAGGTAGGTTTACTTTTTACAGTGTTAATGGTTCCTGTACTCTCATTATCAGATTCTTTAACAAAGCTTGTAGTTAGATAGGCAGAATTAACATTTGAAGTGGAAGGTTTCTCAACAAATCCCAGACCACATGTACCTGAGTTACTCATGTTCAGTACCTCATCAAGTTTAGAAGTACCTCCATTCCATTTGGCTATGATCTGTGAATCCTTTTTGAGCTTCTCCTTTACCTCTTTCAGCTCAGCTTCAGCTTTGTCAAGATCCCTTTCATAGAGTTTCGACATGTTCTTCAAACATTCAATGTCATGCTTCTGTGCTTTATTTTTCTTCATGAGTCTGACATTCTCTCTCTCAAGTCTGAGAAATGTTGTATGTAGGTCATCAAGAATTTCCTCCTGGGACATCTCATCTTCATTGAAGTACTCCTCTTCTAGATCAACTGAGCCATGAAAACAATCAAAGTTAGTATCATCACAATCAGAGAGTGTGTCATGGTTAACCTGTGCATCATTGCAGTTCCAGTCTCCAAAGAAGATCTCCTGCTTTGCTGTTGGTTCTCTAATGTTAGAGTAACATTGAGATTCTTGGCAGTTTCTGGACTCTTCTCCTGACCAGATGATCCGAGTGCAGAGCGCAGCAGTGTTGATTTCCTCTAATTGTTCATCAGCAATTGTTCTAGATTCGAAGTCAGCTTCATTAAAGTCATCTACACAGACCCAATGAGAATTCTCTCTTGTTCTGAGGGTGTTAGCACATTCATGTTTAAAGTGACCATACCCCTTACATTCCTAACACTGGACATCTTTCAATTTCTCAGCATCTTGAGGAGTGCTCTTAGATGCCATGTATTTTACAAACTTCGGGGGCAATTTCTTATAACTAACAGCAGCATTACTGGGTTGTTTTTCTTTACTTTTGTCTTTGTAACCCAATTTACTAAACTTCCTAGTGATGTTACCATAGTTAGAAGAGATCAACTCATATTCATCCTCATCACTCCCTGTAGAATCTGAGCTAGTACCTAGTAAGGCTAAAGCAAGTTGTTTACTGGACTTTCCTAAGAATTCTAGTTCAAATTCTTTTAGAGTGTTCATTAATGTTTGAAAGTCCATGTTGGCAAGATCTCTGGACTCATTCATAGCAATTCTTTTGACAGTAAACTTAGAAGATAATGTTCTAAAGGCTTTGTAGACCATGGTTTGATTAGGGATGATAAAACCTAAGTTTAGGCACTGATTAGCAATATCTAGAAGTTTCTCAAAATAACTATCAATGCTTTCATCCTCACCCATCTCTATCTTCTCAAAGTCCCTCAAAAGTTTTCTATATTTAGAGTCCCTCACAGCCACATCACCCTCACAATGTAATTCAAGAATTTCCCATGCAGCTTTAACTCGAACTTCTCCACTTTTATTAAGCCATTGAAGCTTGTATGGATTAGGATGTTTCAAGGTGGACAAACTTAATTTTTCCACAATTTCCATACTAGCCATGTTTGTACAACTTCCCCCATCGATAATCAATACAGATACCTTTCCACGAACCAAATATCCCAGTGGAAGATATCTCTTTGTTGTTCCACTTCCATGTTTAAACTTCTTATTAACACCAAAAGTTCTACCGATTCAGTAGTGACTCACTCTACTTTTTCCTCATTCTCTTCTTTACTCTCTCCTTTCGATTCAATCTTGCCATTGTCCTTAAGGATCATCACTTATTGTTTGTGAAATTGTGGATCGGGTTGATACGTTGTTGTTGTTAACTTAACACTGGAGAGTTAACAACAGATTTGCAACGTTGTTAACTCAGCGATGTTACTTTAACAACAGACCAGAAGAATAGTGCAGCGGAATAAACAAACACCAAGTTTAAGAAGTGAATATAGAATTATATTAACTTCCGAGCCTTAGGCAAAATAACCCGTGAAGGTTTTAACAAAGGTCGTTCTCTCAATTCTCAAGCTCCTCACTCTTAAATTGATTGAACTAAGCAAAGCACACAAGAATTGCTTCGTCTATCTCTAACAGCTCCTCACTCTTAGATCTATCCTAACAATTCACAAACTTTGCTAAAGCAAGACAACACTCAACAACTGTAAATTAATCTCTCGGATTGATTGGCTCTTGTCTCGTGTTTGTCTTGATGTACTTCACACCTATATATAGGTTCTTGATCTTCGACTTCAAGGTGTGTTGTAAATGGTTGGTAATTCTCCTTGTTTCCTTCTTGAACTCTTCTTCTTTGTTCTCGCAGTCCTTCTTGAATAATAGTTCCTTCGTTAGTGATCTAACTAGGGAAAGACTCCTTCTTCAAATCAGGACTTGAACTTGGAAAGCATTCCTAGTTCCACTCGAACTCTTCTTTCCTTGTAGAGTGGTTTGCGTAATTAAGGAAACTTTCCTTCTTGGAAACTTGAGCATCCAACCTATGACAAGTTTGTTTCCTGAATAATAATAAAAGACAATTACAACTGTGGAACTCAGTTAGTTAAGTGAATAAGGCAAAACAATAATGAAGAAATTAATTAAGATTGTAAATCGGATTCTGCTCCAGCAATGTTATTCTAACATTGATTTCTCAATGTTAAACTAACATTGACAGAATACCTGCACTTTCAATGTTAAACTAACATCGACCGAATACCTGCACTTTCAGTTTGGACATTCAGATGAGATATGCCCATGTCCATGACAACAAAACATTTAATATCATGACTATGAGAGGGTGTAGCGATACTACCTTTTTCCTTTATTAACCTCAATAGACTTGGCTCTCAATGTCTCATGTTGTGAATTTCACGAACTCCCAAATGTCGACTTGGATACCCCTTCTTTCATCTTACTTGAAGATTGAAAATTTTGTGGATAACTCCTTTCCATAGAGCTCCGTCTCTTTAGTTGTCTTCCACCTTCATGGTTATATGTGCCATATCTTCAAGTTCCATATAGTGTTGAAGCTCCACAATATTAGCAATTTCTTTTTAACCCATTTAAGAATCGAGCCATATTGGCCTCCCAATCCTCTTCAACATTTACTCTAATCATAGCAATTTTCATCTCTTTGTAGTAGTCATCAACACTTTTATTACCTTGTAATTTTAGGTACAGCTCACGAAAGTAGTAAGATGGTACAAATCTCTTTCACATGATTGGCTTCATCTCGGACCATGTATTAATTGGCCTATCTTCATATTGTCGATGATTTGTAATAAGTTGATCACACCAAACTATAGCATAGTTTGTGAATTCAATTGCCGCAAGCCTTACATTCTTTTCCTCGGAGTAGTTGTGACAATCAAAATTAGATCTACCTTTTTCTCCCGCTCTAAATTTGCTTGTGGATCGCTTCTTCCTTGGATAGCAGAGATATTTATTTTAATTGTTCCCAAATCTTGACCTACCCCATCATTTTGCCTTCTTCTACATCCACGTCGTCGGTTGTGATGAGCGGCCCACATATCACCATATTCTTCCTCTAATTGCCCTTGTTAATATCTTCTTTAGTTTGCGTTAGGGTTTCTACAATCCCTTGGTGTAGGTTGTTCCAATCTATCTAACCGCTTTGTGATGCCTTCAAGAACTATATTCCACCTTGTACATTATTGGACCATAGCTTAAAGTATTAAAACTTCTTGTTGGTTATTGGATGTGTTTTTCATGGTAGATAATTTCCTCACAAGTCTCTTGTGTATCGCTCAAAAATATCCTCACAATCCACTTGTATATCACTCAAGAGTGTCCTCACATTCCACTCGTGTATCACTCTTTGGTTTTTACCTCCCCTCTAATAATCTCACCACTCAGTGCCTTTTTCTAGTCGATATTCAAGAACAAACCACGATGGAAAATCTCACGAAATGTTCAACCGGTCCCTTAGTCCTACTGTAAAGAACAAAGAGGCTTTCAAGCTAGGTTCAAATAGATGAACTACTTTTGTTTTTTTACTTTGGTTCTCTTTTCTTTTATAATTTTTTTTGTTGCCCTTTTTTTTGTAGGAATAAAACAAAGTAAAACCAGATCAATACCAGGTTGCTCTGATGCCAAAGGATACAAGAAATGATAGAGACATTGGATCTAATAGATATATTAATCTAATAAACTAATGTAAAAATAAGCAGCGATCTCCCTAGATTCAGAATCCAGTTCGATCTTACTTAGAGCTTGATAAACCTAGATCCATTGGCTATATATATTCAGCCAAGAATCTTGGTATGGTTGAACGCCACAAGATCATGCTTAGTGATCTTGATAAGTTCTTGAATTTTTTAATTCCTCACAACGAAAGAGCCAAAATATTAAAAGGAAATATTAATTCTAGGATTTTTGGCCAAGATGATTTTTACAACCGTTGTGAGACTTATTTATAGGCTAGAATATGACTTTAACGTGTCCTATATATATCTAATGCATATGAGCACTAAAAAGTCTTTAATTACTCGTAATTCTTGAAAGACTAAACAACAGCTTCTTGGACAAACAAAAGGTTTACTTGACCCAAAACTTATCCAATTAAGTGGTTCTTTATTTGGTTTTAAAGCGATCCACGAAATTGATGGTCCATGGTCTTCAAGAAGTGTCTTCTAAATTAATTTCGCTCTAGCCCATTACTTGAATTGGATTTCAACCAAATAACATTCACTATTGAGCCTTCTAAGTACTTCTTTGGTACATTTTTCTTGTATTTCTGCAACAAGGTTCATCATGGCCTCTCTAATTTTGATAACACGAAGTTTTTCGGGTTGGGTAATCCCTAATTATTGGAAATATGTGGTTCCTAATGCAATTCTCGTGATTCGTAGAGAGAAAGTGTATGAACGTAAAGGCTTATACGAAGGGGGATATTCGAGGTTACAAAGTCCCTTTAAGTAACTAAGCGATAATGACTGAATAATAAAAGGGATTCATATTGTTTATTAGGTGAATATAGAGTGCAAGTGTGTAGTCTCCCCTTGAGTTGGCGGGAGGTTACTCTCAATTTATAGGATCCGCGTGTAGATGTGGGGATAGCAACTTGTCTTCATTAAATCTGAGGATGGGTGTCTGTTGCAACTGCTTCATGATAGATGGATGTCATGACAATGTAATTAGTGAGGACCGCGAGTGAGTCGTGGGGTTTCATGCTTAATAAAGTCTGGCATTCCATTATGATACATGTAATGTTCGCCAAGTGGGTCATTTTATTGATCTTACTAAGTGTTGGATCTCCTTAGTCTAGCATGGGCAATATTTCGACTTCCTCCTTTCGAAGCTCTGAAGGATGTTTCTTATGAGGGTTCTTCTATGAGACCCTCTTTTTTCTTAGGTAATTTTGGTCTTTTCCATAGCCAGTGTTTATGCATTATCAGATGTATCCCAAGTCTAAAGGCTCGTGTGGTACGAGACATGGGACTTGCCTTGTAGTTAGCTGATGGGAATTAGTTTTCTGTTTAGAGAGGGGATTTGCTGTCGTTTTAGGTCCTACCCATTGCGCTTCATAACGGTGGACGTGAAAACGTGCTTATGCCATAAATGACTTTGTATTTGTTTAATGCGCGAGTGGGATGACCCTTTGCTTTCCTCTTTTTTTGATTTGTGACACGTGTTTTGGTCTAGACGAGTGATTTCTTAGGGGAGCGCGACGATCGTGTGCCTTAACTATTCGCCTTTGGTGGTACTTATAAAATCTGGTGAATAACTCATATTTTCCTGTGTTTTCCTCTACATTCAAAAGATCCTTCCGAGTTTCATCACATTTTCTTACCTTTTTTCCGTAAAAAATAGTCGATTCCATTTGTACTTCCTCCTCGTCTCTTGCGGTGACAGAGTCTTTCGCAAATGCTGCTGCGACGGCCTGCTACAGTGTGATTGAGATTGGGACTATTCTGGTGATTATTACCGTTCATTGTGACCGTTTGCACTTGAAAGAGGGAGTCTGAGTGAAACAATGGGCTCACCGTCCTTCTCACAAGGGGAAGAAAATAGATGTTGTTTCAGAGACGGGGTTTGATGAAGATGATGTCTCCCAGAGTTAAACTCACCTTGTTCCTGATATGGTCAGCACCATGTCCCAGGATGAGGTGAATAATCTCTTGCTCCGCTATCACATTGATATCGAGACACTAGATATAGAGATCACTTCTTCTGAGGATTACGCTAATGCCTATCTGGCACATTACCTGGCGGTTTATGGAATCAGGTCCGCCAAGGTGTTCGTCATTTTTTTTCTACTTAGTATGTGAAGGTGCTTAATTATATTGGTCCTTGCCCGAGCTAACTGAATGGGAATTCTTATGGGGTTATGGAGGGGTTCTGGTTGTGATGTTACCTTCTCGGCGTGACTTGCATGACCTAATATTTTCTGGCAACGTATCATGCAAGCACTAGTACGACCTCCACTCCTATTTACCATTTCTTTCCTCGTGAGAAAGCCCAACTGTTAACCGAGAAATCCTCTTTCTCGGGTGCTTGGAAGTATCATTTTGTCTTTTTGAAGCCCAGAGATGGGGATGCTTCTGTCGATTGGGGTGTGAGGACTTAGCGGAAGGTGGCGGAAAAGGGACCTTTGGAACTAATTTTGATAGGTCTCGTGCTCGTTTAAGGCTCTTCGGGATGCTTCTTTTTTTGGGGAGTCTTTTATCTATCCAAGTTAAAAGAAAACCATGTTCTATTAATGTTAGACGGTCTGCAGGGACTTTCGGGCCTTCATGTCCCCTCTTCTAAGGATCTTTACCAGAATGAGTATTTTCATAAGCTTTTAAAATCTTTTCTTTTGTGGCCTACCTCTTCTTCTTAGGTTTTTCTTTTACTAAAAGAGTAAATGCTCCTTTTCGCGGCTTCCAATGGTGACTTCTATGAGCTTCCATGTTCCCCCAAGGGAGTGGGTTTTGACTCTTGCAAGTTGTTGCCTATGACCCACCCGGGGGGTGGGGGCTTGGAATCGCTTTTTGTTGAGGCAACCTCAGCAGCGGCTAACACGATTGAAAAGTTTGCATTGGAGAAGAAGAAATGGGGCACACTTAAGTTTTCTCGTCCTCTGATTTCTACGAACGCATTGCGAGTCGAGGCGGGGGAATGCTTCAAAGCAAAAAGAAAAAAAGAACAATGGCTCTCAAATTAGCTTTTTAGAGGACGTTTCCCAAAGCTATTGTTGCGACCACCCCTTCTATTAAGAAGATGACTCCTATTAGGACTACTCCTACTGCCTCATGTGGGTATTTTTTTCTCTTTTCTTTGGGAAATTTGCTTCGTTGATTCTGACCCTTTGTATTTCCCCTTGTCAGGTAAGAGGGTCCGTATTGACACTGTCGATATAACTAGTGTCTCTCTAAATGTTTGCAACGAGGATAATAAGCCAGATTCGCCGAGGGCTGGGAATTCTAAGGGGATCTCATGTCGCATTGAGTCTGTGGTCCCATCATTCAAGACGACCCCCATCCCCTATTTTTCCTTTCGTGGCTCCTTCTACCTCTGTTTCTTGAGGAAAGTCGGGGCCTTCTTTATCTCTGGGGCTTTTGTATGTTCCTTGAGGATGATCGCAGTCTTCTATTGCGGGCCCTTTGTCGCCTTCTTTTTTGGAAAGGTATCACCTCCCGACAAGGCTCCAAGATTAAACCCCCCCACTGGTCGAAATTCTATTTTTTTATGAATTAGGCATGGAGGGCCATTGCGAGGAGATTGCCCGAGAGTGCATGATTTTTTAGGAGGATGCCCATTACTTCAAGATTAGAGACACCCCCCCCCCCCCCCCGCCCTCACTGGTCGAAACTCTGATGAATTAGGAGGATGCCCATTACTTTTGATGAATTAGGCAGGGAGGGGCATTTCGAAGAGATTGCTCGAGAGTGCATGACTTTTTAGAAGGATGCCCATTACTTCCATTATCTTATACCCTATTAGCATCATGACTCGGAACTCGGCCTATGGACTGGCTACCAGGGTGAGCCTGCCTTTTTGTTCTTATTATGGCTCTTTGCTTCTCTTAGCTCATCCCATTTTTTTGTTCTAGCTACTGGGGATTATAGATAGCCTAGCTAGTGACAATGAAAGGTTGGCAAACCAGAAGGGCTTTTATAAGTGCCGCTATAACCCGATGTTTGTGCGTCTGGAACAATCTGAGATGGCATGGGGAAGGCTATGGCTTAAATTACTAAGTTGGAAATAGGATCTTCTATCCCAAATTTCGAAATCATGGATGCACTACTTGAATTTTGTGAATTACTATGTCGCTTCCGGTCAAACTCAAGAAATCTTAGGAAACTATATTGCTTGGCCTTGATGATATGACCTGCCTCGTGAATGAGAGGTAGGTCATGGCTTTGCAGGCTATCGAGGTGGACCTATTCATGGCTTTTAATCTTCTGTTGAGATATCATGAGGTCCTTAAGCTTCAAGAGGAGTGGAGGGCTCTAGATGTGTGTTGGAATGATCTCTCTCATTCGCATGAGCAGGCTATCGCCCGAGCCACTTACAAGGCTGTGGAGGAGTATAAGAGCTCAGAGGCATATGCCGAAGACTTGGAGGATCATCTGAAAGAAGTCTTTGATCGCAACACCTATCAGTGGATTCGATCTGGGTTTGCCATGGATGGCTATAACACAGACTTCCTGAATATGTTGTTTCACATTCCTAAGGATGAAGAAGGTAATTTAAATGATGGATCTGACTCTGATTCATCCAAGGGGTGTTAGGATGTTTATAGTGGCCCCCGTTAATCCTCTCCCCCACATTTTTTTATATAAGTTGTAGCTTTCTTCAATGAATGAAGAGTTTTTTGGTTTTCGCCATTGTTGTTGTGCCTTTTTGTATATGGTGGGTTTGATTTTATGAAGTTTGATTTTTGGTTTCCGCCAATTTGCGTTTGATTGGTCTTTAGTGCTAATGCTTACTTATTGGACTAGTGCCGCCAACACTCGTTTAGTTAGTCTTTTGATGTAACCACTTCTCTGCGATTCGACTTACTTTGTTAATACGCATTCGATTGGTCTTAGGTGCCAAGCCTGATGGACTTGGTCCACCAACTCAAGTTCTGTTGGTCTTTGATCCTAGCTTTTCCGCTAGACTTTAGCCAACTCGCGGTCGATTGGTCTTTGATGCCAACATTTTTTAGTTGGACTTACCAATATATCTTCTATTGGTCTTCTCCTTTCCTGATATTGTCTTGGGCGTAAATAGTTAGGGAGTTGTTTATCCTTTCGACTTGAAAGATAGGGTTAAAAAAGAGGTTTATTTGACGTTGTGTCATAGTTTTGGAAATGTGCCTTGCCTAGAGTTGTTCCCCGTTTGTTGGATTAGAGGACCAAAGGTCAGGGCTCCTGCGACGTCTGACTCTTAGTGTTGCTATTGCCTTCTCCATACGGCGTCGCCTTTTGACACAAAGGTTAAGACGTAAGAGGGATGTCTCTCAAGGGAGGGTTTTTTCAATACCTGCCTCTGTTTCTTTTGTTGTTTTCTTCATCTTTTCTGGGTGCATTTAGTCAATATATCGGGTGGACGTCTCACAAGATTTGAAGTATTTGTTGTGGCGTGTAGCGGGCTATAGTACAAAATATGTTGGGCTCTGTTCATCGTTCTCGAACCTTCATTTGTGTACCGCGGGCTTCTCTAATCCCTTCCTTGGTCGTGAACTTAACTTTCAGGTGTGTCATAGATATGATACCATCAAAGGTCTGGATGACGGGGCGACCAAAAATGATATTGTATGGCTCTATAGCAGCTTCGATAACGTGGAAGAGGATATCTTTCGTCGTCTGGCGAGGTTCTATCCCCCAAGTTATTTGTAGGGAGATGGTTCCGTAGATGAGTAATAGGGCTTCGGAGAACCCTCAGAGTGGAATTTGCCCGAGCTCAATTTGGGACTCAGTTAGTCCTAGAAGTTGGAGGGTTGAGTGATACATTAAATTCACCTTAATTCCTATGTCAAAGAGTATGTTGGGTACGTCCTTTCCCCAGATCCAAGCCCTAATGATGATGGGATCGAGATGGGGATACATGACTCCCCTATCTACGCGAAGGCCAAAGCTAATGACTTGCTTCCGTGGCTTGACAAACTGACAAAAGAAGCATGACAGACTGTCAATTGAGCTAAAATCTAAAGTCATGTTTGCCCCTAATGTCTCTCCTCAATTCAAAGTTGCATCGGTGAACACTCTCAATCTAGAAACTATGTCTATCGAAGAGAAATACTTAGGCCTCACAGTTTGGCTAGGGCGTTAGAAACTAATAACCTAAGACCCTTTGTCAATCGATCATCTTATAAAAATGGACACGTGGTATACACCTTCTTATCCTTTACAGGATGGTTGGTTTGTCAAAATCCACTATTTCAGCCTTACCTTCCCATGATATGCAGATCTTCCGATTTCCAAGAACAACTCTATCCCCAAATCCAACAATGTACCAACAAATTCCTCTAGAATGCAAACCCTATCAGCCATTCTAAGGCTAATATTAACTGGGATACATTCTGCTTAACCAAATCAATGGGAGGCCCCAGGATGCGCTACCTTACCATTATGAATGATGGTTTTCTTCTGAAACATGGTTGACGGCTTCTCACTAAACCCAACACTCTGTGGGACCAAGTTACCCAAGCTAAATACTACCCCCAACACCCATATGTTATTGGGTCAACCCATGATGCACCACAGTTGGGGCTGGAAACCCATTATATCGATATCTAAACACCTTCCATTAATGATCAAATGGAACATTCATAAAGGACTGCACCTCAACTTTTGGCACACTAAGTGGTTAGGAAACTAAGCCGTTAGTGACTACATTCCCACTATTCCCCCCACATCTCTCAACCCTTCGGGTCACTGATGTTATCGACCAAGATTTCCACACTTGGGATATCCATGCTCTAATTGATATCCTTCCATCCTATATTACTCTCACCATCATGGATATCCGTTTACTTGTGAATACTGACCAAGAAGAATACTTTTCATGGGCTTGGTCAAGAAATGGAAACTTTGTCATCTCTAGTGCTTATCAAGCTCTTGCTCTATTTGTGGAGAAGCTGAATTCTCCATCCCTACCGTGGTCCACGATAGGAAAAATGAAAATTAACTTAAGGGCTAAATCGTTCTCTAGCTATTAAGCCGTGATAAACTTCCAACCAAGCAGCGATTGTTCCTCCACCAACTAGTACCTAACCCCTTATGTCCTTTATGCCAATAATCACCAGAAACCATCCAACATCTCTTCAGTGAGTGTACTAACGCCACCCCTGTCGTCCAACAAGTGTTACATGTTATGCCACCCCTACAACATTCTCACCCTCTCATCCATCTCACGACGCTCTCTCCCATGTACTATAAACGTTGGACCCTCCTAGCATGGAAGATCTAGAGCGCACAAAATGATTATGTATTATATCATCAACCCATTGCCAGTGCGAGCATACAAGCATTGTTCCGATATTGTCTCGCCTACCTACCCAAACACCACAAAACTCAATAGTCGAAGCTTAGTCCTTCCACCCATATTCTTTACTTAAAATGGATACCACCACCTTTTGGTTTTGTCCTGCTAAATATTGATGGCGCATCCTATGGTAACCCATGTCAAGCAGAGATAGGGGCTATACTCCGCGATTCTAATGTAAACTTTGTTAATACTTTTTCTACACCAGTGGGACACACTTCTAATAAATAGGAGTAATTTTGGGCTTTCGAGATGGCCTAATATTATCAAAGGCTCTAGGGATTACACATCTCGGTCGAATCAGTCGAACCGGTTGGATCGACCGGTCCGATCTGGTTCGGGTTTCAAAACAGTAGTATAGACGTCCGTTCGAAGAAAAAGGAAAAAAAAGAGTCACCCTTCTCCGTCTATGAAAAGCCATCCCATTTGTATTAAAAAGAGTATAATTAATAAAAAAAAAAGGTAAAACCCTCATTCTTGTAGCCCAATCATAATTTTCTCAATTTCTTGTACATTCAGGAATGAAACTTTCTTAAAAAAACCCCTCTATTTCTCTTTGTACGGCCAAACACACACACGAATTTATATCATCAATAATAATACGGAAAGGTTTTTTTCTAATTAGGGATAAGAGGGGATAGGTTTATACATTTACTCTTTTGTTTGATGTCCTTTTGAATATTGGTCCTAAAACATACTTAAACATTTAAATATCAGAATTTTTAATTTTGACCATAATTTGGAAAATCAGAATACTTTATAGCATGAAAAACGAGCGGATAATTTTTTTTCCTGAAAGATTATATTTGTATCTTTAAGAATATTCTTTTTCTTCCATTTTTCGAGGGCCATATAGGAGAGGACCAAATGAAGAGCAACTTATTGCTTCACACAAGAAAACAAAAGAAATAGGTTAGGTATTTGTCGTGGGTAAAGTGAAATGAAATGACGCAATGTCCATTAAGGACCGCGTTTCTCCCTTCAACGTCAACAGGCCCCCACATGTTAATCCAATCTCTCCTCGACAACAACAAGAACAACTAACTATATTGGCCTCCCCAGTACGGGTACTCCGCATCGCTATCATTTTACTCAATGAAAATATTTATGACCTAACAAGTGGTGGGCGGAAATTCATGGTGACGTTGGTAGCTAGAAATAAACTAAGTTATATAGTAACTAATTAGTACCATACCACACTACTAGCAGCAGCAAACCCATCAAATAAGGAAAAAAAAAAAAAGAATCTTGAGGGGGTACCCCACGAAACCCTAATGGCATTTTTCTATTTTAAACGATTCATGAGCACAAAATTCTCGAAAAAAGGGGTTCTTTCTCTGTGAAGAAATATTACACGCAGTTATGAGTGTGTCATTGAAAAGAGAAAGATTAAAAATGATACTGACAGAAGAGAGTGAGCACACGCAGGCATTTGTAAATTCAGGATTTTACCTTTGTTTTTGTTACGTGTGCTCACTTCTCTTTCTGTCAGCATCCCTTAAGCTACCCCCTTTTTAATGGTTTGTATTATAATATTGAAATACATATATGTTTATTACCTTACACAGCCGCATATATTATTTTAATGTGACTTGTTAGTTTTACTTTTCTTTTTTTTCTCTAATGTTTAAGGAAATTACATTATAAAAAATAAAAAATAATAAAAAAAAGACAAAAATAAGAAATAGGTGATATTTTTGAAAAGTAGATCAAGTAAATAAATGTTGTGTTAAAAAAACAATATTTTGAGGATGTATGTATGTGACCTTTGATCTGTCAAAGCTCATTAATTTACAGCCACCGCCCACTTGGCAAAGGTAAAATTTGTGCACGCTACACAGCAATAAGATATGCCACTGTTTGGAAAAAATGTTTCTCTTTGTCCGCATGTAGTATTTTTTTATTTTTTTAATTTAAAAGTGTTGTATACTATTACTATTAATCCGAAAAGAAAATATCGCATGTTTAATTGGGATGGAACTCAACCAAGAAGAAGGTACGCCTGTTTTCTGCTCTGAATTTAACGGATATTTTCTTGTTTTTAGGGCCGCCTGCTGTATCAATAAAAATAGTACACAGTACAATCCGAAAAATAAATCTGTACTATCCTATTTTTGATGGGTTTTTGATTCTCGTTTATGGATTTGCAGGCTCATCATGTTTTGTTATACGGGGGCAAGATATTATTTGGGATTTCACTTGCACTGTGACAGTGTATTTGATCTTGCTATATCTTGTCCGTGTCGGACATATTCTTTTACTAAATAATCTGAAATTGCCTTATATAATGGTCATTTTCTATTTTATTTGAGTGCAGCAAATTATCTCTATCTCTATGGCAAACAACACGGTCACAGATGCTACTCAAAAATGGCAAAGATTTTCTTTTTCGTCATTGGATGCACATAAAAGGAAATTTTGTATATTCGGGTGAGCAAAAGTTGCAATCTTTACTGAATTATCTCTGTGATTTGTGTTTATTTCCTTATCAAAATATCTTTTAATCATCTTTGGTAAGTTTTTTTTCTTTTTAAGGTTTCGAAGCACTTGACTCATTTTTATTTTTTATTTATTTCTTGAACCTGGAAGCAATACGTAGCTTCTTTGACTCAACCTTATCTCCCAGGTATATTTTTATAAGCCTTTTATGTTCTGTCTGTTTTCAGATTCATCACGTTGTTTCTATTTCATATGTTTTATCTATTGACTTAACTATAGTTTGAGTTGTTGTTGCAAACTCCCTTTGCTTTGTTCTATTTAGTCAACTCTCTAAAGATTTTTCTGAGTATAATTGGTTTAATGTTTCTGGTGAAAAGTTGTATATATCCTAGTTCTGGTAGAAGGCAAATTTATCCTATAAAACGGTGTTTTACATCTATCAATGTGGAAGAAATAAAGGACTCCGACAAGATACATATTCCACTTGAAGAGATTTATCACATATTTTTGTGTCAATTGAAGTTTTAAATAAGTGCTTATATTATCATCACAATTAACGTCGGTCCATGTTGATGGTGACATCTCGACTTCCTCTTGTTCGTTCCAAAGCTTAGTTCGTGTTAAATTCATTTTTTTTTCTTTATTTGTATCACATACATGTGATGTAACATCATATACCATAGAGGCAAAGTTCTACATGTGAATTCAGGTGATCAATAGCAAAGTTTTCAGAGCTGTAATCCAAGTTTTTTTTTTTTTTGCTCAATCAGACGTTAAATTTCAATGTTTGTGGGATAAAAAGCACTAAATTGATGGGTGACATCGCTCTCCAACCTGTTTCGCTGAACAAGATCGTGAATCTGAAAAGTAAATAGGGTTTCAATCTGCACATGGCTTCATGAAAAGTTAGATAGATCATGAAAGTAAACATTGATCAATAAGTTATGATATTATTGATGGAGACTCATATTTTACTAATTTACACTTTAGTGACAGAATCATAACTAGGGATGATGCGTTATTCGAGGAGACAATGTGTACTATGACATCTTCACATACTAATTTGTGTTCCCTCATTGTTTTTGTTTGTTGTTTTTGTGGAATAGATTGAACTTCCAAAGATTATTTCTGATGAATTAGGACATGATCAATAACTGGAATCTTCTTTTGCGAAAATTTCGAATTTCAGTTAAAATATCAGAATTTTAAAGAATCACATGCCTGAGTTACAGACTTTGCCGAAACCGGCAGTTCTTCAGATTTAGAGCTAGAGTGATCAGTATATAGACTTATAGATTAGTATTCGACATTTCCTAATGGAAAATTTCTACATGACTGCGTAATTTTATCTTTATAACTACTTTTAAACAAAGTCAATAAGAGATTTGGTACTTACTAGTGGTCAACTGTTGACGTCCATTAATCCATGCTTGTACATGGAATACCATTTAGATAAACTTCTTGTCATACATTTCTGAGATTAAGACAATTGGTGATCCTGATGTTCAGAATTCTATATTTTGCCTATGCCTCATAATCATAGTTTTGTTTTAACACTAGCACTTCATCTACTCAGTTGATCATAATAGAGTTGGCAAGATATGTAACGACTATAGTTGAACATTCACTCGCTTTTTCATTCCGCTTTTAGTCTCTGTACTCTAGGCAATATCATGTAAATCAGTTACAGCTTCATCCCTGGTTTTTGTTTGTTCTTGCTTATGTATGTTGCCTCCTCGATTGTTGGCACCTTGCCTTTCTTCATTTTCTACATGAAAGATTGTCCAATTCTTTTTTTTCTCGAGGTGTATTAATGGCTATTTAGAGCCTCTAGTATGAGAATAGGAGCCTTTTGATACTGAGGTGTTTGTGAGGTTGCAGTTCAGTGAATTATCTTGTCCTTTACTTAAAGGTGAAAGAGGGGAAAACAAATCTAATCGTGTTAAGAGAGGAAAGATAATTAAGGATGCTCACTGCGAGGGTATAACACTGGTTGTGAGATTAGGTGCGCCATAATCCAAGGCAAGATTTAGATTAGGGGCTATTAACAAGTTGATGCAAGTCTCTTTTCCCTTGTCCAGTGTTGTACGGCCTGGTATATGACTTAAATTCTACTTTTTTTTCACATTCCTCATTTAAGTTATGTGTGTGATATCTTTTTTTTTCTGGAAACCAATGAATTTAAAGAAAGCCTACTAATACACTTTGTAGGCCGGTGAAATTAGTCATTTATATACATTTATAAGCAATAGCAGGTTTTCTTTGTTTTGTTTGTTTCCAGTCTTTGTAAAGAAAATTCACGTATTATGCGTATGAGGCATAAACTTAACGTATTGTGACGAGAAAACGCTCATATGAAAAATAAAATATCTTCATGGTTGGCATAAGTTCAGTCATTTGTTTCTCTTTATTACATATTTTCCTCTAAATCTCATACATTTTATGTTAGACCGTAATAATCTACAAATTCAGATTCGCTTTAATTGGAGGCACCAAATTTGTAAAAAATTTATCCTTTGAATTGATGACACCAACATAAAATCTTATCTTCGGATACATCTATGCCTTATATGCGAAGCTAATAAAGAAAAACAATTTGGCGTAACTCCTTTCCTAATTTGATGAGTTATGGATAATGCACTTCAGGCTGTATAAATACCTGGCCGTACCGAGATCTAGTTCTCACCATCATTTCTTTCTCAGTACAGGAAATCTGCGGCGCGGGTGTTGGAGTCTCCTTGGCACGGGAAAGTTCAAGTATAGGAAGTCGAGAGAGTTGATAAATACTTCGTACCTCTAGTACTTAGTGAGGTTTGTTTTCATCGGCTTCAGTTTTTGTTAATGCCTTGATTTCGTATTACAAGATTGTGAGGGATTTGATTTGAATTGCTCTTTTTGTTCAAATAATGTGTATTTTCAGTATTTTTTTTCTTTGTCTCCGGGGGACTCTGTGTAACATTGTGACTTTTCATATCTTGGTCCAATTAGCTACCAAGTTGATATAAAATGCTGATAACATTCTCAGAAGTTTATTTATTTACATAACTAGTTTTTTGTTTTTATTTTGAAGAAAAAAAATGGATGATTATTTAATTGATTGTGTGTGTGTGTTTGTTTATCCAGAGTCCTGTTGTAATTTATTCTAATTCCTCTTATTTGTTCTTCATTCATTTGATTTGCCTCTTGTTGGTAATTGAGAGTGCTTCAACTCTCATTGGGGAACATTTGGTAAAAAGCATCATGTTGTTATATAGATTCTTCAGGTGTCTTTCTGCCATTTTTATTTCATGAAGAATTTATGTCTCAAGGAGCATTTTATATAAAAGCTGTAAATTTGAATCTGTGCTGCTGGCCAATGTTTTCATGCGATATATTCTTTGACTGACTGTATTTATTGAGGTATTCCAAAATTCTTTAACAGTAATCTGGTTGTCAATTGAATTCTGTTTCTCTCTTTTTATTCAATTGAATTTTGTTTATTTGTCTCTTTTAATTGAACCGGCTCACATATTTCATTTGTTTCATTGGATTCTTTGACTAACAAATCAGTCTTTCCCATCAAAATAATTAATATTTTAAGTACTTTTAGGAATTATTATTCAAGGTGTTCTTTTACTGATTGATTCAGACCAGATCCGGCATTATTGTTTTTCCAAATCAAAGTTGAATGAAATCGCTTTTAAGTCGAATTCAAGAAATATCTGCTTTTGTAGCAACACAAAATCATTATTCACTTGTCTGTTTGGAAAATTCGTCTGAAACTTTTGGAAATATATAGAAATAATTAGTTTCCAGTTTGGAGGCAAGATGTGTATGTAGCCAACAAAAGTCAGACTTGTGAAACGGCATGAGAAAGACAATGATGATGTAATACTTTTATTGCTCAATAACAAAAAAATCATCATGTAAGAAGCATGTTAAAATGAAACTTCACATTGGGCATAGATACGACTAAGGTATCTGATATTACTTAACTGTCTTTAGCGTTTTATCATATTATGTTGCAAACTTAGATGAAGATTTATATATGTTTAGGGTTGTATGCATCAATACTTTGCTAGTCATCTAAGTAAGTTTATTGCTTGAGATGACATACATGGTGAGGCATTATTGTTCTTGCACTGCTTTCAGATCATTTTTTCTATTGAGAAGTTTTTGTATATGTCAAAATGGGACTTCCTGTATCTCTTACAATCTTGATATCAATTGTAAGATTATTGATTACCACAACTAATTTGTGCACTTGTACACTTCTTTTACCAGCGTTATCATGGAAAGCCAATTTGTATCATCAGCAGCCAAAACAAATCTCGCAATGCAAGTCGCAGATTCTAAGAGTATTAATCACCAGCTTCCCATAGAGCACGGCGTATTCTCTGCTTCACAATTCAAAGGTGTTGTGGGTCTACCAAACGGACATTGGGGCGCAGAGTTATTCACCAACAATCGCCCCATTTGGCTGGGGTCGTTCAATTCAGAGGTAGAAGCTGCAGCAGCTTATGACAGCGTCTCTGTCAAACTCTGCAATGGGGACCAACACAGAAACTTCCCGTGGTCCAACATAACAATCCATGAGCCCAAGTTCCAAAGTCAGTTTAGTTTAGTAGAAATCCTCAACATGATCAAGAACGGCTCATACCCCATGAGGTTTACCGATTTCCTTATCTCTCAAGTCAATGGGATCTCCAAATTTCCAAATTTGCAGGGTGTGTCGGGGACCGGGTTGAGGCTCCTTTTCCAGAAGGAGCTGACGCCTAGTGATGTCAGCAAGCTCAACCGGCTTGTTGTCCCAAAAAGGTATGCCGTCAAATATTTCCCTCCGGTGCCTGAAACAGTGGAACAAGATGGAGGTTCAGTTTCTGCACACGATGTCGAGCTTGAGTTTTTTGACCGGTCAATGGTGTTGTGGAGTTTTCGCTACTGTTATTGGAAAAGTAGCCAGAGTTATGTTTTCACGAGGGGCTGGAACCGGTTTGCGAAAGAAAAGGGTTTGAGGGCCAAGGACCGGGTGATTTTCTCGACCTACGAGTCCGGTGATCAAGCACGTAGAGTCATAGATGTGGCTTATAGTGAACAAACAGGGGTTGAACCGGTTGCAGAAGTTAACCTTGAGGATAGCGGTGAAATTGAAAGCGGGGTAGTGGATGAGGAGAAGCATTATGGGGAAATGACTGAGAATGGGGGGAACTTCTCAATTGGTGCTGAGAGGAGGAAGAGTGTCAGGCTATTTGGCGTGGAGATATTTGGATAAAATTTAGTTTATGGTTGTTTCTTTTACATTCTCCATTTTCTGAGATCTTATATAAACTCTTGTCTTGTGGAATTTTAATTTGATTTCGTGAAGATTTTATTTTGTTACGTGAATTCTTGTCTTGTGGTATTTTTGAAATTTCAGTTGTACCTGTATGAATTTTTTTTTTTGATAAAAATTGTACCTATATGACTTCGCAGTAGACGCACGGTTTAGTATTGATAACAGAACTTATTTGACTTGTCCAATCCAATCCTCAAACATGGACACTCCCTCTTGAACTCGCAGGGTCGTGTGTCACCAAATTGGATATACATGTTACGCCATTTTACCCGAATCTTTTGGTACCATTCTTTAACTGCTCAAAATTCTCTCATTAATACAGCAGTCGTTGGTCGTCCACGGCTCCAAGCATTAACGGGGTTCATTTACATAAGTAGTTTTCCCGTATTGATATAACATCAGTTACGGATGTTTAGAATTCATACAATTGTTCGAGTAATACAAAGCTACAGTACCGTGACAGTGAAAGTGACAGCGTTCAGCACTTAGAATTCATACAAGCCTCAATGCCTCATTGTTCGAGTAATATAGAGCCACAGTACCGTGACTGCGTTCAGCACTGAGATGCATGAAACTGAATAAAATTATATTAAACTACAAATTGGTGTAAACTCCAATGCCTGTGTATCAGTTACATAGCTCATATATAGACCATACATTAAGCAGCAGAAGAAGAAAGCATTCTGAGTTACAGCAATAAGTTTCTCTTGGACGTGATACTCGTAGACGTAGTGCTACTCCATACTTTTTCCACAATAGAAACTAAATCTCTTGGTAGGTTCTCTCTCAAAGTGGAAGTTTTCAGCACAAGCACCACCGCTATCCAAAGGCAATCACACCTAATTACAATCAAGGATCAAACAACACCGTGTGAAAACCAACGTCTCTGCACAAGACATCAAAGCAACAAAAAACAAGATGAATCCACTTTCAAATACCAGTACAGAAAAGGCTTCACAGGATCAGATAAAGCTCTCACTGGGGATGTATAATCAATCAAAAGTAGATGGGTACTGAGGAGGGCACCTTCAGCTATTCACAGATACTCATATTCAGAAGTACAATTCGTTCCCTCTTGTTCTTTCTCATAAATATTTCCAGTCATGTTTTCAATTTTTTCAAATCACAGATCACAATGATCACCAACTCATGATATGGTCCCTACAAGTCGCAAATGTTTATGAATTAGGTCAATGACAAAAAAAAAAAAAAAGAAGGTTTAAGAGAAAAGGAGAAAAAAAGAAAATGCACACACACAGGGAACAGGCTGGTGAAAACTAAAAAATGCATAGCAAAAATAATAATATAATATACTGGTAATTATTCAAACACTAACAAGCAGAAGAGGAAAAGCTATAGAAGAACACCCGAGATGCCTCTTCAAATGGAGATACGAGATCATGGGTTAGATGACGTCAAATTTTATTGAGTTGGTAGGTAGAGACAGAATGCTGGCCGTAGCCCAGTTAAGCGTCAAAAAAGGCATACGAGTAATAGAATTAAGAAGCCACCACAAATGAAAAAGACACCTGCTTTTTTCACCTGATCAAGTCAAAGGGTTTTGACCTACCTGTGAACTGATTCATGACTATTGACCAACTCCGTGATTGTTTTTCTGAAACGTCAAGTGGAATGATAATTTTAATGCACCATTTTCAACTTTACCGTCCATGAGCTAGAGTCAGTATCATAGTCGGGATACATAAGTATAAAGTGAATAAATCACATTAGCACAGACGTAATAGGTATCTAACAGAGAACCTAGCTCGTAAACACTTGCTTGAAAGAATCCATAACTAAACTAATCAGCAAGATACACAATTTCCTTAAATATAGGGCCAGATTTAAAGTTTCGCCTATGTGAAGGTTTTCAATAGTAGCACACCTAGTGTTATGTATGTAACCAAATCCGTACCAACCGGCAACACTATATATGACAACTCAGCCGACAATAAATCTCGAGCTCAAATACATACATCTCTGGTCTTTTCAAGCTCAAGCACCAACAAATTTCATCTCATCCATTTTCCTTCGAAGATGCAAATTGCTAAGATGTAAGTACCGGAA
Organism: Linaria vulgaris; assembly: GCA_948329865.1. Classification (NCBI taxonomy): domain Eukaryota; kingdom Viridiplantae; phylum Streptophyta; class Magnoliopsida; order Lamiales; family Plantaginaceae; genus Linaria; species Linaria vulgaris. The sequence goes on from OX415251.1 coordinate 66,997,579, forward strand.
GGTTTAGCCTACCCAAACTAGTAGGAATTACATGCTTGCTTGGTAGGTTCGTTGGGCATCAGTACATGAAGAGATTAGACAGAGAGAAAATCATTTCTGATCCTTTATGATTGTTGTGGAAGAGCTTCAGTGTCATACAATATTTTTACTTAGACCAAGACCCCAGTGGTCACATACCCCCAGTTTCCATCTATTTTGGATCAGAAAGGTCATGTCAATGAATGCGGCTGTTAGTTGCTCATATTTGGAAGGCCAAAGATTGATTGCATTAGCAGTACCTTTGGTTCCAAATGGCTTTGGGCCAAACCAGGTCCCAGGTCTTGAGAAATTCCATCAAATCTGGTGGCACACATATTAGATGAGGTAAAAACTCGTGAAATGAACTGAAGTTCAAAATCAAGGGCCAACTTTAGTTTTACAAACAGTATCAATTAACCTATACATAGAGAAACAAAGTATCCAAGCCAATAAGTCATATATAAAGTACTTGCAAAAATGCATATTGTCCCCCACAAGCAGCTTATACCATCATATAATATATAGGGTAAAAAGAACCAAACCTTCTAACGTCTACCCTAATTTGCAACATGTCGCTGAACTTTTGTGAGCTGGCCCCTAAACCATTTTAAGTTTGTATGAGCTGCCACCGAGCAACTTTCAGAAGGAGATTTCTGCCATAAAGTTTATTCTCGCCGGGTCATATAATTAAGCAAAAATATATAGATTCATCTCAATACAACCCAATCTTGATAAAGAGCTTTCTTGCTTTCAACTTTTTGTTGTAAAGTGAACCCTTTGTGTAGAGCGTAGAACACGGCAATTATTGAAAACGGAAAAGTAAACGACACACATATTTTTACGTGGAAAACCTCAAATTACTTTAGGGTGAAAAACCACGGGCAAGGTAGAAGAACTTCACTATGAGTGTAAAATAGGAATTACAACACTCCGACTTTTACCGTAGTAAAGTCGCACAAACTCTCTATTTTTACTTCACACTTACTACACTTTACTCCACTCTTTATATATTAACTACACTTAATTATATAAGAGTTTGTATTTGGGATGATGAAATAATACCGTGGGAAGCCTGTTATTTATAGCAGGCTTCCAAAGAACAATGTATTATTTAAATTCATAGTGCCTAGCCCCATTAGTATAATGCTCCACGTTCACCGCCCCATCAAAAAGAAAGGTGCTGCACTTTGAATTCTAAATTCAACCGCCCCAACAATCTCCCATTTGAAAATTTGATTAGGGACTAATCAGATCTTCACACCATTCTTTCTACCTCGCCCTTCATGTTGCTTACGTTTTCACCAGACCACATGAGGACTGACACTGAACAAATTTGTCAGCATTAATACTCTTTGTCATGAAATCAACTATGTTATCTTTAGTGTGAATCTTCTGCACATCCACAATACCCTCCTCGACTTTCTCACGAACAAAGTGATACTGGACCCGAATATGCTTTGTCTTGGAATGAAACGCTGGATTCCTTGCAAGATGCAACGCACTCTGACTGTCACAGAATAGAGAAATACTCTCTAGTTTGTGCCCGAGTTCCTCCAGAACCATTTTCAGCCAAATTGCCTCTTACTGGCCTGCGTAGCTGCCACATATTCAGCCTCCGTTGTTGATGTCGCAACAACTGACTGTAACTTTGAAACCCAACTCATTGCACCTCCAGCAAGAGTAAACACATATCCTGTCGTGGACTTGCTTTTGTCAAGATCACCTGCATAGTCAGAATCAACATAGCCCTTGACTGTAAAACTCGATCCTCCATAACATAATGCAACATCTGAGGTTCCCTGAATGTATCTCAGAACTCTCTTTACTGTGTTCCAATGCTCTCTTCCCGGATCTGCCATGTATTGACTAACCACTCCCACTGCATATGCAATGTCTGGTCTAGTACAGATCATAGCAAACATTAAGCTTCCCACTGCTGATGCATAGGGGTGGGGAAGGGATGGGTTCCCACGACGTGGGATCCCTCGTCAAGGGATTCAAAAACTCACTCCTGTTCCCGTCCCTCGACTGGAGGGAATCCCTCGCCGAGGGATCCCTTGCCGAGGGATCCCTCGCCAAGGGATCCCTTGCCAAGGGATCCCTTAATCCCTCCATTTTAACAAATTAATGACTTTGTAACAATGTATTTAACTCATCAGATATAGATTGTGAGCAACAACAATTGGAAATACCAAAAATACACATCAACCAACTCAAACAAATGGTATTATTCAAGCAGCTGCTGATTAACACAGTTTCGAATCCAAGAAATGAATGCAAATCATATGTATGGTAGCTACAGTTTAAAATCAATCAAATTCAGAACTCCTTAACTAATTTAACAATCAAATTGAGCTTTCAACCTCAGCAATGAATAATTATAAAGATAAGAAAAAATTACTTTAAGTTGATAGAGGGGAAGAGTCGGATGGAGTGGCGGCTGCGTATGGCGTGACGGGGTAGTCCGGCGCCGGAAGTTGCAGCTGCGTCGAGTCGGATTGTGAGAGAGAGAAAGATAGAGTTGAAAGAGAGTGTGAGTGCGTTGGATGTGTGAGGGCGGCTATGAGTTGTGCGGACGGCGACAGAGCAGGTTGGATTGTGAATTGTGAGAAAGAGAGAATGAAGTAGGTTAGATAATTTTAATTTGGTCCCTCATTTTCTTAATATTTCACATACATGTGTTTTTTATTTTGCATCTAAACCCCCAATAAACCTAGTATTTATAGCTTCTAAAAAATGGTGGGATTTCCCTTCTCCCGTGGGAATCGGAGAATGACTCCCGTTCCCGTCCCTCGACAGGAGGGAATCCCGTCCCTCGTAGTCCCGTCGTGAAGGAGTGTGACGGGAAATTTTCCCGTGGGAACATTTCCCGTGGGAAGGTACGGGTAAGGGAATTTCCCTTACCCGTTCCCACCCCTACTGATGCATACGGTACTCGAGACATTTCCCTCATCTCTTCTTCACTGCTAGGACACATACTTGAGGATAACTTGAAATTAACAGAAAGAGGGGTAGAGATTGGCTTACAATTCTGCATACTGAACCGCCGTAAAATCTTCAACAGATAGCTCCTTTGAGAAAGCCAAATCTTCCTACAATTTCTGTCTCGGTGGATTTGCATCCCTAGAATCTTGTTTGCTGGTCCTAAGTCCTTCATTTCAAATTCCGTAGCCAGTTCAGCCTTCAATTCTTCAATACGAGCTTTGTTGGGGCCTGAAACCAACATGTCATCAACATACAACAGTAAAATAACAAAGTCATCACCAGATCTTTTGAAATATGCACAAGGATCTGCATTCAGCCTGTTGTATCCAAGGCTCATTATGAATGAATCAAATCTTTTGTACCAACACCTCGGCGCCTGTTTGAGACCGTACAAAGATTTGGTCAACCTGCAAACTAAGTTCTTTTTTCCTTCTTCAATAAATCCTTCCGGTTGGAGCATATAAATCTCTTCTTCAAGATCACCATGAAAAAAAGTCGTCTTTACATCTAACTGTTCAAGATGTAAATCAAATGTAGCACACATCGCCAAAACCACCCGCACAGTTGTCATTCGGACCACCGGAGAAAATATTTTGTTGAAATCAATCCCCTCCTTCTGAGCATATCCTTTCACCACCAATCGTGCACGATACCTCTCCACTTGGTCATCACTGTTACGTTTGATTTTGTACACCCATTTGTTGCCAATGGGTTTCCTCCCTTGTGGTAGAGACACAAGTCCCCACGTCTTATTCTTATGGAGTGCTTCGATTTCCTCCTGCATCGCTACCATCCACTGAGCTGCATCTGAACTGAACTGCTCATTGCTTCCTGAAGAGTTGATGGCTCCTCGTCCTCAGTTACAAGACAGTATGCAACATTGTTCTCCATAGAATAGTCTGAGTGCCAGCCTGGTGGTCTCCTGACACGTGTCGACCGACGTATCCCCGAGACTCCAGACTCTGTTGTCTCCTCAGGTTCATGCTCTGGTTCAGCAGGACCCTCCTGCTCGGCATCCTTCTCGACTACTATTGTCGTAGTTTCTGGATCTTCCTCTATGTTGTTATCATTTCCTTTCTTATCTTCCGTAAAAATAACATCCCTGCTTACAACAATCTTGTGGGCAGTGGGATCCCACAAGCGATGACCATTCACTCCTTTAGCATACCCTAAGAACAAACACTTTCTGGATTTTGGGTCCAGCTTTGTTTTTTCTTGAGTATTAAACATAACATAAGCGGGACTCCCAAATACATGGAGATTAGAATAATCAACTGGTTTACCTGTCCACACCTCCATCGGTGTTTTCAGTCCCAGTGCTGTTGATGGAGATCGGTTCACCACATAACAGGCGGTATTGACTGCTTCTGCCCATAACGACTTTTCTAAACATGCGGCCTGCATCATGGCTCTTGTTTTATCCAACAAGGTCATGTTCATCCGCTCTGCCACTCCATTCTGCTGCGGAGTGTAAGCCGTAGTAAACTGCCTCTTAATCCCAGCATCTTTAGAAGTCTTCAAACTCCTTGCCAGTATATTCCCCTCTATTGTCCGATCTGAGGCACTTGATCTTTTTCCCAGATTCAAGTTCCACCAGTGCTTTGTACGTCTTGAACATCGAGAACACCTCGTCCTTACTCTTGATCATGTACACCCAACATCTCCTGGAATAATCATCTATAAAAGACACAAAATACTTTGCACTTCCTAGGGATAGTACTGGTGCTTGCCACACGTCAGAGTGAATCAATTCTAGAATAACTTTACTTCTAGAATCTGAACTACTAAACTTTATACGATGTTGCTTTCCAACAACACAATGATCACAAAAAGCTAATGATACCTTTGTGAGGCCCGGAAGTAGTTTCTTCTCTGCAAGAACCTTCATGCCTTGTTCCGACATATGCCCGAGCCGTTGATGCCAAATCATTGATGATTTCTCAATCGACTCAAATGAAGTCACTGACGCTTCTCCCACTTGCAGAGCCCTCCCCTGTACCATGTATAAGTTTTCGGCAATTTTGTCCGCCTTCATCAGTACAAGCGCACCCCTTTTAACTTTCATGATCTTGTTTCGCGACCCAATCTCACAACCAAGATCATCCAGTTGTCCATAAGACAACAAATTCTTGCATAATCCCTCCACGTGTCGGACATCTCGAATGGTCCGAACAATCCCGTCATGCATCTCCAGCTTGATCGTACCAACGGCAACAACTTTTAAAGGTTCATTTTTACAGTTATACACAAATCCTCCAGCGATCGGTGTATACTCATGAAACCACTCCCTCCTGAAAACTGGCTCCTGAATCAATAAGCCATACATCATCGAAGCCACTCATACCTCGAATAGCTGTTGCTGCTTCACAGCATAGTACATCACCTTCATCTGAAGTGCTAGCAACATTCCCGTGAGGATCAGAACTCTTCTTGTTCGAATCCTTAAGATTCCAACAGTCCTTCTTCAAGTGACATTTCTTGCCACAGTGCCAACAACTGCCCTTGGTCTTTGACTTGGATCTCCTATGTTTCTTACTCCCACTTGCACCGCGCTCCGTCGTTCTCCCTCTTGTCACCGACAAGGCACCTGCTTGTTGCGAACCTGCCTCCCTGTCTTCTCTGTTCTTAGGCCGACTCTCTTCTTACAGAATAGCGGCTGCAATTTCGTCGAAGACCAAATAATCCGTGAGGACATTATTTGTTAAGTTGATGACAAGTTGGTCATACGAATCGGGCAGACTTTGCAGCAGAATTTCAGCACGTTCAACCATTTCTATTTTATGACTCAACGATGTCAATTGAGAAAATAGAGTATTTAAAACATTGAGGTGCTCAGTTACCGGGGTAGATTCCGCCATTCTCAGTGTGTACAATTTCCGTTTAAGGAAAATTTTGTTGTGTAGGGACTTCGCCTCATACAGCTTGTTGAGATGGTCCCATATCTCCTTAGTTGTCCTCTTCTCCTCAACGCTTGACAATACGCCATCACCTAACGCCAGGTGAATATTTGCGATAGCATTGCCGTCCATCTCGTTCCACTTCGTATCATATGTGATTTCCACCGGCCTGTCGCCGATCGCCGCGAGACACCCATCTTTTCGCAAGATGGCTTTAATCTTCAGTTTCCATAACGAGAAATTACTCATGTTGAATTTCTCGATCTCGAATTTCGCCGTCATTGCTTCTATCACGTACCACTGTCACTGAAAAATAATTTCAGTACGATACCCACAGATATCACCGAGACCCCGGATATGAACCAAGGCTCTGATACCACTTGTTGTAAAGTGAACCCTTTGTGTAGAGCGTAGAACACGGCAATTATTGAAAACGGAAAAGTAAACGACACACAGATTTTTACGTGGAAAACCCCAAATTACTTTAGGGTGAAAACCACGGACAAGGTAGAAGAACTTCACTATGAGTGTAAAATAGGAATTACAACACTCCGACTTTTACCGTAGTAAAGTCGCACAAACTCTCTATTTTTACCTCACACTTACTACACTTTACTCCACTCTTTATATATTAACTACACTTAATTATATAAGAGTTTGTATTTGGGATGATGAAATAATACCGTGGGATCCAAACAACAATGTATTATTTAAATTCATAGTGCACAACCCCATTAGTATAATGCTCCACGTTCACCGCCCCATCAAAAAGAAAGGTGCTGCACTTTGAATTCTAAATTCAACCGCCCCAACACTTTTCTTATATGTTTCTTAATTTTACTCAATTCCTAGTTTTAAACCCCAATTTTGCGAATTAGGATGAAATTGTACGAAAAGAGCCCTAGTTGAAACAATTAATGATAAAATTGTGACGAATCTTTATACTTCTGCTGCTTAATTTTCTACCTAAAACACAGCAGGATATGCACACATTAGGAAACAGGTTCAAGGTCAGGGAGTAAGATGCTTCCTAATCCTACCGTACAAAATATGGCCCTCTGATATAGCTTTACTTAGATAAATCTTTGTTAGAATTATGCATATTCAAAAATATGTCCTATATAATCTTCTATCAGCTTCATTTATTCCTTCACGTGGAGAAGTCAATTTGACTATTCAAAGATGGATATAAATTTAAACTTTGGTACTCTTTTCAACATTAAAATTGGAATTTTTGTTTTTTTGATCGGAACAAAGAAAACATTACTGGAAGCACAAGGGGTGCTTCAACCCTCTTACAAATCACTCACAAAAATATTCAAAACAAACTCGGACAAGCAACAAACGCAATCAAGATTTGAGACCACGCAAACAAATCATTGCGTTCATGCACCAATCCATATATGAAATAAACAAAATTATCTAATTTGCCTTCACCCAATTCCATGCCTTTACTTTGATGATCTCTACCGTTTCTCCAGTACAACTTTGCTTTCTTTCAAAGAGTAACCTATTCTTCGCAATCCAAATCATCCATTAAGAATTGGATTTTAAGAATTCTTTTACTCCCATTGTTTTGAAAAAATAAATCCCAATGTTTTAAATAGAAAAGTTTTAATAGGCTTGATTTCTGAGAATAATTTAAATATACATCTCAATCAGACTCACTTCATGACAATTTAATTTGCTGCAAAATGACACAGTTCTCTAATTTTATTGAAAGTGCTGTCATGCATATTTTTCTACTTGATTCTCTCTTATGCATGCAATTCATCGGCTAAGGAATAACCAAAAGGTATAGCTTCATCATACTTAAACGAGAAAAGGTCACTGTACTGTGAGGAAGGATAGTTCCAACTTCCAAATTCAAATATAGAAAAATAAGCTGTGTCCAGAAAGGATTGCTTTCTTGTGAAAAGGCGCTGGTTAATGCCCACTTCTTAAGACTTGATTTGACACGAATGAATGACATCATCTAAAAGAGAAGAAACTTTTGTTTTGGGTAATACTAAACCTTAGTCTTAATGCTATAATGGAGGAGTTACTGTGTTTCATAAAAATTGATACTTGATAGTTATGGAACTTATAATACACCATTTCGAAGACAATTCATATCGAAGTGAGGAACATTAATCTTATATATGAAGGTCAAGAGTAGTTCATCCAAGGCAGTAAACGGCATTGGCCAGAGAAAACTATATTGTTGCTGACAACTTTCTAGAATTGGCTGTGATGATGATGTAGGTTAAAAGTTTATTCTGCACATAGAACTATGGCATTTCAGGCTTGAATATCCTTTTCTAAATAGAACTGACAGATGAGGTAGTCTACTACATGAAGTTAGGACTTAACCAACCGATGAGTCCTATTCAGATGATAAAATGATCAAAAAGATTTTTCTCTTCGAACACTCAGTAGCTAAGAATCTTCTACAGTTAGAAGGTGTTTCCCACCTTACTAGTCCTTTTGGTAGGAGTAGGTTACACGATTCCGTCCTTTACATTGACAGTTATTCTAGGTATGGGCACACTTACCTTAATTATGGCAAGACAATCGAGCTTCTCACAAAGTCTACGGAATTAGGCCAAGCCTAAGCAATATGATTAGAGAAGAAAATGACAAAAGCTTATACTAAAATACATAAGTTTGCTGCTCTCTCCCAAAATTTATGGCCAACTTCTGCCAATAAAAAAAAAATATTTGGTCATCTAGTAAAACCCTTAAAAGCAACGGAATAGAAAGCAATCCCGCCGTGCATAGCGCGTGACAATTAGTTTCTCAGCATGTGTTATTAAAGGCACGTAGCATTCCCCTTAGAATTGGTTTATAATGAAAATTGATTTTAAATGGACTAAATCTACTCAATTGGAGTATACTTTGCTAAAGCTAAATATGAGGACAAATGAAGACCATCCTGAAGCTAAAGGGCTAAAGTTGCTTTCCGTCTTTTTCGCATGTTACCAGAATTAAGGAGACAAATAACCAAACTAATTTCTTGTTCTTGACAGTTCAAATGTCTTTAAGTGATACTCTCTACTTGCTAAAACTTATAATCAGAAACGAATATTTTCATTTCACTTGGGGAAAGCTTGTCCTTGCTTCACACCTTTTGTGAAACAAGCAATCCCTAAAAGAAGTTGGCCATCAATGCAATTTTGCTCTTTTAACAACTATAGCAAATGTCAAAGAATTTAAGTATCATCTTATAGAACACCACCACTGTGTAAAGTCAGCACTACAGTACATCCACTTCTACCAAAATCATGATAAGAAATGTTAGATCAGAATTTTAACATTGACCACCTAGAAGTGAAAACATAAAACAATGCCACATACACTTTGGCTTCACATTGAGGAATCAAAATTTATAAACATTGCGTCTTACTAAAAGAAAAACGTATGAAATGACAAGTGAACTACTGAGAGCGTGTATTTCCCCAATAACCATTAAGGAATGAGCGAAACAAGATTAATAAATCGTAAACATGTAAAACTAGTGAAACTTCAAGTCACATAAAATCAGGGAGACACTCTTATCATTATTAAACTCTGTTTTTATTCAACCTTTTCAATGGACAACTAGAATTTACATCCTGAATAAGTATAAGCAATTTCTTAGATCAATTTAAAGAGGATGAATTCAACAGGGACTGATTGATTGAAAAACACACACAAAAATAAGACAATTGTAGGATATGCATTATTACACATGCAGTCATAATGGCAGTAGATCAAAAGCAGTTTGGCAAAACAAAAATCACAGGCCAGAAACAATCTCCTATCACTAATCCACCAAGTTCACTACATTACTGAGCCTTCACTAGCTTGTTAATTGATTTTCTCACAGCAACGTATATTTGCTCAAGTTTTTGGACACCATCATGTGATAAAACTTCGCAGTTGACATGATGATCATGAAATCAAACAGCATGCTACAGAACAACAGCACAATACTTGTTTACGTTGACAGAATTTCATTCAGGTAAAAGGTTCTTCCAAGTTGTTATATTTCCACATATTAACATTGTAAATTGCATAAAACAGTACCTCGGTGTTCCATTCCAATCTCATACACTTAGTTTAGCACTCAACAATGTTGCATGTTACAGTTTAATTAAAAAGAATAATCTTTTCTTTTTGCAAGCAAACTAACTCAAACTTGATATGTGATATAGCAACGAATGCTAGCAGTAGAGCCAGCAAGTTTGTTAAAATTCTAGATGAATATCAGCATCTTATAACTACGAAAAGGCAAGGGATACAGACAAGATTGATAACATTAAAATTTAAACTGCACAAATTAAAATCATGAAGGCAAAATTATACAAGGGCCAGTAATACCTGAAGCTATGAGTTTGCATATGAAGCTGTGCTGTGCATTGCCAGCTGCATTAAAAGAAATCAATTTGTAATAAATGTAAATGTAGAGAACTAAAAACGAAAAAAAAAAAAAAAACAAACCCTCTTATGCCCCATTTTGTGAACTGCCACCAGAGCTTCAAAATAGACACACTTGCTGCCCAGTCTATCCCAAGATATGCAAAATACCGTCTTGTCAACTTCTTGTTCAAATTTAACATAATTAGTTGGAATATTGCGTTAGAAGACTCGTTTAATAAAGATAATATTGTCCCTTCAGTCAGCCAGTTACATTTTCCGTAGTCAAAAGGGGAATATTAAAGTTCTTATCATTCATCCAATTTCGTCAAATTTGTAACCGCTAACTGTAATATTTGCACAATAAGTCAAAAAATGAGTTGGGAAATGAGGGTATCAGTTTAGTTACCCACTTTTCAGCCAAGTAAGCGGGGAGGGGAGGTGGGGTTAAGGTTTTTATCCCATATTAATCTGATTTAATGAATTCCACGCCAAAATCGACCAATCTGTGGACACCCACTCTTAATATTGATGAAAAAAACAAACATTGGTCGCCAGAAAATGACACAACAACAACAACAACAACAACAACCAAGCTTGTAATCCCAATTAAATTGGGGTAGGCTATATGAACCATGAATGAATCACGTCGGGTCGCCAGAAAATGACGATGGTTATAATTTATGATCGAGGTGAACTACCGCCTAACCTTTTCAAAATGTGCAAACTACCCTCTCCCCGACGAATATACCCTACGGCCTATCAGATGCAAAGCAAATAATGGCATCTTTAATTTCAAGAAATATTTTGTGCAGAAAATAGACAAAAGGTTGATCAAGAAGCATTTCCAGACATTGTTTCACATGCTATGGAATAGACTGAGGGCAGGGGGTTTGATTGTTATTTTATTTTTCGGAATAAGACCCTTTGAAAAAAAGAAATTACTGAAGATGAAAGTAGTGTGAGAAGTATAACATCTTACCAGTCAATATAGGTTCTCTCTCATAAAGGGTACCCTGAGTGAATGAAAATCAATTAAGTATATTTCGTCCGATGCCTGAGTTGCATCAGTAATCTACTTGTGACATTTCCTTACCTTGAATTGAAAATCAAAAGAAAGAAACTCTAACAATATATGTGCTTGGGAGAAAAACATCAGTCACATAAAATATAGCTGATCAAAAAATCATTTCTTTTTTCAAGCCAACATGGTCGCAACTCGCAAAAACCGGATTCCCTGAAACTATAAACTAAAATAACACTAGACTAGCAACAACAACAAAAAGTAATTAACAAAGGTTTTCATTCAATGGCGTCAATTTACCTTCCATTTTGTTCCACCTAAAGAGAGAGGAAGTAATTAAAAGATATATATATATATATATACACACATACATATATAGTTTAAAGAATAAAGAGAGAAAAGAGCTGACAGAAAAGAAGTGAGCAGACGCACAACACAAATGTATAATCATCTGTCTATACAATTGCCTGCGGATGCTCACTCTCTTCTGTCAATTACATTACCACCACCATTATAGATCTTCTGTAAAAAAGAAAACCCTTTTTTTCTGGAAAATAGATATATTAGGGTTTTCTTGTCTTCTTCTTCAACAAAATGGAATTTACCTACCTACTGCCAATCTCACTTCTTCCTCTTCATCATGCATAATAATTACCACAATTCGGAACACGACAACTGTATAATTAACTAAGATTTGTGTCGTATTGTACCTTGCATTTCGTACACTCTCTTTCTAGTACATTGCTGACAAAGAGATAAGACTAAACAACTGTGGAATGAGTACTAATTCGTCATAATATTAATATTTAGTAATTAGGCGAATTATTATTTCTGCCCTATAACTTTGCAAAAAATTACTTTATGCCTTTTTTTCCCGGTCTTATTTTTTCTGCCCCTTTAGTTTCAAAAATTCTATTAAAAATGCTCAATTTCAGCCACATAAGCTAAATTGCTGATGTGGCTGCCCAGTCAAGAAAGTGCTACGCCACGTCATATTTTTCTGCCCAAAAAACATTTTTTTGACTAATCCTTGTAATATTAAAAATTGCACTTGAACCCCATAATAAATTGTACTTTGCACCCCTAATATATATATATATATATATATATATATATATATATATTAAACATATATATATATATATATATTCATTTTTTTATATATTAAAAATATTTTAAAAATAATAATATTTTAATAATTTCTAAAAATTATAAAAAACAAATAAAGATAAAATACATTAATTAAAAAAATGTCATCATCTTCACTGTTTCACTGATCATTGTTCACTGTTCACTGTTCACCCACACATTGTTCACGTCGATCATTGTTCACTGTTTTACTGTTCACGCCATTAAAATTGGTGGTGGTGGGTGATGAAATTGGGGATGGTGACGAAATTGGGGACGGTGGTGAAATTGGGGACGGTGGTGGTGACAACGGGGTGGTGGTGACAGCAGGGTGGTGGTGACGGCGGGGTGGTGGTGATGCCGGGGTGGAGGTGACGGCGGGTTGGTGGTGACGCCGGGGTAGAGGTGACGCCGGGATGGTGGTGACGCCGAGGTGATGATGAAGATGAACACTTTTTTTTTAATTGTATTTTTATAATTTAATTTTTTTTCAATTTTTTATTATTATTATTATCTATATATATAGTTTTTTTTATTATTTATATATATATATATGTTTATTATTATTATCTATATATAGCTTTATTATTATTATTTAATATATATATATATATTATTTTTACCAAATAGTTATATATAAGTTTCTATATATATAAACTTTTATTATTTATAAATATATATATATTGGGGGGTAAAGTGCAATTTATTTTGGGGTGCAAGTGCAATTTTTAGTATTACAAGGATTAGCCCAAAAAACGTTTTTTGGGCTGAAAAATATGACGTGGCGTGACAACTTATTGACTAGGCGTAGCACTTTCTTGATTGGGTAGCCACATCAGCAATTTAGCTTATGTGGCTGAAATTTGGCATTTTTGATAGAAAAATGAAAACTAGCAGGGCAGAAAAAGTCGGCTCGGGAAAAAAAGGAGCAGAAAGTAATTTTAGGCAAAGATATTGGGCAGAAATAATAATTCGCCCTTAGTACTAACATTATAAGTGACAAGTCACCTATGCAAAAAGAGTTGGTCAAACACTATTGATTTGTGATCTTAAAATTTGTCACACCACTTCTTTCTAAAAAGTTTCTATTGTAAATTTTATGTTAAAAAACTAAAATACCCTTTACTCTAATAGTTTATATATATTTACTTTTGTGTCATTTCGAAGTTAACTTTACTATAAATAAATTTAGAAAAATAGTTATGTACATGTATATCTCATTTGTAATTTAAATTTAATTTTATATATTTGTTGATAGCTTAAACTATAAAAATTAAAGATGTATATTTATTGATGAAAAAATTAGAGTACAAATGTCTTTTTCATAATTAATGATATTGTAAGTATTTAGATTCGCAACACTTCTCCTAAGCCAAAGAAGGAAACAAAGGAAAAAATGGTTACCAGCAATAACGGTCATAGCTTTCTTTACACTACAAGAGGTAACAAAGGGGGTCGTATGAAATGACATTTTTTCGAAGGTGCTTCCTCTCCCATGTTGAGTACAAGGTATTCCTTTTATAGGTGGAGCGAAGCTGCTCGTTCTCGTGAGGTCGTCCAATGTGTGCATGCTAGGTGGGGGGTAGGTGTGGTTCCCTTTGCTTCCTTGGTGCATGTACGCCTTTCGTGGCTACTTGAGAAGAAGACAGGCATGATGGTGTCAGAAGGTGTGTGTCATTTTATCCATGTGGTCCGTCTGCGTCATGCTGTTTTGTCCTTGTCTTAGTGTTGGATTTGGTCATTCGAGGTTGGCTTGATCAGCGTCTTCGTTGGAGTCGAGTTAAAGGAGTAGAGCTTCATATATTTCTTCCATTTTATAGCGTTCAGAGAATTTCGCATTAAAGTAGGCCTTTGTGATGGGTATTGTGATTGTGTTTTCTATGGTGGCACCATACGAGGATGTGCGTATCCAGTATTTGGAGGAGGTAAGAAAACCGAGTATATATTATCATGAGTCTCCCAATTCCTCTCGTATTTGAGGACTGTTCGATTCTGTCTGTTAGAGAGAGTATGTTAAATTCGGCGGTTATGTCCCATCGAAGTGGTGTGACTCTTGGGATTTGATTCGTCCCTCCACGTGTTCCCTTCTGAACCAAATGTCTTCGGAGAAGAATTTAATAGCACTGTTTGACCGTTTATATAAGGCAAATTCGTTGGGGGTTTTACTTTTACCCAAATTCTTTAAGATCAAACCTTACTCTCCTCAAGTGATCTCTTGCGATTTCTTGAAGCAGTTTTCGGTGACCTTTTTCCCAATTTCTCTTCTTCTTTTTTCATTCCCTCAAGAGATTTTTTAGAAGCCGTCTGTTCCTACTATTGTTGTATCTTCTTATGAGGGAGTTGGGGTTATTCCGGCGAGTTTAGTTGTCGTTCTAGCAAACACGTGAGTTTTGTCTGTCATTGTAGAGTGGTTGTTACCTTTGTCGGCTAAAGGGGCACGTGCTAGTGGGTGGTGGTGTGGTGGTTCCTCGTCGAGGAAAAAAAGATCGGTGGAGATGGCAGAGCGGACACCGCCTCTCAAAAGTATGTGCGGACAAATTTGGAGGATTTTGTAGTGGATTCGTTAGTAGTGGAGGTTTGCATCCCTCATCGTGCTGAGCGAGCTAATAATCTGGCGTTGGGTTATATTACCGTATATGTGGCGCAAGTTAGGACAGGGTTACGAGCGTTATTTGTCTGATGTTTTTAGGGTTTACAGACTTTTTCAAAGCTAGGTGAATCCCAACGAGTATAT
This sequence comes from Linaria vulgaris, assembly GCA_948329865.1. Taxonomy (NCBI): domain Eukaryota; kingdom Viridiplantae; phylum Streptophyta; class Magnoliopsida; order Lamiales; family Plantaginaceae; genus Linaria; species Linaria vulgaris. The sequence goes on from OX415251.1 coordinate 67,012,742, forward strand.
TTGTTTGGCTTGTTTTGCTTTTGTTTGCTTGATGAGGAGGTTAGTGTGCTCTACAGAGCATTTTTTAGTGGTTTATGGAGTGAGTCTCTTACTTTAAAGCCCTCTTTTCTATTACATTACTCCTATTAACGCCAACTTATGCTTTTTGGATAATACGTCATTGTCCTTTGGAGATTGGAATGCTCGACATTTTTATGTCTGCCCTATGAAGCCTTCATGGAAGTACCCATATATGTGGTAGGAGAAGGCCATGGTGCAAGACATGAAGCGTTTGGAGACTCTAGAAAAGGAGATGAATATTGAAGGTCTTTTTGATACTTTGTACGTTGCTGCTAAGTTCTTGGAAAGAAAAACCTTCAACTTTTTCTACGAGAAGAGTGGTTTGTCGATGTCGAGCACAAGTGTTTGGGAGCTCCTTCTAGTCGACCTCGATGTTATTGGTAAGTATTTTTAAAATATATTTTGTTTCGTATATCACTCTTTTTTAATCTTATGTTTGGGCAAAGTTAGCTCACACGGTTGTTCGGTGTCTCGTGTTTAGGTGCTCGTATAAATGTTGAGTTGTTGAAGCAATGAAGTCCTAAGAGGTAGGCGTACATCAAGGAGCACATGGAGGCTGCTCCTATCGAGGGTGGTAGTGAGATTCACGTGGTGATTGCTGAGGTTGCTCAAGAGGGGGTTGATGAGGCCGGAGTGTTTGTGGCCGTAGAGAAGAAGAATAAAATGAAGAAAAACAACAAAATGAGGGAGTTTTGTTTGGAGTGAATGCTCATATGAGACGGGTTGCTCCTCTGATTGGTGGTAGTTTTTTCGGTGAGACGTTAAGGATGAGGCGCGAATGAAGAGGAAAAAGGTTTTCCATTGCTCTCTGGGGAGGTGGTCCTTGAGGCACCTTGACCGAGCCTGTCAGGTGACTTTACTCCCAAAGAGCATATGTCATTGTTGCATCTTCTACCCAGGTCACGACCTCTTGGGAAGATGTTGATGCTACTGCACTTGTCCGGCCTTTTATGGGGGAGTTCATGCTTGTGAAAAGGGGGTGGTGTTCATTAGTAGCGAGAGTCAGAAGATGAGAGGGAAGGAGATTCTTCATCGGTGATGGGGCGAAAAGGTGTGAGGGATGTTCAAGCGATGCCAAGGCAGGGGATGTCACTATTATTGCGGTGGGTTCCTTTAGTGCGTTTGTAGATCATTCTCATGACGAGGGGACTTCGTTGTTTCTTACCAAGTTAGCATAAGGAAAAGAGTTTTCTCACTCATTGATGTAAGGGATCGAGGAGCTCATGCAACCATGGAGAGTGGCCATCGAATTGGCAAGCAATTTTATTTCCTCTTCTCTCTCTTTCTTTTTTATCGTTGATAAGAAGATTGACTAAGGGTTGTTGGCTTAATATCCACATACTTTTCTGTGTACCAGATCTCATCTATAATGAGGGAAGTATGGGGGCTGTATGACCAAGCAACTGATTGAGTGGGGGTGCTCGAAGCTTGTGTTCATGCTTTGGAGGCAAATGATGCCCTTTTATTCTTCGAATAGAGTGAACTTGGAGTATTGAGAGGAGAACCCACAAGCCTATATGAAAGTGGAGGAGCAAAGGTTGTAGGTTGTTCGGGCCGCGGAGGAGCAGAACTGGCGTTGTGAGGAGTTGCAATATGAAGTGGAGAAGAAAGAGGGGGAGAAGCAACAAGCTCTTACCAAACGGAGGTTTTACCATTATTGAGGCCTCACTGTAGTTCTCCTAGTCTGACTCATGCTCCCTTCAATACGAGGCTTCCCCGCTTGTATGGTACTGAGGTGTCAATGAAGGAAGAAAATGGCGCGTCTGTTACCTTACTGACGTGCGAGAGATTAGGGCGATAGAGACGAAAATAAGTCGATTGCTCTTTAATTTAGTTTCCCTCCTTTTGTAGTTGTTTTTTTCTTTTTTGTGTTTGTTGTTGTCGTCTCATTTTTCTTTTTAGGGATAAGGGCTTCTCGAATTGATAATGAATGTTTTTATGTTTGACTAATAGCAATTTTAGTCTCACCTTTGTGTTGTATTCATGCTCGTTGTTGACGCAATTCGAACACCCTTGTTGAGGAAAATGTTATCGCCTAGGGGTGGTATTCTTGTTTGGTTCAGGGAGGCATCGAAGTGTTGCTCATTGTGCCTTGTGTGGGAGGGCATTAGAAGAATTTTTCGAACTCTTCCTTGTTGATCTCCTTTATGTTAGTCGGTGAGTTCCTTTGGGGGTGTGAGCGGAGTGATGAGATGAATATGTTCTATGGGGTATAGCCTTTAAAGGAGTCACAAGTATCCTTTAGAAGAAGTTTTAGGATTTTTAATGTCCATTCAGAGTATTTGGGGTCGTCAAGACCCATTTATCACGTGTGTTTTTTTGGGAGTATATAGGTGCCCTCCAACTGTGTCCAGGGCCGTGAGACCCATTCATTGTTCTTCATTCGCATGAATCACGATTCCCTTTAACGAGTTCAAGGACAAATCTGTCGCTTTGAGTGGGTGGTCTCCATTGGAGTCGTGAGTCTCCTTTAAAGTCGATTTAGGGAGGCGTTGCCTTTCACTACGGTGGTTTAAGGAAGTAAGTAGTCCTTGTATTGTGTGGGATCATAAGGATTGGGTTGCTCCAAAACTTGTAACTTTCTCCGAGGCTGTTGGTTTGGAAGATTGTTTTCCCATATCATTTGGGTCATTAAGTTGTTGATCTTCGAGGCAGATTTGTTGTCACCCCTTCAAAGTCGTGGGGTCTTGGTTTTTGAGGACGTTTTTCCGCTACCCTTCTAGAGTCATGGTTCTGGTTTTTCCAGTCTACGTGGTGATGGATGGTTTGGCGGAGGAGGCAGTGCCTCTTGAGTTATCTGTTAAGTTTAATGCCACGTTCAATGGGTAATTATCTTGTAACTTACTCACTAAGAGCATTAATGTCTTCTTGCGTTCGTTTATCTACTTGGACACGTGTGCCTTCATCATTTCTCCATTATTCACCCACGTCACGTGTAGTGAGGGTTGTCTATTTTTTTTTTAATAAAGCGTTTCTTTGGCGGAAGTTTTCTCTTCTTTCTTGCGGCCGTTATAAATAGGGGATTACCACATATTTCTCGTTTCAATCCAACTTCATTGTATTTTAGTGGTAACGCTTTTCTTTTCCCCTTTGAGGATTTGTTTTCAAGAAATTCCTTGTCCTTTGTGTTTTATCTCCATTATTTTTAAGTTGGCATGGATTGTCAAGACTAAGGTGCTTTTAATCCATCATCTCTGGATTTCGGTTCCACCGTAGTTTTTAGCCTATCGATCGCTCATTCACCTCTTGTCTGTGGTGTTGATCAGGGTCGCGGTCGATATCTGGCTGCAGGGCATGAGGAAGTGGCGTTGTTGGCTATTGGTATAGCTTCTCGGCTCTTTGTCAAAGGGTGATAGATGGAGTCTATTAAAGTACAACGTGATCATTCTAATTATTTGTCAGCACGGGAGGAGGGCGTTGATGCTGGTAAGGGCGTTTCCTAAGCTTTTTCTTCAAATCGGGCAGTAGATGGCGCAAGGACAACTTTTCTTGCAAGAGAGGCATATCGTTTGGTTCTGATGAGTGCAAAGATAGTTTATGGTTATTTCGAGCTAGTGTAGTTAGTGGGCCCCGTAAGGATTGGTGGAAGAAGAGTTATTTTATTTGGCTCCTCGTAATTTATCGATCGCAACGTGAGGGATACATACCCGATGAGATATGAGTTACGTTCGTGCGCATTCGAGTAAGGTGGATGAAGCGCAACAGGAATTGATATGAGGCGGCTTATATAGGGGTCGTTATGACATGGCTTTCATACTAGATTTTCCCATTGCGTTGGTCATGGCCAGATTGCAATAGAGCGCGAAGGAGTTGGAATTCCATAATGCTTCCCTCCACTTAAACTCATTGTTCCGTAAGTTATCTGAACCTTTTCTTAGTTTTCGATCGAATCCTTCCATACGCTAGACCCAAGTTCCAATTTTTTGTGATGTTAACTCAATGGATGAGATGAGCTTTCATCCTTTGACAGGTTGAAAAGAAGGGATAACATGAGGGTTCTTTAGAACGAGTCAGACTCTTTGGCTCTCTATCTCCATCCCTGACTCCTTTAGTCGAGGATAATTTCAGTTTGCCTTTGGAGCGATCCCTTGATTTTGGGTATCCCAGTCCAGTGAGCAGGCCATTTAGATTGTCGGGCGAGGGATCTAGTCATGAATTTTATCCATCGGTCATTTTGGTAGGGGACAAAGTTATCCTTCTTCTTCGGGCATAATGGTTGATGGTCTCTCTCTTTTTACGGGAGTACGTGTCTAGATTGAATAGGTCTTTATGTTGTGTAACTAGCCTTATACACGCTGGATGAACGGAATCACTATTTTGGGACCGCCACAATGTAGCACAGTTATTTCAAACTTTTGGTTTGTGACAAGATTAGCCTTAAAGGTATTACTTCATCTAGGGGCCCTCACACTACGGGGAATTGAAATCTTTGGTACCTCCACCCATTCTCTCTTCAGAGCCGAGAATTCACCCGTCCATCTTCTTCTAATTTTTATCATAACCGCTCCGCCCTCCATCTAGAAATTTTATTTTCTTTAAGGCTTTCACATGGTAAAAGCCTTGCCCTTTTGCGCGCAACCTCGAACATAGACCACAATTCATTGGTTCCATAAGGGACGTGCATTCCCTTCATAACAAGAATGAAGGCGATTATATACCCAATTGCATTGCAGGTGAGTTGACTCAGCACCAATGCTATGGTCCGAAATATGATATGGACTTCCAACATTATGGTAATTGTCAAACCATTGACCAATCGCCCAATAAATACGGTAATATGGCCCAGGGGAGTGTTATTAACCATTTGCTACGCATTTGGGATAAGCATCTTGTAGTTAACACCAATATTATACTTTCGTCCATTAGTGTGTCTCACCCATCTGCAGACCCGAGATGTAATCTGTAAACGACACTTCAGCCACCTCAACCTCGTCACATGAATCCTCCCCCCCCCCCCATCTCACTCTCGTCCGATTCGCTATCAGTATGATCATCGGGCAACTCGAATGCAGGTGCACCACATATTCCTTCCTAGAAACCATTCTCAAGACTATCATCTAACATATCATCCTCGCCACCTCCTACCTGCGATGACGAAGCATCCACGACCTGATTTGCTCGCGGCTCACCACCATCTTTCTTGCCTTTTGACCCACTAGAGTCGGCCTTCGACTCACTACTCCAACCACTCGCCATGTCATCAGCGTCAGTCATATATTGGTCTAACATTACGCTTACAAACTAAAAATGAAACAAAAGATGGAACTAACTATTCTACTTGATCCAACAAAGCAATATAAATAAGAGCACATCTGCAAGAGGCAAGAAAACAAGTCAGAAAAATTCACAATTTTTTTTCTAAGTAAAACAGTCGAACAGGATGAGTATCGAACAACACATTCGGTACTCAGATAACTATCGAACACCTACATGTTCGATACTACTCAAAGTTCATCAAGGCTTAAAAAAAATTACAAATGAGTCATCTCAACTCATTCCACCCCTATATAGCACTCAACCCATGATTCAAGACTTCAGCCACACGACCAATACATTGGACAATCTATTCGAGAACAATCGAAATCACTTATCATTCGATATTCCCCAGTACAATGGAATCACCTATAATTCGATACTCCCCAGAAAAATCGAATCACATACAATTCGATACTACCCATAACAATCAAATTAACTGTGATTCGATTCTCATTAGAATAATATAATCACTTATGATTCGATATTCAGCAGAATGATCGAATTCGTTTCATTGAACACATGAATTCGAAACTACCTATGACAATCGAACAAAGAATTCAATTATAAGCACGATTCAATAGTTATTTAAAAACTATTGAAATAAGCCAACAAATTACTATTTGGCACCCGTTCCATCGGAGTACGGCTCCCAAATGGGGGGCATATATTGAAGCCGAATATTACTATTTGGCACCGATTTCTTTAATTTATGGATCCCAAATAAGAAGCATATTTTGATGCAAATTTATTTTTTTTGTAACACTAAAGCACATCTGCAGACAATTTCTTAATTTAGCACCCGCTCTTTAAAGAAGATCGACTCTCAAATTGGGAGAACTATACGGTGGGGGTTATTAGGAGGCTTAGTCAATGAACTAGGATGACTAGCCTAGAAAAAGCCCATCCAAATGAATATCGAACCAGGAGGACCTGATACTCCTTGAACTATCGAACGAGAGTGTTCGATAGTTCTCGTTGTTCGACTTTATCCATGAAAAACCGAGAGAGGGGCTCGCGAAAGAGGTGTATAAATACCCTGAATCCCAAGACACATGGCACATCATTAATAATTGTTCACCAACCTAGGAAGTATCGAACCGTGAGTTCAATAGTTATTTTTTTCGACGTTTATTCAGTTTGATCGATTGTGAGCCTATTCGATCATTCAGCTTTCAGCCCTCCGTTCAATAGTATAGCATTCAACTCGTTTCGTTTGATAGTTTGACAGTTCCCAAATTCGACAATTAGGGTTATTCTAGTCATTTTAGGCTTTCATAATGTGTATAGGTGTTTCGGATAAAGTTAGTCCATTCTTGTAACAGATTATCATTGTTTTGTGTATTTCAAGCTCAGTTATACCGTATTTTTATTTCCATGTAATTCGGGCGAAAAAATATCAAATTAGGCGTGGGTAAATTGGTTGCGACTTGTGAACCTTAATCATGGTTGTGGGGATAATGGGAGAATAGTTGGATTTGGAAGTCACAATTTTAAATTCATCCTGGTGAATGTGAAACTAGCCAAAGGTTGACAAAATTGGATACAAGCTTCTAGATGATTAGCAGTCATACATTATTAAAAAAAAATACAAATTGGGACTCCATTTATTTATTAAAATTACAATTTGCCATGTCACGAGGCTTCTATTTGAAACTATATCCACTAATTACCGAGACGCACATTGAGGGCTTTGTTCAACTTGTATCGCGCAATTAATTATGCTAAATTAGAAAGAAGTGGAAGTTGATTTATTTGGGTAAATCTAGTTAACCTTCTTAACGTATATTATGTTCTCCATTTTGCATTTTGACGGTTAGAAATTTGTAACATGCCCCTCAGTGTACTGACACTAACTCTAAGGGAAGTTCATGTGGGGCGGGGGCAAAGAATCAAACAAAATCGCTTGGATAAAATGACAACAAATTTGTCAAAGTAAAACTAATGGAAGTCTTGGTGTTAAAGATTTTGAGAAATTCAATAAGGTGTTGCTTTGTAGATGGTAATGGAAACTCTTAGTCGACGAAACGTCTTTATGGAAAAATGTCCTCTTTTCGAAATATATGAGCAATGGGAATACATTAGCTCTTCTCTTGTCCACCCTCGAGAAGCACGTCCTTGATTTGGTGTCATGGTCTACTTTCCATTTCTAGTCATTTTAGGGGTGAAAATTGGTTTAGGGATAATATTTCTAGAAATGTTGGAGATGGTAGAAATATAAAATTTTGGCTCGATACTTTGGTGGGATCGTCCATGCTAAAAGAAAGATATAATCGCCTTTTTAATATCTCTCTTGACAAGAATGCTAATGTTGTTGACTTGAAGAGTTATGGAGACCCAGGTTGGAACTTTTCTTGGAGAAGACGTCTTTTCACAAGTGAAAAAGAATTGCTCAATGAATTGATTAAACCTTATTAATTATTTTCATTTGAATGATTTCTTGCAGGATTGCTGGAAGTGGACACATGACTGCTCAAGATATTATTTGGCTAATTCTTCTTACCTTTTGATTAATGGCGAGAACAACTTTGAAGACTTTTTTTTTCAAGTTCTTTTGACCTGCTACAGTTCCTCCAAAAGTTAGTATGCTTGCTTGGAAGGACGTTCATATGCAAATTACTACGAGGGATAACCTGATGCGACGCGGTATCATCCTTGATGAGAATAACTTCAAATGTCCTCTTTTTCATGAAGAGTTTGAATCTGTACCTCATTTTTTCTCGACTTGTTGAGTAGCCTATAGAATCTGGACTAATATCTATAATTGGTTTCATATCATCTTGGTGTTTTCCGATAACTTGAAAAGCCACCTTATTCAACATTGTGGTGTTGGAGTTTCTGTGAAGGCGGCCGAACGGAAAGCGAGGTGGTATTTTGTTGTTTAGTTAATTTGAAAACTTAGAAAGAATGTGATCTTTAACAACGCCGAAGTCGATATTGCGCAAACTTTGAGCCTTATTGAAGTTAGAGTTTGGTTGTTGTTCAAGACTAAAATCAAAGATTTTCAACTCTTTTATTGTTGGCATTATGTAATCCCATACTCATCCTTTTGTAATTTTCTCAATTTTCCATAACGTTTGCTTGTTGATCAAAAATAAAATAAAATGTAATGACAATACCTCCTAGTAAACAATTTGTTTAAAATTGATTGATTCTCGTCACATGATTTTCATGTGCCACGGTCAAGGATAATTTCGTCCATCCACATGTGTTCCTTCTATAAGAGGCATGACTCAAATAAACAAACGATAGAGGCATCCATACAAAACATTTAAATGTTAGGGGGGCATCCTTACAGAATAATCAAACATTAGGAGACCTATTTTGGACCATTTTGTTCTCCTCTAACCCTCATGTGAATTGCATGTGAGATTACCTTTTTTGACCCAATTTTAATGGAAAGTTGACCAAGAAAGTATTATAAATACGTTAAGAGCATATCACGAATTTTCAAACTTCATAGTATAAAGTGAGAAACACAAATAAAATGAAATGTAATGACAATACCTCCTAGTCAACAATTTGTTTAAAATTGATTGATTCTCGTCACATGATTTTCATGTGCCACGGTCAAAGATAATTTCGTCCATCTACATGTGTCCCTTTTATAGGAGGCATGACTCAAATAAACAAACGATAGAGGCATCCATGCAAAACATTTAAATGTTAGGGGGCATCCTTACACAATAATCAAACATTAGGGGACTTTTTTTTTTCCTCTAACCTCGTGTAAATTGCATGTGATATTATCTTTTTTTACCCAATTTTAGTGGAAAATTAACCAAGGAAGTATTATAAATACATGAAGTGCATATCGCGAATTTTCAAACATCGTGAGAAACACAATATACGTCGAATTTAACCCAATTTACCCTATTTATTTTTATTTTTGGATGTTTCTATAAAACCATTGTGCAGATTTAAAGATAATAGGAAAGAACAAAAAGTACATGGACCATTTTCATAAGATGCAATAAAACTATGGTCACGGCCTCACGGACTGGAAAAAAATTGTGGTCACAAAATTCATATTCCACATAAATAGGATAATGGGTGAGTCGGTATCTAAATCTTGTGGTTTCTTGTCTACCCATTTTATATTCCACCAATCATATAAAAATCTAGAGTCCTCACCAAACAAAATTCCCTAATGAGTCGTCAGTCGACTCGTCACTCTCACGAGAAGTCATTATCAAAATATGAATCATCATTCATTCACCCCAGTTAAATACAAGAGAATAATTACACTAACACCCCCCGAAATTACACCTAATTTAACATAGTAAAAAAGGAGAGCCAGAATATGGAACAAATTCGGAGCAAATTCTTCATCAACATTGGGCTTACAAATTTCTCACAGCACTTCAAAGTTAACAACAGCATAAGGAAAGCAAGTTGAAACAAACAACAATTGCTAAACCCAACAACGGATTATGTCAAACGATTCAAGCAGTTGAAGATGTCCAAACAATATCTTTAAGCGCCGGTTTAAGCTCTTTGCTGCAGAAATTATTGTACTCCAATGTATCTCCATTCGATTTCTTCACCTCCACCACCAAAAACGAAGGCGTAATGGCGGAGATATCAGCATCTATCCTTAGCTTCCCTTTTCTTCCATTCTCCAAACCCTGTAATCTCACATAGGAATCACTCTTTTTGATACTGAAATTCTTCGTTTTCGCCACCTCCTCAAGCTTTGAAATCACACTGCTCGCTGGCTGGACCGTGGCAAACCTCAATTCTTCTCTCTCTAATCTCTTCTTCTCCTCAAAGAGAGGAGAAAGATTGAATCCTTCGGATAACGAAATGATGTGGAAAGCGTTTAGAGTCTCCATTTCCTTTCCCTTTCCAATTATCCCTTCCTCTTCGACAACAAAATCGTCGATTTCTTTATCCTTGAGACCCTTTGTCAGGGTTGGTTTCTTAAACCACGAAGAATCCATGATCTTTGCTATGGTGACCCTCGAGTCCGGATTGGGATCCAGCATTTTGGTGATGAGCTTGCGAGATTCAGAGGACAACCACGGGGGACACTTGAAATCTCCTCTGTAAATTTTCCGATACATGGAGACAATGTTGTCGTCCTGGAAGGGTAAGAATCCAGCTAATAGAACATAGAGAATAACACCACACGACCAAATATCCGCCTTAGCTCCGTCGTATCCTTTCTTGCCGATAACTTCAGGGGCCACATACGCCGGTGTACCGCACGTGGTGTGCAGCAATCCATCCTGTCGTAAATGATTGGAAAACGCGCTGAGACCAAAATCCGTTACCTTAAGATTCCCTTGTTCATCCAGCAACAGGTTTTCCGGCTTGAGATCCCGATGGTAAACGCCGCGACTGTGACAGAAATCGATGGCGGAGATCAATTGCTGGAAGTAGTGTCGAGCCGCATCCTCCCGCAAGCGGCCTTTGGCGATTTTGGCGAAGAGCTCCCCGCCGCGAACCAACTCCATGGCGAAATAGATTTTGGTCTTGCTGGCCATGACCTCGTGGAGCTCGACGATGTTGGGGTGGTGCACCATCTTCATGACGGAGATCTCGCGCTTGATTTGCTCCATCATACCGACGCGGATCACCTTCTCTTTTCCGACGACCTTCATCGCCACGTTATTATTCCCCGATTGCAAATTTCGGGCGTGGTAGACCTTGGCGAATGTTCCGTGCCCTAGAACTCGCCCCAATTCGTACTTCCCGTGAAGAGCGCCGCATTTCTCGTCGGATGCCATGGCTATTTAGTATTTCTTTCTAGAAAGAGTAAGATCTAATTTCAAGGATTCTGTTTGCTATCTTCTAAAGAGGTGGAGATTCTTTTTACGGTGGTGGTGCTAGTGGTGAGGGATGAATTTCACGTCACCCGTCTTCGACGTGTTTGCGATGCCAACCACGGCCTTTTGCCAGCGGTTTCGTAGCCCTACCGCCGCCCAAAAGGAAATGGGGGTGGTGGTTGTTGTTGTTGTTACTACAAACAACAGATTGTCTCATAGCTCTGCATTCCCTGTTGGAGATTTTTCCCCCAATTTGAAATTTTAGGAGAAATTAAGAAAAAGGGGAAAATAATCAGTACAGTAAGGGAGAATTGATGAAATTCTAGGGTTTGTTCGTGTACTCTTTCTCCATGACTGAAATGGTGTCTACTTATAGCAGGTTCGGGGGGTATACTTGTCAATGCCGGTACATCCAATCCAACGGCTCAGATTCTTGCCTCGATTTTTTTCCTTTCCAAGTGAATAATTGAGCGTCTAGCACGTGTGACTGTATTTTGCCTTTTCTACAAGGAAATTCGAACCGCCACTCAAATCCAATCAGCCTGACTCAAATATCAAAATCTTATTGTCCACTCCTGGCTGATTGCATTTTATTAGTTCTGAATATTATTATAATATTTGATACGGTGCAATTACGATAACATATATATAATAAGGAAGGAAATTATAAGAATAGCTTCGAATATATCAATTTGCGTATTCCCTGTAACATGTGTTCATGTCCCAGTCCCTTCAACGTAATTAAATTGTTTGGTTCTTTGGTTGTGGTTTCAAGTTTGTCGATAAAAACTATAATTGCTTACTTCCAATTAACATTAATAATAGCTAGTTGCACTTTCACTCTATGGAATTAATGCATTCTAAATTACGTTAACCTAATTGCACGAAATGCGTGCAATTTACTTTATCTCTACCATTTTGATTGGGTATTTTATGAACGGTCCAATAATTATATTGGGCCGGTCCATGAAGAGGCACGTTAAAATTGTACATTGAACGAGAGAAATTCGATGTCAGAGGAGCATCGAATGGGCTAGATTCGATCTACGAGATCAATCGAATCTCCCCAATTCGATGCTCGTTCCCCAACTGTCACTGGGACACGCGGGACGAGGGTTATAAATACCCCGTCCTCTGACATTCTAGAGACACATTGAATACTTGTTATCACCTGCTCAATATCGAACCCATAGCATTCGATATCCAGCACAAGATCGAAGTCCCATGATTCAATAATTAGCAAATCAACTCTACCCAACATCGAGGGACCCAGATTTTATACACTCAAGATCGAAGTCCCACGATTCGATACTCAGCAAATTAACTCAACCCTACATCGAGGCACATAGATTCAATATTGTATCACTTAGCTTTCATTGTATCAAACATACCCGCTTCAATACCCCCTAGATCGAATTTCCTTCAGTTTGATACACTATTGATAAATTGTAACTTTACTTGTTTTGCCTAGCAACTTGTAATAGGTGTTCCGGACCAAGCTAGTCCGATTTCTATTGATTAGTATTGTTTTGGCAATTGATAAGCCCTTTGTAACGATTTACGGTATTTTGTTACCTGGACGAAATAAGACCAAAATATTGGCACCGTCTGTAGGAACACCACATTTCCCTGTTTATTAGGCATGACATCTATAAGTACAAGATCGCGTAGTAGAGCAGTGGAAAGCAATAATGTTGAAGTTGAACGAGCAACCACAACTCAGACAGTCCCGGAGACTGCAGAACCAACGACGTTACCCGCTGGGGTACCAACGCCCGCGAGGCGAGAGATGTCGGGCCACAGGTAGAGGGCGTACCTACGCTCGACGCAGGCCCAACTGGGGCAACAACAACCATGGCTTCGTTCCCGAACAACATGAGGGATGAAATTGTGGCCATGGTCAAATCCGTGGTGGTTGCGGCATTAGCCCCCGCACCATCGATGCAAGCACCGCCACCGGTGGGTCGAGTTGTGGCCATGATAGAACAAGGTTCCGCGACCAGAGTTCTGAATGGATAAAACAAGGAAAAGTCGCATGTGGATGACCAAAGAGGCAGACCTAATTCGGTAGAGGTACAGTCGATAGGGCACCACGATGCGAGAAGAAGAGAGGAAAATCGGAAAGATGAACCAAGAAGACAAGAGGACAATAATGAAAAGAGACGGGGAAAAGTCACAACTCTAGAAGGGAACATGACGAGGTGTCAAAAAGTTAGAAAGGCTTGAGAGGGAGAAAGCGGCGGTCGAAGGCCGGATGGAACGCATGGGAAGTGCCCTCCGAAGCACCCTATTTTGTGAGGAAATAGAAGCAGAGATCCTAGAGCACGGGGAGAAGATCCCCGATTTGAAGACTTATGATGGAAAGACAGATCCCCACGATCACATTTTCCATTTGGACAGCAAACTGGCCTTGTATGGGTTCAAGGAGAACGTAAAGGCCAGAATATTTGCCACTACCTTGGCCGGGGTAGCGATGGATTGGTCCACTCGAATTGCTCCAGGGTCAATCAAAACCTACAAACAGTTGAGGAAGATGTTCGAGGATCAATTCTCGAGTCAGGAAAGACTGGTTCTGGACCATTCTCATCTATACTCTCTTAAGCAGGAAACCAAAGAAAGTCTGAAGGACTTCATAAGGTATTTCAACGCATAATTGCTTAGGATAGACTGCCCCAAGGGGAAATGGTCAGGAGTATACTCTTCCGTGCAACCAACAACGTTGTTTTCAGCGAGGATTTGCTTAGGCTCAACCCCAGGAGTATTGAAGAGATAAATAGGATAGCACAGCAAGTTATGCACCGAGAAGAAATGATGGCGACCAAGGCAGTCATTGTCGCACTGCCAAAAGAGAAGGAGAAAGGAAGGGAGGACTAGAACTGCAACAGAAACAACAATAAAAACAGGAACAACAGATACAAAGACACGTCGTCGAGGCAATACACGCCCCATGAATGCTAGCATCATGCCAGTTTTCGGGATGACCAAAAAGAAAGGTTGGCTGAAGGAGCCGAGACAGATGAGGGGCTCAAAGGCAACAAGGTCCTCAACCTATTTCTGCAAATACCACAAGCAAAATGGACATGAGACCGAAGATTGCAAGGATCTCAATGATGAAATCGAGAGATTGATCAAGGATGGCAAACTCGTGGAGTTTGTCAGAAGAATGAAGGAGTAGGAGGACAATGATGATAGGGACAGATCATGCTTGCCTATGAAGAACAAGTAAAAGGTAGTCGACCATCCTCATGTGATGGACTATCCCCAAATTGCGGACAACAGCGTAAGGAGAGGCATCAGGTGGCCCAGTGGGAGCGGATTCCTCGAATGGCAAGAAGAAGATCTCCAGGCTCATTGAATCATACCGCTTTGTCGGACCTGTTGAGGATAGAGGAAATTCCGCACGAAGAGGTTACGTTCTCGGCAGTCGGTATATGCAAGTTAAGGGCCCAAGTCCTTTAAACGGCAAATCTAAACTCTCCGCTGGTGATAACAGTGGACAAAGCCAATTTTGGCATAAGGAAAGTATTGGTGGATCAAGGTAGATCTGTTAATGTGCTATTCAATTCAACCTGGGAGAAAATGAGCTTGAGTAACGAGATGTTAGGACCGGTCAGAACCTTGCTTCATGACTTCGGAGATCCAGAAATAAGGCCCCGTGGAATGGTTTCGCTCCCTACCTCGTTGGGAACTGAGCCCTGAAGGAGGACACTGCTGGCGGATTATGTCGTGATCGCTATGCAATTCCCATACAATTCCATACTAGAAAGGCCAGCGTTGAACGCGTTCCGGGCATTACCGTCAACCTACCATCAAATGGTGAAGTTCCCGACTCTGACAGGAACAAGTGCAGTTATCGCATACCACATTGAGGGCTAGAAATGCTAAGTAGAGTCACTTGGATCGCGACCAGATGAGGAGCAAGAAGCAATGGGAGTGATGGGACTCATGGAGATGGAGTAGATCGATTGAATTGCTCTTATCTAAAATTTTTGCAAGTCTTAGGTTTCCTGAATATTTTGAACAACTTTTAGTCGTCCCCTCTGCCCTGATTAGCATGAGGGGCAAAGATGTATTAACCTATAATAAGGACACCTAAGATTTGAGCCCTGAGGACGGCATCAGGGAACATAGAAGAACGGCCTTTGAAATAAGCTCTAACCTATTTTATTATGATGATTATGTCTCCACGCGAGACATTTTTGAATTGTGAGTTATATTAATGTCTTAAAATTTGCAAGATGAGAAATACCTTGTTGTGCGGTGAAATGCAGGACCAACAAAGGTTCGGCTAGAAATGAAGTGGAGACAAACACTCTATCTCAAGTGACAAGTGCTAAACGTCAATCCCTAAAGATGAAGAATGGGACGGACGCTCTGTCCCAAGCGACAAGTGCTAACCGTAAATCTCTAAAGATGAAGAATGGGACAGACACTCTGTCCCAAGTGACAAGTGTTAAACGTCAATCCCTAAAGATGAAGAATGGGATGGACACTCTGTCCCAAGCGATAAGTGCTAACCGTAAATCCCTAAAGATGAAGAATGGGACGGACACTCTGTCCCAAGTGACAAGTGCTTACCGTAAATCCTTAAAAATGAAGAATGGGACGGGCACTCTGTCCCAAGTGACAAATGATAACCGCGAATCCCTAAAGATGTAGAGTGGGACAGACACTCTGTCCAAAGTGAAGAGTGATAACCGCAAACCCCAAAAATTGAAGAACGGACATAACACTCTGTCTAAAAACGACGAGTGCTAATCGTAAACCCCATGTTAAAAATTAAGATGGATAAACTCTATGTCTAAAAATGACAAGTGGAAAGTCATAATGACCGCTCGAAGCAATTGGCTAAACGAAAAGGTATGTGATGCTCCACAAATGTGGAATGGCATTTGAATTGTCAAAATAAAAGTAAACTGCAACAATAGCAATTGAAACAAAAGGAAAATGATATAAGCCAAACAAGCATGCAAAGCATCGCATAATTCAATGAGTAAAGTACGACAGCAAGATGATTATCCAAATTGTTCAACATAAGAGGGCGACGCAGCGCCTAAACAAATTAAAAATTGTTCATAAAAACAGAAATATAAAACCAAAGCCTTTAGGCTTCAGCATCGTCCACATCCTCAGAGGAGGGATAAGAAAGAGGCAGAGGAGGAGGCGGAGACATTCCCCGGAAGACGAGGTTCTCGCTCTCAAATAGAACCGCAAATTCATCCAAAACAACATCTTGATCATCGGCCGTGGGTGGAAGAACTTCTCTGTTAGGCCCCAACGAGAGGTCCAGCCATTGCGGGTTAAAATTGCCGCAGAGATATTTTGTGCTATGGATCTACTGGACACTAAGCACTTGGGCTTTTTAGGAATCTCGAACACCCTTCCGAGCACTGATCTCTTGGAAGGTGTTGCTTTGGAGAAACTCCTCGAAGATCTCCACTCGTTGTTGTGCTGAAGGAACCTGCTCAAATGACAAAATGAGATTAACAATGAAGAATAAAAAGATACCAACTTAAAGTTGTATAAAAATCCATTACCTCGCTGATACCACGAGAGTATCCAGTCGCCTCAGCCCGTTCATTCTTCTCTTTCTCGACCGCAAGCTTTTTCTCAAGCGCATCAACACGCTTCTCCAGTGCACCTTTACTGGTCAAAAGATTAGTGACCTATAATTCGAGCCGATCAACGGCCTCCCCTGCAAGCTTCACCGCTTCTCTGTCAGTGGCGGCTCGAGCGGCATAATCCCTCACTTGTTGCATGACCTTCTCCTTCTCATCCAATGCTGCCCTCAAAGCATCGGGATCAATATCCCAAAATTCAGCCCTCGACGACTGCTGCCTACTCATCCTCTCCTCGTGAGCCTGGACCAACCCCACGATCATGGCGTTCACAACTCCACCACCCTAAAGGAAAAACATAAGAGAATTACAAAAATGATTAAACCACGAAATATGCATACAAACTTGTATCCGGTGAATCAAATATTACCGCGACAATAATGTGAAGAGCAACCCACTCCACCATCTTTCTTTCCTCGGCGGAAGCCGCATAAGGAACTGTAAGATTTGGAAAAAGGAATTTTAAGGCATTGATCGTCTCCTCCTCGGAGATCTCTTAATCCCCGATGCGGGCCCACACACCATGACTTGGCCCGCCCTGGCACTTGGCCCCTCCACAGGCGCAGAACCGCTAGCAGCTACAGGGCCAGCAGTACGCGGCAGAGGGGGGATAACACCCCCGATTTGAGAACAGGTATGCGGTACTCTCTTTCGTTTGGCACGAGCTGCAACCTCAGTATTCTCGGGATCCTCACCCTCATCGGTGCCAACGCCATCAAAACCTCTCATTTGACTATGTTCAGTGGTAGGGGAGCAGTAGTCTGACCCTAGCCCATAATGTCGTCAAAATGATCATACAAGGCCTCAACGCGTGTAGATGGCGGAGGCCTCAGCTGCGGTTTCCTTACCCTTATTCTTCCTCTTCCTAGGGGTGGTATTGGGGGAGCAGCGGTACTTTGAGAACCTTCGTTCTCAGCAGCGAGGGCTCGAGTGATCCGGGTGTGATGGCTCATGATGAATTCACCTGAAAAGATAGCATACATTAGTAATGTCCTAAGGATGAGACTAGAACAGGAACTCAACTAAAGATACATAATCAATACCAAGCGTATATCTCTCATTATAACGAGCCGGGACAACCCCGCTAGAGATAGCACACGATTCTCTACCAATTTTTTAACATTAAACTGGTAGTCACAGACTAAGTTTGGGACAAAGTTACAATCCCACGAAGAAGTGCGCACACCATGTGGAATTGCAACTCTCGGACCATGAAACCAATCACGACGATACGTATCAAACTCGCCCTCATAGCTCTCCTCAATGTAAAAGTACCGCCTTTTCCAGTCCTTTCCATAACTAGAGGCCCCGCCACTCAAAATCTTACGCCACCTTAAAATGCTCTAACGTGATAAAAGCCTATTTCCCTCCTACAAACCTCAAAAATAGCCCAAAATTCATTGGGTCTTTGCGGTTCGCCTAAGGCCTTCATCAAAATAATGAAGCCAATAACATTCCCAAACGAGTTCGGTGTCAGCTGGCACGACATGACCCCGATGGACCGAAGTATGAACTTTAACTCGACTGGTATGGGAAATCGCAACACGTTGGCCAGCTGGTCCACAAACACTGTTAGGTGGCTAGGGGTGTATCCATGCGATCATCTGGACCAGGGTGACTAACTTGTACTTATTTGATATGTCATACGTCTCGCGTAATAAACGTCGACTATGTTGTAACCGCGATACATGAGAATTATACGCCATCCCTGGCACCTCGACAAACTCATCAATCTCCCTATTGATGAGATCAACATCTTCGCCTGCTTCAATGGGGGCATGATTATCCTCAGTAGAAGATGATTGGAAATCGTCTTGCCCAGTATGAGGGGATGATTGGGCAGCATTACCACCATTATGACTATCGATCGGCAAATCGACAGAATTGATGTCAACTAGATCATGATCGTCTCCCCGCAGCAAAATCAAACCGCGGGAGCACTTTAAAGGCCCACCACAGAGTTGACTAAACTAGAGCTTAAGCTACTACTAGACTCACTCCCCGACGTCGATTCAGAATTCACCATCTTGATCGATATCTACACCATTAAACACCGTTATCTACACAAACATGCAACGATACTCAAAGTAAGCAATAATCATTTACCTTGATTATAGCTGGAAAATCAACAAACGATCGCAAAATAAATTGCCTAGAAAAAGAAATGCAATGTTACATGGAGCTAGAGACAAAATATCTACACTTTCAGCAAAAAATAAGAATTTTTTTTCTAAGGCATTAGATCGAATGATCCCCGTTCGATACAGCCAACATCGAATCAATCGCATTCGATGCACGGTGTATCGAACCATGCCTCTTCGATGTTGCTCACCTTTGAGCCTGAATTCTGCAGAAGGAAGAATAAGTATTTCACGCTTCTTTCCCCTTTACATAGAAGCAAAAACAGCCCACTAGGCCCTTCAGAACAAACATCGAATTGGACAAATTCAATATTCATTCCCGAATCGAACAACAACAATTCGATCAACGTTCGAAAGGGGCAAAATATAAATCGACCCATTGCCATTCAATATAGAACCAAATCGCAAGAAAGCCTATTCCATAAGTAGCACCAACATTAAAATGTATACATTTAATATACTTGGGATCCATGTCTTCTAGACCCCGCATCCCGATCGGGGGCATGATTTTCAACACAAACGAGATTCGATCTTCAAAGCTTGGAACCTAAAGTAAGCATGAAGCGGCACAACGAAGATGAGTTTTATAAGTTTGGCACCCGCTCTCTGATCAACACCGACTCCCAAACTGGGAGGGACTATATGATGGGGGTATTTTAGGAACACTCCAATAATTATATTGTGCCGACCCATGGAGAAAGACCCGTTAAAATTGTACATCGAACGAGAGAAATTAATGTCGGATGAGCATCGAATGGGCTAGAGTCGATCTACGAGGTCAATTGAATCTCCCCAATTCGATGCTCGTTCCCCAACTACTATTCCTCTGACATTCTAGAGACACATTGAATACCTGCTATCACCTGTTCAATATCGAACCCATGGCATTCGATATCCAGCACAAGATCGAACTCCCATGATTCGATACTCAGCAAATCAACTCTACCCAACATCGAGGGACCCAGATTCGATACACTCAAGATCGAAGTCCCACGATTCGATACTCAGCAAATTAATTCAACCCTACATCGAGGCACACAGATTGTATCACTCAACTCTCACTGTATCGAACATACCCGATTCGATACCTCCTAGATCGAATTTTCTTCAATTCGATACACTATTGATATATTGTAATTTTACTTGTTTTGCCTAGTCAGCTTGTAATAGGTGTTCCGGACCAAGCTAGTCCGATCACTACAAGATTTGGGGGGTTTTCGCGACCCCCGCATGGTGACCGTCGGGCGGTCACCAGCTTTTTGGTGACTGCCTGGAGCAACGGGGACCGCTGGGCGGTCCCCATCCCAACAGGGGACCGCTGGGCGGTCCCCAACCCAAACAGGGGACCGCTGGGCGGTCCCCACACCAAAAGGGGGACCGCCCAGCGGTCCCCAACCTAAAAGGGGGACTGCTGGGCGGTCCCCAACCCAAAACGGGTTTTAGGGACCGCCCGGCGGTCCCTAATAATATTCACTTTTTTTTAATTTTATGAAACGATTTTCATGTATTTTTTATTTACTTTTTTCATTCAATCTACTATTAAATAACTAAATTAATGGTTTTATGATCGTTTATTACTTCAATTGACATGTTATAATGAATTTTGTTGCTAAAAATTAAAAACACATGGAAATCGTTTCATAAAATCGAAAAAAAAGAATATGAATATTATTAGGGACCGCCTAGCGGTCCCTAAAACAACCTTTAGGGACCGTTGGGCGGTCACCAATTGTCTTTAGGGACCGCTCGACGGTCCCTAATAATATTCATACTTTTTTTTTTTAATTTTATGGAACAATTAAGGTGTCGCGTTGTTTGTTTAGTTAATAAATATCTTAATAATAGTTAAAAGAACAAAATTACAAAGTTTCATACAAATTGAAACAACATACGATGATTAAGTGTGCGTATAACGTAGAATAAGTTCAACGTTAAAAACTTTCTCGATCTCATTCAATCTACTATTAATTAACTAAATTAGTGGTTTTATGATCGTTTGTTACTTCAATTGACATGTTATAATGAATTTTGTTGCAAAAAATCAAAATCACATGGAAATCGTTTCATAAAATCGAAAAAAAAGAGTATGAATATTAGTAGGGACAACCTGGCGGTCCCTAAATCCACCTTTAGGCACCGCTGGGAGGTCACCAATTGTCTTTAGGGACCGTCCGGCGGTCCCTAAAAGTGGCTTTAGGGACCACCCGGCGGTCCCATACTTTTTTTTTTAATTTTATGGAACAATTAAGATGCCGCGTTGTTTGTTTAGTTGATAAATATCCTAATAATAGTTAAAAGAACAAAATTACAAAGTTTCATACAAATTGAAACAACATACGATGATTAAGTGTACGTATAACGTAGAATAAGTTCAACGTTAAAAACTTTCTCAATCTCATTCAATCTACTATTAATTAACTAAATTAGTGGTTTTATGATCGTTTGTTACTTCAATTGACATGTTATAATGAATTTTGTTGCTAAAAATCAAAATCACATGGAAATCGTTTCAGAAAATCGAAAAAAAAAGAGTATGAATATTATTAGGGACCCCCTAGCGGTCCCTAAAACCACCTTTAGGGACCGCTGGGCGGTCACCAATTGTCTTTAGGGACCGCCCGGCGGTCCCTAATAATATTCATATATATTTTTTTAATTTTATAGAACAATTAAGGTGCCGCGTTGTTTGTTTAGTTGATAAATATCCTAATAATAGTTAAAAGAACAAAATTACAAAGTTTCATACAAATTGAAACAACATACGAGGATTAAGTGTGTGTATAACGTAGAATAAGTTCAACATTAAAAACTTTCTCAATCTCATTCAATCTACTATTAATTAACTAAATTAGTGGTTTTATGATCGTTTATTACTTCAATTGACATGTTATAATGAATTTTGTTGCTAAAAATCAAAATCACATGAAAATCGTTTCATAAAATCGAAAAAAAAGAGTATGAATGTTATTAGGGACCACCTGGCGGTCCCTAAAACCACCTTTAGGGACCGCTGGGCGGTCACCAATTGTCTTTAGGGACCGACCAGCGGTCCCTAAAAGTGGCTTTAGGGACCGCCCAGCGGTCCCTAATAATATTCATACTTTTTTTTTTTATTTTATAGAACAATTAAGGTGCCGCGTTGTTTGTTTAGTTGATAAATATCCTAATAATAGTTAAA
The DNA here is from genome assembly GCA_948329865.1 of Linaria vulgaris. Classification (NCBI taxonomy): domain Eukaryota; kingdom Viridiplantae; phylum Streptophyta; class Magnoliopsida; order Lamiales; family Plantaginaceae; genus Linaria; species Linaria vulgaris. The sequence goes on from OX415251.1 coordinate 67,034,763, forward strand.
AGAAAAAAATTACAAAGTTTCATACAAATTGAAACAACATACGATGATTAAGTGCGCGTATAACGTAGAATAAGTTCAACATTAAAAACTTTCTCAATCTCATTCAATCTACTATTAATTAACTAAATTAGTGGTTTTATGATCGTTTGCTACTTCAATTGACATGTTATAATGGACTTTGTTGCTAAAAATCAAAATCATATGGAAATCGTTTCATAAAATCGAAAAAAAAAAGAGTATGAATATTATTAGGGACCGCCTGGCGGTCCCTAAAAACCATATTTAGTGACCGTCGGGCGGTCACCATATGTCATTAGGGACCGCCCGGCGGTCACCAAGTATCTTTAGGGACCGCCCGGCGGTCCATAAATGTTTAAATAATAGGCGGGATTGGGGGGGAAATTTGAAATTTTCGAAAATTCAAAATTTTCACCCTTAATTCTATATATACCACCACTCTCCTATCCAATTTTTCAACACTCTTCAAAAACACCCAACTCCAAAATTTCTCTTATCATTTTTCTATTCCTAAATCACAAAAATAAAAATCATCCAACAAAAACTTTCATTTCTTCTTTCTTTTAAAGAAACACTCTTCTCTTTTTTTCATTTCTTTAAATCCAAAACTCAACTTCTCTTCTTCTTTCTTTTAAAGAAACACTCTTCTCTTCTTCTTTTTTTATTCAAATCCAAAACACAACCTTTCTTTGTTTTATTGTGTTAACTTTCATTTCATTATTTTCTTTGTTTTATTTTGTTAACTTTCATTTCATTTTACTTTTTCTCATTATTTTCTTTGTTTTTGTTCTTGTAAATGTTTGTTGCACATATTTACACGCAATTTATACAAAAAATCCAATAATATTCCGGTAAATTTCTGAAATATTATTGGGTCTTTTTTTTATCCGCTGCAGACTTTTAGGGACAGCCGAGCGGTCCCTAAAGCTATGAATATTATTGGGGACCGCTTGGCGGTCCCTAGATGAATGAATATTATTGGGGACCGCCGAGCGGTCCCCAAGTTTCAATGGGGACCGCCGGGCAGTCCCCATTGTGTTTGGGGACCGCCGGGCGGTCCCCATATTTTCTGGGGACTGCCCGGCGGTCCCCATGAGTCTTTAGGGACCGCCTGGCGGTCCCTAATTATGCGGTCGCGGAAAAGGGTCCCCGCGACCGCTAGGCGGTCGCCAAAGGGTAGGGGACCAAGGGCATCCGCGACCGCCTTTTGGTGACCGTTGGGCGGTCCCTAAAGGTCTTTAGGGACCGGCCAGGGGTCTTTAGGGACCGCACAGGCGGTCCCTAAAGACCCCTGAATCTTGTAGTGGATTTCTATTTGGTTGGCATTATTTTGGCAATTAATAAGCCCTTTTTAACGATTACAATGTTTTGTTACCCGACCGAGATAAGACCAAAATATATTTACATTCAGAAGGTAATAATAATTAGTGAAATCAGGAAGTTCATCGGTTAAAATAGGCCCTAAACTAATGTTCATTTTGCACATGCTATATTATTTTTATTTTTTCCAAGTGAAGGAAATTGCGAGACCTAAGAATAAGATGGTGATGATGCCTAGAGTTTTAACTTTTAACTGAAGTGGGCCCTGGGTGAGTTGGGCATGAGTCATGACCTAAGAGTAGGTAACGCACGGCTGTCAAAACTTTATCCGAGAAACTGTTTTTATCTCTTCTCCCACCATTTTTAGAATTACTGCTAAGTAACTATTAATATATAATTAAAATATACAGGTAATTACTTGAAAAAAAAAAACTAACAAAAATATATAAATCATTTGCTACATCTTCACCATTTCGCAAATCCAACCATAATTGCATAATATCAACAAAACTTACTTACAAATAATATATGGTGTACGCAAAGAATCAGATAATTGAATTTAATGTCTTTATATTTACTGTCAAACTATGTATAATTAACACGTAATCTGGCGACACTTAGAAAAATATTTGTGGAATTATAAGAGAATACGTGTCTACTCTATCGTATATTTGCCACATAAATATATTCGGGTAACTATTAATTAGTATTTGGTAACCATACCAATCATGTTCGTGAATGATTATAACTTGCAATCAACATGCTAAATATAGTAAATAAACGTTTATGATAAGTCCTGGTCGAGATTTGTAGCATTGAGCATCCACATGGAATAAATGTGAAAAGATATGCTTCGCTAATAATTTAAATTCTGAATCTAAAAATATAAAGTAGTGTTGAAACTTTATGCACTAAAATACTAGAAAATACTTTCATGCATGTGAATTGTGGTGCAGATTCACGAGAAGCTGCTGCGATATGATTATTAGAGTTTGCAACGGACTGATCTTTGAAGGGTGGGAAGATAGGACACAAACGATGACAGTACACCGTATTATATGGGAACCACAAAATGCCTATAGTTTATTTAGTACAATTCCCAAATATTTCATAATTTAATAATAGGCAGAAATGTCAAAAATGCCCGTTATCTTTTGTCAACTTTAGTTTTTGCCCTTTATCTTTTTACGCTGCCCTTTATATGGGAACCACAAAATGCCTGATTCACTGTTTGGCGCCTAGTGGCAGCCATGTCATCAAATATTGACATATGTGGCCAAAATGTAGCTGTCATGTCATAAAATGTGTAATTATTAATTATCTTTGTTATATAAATTATAAAAACTCATTTATAATTATATTTAAAAATTTAAAAATTTTCATAACTAATTTTTAAAAAAACAGAAAAATAGAAAAAGTTAAATCTTTATAATTAACTTTATTATTTAGATTTTTAAAAACTTACTCTATAATATATTCTTTTAATATAATAAACTTTATTCATTCAAATTATAAAAACTTTATATTTAAATCTAATTTCAATTACTTAATTTTTTAAGAATTAAAAAACTTTAAAAAAAAGAAAAATGAAAAAAAAGAAAAAAGAAAAAAAGGGTCGTCTTCCTCAACCCCCTCCCCCCCACCCCCCCCACCCCCGCCTTCCTCCGCCCCATAACCCACCACCACCTTCACCTCCACCGCCATCACCAAATCTCCAAAACGACGCCATCACATGCACCTCCATCACCCAATCCCCCAAAACCCATCACCAAATCGATAAACAAAAGCGACGACAACGGCGGCGCAAAACGACGGCAACCGACGGCAACGGAGACGGAGACGGGGTGGTGGTGGTGTGTGTGTGTGGGGGGGGGGGGGGGGGAGGGGCAGTGACGGGGTGGTGGTGGTGGGCGGGGGTGGGGGGGGGGGTAGTGACGGGGTGGTGGTGGTGGGTTTCCTTTTTTGTTTTTCTTTTTTTTCTATTTTTAAAAAGTTTTTTAATATATGTTTTTTTAATTTATAAGTTATTAAAAATTAAATTTTTTAAAATTTAGAATTATATATAACACAAAAATATAAATGGGGGGGGGGGGCGCTATTTTTTTCTGTTTTTTTTTAAATTTTATTAGTTATTAAAAGTAAATATTTTTAAATCAAAATTATAATATTTTGTTTTTTAATATATGTTTTTTTATTTTATAATATAGTTAATTATATAAAAATATAAAAATAAAAAAAAAAGATGACATGGTAGCCACGTATGACGCGATTGAATGATTTGGCGGACAAATGGCAATGAACAGTGAATCGGCCATTTTTGGCAAAGATAGTGGGCATTTTCGGCAGCTTAAAAAGATAAAGGGCAAAAACTAAAGTTGGCAAAAGATAACGGGCATTTTTGACATTTTTGCCTTAATAATAATTCGTTTGTGTTACGCGTTGAATAAATAAAAGTACATGGGTCAAATCACACCAAACTACTTTAATTTAAATTATTTGAATCAATTTTGTCCGAAATAAAACAAATGCACGGCAGAATCACAACTATAGAAAGAATCTTCCAATAACTCGAAATACTTGAGTGTCGAAAGTGGAGATCTCTCGAAACTAGAGGATGCATACAACATCGCCAGGGTGGATGGCAGTGATTATGGGACATCTTGTCAATGATTTAGTGTTCTCAATCTCGACGCCAGCATGAGAATGAACATATGGGAGATCCAATAAAATAGACTCTCTAAACATCCATCCACCATCTGAGTAGGTTTAAGTAGTAATTAAATTTAGTATTAGTATTAGTATAAATCAACCAATCATCAAATTCAATTCGGTCAAATTAGTTTAGTTTTGTTTAGTTTAGTTAGTTAATTTAGATAACTCAACCTATTACATCCAAATCTAATTAAGTGACAAATTGAGAATACAATAGAAGAAGCGAGATTGATTCAATATAGTCCTCGTGGGATTCGATACTTGGGACATAATCTTACTTTTCATTTTATATTACTTGACTCATACACTTGCGAATGCGTGTATTATTCTAATAATAATACGTGAAAATACGCATCAAGTTTTTGGCACCGTTGTCGGGGACTAGGCAATCAGTCGCTATTAGTTTTTTTTTTTGTTCAATTTTGGGAGAATCGTTTTTAGTACTTTAATATCTTGTAGGTACTATAGTTTTGTGTTATTATAGAATTTTGGTTAGGTAATGCAAAACGAAGCAATAGAGACTAAAATGGATGTTTTTGAATATATGGGGCTTCAAGACACAACATTACAATGATGAGAATCCAAAGGAAGCCATTGATTCAAATACAAGGAGACAAAGTTATAAGAAGAACCAGAGATTGTGCTACATATTATTGGAAAGATAAGAAAGTCAGTGTTCTAGCACAACAAACGGATCTTAATTGCAACATCTAGAGAAGAAGTTATGGCCAAGACCGTGGAGCCGCGTAGAGGAAAAAAAGTAGGGACAATCCAGGTGCGACCGTAGCGCTGTAGCACCTGCCAGGCGTGACTTCAAGCACAATCTAACCTAATCACACATGTTTTTGACACAAAACAGAGAGTAGCGCATCTCTTGCTCAACCACAGTGTGATCGCGCCACCCAGGCGCTATCTCAAGCGCAATCAGACCCAAATCGCGCGACAAGGCCCAAAATCGTACATAAACCCTAATTTCGACCCAACTGCTATTTTCCTATATAAACAAATTTGGGCTATAAAATCCACAACCACTTTACACAATTCTCACCACTCTTTATTATTCACAACAATATTTAGTAGCACACAACAACAATAAAGAGATTTGAGACCGTGAGCAATGATTCAAGTTAGAGAGCGAGTAGAAAGTAGCAAGGCGATATCGATTGGGAGTCTATCTTTCTTGTACTTTTTCCTACGATTTTCTTTTCTATTTGTGATTTGGAACTTGTAGTCATGAGTAGCTAATATCGTATGTTTAGAGTTATGGCCTAGTTGGATTGGGAAAACTATGTGATTTCTTATGTTTTGATTAAAACATTTTCGTGTATGTGTTTATTCATCTATCTTGATCTCAATGCTTTTGTGTATCTGGCCAATATATGATTGATTAGCAGTTATGGGAGGTAGCTAGCGCCACCACATAACACGTTCTATGGGATATTTAAACCTTTTGAGTATGTCCGGTTGTGGCATCGAAAGAAGCCATTAATGCGTAGATTAAAATTATTAATTAAAAGCATGAGAATGGACATATGGGAGATCCAATCAAATCAGACGCTCTAAACATTCATCCACCATCTAAGTAGTTTTAACTAGTAATTAGATTTAAGATTAGTATAAATCAACCATCCATCCAATTTAATTAAGTCAATTAGTTTAGTTTAGTTTAGTTAATTTAGATAATTCAACGTTAGTTTAGTTTAGTTAATTTAGATAATTCAACGTTAGTTTAGTTTAGTTAATTTAGATAATTCAACGTTAGTTTAGTTTAGTTAATTTAGATAATTCAACGTATGACATCCAAATCTTATTAAGTGACAAATTGAGAATAAAATAGAAGAAACGAGGTAGATTCAATACAGTCCTCGTGGGATTTGATACTTGGAACGTAATCTTACTTTCCATTTTATATTCTCGCACACTTGCGAATGTGTGTATTATTCTAATAATAACACGTGTAAATACGCATCCGCGCACAAACTCTTCAGCCACCGCAAGCCTCCGGTTGGCGGTTACTGAATACATTTAAAAAGAAGTTGTGAAGTTCTTACATCAACAACGCATAAATATAACCATTTCAGTAACGCCATTAACCTTATTGATGGCTCAAGAATAACCATGTGCCCCTGCCATCTTCGCGTACTCCTTTAATTGAGCCATGGCACCCTCCAGCTCCTAGACCTTTGGCGGCCAACTGCTCATTCTCACGCCTCAGCTTGATAACTTTCCCTTGGTACTTCTTCTAGCATTTTGAGCGATGAGTGTCACCTCATAGTTAGCAATGACAATTTTCAATGCCTCACCGACCCGCTAAAATGCCTTTTTCTTCTACTCATTTTCTGCCCTAAGCTACTTAGCATCCCCACCCCTGAGCCTACAAATCTCCTCCCTCATCATCCTCATGCTCGTCTTCGAACTCATCTATGATCTAAGCCATGGTCCCCCCAACCCAGTGACCTGCATCGACGCACAAGTCTTCATACCTATCGTTACGACAAATCGTAAAAAAAAAATAGAAACATGACTCACCACATACATGATATGTAGTGCAACTCGTTGCAACCTGGACTTTTCCTCGATTTAACACTGACTGGCATTGAAACAACATTAGGAATATCATGCGCATGTTATTTAGGCCCTCCTCCTTTGACAGCACGCGCCGACCAAATTGGACGGTTGTGCCCTTATCCCTTTACCCAGCAAGAGCCCTACCTCCCGTAGAACACCATGTCCTGATCCACGACCTGCACCACCAGGTATCACTCGAGGACCATTTTCTCTTCCGGCTGGTGCGGCAGGATTGGATTCTACGACCAACATCAACGTCTTCTAGCCTTGGAGCATCGAGTTGGCTCCTATTTTGCCCGATGATGCGAGCAGTTCTGGCATCATCACCCAGATCCACCACTGGTGTCAGCTTAGTCCGCCCAGGCCACCCATCGAGTTTTCATTTCACGCAGTGGGGAATGCTTGAATCCTTGATCGGACTCGTCCTCGCTCTAGCCTGCTCCTTAGCTCCCACCAACTCCGAACACATCATCAGCAGGGTTAGGCTGTGAACCCCTTGTTCCTTTCCTTCCCCACACTTTCTTTGGTGGCGGGATCAGCACGTGTTCCACGGCAGCACCTTGGAAACAAGCAATATTTTCCAACAACATCTTCCTCATCTGCGACTAACGCCCCATCATATTACTATTAGACAACACTATACCCAAAGTTGTAGTCCCATTATCTAACTCATGATTTAGCTCGAGATTGTCCTGACACCCCTCTCCCCATCCCATTATACCTATTCCACAAGGGATATTGATCTTGGGTGATAGAACCCACTACCGTCGATATTCAGCAAATTTCCTGGGGGTACTCTCTTTAATATAAAAGTATTGTTGCTTCCATTCCCTTTTGCACCCACTCTGAGCACCAGGGAGAAATCTATAATTCTTGTGTGCCTTCAAAAAGTAAAACCCCTCGTCTTTGGGGAACACACGAAAGAGACTCCAAAATTCTACAAGCTCACAAGGGGCTCCCAACGCTTTCACCACAACAATGAATGAGATTATGTTACCTATTGCGCTCGGAGTCAGCTCGGACACACGTCAATACTCCGAATTTATTAAGAGTAGTTTTGATCTACGAGTTAATGGATTCTATCGATGCCACAGTCGGACATGAGATGACGTTACACTCAAGAGGTTCAACTATACCACAAGATATGTTATGTGGCGGCGCTAGCTACCTCCCATAACTTCTAATCAGTCATATATTGACCAAATACACAAAAGCATTGAGATCAAGATAGATGAATAAACACATACACGAAAAGGTCTTAATCAAAACATAAGAAATCACATAGGTTCCCCAATCCAACTACACCATAACTCTAAACACACAAAATTAGCTACTCATGATTACAAGTCCTAAATCACAAATAGAAAAGAACATCGTAGGAAAATAGTACAAGAAAGACAAACTCCCAATCGACACCGCCTTACTACTTTCTACTCGCTCTCTGACTTGAATCCTTGCTCACAATCTCAAAACTCGTGATTGTTGTTATGTGCTACTGAATATTGTTGTGAATAATGAAGAGTGGTGAGAATTGTGTGAAGTGGTTGTGAATTTCGTAGCGCTAATGTAATTATATAGGAAAATAGCAGTTAGGCCGAAATTAGGGCTTCTATAAGATTCTGAGCCTTGTCGCACGATTTGGTTTTGATCGCCCCTAGATGGTGCGATCACACTATGGTCGCGCTAGGGATGCGCTACTCTCTGTTTTGTGTCCGAAACAGGTGTGACTAGGTCAGGACGTACCTGAAGTCGCACCTGGCAGGTACTGCAGTGCTATGGTTGTGCATGGATCGCGCCTGATTTTTCTACTCTGCACGACTTCACGTTTTTTACTATAACTTCTTCTCTGGATTTAAGATCCGATTGTTGTGCTAGAACAGTGACTTTCTTATCTTTCCAATAATATGTAGCACAATTTCTGGTTCTTCTTATAATTTTGTCTCCTTGTATTTGAATCAATTGCTTCCTTTAGATTCTCCTCATTTCAACGTTGTGTTTTGAAGCCATGTTCCCAAAAAACATCCATTTTAGGATTATTTTTTTTGCTTCGCTTTGCGTTCTCTCACTAAAATCCTAAAAAAAACATCAAAAACCATACTAAAACCAATCAACATACACCAATATTTATACAAAATCATAAGGGAATGAGGGCTCAAATAACGTTAAATAAACGCTCATCAAATACCACATACTTAGTTCATTGCTCATCCTCGCGTAACTAAAACTAAAAATTGACTCCATCTAAATTAAAACTCAAATCATCAATAGGTCAAAACACATGCATATGGATATATTCTCGGAATGCAACATATGATCTAAATAAGAGATGAGCATTGTACATCAAGCTTAACAAGGTCATTGTCATGCAAAATTTCATCGTGCTAAGTGGTGTGCTCATGTATGCATAAGTATAGAATACAAGATTTTCATAAAGAATTCACAAACTCATAGAGTTTCACATATAGTTACTTCACCCTTGTTTTCTACTTTTCTCACTATTCCCCATACATGTGAACTTTTCATGTCGAGCATATTTAGGACTTTTAATGTTAGGTTCGGGTATGAGTTATAATGAAAAAGACATTATGAGTTCTAGAGATGCACGTATTAAACCACTCATTTGTTTTATTTTTCCTCCCCTGTTTGTGCATTTTTCATTGGCCATACATTTTAGGCTCTTTTTGCATATTTTTTCTTGCGTTTTTATTTGCGCAAGTATCAATCCATCCAATACTTCATTGGTTTAGAGACACCCACACTTACATTTTCGTTTGGGGTTATTATATGCTCTCTACTATATTCATCCTCCTTCAGATTTTTTTGCCTTATTCATTTTTCTTTTAGGCTCGAACACTTTTGTTTTCCACAACCCATCCTTCTTCTCCTTTTATTTTCTTTCATATGATTTAATCAATGCATCTTTAGAAAATGGTGGGATAGTATATCGTCCGACTCAAAGGGTAGGTAGATTTGCGCAAATAAACAAAAGGCTTACATAGAAAAGGCTTCAATGGGGTACTCAAGATTATTTTATTTGTAAAAGGGTTTTGGGCTTGAAAGTCTCAAAAGTGATAGAAAAGATGGCGTATTTCTTTTCCTCAACAATTCATATTCGCCCTTCCTTTAAATAACAATAGAGTAAATTACTTGAGACTCATAATTTCTATGCAATTCCCCATTTTCTAATAAATTTAATACAATTATCTCAATATTTTCTACTGATGTCCATCTTGAATGGTGTATATGAAATAAAGCTTGCTTTTGACAATATTACTCAAGATGTACTTAATTCGCGCACATATACTCTTTGCATCTCAAATTCAAACCATATTATGCTTATATCATCATTGATCCATACTTATTCATGCTTCAAACTTGAATCTAATGACTCGGTCCTAAAAAAACTAGACTTTAGGTGATTTGGTAATAGATTGTATTATATATATGCGTGTCGGTTACAAGTGAATGGTCTAGTAATACAACGAGTCTATCTCAAATCAGGCCTACACTATGTATCTCGCGTAGACTTGGTCCGGAACACCTCGAACTAACGCCTCGATGCTTGGATGGCAGTGGGATATCGGTGACTAGATCAGACGTATGTCGGTGATTGTCTTCGACATGATATCGAGGATGCCCCCCGACGTGATATCGGTGATTTGGTGGTGTGACGTATCAAAGGTGCACGAGGTAATCCCGATATCGAATGCGATATCGAGAGTGAGATCGGGGATGTATTTCGATGTGATGCGTGGTAGCTGAGGGATAATAATTGCTTACTTTGGGATCCGGGTACCGCGTATTTATAGACCTCGGGATCTGGGGACCACAGTAACATATCGGTGATTATTACCGATATGAAATCGAAAGTGGCCCCCGATATGGTCCAATATGGGCCTGGTTTGGGCCAGGCCCAATATGCGGGAAATGCCCATATCATGTAGTCCCCCAATTTGGGGATTCTTGTCTTAGAGGTAAGAATTCGCAAATTTAATTTTAAATTTCTGGGTTATCTGTACCTTTCGTCCTGCCAGTTCAAATGACGGACATCAAACATGCGGGGAATGTGCTTTGTGGTGAACTTTGATGGGCCACCTAATGCAGTGGACGCATAGTTTGAGGTCCTCGTTTGAATTCTGTGTTCTTTGGCGCTGAATCTCTTGTAAATATGAGAGTTGCTCTTCGAGGCTTTTTTACGTAATAGGGTAGGAGATCGGAGTTCATCGTCGATATCACATCGAAATGCATATTCGATATGATGTCAGAAGTATATTTCGATGTAGTTAAGGCCTCCGTCTATAAGTAGGGCTTGTAAGAGACTTTGAAGGTCATAGTTTTCTGCGTTTTCTCTGTCGTTTAGTGTAACCACATCGGTGTGTATATTGGTAATCATATTCGATATATGCCCCGACGTGTATTTCAACCTCGGCGTTGTACTTGAATTATTTATTGTTATTTTCTCATGCTGATACTCTGATTATTCTGCAGGTGCATTATCTTTTTCTGAGATACTCTGTTAGAATGGGGTTTAGACAATTGATGCGTAAACTTCAAGCCGATCGTGATGCTCAGAAGGCTGCTGAAACGGCGGCAGTCGCGGGTGGCGCCTGAAATAAGGTCTGCGTCTAGCTTTGACCTGAATAATGCAGCCGCTGAGTTTCTGGCAGAGGCGTTGGGAGTCAAGCAACCTCCCCCTAGCACTGTAGTGCCTGAACGTATTAATGAAGAATGTTTTAACAATGTTCCTGCAACGTTTGGGTCCCTTAGCCAGGACATCCTTGATGGGGTGGGAGGCCTGGATGGCGCGGCCACCCTCTTTGAGGTGTTGACCTTGAAACATGAGGGTGTGGTTCCTTTGCCTGATAGGACTGCGTCGACCGAGAGACCAGTTGCGAGGTCTCCTTCTGGTGAATACGTCGCTCCACGTTCCGAGTTGTTGGCCAACATTCCTTTGACCGAGAACGTTGGAGGTTTGGAATCGAATACCCATGTCAACTTGGGTGACTTTGTGGATGCGCCTTTTACTGTGGGGTCGGGTTCTTCAAACCCGAACCCTATTAGTGGCAAGGGAAAAGCGACCTCTTCAGGTATGATCGACAAGGGTAAAGGGCCACTGTAGGAGCCCTCGATACTGGGGGCTTTGCCCCTATCTTTCCTGGGATTTCGGTTTCAAAGCCTGCCGTTGACCTGACTAGGATATTAGGTAATAAAAGGTCTCGCGAGGGGACTGTCCAGAGTGTCCACTCGTCTTCGAGTTTGGGCCCTCGGAAGGCGGGTGCAGTCAAACCCTCCAAGCGAGTAGAATTCCCTGAAGCAGATGTTGTACGGGGCATGATGCGGGTTTTTCCTCCTCCTGCGAATGTGCGGGTGCTCACATAATTTGAGCGGGCCCAGAATATATGTCGCAACACTCACCTGTTCCAAAGTGTACGTATCTAAACACGACTTCGATCGTTTTTATTTGACTGTTTAGCATACTGTTATGTATTGTATTGTGCAGACTGCAAAGCTGGCGGTCTCGTGTTTGAAGACAATTCGCGAGTCCAAGGGTGACCCTGACGCTGTTGCTGCCGATCTCGAGGCTGATATCCTGAGGATGGGGGAGTTCAACCCCATGGTGTTAGAGAAGTTGGAGTCCGAAAAAGAGGATGCGCTGAAGACATGTCGTAAGCTCCGGGAGGAGTATGATTTGTTGAAGGGCAACTTCAAAACATTAGTGACTGAGATTGACCAAGGAAAGGCGCGTGAACTTGTGGCCAACAGGGAGCTGGAGAAATTGAAGGCTGAGGTAGTGGCGGTGAAGGCTGCTAACGAACGTCTCTCGTTGGAGCTCTCCACTGCGAAATTAGCTCCCATGGACTTGGTATATATCGTGTTTATGATATATGCTTATGTTTTTTCCTGTTGTATTTAATAGAGTTCAATTTGTAGGAGCGTCGTCCTGATCTCCTCCGGGTTGGAGCAGAGAAGTTTATGGAAAGCTCGAGCTTCCGAGACTTAGTTTTGAAGGTTCGGGAGGCGGCATTTCATGCTTGCATAGGGCAGGTACTGAGAAATGATGGTTTCAAGGACTCCCTCGAGTTGAGTGGGTTGAACCCAAGGCACGATCATAACGACCTGCCCATTGGTGGATTAGACGAGGTGGAGGAGGGTACGGCCGACCCTGACGTGTTTTCCGAGGTCGTTGAGAAGAAGACTGAAGGGTCCCTATGGGAGTAGTTGTTTGCTACCTTTATTGTAACATGAATTTATCCCTTTCCGGACTATCTCCAATTCGTGGTTCTATAACTGAATATTTATTTCTCTGTTGTCTTCATAATATGTGACTCTTCGTGGCCTTATTGTCTGATAACTTGTTGATTTTTTATTATCATGATGATAGAGTATGCAGTATTCCGATATCTGAGCTGCATTCATTTCGTTCTCGTATTTGATGAGATTTCTTTAATCTGCTTGTTGTCAACAAGGAATGATTAGAATTTCCTCGGGGTTGGTAGAAACATGGGTAATCTGCCACCACCCATGTGTTTAGGATCGACCCCGTTATCACAAGGGATATTCTTCTTGTGGTTAGGGGCCCATCCCGTTATCACAGGGAAACCGCTACCATTCAAATGTTTATGGTCGACCCCGTTATCACATGGGATGTTTTTCTTGTGGGTAGGGGCACATCCCGTTATCACAGGGAACCCGCTACCGTTGCAATGTTTATGGTCGACCCCATTATCACAGTGGATATTTTTCTTGTGCGTAGGGGCGTATCCCGTTATCACAAGGAACCCGCTACCGTTGCAATGTTTATGGTCGACCCCGTTATCACAGTAGATATTTTTCTTGTGGGTAGGGGCGCATCCCGTTATCACAGGGAACCCGCTACTGTTGAAATGTTTATGATCGACCCCGTTATCACAGGGGATATTTTTCTTGTGGGTAGGGGCGCATCCCGTTATCACAGGGAACCCGCTACCGTTGAAATGTTTATGATCGACCCCGTTATCACAGGGGATATTTTTCTTGTGGGTAGGGGCGCATCCCGTTATCACAGGGAACCCGCTACTGTTGAAATGTTTATGATCGACCCCGTTATCACATGGGATCTTTTTCTTGTGGGTAGGGGCGCATCCCGTTATCACAGGGAACCCGCTACCATTGAAATGTTTATGATCGACCCCGTTATCACATGGGATATTTTTCTTGTGGGTAGGGGCGCATCCCTTTATCACAGGGAACCCGCTACTGTTGAAATGTTTATGATCGACCCCGTTATCACATGGGATATTTTTCTTGTGGGTAGGGGCGCATCCCGTTATCATAGGGAACCCGCTACCGTTGAAATGTTTATGATCGACCCCGTTATCACAGGGGATATTCTTCTCGTTGTAGGTGACCGTTACCACTCAAGGGTATGAGCCTTTTCTTTGTCTTTTGAACTATGTCTCTTGGTGACTCTGTCGTCGTGGAATCTATGGGTCATTAAGCCCTGTAAAACATCACAGACAAGAAAGATTTTCGATGTACAAGCTAATATGAAAACACGAAATGATGTGCATGTGTTATCTGCGGGATGTTCCCTCAATCTGAGAATATCAGTTTTATACAAGAAAAGGTGTTTCCATTGTGTTCTATCGTGCCTGTTGTACCTGTTTAAATGGATAATATTGAATAATCTGGGCAATGCCCCCTGAATCCCTCTTTTAATATTTCCTATGTCCTTTTCGGATATAGTAATGTGTGATCCTTCGAGCCATGTACCTGTAAGAGGGCGATGTGTTAAACATATATCTAGGGGAATACTCCCCAATTCTTCGTGCCATTCTCTGCACTTCCGTAATGTCCGCTTAGGACATATCCCTGTATGAAATATGAGATTCCATAAAGAAATAAATAAAAAGGTAATGACGGATAACGGTCGAAGGCTAGGTAAACCTAACCCGCCTACGTATCCCGTTGAATGGGGAATCAGACCGGCGTAGTTCCCTCTATTTTAAGTTACATGCCGACCCACGAAGGGACAAAATAAGAGATAACGGTCGAGGGATAGGTAAACCTAACCCGCCTACATATCCCGTTGAATGGGGAATCAGACCGGCGTAGTTCCCCCTATTTTAAGTTTACAGGCTAACCCGCGATGGGGCAATGTTTCAATTGTTCGAGCATAATTTAAAAACTACTGAAATTTAAAATACTGTTCTATTTTCTCCTCAGGGTGATCACTCCGTGCGCGGAATGCATTCTTGGTGTGGGACTTGTATTTTCTGTCTTCTTCTGATTCTTGGGTGCTTCAGCGAGTCCACATAGCACATCCATCCTTGTATCTGGTCACCTAGAATCTCACCAACTCCCTGAGGCATCGGGAATTTAATCTTCTGGTAATAAGTAGAGACCACTGCCCTGGTCTGGTTGAGCGCCGGTCGGCCAATGATGGCGTGGTAGGGAAACGGGATGTCGACAATTGTGTATTTTATCGACGTCACCCGGGTGCGTGGGCTTCTGCCAAACATGGTGGGAAATACAACTTGTCGAAGTGGGACTACCTCTGCTCCGCCGAATCCGGTCAATGGGGTGGATATCGGCTTCAGCCGGCCCGGGGTTATCCTCATCTGCTCGTAGGCTTTTGAGAATATCAGGTTTGCGGAGCTTCCGCTATCCACCAGCACTTTATGCACCTGATATTCATCCACATTAATAGTAGTAACCAATGGGCAATCTAGTCTACCTGCGGTTAAGGCCAACGGATTAAGTTGCTCCAAGTCTCTCCTGGTGAAAGATATCTCCTGCTCCAAGTACGCTTCCGGCATGATTGCATTGGTGTACCCAATGTAGGCTCCACCCTGGACTCTCCGTGTTATGGTTTCTCGGCCGTGAGCCGTGTCAGCTCCCAAGCTCCTCCGTTGATCACGTTTATAACGCCTCTGCTCGGGGCATTCACTATGGTCCTACCACGCTCCTCGGGTGCCTCAATCATCTTCTGCTTTCCTCTCCTGGGTGAGTAATCTCTTCTATGGGATAACGAATGTTCTGCCCCTCTAGCATCTTCCTTGGCGCTCCTGACAAACTCGACCAATTTCCCTTCTTTAATCAATCTTTCGATTTCATTCCTCAGGTGCGTACAGTCCTCCGTCCTGTGTCCAGTTTGACGGTGGTACGCGCGGTATTTGCCCGATGACTTCATCCCGGGAGTTTCATTCAACGGCCTGGGTTCTATCAACCATCTGTTTCTTTTTGCCACGACGATCACCTCCAGAATGCCTCTATTTAACGGGGTGTACGTCTTTGGGGGCCTTTCCCTGTTGCGATCTCTGTCTGCATTCCTGCTGGAAAATGAACCCTGACGTGTTACCATCATCTCGTCCTTGTAAACCATTTGGTTTGCGAGCATGTTGATCTGTGCTATGGTGGGCTCAGTCAATTTGATTAGCTCCCCGGCGAACCTGCGATGGGTCGTACCCTTGAACAGCGTCATCATGACCTGCCCGCCATGCGGCTCATCCACCTTCAACAATTCACCATTGAACCTCTTCATATAGTCCCGGAGGTTCTCCCTTTCCCTCTGCTGCACAGCGCCAAGGTGTAGCAGGTTGGTCTTCATTCTCTTTTGGCTAGAGAATTGGTTCTCAAATTTTTCCCTTAGTTGCTCTTAGTCCGTTATGGATCTGGCCTCCAGCCTAGCGAACCAATCCAGTGCAGCGCCCATTAAAGTGGTGGATAGGATCTTTGCCTTTATGTTTCTCGAGTAGTTATGCAGGTTCAAAATGTTATCGACCTGATGGAGATGATCTGTAGGATCACTTCTTCCGTCGTATGGCTTGATCACTGGGATCTTGTCCCCTCTTTGCAATACCTCAGCCTATATCTCATCCGAAAACGGGGTCCTACTACGACCCTTCCCATGACTCTGAGTCACGTTCCTCGTCAACTCCGCCCTCTCGCGGTCTAGCTGTTCCATCATTCTTGATATTACCCGCAGTATTTCTGCATCCCCATTCTTTGAATATGCAATCTCGGCGCGGTCGCGACCGCGTTCCATTCTCCGGATTACTTCCGCCCTCTTGCGGTCAAGCCGTTCTATCTTTCTCGCTATCTCTCGATCTAGGGTCCTGAGGTCCCGTCTCTCCGACCTATCGTAAGCAGCGGGCAATATCTCTCTGAAGGAGTCCCCCGTATCCTCATGTTCCTCATATCCTTGCCTTGCCCTTCTCTCACCAGCTCCGGATTCATGGGGCCTCGCCCGAATGTCCTTTGCCCTTTGTTTCGCTAGTCGTGGAAGCAAAGTCTCCAATGTAGTGTCCAGCGCTGCTTTCACAGAGGCGTTGATCTACGCCTGCATCTCCGGGGTTATGGCGGCAGGGGGAAGGGTGCTTCGTCCCGCGGCCATTGTCTCATCCGAGCCGGGAAAGTCCGCATTTGGCGCCTCGGCCATTGGAACGTCTGCCACAGGGTTCTCAGTGGTCGGGCCCTCAGCCGCGGGTTTTTCCGTATTTGGTGCGGCGAAGGTTGGACCTGCGTTCGTGGCTCACAGCGGCCTTCCGGGCCTGCGCCTTCGTCGCGGCTCATTCTGTGCTGGAGGAAGCTCCATCTCGGCTTGGGTCGCTGTCTGTTCTTGGTCAGTCGGGTGTTGAGGGAGTTGCGTGTCCTCCATCCTGGCGCTCCTAGTCACAACTCCGTTAAATTCGGATTGGGTCCTCTTTCCTTGCATCTTGGCATCCTTGTCCGTGAAATGGTTTCCCACAGACGGCGCCACTGATTTGGCAATAGATCGTATTATATATATATGCGTGTCGGTTACAAGTGAATGGTCTAATAATACAACGAGTCTATCTCAAATCAGGCCTACACTATGTATCTCGCGTAGACTTGGTCCGGAACACCTCGAACTAACGCCTCGATGCTTGGATGGCAGTGGGATATCGGTGACTAGATCAGACGTATGTCGGTGATTGTCTTCGACATGATATCGAGGATGCCCCCCGACGTGATATCGGTGATTTGGTGGTGTGACGTATCAAAGGTACACGAGGTAATCCCGATATCGAATGCGATATCGAGAGTGAGATCGGGGATGTATTTCGATGTGATGCGTGGTAGCTGAGGGATAATAATTGCTTACTTTGGGACCCGGGGTACCGCGTATTTATAGACCTCGGGATCCGGGGACCACAGTAACATATCGGTGATTATTACCGATATGACATCGAAAGTGGCCCCCGATATGGTCCAATATGGGCCTGGTTTGGGCCAGGCCCAATATGCGAGAAATGCCCATATCATTAGGATAAATAAATAGCATAGATAACAAAAGACGAAGCTTTCCCACCACCAACACAGAATCAAACGATGTCATCATCGTCAAAATATATAGAATAAAGCATAGATGAGAATACTCCCGTGATCTAGCAATAAGCTCATCAGACACTTGTCGAACTGTGGGTGTTGGTGCTTTCTTCATTTGTTATTTTCTCTCAATGTGTTTCAACTCCATCCAAAGTTGATGTTGGTATTCTAGAGATGTTCATTGGTCTCTTCCAATGTGTTCACCAGCTTCACATTGCTACGCTCATTGTTGATGCTAGTGACATGTATATGCTCTCCTTCCCGTGCCTAGATCAATGGTGATGGAAACGAGCATACACCATGTAATCTAGAAAAGAAGGATCTTCTCAAAGTTCATAAGTGCCCAAGAGAAGTACTTAGAAGGTCCAATAATTAATGTTATTGGGTTTAGATTCATTTCAAGTGATGGGCTGGAGCTAAATTAACTTGGAAGACACTTCTTACAGCCTATGGTCCATCAATTTTGTGGCTAACTTAAAAAGGATAAGTTTTGAGCCAAATAAACATTTTGTATGTCCAAGAAGTCAACACTTCTTGTTTAGTATTTCAAGAGTCTTGTTTAGTGTTTCAAGAGTCATTAAGAGTGGTCAAAGGCTTTTTAGTGCTCCTATGTGTTTGATATAAATGTGAGACACTTTAAAGTCACTTTCTAGCCTATAAATAAGTCTTACAAGAGTTTTAAAAATAAGCTTTGACAATATTCCGAAAATGAACATTTATTTTAAATATTTGGAATCTCTCTTTGAGATGAATTAAAATATTAAAGAACTTATCAAGATCCTTGAGCAAGATCTTGGGGCGTTCAACCATACCGAGGTTCTTGGCTGATTCTATAGCCAATGGGTTGAGGTTTATCAAGCTCTAAGTAAGATCAAACCGGATTCTCGATTTGGGAAGACCGCTGCTTATTTATACATTGGATTCTTGGATCAATATCTCTAACGGGTCCAATGTCTCTATCCTTTATCCACATCATTTGGTATCAGAGCAATCTGGTATTGATCTGATTTTATTTTGTTTTCCTAAAGAAAAAAAAAGGTACCAAAAAAAAGAGTTGAAAAAAAGAGAGGAAAAAGGGTATCCAAAAAAAAAGGAATATCAAAGAAAAAAAGAAAAAAAAAACAAAGGGTGGTTCCATTCATTCTTCACTATACCGAGGTTCTTATTTTGTATCAAGTAGCGGGTCGCGGTCATCATACCAAGGTTCCTACTTTTAACTAAAGCAATGGGTTGAGGGTCGATGTTCCGTTCATTCTTCACTATACCAAGGTTCTTGTTTTGTATTAAGTAGTGGGTCACGGTCATCATACCAAGGTTCCTACTTTTACTAAAGCAACGGGTCAAGGTTTCGTTCATTCTTAACAATACCAAGGTTCGTGTTTTGTATCAAGTAGCGGGTTGCGGTCATCATACCAAGGTTCCTATTTGTGCTAAGGCATCGGGTCAAGGTTCCGTCCAAACATCATGAAGATCCTACCTATAGCATTCGTTTTTCATTCATCATAGATTTAATTTCGAGGACGAATCTTTTTGAAGATGGAGAGAATGATGGAAACGAGCACACGCCATGTAATCTAGAAAAAAAGAATATTCTCAAAGTTCATAAGTGCCCAAGAGAAGTACTTAGAAAGCCCAATAATGAATGTTATTGGGTTTAGATTCATTTCAAGTGATGGGATGGAGCTAAATTAACTTGGAAGACACTTCATACAGCCTATGGTCCATCAATTTCGTGGCTAACTTAAAGAGGATAAGTTTTGAGCCAAATAAACTTTTTGTATGTCCAAGAAGTCAACACTTCTTGTTTAGGGTTTCAAGAGTCATTAAGAGTTGTCAAATGCTTTTTAGTGCTCCTATGTGTTTGATATAAATGTGGGACACTTTAAAGTCACTTTCTAGCATATAAATAAGTCATACAAGAGTTGTAAAAATAAGCTTTGGCAATATTCCGAAATTGAATATTTATTTTAAATATTTTGGAATCTCTCTTTGAGATGAATTAAAATATTGAAGAACTTATCAAGATCATTGAGCATGATCTTGTAGCGTTCAACCGTACCGAGGTTCTTGGCTGATTTTATAGCCAATGGGTCGAGGTTTATCAAGTTCTATGTAAGATCAAACCGGATTCTCGATCTGGGAAGACCGCTGCTTATTTATACATTGGGCTATTAGATTGATATATCTAACGGGTCCAATGTCTCTATCCTCTATCCACGTCATTGGTATTAGAGCAATCTGGTATTGATCTGGTTTTATTTTGTTTTCCTAAAGAAAAAAAAGGTACCAATAACAAAGAGAGGAAAAAAGGTACTAAGAAAAGGAGCATCAAAGAAAAAAAGAAAAAAAAAACAAAGGGTAGTTCCATTTTGAAAGTAGTTTGCATACAAACTCTAATCTGGATCCCTAGACCTTGTCTTCCATTTATTGTCCTTCTAGCCCTCTTCTTAAAGTAGCTTTATGGGACCATTTTAAAAAGAAAAAAACGGTGAACATCACTGGCTCTTGGATTGTTTGTGGTGACTTCAACGATATTTTATATCGAGGCAAAAAACAGGGTTTGGCACTTTTACTTCTACCTCATCTAATAACTAGCAAACTGTTTTCTCTAACTTCAAGCTCATTGATCTCAACTTTGAAGGTCACTTGTTTACATGGGACAACAAAATAATTGGAGGTAATAATATCCAAGAAAGACTGATCGGAGTCGTGGAAAATCCCCATTAGATCATTTTATTATGCAGAAGAAAATACTAATAACGAATAACAGCAACAAACCACAAATGGGTAAATTCACAGAATCCAAAAAGTGATAAAATAATAAAAGAACACAAGACACAATTTGTTTACCTAGTTCTTCTACGACTACCTCTGGGGCGATCCAAGACACAATTTGAGCCTTTATCTTCTCCTCCGTCGCCGTGTTTTGATCTTCGTTGTAGTGTCCAGGCTCCACAATTCCAACACACTATCCATGCCATAGTTCACCATCTCCACCCTCAAGTCTGATCATAAACCCATCTTGGTGGACTTCAAGCCTATAAATGTTTTTGGACCTAAACATTTCAGTTTACTACGACGTTGAGTAACCAACCGGATCGTTGTAGGATTATTGATAAAGCGTGGAAGATCAATATGATGGGAGCCCCGCTACTACAATTCTTCTTGAAAATTAAAATACAAAGTCGGAGCTCACGAATGGAACAAGAATCAGTTTGGGCGCGTTAAAACTAAAATCAGTGTTCTGGTCCAAAAAGTAGAACATTTCCATAATGCCACTACCAACGCTTCGAATATTTTTTGTGAAGCTAATTTGAAATATAAATTGGATGAATTTTTGAAAGCCGAGGCAGATCTTTGGTGCCAAAAACCTAGAACCAAAATGGATTAACCTGGGTGAAGCCAACACCTGCTATTTCCATTTAACCACTTTATTCCACCGCAAAGTCAACACTATCACTCGCATAAAACTCTTTGATGACACATTTAGGGAAATGTGGGAAGCTATGGGCAGAAGATTCACCAATTACTTTAGGGATCTATTTAACTCATAACAAAGTTGTCGAACCATCGCACGTGAGGATCAATTTAGGCTTATTTCATAATTTCATCTCTATGGTAGAAAACAATTTGCCCTACAGAGCACGAAGTGGAAAACATTCTTTTTGGCATGGACTTATTTTCTGCTCCTGGTCCGGAGGGGTTTCCCCCTTCTTTCTACAAGAAATTTTGAGGATATCACAATTTTCACTTTTACCAAATCCTTTTACTCATGGTACCATGCTTAGGGCGGTCAACCATACATTTCTTGGCTTTATCCTGAAAAAAGACAAGGTTGTTCAAATTGATCAATTTCGACCAATAAATTTTTGCAATGCGGCTTACAAGGTGATTGCCGAGATTACTGGTAATCGGATCAAGCCGCACCTTAACAAGACCATATCTCCAAATGAGTTCTTATTTGTTCTGGATAGGTTCATTGCGGAAAACTCTTCTCACTAAGGAGATTCTTCATTTCCTTACAACTAAAAATGTGGAAACAAAATTATGACCATGAAGATTTACATGGCTAAAGCATATGATCATGTCAAATGACTCGCTCTTTGCACTATCCTTCAAGCTTTGGGATTTGAGAAGTAATTTGTTGATCATATGCATCTCTTCAGCTTCATTTTTTGTTCTCCGCAACGGTGCCCCTTGTTAGATATTTTGTGTGCAACTATATGTGTTGTAGTATCACACATGGGAAGAAGACAACCAAATAGAGGTGTTTATTAGTAAATGCCCACATGAATGTTTAATTCATGTGTTGGACTTTTGTATAGGGCTTTGGGCTTTGGGCTTTGCATTTAGCCCTTATTTAAAAGTCAAGATTGGGCACTTGGGCACTTGGGGCAACTTGGGGCTTTGTTAATTAATTCAGATGAGTGTTAATATTAATTAACTAATTCGAATTAATTTTTTGGATTTCGAATTAATTAATTATATATTATTTAAATCTGCAAAACGTAATTGTAATTTAAACAAAAAGTTGCAACTTTCTGTAGTGTTGCATTCGTTTGAATATTTCCCTCCATTTTTGAAAAGTTGCATCTGTTAGAAAGGTTGTCTTCTCGCCTATAAAAGGAAGAGATTGATGGACGAATTCAATCATCCAATTTTCTGCACTTGTCTCAAAATCGAATTCTTAAGCCTTGTTTATCATGTAGACTGATTTCTTTCTAAAAAATATAGTGCGGAAAATATTACCTTTAGGACAGTGTTTATTCACGACTCAAGGCAAACACTTATAGTTTTTTCTGTTTCTGTTGCAATGTTTTTCTAACAATCTAAAGGCAATAGATAGCAATGGAAACATGCATGAATCCCAACATGAAATTCCAATTTCAAGAGAAATAATCCAACAAACTCGATCGTTTCGATGGAACAAACTACACCAGATGGCAGGACCGCATGTCATGACTTTTGCTGTCTCTGAATCTGTACTACCTGTTGAATCCGAAACTTGAAGCAGTTGCAGAACGGGCCGCAGATGCTACTGATGAAGTCAAAAAGAAAGCGAAAACAGACAAGGAGAATCGTGAGAAGGATGAGATGCTGTGCAGGGGCTATATTCTGAATTCCCTCACCAACGGGTTGTATGATGTCTATCGCAATTACAAAATGCCAAAAGAGGTATGGCCTGCCCTCGAATCAAAATATAAACACATGAAAGAAGGTACGGACATATTTCTGGCATTGAAGTATTTCGAATTCAAATTTACTGAAAATATGCTAATTATGGATCATGTTTGTGACTTGGAGATTCTAGTTTCACAATTGAGTGAGTTGCAGATTAATGTGTCTGATACCATCCAAGTGGGGGCAATATTGTCGAAACTTCCACCCACTTGGCATGATTTCAGAAAGAAAGTACTTCATTCTTCTGAGAATTATACTATTGAAAAATTCAACACTCATTTGCACATTGAAAGCGAGAATCGTGCGAGAGATAAGTCTTTTATGGGTTCTAAAGTGAACCATGTTTCTGAAAGTGTTCCAAATATTGGTACTTCATCTGGCACGGTTCAGGTTGTTCAAAACAACATTGCACCACAGAAAAAGAATTTCAAAAAATCAAATGTGAAGAAAAATCGTCATTGTTATCACTGTGGTAAAAAGGGGCATTACATAAAGGAGTGTAGATTCAAGAACAATCAAGTGAATCCCAATGCAAATGGGAATTCTGGTTCGGGCAACAACAACCGAGCAAATATGGTTGAGGCTGATGGACAAGAGTTTGTTGCTATGATAACAGAATTGCATATGGCATCTGTTGCCGTATCTCCTGATTGGTGGCTTGATTCTGGTGCCACTGTTCAAGTGTGCAACAATAAGAGTATGTTCAAAAACTACAACGAGTTGAAGGAGTTTGAAGAAGTTCTGATGGGAAACCATGCTACTGCAAAAGTTCTGGGGAAAGGGAATGTCGAATTAAACTTCACATCTGGACAAAAACTCACCCTCGTGAACGTGCTGCATGTCCCAGATTTGAGGAAGAATTTAGTTTCTGCTGATCTCTTATGTAAGAAAGGATTTAAGGTTGTACTAGAATCTGAGAATGTGATTATAACTAAGAACGGAGTGTTCATAGGCAAATGATACTCTGTTGATGGCATGTTCAAGTTATCTATTAATAAAACTAGTAATGTTGCTTATGTTGTTGATTCTTCTTCTATTTTATGGCATGCTAGACTAGGACACTTAAATTATGGATATTTACGGTATATGTCTAAGCATGATTATTTACTTTCAAAGATGAACGAGTTGATAAATGTGAAATTTGTGTAGAAGCCAAAATGACTAAGAAACCATTTTCTAAAGTTGAACGAAATTCTGAATTATTGAAACTTGTGCATTCTGATATTTGCGAGTTAAACGGTCAATTAACAAGGGGTGGAAAACGTTATTTCATCACGTTTATTGACGATTATTCAATGTACACATATGTGTACTTAATAAAAACCAAGGATGAAGCCTTTGATAAATTTAAGGAGTTTAAATCCGAAGTTGAAAATCAAAAGGATAAAAAGATCAAAGTGTTTCGTAATGATAGAGGAGGGGAATATTTTCCTCAATCATTTAACATTTTCTGTGAAGAAAATGGTATAATTCATCAAAGAACGGCCCCTTGTACTCCTCAACAAAATGGGTTGGCTGAAAGAAAAAATAGATCCTTGGTTGATATGGTGAATGCAATGCTTATGAATGCAAAGTTACCTTTTAATTTATGGGGTGAAGCTTTATTAACATCGTGCCTTATCTATAATAGAGTTCCTTTGAAGAAATTCCGTGCTTCACCTTATGAACTGTGGAATAATGGTAGAAATCCTAACTTAAATTTTATTAAAGAGTGGGGGTGTATAGCTTTTTATAAAGTTACCGATCCTCACAAAACCAAGTTAGGTCCGAGGGGAATTAAAAGTATTTTCGTTGGTTATGCACAAAATTTTAAGGCTTATAGATTGTTGGATTTAGAATCCAATGTTATTGTAGAATCTATAAATGTTGAATTCTTTGAGAATAAATTCTTGCATGATTTTGTGGAGCCTAAACCTGTTGAAAATAATGAAACATCAAGTAGGGGTGTTGATAAAGAACTCGGTGAAAAAATGGTGCAATTAAATGAACCAAGTGAACCAAGAAGAAGCCAACGGGCTCGAAAAGAAAAACACTTGAGTTCTGATTTTGTTTCACCAGATTCTATTGTCATCCTTGTTGAAGCAAGTAGAAATGAAGTCTTTAAGGTTACACCTATGGTCATACATGTTGATGATGATCCTAAAACCTATATGGAAGCTATGGCTTCAAGGGATGCTTCTTTTTGGCAAGAAGAAGTCAATGATGAGATGGACTCTATAGTATCCAATAATACATGGGTTTTAGTAGATCTACCACCTGGTTCAAAAGCAATTGGGTGTAAATGG
This sequence comes from Linaria vulgaris, assembly GCA_948329865.1. Classification (NCBI taxonomy): domain Eukaryota; kingdom Viridiplantae; phylum Streptophyta; class Magnoliopsida; order Lamiales; family Plantaginaceae; genus Linaria; species Linaria vulgaris. Next base: position 67,060,178 of record OX415251.1, read on the forward strand.
GTGTTCAAGAAAAAGTGCAAAACTGATGGCACTATTCAAACCTTTAAAGCAAGACTAGTAGCAAAAGGCTTCAAACAAAATGAAGGTATAGATTATTTTGATACGTATGCTTCAGTGGCAAGAATAACATCAATTAGAGTACTATTTGCATTGGCATCTATTTATAAGTTATATATACATCAAATGGATGTTAAGACGGCTTTCTTAAATGGTGACTTAACTGAAGAATTGTACATGGAGCAACCCGAGGGATTTGTTCTTCCGAGAAATGAAAATAAAGTTTGTAAATTGGTTAAGTCGTTATATGGCTTAAAACAGGCTCCAAAACAATGGCATAAAAAGTTTGATTATGTGATCTTGGCCAATGTCTTCAAGCATAACAATGCTGATAAATGCATCTATTGCAAAATGACAAGTGAATATGGAGTGATCTTATGTCTCTATGTTGATGATATGCTAATTGTTAGTACTAACATGAAAGGCATTGAAGAGACCAAAAGTTATCTAACTTCTATTTTTAAAATGAAAGATTTGGAAGAAGTAGATACTATTTTGGGCATTAAAGTTAGGAGACATGAGAGAGGCTATGCATTAAATCAAACTCATTATATTGATAAGGTACTTGATAAGTTTAAGTATCTCAATATAAAGGAGGCGAACACTTCTTATGATTCTAGCATAAGAGTTCAAGAAAACAATGAAAGATGTGTTGCACAACTTGAATATGCTAGTGCCATTGGAAGTCTTATGTATGCTATGCACTGTACGAGGCCAGATATAGCTTTTGCTGTTGGCATGATGTCAAGGTTTACTAGCAAACCTAGCACTTTATACTGGAAAGCTGTTACAAGAATCCTTGGATACCTAAAACACATAGAGAGTTAAGCATCATTTACAAGGATTATCCAAGTGTGCTAGAGGGTTATTGTGATGCAAGTTGGATGTCTACTATAAATGAAAGTAAGTCAACCTCTGGATAGATATTCTGTCTAGGAGGAGGGGCTATAAGTTGGACATCTAAGAAACAAACTTGCATTGCACATTCGACCATGGAGTCAGAGTTTATAGCCCTATCTGCAGCAGACAAAGAAGCAGAATGGCTAAGAGACTTGTTATCTGAAATAGAGTTGAGGCCACAACCAATGTCCGCCATTTCTTTGTACTGCGACAGTGAAGCTACAATGTCTAGAGCGTATAGCGAAGTATATAATGGAAAATCTAGACATTTAAGCTTGAGACATGCATATGTGCGAGAATTAATAATGAATGGGGTGATCACCATAGTTTATGTAAAATCTGGAGATAATCTCGCTGATCCTCTCACTAAAGCGCTTTCAAGAGTCTTAGTGAGAAGCACTACAAGTGGTATGGGACTTAAATTGTTTATTGAGCAGCAATAACGGAAACCCAACTTTAAATTAGTAAAAGCTGATTTAAAAGTTCAAAGGGTAACAACAAATTATTGTGATTGCTCGAGAGTACTAGCAAAGTTCCATAAGAAAGTTAAAAGAAGCTAGTACCAACAGTTGCGATGAAAAGAGGATGAGCTTTGTGCTTTTAATGAAGTCTATCTTACTAGATGTCGTCCAAAGCAACTGGGACAGAGTTGAGACTTCACCTATGTGAACATAGGAGTTGTGCCATTTCAATAAGAATATGTGTTATTCTTATAAATGTTCACGAGAGCAGGATTAGCACATGGCCATATATAATCGTGCTAAGGTTGTGTTGAGAATCTTTTGAGACTTAAAGATATGTATTGTGTGTGCCTAGTCTTCGTTTTAACATATGGATTCAAGGTTCAATCTTCGGACACCTATGACTTTCTTAGAACTTAAGGTTTGTGCACTAACTAGAGGTCCAAATCGAGAGATACCTCTAAGTATGCATAATGCAAATCAGGCAGAAGCTTTGTACACAAAATAGTGGGGGAATGTTAGATATTTTGTGTGCAAATATATGTGTTGTAGTATCCCACATGGGAAGAAGACAACCAAATAGAGGTGCTTATTAGTAAATGCCCACATGAATGTTTAATTCATGTGTTGGGCTTTTGTATAGGGCTTTGGGCCTTGGGCTTTGCATTTAGCCTTTATTTAAAAGTCAAGATTGGGCACTTGGGCACTTGGGGCAACTTGGGGCTTTGTTAATTAATTCAGATGAGTGTTAATATTAATTAATTAATTCGAATTAATTTTTTGGATTTCGAATTAATTAATTATATATTATTTAAATCTGAAAAACGTACTTGTAATTTAAACGAAAAGTTGCAACTTTCTGTAGTGTTGCATTCGTTTGACTATTTCCCTCTATTTTCGAAAAGTTGCATATGTTAGAAAGACTGTCTTCTCGTCTATAAAAGGAAGGGATTGATGGACGAATTTAATCATTCAGTTTTCTGCACTTGTCTCAAAATCGAATTCTTAAGCCTTGTTTATCCTGTAGGCTGATTTCTTTCTAAAAAATATAGTGCGGGAAATATTGCCTTTAGGACAGTGTTTATTCACGACTCAAGGCAAACACTTATAGTTTTTTCTGTTTCTGTTGCAATATTTTTCTAACACCCCCTTCAATCATTTCAAGCTTTACGTGGCATTGTCAGGGAGACCCCTTTTCTCTATTGCTTTTCATTCCCTATTTTGAATGTCTCGATTCTTAAACTCTTGAAAATGATAGAGGTTTGATGTTCGCACACAATCTTGTGGTGTTTTGTAAAGAAATGGAGGATGACGCACAAACTCTTGCGAATAATGTGATTTAATGTGTTTTATTCGCAAAAGGATTGTGCTTCCATGTAACTGTGGGATCCAAAGTTAATAATTATAAGGATCCATGGATACCATGCATCCATTTATTTAAGCCATCATTCACTGTTGTGGGTTGCACATCGAAAAATACGAATATTGAATAACATCAATAACCATGAAGGGACAAATTAACAACACACTAAAGGCGATAAACAATGAAAGAACATAAGACACGATTTGTTTCCTCAGTTCGTCAATTGACTACCTCTGGAGGCGATTCGAGGCACGATGATCAGTGATTACAAATAAAATACAATATGTCTTTCACAATTTAAGAACAATTTCGTACAATGTCTTACAAGTGTTTTCTCTCTTATTTCACTCTCTCACTCACTCACTCTTGAAGGCGCAAGGCCACGCCTCGCCTCACATCATCATACCTTGGAAGCAATAAACCACACTAAGTAAAAACCCTATACATCACTTAAAGAGAGGCTGGAATGGACTAGGGCAACAGAAATGACGACATGCTAAAATTGGGCTCCGTTGGGCCGCGCAAAATGTCAAGCTGGTGATGCACGACTCGTGTCGCATTCAATTAGTATCACGCGATCGGCACCCAAAGTCGCGCGACACGTGTTGCTCTCTATCCCACCAGCGCGGCCAGTGATTTATTGTGCTATATGCACGCCGTCTGCACTTGTTAAGGTCTTCTTTTCCACTTCTTAGCTCTTCGTCTTTATTGTTCAAGCTCCACAAACCTATCAATCTCCCACTTGAAGACTAGGGCCACTGGACTGAACCCACAAAGCTGAATCCGCTATCACACTCTTTAACACCACTCCATCATCTTCATAGCAATCCGTCAAACCTTAGCAATGCCAATACTCGTCTCCATTGTTCAGGTTCTTTAAAACACACAGCTTCAACTCCAATGAGGCAACAAACCCAGTCAGTAAATCATCAAACTCCCATTAGCTTGAATCCTTGCTCATGTGACAATGTCCACACCGCCACAAACTTTCACCACTTTTACCACCATGACTAATCCCATCATGCTGGACTTTTACACCGCCAAGATCGATGCCATCTTGGGTAACTTGCATCACTTTCGCCACCACGACTGATGCCATCATGTTGGACTTTTACACCTCCAAGATCGACATTATCTTGGGTAACATTGGTCACGTACATAGTTCTCTTCTTGAACTTTCTAGCACAAATCATGTGCCTTGTGGTTATCTCCCAAACACCTGAGCCAACGCATAAATGATAAGCTTCATCATCCATCTGCCCCATAGAAATAAGGTTTCTCTTCAAACTGGGATATACCTCACTCCACACAGCAACCATACAGATCTATTCCACATCTGAATCGCGACATCTCATTTATGATGCCTCATAATTTAAAATCAACGACTACAATGGATTGCATACACTCGAGATTAGTGCATCACCAATCTCCTTCTAAAACTGCATTCACGAATATTACATCTTCACCTTTCTTCTTCGGTGCTCTGCAGTGCTTCCTGTAATGACCAAATCAACAGCTCCAACACTCTATGGAACTATCGGCAATTGAGTTTGATATGCTTTTATCTCATGTACAACAGAACTAGGACTCATACCTCATCATCAAAACGATTACTCACCGAGTTCAATTGAACTCAAGCAGACGATTAGAAATTGCCTAATTTGTTGACATCTTCAGATAAAATAGGTTTTGCATCAGATGAACCTTTTTCGTTGCAGATGGCTTCCCGTACACGCCAGCCAAAACTTTTAGCTACTCCTCGTGGTTGTCTCATCAAATTGAGACACCATGTTCTAGAGCAGAGACAAAAGAGCATTGATTATCGACTTTTTGCCTACCATAACCAATCTTCATCCTTCATAGTTGTCATTTAATCCGTTACACATAATTTCCAATCTGCAATCTCCAAAATCCATAATCCAACCCATCAAACTTCTCGACCAGTAATTTACATTCGTTCATCAGATCTACTCCCACTTAACCTGGAAGCTCTAATACCACTTGTTGTGCAGTGGCAAAATATAGAACATCGATAAACGGAGACAACCACCAATCACGAACGGAGTAATTCACAACATACACAAAAAGCGATAAATAAAAAAAAAACATAAGACACGATTTGTTTACACAACTCGTCAATTGACTACATTTGAGGGCGATCCAAGCCAGGATCTCCACTATGATGATGATGATGTGTGATTACATATAAGATACAACATAACAAATTAAAAACAATCTCTCACAATGTCTCTCAAATCTTACAAGTATTCTCTCTCTATTTTAATCTCTCTCTCACTCTCTCTTAAATGCCACAAGGCCAAGCCTCGGCTCGTATCATCACACCTTGGAAGTTATAAGCCACACTAAGAAAAATGCCTTAAATGTTACTTAATAGAGGCAGAAATGGACTAGGGCAGTAGAATCAATGTGAGGCTAAAATTGGGCCATCGTTGGGCTACACAACCTGCTTGTTGTGCGCCAGTGTCGCAAAACTAGTGCTCGAGCCGCACGACTCGTGCCGTTGTCGCCCAACCAGAACCCGAAGTCACGCAACACGTGTTGCTTTCTATCCCCCCAGCGCTGTCAGCGCTCTGCACGCCATCTGCACTTGTCGTCACCATTGTTCAGGCTCCACAAACTAACATTGTGCCCGAAGTCTCATTGAAAGATTTAACATGGTTGGGAAACTAATTTATAGAAACATTAATCAATGGAATCAATCATTTTTTGCGATAATTTTGTATGGCCTTAATTGTAGGGAAATTAGAAAAAATAATATTCTTCCTTTTGAGGAACATCGGTTGTTGGCTTGTCGTGACGAAGAATGCTTACCTTAAGGATCAAGAGAATCGCTTTTCCCATGATTCCTCTGTGTTTCTCATGACTTGCAATAAAATCTGGCAATAGAAGTTGCACAACCGTACTAATCTTTTCTTATAAAACATTTTAATAATTCTCTTCCTACAAGAAATAAATTTATCTTTGTTTCTTATTGATGACCCATTTTGTGTTTTCTTCTCAAGTTAGATGAAATCCATCAACCACATCATTTTGGTGGTGTTCCATAATTACAATACCTCAAAAAATGCAAAATCATTATCGCTATTACACGGAACTAAGGGTGGTGTGCCATAATTACGATACCTCAAAAATGCTAAATCTTTATCGCTAGTACACAGAACTAAGGGATTTAAAAGGCAATTCTCACCCAACCCGACAAACCCACAATCATGCTGAGACGATGTCTTAGTGACACGACTCTCGTAATGCCAACAAAACCACGTGGGAAGGACTCGCATGCCCGACGTAGCTCCCCAGCAGGGTCCATGTATGATAGTCCGACGTGGTCTAGCACATGGCACGTCGGGCCACGTGTGCTCCCATTTTGAGGGCACGTCGATTGGAGAAGCGACGTGGCACATCAGACAAAGATGGCCACCTCGGTCAATGATCAACATTCACCGGCCACGTCGGTCAAATGACCGACGTGGTGGAGCACGTCAAACAACCGACGTGCTTCATTATCTCTCGCCTCCTTGGTGGTGGTCCCCACACCCCAAAGCCTTCCATACCTCTATAAATACCCCATCATTCCTTCATTTGAAGGGTTGAATTTTTGGGAGCTCAAGCGTGTGTGCTTTCTCTCTCTAGAAAAGCACGTCAAATATCAACGTCAACTCTTAAGTTAGCACGTCAAACCAATCAAGGTTGACACGTTCGCCTCCCGTGGCACGTCAAAGAAGTACGTCAAACATGTACATGAAACAAAGTACATTAACTTATCAAAAAAAAAAAAACAAAGTACATTAACCATTTTATTTCTACTTTTCCATAGACATGATTGTCGACTATATGACTAAATACGAGATAAATTTGACTCACAAATCAACAATACAAACTTTGGCTCGTGATTTGATTACCTCGTAGTGCAAATCACTCGAGGTCTGAATCCCGAGCCCTGAGGGTGCTCGATAAAATCATCATGATGCTATAGAAATGATCTCTAAACGAGACTAACGCCCTCCGAGGATAATTCTACAACCGTCAGGGCCTCGTTAACGCGACGTACACCCTACAGGATAGTCCAACTGAGCCTATGGGCTAGATAAACGCACACATCTTCTAAGTTAAGCGTGATATCTCCTAAAACCCTACAGTGGGCACAATGAAAAATGAACTACGCCTGGTGTGATTCTCTCTTCTCATGGAAATACGTAAGCACCTTGACCTTTGTTGAGTGCAGCCGCAAGCACGCAAAATCTGTATCCTCCCCTTGATTAGGTCTACTTTCTTATTAATTGTTTACATCTAACTTTGTTCCTCTTGGTGCAGGTTTCCATTGAACTAAAAACTCTTCTTTTATTGCCATTGCCTATAAGGTGCGAGAGAGCCTGATGAGAAAAATTGCTCGACATTAACGAAAACACCCGGCGCCAGCTTGAATGCCATTTCTCTCGCCGGGTTTGGTTCCAATCTACCTGAAATTTCAGAATTGAAGTATTCAATAATTTGTCCACTTTGGAGTGGATTCTCAAGCTTCTTGATCAAGATTTTGGGTTCCAATAAGATAAGGAGGACAAATTAAATTCTCATTATTTCCTTTATGACAATTTGGACTCTTCTTAACCAAATCATCCATCCCAAGGCTTCTACTCATTTCGAAGAGTTCATGGATCAGATTTTGGCGAACTTACAAGGAGATGCTTACCATGGTTCATCAAACTTGGCGCAAATTTACATCGAATCCCAGCCTTTGACCATGCACGGGGGGGGGGGGGGGGGGTTATCCTTCGTGGTCATGAGGGGAATTTTCTTCTTAAACAAATCTTTGATAATGTTTTCCTTGATTCAGTTGTGCTTGAAGCGTCCATCACTCTTAAAGCTATAAAAGGGAGCCAAGATCTCCAGCAACCATTCATTCAATTTGAATGTAATGCTAAAATGGTGATGGATCAAATAAAGGATGTAGACCAACCGATATTGTGGGCACACTATAAATCTATAATCAACATTCGTCAAATCTGGATCTTGGTGTTCATTATATTAAAATATTTATCTAATGTTAAATATTTTGTTCTTCTTGAACGTATACACTTTCATAAACTGATGCTTTGTTAAATAAGTTATTTCCTTTACCACTCTAATTTAAATATTTTAAGATGAATGATCGAACCCATACTTGGCTTTTTAGAAAAAAATATTATTACTTTTAAGCTAATACCTCTAACTGTATGATTTCACTTGGTAACAACGCCCTTATAAATCAAATCTACTTTTTAAAGTGAACTCGTTTCTGTACTTTATTCTTTTCTTATAAAAAGTTGGCATACAAATAAGATATGTTTAAGAAAAACGAATAGACATAAAAAAAAAAAAAAACAAATTGGCGAATAGACATAAATTATTACTTGTAACAAATCTTTTTTTTTTTTGTGAAAGCTACTTGTAACAAATCTTTACACATCAATCTCTTGACATGATTTCTCCATCTAAAATCTAACCCCGTTCAAATAATTTTTTTATTAAATTATTATGATTTTCTTCATTAACTCCACAAATTAATTTAAATCCAATGCCTTAAATACAAATTTATGAAATCTATCACCATAAATAAAAAAATAAATTAACATAAGATAAGGGTTGAAAAGATGAATGGTTTTATTTGGGAGCGTATTATGTAGGAATTGGGATAAGATAAAACCATTCTTCTTATAATATAATATAAAGAGTTGTCATTAGGAAAAATAAAATATTTAGTCTACAGCAAAAACGAAATAAATAGAATAAGATAAGTGTTTTAAGAGATGAATAATTATATTTGGGGCCTTAATTATAGAAAAAAGATAACTTTTGGGGTCTAAATTATAGGAAAGGGAAAGGCTGTGGGGCCTGGCTGCTGTGCAATTAACAGCAGCCCCAACACTCCCATTTTAAACTATTCCCTGATTTATGGTTTTATTCAAACAGGGAGACTACGCTAAATGTTCCTGCTTATTCTCCTTCACATTGCATAATAGCTAGGGCACACAAAATACTAGAAACAACAGTACACTTTAAGAGAACACTAAACATACTGTATGATTTCTAATGATTTTTATCTTCTGTTGGCAATATTTTGCCATCCTATTTAAATGTTACAGACATTTATAGACACCCTACATTAGGAATAGAACTGATTCTACAAAGTAATATTTGACTGGTTGGATTACTTCTAACAAGAAATCAAGTGAAAATAACAAATACGAAAATGACTCTTCCCACAGCGATGGAATTAAATGCAAAATACCTCACTAAAAACTGGTGCCCCACCGCGTGCTAATATCATTTTGCTGGTAGAGTTGCATACACATGACTTCCCCAATGCTTGGGAATAGACTTAAATTACAGTATATCTGCCAACTCAGACGCTCGAGATTTCAAGCAATGCTGAAACCCTTGCTTATGAGAGACCAACATAACCGACCGCAATCCAAAAACTTGCGATATACCGAAAACTGAATAATCTTAAACGTGAACATAACTACATAATTCTCACATCTTCATTTTCCTCCTAAGACAAATATTACAATAATGCACCAAAAACGAGATTGGTCCCCGGGCTTCTGTAAATCGGCATGAACAACATTACAATTGGAACAACATTACTCATCTCTGAAATATAAAAACAAAAACAAAAATAGAGAGTAGAACCAGTTCAGCTTTACCTGATTGATGCAGGACATCTCAACACGCTCAGGCCATTCAATTCATATCCGAACATATGCAACTGTTAATATTCATTGGAAATCACCATCAAGAAATATTGCTAAACTTCTGAAAAGATTTTGTCCTGCCATTTCAGAATGCTCATCAACTTGATCATTTTAGGCGATGGTGTTCTGATACCCGCTGTGAATTTCCCGAATCCAGTTTACTCGACATTTCTGACTTGAGATCTAACAATTGCCCAGAATGTGGAGCATTTGTTTTTGTTTTCTCGGTTGAAGCTTCCTTCTCTGCCTTCTTCCGTTCAGATTCCAGCTGCTTGCAGTTTTCCTCGTGGGATTTCTTGAACATTCTCACAAAGTTCAGCAGAGTTGATATCACTATCAACAGAAATATAAACATCAAAAAGCAAATGTACATGTAAATTAATAGGTTCATAAGAAAATAAGGACAAGCAAGAAGAAAGACAATGCTAAATAACACCGCACAACAAATATATGCTCAAACTAGTCTTAGAGAACGGGAAAACTACAGCAGCTTCTCGGACACCTTTCTGGCTTAAGTAATTGGGTTTTGGATTCTTTTACAAAAAGGGATCTTAAGGGCTTTGCATGGGAGGAGGGGAGGGGAGGGGAGGGGACAGTCGTCTCTATCAGCACCCCTCTCCCTCTTTCGTCTGCCCTAGCCTGAGACTTGGAACAGAAGGAAGTTACAGTTACCTTGCTCAAATGGGCAACGTGATGGATCTTCCCCAAAATAAAGTGTCAATGCATCCACATTGCGACCCTGCATAATAAGTAGCAGAACGACAATAGTCAAAAGACATCGCGGAAGGCGAGGACAAATAGATACCCAGTTTAGCTGTTCCAAAAGAGAAACCATCCATACCACTCCAGAATAAAGTGAAGCCAAGGATCTTACTTCACTTTCTGAAAAACAAAGGAACTCCTTTAAAACCTGAAACAAGAAGATAAATTTTATATGAACAATCATCCAGTAAATGAACAGCTATACTCATATAAAAGCTAGAGCACTTTGTAATAATCAGTAATTGACCATTCTCAATGCATATAAACTATAAGTTGGTTAAGTAATTGCAATCATGTATTACTAATCCAGCAGCTACCAACTCGACTCCCCCGCCAGAAAGCACCAAAGAACAGGCAACTATAGTTCTTCATATATGGCACACTAACGTTCCCAAGTGTTCAGATGAGATAGCTTAACAAGCTTGACCGAGGCCCTACTCGCCGTTTGATGAGATAAATTTGGTTTCTGAAGGTGTTCATGAAATGTGTATTCATTCTCTTATTTATTTCTTTCAAATAAAACCATAAAAGAATGAAAATTCAAAAGATTAAAATTCAAATTCCTTTAGATATTTGAGTTTCAACAGCAGCATTCGACATTTTTTAACATTAAAGTTATCAACACGAGACTACAAACTAAATTGCAAGCGTAACTTTATTAAAACAGCGAAAACGAATTGCTCAAACCTTTGACATGGTTTAATCATTAAGTCGATTAAATCCAAAAACATACAATACAATTTAAGATGTCTAAGCTGTATGTCATTAAGTATCTTTTGAATATAATTATAATATAAAAGTATTAGCTATCTCAATATATGCTGATCTAACATTTTTTTATGACAAATATTAAATTGTGTGTTTCCATAGGTATTTTAACCCTTTCCAAATTATTCCCATTATATCAAGCATGTGCTACTTTTGTAAGTTAATTAAAGATTTCCTGCTGTTCTGTTTTATGTTTTCAAGTTGAGAAATAAAAAATCGAACAATTTATACTTTTAGTGTATGAACTATTCTCAAATTAATTTTGCCTCTTTTATTTTAAACCCTTCTATTGACCATGACAAGCGTCTAGTGGCAGATATACATCTTTAAAACTAACCTACGTATACATGAGCACATGCTCCCATAAAAAGAACAACTGCAAATAAAGACAGAACACTAATATCGATCAAAAGATTAAATCAACCCCCATCCCCCAGAAAAGAAAAACAAAAAACAAAAAAAGGAAAGAAAGAGAAACAATTTTGGGATGTAAAGCACATTCAGTATCACCAGAAATTACCTTTCGGAAACGGTCAGACACAGGTCCATCATTTTCGGACATGGACAATTCCTGCATAACTTTCTCGAGTCCTTTGTTAATGGCTTGCATTTCCTCAGCCAGATATTTTAATTGTATCTATTGAAATTCGCTTGTTGCAGTTAACAATGCCATTTAATCCACAAACGTGTTCATAAATTACTTCACTTATGGAATAAATTGGACATTGTTATACAAATGTCAGATGGGTATACCTTTGATGCAGGTTCCAGGCTAGAAAGATCTTGCCAAAAATCAAGAAGTTCAGGTAATTTATCAGCAAGTACCTGGTAAAATAAACGAGAAGGGTTTACAATTCACTTATGGAGTACTTCAGCCTACAAAATAATCTAGTAATAACCAACAAGGTAAGTAACATATTGCACGTACGAGCAAAAACGAATGTATAGTCACCATTCATGGAAACTGAAAGTTCAGACAGTTTCAAACACCTTAAGTATTACACAAAAGAAGATTTAGTGATTAGTGCTAATGCATCTTCTTTGTAGAATCATCCGAGATAAGATGATCATGATATGACAACTCAGGAAAATTATATATGTATAGAGTAAATATAAGCATGTAGCCATGATAACGTTGAAGTAAACAAGCATATACAAAACTGAGCATAGCATCCAGAGCTTTTCAACATATAACAAGTTCAATTAAATCTCACTGACAATGGAGTTGTTGGTTTGTTCAATATCCAAATAAATATTGATTACTAACATATTTGGCTACACAATGCAACTATCAGTGCAATAATTGATTTCAGTATATAAACTCAGACTGGCAGGCATAGTTAAACTTTGCTCTCCCACAGCAGTTTGATTAGTCATATCTGTGAGAGAATCTTTTCAGCAGAAATTAGCTGTATCGCGACATCAAACCTTACCTTGCAAAGATAATGCATCAGTGTCATCTTATTGTTCCGGGCACGTGTTTCGGTAAGTTTAAGTAGGCTGTCCAACTTAAACCCAATAGCAGACCCTACCACAATAGCATCAGAGGATTTAGCAAAATGTGAAGTACAATCAGATGATAAAAAAGCGAAAAACTATTGATAATTTAAGAGGTATTGATGGTCAAAAAGATTAAGTATTACCCAAAACTATTATTTTTCACTTGACTTGCATTTACACTACGAAAGAGAAGTAAACATCCAATAAAACCTTCATGCCATAATCAGTAGGTTGATTGCCTACTCATATGTGTTATGGTTGATGGGCAAAAACGAAACTTTATATCACAAAAAAGACCGGATTTTTGCAAATAGTATCAGTCGAATTAACTGACCTCTGGCAGTTCCCTGGTTCAACGCATTACCAAGAGAAAGTATTGTTTGCATAATTCTTTTCAGTTTCGCAGAACCCCTGATCTGATGAAGGTGGTTGTAAAGATAAATAATACATCAAAATTCTCAGTCTCTTATATGAAGAAAGTATGAAATTAATTAACACATAAGAGCAATTTGCCTGATCTGAGGCTGAATTGACAACGTTCAGGTTATTCCTGAGTTCAGAAACCTGAGAAAAGCCAAAGGAGAAATAAATTATTCACACAAACAAATCTGGACATGTGAAAGTAGGAAACCACAGACCAACTACTTACCTGGGATGAAAACTGAATCTTAAATGAGAAGACTCTTAACTTAGATTCTATACGTGGCACTTGCATCAACTCCATAAAAAACTGAGATCAAGGACAACAGAAGACATGCATAATTCTTATTTTGCAAATTGCAACTATTGGGTCAGTTGAAATTATGAAATGTCAAACTGTAAATCAGTCACATGTCACAGACCTGTTCACATTTTCCTAAGTTATCTTTCTCCCCTGTATAACCCTGGAATCAAAAAATAGCCAGTTAAAATGTCAAACGGTATCAACGAGATCGATAATGCGCTGCTTGCAACAAATCTACCTATACAAGATAGACAATAAAACTCTCCGATGTAAAAACTACCAAACCATTGATTAGCATGCCCTACCTTAAGCACCTCCATCTCCTCTTTAGTTGGGCAAAACTTGATGACATTTTCGACCTGATCAATATCTAATGCAGAATCTTCCAAGGCAAGTACTGAACTCTGTAGAAGCATGTAACAATCAAAAAACCACTTCATGTAATACTCAAATTTATAATAAAAAGATATATTCATAAGATTTAGCTCACCAGTAATTCAGGCAAGGGAATTTTGACTTTTGAGAGCATGATCTCACAATTATATGCACGCCTGTGATCTATCTACAAAAGAAGATAGCAGAAACGGTTTACTTTCATCACCAGTCGCCAAAAAACTTCATTGTGTCTCGTTTATGACATTTTATAACTAAAAGTTAGGATAGGCCGGCCAAAACAAAAACCAACAGGAAGCAAACCCAGCAGAATACAGAAACAACTATACCTCCTTAACCATGGACTAAGTCAGATATGATGAAACACAAGGAATTTGGTAAAAAGATACATAAATAATCAAGAAACAGGAGGGTGTAAAAGGAAAATAAGCAAACAGAATCCACTACAGACTGCAAAAGGAAAAAGAAAAGGTGCCTTGTCAAACAAAATGGATCTTAAAACATATGGGCAAAATTATCGTACTTGCAGCTGTTAGCGGCTGTATTAGCATAACAGTAACAGTTTGAACCTTGTTTTAGTTAAAAAGGAATAGTTGTAATTGCCTAATAAAAATAATTAGGTAAAGAGGACACATCAAACGTAATAGACCAAATCAGACTCACACTTGCAAATCTCACAAGTCAGGCCCTTACAACAATTTTACTGGGGTATCTATCAAGCATCTGCAGCTCTCAGAGGTTTACTTACAAAGCATTTTCTTGCTCGACAAAACCATGTATATAACAAATTATATTTTCAATAAGAGACTCATTGTATACGAGAATATTAAACACAAGTGCACACTCACATACACATACATGTATTCCCTACCATCACCACATCCCACCTAACCAACCAAAAACCTTTGCACCTATCTGGCCGTCTCTTGTGCTTCAGTTCAGTGAGATGGAACGGGAAGGTAAAAAATACGGATGCTTAGAATAACCCTTTACAAAAGTTACATTACAAAATTTGCGTCAAGTATGATAAGCTTATTCAGAAGCAACTGCTCATGTTAATGGAAAGACAAAGTGGCACCACGAAACGAAAATATTTTTTGCAAAAACTGAAGATAATTACAATATAACTTGAAAGGAAGACCTAATATCACAAATTCAGTTGTCCAACTAGAATTGTCAAAGATGGACCACTTCCTATGAAATAATATTGAAGTTAAAATTTTGAAAGTTCGCGAAGATGCATATTTTAAGACCATTCTGAGCACTCTCTATTCTGACGATGATCCTTGCATCGATAGCTTAAATGGTTGAAAGCTCATCGGCATAGTAATATAGAAAGGAAGTTGGCAACATTTTTTTATCAATTCAAGGACTAATGAACACGAAAAGGCATGAAAAACTGAGATCACCAGCTGCACTTTTTCAGGTTTATGCCCCACTGAGGCCCGTGAACCGGCTTTTCTGCCTGAGCCCCCTTGATCTGGATTTGAAGCTGCCGTTGAGAAAAGGGACTCAAGTTCTGACATATCAATATCTGGTGCCCTGAACAAAAAAGATAGATGTAAAGGAACAAAAATAATAAATTATTGGATAATCTGTAACTACTCAAAAATGTGGGGGTTTGGATATCCAACTTCAACTACATGAGGAACACTTACTTGGAAGCTTCACCTGATTTCTGTGCCTCTGCCCACAAGCTTCCTGAAACTGCCCTTGATATTTTTAACCAATGCAAAGGCTTTAATTTCTTCGTTTGGCTGTTCCTCGGAGTTAAGGTACGAGATAGTAAACTTTTCCCTTTGGCACCTGGAGGAGGTATAGAAGGTGGTGGAGGAGATGGAGCTCCCGATGAACCTTTATCTCTTGATTTTGACAAATTAGTATCCCCTTTAGCAGAGTCAAATGGAGGAGGAGGTGCCAAAGGAACTGGAGGAGAATTAGCAGTACGGCCAAGTGAATTGCCAGGGGCAGGAGGAGGGGGTGGCGGGGATATTGGTGATCGGTTAATAGGTTCAGTGTCCTGCTTAGATGGTGGGGGAGGTGGGGGAGGAAGAGGGGGGGCTCCTCTAGAAGACGATATATCATTAGTAGGTACTGGAGGAGGCGGAGGTGGATGGGGTTTTGTAGCAGGTCTAGTAACTCTATTTTCCTTCAAGGGTGGCGTTAAGGGCGGTGGAGGAGGAGGCACAAATCCAGAAGTCGGATGTTCCTTTACAGGGAAAACTGGAGCAAAAGATGGTGGAGGTGGAGGTGGAGGAAGAAGGGCCTCTCCGCTAATAGATGAGCTTCTATCAGGAGGCACCTCAGGAGGGGGAGGTGGACGAGGTACTAGCACACTATCTGGACCATGTGCTGAAGATGGAGTTAAAGGAGGAGGAGGCGGAGGTGGAGTCCCAGCTCCGCTAACTCGATTATTCTTTGAAGTTGAGGTAAGAGACGGAGCCAATGAGGACATTTGACTAGATCTAGAGGCTGAATCTACCTTAACTGATGTTGAGCTTAGACTTGGTGAAAGAGGTGGTGCTGGAGGTACAATTTTACAGGCTGCATCATCCGGAGAAGAAGAAAAACGAGGAGCCTCAGTATTGTTTAAAGCAGAAGGTAAAGTTGTACGGGAAGGAAGGGCTTTAGCTCCAGTAGATATCCCCACATCCGCAGTTGAATATGAATTAGTCGAAGGCGGTGGCAGAGGTGGAGGTGGAGGAGGTGCAACTCCAGTGTCTTTAACCGTGACCTTTGATGAAGACGCTTCGGAAGGAGGCATTACAAGTTTCGGAGGTCTATCCCTAATGACATTATCGTGATTGAGAGGAACTTGTAAAGAAGGGTAATATGCACCAGACCTAACCGCGGTGTCGTCCTTCAAGGTTGGAGTTGAAATACTTGGCGCTTCTGGGGACAAAAGTGGCAGACCAACTCTACTTTGAATAGCATTCTTATCCTCCAAATCAGGAATAGAGGGAGATGACGCCGTTTCCATTTTCAGAACAGGTCGTTCAGGGGAAATATCAGCATCTTTTGTTGGTTGAGTAGGGCCGGCCAAGGAAATAATTTCTGGAGATATTATGTTCGTTTCAGTTAGAGGAGAAATCTTTATGTCAATGTCTCTTTGTTGCGCACTGTAATTGGAATATGTAGTTTGAGAGAAATATACAGCTTTTGTAACTGAAAGTTGATGAGAAGGAGAAGTTGATGAGGGAGGAGACTGTTCTCCGGGTGGAACTGACATTAGATCCAAGGATATGATTGGTGTAAGTGAGTCAGACTGTTCCCGCTTATCCCCACCAGCAATAGGGGAGATTTTTGCAGAGAGATGAGATTGGTTCTTGGAAGGTAAATCACTTGAGCTCTTAATATTATGTTCTAGAGCCGCAGCACTATGAATGACCTCAGGGCTTTCCAAATGAGAGTTAGCTTCAATGACAGCTTTCGATAGAGTTATCTGTTGAAGAACTTCAACGGCAGCATCACCCTTTTGGACTACCCAATCCACACTACTAAAGATTTCCTGAACTCTAGCAAATGCCTCCATCGGGAGGCCTTCCTTCTCTTCAAGGAAGGTGAAATCCACTGGAACCATGGATGTGGCAGCATCCATCTCGGAGAAGAGAACCTTCATTCAACACAAAAGTTTTCACAATTATGTCTATGCTACATATAGTGTAAGAGAACAAACAACTGGGACCTTTGAACATGTGTAAAAACAGCATACCTCTGCTCTGAAGTCTTTTGGGAATTGGTCCTTTACTTCCCATAATATGTCAATTTCATCTCTATTGAGCATTAATATATTTGACCTAATAAAAGCTGTGTTAAACATGACCCTAAACATCATCTCTTCCCGCTCCATGTCATCGTGCAAGCTGATGCACTCTAGTACAACATCACCTTGAACGTGGCAGTTGATGTCGATCTTAATTAGTTCACATTCTGCCTGGAAGCATCACAAAATGGTGGTTCATAGTTCAGGAGCGTGAAAAGCAAGGGTAAAACATGAGAGCACAATGCATAGCACACTGATAACATAACAGTACATTGGATACGAACATGGATTGAGCTTGTACATGTAAATCCATAAACAACAGGAAAAAAAAAGGTGCGAGTCAAGTAATGGTGGTATACCCCCATTAAAATTGTAAGGATACACGAAATATTTTACTAGTTCTGAGCAGACATAATAAATGGTAGATAACTACTATTTTAGCACAAGAATCTCTACAAAGGGGGAGCTGTTCATTTTGAAGAAAAGACAATCTCAAGTACTATATTCAATCATCCAACCAAAAACAACCTTTGTTGCACCCATGAAACTGGAGAAGGGGATTTTGCAAAATGGCAATCCTCAAAACTTAATAAAGTAGAATTAGTTTATAAGAAATAATGTAAAATATAGAATTAGTTTTTCATTAGTGTCATCCCTCACGAGAATTCAAGACTAACCTAGATAATAAAGAATAAAGAGGATAGCCATGCACACATACATATATGCACACACAAATTTATATAAAAAATCTATATATGTATATGTATTTCTGCCCACATGTGGAGGTGGCATGCAAGTCTACTGCACCCAACAGGTTCCTGTCGCATTTTTGCATTTCGCTCCGGCCAAAATTAGTATTATAAAAGAATGATGTTGCTTGGTCAAAGCATACAATACTACAGACAAGCCAAAAATTGTCAAAAAGGGAAGTTTCTATCACTTTCAGTTTTTCACAAGCGTCATGCATTGATAAAATTCAATAATAAAGAATAAACAGGATACATGTGCATCCATACACACACACACACACAAACCTATGTATAAATCATGTATTTTTGTATGCAACTCTATTGCACCCAACACGTCTGTAGCATTTAAGAATTTGCTCAAGCCAACATTAGCAAGACAAGAGAATGTTGCTGCTCGGCAAAGCATACAATACCAAGGACAACTCCAGATCTTTTCGATATCAGAGCATTCATCATAAAAATACAGATAAAGTAGTTCAACGGTGCACTTGTTCACGCACACAATGGCTTCAAGGTTCTATCTTCTCAACATGGCTCCTCCAGCAACAATCTAGATGTCACAAGGGGAAGTGTCTAGCTGTGTTCAAGGCCAAGAATATGACTTGCAAGGAGGTAGGTTGTTGGGGCAAAGAAGCTAAGACAAAAAACTTAGGGTATAAAAACAAATAAAAAGCCCCCCGTGCCCCGTCCCCAGTGCATTGAGAACTTATCAAATCTTAGAAAAGCCATTTGGAGATGGTTTTTTTCCCAGCTAGACTGAACCATATGTGCTGGAGAACCAATAACAGTAAAAGTACATGTCATCAATTAGACCCCGTCATCCCCCACAGAATAAAAATACAATTGCCTGTTTGCACAAGAAGTACTACATACAATAAAGAAAAGTACATGAAAATGCTACAGAACAACGAGCTAACCTGCTTGTAATGCCGAACAGCTCTGCTCCTCTTTGAAGTCGAAAATAAGACCTTAGGTGCACGGTCAGAAACAAGGAGGGGGTCTTGACCATAGACACGAAATATTGGTCGACAACCACCCTCACCATCAAAGTTAGGAATCATTCTGATAATGACACAGTCGATAGTGAGTGCCCTGTCTAGTGGTGGCCATTCTGTCGCAACGTTCCTCCTTGATACATACTGCAAGTACCTTAACTGTGAAGGCATAGGATTCAGAGGGGACAAAAGGTGCAAAAGCTCACGAGGAGCTTGCTTATACACCATTTCCAGGGTCTTGTGCTCCCCACTATATTGTTTCCTATAGATCAATAAAGCAGCCAACATAAAAGCCAAAACAGGCCAACCACCACGCTCACAGTTCATGAGAAGCAGGTTTTGCAGCCCAAGTGAGAGCCAGCTTTCACTAGATCTTAGGAAATGGTGGATCACCTCCATGGGGAGCAGCGGGCAACCTTCATAGTGGCGAGGGTACTCCATTACGGTCATGTCATATTCGGACAAAGCATTTGCGATGAGGCTCTGGGTGTCACCCTCTCGGAAGTTGAACATCAAGATTGAAGCATCAGGGTAGTGCTCCCTAAGTTGAGTGATTATGCCTCCAGCGTAGTCCTTGAAATTATTTTCTTCCCAAGCATCAGTGGTGAAACAACAATCAAATACTGTCAAAAAGTATTCAGTTAGGCTCCCAAAGCCGAATGCAGAACTATTTATAAACCCAGTATCCCTTAGTATAACATAACATGGCATTACCCAGAATATCAACAACAAGTACTTACTTTCCTCCGTAAGTTCAAAGTTACATAATGAGTATACTCTTCTTACAAAGTAAGATGCTAATTATCTTTTGTAACTCACATGATGAATTTGGACCCAAAAATGATTGCATGTGATATTAGAAGTCAGGATAAAGGAACGAGAAAACAGAAATGATCGAGAAGTGTAAGAAAAAGCTCCACATTCGATGTTGCAATTTCTAAGATTATGGTCCTAGCTTTTTTATCTGAACAAACAAATATCCAATCTGGAAACTACTTGCATCATGGAAATGAATTTCTTCTTCCAAGCCACAAACTCAACATCCAGCAAAAGGGAATAAAAGACAAAATAAACGGCAGACATTATATTCAATTACAACAACAATACATGCACCGTAAATCCTACTCATTTATTTATCACGTGTAACATAAAAACAAACACAGCTGAAATGCATTATGCATATGATGAGAGAATGAAAAAAGCGCGCACCAAAAACTCGCTCGCTGATCTCAAGTAGTCCTTCCGGCGGCTTCCTGTAAAATAACTTACGAAATAACGCCATTATTATCCACTATTGCTAACAAACAATCACTCTTGTTATCTATAACAATTATATATATATATATATATATATATATATGTATATGTATAGCTCGGTCTCTCTCTATGTGTGTGTGTGTGAACCAGTGTGAGATTGCTTATCAGTGTGGTTTCGATTCTTTCCGTTTTCTGTGAACTTTTGCTTCCAACGAACACAACGCAAAGGGGATGGGAGCTCAAATCAATGTTTGCTGCTTCTTTTTTTTTTTTCTCTTTCTCAATTTATTAAATCAAAATGAAATGAAATGAAACAAATCGAAATCGATTAACAACCGACTCCACGGCAAATTAACAAACTATTACAATGCCACGTAAGCTAGCGGATTCACAATTTAATTAAACCGTGGCGTTCGCGTCACATTAAAGGAAGTAAGTTAAATTGCATAAACACCCGTTGTGGTCTTCATAATTGGATATTCTTTTTCTTTTTCTTTTTAAATCACAATACCTCTGTCAAAGTCAAATATTACTCTTCCTTCATTCCTCTGCACATAATTTTATTGTAATTATATATTTGGTCCATATTGTTCAAGTTAGAATTATATGCACGTCAATATATGAAGAGATATTCTAAGAAATAAAATACCTTTTAGATCAAATAAATACAAGAATACCGTATTATTTTGGTCTTATTTCGTCTAGGTTATAATACACCGAGAAATCCTACTTAACCAAAATAATGCTATCCTATTACAATGAATGGACTAGCTTGGTCCGGAACACCTATTACACATAAGGAAATATAAGATGACAGGAAATAATCCCTAAATGGCCAAGTTGCGAGAACAGTCGAACGGGAGAGATTTGACGCTCTTTGATTGTTGTATTGCGGGTATTAGATACTTATGATATCGGACTGAACTTGGGAACTAGCCAAGCTGCCTACGTATCCCATTGAGGAAATCAAGTCGAACGTAGTTCATTTGTCTCTTTTGAGTTGCTTCTATTAGGTCAACCCCTGGTTGGGCTACCCGGTTCACTTGGTTCAGCATTGGCGTGACTTCACGGTTTCGATCATATCTCCCTCATGGATGGTCGAAACCTCGATCTGCTTCTTGATTCGGGACCCTGACTCATATAGCTTTCAGTGCATATAAGGGTTCGATGCGTGCATTGAATTGCGACATCGAATTAGGAACATCGAATTGGCCCATAGAATTGGGGCGCATCGAATTGGGGCATAGAATTGGCTTGGTTCGATGCGTGCGCATCGAATTCGATCCCTGTCTCTCTTTCTCTCTCTCTCCCTCCTTGTAAGGAGTGGGGGGTATATATAGGCATGATTCGAGGGCTAAAAGGTCATTTTACACTGATCTGCGCAGCTTTACCATTTTGGGCATAACTTTCTCTCTGGACCTCCGAATCGCATTTCGCTTGTTGCGTTGGGCCCTTTAAGCCTTCTCGACATTCATTGGTCAGTTTCACACCTACGTGGCTTCTTCTTGACATGACATATTATGGCACACCATTTACTCCCCCAATTTAGAGTGTGATTTTGGTACATAAGCATACTTCAAACTATAATGAAGTGCTAGAGTCGTTTCGTCTCATTTTTTGGGTGATTAATGTCATTATGCACTAGTGTAGCTTACTGAATAAGCCCACATCATATAGTCCCCCCATTTGGGAGGCGGTCTTGATTCAAGAGCGGGTGCCAAATTATAAAAAATTTGCATGGCTGAAAATACGCCCCTTATCTAGGAGTCGTGATTTGGAGGATCGGTTGCCAAATAACTTTTATCGAACTTGATGCGATGCACGCTTCATGCGATGCACGCACTTGTGTGCTAGTGATCTGCTTTATAAATGTCGTGCTATGGGTAGTGATCTAGTTTGCATTTATCTCGAGGTATTGTTTTGACTAAATGTCCACGATAGGTCGAGTCTAACGACGATCAAATCGGGTGGATTCGATACAGGGTATCTCGAATTGTCCTATATCGAATCTAGAGTGCATCGAATCGAGGGAATTCGATCTAGGCTACACCAAATCAGGTGGTTCGATCCTCATATTTATTTTTCTCTACAATAAACAATTTCTAGTTTGTTGTTTTTGTGGCGCTGCGTCGCCTTTTTATTAATCTCAGGGTTGTCATTTATGACTATTTCATTTGTTTATTTGATTGAAGGCTCGTAATTGTTGCATTTTCTTTCAATTGCTATCGTTGCTTTTTACTTTATTTTGACAACTCGAGCATTCTTCCATAATCACGGAAAGTTTTCGTTGCTGTTAGGTGTTTAGGAATTTGCGGTATCACGTGTCCTTTTAGACAGAGTCTCCGTCCCTTTTTAGTTATTTAGGGAGTTGCGGTATCTCGTGTCGTCTTAGACAGAGTATCCGTCCCTTTTTAGTTATTGCGAGTCCCTTTTAGGTCTTACATGGTGTTAGTTTCATGCAAATAACTCGTGGTTCCGCTTTGTTTATGTATATAGGCATAATCTAATCGATTATTTTCATTGTTCTAATGCATCTTGTCATTCTTATGACATATTCTTTTGCCGCCAATAGGACGACTCTCATCTCTACGAATATCGTGGTTTTGTTGAGAATTATGAAAACGCACTTAGTTACATTTCCGTCTTCGGGGATTTGGCAATAGTTAAGATTGTGAAATGATTTCATAAGTTGTTAATCTGTAAAGACCGACAGGCATTGTACTCATAATGAGCTTGCCATTGAGGTTCCAGCGAGAATATCTTTGTATTCTGCCTCGTTGTTGGTCATAATAAAACTCGACCATTGGGGTGCCAGTTAGTTGTTGTATTATCATACGGGGGTTTTACCTCCAATTTTGATATTTTCGTTATTTTGACAATGTTGTTGATAACAAGGTGACAAGCATAATGAATTCTGAGTTGGTTATCCTCTGCCTCGGTGTTGTGCACTGATTTTGCAATTATGTTTGATTTGGAATCTTTATCTATAGTCGTGAGACTTTATGGGATGCATTGCCTTCATTGAGGGTGAAGGCTCTACATGATAGGCCGAATATGAGCTGTTAGATCAATGCTTGATCGAATCTGATGAATCTCTAAATCATCCATATTGAGACAATTTGATAGCCATTTCATGATTGAATCGGAAACAAATCGATAGTGTTACTCCACCATATCTTGGAATTGGATTGGTTTGACTTATGGCATGCCTCATCCTAATTCGATTGGTTTGACTTATGGAATTCGATCGTCACTGCGCAATCTCATCCTAATTCGATTTTGAAAGTAATTAAAAAATTGAAGTTTGGATGATCACAATCGATCGAATGTGTTTGGATTCGATCGACACTCTAACGGATCTGATTTAATGAACAATTTGTTATGTTTGTTTCGACGTTGCGTCACCCTGCTGCTTTGAACATTGTTTTTCAATGGGTCTATGCTGCTTTCTTTTTGCAGTTATTTTCTTTCAGCGGTATTTTTTACTATTCCTTTATTACTTGTCAACTTTATGCCACGCCATGTTGCAGAGCTGCTATGGCATCTTTTGCTAAGTTAGCTCAATGTTCACCTCATTGTTCTGAGGTTTTCCATCCTGTAGGATTTCTTTGAGTGCACTTGCCACTTGTGGGCAGAGTGTATATCTCATTTGTCTTTATTTTAGCGGAACTTGTTGTTAGCGCTTTCGCAATTTACTTTAATTTTGGCAATTCATATGCCATATTGCATCGTGGGGTATCGCGCGTGTTTCATTTCTTTCTACCGCATCGGACATTTGTTATGTTGGCGTAACCAATTTCATCAGATTTTTCCTAGACACTTGTCTCTTGAGACGGACTTCCTCATCTCGTTGCTTTGTTTTTAGGGATTTAATGGTTAGCACTTGTTTTGAGACAGAGTGTCCGTTCCTTTTCCTTCTCATCACGGGTCCCCTTTAGATCATGGATGGTGTTATTTTCATGCAAATAACTTCACAATGGGCGGTTTAGCTTTTGCTGCATTTGTGAGACAGTGTTGCCATCGTTGCTTAACCTTGTACGATTTGTATTTTGGGGATTATGGCCTCACTGGTGTATAGATTTTTTATAATTTTTGATTGTGCGTCCCAGTTGTTGCATTAGTATTGTTGGACCGTGTGAAGGCACGACGTTTATTCGCCCAATACGGTTTTGCAGTTATTTTTTGAGTTAATCGTTGTTGTCTTTGAGAAAAACACAGCTTAGATAACACGTAGGTTTTGTTGCTAAGTGCCTCGATCAAGCGAGAGATCGACTTGATGGAGACCTTCGACTATGATAGAAATGATATATAAGTGATGGGTCTAAAGCGATCTAGTGCTAAGTTTCTCAAGCTTCTTGCATTGATCTTGCAATTTACGCTTGGTAGAGATCTTTGTCTATTTGGATATTGTGTCGCCTTTGTTCGGATACTTTGTTACATTCGTATTCGATGATCGCTCGCATTTTGTTTCTCGCACTTTGTGCTTTTACATGTTATTACTCGTCGACGGTGACGGTTAATTTGGCATCTGGGTATTCTTACTTCTTGAGGTGATAAGCCTTCTATATTAGTTTAAATATGCACTCATCTGGGCAGACAAACATCGTTCCATGCTGGACAGATGCAACTGATTTGCCACGTGAAGTCTATTGTCATATCCAGCTTTTCAGGCATATGAATATGTTGTTTGCATCATGCTTCTATGAGCGGATGTCTATCCTTTGTGATGTCTAATTTGTTTCTGACCATGATGGGCTGATGCCCATTTTCGATATATTCCATATATTCATCTGACCACTTCGGGCCATTATTTTATTCTTCATCTGGCCGCTCTGGGTCGATATTTCATTTTTGAGATTTTAGGTTTACATTTATCTTGTCGGGCTGATGCTTTGGTGTCGCTTTGGACAAGTTTGCTTCGTACCGTTCCAGATAGGTTTGCACTGTGCCGCTTTGTGTGGACGTTCTCGTTGCCACTCTAGAAACATTTGACGTACCGCTTGGGGTAGATGATTTGGTGTTGTTAGTTTTGTATCAAAAGGAAATGAAATTGTATTGTTCGAATGTTGGGTGCAAGCGGATGAACTATGCTTACGAAGGATCAGATTCAGGGAAATTGTGCCAATTTCGCTCGTTCAATGAGTCTGGACCTTCGTTCCAAGTTCCCCCAGTCGTTTGCCGAGTAGACATACTTGAATACCATTTTGATGATATTAGGACATTTTGTTTATTGACATTCTTGCTCGTCGCTTCTGCAACGGTTCTCTATGAAATCAATTTTGTGGCCTAACATCATAGCTTTTGGTTTCTGCTCGTTCGTATATATACTTTTGTCATGACGTTTATGTCGTGACGCTTATGTCATGAATGAGGAGTGAATTTTGCTTTTGACCTCTTTGGGTCGATGGATCTCCGTCATTACGTTTAAGCCTTGTATGAGGAGTGTATTTTACTGTTGACCTCTTTGAGTCGATGGATCTCGGTCATGACGCTCATGTCGTGCATGAGGGGTTTCCAGTATCATGTGAATAAAACTTCTCCTGTGTAACGGTAAGATTCTTTGATACCTCATAAGGGTAAGATTCTTCGATATCACCTACGGGTAAGATTCTTTGATACCTTTTAAGAGTAAGATTCTTTGATACCCCATACGGGTACGATTATTTGATACCTCCTACGGGTATGATTCTTTGATACCACCTACGGGTAAGATTCTTCGATACCTCATACGGGTAAGATTCTCTGATACCTCATAAGGGTAAGATTCTTTGATACCTCATACGTGTAAGATTCTTTGATATCTCATAAGGGTAAGATTCTTGGTGTCTCGTGCCATGATGGACAGAGTTTCCGTCCCTTTTGTTGCCTTTGGCTTTTTCCGGCATCTCGTGCCACTTTGGACAGAGTTTTCGTTCTTCTCGTTGTCCTAGGGATTTTCGGTATCTCGTGCCACTTTGGACAGAGTTTCCGTCCCTTTCGTTGCCTCTAGCTTTTTTCGGTATCTCGTGCCACTTTGGACAGAGTTTCCATTCTTCTCATTGTCCTAAGGATTTTCGATATCTCGTGCCACTTTGGACAGAGTTTCCGTCCCTTTCGTTGCCTCTAGCTTTTTTCGATATCTCGTGCCACTTTGGACAGAGTTTCCGTTCTTCTCGTTGTCCTAGGGATTTTCGGTATCTCGTGCCACTTTGGACAGAGTTTCCGTCCCTTTCGTTGCCTCTGGCTTTTTCGGTATCTCGTGCCACTTTGGACAGAGTTTCCGTTCTTCTCGTTGTCCTAGGGATTTTCGGTATCTCGTGCCACTTTGGACAGAGTTTCCGTCCCTTTCGTTGCCTCTGCTTTTTTCGGTATCTCATGCCACTTTGGACAGAGTTTTCGTTCCTCTCGTGTTTGTTTTGTCGCTGAACTCCTTGGTTCCTCATTTGGGGATTTTAGCATCATTTCTATAAGACTCCACCTGCGCCGTTCACGTAGATAGATACATTTAATAATTTGGAAAAGGTTGGCCTCAATTACTTACCGAGGGTTTATGTTTCCCAGTCTTTGCACGGGACTCAAGCCTTCGCAGGTCATACAGTTTATTAGCTCCTGATCGCAATTGTTTCTACTCATTTGCATAATAACGCCTAAGATGTTGCACATTCCAAGGTCACTTGTATGATCTTGAAGGGCCCCTCCATTTTGGTTCGAATTTTCCAATGTGTTGTTTTGTTGATACACTTCTGAGTACTAGATCTCCTACCTCAAAATTTCATAATTGGACTCTGTTGTCGTAGCTTTTAGCATTTGTTGCTTTGAAAGCTACAGTGCATTGGTACGCATCTTTCTTTGTTGTGCCTATCATGTCCAAATCCATCTGACGTAAGTGGACTGATTGTTTGGGATCATAGTCATGAATCTTGCATGTTGGCATTCCTATTCCGTCAGGTAAAACAGCCTCAGTGCCGTAAACAAGAACGAAAAGTGCTTCGCCCGTCAATGTTATCGTGGTTGTCCTACACGCCCATAATATTCCTTGGAGCTCCTATTGCCAGGTTTTTTTTTCTGTGTCTTTCATCCTCTTCTCGAGGTAATTCTTCGATGTCTTGTTGTTGGATTCCATCTGTATGTAGTATCCATGTGATAATGGCCCTGCTGGTTCCTGCTTGGTCTGATAATCAATGCAATCCGACCGTCGATACCACCTTAGGGTAAGACAAATCATGATACTATTCGGGGTGTAGTCGTTTGTCCGTGTAGGATTGGGATTGAAGAATCCTTAATCATTCTCCGATAATGTTAGTTTTCTTGGTTGAATTGCGGATTTGTTTATTGCTCTTAGCACCACTCTTTGTTTGCTTGGGATCGAATTCTATATTGTCAACTCCGTAGTTGTTTCCCCGATCTCGATATAGCTACTGGGACTCTTCGCGGTTCTTTTCCCGTTAGTCCATTCCCTTTCTTGGCCATTTTACCTAAACAGACTCTTAAGCGTAAGTGAAATGGTGTTCCCACAGACGGCGCCAATATTTTGGTCTTATTTTGTCTAGGTTATAATACACCGAGAAATCGATACAGTGGGGCCTGACTTAACCAAAATAATGCTATCCTATTACAATGAATGGACTAGCTTGGTCCGGAACACCTATTACACATAAGGAAATATAAGATGACAGGAAATAATCCCTAAATGGCCAAGTTGAGAGAACAGTCGAACGGGAGAGATTTGACGCTCTTTGATTGTTGTATTGCGGGTATTAGATACTTATGATATCAGACTTGACTTGGGAACTAGCCAAGCTGCCTACGTATCCCATTGAGGGAATCAAGCCGAACGTAGTTCATTTGTCTCTTTTGAGTTACTTCTATTAGGTCAACCCCTGGTTGGGCTGCCTGGTTCACTTGGTTCAGCATTGGCGTGACTTCACGGTTTCGATCATATCTCCCTCATGGATGGTCGAAACCGCGATCTGCTTCTTGATTCGGGGCCCTGACTCATATAGCTTTCAGTGCATATAAGGGTTCGATGTGTGCATTGAATTGGGGTCATCGAATTGGGCACGTCGAATTGGGATGCATCGAATTGGGGCGCATCGAATTGGGGCGCGTAGAATAGGGGCATCGAATTGGCTTGGTTCGATGCGTGCGCATCGAATTCGATCCATGTCTCTCTCTCTCTCTCCCTCCTTGTGAGGAGTGAGGGGGTTATATATAGGCATGATTCGAGGGTTAAAAGGTTATTTTACACTGATATGCGCAGTTTTACTATTTTGGGCATAACTTTCTCTCTGGACCTCCGAATCGCATTTCGCTTGTTGCGTTGGGTCCTTTAAGCCTTCTCGACATTCATTGGTCAGTTTCACGCCTACGTGGCTTCTTCGTGAAATGACATATTATGGCACACCATTTACTCCCCCAGTTTGGAGTGTGATTTTGGTACATAAGCATACTTCAAACTATAATGAAGTGCTAGAGTCGTTTCGCCTCATTTTTTGGGTGATTAATGTCATTATGCACTAGTGTAGCTTACTGAATAAGCCCACATCACGTACTTAATTTCTATAGTATAATAATGTTTGAGAGAAAAAAAAAACAAAAATTCTAAAACTTTATATTATTCAGCTTGAATGGCCTAAACACATTTAAGATAATATAATAATAAAAACAATTATTTATTGATACGGTGTACTAGAAATATAATGTTAGGAAGTTATTTGCTAGTTTTTGATAATAAATATATTTTCTATAGGGGTAATTTGCTAGTTATTTCTCTCTTATCTAATGACCTATAAAATTTGTCGGCATTATTGACGTTGGTGCAACTGAATTTGTAGTCCCTTTACCAAATCGCTCTCGGTGATGAGGTTGGCAATTAAGTTTTAGATATCAATCTTCTAAATCCATTTTTTTTTAATAAACGACACTTAAATTTTTCTTTAAGGCTAAGTGGTTGTACTTGTAAAAAGGTCCATCGTCATTGTCAGCTTTTGAATGATCACTCATTCTATTTTTATTTCTCAAATAGTTGTTGTTGCGACATTGTTCTTCATGTCAAGTAGTCTCTCTCATTCATAATCAGTTTTTCTTTTTCTCGTTTCATCGTGAGTGGGATTCATGCTCAAAAGGCCTTATTATTTGATGAACCTTAAAATATGCAAAGGTTTGGCTGACGTTTTCTAACTATTACTGAACCAAATCGACTTCATGAGTTCGTCCAAATTTATGTATTTTCTTGGTTTTTATGGCAGAGAAATATTAAGCAACAAAAAACTAGCTCGCAGAGAAAATTTCCTCTAAATTAGTATCTTCTATCTTAGAGAATACTTGAACAAAAAGAAGATTATTTTTGGAGGAAAAAAATGAAAACAACTCTAAATGCGAGTGAATATGTCGTGAATTGTCTTCCTTCACAGTTCACACTGGTGCCTAACCAAGACTGGGAAGAATTCATTTTCTCTGCATAGCGCCATAGCGTGCTGCGTGCCATATTATGCACCATTTATACTACTTATTCACATTTAATAAGCTTTAATATAATTTTATAATCACAATCACATAGTACAGAAAATGACACATAAAGTGGTTCCGATCGAGTCTTGATCCACACAATTATTTACGTTTCATGTTATTAATGTACACTGCATTTTTTTACTTCATGACAACTAAAAAGGCTTTTTATGCATGCAATATATCAGCCATCTCTTAGTTATAAGACCCCGTGGAGACTAAGATAATAACCTATCCCTTTTTTTGCTTAAATATTAGAAATTTTTACCTTTGTTTGTTAATTACTTGAGTAGTTCTTCAACAGGACAATATGAACATGACAAACAACTAGAAAGTCCCAACCAAATTCAAATTAAGGGCAATAAACTTGTGACATGAGGCTTGTTAAAAAAAAATGTAACATGAGGACAATATCTTTCACTGGCTATATAGAAACCTTGCAGAAAATGATAGTTTTTAGGGAGAATTACATCCACATCCTTCGAGTTGACCTAATTCTAGGAACCTGGCCCAAAGTTTCGATAATTATAGAAACACCTTCTAGAGCGAACACTGCTAAAACTAGAAGGTTTATCTATCTGTAACATTTTTCAAACTTAGGACCTACATATCAACCTTTTAAAAATTTCAACAGACATTTTTCCAATTATTTAAACAGCAGTTAGTTTTTTGTAGATGGACGAAACTTCAAGGTGTCTAAATGCAATCATTCCTTGTTTTAATTCCTCAGTATCCATAAGCCCAACCAGAATTCCACTTCCACACAATTCTAGCATATAATTAACAATGACGACATAGTTCAATTCTAGTTCAATTCATGATGCTGATATATAAAAAGTTCAATTCTTTGGCAGTTCAGTGCTACCACCCTGATAGCGTTAAAAAAAGGGTTTCATCAAACAGAATGATGAATAAGTTACAACAACATAAAGTAAGAATACAAATCAAATTATCACAACACGATGAAATGAATGTGGTTCTAGGTAAAATGTTGCTGAATGCAGGTATTGAAGAGTAGAAACAGAGCAAATTTTGTTATTTGTATTCTTGGAAATTGACATGGCCAGTTGCTTGTGCATGCTCCACAGCTTCCTGCAAAGTTGCGAATGAAATTAAGAGGGCGCCTTGATGATCTCAAGGACTGATGGAATAAAGAAGGAAAGAGGACGGAAAAAGACCTTCTGTCCAATAACTCCAATTTGGCAAACACCGCATCGCAAAGTGAAGTTGGAAGTATCAGTGTAGCTTCTTTTCCTATATTTAGCAAAATAGTTAAAATACGGATGTGTGACTGGAAATGAAAAATATTTAAGTTTAAACAGAACAAGATAATTGTCAGAAAAAATATACATTAACGAAATGAACAACATAAGAAGTTAGAATGAAGATCTTTTGTATAACAAATGCCATTGTGGAAACTAATTATCCTTCGACTATGGATCATCACTACACGATACGTTCACTAGGCACATATATAACGCAGCATGGGTGTCAATCACCGAAGCAAATTCAGATGAAAGTCGAATTAGCAATTGTTGTAGCAAATGTAACATTTTACCTGTGTTGGTCTTGAACCAGATTAAGGGCAAGACGCTCAACTGGTCCCACAGTTCGGTCTTTCTGCACGGAAAATATTGTCTGGTCGAACTCCTCTGGTGCCCCTTCAAAGGGAGACATCTGTTTAAAGCAGATTTCATATCATCAACTGGCCCATGCATACTGTAAGACTTCCTACAGCAGAAGACTCCTGAGACCACTAGTTACAGAACTATATTTCGTGCCCCAAACAAAGTAGAAAGTGCGGTTCCATACCCCATGCTCTCTTAAGTGGCTATTGGTTGCTATCTTGTCAGGCTAACTCAACGCATTTTATGGAGGATTATATTGACTAATGAGCTAATTACAAACATGAAGGACATATTCAGATTCTGCTAAAACCGAACCACTTTTATGTGTAAAGATATGCAAATAGCAAAATAAAACACTTGTCAATCAATAGAACCCCCATCAATTACGAATGACAAAAAAACTTGCATTATGTGCTGACAACTGCAAACTGATTAAATAACATCACTCAAAATTCAGACTATGCTAAGATTAACAACCATATAAAACTTCAGCAAAAGGCACGAGCAGCTCTACCTATTCCTCCCCATTCTCGCTCAATTTCAAAAATACTTACGAAATACGCACAAACTCATGCATGCACGAAAACACACACATATACAAAGATAGAGGTGGTAGAACTACATACGGACAACGCATCATAATGGAGCCCATCATAAATAAGCATAACTCTTTCCCCATAGCTCTTTCCCTGTAGATACAAATTTAAAAATGATTTTTTTCCATAAGTCATAATTCTAGCAGTGGTAACACCGAAGAAATAACGTAGAACATATACTTAATGCTAACCTGCCCATACAAATCACATCTTGTGGTTTGTATATCATATGCAGCTATCTCCCGCCCATAATAATCTGCCAATATTGCAAGCTCAATGGCACCTTCAAAAGTGAGAAAAGATTAACCTTTCAGCATGATTGGCAAGTTTTTTAGTAAGTAATCTTCTGATAAGATAAATACTAAGCCAGAACAATGTCTAAACCAAGTAGGCCTGAATTCTTAGGAAGATGAAGTGACTGAAAAATGAACCCTAAGGCAATATCACTGAGAAGTAAGCCTGTGACCACAAACATAACTGGATTTAGTTGTAGAGAAATACAAAGTACGTAATTCTTCCCCTAATCAAGTCAATGCTGAAAGTAGCAAAAATGGGCAGGTACACACGCATTTATAAAGTTTAGCAAAGAGCTGCATCTCGAAAAGAGGCAGTTTTGAAATAAAGAACCAAACACTACCACTGTATAAAGGTCCTAACCAACTCATTATAATTGTTAGCCCGTCAAAAGATCTAAAGCTAAACTCCTCCATGAGAATATATAAATCAGGGGAATTATAAATTCAGTTAAACCGGGAGTAGCTGTTTATAGGGAATTTATGACCCTTAACATTTAACAAACTATGGTTTAGAAAATTCATTATATACATGCAATAAATAGTAAAAGGACAAATGGAAATCTCAAGCTGATCTGTTATCGTCTGTTATTCAGGATTTTGTGCAACAGATTCACTCTGTGAATCTGTCACATATGCTATATGCACATACACAAACTATTACTGTTGATAAATGTTAAAGTTTCTAAACTGTACAAGGAAAGCAGAAAATATTGTATTTGATATACACGTTCAACAAATATGAAATAAACAACCATATCTAGAAAGAACAAATTTAGTGAAATGGAAAAAATAAAATGACCCAGCCGTAAATCAAATCTAGAAAAATATCCAGAAATCTCAAATTACAATAGCATAGCCAAAATATAGAAGGGGACTCAAAGTTAAAACTGACCACCCCACTTCTCTGGGTTAAGAATCCATGAGCAGTACTCTTCGTTCGTCTTCCCGAGGAAAGCTTCAGAATACTTCTCTGGATCACTGGCCACTGTTGCTGCTATAACCTTCAGCACAGAAAAACGGAAACAAACGACTAATCCTGGTTAATCCATCTTTCAACAATGCATCATATAATGGGACCTCAATCCTATACTTCACCAACTTTTCAACTAGAGCCAAATTGCTTCATTAAAAACAGTGCCTAAAAATCTGAGTTTCTACGAAAATGGAACTCCGCCACAGTTAAACATTTTAATGTATTTTTAAAGTTTCAAGATAAACTAATAAAGTGTATGCCTATTGACATTTGATTTAAATGCAGCGCAATGATTCTAAGAACATAAGAAAAGAAAAACAAAAATATGTAAGTATATGAGCATAATATCCAACTATAAAATGCATTGTCGATCAAAGTAGTAGTTTTCACAATCCGGAGTATCAAAAGTTACGGCAAAATAAATGAATTAAATGCGGAACAGTTAAGGAACTATATCTGCCAATAAGGAATTAACAAAATCGAACTAACCTGTCTCAGCTCGGATGCCTTGTTTTTGTCGTGATCCATGACGAAACTGCAAGAAAATCCATAAATCAATTATGAGATTGATTCACACGTGTACACGTCAAAGTAAATTATTCATGCAGACAAAAAAATAAAAAAGTCCAGCATATTTTTATCCTGTTTTGGCAATCCTAAGATATGTCAAGCTTACCCGACCGCATTGAAGAGGCAACTGTTATCAGAAGGTATAACTCGCCTAACGACAATACCTTCCATTCTGAACCTGAAACCATCAAAATTGTGTGTTTTCTTCAAATGCTTTAAACCAACGAACTCAAAATCAAACTGATTAAAAACCTATGGTTTTACTTCATAAAATAATTGGTCCTTTTAGGAAGGACAAAAGCTGAAATTGAATAACAAAAAACAGGTGAGCATTAACATCAAGCAGGCATCCCAACACAATTTGAATAAACAGTAAATTCCATAAATCAAATCCTCATAACATCAGAAACAACACAATAATTGAAAATTAACATTTATTCCACCAAGAAAGGCGCAAATCAACAACAGGTTATCAATTTAACGACCATATATAGATTGAGCAAAGCTTAATTAAAAAAAAAAATTACCTACAATAATTAGCAGAAATGAAGCAGAGGCGAATTTTGGATCTAGGTTTACGTATCAGGGAATGCTTTTTTCAGAGGCAATAAAAAATAAAGTAAGAGTGAAATGGAATATTGGCAATATAGTTGGAATTTATAATGGGATTACCATCAACGTCATCAGGATTTGGCAGCTTTCAATTGAAATTAAATGAAAAAGGTGTGAGGTTGCTAAAATCTCAGTGATTGTGCAGCTGTATTGTTGTTACTTGTTGAGCTACTAAAATTCGACAACTGTTGTTGCGAGTTAGTATTCCTTATTCCTATATGAAGAATTGAAGATGGAGTGTGGAAGAGAATATTAGTATTTATTAATTATTTTTGGGTTTAATATTTATTCAGGTTTATTTATTCTGCTGGTTGAAGTTAGACTAGTTAACATTATCTAGTGTGTGTTTTTTCGGATTGTCATAACAAAAGACGTTATACTCAACGTTTGCGGGTTACCAATTTTTTAAACCTTCGCGTGGATGTAATTTTATAACCATGCAACTTGCGGGTTAAGCGAATACGGACAAATTAGCGAGTTATGTTGTATATCAAATCACAAAATAAAATCAAAATTTCTTTTAAGCCACACAAGTTATATAGTGTAACATTCCTATATTATTCTCGTATTAGAAAAACTCTCCTATCAACTTTTTTTTCTTTGTATGCTTATAATATTTTCAAGTCAATTTATGCATTATGAATATTGAGTTTCAATTATTTATATGTTAAGCCTTCCCTCAAAACGCATTAAATTATTAACTTGTCAGTTAAAGATGAACTATAGGGTTGTGTAACTATCTATATTATTTGGCTAGTACACAATTACTTTGTTGTGTGTTCTAGTGTTTAGTGAAATGAACTAAGATTTTAAATTATTTTTTTATATGCGGATAAGCGGATGACGGACGGGTGTACGGCTCAACCCACAATTCACTCGCTCAAGAGCGGGTTTCCATCTTTTTCAACAGTGATACAAGTTAAAAAAATAAAAACATGCGGGTAGCGGTTTGAGCGAGTCAGGTTTGGACGAGTAGATCGCTGAGCGGATTTATGAACACCCCTAAACATATCTACGTTTCTAAAGTTTTCGTTTTTAACTTAATCGAAATAAAATATTTTCCAATTCTTTTACTAAAATTAAGAGTTTTTAAAAATATGTCGAAAATATTTGAAATCTTCTAAAAGTTTTAAACATCTAGCGAGTCAATAGAAACTAAAAGTTGATCCATAATATACACATATGCACTCAATTGATGTTGAAGATTTATAATTGATCTTCCTACATTCAAGATATAAAGATTAAGAGTGTTTTATAATATTGAGGATAAAACACTCTTCAAATGAGTTTTTGATATATTATGGATTTGTGCTTACAAATTTTACGACTCGAATTTTATGATTTTGAAGCCTTGTTTCGAATTGCGGGCCTATTTGGCCTCCGATTAAAATAGATACCCACACAGCATCAGGTGTGCGTGCCCGATACACTCGGACTTGCATGAAAATTGACACATTTGATCCCTTGTCTGCAAAAATTCGAGTTAATGGACACCCACAAGATGTGATTAATGAAATTAAGGTGGACTTTTGCTTAGATTGTGGCCGGTTAGGCCATGTCCGATCCACATGTGTCTCATCGTCTACCCCGACAGCCTAGACCTCACCCCAATCAGAGCTACCCAAAGCAGCCATAAATTGGCACTTTGTAACCAGACGCCCCTCGTCTCGTTGTCATCAAGGGCCAGCACCACCCTCTCCCCACCCTTAAGGTAGCACAAAGAAAATCCTGCACGGTGAGACCCCATCGCTGATCATTCCACCAAGACCATGTCTAAGTCCCTCACTATCCAACCATATCTACCTTTCCCACAAATTTGGGTTCAGAAAGCCCATATTGTCTCTCCTATTACGAGTCAACAAACTAGTCCCAACACCAGGACTCTGTCGCCGCTTTCGAACCGTAATTCGAACCTCGCTCCACCTTGGAAGCATCACGCGAACAAGTCAGGACCCACAAACGTGGCACACAATATTGTCGCGTTAGTAACGATAAAAGATGTAACGCTAAGTGGCACCTCATCACCACCAGAGGGACCCACAGATAATCGAGGAAACAAACATATGCCATGTGGCTCACACATATGACGTGGTAGATAAAACTGCCACACCTACAATCACCGCGGACCGCCATTCGTCGCCTAATACCATTAAGGGTAATGCCTAACATACCCCTCGGACCTTTGCCCCACCTCCACCATCGGTGACCACCGATGCACCACCGCAACAACCTACCACCATAACTTCCACCCGCCCCACCACCACCTCACATGCGCCTAACATCACCTCGCACCGCCCCGATACCACCATCATACCACCGCCTACGCAACTAACATCAGATGATGACTCTGAACTCCAACAGCTCCGGATCAAACAACGATGCCCTCTGAGCAAAGTCTCCACACCCTAAGACAATATTGAACCAGGTAAATGTGTTCTAAAGGGTGTTTGCAGTTCGATCATTCCTGTTCCGACCCACCCGTCCCCCGCTAGGACTACACAACCTTATTCCTCGCAAGAATGTCACAGGAAGCAACCCATTGTCAGGTATCGAGATCCAATATGATTGCATGTATGTACATTTCCCTTGTGAGAACCACCTACCACTCTTCATGCGACAGGGGGACCCCACGATCCGAGTAGTTCTCACCCCAAACAATATGTTGGGAGTCATATTCAATATGGCTCAAAAATTATCTTTGCTGGAAGAAGGGCGCGTGATGCAGTTCCAGTTTACGCTCATGATCACTACTTCCCATATATAGTACATTATATGCCTCTTGCTTTTAGGAAACGAACCACTGGGCTCACCGACCTCCCTAGCTGCCAATGACCAAGGACCACACAATGTCCCCTTTTACCTTCTGATGAGGATAATATGTTGGGATGTTAGGGGTGCCAACCGCTTGGAGTTATTTGTCGGCTGCCCGTGCACTTATCTGACAACATAACCTGGATTTTTTAATCCTACTAAAGACCTATTGCAGAGAGGACTGTGCCATGAACATCATTACACAACTTTCTTTTGACGGTCGTACTTTGGTTCATCCCTCAGCTACTCCAGCGGTATCTGGGTCCTCTACCACATTCAATAGATTATACTCTAGACCCTGACCGCCGATTCACGGTCCATGCACATGGGGGTGACCTTCCACACTTATCAGACCTTCCGTCTGAGTGTTATCTACAACCCTCCACAACCAACCCTACAAGACTAGGTATGAGATGCACTTATGTCATATGTTACTACAAGACTATGTATGAGATGCACTTATGTCATTACACAACTCGTTGAGGAACATTGAGAAATAACTCGGCCTAATTGCAAATTAGTTAAGTACGCGACCTAATGGGACTTTTCCTAGCAACACAGAGACTAATCTGAGGGAACAAGTCAACATGGTTTCAACTGAAGAAGATATTTTGAGCAAAGCCTTAGAGCCAATGGTGAAAGAGAATTATCCACCAATTCCATATCTTTGAGAATTCATCACGTAGAATAATTTGCTGTGATTTTCAAAAATATACCGGGAACAATGACACTTGAGGAAGCGGTTAGACAAGTACCGAAATATGCCAAATTATTGGGAGACACAAAGATACACAAAAAGGAAGATGGATGAGAGCGGGACACACAAGATCTTTGCACGTCAAGCAATTGAAAGACTGCGGACAAAGCTTAAGGATCTAGAGAGTTTTACTATACCATGCACTATTAATGATAATTTACCGGAACATTCTTTATGTGATTTAGGTGCTAGTATAAATTCCATGCCATATACTATTTATGAATGTTTGAAATTGCCTATTTTGCGAGAAGCTGATCTAACAATTTAACTTGCTAATAGGAGTATTAATTATCCTAAGGGGGTATTAGGAGATGTAATGGTTAATAATGGTAAATTTGCTTTTTCGATGGATTTTGTGGTTATTGATATGAGTAGAAAGTATAAATTTTCTTTGATCTTAGGAAGACCATTCTTAGCAACTGCTAATGCTTTAATTGATGTGGGAGAGGAAGTTGTCACTTTAAAATTTAACAAGGAGTATGATAGTTTTAAGGTTGAAAAAAGAGTGTATCCAAAAGAACCACCACTCAAAAAGCTAGCTAAGGGAAAAAAAATTAGCGCATCCATTTAACCATGATGGAGCGATTGAGACACCTTAAAATTAGTAGCATCGAGCTAGACGACGTAAAAACTAAGTGCTTTTTGGGAGGCAACCCAAAAATTTTATGTTTTTCGAGTTATTTATTTTTATCCTTATTTAATTTTGCAACTTTGACTGTTTTGTAGGGGGAATCAAAATTTAGCATGAGGGAGTGGGAATTACAGAAGATAGAAATGAGTTGTATTTTTGATAAAAATTCGATAACAACAGTTTTTCAATCGAGAGAGAGGCGTGTAGCTAATAGCGTGTGCTGATCGTGTGAGCCTCTAGAATGTAGGGCGATGCAGAAACGTAGCGATGTGGTGGTGGAACCTACTGGAAGAAGACAACGATGGAACAATGGACGCGGCTTGACCGTGCTCCTGGTGCGTGATGGGAGGCGCGATCATTCTGATCGCATGCCAAAATTCGAGCATTTTGTCCACTGCATATACATGAATAAGTTTTCTTACTTATTAACTACATTTTTATCTATTATTCTGAGATTTTATATGTTCCCATGTTGCCTAAATATATTTGTTTTGTGAGAGAATGTTTCCTTTACTTGGAAATTACCTATATGGTGGAATCGTAGTTCATTTATACCTATATGTATTACTATCATATTTGTAGGTTTAGGTCATTATTATCCCACATAAGTTAAAATCCCAAAGCTACTCTTCTTAATTATTTTATTTTCACTTGTACAAATATTCTACTTGTTCAAACACCATGGCATTGCATAAAAATACCAACAAACACCTCAGGAACTATTCTAGTT
Organism: Linaria vulgaris; assembly: GCA_948329865.1. Classification (NCBI taxonomy): domain Eukaryota; kingdom Viridiplantae; phylum Streptophyta; class Magnoliopsida; order Lamiales; family Plantaginaceae; genus Linaria; species Linaria vulgaris. Next base: position 67,099,712 of record OX415251.1, read on the forward strand.
CCGACGAGGAGGAATCACCACCATCATCTCCACGCGCCCAACCATGCAAGAAAAAGACCGTGGATGATAGGCCTACAAAGAAGCAAAAACTTGTGAAGAAATCATTCATCACTGAGAGAATATTTGACGTTTTCACGAGAAGATCCAAGACATGGGGTGGACGATGTTTGCTAAACAACCGGGACATGTCAATAAAACGATGGTGATTGAATTCTTTACAAATGCAACTGCACCAATAACGGAACCAATTACACTGAGAGGGAAAAAGGTACTTATCTATACCGAAATTATCGATGAATACTGCAAGCTCGATCTTGAGAAGATTGCAAAGGGAAAGCATAAGAAACGAGAGTCAGCTATGTCTGAAACAACAGTACATGACGTGGTTATCTCAGACACCATTGTTCGAGAGCCGAACTCAGCTAATCCTTTTATTCTTTATAATAAATTGGTGCCAGAGCATATGGTTTGGTATAATTTCATTATTTCACGAATTGCACCTACTACCTACATGACAGATGCACATTGGGACAGAGTAAAATACTTGACGTGGATACGTGATGGGATCCATATAGATGTGGGGCAAGAAATTATGAATTCAATTAACACTTTTGCAACAGGAAAAAAATCAGGAGCTATCCCACATGGAGGGCTAATCACTAGCATTTGTAGAGCAGCGGGAGTTCCGGTTAAGCAATCTGACAAGAAGGACTTTATTGAAGATGTTACAAAGAAAAAAATTGATGGATATGGAAAAGCAAAAGTGACGCCGCCAAAGCCACCGAGTTTGGAAGAAGTGGTGAAGAAATAGTTTGGAAGAAGTGGTGAAGAAAGAAATGGAAGACCAAACAAAGCAATTAAAGAAATTCATCTGAACTAAGCTGAAAAAGGTTCTGGAAGATATCTACAACTCATGGGAGGAAGTGATGATTAGGTTGAACAAGATGAATGGGGAAGAATTCGACACAACACCAAACAACATTCAGGGGGAATAGAATTTCCAGGGGAGTCCTCTGTTCTAATTCTTTTTTTTTTCTTTAAAAATAGTTCAATGGGGACATTGAAGAATTATGAATTGGATGTGTGTGAATAGATTCACTATTTAAGTTAGTTTTGCTCCATTTTTTTGTTTTTAGAGTATGTTTTAGTTATTTTTCGAGCCTGTCTGTTAGAATAAAAATATGAAGTAATAAAAGCATGCAAAAGTTAGGAATGATGATATATGCCTAATATAGGAGGATTTTGGAAGAAATGAATTATGTATGGATGATGAGAGTACACTTTGGTTAATTGGGTTGAAAGCATGATTATCTCATATACACCATTCACGATAAGCATTCCAATACTTAGCTTTGCAGACGACTGCTTCATCTTCTGTGAAGACCACCCCTGAACCCTCAAACTCATGTTACACTTATTGAACTCCTTTCATGCCATGACATGACCTGGAGTGAGCTACGATAAGTCTCATGGTCTTATTCTCCCCAAATATCTCGCGTCAGCGTCGACGTTCCATCCTCCGACTTCTCGACATGGAGCCCATGATCACTCGTGATAAATACCTCGGTATCCCGATTTGGCAAGGTCACTTTCGCCCGCGGTTCTTTGATCCTATCATCGACCGCTTCACTCACAGAAATGGGGATTGCTACACTCGCTACCTATCGCACGATGCTCGATGTACCCTGATTCAATCTACTCTGCAAACAATGCCCAAACAATGCCTGGATAGGTGATGAGTATTGTCTACCTACCTAATTCTATTCTCACCTCCTTCAACAAACTCACCAAATCCTTCCTTCGGAACGCCGACGAACAGGGCCCGCCGCAAAGGACCTGTTCTGTAGCATATGGTTTGTTCGCCCAAACATGTAGGGGACTTGGGTTCCACCATCTCGAGAAACTAAACGAGGCCTATTTGCTAAAACTTGGTTGACGTCTCTTGCAACAACCAGACTCCCTTTGGGCCAAGGTCCTACAACCCAAATACTTTTTGGCTCGAAGTCAGTTGACGGCACCGATCCCCCCGAACTCCAGTCGCACCTGGAAGTCTGTTGCCCGACTCTTTCCGAGCCTCCTCTCCTCACTACGGTGGGTGGTAGGCAACATAGGCTTCATTAACTTTTGCCACTCCCGCTGGCTCGGGTCGTTCACAATAGCCGAGTATGTCCCCTCTATCACTCGTCACTTACTCTCTATCAAAGTTAGAGACATCATTCAACCGACATGATATTGGGACCTTTTCGCTGTCGCCCCCTCCTCCCTCAAGATATCATGACTCATATCATAAGGCTACCCCTTCCACTGAAGAATGTCCCAGATAGCACTTGTTGGGCCTGGAACTCTGGTGGACAATTCATGATAAATTTTGCCTACACCTGGCTTCTCGAATCGACTTACGGGGCTCAACGTCCCAGCCTCCCTTAGGTTCTCTCGCGAGTCAAATTTTTTGCCCGGTTATTGGGACATGAAGCCTTTGCCACTCGCAATTTCCTGTGCCGTTGGTACCATCCCGATTTCTGATTTATGCTCTGTCACTTGGCTACTGAAACTATGACCCTCATTTTCGCGGAATGTCCACTCCTTTTAGACGTCTACTGAGCCTTTCTCCTTTTTACTCCCCCTCGTAGGGGGAAAATACCCACTCTCACCACCATCGCACCCTCTACCCGACCACTACCCTTATTAGGTGTTGGCCCTTATGACCTGTGCATAATGAACTCTTGTTTCGAGGAAGGGCAATCTCGACCTCCTCCATTACCTCTCTCATTTCTCACACTATCGGATCTTCCAGCTGCCCCGCCCCCGAAATCCCCCAAAAATTTTAGGTTCACTACTAGGTGGCACCCTCCTCCGCAGGGGGACTATCAAGCTCAATACCGACGACTCGACGTTGGACAACCCTAGCCCCTCGGGTATCAACGGCGTGCTACGTGATTTTGCAGGTACGATAATTGGTGCTTTGTCTGAATCGACGGGATGCAACACCAACAACGTAGCTGAATTCTGGACTATTCACCAGAGAGTACTACTTGCTCTACAACTTTTGATTAGTGCCCTTATTATTGAAACAAACTCGAAGTCGTGTTTGGCAGCTTGATCAGGATGCGGGCCCTTATGACCTCAGTAGATTCGCTAACTCTGCTCCATGATATATGGAGTTTAAGAGGACGAATTCTCACTGTGTTCATCTCACTTATATATAGAGACGCAAACAGGTTCGCGAACGTGCTGACATGCATGTGATCCGATCGGGCCGTAGTGGACTACCCACTTCAACCACTTTTTTGCGCAACTTGAACCGAGTTGTCACATTTTGGCATAAGAATATGCATTGTACATTACATGTCATTGGCTGTAGTTTTTTAATAAAATAGCATTGCTCTTAAAAGAATAAAAACTTTGCAGATTTTTGTTATTATGACATCGTATTTATATATAACAATTGATTCATGAAAGTACCAAAAAGGCATAACCGAAAAGAAAAGAAAAGAAAAGCTCAGCACTAACATGGTCAACGAAATCCACCTGATCTCTAGCTCTCACCCGCCCAACTAAAGTAACGGACAATCTAACGGCTCCGGAATTGATTTTACCGATTCAAAGAAACCCACCCACAGTCAACATTCCACTGCATATTGTTAGGTACAATATATATATATATATATATATATATAACTAATACTAATTTGAAAAGATAAATTTGATGTTGTTGAATTAGCATGGTGCATGAATAATAATAAACAAAGACGATTTACTAGTCTAAATGAATTCACACACACATACGCTTAAAGAATCATATTTTCGTTTTAATCGCAACAACAAGGATATATAATATAACAATAAGTCGAAAAGTAAAATTTGATGACCTTATCATTGATTCCCAATGGTAGTTCTGGTAATGGGTGTTATGGAACCAGAGTCAAGACAGGTCAACAGCAAATTGCAGATAAAAAATTCTATTCCATGTCAGGTTCACTTGCATGTTATTATAAAAATATTAATTCCCAGTCTTTTAAATAACAATAATTAAATCTTCCTAACGACGCTCCAAAACAGTTCTCACCACTCCCACTATATGAAAATAACAAAACTACCCTTCAAATCTCCATCAAACCGAATTTCAATCAAAGGATATTTATAGTCATTTTTAATATTCTCTGACTGACTGACTGACACATTACTCTGCCAATCAACAATAATAATATATAATCGTCAAATCAATACAATTACAAAATAAACGAAAGGGAAAAAGAAAAAAAGAAGCATCATTAGCTTTACCTTGTCAGTCACAAAAGCAAGCACTCACTCACTCACACACACACACACACTGAGTGTGTGTAAGGAGAAATCCGGCCCGGCCATGGAAGAAGAGAAGAATCGGAGCTCATCAGCTTCGAAGGAACCAGTAACAGTAAGCGAAAGAGAAGAGGATCGCACCGATGACAAATTGAAGAAAATCGACGAGGAGCTGAGTAGTAACAACAGCAGTGAGTGTACAGCCGACAACAACGCTTCGATTGCAGCTTCTCAATCGGAAACCCTAGCCCTAGCTTCCGTACCGTTATCCGAAACTAATTTTCACTTTGATGAATCGTCTCACCATCTTTCAGGTAGAGTTCTCCTTTTTTTTTTTAGATATCTATGTTTTTTTTTCTCTGTATAAGTGCATGATGATTGCGTACGATAATTCAGTGAAAATTCTATATTGAAAATCGCAATTAATTTTTTGAGTTTTTTTTTTTTTGTTTTCAGAGGTTCCAGTGGAATATTCTCTGCAGCCTCTGCAACCGGCGGAAGGACTGAGGGTTAGATATTCGATAAATTCTTCACCAATTTAAGATTCAATTGGTTTTATAATTTGGCATGTGATCATATTACTAGTTAAATTCAATGTTTCATATGCTGCCAGAAAGTTACAAGGCTTGCGCATACTGCAAGTTATTTGCCTTAATATCTATATATTCATGAACATTAGTTGTTGCCATGATTTGTTCCACCACCATCAGAAAAGCTATTGTGGCGACATTCTCTGCTTGCTCTTTGTATATGTCTGTTTTGAAAGTCAGAGTACCTAACGATCAAATGAAAACAGAAAGTGCATGAAAATTGAAGTCAGCTAACGTTGGTGTGTGTGTGTGTACACCAGGGATGTCTACTAGCATTTTCAGAACAAGTTGTCAAATTTTCTACTTTTGACATATCGACGACCATTGCTCCTTCAATTTTGATTCTTATAGAGTTGATCCTGCGGCGTATGTTCATAATTTGTACGGTAGTTAGAATTGTATAAAATGGGTTTTAGTTCAGTAAGGGATGATAAGGTTGATAGATTAGGAATGTCTAGGCATTTTCATCATACAAGAAGTGGTACTGGTAGACTGTGCTGATGTCACTTAGCACATCACGCGAGGAGATTGTAAATGTAATTTTTCTTACACTTACTCTTAAGTGAATGTTTGTGTTCTCATTGCAGTTCTGCCGTAGTTACTGTTTTGACCAAAACCTATTACTGGTCAAAACTCCATTAATCTGGCATGCTCTTGGTGCCATTTGGGCTTATGAGAATGGTGATGTTTGTGAATTCTGTATCTACTTCTATGTGTGGTCCATCCACATCTTTTTATATGTTCAACTAATCTAAGTTTATTTTAACAAGATGACATTTTATATCTCTGTTGATTTTTCCAACTTCTTAGAATTTGAATATTCTCTCGGTGATCTAAGTAAGAACAGCCGAGGACAACTTTATATTATTCATGATATTATTTCAGGATCAAGTTAGAGCAATTGAGGGACCTTCAAAAGATAGTACTGGTCAATCTACCCAACTGCAGATACAACATCAACTACCTGATGGTCCATCTAGGTTGAAGCTAGCAACAACATCCATGCCACCATCCATTTCCTCCATTTCAAGTCCAGTTCTACCAAAACAAAAGTTGAAACCATTTTCAAATGGGAACAAGCCATGCCCCACAGAAGAGGAGAAGCAGAAGTATCCTGACCCAAAACCGTTATCTGCAGTGCCCATGCCAAAACCCCCTTCTGATGGGTACAATTGGCGGAAGTATGGTCAAAAGCAAGTGAAGAGTCCAGAAGGATTTCGGAGCTATTACAGATGCACATTCTCTGATTGTTATGCCAAAAAGATTGAGTGTTGTGACCGATATAATCGCGTCACTGATACTGTCTACAGAAGTCACCACAATCATGATCCTCCTCAAAAATTGAATTGCAGTAGAGAAAATAAGTCTGCCGTACCAATTGCTCCAGTTACTGAAAGTCGTGATACTGCTGATCCAGGAAAAGGTCTTAATGACCTTGGGCAATCGACTTCTCTGAAAGAACCTTTACCAGGAAATGATCAGATACCTGAAACTAAGCCCGAGAAGTCACATGATTCTGATGAAACCGCAGAAACTTATGTAAAGGAGGAGTATGTTGATGGATCTGAGTCTAGAAAGAGGTAAGATACTATTACATTAATAGTACTATTTTACATTCTATGTTTTCAGCTTATAATCATTACAAGATGAATTTGATACTTCTCCAGGCAGAAGAAAATATCCACAGGTGAATTATTGACACTCCCTAAACCTGGTAATAAACCGAAATTTGTTGTCCACGCTGCTGTTGATGCGGGCATATCAGGTGATGGCTACAGGTGGCGCAAGTATGGGCAGAAGATGGTCAAGGGGAATCCTCATCCAAGGTAAACTCCTATTTACCAGTGTAACATATCAATTTTGACTCGTGAAGTGGACTTAATTTCATTTAGTTCATTGACCTGAGTACAATTCTTTGAGAAACCACAAACAGATTGATTATAGTCATGAGATAGTTGAGTTGTGGCCGGTAATTACACCTCTTTCACCCGTCTACACCACCTAGTGGTGCCTTACACTCTTTTATTGTCTGTGCTTATTTTGGATCTAACATGGTCCTCTAACATTAACATGGTATTTTCTTGACCTTGTTCTTCTGTGTTATTACGTGTAGTGGTATGGCTGCAATAAATGTGGCTTAATATCAATAGAAGAATAGCAACGCCAATTGTTTATTGTGGAATAACTGAACTACAAAAGAATGACGGAGTCCTGACAGGAAATATGAACTTTTGAGCAAGCTCCTTTATTTGTTTTTTTTTTCTTCAACATTTATTCAATTTGTGGACAAAAATAGATATTTTATTTCATTTGGCTGTTATTATCTCTATTGTCTCAATGGCCTTTTGAATAAATTATAGGAACTACTACCGTTGTACGTCAGCTGGATGTCCTGTTAGAAAGCACATCGAGACAGCTGTGGATAACACAAATACTGCCATAGTAACATATAAGGGAGGGCATAATCACGACATGCCAGTACCAAGAAAGCGTGATGGCCCAAAGAACTCTCTACTTGCTTCTGCTACTTCTCCTGTTTCTTTTGTGGAAAATTTGCAAGTTAATAAACCCAATAAAACACAGCAGAATCAAATCGAACTGTCGGTGGATAAAGAAAGCGAGTCCACTGGTGAGACATTGAATCCAGGTGCAAATAAAACATTGGAATCAACACAAACCCTTTTAAGTATTGGGTTCGAAATCAAACCTTGCTGAAGCCCTTCTTGGAGGAGCTCAAATATGGTGAGCGTTTTCTCTTCAAGTAGCTTCTAGTAATTATGCTGAAAAACTGCTCCCCTCTTCATCCCTTGTAGGATTGTATGTGTTATTTATTGGCATTTTCGTGGATGTTTTATTTGTTGTAATTGGTGGCGTAGTTTCTAAATAGCTTGGTATTTCTACATGCAAGAGGCTGTCACTTGATGTAGGTTGACTGTCAGTTTGGTTGCGGTCATTGATGTAAATTATAATTTGGATATAATGAAGCAAATGATAATTGGGATGGAGGCAGTTGCAGAATTTGTTACATTTGTTATTGTGTTCGGATGGAATTGGGGTGTCTTTGTATAAATTAGCCTTTTTGTGAAACTAACTATCATCACCATTTTATGATTTATTGTGCTTAAATTAGGATCTCGTAGCAAAAAGCTCCTCGTATATGGAAAACTCACATGTGAAAGATAAATAAGCAAAGGATTCCCCCTTTTATATTAAAAATAAATAAATTCCAAAAGTCTCTTATTTTACACGTGCGAGGGTTCTTTAGTCTTAAACTTGTGAATTTCTTTTAGCTAAATAGCCCAATACTATATCAGTAATCTTCATATTTCCATAACAACGTGAGGTTTCTATTTTTTTTTCCTTATGGAAGGGGCTTCTACTTTTTAACGTTAGTGAAATTTTAAATTTAATACAACTTGGTGAATTACGGAGAGTTGGGAGATAAAGAAGAGTAATCGATTGAAACAAGTATTCATTCTGAAGTCCCATGACTCCATCCAAGTTCAAATGTGAAATGCATTGTGTGATGAATGAGATTTTTCTTCCTGTTTGCTTAAATTAAAAATCATCTTTGCTGCATATCAAGGCCGGCATCCTCCAAATCAATTGAAATCTCCAAGCCTTTCTATGGTAAATTAAATATTTTCTCTATTTTAACGAGATATACTTTTCCAATTACATCAGGATTTTGTTTATGTTCACGTTCATCATCCATCGATCACACAACTAAGGATAACAATTAATCAACCGTCTGCGAAAAGATATAGGATAATGTTACCTACAAAAGGAAAAAGGAATAGATCTTTTATTCTTGAAATGAAGGTTAAGGTTTCACACGTTGCAAGTTAATTTTGTTTGTTATTTCATTTTTTATACAGAATAAAAAAGTGAAACAGTAAAGATGTAATAACAAAAAAAGATGACAATCCTTGACAAAAGATTACAATGCACAGTACAAGAATTGGTCATTTTTATCAAACAGTTGGTCATTTTGATCAAATTAAGAGGAACACGCAGGAGTTAAGTTTGTTGCACGATTTGGTGAATCTTAAACTTCCTTTGTTATTTATTTATAAGTTATAACTAAAAAGATCTGTTATGTCTTTAATATAAGAAACCTTTCTGTTAGAGAGTTATGGACAGCAAGAAGATCCATGAAGAATAATTACACAAGTGGAATTCCTTCTTTCTAAAATCACATTTTTCTCTTTAAAAACGGTTGAAACCTAAAAGATGAAATGAAAAAGGAAATTGTTGAAAATAATAAGTAATGTTTGTTGATAAGCAGCTCCGCTGCTTCTTAACTATTTAAAAAAAAATCAAATATCTTGATTGTGCAATTCTTTTGAATCTATTTAGTATTTAAAGTGTGAAGTATATGTTAAAAGTAATTAATAAAAAAACAAATTTCTTTTGTTGTGAAAACTTTTATTGTGAAAAACAGTTTGAGAAACATCATAAAGTCGTTTGTGATTTTTAATAAACAAATAGAAACGGTAAAACAATATTTATGGGAACTGAAATGGCAATAAAACAAACTCTATTTATAAGAGATTTGAAGCCACAAAAGCAAGAAAAGAGTCCACCTTTTTTTACATTGTGCCGATTAATATAATTTCTTTTTAAAAAAGTATATATATATTGAAGCAAAGGTCAAGTAAGAATTCTGTTTATTTATTTATATATAATATATTATAAAGATAATTTACAAAAAATAATATTTAGTTTTGACCTACGTACCCCAATGGAAGCTTGAGTGAGTTGAGTGTGCGTAGAGACAGACGACGTTTGACATACTTTCCAACTTCCAATCTCTCTCTCTCTCTCTCTCTCATATAAATAAATAAATAAATATATAAGCAGTTGGGCACACGGCTTACAATGGCCGCCATTAGAGTGGTAGTAACCTCCTCCCCTTCTCTCACGCTACTTGCTTCAACTTCTTATTCCTCCTCATTCTCTTCTTCTTTTTACTATCATCACTCCCGCCCCTCTACTTTCAGGAATTTGCGATTTCGCCCCATTTGGAATTATATCTCAGTTTCGCCCTTCTCTTCCAAAAGAGCAAAGCGCATGGCTCACTCTGTTGCTCGTGCCACTCTCGGCCTCACTCAACCCAATCACATCGATCCACCAAAGGTTCTTCCTTCCTTCCTTCCTTCCTTTTTGCAAATTTAATTCTATATTTTATTTGACCAGATGTACTTACTTATGTGTGTAGCTAGCTTGATGATTATTTATTGACTTTTTCTTTTTTGAGTTTACCTCTGTTTTCTATTTAGATTGTGTTCATCAAGGTTGAATCTTTATTGTTCCTTGTTTATCAAAAAAAAAAAAAAACAAAAAAGGTTGAATCTTTATTATTCTTGAATGGTGTTAGATCTCATTTGCCGCAAAAGAGATTGATTTGCTAGAATGGAAAGGAGACATACTTGCTGTTGGTGTCACAGAAATGGACATGGCCAAAGATGATAATTCTAAATTCAAGAATTCCATTCTGCAAAAGCTTGATTTAAAGCTGGGTGGCTTGTTGTCCGAAGCCTCGTCTGAGGAGGATTTTACTGGTAAAGCTGGGCAATCAACACTTTTAAGGCTTCCTGGCCTTGGCACTAAAAGGGTTGGTTTGATTGGACTTGGATCAGCATCATCGCCAGTTGTCACTTATCGCAGTCTCGGTGAGGCTGTTGCTGCGGCAGCCAAGTCGGCTAAGGCAGCCAACGTTGCCATTACACTCGCTTCATCTCAAGATATCCCTGCTGAATTGAAGCTCACCACTGCATCAGCCATAGCTTCTGGTACTACTTTTTTTTCATGCATATGAATTATACCTTCACAATCTTCTTGTTACTCATGTGTCAAACTTCAAATGCTGCTACAGGAGCTGTGTTGGGGACTTTCGATGACAATAGGTTCAAGTCAGAATCAAAAACACATGCACTTAACTCGGTGGATATTCTTGGGCTTGGTACTGGACCTGAGATTGAAAAAAAGCTCAAATATGCTGAAGACGTTTCTCTAGGGATCATCTTCGGAAGAGAGCTTGTAAATGCTCCCGCTAATGTTCTCACCCCAGGTTCATGATATTTAATTGTCATTCTATTTACTTTCTACGCTTACCTTTTGCATTCCGATTGTTATGGGAGAAAGCAACGTGAATCCATGTTTGGAGTTAATTTGCGGTGGCTGATTTTACTTGTGGATTTTATATATATTATTTCAGGAGTACTCGCAGCAGAGGCCGCAAAGATTGCTTCAGAGTATAGTGATGTCTTTTCTGCAAAAATATTGGATGTGGACCAATGCAAAGAATTGAAAATGGGTTCCTACTTAGCTGTTGCAGCAGCTTCTGAAAATCCTCCACATTTCATCCATTTATGTTACAAGCCTCCCAGTGGAGAAGTCAAAGCCAGGCTGGCATTAGTTGGAAAAGGATTGACATTTGACAGGTAGTTATGCTCTTGCAAACAAGGATGTTTCGCTTTCTGATCGAGAAATCATTGGTGCATTTATGACTTACTATACCTATTCCATGTCCTACCTCTTTTATCTCTCCAATGATTCTAAGTCTCGAGTAAATTTGCTTATGGTTCAGTGGTGGCTACAATATCAAGACAGGAGCTGGCTGTTTAATTGAACTCATGAAATTTGATATGGGAGGCTCAGCAGCGGTACTAGGTGCAGCAAAAGCTCTTGGTCGAATCAAGCCTGCTGGAGTCGAGGTGAATCCTTGTGTTTTAACCTGGATGTAGAGATAGGTTAAAAGAGAAGTTCATTATTGATGATGTGCATGCAGGTTCACTTTATTGTTGCAGCGTGTGAGAATATGATTAGTGGAACAGGTATGAGACCAGGAGACATTGTCACTGCATCAAATGGAAAGACGATTGAGGTAATTTCTTTAGTTTGTAGGTTATCAATTATTTCTTCTCTCATATCTTTGGGAATCATGTCTAGAGTTGCTTCCCACATATTTGTGACATATCATACAGTTACAACAACCTTTTTAATATGTTTCGTTAGACAGTTCTATCTATTTGATTATTTGATGTATTATAGAATACATTTGAATTTAGTATCCCACAGTCCGAATTTATTGCCATGTACATTTTTTGCGTTTATTCTAATCGACAAGCCTTTCTCTTTGTGCCTTGTGTTATTGTATTGCTCGTTGGGTTATGATGTTGCACTAAGTAACTGTGTTGATCTATGTTTTTTTTTTTCTGTTTAAAACGAGAAATGTCTGTTCCTTGATTGCTTTCATCAATTGATTGAAAGATCTCTTATGAATTTCCTTTTACTAAATCATTGAAGAAAACCACTAATTTGATCAATTATCATATCCTAGCGTTTGAAGATTTGGGTGGATTAAGTCACCTAACACAGCCATACTTTCTAGAAAATAAACATCTAGAAGTGATAAGTCATATGTGAATTATGATTCATTCAGTTTTGCCAGATATGTTAGTTTTATAGCAATTATGTGTATGTATTGGCTTGAAGCTGGAAAACATTTGAGTAACTCAATTTTTTATGTGGTTAGTCTTCTACAGTCTACTTGTGAATAATGGTTACCTAGCTGATAAGGGGTGTTTCCTAGGGATTGTCTTGCCATCTGGTTGTTTGTTGTGTATAATATTGTTGTCCATTAGACTTTGCGGTACTTTTTAATGTCTTCTCTTTTCTAACTAAATGTAGGTAAACAATACTGATGCTGAGGGCAGGCTTACCCTTGCAGATGCGTTGGTATATGCTTGTAATCAGGGTGTAGATAAGGTAACAAGCATTTTTCTTTTTATTCTAAACCTTCAAGCCACGACATATATTGCATTGTCTTTAATCTCTCATTCAGTTTGCTTTAGTTATTTTCTCCTATTTAATGAATAATGCATCATTTAGAGTGAACTGTTTGCTCTGTAAAACGTTCATAATAAAGTAATATAAGCTAAGACCTTTAAAATGGTGACTTCAAAGTTAATGTTTTCAAGAACTCTTATTGATGTGCAGATAGTGGATTTAGCTACCTTGACTGGGGCATGTATTGTTGCACTTGGACCCTCTATTGCTGGTAGGTTATTTGTCACTAATCCTTTACATGCATACTTTGTTGCCTGGAGAAAGTATCAACAACAAACAACATCGAGTTACAGAAGCAATTAAAAATCACATCTTCATCTGTTAGCAAAATAGCATGGGAGCACATTAGAGACATATTAAAACCAAATAGAGTTCAATTATTCTTTTCTTGACTAGATATGCAAGTCTTTTATGTAAGATTCTTAATTTCTTCCATCATTAATTTTAAAAACAAACGAACAGGTGTATTTACACCAAGTGATGACCTTGCAAAAGAGGTTATCCAAGCCTCAGAGGTAAGCGGGGAAAAGCTGTGGAGGATGCCAATGGAGGAAAGTTATTGGGAGCAGATGAAATCTGGAGTGGCTGATATGGTGAATACAGGTGGTCGTCAAGGTGGCGCAATCACAGCGGCTCTTTTCTTGAAGCAGGTAAACATTAGGTCCTTTTCTATGCAGCTAATTCTAATTAAAGCTAGAAACATGTTGATAATGAATTAAACGGATACATACACTAACACTCCCAGGCTTTAACAAGAAACATCCCTACCTTTTTGAATAACTTTAGTAACACCCCTGAAAGTTCAGAAAACATTAATAGTTCTCATGAAACATGAATAGTTATATAGGATAACTCGTATAGTTTGAAAAGTATTAAAAATACCCACTATTTTCCAATTCTTTTATAGCTTTAAGAATTGTCGTTGAGTAAATATTCCCCAAAGGTGGAGTGAGTAGGTTTTAGAAGCCCGCGAATCTATGACAAGTTCTTTTTGTGAATAGTAGTTTAGTAGCCAGTAGAGCACTTAAGGCTCCAAAGGATTTCTGTAACGAGAGATCTGGATCATGTATCAATGAACACTACTTGTAGGATTTCACCATATCAAGCGTCCAACCGGAGCCCCTACTGATATTACTAGTTTTACTTTTTGTGGTGCAGTTTGTTGATGAGAAAGTGCAGTGGATGCACATTGACTTGGCTGGTCCTGTTTGGAGTGACAAGAAGAAAAATGCAACTGGTTTTGGTGTTTCCACACTTGTCGAATGGGTGCTTAAGAATTCCGCTTAATTATTTTCATTTTTTCTTCTCATCAGTAATGCAAGGACTTGACTGTCCCCATTATCTATTTGCATTTCTTTTGATTTATCAACATTAAACGATAAGCTTTAATGAACCATGCATGGGAGTTAGTGTTTTTCCCTTTTGAATTCGATATTTAGTGGTAGATTTATTTGATATACTTAAAATTAGTATAGAAATACTTGCTCATGAAAAAAGAGGAAGATCACCTATGTTTTATATCTATTATATTAGCAATGGACTGGAGGAGGTCCATAGTTCGAATTCAAAATAAAAGGCTGAAGCATTTGAATTAAGCACGTTCATATACATAATGCTCCACACTGTCAGAGTTTTTGGTTGGCACCCTGATTGCGTTCTGATGACTTTAATGTTCGTGCACCGGTTGGCCCACCAAGTGAAGCACGTACATAAATATAATTTTTCAAATCTTCAGAATTGGTGCACTGATCGTGTTTTGGTGCTTTAATGACTTTAATGTCCGTTCGAGCTTTGTTCGAGAACGCTGATAAATTTTTAGTTTTTTTACATTAAAGAACTTTACTTCTTACATTCAAATTTAATGAATAATGGTAGAAAATTTGTAGAGAATGAAGGAGTGATTCCTTAAAATTGGAAATAATTTGATCCAAAATAAAATATGCATTACTTTTGATGAAGTGAATTTGCTTTTAATTGTCGTTAATTGATTCTCTCTTTACTCTTTAACCCCCTTTATATTTCCTACTCTCTTCTTTCTTTAACTTAATTTCTTTAATCTGTCTTTAATGCTTTTTTCTTTTCTCAAATTTGTCTCACATTATTGGCCAATGCCTTGTCAACCGAGCTTTTGACTTCTCTTTCTTCTTTCATTTTTTTTTGTATCTTTGATTTTTCTTTGTTTTGAAAAAGAATCATTCTTTTTTACCTTCTTACTTCATCTAGTTACGAGCTACATTAGTTAGAAATATTACTTATGTCAGTTAATGACAAATACAGTATTCATAATACAGTACTCATCAATAGGAATCCGTTTTCTGCAAGATCTTGGTTTTAGTGTTTTGGTGGGTCTCTAAAATCATCTCCATCTCTTGAAAAGTAAGGAATGGTATAGCCTTCTAGTACAGATTCCCCTGCCCTTAGATCAATTGACTTGATATGAACTATGAGTCGAATCTTCCAATAAGCATAGTTGTTTGGTCCTTCCAATATTGGTAGTCTGCTGGTATTGGGGTTAGAGTTGTCCATCTTATCGTATCAACGCCACCAGTGAAGTCGGTGCTTAGCTCTGATATCAACTAAAATCGTGGATCAGATTGATACTTTAGCTTGATATTAAAGTTTCAATGTTACTTTCACAATAGACCAGAATAATTTGCAGCAGAAATAAAGAACACAAAGATTAAGAAGATAATATATTGATATTAGCTTCCGAGCCGTAGGCAAAATACCACAAGGGTTTAACAAATATGTTTCTCACAATTCTCAAGCTCCTAACTCTCAAGTTGATCGAACTCAACAAAGCAGACAATAATTGCTTTAGTAATTCTAAACCTAGAACTAATCTAACAACTCACAAACTTTGCAAAAGCAAGACAACACTCAACAACTTGTAAATAAATTTCTCAGATTATTAGCCCTTCTCTCGCGTTTGTCTGGATGTACTTCACACCTATATATAGGTTATAAACTTGGACTTCAAGGTGTGTTGTACATGGTTGATAATTCTCCAAGTTTCCTTGTTGAACTCTTCTTCCAAGCTCTCGCAGTCCTTCTTGAATAATAGTTCATTTGTTAGTAAACTTACTAAGGAAAGACTCCTTCTTCAAATCAGAACTCATCTTGGATGTTTTCTAGTTGCACTCGAACTTCACTTTTCTTTTAAGTTGTATGGTTATCTTAATTAAGGAAACTTTCCATAATAGAAACTTGAACGATCAACCTATGTTAAGTTTGTTTCCTGGACAATAATCAAAGACAATCACAGCCGCGAAACTCAGTTTATTAAGTGCATAAAGGCAAAACAATAATTAAACACTTTAAAACAGGATTGTAGACAAGATTATGTTTTCGATGTTACTCTAACATTGAGATTCTGTTCTCAATGATATTCTAACATTGAGATCCTAATGTTATCCTAACATTGCCAGCATACTTGCACTCTCAATCTCCCCCTTTTTGCCTTACTTCACAAAACCCAAGAACATGTTCAGTTAGATCGAATATCCAAAAACAAACGTAAAAAAGTAAAAACAAATCTTAAACAAGTAACTCCCCCTTAATTCAGAACTGTCCAACTCAAGGTTGGTTTAACATTGATATTTTCAATGTTGTCATAGCATCCAATGTCCTCAATGTTAACTTAATATTGATTCCAGAGAGATGTTCAAACATTGAATTTCTCAATGTTACTTTAACATCAGTTATCAGACAACACCTGCAGAAGAGTTAGTACCAATAGCAAATATTTAAGCCCTCATAAGCAGAAACATTAAGTACCAAAATGCAGTAACTTTAATTACAGACCATTACTGTAGTAAGGAACATACCCCTTGATCAAAATAAAAGGATTAAACAGAAAAGAGTACAAACAGTTCAAAAATAACCGAAACAATTCAAAAACAGATAATAAACAGAAAATTAAAGCCCAGAAAATTAAAGTTTGATCTACTCTCCCCCTTTTTGTGAGGAAGGCAGATCCTTGAGATGTTTTTTGAGGCTGTCAATCTCCTGAAGCCTAACTTGCTTGTCAGTAATCTCCTTCTAAGTGTCCACATGCTCTATGTCCAATCAAATCAGTGTCTGCTCCACAAATGAGGTGGTGATCACCATGCAGCCATCCCCACTAGAGATAGGAGTAGAAGAAGCAACAAACTTGTGGATCTTCTTCTTCTTCTTTCTGCTAGGCTCAACTCCATTTTTGGGATTCCATGGAATATCATGAATCCTCACTTGAGTGAAGTAGCTATTGGTGATAGTTATCTTGGCAGAGTTACTGATCCATCCTACAGTCTTCAAAGTTTTGAACCCTTGATTGACTAGGATTTTGGAGATCAGAGATGGATATGGAATGATTCCCTTGGCTTTTGTAGTGACCTCTTTCATTGCCCTCAACATTTTTTCTCCTATGTTGACATTCAATCCATTCTTCAGCTTAAACACCAACTTGGCACACTCATTTGTCATCACAGTGATGTTTGAAGATGGGAGCCAGTTGTAGGTGGAGATCTTGTGCAACATAACACTCAGAGAAGTCAGCTTTGTTGTGGGAAAGCTCTCATGCCATTTTCTTGTCAAACCACTAGTGAGGTCAGATATGATCTCATCCATGTCTGGATCATTAGATTCTTCAGGGTTAGGAAGTCCCCATGCTTCATTAATGGTGGGGGGGGCTTATGTCAAAGACATTCTTCCTGATCCATGCCTTCCCATACATGGGAGATTTCTGGTGGCACACCCCATTGAGAGAGGTTCATGTATAACTCTCTGATGACATCTGGCACAAAAGATGAATGGTTCATCATTGAGCCCATCACTCCTCTTGCTTCCAGCAGTTCAAACACTTTGTTATCCTTAAAACTTTCTACCTCCATTGATCTCTCATTGTGAATCACTCTGGCCTGGTAAGCTTTCAACTGTTCCTCAGCTTCCACAGATACATAGAAGTCTGAATGTGGAACATTGGGGTACTCCTCCTCCAGCTCATCAAAGTATTCATCAACTTCTGATGTTGGATTAACATTAGCATCAACATGATCCTCAGAGCTACAAGATCATCCTTTTCAATTTCCTCCTCCTCTTCCTCATTTTCCTCTTCGTATTCTTCAACAGCTTCTTCATCTGACTCAGTTTCAGATGCGGTAATCACCTGCTTACCTTTCTCTTCCTTTCAGCATTAGAAAGTGCAGCGAGAGTAAGAGACTCTTCTTCTTCTACCTCATCATTCCCATTACCCTCATCAACAACACCAACACTGGTACCTTCAATAGTACCCAACTCAGTAGTAGTTCTATTCTCGACCAGATTACCCTCAACATTATTATCAACAGTAATATTCTCAGCAGAAAGAAACCCAACAACCTTCTCAGCATTGTTATCAACATCCTCCTCAGGATTAACCTCAGAAACTACCTCTGACTCACCCAAACCAGTCACAAATGCCTCATTCTCCCTTAAATGCCAACATCAATAGGTAAAGTTGGAGTAGGATTAACCATCATTACCTAAGTTTCTGTGTTGGTGGGCGTGGAGGTGTTCTCAGCAGCTTCTGATGTTGCTCCAACATCCGACTTCGTCGTTTTCTTTCCATTGCGCCATTGATATGTCACCTTTCTCTTTTGAGCAGCAGCGACGGTGGTTTCAGATGGTGCATGCTTGGTATTGTACCTCCTTGGTTGCTCAATCTGTTCAACATCATCTACACGAGCATCAATTGAGGACTTGCGGGCCATTGTTAGAGTAATTTTGAGAAACAAAATGAGAAATTTTAAGTTCACCGTGATTATTTCTTGCAAATAATTTTCAAAGCGTGTAGAATCAGCAGAGATTAGGGCAAATCATATAGAAAATATGAAGAGTGGTGTGAGTGGGATTGTAACATGTTACCCAAATAATCGGTCCACTATCACACGTTCTCGCGCGTACTATCTTACCACGTGTCAGTGTTAGGCTAACATGTGACCAGAGCAGTTTCCAAAATTGAAAACTTATAAGTCACATTGTTGCAATGTTGGGCTAACATTGGCAGATTAAAAGTAGGTCAGAAAGTTGGAGGTGCATGACTTCATCCAAAACAAATTCAGGTGAGAGCGTGAGACATCAATGAGATTGATCTGAAACTAAATCCATAAGCAAGATTAGTACTCCAGACATATCTTTAGATCATCATTATGAGTAAGTAACATAGGTGACAAAAAAACACACAGAGATAAGCATATATGAATTTAAAGAAAATCTACTTCCACAGCATAGAAGGTCATAAAACCAGTGTGTTTACCTGCCATATGTCACCCAAAGAGTATGCCTCAACACGTGAATAAGGATTACTACTCCCCCTAAGCCCAAACTGACACACTAAAAGAATTCAGAACTAGAATGAATGCAACAATGTTAAGTCAACATTGGAGGATGGTAACCATGTATTTAACAGCTTCACAGTCTGGTAACCAAGTTCCAGACATTGTTTTTAGTAAACTGCAATAGTTCGTCCTACATGGCATTAATCCAAAAGCTATTTTGGAGAGCTTCATTCACATTTTTAGATTCTATGGTAGACACAAAACATGAGGCATTATCAATTGTACATGTGAAATTCATGCAGACACACAACTTAACCATATCTCTATAATTTAGTCTCTCTTTGTTGCGAGTCTTCATGCGTTCAGTGACCTCACCTATTACCTGTGATGATGGATGGTCCTTCTGAATCCTAGCTGGAGGATATCTTCTAGGCTCAGCACCAACTTCATTATCTGAGTCAGAGTCTCCTGTTGTTAGTCTAACATCCGATCTGACTAGTGTTAGTCTAACATCAGTTTTTGTCTCCTGTTCAGTGTGTCCAACTTCAGGTTCCAATGTTGGGATAACATTCTAAGTTTCCAATGTTGGTCCAACATCAGAAATAACAATGTCATCTGTACATGTATCAAGGGTGAAATCATCAAACACCATATTAACAGATTCTTGAGTAGTCTTTAATCTTGGATTATAGACCCTAAAAGAAGTATTGTTAGCAGAGTAGCCTACAAAGATGCACTTTTCACTTTTTGGATCAATTTTGCTCATGTAATATCTGTCATTTAGCAAGTAACAATCACATCCAAATTCATGAAAATATGCAATATTTGGTTTCACACCCTTCAAGATTTCATAAGGAGTCATATTTGTACCAGGCCTAAGATACACCCTGTTACTAATGTGACATGCAGTATTCAAAGCTTCAGCCCAAAGTCTTTTAGATATATCTTTAGCATTAAGCATGACTCTGGCTATTTCTTGAAGGGTTCTATTTTTCCTCTCAGCAATTCCATTATGCTGAGGAGTCTTAGGAGCTCAATATTCATGGAAGATTCCTTTAGCATTACAGAAGTTATCAAAACTAGCATTCTCAAATTCCTTTCCATGTGCAGACCTAATCTTAGACACAGAAGAGCCATAGAGGTTTTTGATGCTAGCACAAAGAATTTTGAATTGATCAAAAGCATCAGACTTTTCTTTAAGAAATTTTATCCATGTATATCTAGAGAAATCATCTACAATAACAAATGCATAATTCTTACCATTCAGGCTACTGACCTTAATTGAACCCATCAAGTCCATATGTAGCAATTCAAAACACCTGTTAGTTCTAGGAGTAGCACTTTGTACCTGTAGGGGTGTATGTACAACTCTAGTTTGTTTACTTTTGAGGCAGTTTCCACAGACAAGCTTACCTGGACTAGTTAGCTTAGGCAAACCTCTCACATCATCAACTTTCTGTAGTTTTTCTAAGTTTTTGTAGTGCACATGTCCCAGCTTCCTATGCCAAATAGAAGCCTTATCTATTTTAGGATAAAAATATTCTGCTTCTTCTTGAGCAAGATAGCAATTATCTTTTGATCTAGTACCTATCATAACAAAGACATTGTTACTATCATAAACATCACAAGACACTTTGTCAAAAGTAACTAGCAAGTCATCATCACATAATTGACTAATGCTAATCAAATTTGCTTTTAACTCATCAACCAACAGAACATCCTTGAGTGATGGAAATCCTTCAAAATTAAGCACTCCCTTTCCAATAATTTTCCCCTTGGTGCCTCCTCCATAGGTGACAGTCCCAACAGAGAGCGGAATCATATGTATAAGATTTTATTTGTTGCCAGTCATATGCCTTGAGCATCCACTGTCAAAGTACCACTTACTTGCAAGGTTAGAGTAAACAGCAGGAAAAACAACATTGCAAGCCATCTTAATCTTGGGAGATTTCAGCTTTTCAATCCATGTTCTACCTTTCTGTCCAGTACCTAATGTTAGACTAACATCAGAAGCAGTTGTTGAGTTAACATTAGAAACTGAGGCTGTTTTCCTTCCACTATCCTTTACATTTTTTTGCAGAAAGATTTAATATGACCTGGTTGAAAACAGTATTAGCAGATATATATGTAGGTTTACTTTTTCCAGTGTTGATAGGAGCATCACTCAAGTTTGTAGATTTCTTGACAAAACCAGTTTTTAAGTAGGCATAATTAATGTCAAAAGAAGAAGGTTTCTCAATAAACCCCAAACCATGTGTACCTGTGTGCTCCATATTCAGAACTTCATCAAGTTTAGAAGTACATGAATTCCATTTGGCAATGATCTGACTATCTTTTTTAAGTTTATCTTACCTCTTTTAGCTCAGCTTCAGCTTTGTCAAGGTCTCTCTCATACAATTTCATCATATTCCTCAAACACTCTATTTCATGCTTGTGAGCTTCATTGCTTTTGATGAGTTTGTGGTTTTCTCTCACCACTTTGCGGAAGGTAGCTTTTAAATCATCTATGATTTCCCCCTGTGACATTTTCCCTTCAAAGTAGTATTCCTCCTCTAGATTAACTGAGCCATAAAAACAATCAAAGTTAGTATCTTCATAATCAGAGTATACCTCATGGTTAACATCTAATTCATTGTCATTCCAATTTCCAAAGAAGATCTCTTGTTCTGGTGTTGGATCCTGAATGTTAGAATAACATTGAGATCCATAGCAGTTCCTGAAATCTTCTCATGTCCTGTTGACTTGAGTGTATAGCGCAACAATGTTGATCTCCTCTGAGTTTTCTTCAGCACTTGATCCGGAGTTGAAATCGGCTTCATTAAAATCATCAGAGTTCCTTCTTGCTCGGAGGGTGTTAGCGCATTCATTTTTAAAGTGACCAAAACCCTTACATTCATAACACTGGCCATATTTCAATTTCTCAGATCTTGAGGTGTGTTCTTTGATGCCATGTACTTTATGAATTTAAGGGGTAACTTCTTATTACCAGATTGCTTTTCTTTACCTTTATCTTTGTAACCTAACTTACAGGATTTCTTAGTATTACTTCTATAGTTAGAAGAGATTAATTCACACTCATCATCATCACTTCCACAAGGTTCAGAATTAGCTCCAGGTAAGGTAACAACAAGTTGTTTGTTAGACTTACCCAGAAATTCTAATTCATATTCCTTTAGAGTGTTTATTAAAGCTTGAAAATCCATGTTGGCCAGATCTTTTGACTCATTCATGGTAATTCTTTTGACAGT
Source organism: Linaria vulgaris (assembly GCA_948329865.1). Classification (NCBI taxonomy): domain Eukaryota; kingdom Viridiplantae; phylum Streptophyta; class Magnoliopsida; order Lamiales; family Plantaginaceae; genus Linaria; species Linaria vulgaris. The sequence goes on from OX415251.1 coordinate 67,121,999, forward strand.
GAATCTAGTTGACAGTGTTTCAAAAGCTTTATAGACCATGACTTGATTTGAAATCATGAATCCTAGGTTCTAACACTGATTAGAAATATCAAGCAATTTTTCAAAGTAACTGTCTATGCTTTCATCTTCACCCATCCCAATTTTTTCAAAGTCCCTAAGCAATTTATTATGTTTGGAGTCCCTAACAGCATCATCTCCCTCACAATGCAATTCAAGAATATCCCATTGCAGATTTAGCTGTGGTGCAAATTTGAATAAGTTTAAACATATGATTACCTACCCAGTTGAAAATAGCATTGAGAGCTTTTCAATGAAGTTTTAGAGAGCAATGTCATTAGCTGTCCATTATGCTTTAGGCTTTGGTACCAGATCAACATCTCCATCTCCTAGTAAGTAAGGAATGGTATAGCCTTCTAGTACAGATTCCCATGCCCTTAGATCAATTGACTTGATATGAACTCTGAGTTGAATCTTCCAATAAGCATAGTCGTTTGGTCCTTCCAATGCTTGTAGTCTACTGGTATTGGGGTTAGCGTTGTCCATCATGTCGTATCAACGCCAAACACCAGTGAAGTCGGTGCTTAGCTCTGATACCAATTGAAATTGTGGATCAGATTGATAATTTAGCTTGATGCAAAGTTTCAATGTTACTTTAACAACATACCGGAATAATTGCAGCATTAGCTTTCGAGCCGTATAACAAAGATGTTTCTCACAACTCTCAAGCTCTTAACTCTTAATTTGATCGAACTCAACAAAGCAGACAAGAATTGCTTTATTAATTCTAAACCTAGAACTAATCTAACAACTCACAAACTTTGCAAAAGCAAGACAACACTCAACAACTTGTAAATAAATCTCTCAGATTGATTAGCTCTTGTCTCGCGTTTGTCTTGATGTACTTCACACCTATATATAGGTTATTGACTTGGACTTCAAGGTGTGTTGTACAAGGTTGGTAATTCTTCAAGTTTCCTTGTTGAACTCTTCTTCCAAGCTCTCGCAGTCCTTCTTGAATAATAGTTCATTTGTTAGTAAACTAACTAAGGAAATACTCATTCTTCAAATCAGGACTCATCTTGTATGTTTTCTAGTTGCACTCGAACTCCACTTTCCTTTTAAGTTGTACGGTTAACTTAATTAAGGAAACTTCCCATAATGGAAACTTGAACGATCAACCTATGTTAAGTTTGTTTCCTGGACAATAATTAAAGCCAATCACAACTCTAAAACGCAGTTAGTTAAGTGCATAAAGGCAAAACAATAATTAGACACTTTAAAAACGGATTGTAGAAAAGATTATATTTTCGATGTTACTCTAACATTGAGATTCTGTTCTCAATGTTACTCTAACATTGAGATCCTAATGTTATCCCAACATTGCCAGAATACTTGCACTTTCAGTTACTTTTACAAAAAGAAACCTCAAGGTGTTTTTGAGAATGGTTGCAAAGCTTCATTTCCAAACAATTGCGAATAGAATTTTTGGCTGAGGGAAGAGTGTTCTTAGTGAAATGAATAATTGATTTAACCCTGCCAATCCCCAGTTCAGTCCGCTCGCAAAACAGATTGAGACATTGAGAGATATTCCGAGCATTCTCAATATTCGCCTAACCAAATATGATAACATCGTCCGCATAAAGCAAGTGCGTAAGATGGAAAGAATTATGGCTGATTTTGATCCCTTGTATCAAATTATTTCTTTCAGCTCTATCAATAATCCGAGAAAGAAGTTCTGCCACAATGATAAATAAAGCTGGAGACAACGGGTTTCCTTGTCTAACCCCTCGAGATGGAGCGAAAAAACCAAAAGAGGACCCATTGATGATAATAGAGAAAGAGAAAGATGAAATGCATTTGACCACGAGAGTTCAGAACACATTATTGACTATAGTTTTTTTTCCTTCCTTTTTTGGCATTGATTATGACTTTTATCAAGAAAAATGAGACTATTCGTCAACATAACAAAAGAAAAAAAGTCATGAAAGAAAATTTTGACCCTTTCACATAAACATAATAGAACCCCATCATTGTAAACCCATCTGCTAAGATGGCTTCATGAAACGTAAGGCGCCTACGTACATATACTTCCCACTTTTATCTCATTAATCAGTATTTTAAATATTTGAAACTTTCACGCTTATACTATCTCATAGTTTTAATGTATGTATAGTAGGTTCTTAGGACAAATTCCATCCACCTCCCCTGAGTTATTGTTGCTCTCTATCCACCTCCCTTCTAGTTTTAATTTTCTCATCCACCTCTTCTCAGTGACTTTGACTATTAGTCACCCATTAATTCTAAGGGTAATCTAGTCAATTTATTTACTCTATTATAGGATGCATCTGAAGTGTGTGTTTCACTGCCATTTTTAACAAACCGTGGCAACATAAGGGTGGCATTACTTTAAGTTTGGCCTTTCAAAGAAAAATAAATTTAAAATATGATCTATAAATTAATCAAACAAGGCGACTCCATTTTAAGTTTACACTTACTTTCAATTACATGCATGTTATAGCTTGTGTCCTCACCAAAAAGATATAATGTTATTTACTACTTTGTTTTTCAATGCATTCATTTTATGTGAAATTGGACTTCTTTTATTATATAATTATTCTAAATTTACATTTATATTGTTTTTCATTTTTAAAATGTTGGTATTTCTTTTAGATATATTATGTTATTGTACTCTTATATATTTTATGTATATTACAAAAGTTTTTTTGTTTTTTTAATACCTTGAAGTTTAAATTAAGAAAGATGATATCTCTTTATAGTTACAACAGGCAAGAATTTGATTGATTTCAAAAGTTGGAAAGATCATCTGTTGATTATAATAGTCTACCGTAATATATACAGGATATTATCATACATAAATAATAAAAGGATATTATAGAGAAAAATAAGACATTGTTCTATTTGGAGAGATTTTGCTCTGGCCTCTGGTACAAGAGACACGTAACTTTTATAGTATTACACGTGAGGATTGCTCCAACACCCGTATAAGTAAGTAATCAACAATATTTTCAAGTTTCGCAAAGTAATCTTCCAAAACATCAGTCTAACACTTAAATCCTTCAAAGAAACCTTAATAGTTTCTACCCACACAATAAATCTTCGAAAAGGAAAATGCTTTCGATTTTCTGGAAAGTTGAAAAAGTTTTAAACGAGATTTGTCAAAAGACCAGTGTTCTAATGACTAATGAGAAACAAAGTTCTAAATAGTAGATTTATAGTATCGAATAATGATAATTTTTTTTAAAAAAAAAAGAAACGAAAAGAAAAAAAAGAACGAGCGCGGTTTGGTGGCATGGTTGTACTTTCAGATAACTTGTGAGAATTAATTTAGAAACAAGAAACAAAGGTTATATATTTTCGTGGATTCAAATTCAACCCTTGTAAGGAATATAATAAGTACATACAAAAGCAAATACCGAGTGGTTGGAATTAACACTGCGATTTTTCTCCACTTGCTAAGCAAATACCGAATGCTAAGAATGTATGGTACAAGAGACACTTTCTTTTATTGCTTGCCCTTAACTCCATAAATAGTTGTTCCGCATGAATTGGGATGTGAGATGATCTTTTACTAAAACTTGTAAAAGAAGTTGTGAAAGCCCAACTTAACATTGTTCAAAACCGCACAAAAATCTTACTCGCTTGTTGCGCAGTGCTTCTCCGCAACTTTCCCTGTGATTGCCCTTTCGAATAATCAAACTTCTTCAACTTTGGCTTCAAGGCCTCCCACACCGCAGTTTATATCTGGGGTCTGCTTCTCTCTTTTTCTTTCTTCATGATTTCACAATTTGAACTTTTCCGTTTTTCTGTTCAAAAGATCCGACTTGAGATCTTTCGCGACTCATTTTGACTTCTTTAACACGATTTCAAATTCACTTTCTTAATCAACTCTTCGGGTTTTCTTAGCTTTGCTTCCTCTTTGGTTCCACCCGATGCACCTGGCAAAAATCACCAACTCGTCGACTTCAGTCCTACTCAGCTCTACTTGGTATAAATTTCCCATATTGCATAGTCCACCAAGTTTTCCCCTTTGCAATTTTGGATCTGCAAGGTTCTCTACATAAATGACTAAACCTTGCAAACCTAAAGCCTATTTCAGTTAATCACCAACGCACAAATACGGGTACCGAATGGCAGAACCTTTGCCATTTCCAGTTCATCTTGTAGTTGGCCAAGCTCATGGCCCCAGTTCAAAAAAATGGACTTGGTTTTTCATCTGGCTACTTATAAATAGTAAATGAGCTATTTAAAAAAAAAACATAAAGGAGCTTTATGCACCCAAATCATTTAGTAATAGAATTCGTCAATTGTATGAAGAATTTTGCAGACAACAAAACAAGCGGACTATGACGACAAACTACTAAGCATAATATAGAAGAGAATTCTGATAACCTCCAGGTGCCTTGCCTCCATCAATGATCAAACTGGCTGGGTGAATAAACTAAGGAAATCACCACTTATGATACTTCAAAACAAAAGCCCGCACACATACCAGTCTTGTATTTTTGTTATTTTCAGAAAAGAGTAAATACAGTGACAAGGAAATTATTGGCGGAAATTACAACTACCCTCATCAAGTTTAACAGTATCATCCGACCTAAACCATAACTACAACAAAAAATGCACGTAATTATAAATGTTCCAAGTAAACACAATCAGAGCCAACTATATTCAGTTCGAGGATGCGGTGTTAATATGCTTTATGCAAAACAAGGTTGAGAAGACATTCGACACACGTTGATATCCACACCATCTCCAAACACAAGGTTCCGAAATCTAATGACTGGCTAACGAAACCAGTTTGAAGTTTCTCCCCGATATATGAAAGTTGACTAAGAGATTGCAACAAATATCTGAATCGACTTAGAAAACATTTCAACTGGAGGGATTGACAATTACCTGTATTTGGGAAACACCTGCATATGTAACATCAGCCGTAGCCATTTCGCTCACTTCTTGTTTGCTCTAAGCTTAAGTTGTAAGAAACAATGACATAGAAAAGCAACTTCACTCATGTTTAACGCGTACACAAGCACACAAGCATTCACGGACGTAGACTACATGGGTTCAAACGCTACACCAAAAACATTAGGCCATTCAAATTTGGTTAATAATCTGCAGGAAATCCCCGACTGATCCATGCAACTCACACTACACATAGAGCAGCAATATATTAGATCTCTGTTGTGAATTTGAGAGAGAAAAAGGGGAGGAACAGGAAAATACGTGCCTCAACACAAAGGATGCATCTTGACTATTCCTTAACTGCGCAGAAAGCTTTGTCCAAGTGCAAGAAGCTTCAAAAGCAGGAACATAGTCACAAAGAACAGGGATAGAACTCAACATATATATACATAGTTTTATGTTCAACCAGAAAAAAAATAAAAAAAAACCGACAGGGTATAGCTTGGAAGTCCATTTTACTTTGAGTACAGGTATTTTCGTTAGCAAGTAATAGAACCAAACAATATATATTCTATAGGTATAAAGTCTGTTTCTTATTTCCAACCAATACCTCGAAAAGCATGAGTTGAGTGCATATATTTCGTGTAAAAGCTGGAGCCAAGATACACATTGATCTATGCGATGCATTCATCCATGGCCCACTCACTCAAAAAACTTTTATCGCTCCTGCACACAACAGAACATCAAGTGACAAATCAACAATGACGAATTAAGTTGTTTGACATAGTCATAGGTATGTATAGCAAGTTTCAAATTGGCCGACATGAGACGTTGCAAGGAGAGACTGGGAAGCGTGACTATTCTTGATGGATGCCCGGTCTCTTTCTCTAGAAGTAAACTCTTGTAATAGAAAGAATCTCTCGCTGGTCTAGCTCCTAAAGAAGTAGGGCGATCAGTCGAATCAGAACCTAAAGGTCTGGAAAATTTCCTTGAATCTGAAAGCGATGGCAACTTAACCTGCGTGTCCGCGGAAAGAAAAGAAGTATAGTTGGTAAAGGGGGACGACCTGAAGTGTCTTGAAGGTTAGTTGAAAGCATCTGCATCAATTCAGGTTAGCAACCACGAAACGATTTAACATTAAAATCCGCAATCACGAATCCAGCTGACTAACCATCAAGGGACAAACAACAAATTAAATGCATAATAATAACATTAACGACCTCCAAGTCCCTCGTCGTCTAAAACAACAAGTCCAGCACACACGTAATTTACACGATTATGTGAGGTTTGTGACTTTCAAAGGCTGCATTGCATTGAAAGGGTTATAAATAATAAATAGAACTCACTCACACGACTTAATTAATAACCTTAAATATTGCAAGTAGACATGAATGAATAACAGAAAACGCAAAACTGAACTTCAAACAGCAAAACAAGCTACAAACGATTACAATGTATAATTATACAATTCCAGTTGCTTCAACTAAATTAAAATAAACTGGCAGGATAAATCAACTAACCAATTCACTATTGGAAACAAAAAATACCGAGCTATTCCTATGATCGGAATTACCGAACAGTTGCAGGAAAAATAAAACCAAAAAAATTTGGACCATTTCTCGATTTGTGCGTGTCATCCTTGCGCAGGGGCCATGCTAATCTTCTCGGTATCGTTCCAATTTTATCGGATGTCCCCGAAGGGACAAACTGTTACGATCACTCTGCAATTGATGTACTGTACAATAAACTTCTTATTTCGCGATGTGGGAATGAACAGTTAACAGTTAATAATATTTGTTATGTTCTGTTGGACTGGACTCCACTTAAAACTTCAGTAATTGGGCCTAATGGGCTCCAATGGACATGTCTTATTTTGAACTTACCAGATATTAATTTCCATAATCTTCTTAATTAAATTCATAAAATTAAGCTGCACAACACCAGTAATCACGGAAATGATATTCTTATATACTTATTTTTTGTTGAAAGATGTATTTATAACTAAATTGTAGCTCATAACTAACACGAAGAATTATACTAAATTGCAGTTAATAACTAAATTGCACGACACCAAGAATTATACTTATTTTTTGTTGAAGTTAATAACTCATCACTAAATTGGAGTGATTCACCTCTAATTAATTAAGATCATAAGCATAACAAAGTGAAGTAGTGAACCCACCTAACGCCAAAAGGTATATACATAAGATGCTTTTTAATTGGATTCTTGTTATATTACGTCGGTAAAAAAAAAATTGTTTTCTTATTTAGTTAGGGTCAAGAAAGTTAATGTTATAATTTATGTAATGGAATCAAATGTTTATAATTAAGTTTATTAAAGAAGTAAAAAATCAAAATTACGAAGTTTATCAAATTTAACAATCACATAGTAAAACAACAATATTAGTACGCAAATACTTATTTGCTTAGTAAAACAATGTTTTACATAAATATATATATAACAACATTTTACGCATTTTACGTATTTTACATAAATATATATATATATATATATATATATATATTACATAAATATATATAACAACATTTTCATAGTAAAACAACATTTTACGCATTTTATTGAACATAATTCATTTAGCTAAGTCAAATACATGCATTGCATTCGATATAATAATTATATATATATATATATATATATTAATATCTTATCGATCACCATCGATGGGCGAGTAATCCACTTACATAAATGGCATCGCTTGTCACTGTATAATTGCAAAAAAAGCTATTACCAGGCTTTCCAGGACAAGCTTTGTCTTTGTGCTCCCACCGGCCTTTGTAAACTATAAAAGAAACATTTTTCTTCTCCCATATAAAGCGACAAAAGTAAAGAGTAGAGATATTCGGACAAAAGTGCCAGCCAAATTGTTGATTTGTGTAGAGTGTGATTCCCCAAGTCGTCATCACCAGACGCACAGTGCAATTGTAATGGCGCCGATTTTGGAGGAAGATTACTTAAAACGTTAACATGAGTTTCAGTGCTAAACACACATCCCTTTCCTCCATGGAGAAGATTTGACAAATAACAAAAGCTATTAAGAGATATTTGGTCATGATGATTCTGCAAGAACTCATTTGGTTTAGTAGGGCAAATAATATATATAGGCAGAGCAAAATCTCCAATCAAAGAAATATTTTGATCTTCTCTCAGATTTTGGAAACTTGTTTATACTTTGGTAACAGCCGAAATTAAGCAATAATCTTTTATCAAATCAATAATCATAAATTAATATCGCAAAATTCTTAATTAAAGGATTTGAGTGATTAATTCTAGACATGCAAAATGTTTAACAATTCCACTGAAGAAACAATCAGTGCACCTAAATTTAGATTCTCATTTGGCTTTGATTGAATGTCTAGAATATTTTAATTAAGTATCTTATAGTTGGATTCATAATTAACTAAGGAAAAAGAATTAATGGAAACATTTTACGGCTTGATTCATATCTAAGGAATAAATAAACTTATTAGACAAAAGATATAATAAGATATAGTTAATTTCTTATTAATCTAAATCTCAAAGTAATGAAATTAGTAATTATCAATAAATATTTGAACCATAGACTCTAAAAATATGGGAACAGTTTGTATATCATTGGTCATATATGCTTACCCGAAAATTAATAATACAAAAAACAAGATTGTGTAAATATTAAAACAATTGTTAATCAAACAAATTATAAATTGCTTAGAGGATTGGTTTCTAAACAATTCGGAATAACTCCGAAGCGCGACGCTAACTACTTATTTCAACTAAGTTATTGTTTCAACAAGAATAATGACACCCCACTATAAGTAAGAAAAGAATAAGCACACGCTTCAAAAACCTATTTTTTTCTTTTATCTTCTCAAGTTTTATCGTACATTTACAAATCCGCATATTGACTATTATCGATACATCTAGCTACTTTTCTAACACTATTGATCATATTCTCGACATCTTTATCCAATCGACAGTTTGTACCTATTGTACCCCTTGAAGAGTCTTCCCAAATGAAATATCTATGAAAGTGTAAGATGTTCTGTTATCAATGTTGGATGGATGTTGTGCCAACATCCAGAGAACATTGAAACCCGAGAACATTCTTACCTGAAACATTGTTCCAAAATTCGAGAACATATTCTGGAATAAATGTTGGATGGATGTTGAGCCAACATCAGGACAACATTTAAACTAGAGAGTATTCTGTCAATCTGTCTTTAACTGCTTTATTTTAGTTTTGCCTTTATTCACCTATTAATCAAGTTCCACGATTTTAGTTGTCTTTGTTTATGTCCAGGAACATCTCTTAATCATAAGGAAGAGCATTACATGTTTCCTAAGTTGAAGTTTCCATAATTCAAGAGGAGGAGATCGGTCAAGTCAACACGGTTTCAAAGAAGGAAAGTTTTGGAGTTCAAGTGCAACTAGGAATCTTTCCAAGATCAACTCTGAATTGAAGAAGGAGTATTTCCTTATTAGAACTCAATCTAATAAAGAGAACTATTATTCAAGAAGGAGATCGAGTTCAAGAAGGAAAAAAGAGTTCAACAAGGAAACAACATAAGTTACCAAAACTGTGTACAACACACCTTGGAGATCAAGTTTGAAGAAACCTATATATAGGGTGTGAAGTACATCAAGATACATAGAGAAACAATAGAGCTTATAAATCCGTAGAGATTTTATCTTAAGCATTGTTGCTGTGTTTCTTGTTTTGCAAAGTTTGTGAGTTTTCGAGTTAAGTCTAGGATTAGATTTAAGGAGAAAATTCTTGTCTGCTTTGCTGAGTCCAATCTACAAAAGAGCGAGAGTGGTTTTGTGGTGAGGAACGTCTTTGGTAAAACCTGCGTGGTTATTTTGCCGTAAGGCTAGATGGTTGATTATTTATAATAAACCATTGAAAATTTATCTTCTTGTGTTCTTTAATTCCGCTGCACATTATACTCTATCAAGAAGATTGTTTGAGATCAAGTTAAGGCAATGCCAGCTTAACTTGAGCTCTGAAACTTTGGAAAAGTTGTATCAATCCCGATCCAACAATTTCAATTGGTATCAGAGCCAAGCACCGATTTCACTGGTGTTTGGAGGTGATACAACGCGATGGACAACATCAATCCCAATTCTGGCAGACTCCCAGTCTTAGAAGGATCCATCAATTATGCCTACTGGAAGACCAGGCTCAGAGTTCACATCAAATCCATTGACATGAAAGCATGGGATGCAGTCCTTGATGGATATTCTGTCCCAAAGATTGAGAACGACCGAGATGCAAATATTGTACCAAAATTGAAGTCACAATGGACAGCAAACGAGGTAACACTGTATATAGAAAGCTCTTAATGCTATTTTTAGTTATGTTACCAATCAGATGTTTAAGTTAATTCAGAACTGCACTACAGCTAAATCAGCTTGGGATATCCTTGAACTTCATTGTGAAGGAGATATAGCAGTTAGAAACTCTAAACATAGACAATTGCTTAAAGATTTTGAAAAACTTGAGATGGGTGATGAAGAGAGTATAGATAGTTATTTTGGGAAAATCCTTGACATTACAAATCAATGTGAAAATCTAGGATTTCCTGTTTCAAATCAAACTATGGTTTATAAAGCTTTTAGATCTCTGTCACCTAGATTTGCTCTCAAGAGAATTGCCATGGGAGAGACAAGAGATATTGCCAACATGGAATTTCAATCCTTGTTAAACACTCTTAGAGAATTTGAGCTAGAGTTTCCTGCTAGGACTACCAAACAACAAGCTATTGCTTTGTTAGGAACAAATTATCATGAGAGTGAAGATGAGGATGAAATTATTTCTTCTAACTATGGAAATATTAGCAAGAAACTCAGTAGGTTGAACTTTAAAGATAAATCTAAAGAGAAACAACCTAACAATACTTCCACTGGTTATAGAAAATTGCCTCCCAAGTTTGTTAAATATATGGCAACAAAATCTAGTCCTGAAGAAATTGAAAAGCTGAAAACTACTCAATGTTATGAATGTAAAGGTTATGGTCATATTGCTGTTGAATGTGCTAACACCCTCCGCAAGAAAGGAAAGTCTCATTGGGTTTGTGTAGATGATTTCAATGAAGAGGATTATAACTCTGGATCAAGTGCTGATACTGAAGAAAACCTTGAAGAGATTCATACAGCTGCGCTATTTACTCATGTCAACTGGACAGAAGAAGATCTCCATAACTGCCACGGGTCCCAATGTTGCTCCAACATCCAAGACTCAACATCAGAACATGAGACTTTCTTTGGAAATTGGACTGAATATGATACCCATATTGATTTCAATTCTTTGTCTGATAATGATGAATCTAACTTTGAATGTTTTCATGGCTCAGTTGATCTTGATGAAGAGTATTACTTCGAAGGTGAAATGTCCCAGGAGGAAATCATTGAAGACTTGAAGTCTACCTTTCATAATCTTCTGAAAGAAAATCAGAAACTCACCAAGAAAAATGAAGCTCAGAGACTGGAGATTGATGGACTGAAGAAACTGATGAGGATGTATGAAAAAGACCTTGACAAGACAGAAACTGAACTTAAAGAGGTAAAAGCAAAGCTTGAAAAAGATAATCAGATCATTGCTAAATGGAACTCAGGTACATCTAAACTTGATGAGGTACTAAGTATGGGTAATCAAGGAACAAATGGTCTTGGATATTTTGAGAAACCTACCTCTAAAGTTGCTAGTCCTGTTTTCATTAAAGAAGGTTTTGTTAAGGAATCAAAAGACTTGAGTTGTGCTAATCCCAACAAAAGTAAACCTACTTATATCTGTCAATTTTGTTTTCAACCAGGTCACATAAAACCTTAATGCAAGAAATATTTGAAAGATAATGTGAAGAAAACAGAAACTATCTCTAATGTTGTGTTGGTCAGTGGTACAGATGTTACCCCAACATTAGGAACAGGACAGAAAACAGAAACTGTCTCTAATGTTGAGTTGGTCAGTGGTACAGATGTTATCCCAACATTAGGAACATGACAGAAAAGTAGAACTTGGGTTGAAAAGTTAAAGACTCCTAAGATAAAACTTGTATGCAATGTTGTCTTTTCTGTTGTGTACTCTAACCTTGCAGGTAAGTGGTACTTTGACAGTGGATGTTCAAGACACATGACAGGAGACAAGGAAAATCTTAAACAACTGATTCATCTCAATGTTGGAACTGTCACCTATGGAGGAGGCACCAAGGGAAGAATCATTGGAAAGGGAGTACTAGATGTTGAAGGATTTCCACCCCTCAAAGATGTTCTGCTAGTTGAAGGATTGAAAGCAAATCTAATAAGCATTAGTCAACTTTGTGATGATAACTTGCTTGTTACATTTGATAAAAGTTCTTGTGATGTATTTAATAGTGATAATGTCCTTGTTATGACAGGTACCCGATCTAAAGATAATTGCTACCTTGCTCAGGAAGAAGCAGACTGCTTTCATGCTAAAGTTGATGATGTTGTTCTGTGGCATAGGAAGCTAGGACATGTTCACTATAGGAACCTTGAAAAGTTACAGAAAGTTGATGTTGTAAGAGGCTTACCTAAGATATCCAGCCCAGGTAAGGTTGTATGTGGGGACTGCCTGAAGGGTAAGCAAACCAAAGCTATTCATACACCCCTCCAGGTACAGAGTACAATTCCCAGGACTGGTTAGTGTTTTGAATTATTACACATGGATCTCATGGGTCCTATTGAGGTGAGCAGCCTAAGTGGTAAGAGATATGCCTTTGTTATTGTAGATGATTTCTCTAGATATACATGGGTTAAGTTTCTTAAAGAAAAATCTGATGCCTTCAACACATTTAGGATCTTACATGCTAGCATCAAAAATCTGTATGGTTCCTCTGTTTGTAAAATTAGGTCTGATCATGGGAAAGAATTTGAAAATGCTAGTTTCAGTGATTTCTGTGATAAGAATGGAATTTTCCATGAGTTTTCAGCACCTAAGACACCTTAGCAAAATGGGATAGCTGAGAGGAAAAACATGACACTTCAAGAGATGGCCAGAGTTATGCTTAATGCTAGAAACCTATCTAAAAGACTTTGGGCTGAAGCTTTAAATACTGCATGTCATATAAGTAATAAGGCTTATCTTAGACCTGGTACAAATATGACACCATATGAAATCTTGAAGGGTTTGAAACCAAATATTGCTCATTTTCATGAATTTGGATGTGATTGTTACTTGTTGAATGATAGAGACTATCTTAGTAAGTTTGATCCAAAAAGTGAAAAGTGCATATTTGTTGGTTATTCTGTGAATAGTTCTGCTTTCAGGATTTATAATCCAAGATTGAAGACTATTCAAGAATCAGTAAATATAGTGTTTGATGATTCCACCTTTGATTCAGGTACTGATGAAGTTATTGTCTCTGATGTTGCCCCAACATTGGAAACAGAGACTGTCCCAACATCAGGAGCAGAAGCTGGAGACACTGAAATTGAGACTGATTCTAATGTTGAGTTGACACCTGCTGCTGTTAGGCCAACATCCCCACAGTCCAATTCAGAGGATGACATTGTTGATGAACCTAGAAGAGATCCCCCTACTAGGATTCAAAAGGATCATCCAGCTTCACAAGTGATAGGTGAAATCATTGGATGCATGAAGACTCGCAACAAAGACAGGGTAAACTATAAAAACATGGTAAGGTTGTGTGTCTGCATGTCTTCCACTTGCACTGTAAGTAATGCTTCCTGTTTTGTCTCAAATATTGAACCTAAGAATGTGAATGAAGCTCTTAAGGATAGTAAATGGATAAATGCTATGCAAGATGAACTGTTGCAATTCACCAAAAATCATGTTTGGAATCTAGTACCTAGACCTTCTAATGTGAATGTTATAGGAACTAAGTGGATTTTCAAGAACAAAACTAATGAAGATGGTGTAATTGTAAGAAACAAAGCTAGGCTTGTTGCACAAGGGTATACTCAGGTAGAAGGAATTGACTTTGATGAGACATTTGCTCCAGTAGCCAGGATAGAATCTATTAGATTACTTCTTGCTATTGCATGTTTCTTAAGATTAAGCTCTACTAGATGGATGTGAAAGGTGCTTTCCTTAATGGTTTGATAGACAAAGAAGTATATGTTGAACAACCTAAAGGTTTTGCTGATCCTAAACATCCTAACTATGTGTATAAACTTGAGAAAGCTTTGTATGGTTTAAAACAGGCACCTAGAGCTTGGTATGAAAGACTAACTCAATTTTTGTTAAGTCTTGGGTTCAATAGAGGAGATGGAGACAGAACCTTGTTTATTCTAAGAAAGAGTTCTGATGTTTGTATTGCTCAGATCTATGTGGATGACATTGTTTTTGGTTCTACTAACAAGTCTACTCTAGACAAGTTTGTTGAGTCAATGACAGGGACATTTGAAATGAGCATGATTGGAGAGCTGAACTACTTTCTGGGATTGCAAGTGAAGCAACTGGAGAATGGTATGTTCTTAAACCAGGAGAAGTATGCAAAGAACCTGGTAAAAAGATTTGAGCTACATGAGTCAAAACCTTGCAAAACTCCCATGTCTTCTTCTGTGAAGATTACTAAGGATGGCACTGGAGACAATGTTGACCCAACATTGTACATATCTATGATTGGTAGTCTTCTATATCTCTCTGCCTCTAGACCAGATATTATGTTTTCTGTTTGTGTTTGTGCTAGGTACCAAGCTGATCCAAAGCAATCTCACTTGATTGTTGTGAAGAGAATAATAAGATATATATCTGGAACTTCATCATTGGGCATTTGGTATTCTTTTGATACAAATACAAATCTTGTTGGTTTTAGTGATTCTGACTGGGCAGGTGATGTAGATGACAGAAAATCCACAAGTGGGGACTGTTTCTATTTGGGAAACAATCTTGTTTCATGGTATAGTAGGAAACAGAATTGTGTGTCATTATCTACAGCTGAATCTGAATATATAGCTGTTGGTAGTTGTGTTACCCAGCTAGTATGGCTTAAACACATGTTGCTGGACTATGGGTTAGATAGTGATACTCTCCTCATGTTTTGTGACAATCTTAGTGCCATTAGTATCTCAAGAAATCCTGTTCAGCATTCTAGGACTAAGCATATAGATATAAGACATCATTACTTGAGAGACATGGTTGAGGATAAAGTGATTAACATTGAGCATATTGAGACAAATAATCAGCTTGCTGATATATTTACTAAACCTTTAGATAGTGAGAGATTCTTCAGTTTGAGGAAATCTCTCGGCGTGTGCAATATGTGAGAATGTTAGGGTCCCAGTGTTGACATAACACCACTGTTTAGCACTGGTTAATGTTTGTGGTGTAGTATGTAACTTTTTGTTTTTTTTTTGTTTGTTTCTTTTCTTTTCTTTTTGAGTCACATTGATCTTTGTTTTGGCATATTTGATTGTGTGGTTGATCACTGTGTTTTACTAATCTTTCTAGCTTGCAGATTCACATCTAAGTTTTGAAAAGTATAAATCTCTAAAGTGTGTCTGAGGTTGTGTTAGCCTAACATATGGAGAAGCTGGAGTACACAAAGTTCACTACTTTGATGTCTATTCAGTTGTGTCTTATTCATATGGAAAGGTTTTACAGGACATGTGGAGAAGCTGGGGTTCATGATGTTGACAACTTCAATGATACTCAGTTGTGCTTATTTGCATGTCTCTGTTTGTTTTGGCCAATGGGTACATAAGAGTGGTTCTTTCTACTAGGGTGTTTGGGGTTTCGATTGCCTTCACTTGGTAGCATTGATCACTTAGTGCTCTCTTGTATGCAGGTTGGTAAACAAGTATGCATAAGCAATTGGGGTATTGGGGTGCATGATAAATGTGTTGCCAGTATTCAAGGCCTTTGTACTTGCCTAACTTGCTGCTGATAATGTTGTTACTGGGGTGTGTGGAGTCTAGGGCTGCCCTCATTTAGTAATGTCATTATCCTTTTTTTGTAAAACAACCCTCAGTTTTTGTTCTAAAGAGATAATGAAAATAGTGAAGATTTGATGTGATGTGAACTGTTGCTGGTTTGAAAAGTGATTCACTGTGTATACCATATGTCAATGTTGTCATAACATTGTTGCATTCATGATAGAACTGCATTGTTATTCATCTTTGATTAGTGTGTTTGACTAGGTTTGGGCTTAGGGGGGTATATAGTCTCTTTCATGTGTTGAGGCATACTCTTTGGGTGACATACTGCAGGTGACACACTATTTGTGACTTTCTATGCTGTGGAAGTGGATTAATTCTCTAATCCACGACTGCTTATCTCTGTGTGTTTTCTGTTTGATATGTTGCTTATTCATGATTTTGATCTAAATCTTATGTTTTTGATACTCACTTGCTACTTTGGTGAAGTTTCAGATATAAGTTTGGACTTTGGATATATCTCACGCTCTCACATGAAATTGCCTTGAAGAAGCCCAGAACCTCAAATATGTTGGTTTAAAAACTTTCTGGTTTGAATGTTACTCTACTCTCTGATCTGAATGTTATCCCAACATTGTCATACTGTCTGCCCAACATTGAAGTCAGTAACTTATAAGTTTGTTTAAAATTTTAAAAATTGAGTTTTTATTGTTTTATTTTGAACTGCTCTGGTTACTTGTTGTTTTTAAATGACACGTGGTGAAATTCTTACGCGGGAATAGAGTAGTGGGAAAACTTAATTGATCACATTCCAAAATCCCACTAGCATTCATCCCTTCTCTCTCCACTCTGCACGACTTAAATGAACAATTTTCCTTAATTTCTTTTTCACTTGTGCAATTTGTTTTCTCTCTGCAAATAGTTATCTAAAATCTCTCATATTTTTCTCTCAATTCTCAAAACTAACATGCCGAGCAAGACTCCTTTAGACACTCTTGCAGATATGGCCTTGAATGTTGAGCAAACAACAACACGCACCAGGGCTGCTGCGCGTGAGGATCAAGAACGGCCTGCTGCTCAAGTTGCTGCAAATCGACCAACGATTCCTTATCAAAGACGGTCAAAGTGAGCTAAGAATGTGGAATCTGAGTCGAATGTTGGCGCAACATCAGAAGCCCATGCTCCTCAAACCAATGAATCTGAATCTGAGGTAAATGTGGCCAACCTTAAACCCCAAGTGAATATTCTTAATGATGTGATTGAGGGGGAGGGATCTGGTTCTGGTAGAAAGAGAACACCAATTGGGTTTATGCCAGTGAGTAAAATAGCCTTACAAAGAGTTGAGGCTAGAAGAGCTCAAAGAGAGAGACTTGAGAAGAAAAATGCTGAGGCTAAGGCTAAGGCTGAGGCTGAGAGAGTGAGGAAAGGAAAACAGGTTGTGGATGAGGAAGTTGAGGTAGTTGATGTTGAAGAAGAGGAGGAGAAAGAAGAAGAGGAAGAGGAAGAGGAAACTGCTGCTGAAGAGTTTGAAGCTAATGGTGATGATGATGATGATGATGAAGAAGAGTACTGTGACACTCTTGTGTTATCCTATCATAGTAGGGGAGCTAGGTCTAGATACTATCTTAATAAGGAGATAGAGGACAGGGCTTATGAGTTTAGAAAGATGGATTTTCACAAAGAGAGGGTCATGGACATGGACAACTTTAAAAGAAACATAGTGTTTGAGTTGCTTTCAAGGAAAGACAAATGCAGGAGCTGGATGTCTTGATTAAGAACATGGAGGAGCTTTCTTCACAAAAAGGGGGAGAGTGATCTAGTTTTTAATTTTTTGATTTCTGGTTTTTATGTTTTTGCTTTGATATGCTTTGAACTGTTTCTATTTTGCTGCTAGTTCTTTATCTTTGTTTTGGTTGGTAATGATAATGCTACTTACCTTTAACTGCTCTTAATGATTTTGCTTATGAAGATAGTTTATATCTGCTGTTTCTGCTGATAAACTTATGTGCAGGTACATTCTGGTCTTAATGTTGAGACAACATTGATGAGTTAAATGTCTGAACAACTTTGCTGAGTTGTGGTGATGACTTTAATGAATAATCTTTGTTATGCCAAGTTAATGCTTGATAGTTTGCATTAAGGGGGAGCAGTTTTAGTAGGTTTAGATTATTATGCTTAATTGATATTTGGACATATTATCTGTTATGTGAACAGGTTGATTGGTTTTGTGAAGAAAGGCAAAAAGGGGGAGATTGAAAGTGTAAGATGTTATGTTATCAATGTTGGATGGATGTTGTGCCAACATCCAGAGAACATTGAAACCCGAGAACATTCTTAACCTGAAACATTGTTCCAGAATTCGAGAACATATTCTGGAATAAATGTTGGATGGATGTTGAGCCAACATCAGGACAACATTTAAACTAGAGAGTATTCTGTCAATCTGTCTTTAACTGCTTTATTTTAGTTTTGCCTTTATTCACCTATTAATCAAGTTCCACGATTTTAGTTGTCTTTGTTTATGTCCAGGAATATCTCTTAATCATAAGGAAGAGCATTACATGTTTCCTAAGTTGAAGTTTCCATAATTCAAGAGGAGGAGATCGGTCAAGTCAACACAGTTTCAAATAAGGAAAGTTTTGGAGTTCAAGTGCAACTAGGAATCTTTCCAAGATCAACTCTGAATTGAAGAAGGAGTATTTCCTTATTAGAACTCAATCTAATAAATGGAACTATTATTCAAGAAGGAGATCGAGTTCAAGAAGGAAAGAAGAGTTCAACAAGGAAACAACATAAGTTACCAAAACTGTGTACAACACACCTTGGAGATCAAGTTTGAAGAAACCTATATATAGGGTGTGAAGTACATCAAGATACATAGAGAAACAATAGAGCTTATAAATCCGTAGAGATTTTATCTTAAGCATTGTTGCTGTGTTTCTTGTTTTGCAAAGTTTGTGAGTTTTCGAGTTAAGTCTAGGATTATATTTAAGGAGAAAATTCTTGTCTGCTTTGCTGAGTCCAATCTACAAAAGAGCGAGAGTGATTTTGTGGTGAGGAACGTCTTTGGTAAAACCTGCGTGGTTATTTTGCCGTAAGGCTAGATGGTTGATTATTTATAATAAACCATTGAAAATTTATATTCTTGTGTTATTTAATTCCGCTGCACATTATACTCTATCAAGAAGATTGTTTGAGATCAAGTTAAGGCAACGCCAGCTTAACTTGAGCTCTGAAACTTTGAAAAAGTTGTATCAATCCCGATCCAACAATTTCAATCTATGATCTCCATTTGTGAAGGTATAGCACAAAAAAATCCAGAGATGGTGTATATATGATCAACAAGATATTAACTTGCCAAATAGAAATTTAAAGAACAATAATAACACCATATCTAAATAAAAATGCTAAAATAGAGTAATTAACTATGTTGCATACCTTACGTTATGCATAAGCCATGTCCTTGCGTTTGACAAACATAAAACGAGAATTCAGAAAACCAGGACATTTATTATAGTTTATGAAGGAAAAAAAGAAATTCATAAGACTAGCTCCATTCCGACGCTTCTTGCATTTTCCGCAATTTTTATCCGTCACAGTGTTCTATTTGGTCAAACATGCACAAATCAATATGAGTTAACGATTTGCTTTATTTCTCAACTTTTATTTTCTTAATATCTTCTAATTTACTAAAACGAGGCACGATTAATGTCTAGTTTGCCATTAATCGCACAACAACAATGCAACAATAAACTAAAAAGTTTTGCAGGACTCGGCGGTTACAAATTAAACAACACCTGAGGATTGGTTTCTACTATTCTTTCATCATCTGCAATTATAAATCTTCGTATTCGAATCAAGAAATCTGCTCTTCAGTTTCACTCCGTGGGTTCTAAAACATTCTTCTCCTATATCATATCCATACATACATATTAATTTCAACATGTGTACACTTGACTAATGTATCTTCTTTTCTATTTCTTTTTCAACTAAAATGCTATGTAAAACCCCTTTTGAGTTTTATATACCCATATCAACCAGAAAACATATACTTTATCATGAACTTCTTGTTAATTATGTTTTCATAGCAAGTGTGACTCAATTGTCTAGCCGTGGCGGTTCATTTTGAATCTTAATATTAAAGTTTTCTTCACGTTCTGAACTATAGCCATTCATTTAAGGACGAAATATTAAAAATGTCCGTTAACTTTACAAAAAAAGTTAAAATATTTTTTTCGGGCCTTGTAAAAATATCTGGTATCTTTTAAAAAATCTTGCAAAAATGCCCAATGGCTTTATTCGGGCTAAATATGCCTATGTGGCGGCACAATGGCTGCCACGTCATATTTTCAGTTAATTTTTTTTAAAAATAAATCCTTCTAATTTTAAATATTATATTTGCACCCCATAGTAAATTGCACTTTGCACCCCAATATATATATAAATAATACACATATATATAAATATATATATAACTATTTTGTAAAAATAATAAGTATATATATAAATAAAAATAATAAACATATATATAAATATAATTAAAAAAGGGTCATATATATATAAACATATATGTAACTATTTTGTAAAAATAACAAATATATATAAATAATAATAAATATATATATAACATAATAATAAACACACACACATATATATATAAACATATATATAATTATATATATTAAAAAACAAAAAAAAATAGAAAATAAAAATAAAATTACTCATCATCTTCATCATCCAACCCCCGCCCCCGCCGCCGTCGCCGCCACCACCACCATCTTCATCAGAGTCGTTGTTGCCCACCACCCCGCCGTCGCAGTCGTCGTTGCCCACCATCATCGTTGCAATCGCCACCCAAATTGCGGCACCACCGTTGCCCACCAACCACCACCACCCCGCTGTCGCAGTCGTCGTTGCCCACCACCATCGCTGCAGTCGCCACCAAATCAACAACGCTGCCAAGCAAGCTTCAAATAAGATGTATAATCAAAATTATGCAAATCGCTGCAAGTAATTCCACCATAATCTTATAAGATGTGTTTACCACCAAATCGCTGCAAGTGTATTTGATTGGCGTGATTATGCAAATCGCTGCAAGTAATCTGCCAAGCAAGCTTCAATCAACGCTGCCACCATCACCACAAAAAAATAGGATTTTGATTTGGTAGAATTTTGGGTGGTGAAGATTGGGGTCAGCGGCGACGACGACGGCGACGGGGGAGGGGGAGGGGGGTTGGCCGACGGTGGTGGTGTTAATGAAGATGATGATTATTTTTTTTTTGTTTTTTTATATATTGTTAAAATTATATTATTATTATTTATATATATGTTGATTATTATTATTTATTCATAAATGTGTTTATTATTTATATATAAATATGTTTATTATTTTTATAAATAGTTATATATATGTTCATTACTAGTTTTTATACATAAATGTTTATTATTATTATTTATATATATATTTAATAATTTTATAAATAGTTATATATATATATGTTTATTATTATTATTTATACATAAATATTTATTATTATTATTTATATATATGTTTGATATTTTTATAAATAGTTATATATATCTTTATTATTATTATTTATATATATATTAGGGTGCAAAGTGTAATTTACTATGGGGTGCAAATACAATATTTAAAATTAGAAGGATTTGTTTAAAAAATATTTTTTAAACTGAAAATATGACGTGGCGGGCAGTTAATTGACGTGGCAGTCACTGTACCGCCATGTAGGCATATTTAGCCCGAATAAGGTCATCGGGCATTTTTGCAAGATTTTTTAAAAGATACCAGACATTTTTGCAAGGCCCAAAAAAACGGGCATTTTAACTTTTTTTTTGTAAAGTTAGCGAGCATTTTTAATATTTCGTCCTTCATTTAATCAATGCATCTGTTAGAATTTGTCAAAAACAAACTCTTATCCACATTTGCTTAAAACATACAAGACAATCATTGCGTTACTTTCTCCTCTCCAGTTGATTTCTCAAAATTCTTCACACAACAACAACAACAAGACTTATTTAAGACTTCAAACGATATACGGCAATCTTGAGCCTCCAAAAAATCTCCCTTTGGGAGACCGCAACCGTAAGAAAGATCTTGAACTGAACAAGATTTTGATGCTTAGATACTTACTACGACGAAAACTCTATTATTCTAAGTGAAATCTTACAAAAAAAAAAAAATAATAAAGCAACAATCTAGATGTGCTTACAACAACAGCGTGACACCACAATGGTGCAACAATTATTAAAAAGAAATGATTGAGCCATTTGCTGAATCTTCTAACAACTTTTGATGACCTAATTTTTCAATACGTGTATGTATGAAGAAAAAAAAAACTTCTTTAAACACGTAACCGGAGGAAGGGCCATCGGGAAAAATCTATAAGCAAGCTCCTATTAACACTAAGTACGTAAATATGTCACTAATATGTTCCACATATGTAGATTCACATTCACAAATATTTGAGTTACAACCATGTGATCTTTTTTATCATTCTCGGTTGTAATCAGATGACATGCTCAAATATTGTGTGTATATATATATGTATATTCAAATTTGGTACATAGAATAAAAATGTTCATTGTACCAAACCATATGTACTTATAACAAATTCTGAGAAATTACAGTTGTCCATCACATGATTTATCTATTGACAACGTTAAAGTATATGCCACGTAAGGGTGTGCAGAATGGAGCGGATCGATCGAATCGTTTGAAAATCGATCAAATAATCTGATCAAAACACCGAATCAAATATTTCATCCGATTTTTTTACTTTTTTCCTAGGATCGACTTTTGAAAAAGCTCTCTCTCTTATTTGAACTTCATCTTATACGTTGTAAGTGATCCCATGAGGATTTCAAGAGGAGTTTCATCGGTGACCTTGGCTTCTTCAATGGTAGCAACTTTCATTGCAATTTTTGCCGCGAGTCATTTGAGAGCTTTATGGAACAACTTTTTATCATTATACTCTTCACCAAGAAGATAGGCTTTAGTTGCTATATGGCCAAGCTTTGTATTGTATTCAACAATGGTTTCAATTTCTTGCATTTTAAGTCCCTCAAACTGAGTAGTTAGTAGTTGTAACTTTGATTGGCGGACTCTTAAATAACCATCAATATAGTAGATTTATCATGAATTCATTATGTACATATTTCATGTCTTTATATTAAGCAATCATATAAAGAAATTAGTGAAATGTTACATAGTGTTCTAAAACAAATAACTAAAGTAGTGACATGCTTAGATTCTTATACTAAATTGACCTTTGTAAATAAATGAATATCATAGTTAAATATTTTTGAAAGAATCAAGATATATATATATATATATATAGGAATAATTTCATGGAGTAGGAGTGATAAAGGAAGAGTTTTACTATTTTGTAAAATCCTTGTGTGATAGAAGTTGTTTTCAGACTTTCTGGACAGAGGATGATTGTTGCTTGCTTTTGGCCTTCAAAACCTTCTGAATATGAAAGTTGCCTAACTTATAGGGGAATCTGGATGTAAACTTTCAGAATATTTGGACTTTATTTGGATGAGTTACGATGTTTTTAGTGTTAGGATTCGAAAGCAGTTTTTCTGCACAATGAGAAGTTTTGATTTTTTTGGGGTAGAAGGACGATGGAAAAAAATCTGAAACAATTTTTTTTATGAAACTAGATTCAAATGGTTGAAAAAAATGAAGAGAAACAATGCATGAATCTGAGTTAATATGGCAGCTAAAATTGCTCAAAGTCAGATCTGGAGTGCAGACACGTTCATGTTTAATTATAGCAATAAGTTGACAACTTGTACAGTTGTCTCCTTATCACTTTTTTATTTTATTTTACTTTATACACCTTATAATATCAAATTCAGATCATAAATATCTTAAATAATTCACAACTTTGTAATTGATTAACTATTATGCAATTATAGTTATTATATAAAACATATATATACATAATTAAGTAGATAACTATGTAATTAACATGTTTTAAGCTAAATTCAAAATAATTATAATTATTTAGGGTTTATGAATCTAATTTAAGAACACATAAATAGTATAAAGTCCATCATAAGCTAATCATAAACGTTTAGGACTAAATTGTAAATCTTTAAAACTATTTGGGGGTCAAAATGATACTTTAAATAGTTTGGGGTCTAAACTAAAAATTTTAAAATTGTATTGTTCTATTCCATTAGGGCCGTTACATAGTCGGCATGCCCTTTTTGACGTCTTTCATCTTTGTAAAAAGATCTTTGATTGGTAGTGTTTGACTCCAATAGCAATTGTTTGGTCTTTAGGTATTTCACTCATACTTTATAAGGTGTTATAGCAGGTAATGTTGCAATAATAATGTAAGCAAAACAGGAACACGAAGAGTTTATAGTGTTGCGGTCAATCAGACATGCATCCCCTTGGCTTTCACCTAAAATCAACTCAAGTCTGTTTTTATTATTAGTAGTAGTACTTGATTGAATCCGCATAGGTTTTAAACGCACTTGCAACTCAAACTTCATCTAATTACTTTCCTAACACCTATTTGGGACACCTTCCTATTGTACTTCACCTAAATCTAAAAACAGTTTCAATGACTCGAAGTTTCTTAAAACTTACTACAAAAATAGTTTTTGACTCTTATACAAATTAAACAAATTTAAAACTTAATCTTTTAAATTTTGCTTTTCATTGTTTTCTAGTCTTATGCCTTTATAGAGTACAACTCTGATGAGCGTGTGAATGACGTTATTTTAGTGTTCGTTTACTTATACTTTTGATTATTCCTTGTAGAATTTATATTGGTTTTTGTCTTATTTTGTTATTATATAGTTTAGAGTCGAGTAATTTGAGCAAAACGAGACATAATAGGGATGAATTTAGCATAAAAATGGAGCGATAGGCAAAACAAACATTTCAATGAAGTTTGTTGACCTAATTTGGATGAGCCGCCGCTAATCTAGAGATTAAGGTAAAGGTTTCCCTTTCCCTTTCAGATGATAGGTTTCTTTAAAGCGTAGAGTGTTTCTATTGGACTCGTATATCTGTTGTATAAATACATGTATATTAGATATGTGTTTTTACTGAAAGCGCTACCTTTGTTGTGGTTGGGGACTTTTAGAGGAGTCGCAAGTTTCCCTTAGAGGTAGTTCCTAGGATACATAGTGTCTCATTGTTGTGCGGGGGCTGAGGCAATAACCTCTCCCTCTTTTTCATTTTTTTTTTGCACGTGGGGTTTGTTTGGGGCGTAAGGAGGTGCCCCAAACCATCTCCAGGGCCGCAAGACCCCTTCATAAAGTGGCATTTGCAGGGATCGCAGTTCTCCTCGAACTAGTTCCAGGACCAAATGGTCCCTTGGGATAGATGGGCTCTATCGGAGTCGTGAGTCCCCTTTAGAACTATGCATATGTTGTGATGATGATGTAATGAATCATAATGCGTGTAAGAGAGAGAAGTTCTTACGGTATTGGAGAGGATGCTAGAGGGCGGGGGACTCTAACCTTTTCTTTATCCTCTGAGTTTCATTGGATGAGGAAGATCCCTGAACGGGTTGCCGCGTTGTTTTGCGAGTTTGATTGAGGTTGTGGGGGCGTCTTGTGAGAGTATAAAATACTTTGAGGCTGGTTTTCTTGACTTTGCATTTTTCCGCGTTCTTTGAGTTGTGTTTTCTCTAGCAGGCGTGGTCCTATTCAAGGGGGTATATATATATATATATATATATATATATATATATATATATATATATATTGAAGAAGGTATTTTTAGGAGGGTCTTTCTTTTCGAGGAAGGTCTTTCCTTTCGAAGAAGGTCTTTTTTTTCGAGGATTCGGTTGGATATTTTGTGAGAGACGCGTGGCTAGGGGATATTCCCCATACTGGCGGTGCCATCTTTGAGTTATCTGGCTTACTTGGCTACCACACATATATAAGATAGACATGTTGATGAGTGAATTATTATAGTGATTTGAGTACCTGATTTCCTAGGCTTTTGTGCAATCCTTGTGGCAATTTTTCACTTATTTTAGTATTGTTTCGTAGTTTTGTAGTTTAAGTCGAGTTGGAGCAAAATGATGATTATTTGAAGGATTTTAGCACTTTTTGGTAACAAATGGAAGTATCTACCAACCACTCTACTAAAGGGACAAGAAAATAGAATGCAGGGCGAGCAAGAGCACGATCGCGCAAGAAAGCTGAAGAATCAGAAGGTAGTACCATCATCACCGCATCGTGCGGGTGGTGCGCGATCAGGAAGTTACATCGAGCGGGGGTCTCGCGATCAAGGCAAAAATTGTGTCGATGTCAGAAACCTTAAAACGAAGCCCAGAGCGAAGGAAAACTATAAAAAGGGCTACGTTCAGCAGCTAGGGTATCGATTTTAGAGCACAAAAACACCACTAAAAAGAGTTAAAAAAAAACATTCTAGGGTCAAAAGAGCAGAGATTCTATCGTGCGTAGCACTACAATCATAGTTGAAAGAGAAAGGTGAACAAGATGAGTCATCAATCAGAGTAGAGGAAAACAACAGGGAAATTAGGAGTTTAATCTTTTCTTTTCCTTATTTGCATAATCTATGATGAGTTGTTGTGATTTGAATATTACTATGAGTAGCTAATCCTCTCAGTATCTGAGGGGGGATGTATTTAATCTCATATGGATGCACCTTGAACCTACGTTTTGATTATGTTTATTGATGATTTAATTTTGTTGAATATTATTTGTTCCTTATGTTACTTGGTTTGTTTTGATGCACGCATTTCTCCGAGGCAAAGTAGTGACATTGAACAACCTTGTATCATGTTGAATTATGCATAGGAGATTGTTAACGCAACACTAGCATAGTAGATCAGGCAAATGAATCTTTAGACCTTCGATATTAGCGTGTTCGTGGAATCTAAATCATAGTTGGTAACTCTAATTCACTTCTAAAACACTGTATGGATCCGATGACATGGTGAATTTCTGGTGCGGGGAAAGTACTTAATGACCTGACATTATTAGGGATTAGAGGGTTCTTTAGTACATCGAACGGTGGTTAATTTTCTACGTCAACTTGGAAACAAAACGATCATCAATAGATAGAGTCTTGCATAGGAGTCATTGGTATTTTGTCTATGAAATACATGCATCCTAAATTAATGAAACCCATCTCTTAGATACCTTTTACTTAATCTGTTTTACACCCTTAGATAACAACCAATCAATCAATCAATTAAATTTTGTTTTAGTTAGTTAGCTAGTTAGTTTAGTTTTAGTTCTTTTACAAATCTTTTCAACTGCAATCTTTAGTTAATCTTACTTCAAGCACTCTAGTTCAGATCTTTAGTTGTTAGTTAGTTAATTAATAGTTTTCTGTCTTCATTTGTTTCTTCAAGAGTTAAAAACAAAAAAGAAAGGAAACTCAATTCATTGATTGTGCAACAATATAATTGTTAAAGTTACAAATATCTACTCTATGCGAGCGATGCCAATTGCATTAGCTGGAGCTGCAGGCAAAGCAGAGTCAGGCTTTTGTCTTTTGTACCCCCCGACCAGGAGCAAGCCCACGCGAGTCGGTTCAACCATGTTGTGTACGCTTCAATGACTGATGCTGACTTCATATTCATCATTTTTTAGGGGGAATGGATCTCTTTTCTGCAGCGAAAAAAAGGAGCAGATTTGATCGATACTTGGTCAGAAATCATACTTTCCATTTTATTATTACTTAACTCGTATACTTGCGATAGAGTCTGTACTGAGGTAGCATCAAGTTTTTAACACCGTTGTCGGGGAGTAACGGTATATTTGTTAGCAATTTTCAATATTGTTGTTCTTTGGGAAACACTTACTTCTGCTTTGTTATTTCAGGTACTAGTAGTGCATGACACGAAGAGACACCTTGACACCATTATTATTTGATCCTCAGATAGAAAGAACATGCAGATGTAACAGAACAGAAACACGAAGTATGTCGAACACTGAAGACGGGGCAACCCTACCAAGAGCAACACAACAAGGACAACAAACTGGAGGAAACAATGATCAACGCTTGGTAGGAGGATATTTCATTCGACCTACAAGACAAGAAGTCTTACCAACACTTGAAGGCACTCGATCATGTATGGGTACAACTGAAGATCATAAACCAATCAAGTCAGCTATATTCTCTATGATCGGCCAAAATTAATTCGGGGAGGAATTACTGAAGATCCAATGACACACCTCAAAGATTTTATTGGGACTTGTAAAGAATTTCAACTCAAATCTGATCCAGTGAAATTGAAGTTATTTCCAATTTCTTTGAGTGGAGGAGCTAATAGGTGGTTGAAATGAACTACCAAATAATAGCATCATGACATGGGAGCAGATGGCACAACTATTCTTACAACAATGTTGCCCACGAGAAAATGTGATTCTACCGTTCGTAGCACTGCAATCATAGTTGAAGAAGAAAGGTGAACAAGAGGAGCCATTAATCAGAGTAGAGGAAAGCACTGAGGAAATTAGAAGTTTAATCTTTTCTTTTCCTTATTTGGATAATCTATGATGAATTGTTGTGATTTAAATATGAGTATGAGTAGCCAATCCTCTCAGTAACTGAGGGAGGATGTAGTTAATCTCATATGAATGCACCTTAACTTATGATTTGATTATGTTTATTGATGAGTTAATTTTGTTGGATATTAGTTGTTGCTTATGTTACTTGGTTTGTTTTGATGCACACATTTCTCCGAGGCAAAGTAGTGACATTGAACAACCTTGTATTATATTGAATTATGCATATGAGATTGTTAACGCAACAGTAGCATAGTAGATCAGGCGGATGGATCTTTAGACTTTCTACTTTAGCATGTTCGTGGAATCTAAATCATAGTTGGTAACTCTAATTCACTTCTAAAACAATGTATGAGTCCTATGACATGGTGAACTTCTGGTGAGGGGAAAGTACTTAATGACCTGACATCATTAGGGATTAGAGGGTTCTTTAGTACATCGAAAGGTAGCTAATTTGCTACGTCAACTTGGAAACAAAACGATCATCGATAGATAGAGTCTTGCATAGGAGTCATTGGTATTTTGTCTATGAAATACATGCATATGAGGTTAATGGAGTCCACCTCTTAGATACATTTCACTTAGTATGTTTTACAACCTTAGATAGCAACCAATCAATCAATCAATTAAATTGTATTTTAGTTAGTTAGTTTAGTTTTAGTTCTTTTACAAATCTTTCCAATTGCAATATTTAGTTATTCTTACTTCAAGAATTCTCGTTTAGATCTTTAGCTGTTAGTTAGTTAATTAAGAGTTTTATGTCTTCATTTATTTCTTCAAACAATAAAACAAAAAGAAAGAAAATTTAATTCATTGAGTGTGCAACAATATAATTGCTAAAGTTACAAATATCTACTTTTTGTGGGATCGATAGTTGGCCAGCAACCATACTTTTTATTTTATTATTACTTGACCCGTATACTTGCGATATAGTGTGTATTGAGGTTAATTCAAAACACATACAAAATACGCATCACTTGTCATAATTTTGCTCATTTAAGTCCATTCATGTTCTTTTATTCCTTCGAATCTTTTCTTAGGAGCGAGGAGGCCTTTCCCAGAGACGGTGCCATTTGAAGATAGGGAATTTTATTAATATTTGTAGCAAAATAAAATTACACGGGTGTGGGCCGGCCTTTCCCCGATTCGAGAAATAGGGAGAAAAGTAAGGGTAGAAAGAACAAAGACTTAATATTCTCATTTATCGTCTAATTTTTCTGGGAAATAAAACCTCTCTCTCAAGGAGGAGGGGGGATGGCTTATATAGATAATTGGGGGTAGCTTGTAGCTAGATCTCCTCGAGTGGGGGTGGACGTGTGATCAAATGAGAGTCTGACGGGTATCCTGGGCTGATGTGGATTTGATGATAGGATAAGCACTTATGGGGGGCTCTGGGTCAGCTTTGCCTCTATCTTGTGTTGATCTTTTGTGATATGATACGAATTTCGAGGGGTTAGCTGCTAGCTTCATCTGTCTTTGTCATGTGTTGATCTTTTGTGATAGAATAAGAATTTTGAGGGGCTAATTGTCAGCTTCGTCTTTGTCTTGTGTTGATCTTTTGTGATAGGATAGGAATTTCGAGGGCTTAGTTGTCATTTTTGTCTTCACTTGGTTAAGTACTACTTTATACGAGAGGAGTGTCCTAATTTTAATTCGAGGAGCTTAATTCTGACTATCACCGCATTCTTATCAAACGCCACCTCATCTCAGTTTCTCACGTCTATTGCACTAACCCAATGCACGATGATAACAATAACAACTTTTCCTCTTTAAGAAACCCAAAACTCGAAGATACTCTTTTCCTTTCCTTTTCTTTGTTTATAGGGATAATTACGGTTACACCCATGAGGTTTGGTGTAATTACACAGACCTTCTCTGAGGTTTGAGTAATTACAATGATCTCCCCTCTAACAAGTAATTGTAAAGATAATTACGATTACATCCCTTCAGGTTTGGTGTAATTACAAAGACTTTCTCTCTAACTAGTAATTGTAAATGTATTTTCAACTTTGCCTTCATCAATTCTATTGTTTAAATGAATTTAAATGTCTTGTTGAAATTATTTAATATTTTATTTAATTTTAAGAGCTTGAATTTAATATTAGATAAATTAATTACTGGATAAAAAGTATTAAAGAATACATTAAATTAATTTTATTCATTCTCACACATATTTAATTTTGTTACTCATT
This sequence comes from Linaria vulgaris, assembly GCA_948329865.1. Taxonomy (NCBI): domain Eukaryota; kingdom Viridiplantae; phylum Streptophyta; class Magnoliopsida; order Lamiales; family Plantaginaceae; genus Linaria; species Linaria vulgaris. The sequence continues at coordinate 67,152,506 of OX415251.1, forward strand.
ATTTCTTGACGAAAGAAACCCAATTGGTGCGAGAATAAAAGTGGAGGTAACTACATTTTTAAAAAAATTATTAAAAATATAATGTTGTAAAATAAAATTACAATCAATAGCACTATGACATAAGTGTTTATCTTTTATTCTCGCACCAATAGGTTTTTCTCGTCAAGAAATATTGAGTAATTACATTAAATTTGTTTTTGATAAGAGCAATAAAATTTAATATATGTGAAAATAATTAAAATTAATTTAGTATATTTATTATTTTTCTATTCAGTAATTAATTTATTTATTCTTACATTCAAGCTTTTAAAATTAAATATATATCAAGTATTTTCAACAAGATATTTAAGTTCATTTAAACAATATAATTGATCAAGGACAAAGTTGAAAATGCATATAAAATTACTAGTTAGAGGGAATGTCATTATAATTATTCAAACTTGAGTGGAGGTCTTCGTAATTACACCAAACCTCAAGAGGTGTAATTGTAATCATCCCTTACAATTGAGGAGAAGTCATTGTAATTACTCAAATTAATCTCAGTGAAGGTTTTTGTAATTATACCAAACCTTATGGGGTATAACTGTAATTATCCCTGGTTTATATCAACCACAAATCCATAATAGTCCAGTAAATATTTCATGAGGTGGAAATTCTATTATTTTTTCTTAGTTCAAATATGGAGGTGGGTGGTGGTTTTGAATTTGAGATGATACTAATTTTGAGATAATTTGTTATTTACCACACAATCCATTAACAAGATGTAAGATTTTAAAGTTGAAACTTAAAAAAGTCCCCATTAATATTTGGACCTAGCACACAGAAAGTCCCCATTAATATTTGGACCTAGCACACTTGACCATCTGTGCATAAGTGGTAGTAGCTAGGCTGGTGGGAATAGTGTACAAAATTCCGAAAGTTAGGTGGCCCTTGCCATTCAAAATCAAAAGAAAAGGAGTGTATATATATATATATATATATATATATATATATATGTATATATATGTAATATATATTGGGCTCGTTTGGTTGCCTTGATGGGATTGAGAGTGATTAGATCCGGATGGATTGACTAGGCTGGATTGAGCTACTAATTTTCAGGTTTGGTTGGATAAGAGACTAGGAGAAATTATTTTGAAATTTAGCAATTTGTCAACAATACCCTTGAATTAAAAAAAACTATCAATTTTTTTTTCATAGGGCTCGTTTAGAATAAAATATGTACCAAAATACATATGATACATTTATTTGTTATTCATAAATAATTACACAAAATTACGCAGAGATACCATTACCATCTATGAATTTCTTCAAAATAATTAAAGCAAATATAATTTGTTTTCATAATTATGTGAAGTTAATGGAATAAAAAATTAAAAATGTAAACAAAAAAACACTGTTACTTCATCTTCCCCAAATCTCTTTTCCCCCAACCCACCTTTTCATTCCTCACTCATTAATTCGCAGGAGTTGTAGAAAAAGAAAAAGGAAAATAAATAAAAAGCATTTCTGCCATGGCTTCAGGCCACCTTTTCCAAATCAACATTGAGTCTTTCAGCATCCTCCCTTCAATCTTTAATTCGTATCGAGGCTTCTTGGATCGAAAACCCTTCAACGAACCCGCGGTCTTATGACCATTCATTTCCTAGTCCTGAACCCTTGTACGAATTGGAATTGCCATTACCAGAGGAGGCGCATACATCATACATGACGTCATCATCCTTGCCGGTCTGAGTAGCGCGTTTCATGATATATATTATATATATAAGTGCTCAGTTGTTGCTCCTAAATAAAATAAAATAAAATAAAAAAGTGCTGAGAAAGGATTGGAGTGTGTATTTATTTACCTTTTTATTAATTGTTGAAGAGATCCTCCGGTCGAATTTTGCCGTGATCGGGTGGCGCCACCTGTTTCTCAAATTGCGAACTACCCTACCAACTACCATGGCGAAATTAACAATCGAAAAAGACCTAGATTGCAACTTCTGAATTTTTTGAGAAATAGGAAAGCATAGAACGTGGGGGCGGCGAGCACCGAGGTGGTGGCAAGCGCTGGTAACGACGAAGAGAGAGAGAGAAGGGGGAGGTGAAAATGACAACGTAATTGCCAGGGTTTAAAGGAGAATTTCACATCTAGTTGAAGTCACTGTTCACTCCGTATTATGAATCGGAGGGGGGTGAGGCTTATTGATTCTGCTCCCCAAGACCGGGTCATCCGGATTGACCCGGTAATAAATCTGTACAACCAAAGTAGTGGACTGCCGTGATTAGCCCACATAAATTCCCTTAATAAGGCTTTATAAAGCCTACCAAACGAGCCAATTATAAATTGTAGATATACTTGTTCCGGTTCCTATATGGAATTTAAATTACAATTCTACCCTCAACTGAACAGAGCAGAGGAGGAATTAAAAAATGCTTGGGGAAAAAAACAAAAAAGTATTAAAAAGGGCTAGGAATCATGAGCATAATAATAATGACTTCCTGTTGCAGGCTAAACTGCAACTTTTGGACCATTGGTTCAAATTCAAGAAAGATTCTTGGGCAGTAAAATAAACAGCGAAGAGGCCACCAATAAGGCCATAAATGTAGTTGCATCAGTAATATATATATATATATATATATATATATATATATATTAAAGAAAAGGGACGTGTGGCAGTTCAAATCAGTGTTTTGAAACCCGACCCGGTGAGCGACCCGGTGAGGCTACCCCGTAGAGGGTCAACAGGTCGGACCGGTCAGACCACTGGGTGGACCGGTTTGTTGACTAAAGTCAACATTCAATAAAATATATAATAATAAAAATTAATTGTATAAGAAAATTATAAGATTGTGAGAAATATTTGAAGTCACTAATATTTTGTTATATTATAAGAAATATAAGAATATGGTTATCACAAAACTGGGACTTGAACACGTGACCTCCAACAAAAGAAGTTCTTGGAAAGTAGTGGAAACCATTGAGCTATCCAACAATATAATAAATAATCCAACAAACTATGCATTTAATACAAACTAAAAGAATATTTTAGATTTTTAAATGTTGGCCAACCGTATCACAAAATTTAATACAAGAACAACAATATGTGACACTAAAATCTAGAAATGGAATTTAGCATCAGACGAAATATTATGCAAGAAATTCTCGAATGCATGCTCGTTTCGTTTCAAACTCAAATTAAGTATGGAAAACAATGTTTTTTTGAAAATTTGTTGGCTCAAATTGCCAACAATTTTGTGGATAGATCTCGTCGAGATACCCCAAATAAAAAAAAAAATGCGTCCAAAACGGACGCTCCTACGCAAAGTTATGACCTTTCAAAGTTTTGCATTATTTTTCTTTGTTTTTTTAAAATTTCTGGGGTAGATTTTGTAATTGTCAAAACATTAGGGGACAAAAAAATAATTTCCAAAAAAGTAAAAAAAAAATAAAAAATAAGAGAGGCTGACCGGTTCGCAAGCGGAACCGGGCGACCGGGTCGCCGGGCGAACCGGCCGAATTCGTCGGTTCGCCCAATTCCGCTTGCAAGCCGCTTTTAGAGGAGAACCGGCCCGGTCATGGCACCCTCTACTAACTTTTTGTATATTTTTCCTATTTTTCTACACATCTTGCTTTTCCCCCAACCTTCTCGTCATCAAACTCATTCATTACTCGTGCAAATATCGCCCCTCTCTTTCTCTCTCTCTTGAAATAAAAGCTGGTACTCTCTCTCTCTCTCTCTCTCTCTCTCCTCCCTATTATCCTATTCCTGTACACAGCAGCAGGCGCAAAATAACTCCCACAATCAAAAAAAAACAAAAGGAAAGAGTCCACTCCCATTACACCACACCACGCCACGCCTTAATGGCCCAGCTGGACCAGAATTTATGTACTAGACTAGAAGAAGGAAAAAAACCAGGAAAGAAAGAAAGAAAAAAAAAGAAGGTGGGTTTGTTTTATTTATTTATGTGGAGAGAGAAATACTTGAGGTGTAATTGTTTGTGAGTGATATGATGTCTTTCAAAATTTTCTCCAAATCAAATTAAAATCCAAACCAACACAGACAGACACAGACACAAACACAACTCCCACCATTTCCACCAATAAAGCAAAGCAGATTTGACAGAAATACCCTTTCTTTTTCTGCCTGCAATGCAACCCCCCAAAAAATCCCCATCTTCATCATCAACTTCGCTGTCTTTCTTTCTTTCCAAACCAACCAACCAACCAACCATCATTGTTTCTTTTATTTTATATATATATTGCCCGAGTTATGTGTGGGCTTCTTTGGTCAGAGACTGTATTTTTTTTCCTTTATTTTTTCACAGAGGGAGGAAAAACAGGAAAGGAAAGCAAAGCAAAGCAAAGCAAAGAAGCAAAGAAAGAACCTTCTCACCTCCCACCTCTCTCTATTTACTCTACTTTTCTGTCCTATCTATCTATTTATTTATTTATTGCTTTTATCATCACCTCTCTTTCTCATATTCATCATCTCTCTATCCCTTTATTTCTCTCCCTTCCAACCCACCCAATCATCTCCCAGATCGAAACCAATATTAGGGGTTTGTTTAATTTGTTTAATTCTGTGGATCTGATCAATGTCGAAGAAGAAGAGTAAAGGTCCGGCTTTGGATCCAAGGCAGTCGTATGAGGACGAGAGGGCTCGATTCAAACACCATACTCTTCTGCAAGACTATCATCACTTGGAAAAGGTTTGCTTTTTTTTTATATTTTATTTATATATTTTCTCTTGTAGATCTCATGTGTTTCTTTCGTTTTGTTTTAAGATTATTAGGGTTCTCTCTTTTCTCATGAACGTGCCTTTCTTCGTTTTGTTTCCTTTGTTGCTCTCTCTACCTGTGTCATGTGTTGTTATTATTAGCCCTTTCCTTTTAATCTCTTAATCATTTTTTTTTACAATTAGATTAAAGCTAGACACTTGATTCAATCTTTTATTAGAATGCCTTTTGACGATTGTGTATGTCATACAGGAAGCCAATGTTATAAGAAGCAAATTAGAAGCCGCAAAACACAAGAAGCTCATACTTGCAGCTGAAGTTGGGTACGCGGTTTTAACTTTGACGTCTTATTCATGATATATTTTTGACATAATTAAATGCTAAATCTTCTGCGAAACACATTGAGCTATTTATTGTTATTTCCAAGCGGAGTGTTTGTTCGTTTACTGCTATGCTTTTTAACTTATTTCTTTATTCTAGTTTTGTATTGCTAAAGTAAACTTGTGATGAAGCTATTTTACTGAGTGGCAGTAGTCTTAATTAAGTGTTTACTTTGTATGCTGCGTTGGTCTTCTCATACCTGGGTTACTAATTATTTGTAAATATATAAATTAACAGGTTTTTGCGCAAAAGATACGAGTACCTTGTGGAATCTAATAAGAATATGGATTTGTTGCAAAAACAGAATTTTGTTAGGCCACCAAGTTCAAGCTTAGTTAAGCAAAATAAAAACACCAAGGAACAAGTTCTAAGCAGGAAAGAAACCAGCAAGTACAGATTACCTACAATTCGAGAACCCAAACCAAAGAAGAAGCGGTATAGTGGTAAAGAAGCTGCTCCAACTAGCAGATCCCTACAGGATCAGCATCAGAAGAAAATATTACATGTTGAAAATGAAACTACCGGAAACAATTTGACCCCAATTTCTGTTTTGAACTATAATGGAAGAATAAATATGAGGAAAGAAAATTTTGACTGGCGTATGCCAGTTCTTGACCTAAACCAGATAGAAAGAATGCAAGGTGCAATAGATGCATCTTCGAGGAAACCAATCGGGGCTTTTGATTTGAACCAGGACAGCAGTTCTAGTGTAAAAGAAGCTTCTTTGCCAACCCGAGCTCCTATTTTCGACCTCAATGAAATCTCGGTATGCTACACTTCCAAGAAGTTTTGACCTTCCGAATACTTTAATTGTTGGATCATAATTGTTTTGTTTTTCTTTTAAACAGGTTGGAGATGAGGATCTTCAGGGTAATGCAGAAGCAGTAAAATTTGAGGAGGTCCAGAAAAATCTCCTCAAAGGTCTAAATGATGAGCAGCAAAATGATTTGAAGTTGTCCATATGTCGAAATGGAGAGGGTTCATCGCGTGTTGGGAAGCGGAAAATTTCTTGGCAGGATCCAGTTGCGTTGAGTTACTGTCAAGTTTGATCTCTAACTGATGTTTTGGCATCTAAAGAGTTTGCAGGGCAGGGTGCAAAATTCCTCGAGGCTTTGAGTCTCGTTAGTTATGTAGAGGACAACCTGATTCTTCTCTTATATATAGTATTAGGATTATAACATATGAATATAATCTACTGTAAACAATTGGGTTGTAACAATGATACCCTTTGAAGTTTATTGCCCTTGTTGCTTAGATTTCATATTTTCTTTGGCTTTGATGGGGAGATAGCAATTTTGAGATTTTGGTGCTCAGTGTTTTGCTCGTATATGTTGTGTTTCTCATTATCAGGACTCAGGAACTTGAACAAGGAGCTTCTTCCATTTAGTAAAACTGAAACTGACAAAATCAAAAGCATCCAGTTCATTTCAATCATCTGGCCTTAATGATTGTGTACTTTGCAAAGAAACTACGAGGACATTTGTAAATAGTGATATCAATATGAAGATTATAAAAACTTATACAGGACACGAAAAAATGCTCAGAAATTAAGTCAGAAGAATAATCCTTGTGTTCCCTAGGCAAGATTTTCCCATCGATTCCTGAAATTTGTCTTGGGTGGAGTTTCAAATCTGTTTCAACAGTTTCTTTTCAAAGCAAATGGGCAAACATAATTTTTGATAACCTTTCATAATATGATGTGCCTCGAATACAAGTGCAAGTGCCGACCGACTTGATTAAAACAACTTTCAAACATGAAAATGGTATCTTGCCGGAATACTGAGTAAAATAATCCAGAAAACTCCATGAAAACTGTCAAACTATTCAGTTATTTTTACAGTAGTTTTGCAAAATAGTCACAGAGAGCAGCAAAGAAAGTGATTTCCAACAATTTGTCACTAGTTATAAACCATTGGCATAGCCAGGCCACTAGACTCAAACGACAGGCAGTTGATAATTTTTGGGCTGAAAAACATTTCCGATTAAGTCGCCATCTAGCTTGGCTATAACCACATCCCCACCTTCCTTTGCCTTTGTCTGGTCCAATTCTCCACCTTTCTCTGCCTCGATTTCGTCCAAAGGTACATCACCATCAGGCTTGGTTATGTTCATATCCCAACCTTCCTCTGCTTTAGTCTGATCAAATCGCTTTGGCTTTGTCTCGTCCGTGGCTCCACCTTCTACCTCGATTTCATCCAATTGTACATCATCTTCAGGTTTGGTTATGTTCACATTTTCACCTTCTTCTGCCTTCGTCTCATCCACTGCTCCACCACCTTCCACCTTGATCTCACCCAAGGGTGCTTGATTGTCAGGTTCGAGTGAATCCTTCGACTCGGGATTCTCTGAACACACTTCATCTAAGGGTTCCTCGACATTTTCTGAAGTTTTATTTTCCTCAGTTTCGTCAGCGTCCTTTTCTACATGATAAACAGCAGCTGTTACCTTCTTCTTCTGGTTGTTCCCTCCAGCCATACCATGTTGATCACTTTTCTGTAAGCGGTTGAGATGTTTTCTCCCCCTTTTATGAGTATTCATGACTTTCGAAGAGTAGGTGCCTACCTGGCAAACCTCACACCAATGTTTATACTTTTCTTTATTTGCATCAGCCTTTTTTTCCTCTTCCTGAATAACTATTTCTGATTGGTTGGATTTTTCCTGTAGTGGTGGCAGATCATCTTTCTTTGAGCTCGCTCCCCAAGTCTCCTTGGATGGAAATGATTCATCCCTGATTTTCACCGCATCCTCTGTGTCTGGGACATCAGTTCCTATGATCTGCGTGGACTTAGTAGCATTCTTTGGAAAAAGTCCAATGCTATAGTTCTTCCTAGATCTCTGAGCTCTTAATGCAGCTTCCTTTGACTTGTGTTTCTTTCCACTCACGTGCTCTTTCAAAGCTAGCTCGCTTGTGGTACTAACTTGACAAAGGGCACAACTCCACTCGTCTTTGGCTTTCTTCTTCAAAATATAGTCTGGTAAAAGCTTACTAGCATCTACTCCAGGAGGTGTCATGGCTTTCCTTTTTGATCCAGATACATTTATATCAGGTTTGGGCTACAATGCACAGTCAAAATTTACTCAGTGATAATCTTGTAAAATATGAAAAGGATCATATGATTCCCCACTGCTGAGGGATAACATCCACTGGTGCTTGAGAAAAGTTACTTTACTTGTTTTATTTTGTTATTTCTTCCCAGTGTCTTTACTTTCATTTTATGTCTTCTGATTGTTTCATTGTTGGAGGGGAACATGAATCTTGTAAAATGCAAAAGGATCATAAGATTCACAACTGCTTCAAGATTCATGTTTCCATGTTCAACAACGGAACAATCAGATAAATGAAAATAAGACAACGAGAACAAATGACAAAATAAAACAAATAACGTAACTTTTCAATCACCAGTGGATTTTCTCTCCCTTTCCAATAGATCAAGATCACAGAAATATTCAGACCATAAAAAAGGACATAAGCCATCCACTATGAGATACTATGAAAACTCAATAAAGGTACAACACATGATATTGACAAGGTCATATGAACCAAGATTCCATTAAACCCGACTATAAAACAAAAGATGTAACAAAATTGGTCTAAGAAATATGCATTTGAATGAAGGTGATTGTGCAAATTCATGTAGCCGACTCGACGTTATTCACTTATGGTTCATATAGCCTACACCAATTATTGGAATTACATGCTTGGTGGTTGTTGTTGTTGAATGAAGGTGATTGTGCAAATTCTTCCGCAACACAAACATGAATAAAACTTGCTCCTATAAGTTTCATGTTGCACACTGCAGTACTATGTGTGATTTCTCGTTTCTTCACATTTTAGTAAACTTCTGTATATGGGCGCAACTCTACATTATATTCAATTACATCAATACATTGATTTCAGGCAAACAACACATGGGGAGGCAAACAACACATGGGGAGAGAAGAGGTACTGACCAACACAATAACCTCCTTTGCTTTGCTTTCCTCCACCTCCACAACAGGCCGGACTTCTGAATTTCTCACATCCTGGGTCCCCCTCTGAAATGGCAGTGTCTCAAGCCCTCCACTCTCAGCCTCCTCAACTGACAACGAAATTCTGCCTTCCAAAGACCTCCCCTCTGCTCTGGTACCCAGAAGCGAAAGCCTCATAGGAGAGTCAAACCCCATCATAGGTGATGAGCCAAAGGGAAAACCATCTTTGTGACTACCCCGAGCTAACTCTCTCTCCATCATTAGCTCCCTCCTCACTTCTGCCTCCAAAACACGCCTCCTTGCTATTTCTGAAATGATTATCTCCTCTCTAATCCTTTCCTTTTCAATCTCTCTCTGGATAGCTTCGTGCATGTCATAGGGTTGAGGTGCAGGGTAGGGACCAGGATGAGGATGAGGAATATGGAAAGGATGAGGACGAATGAGAGGGTGAAGATCAAGGAAGGGTTCATGTTGGGTTCGTCTTATTTCTGGTCGCACGTGGCCTGCTCGAACAATTTAATACAAATAATAAATGATAATTACGGCACTGTAGATTAGCAACTTACACGTGGCTTCAGAATGAACAACACAACACACACACACACACACACACACACAAAGAGAAAACAAAATAAAATGTTGAGAGTTTAGCCACGTTGATATGCCAACGGACTGTGAAGAACAAAATAACCAACAAATAAAACAGATCCATAATATTCAAGTAGAAAGAAATGATTTCGGTCTTCTAACATTACAAGTCCAGTTATTTAACTTCTACTTCTTTGCTTATTTTTGTCACTAGAATAAAATAACTAAAATGGAGACTTCACTGCTATAAGTCTGCAAAAACAAATTGAACTGTTACACATAAAATAAAACCATAATGCATACTATGACCATGAGCCATTAAAGTGAAGTACAGATCAGTCAAATTTAGCAGATCGCACACATCAACCATAACAAGAGTGTAAAGAATCATTTTTTTTTTCTATGGATAAAACTGGCAGGCTCCGACCAATTGAACCGCTAACCAATTGAGTGGGGCTTTGTAAGAAAAGTACATTAATAATAATAATACTGGCATGAAGAGCCGATTCCCAAACTTGCTAAGATTTCCAAAGATGCCGAAAACATGGATGAAAATTTCGGTCCAGGAGTACGTTACGTTTCGGTTAGCTAAAAATTAGAAACGTTTCGTAATATTTCGAGAATTTTTTGGTTTGTTTCGAAAAATTCGTAAAATTGTAGTTATAACTATCATGGAAACTACGGTGAAGTCAAAAACGGAAACTTTTCGGTACTTTTCGAGGAAACACACATAAATTTTGATCCATGGCCGAAAAAACATGTACAGATATTTATACAAAACAAAGATGGAACAACATGATCCGTGAGTAGCCAGCCCAAACACAGAAAATAATCACAAGGAGAACAGGAAACGGCGCTCAACGACAGACACGGAAAACAGCGAGTAACAAACAGTCTCTACATAATAAAAAATAGCTGGATTAAAAACAAAAAATGTAACTATTAACAATCGAGTAAAATCAACAATGTGCTTAAAAATCATCAATTTAAAACTCAAAATACAAAAACACACATTGGGATCTCGCATAAAAAAGAAATTAAAATGAAGGAAAGGGGTTTGCGGACCTCGACGAGGTTGTTCTGAAAAAGAAGCAGCGTAATTGGAGGACTGATATGGCGATGGTTGTCCATCAATTCCTCCATATCTAGGGTCCATTGGGAACTTCGATTATTAGGGTTTTGGAGTCCCTACCGAAAAATCTCTCTCTCTCTCTCTTTTTTTTTTTTTTTTTTCAGTAGTAGAGTAGATGTAGAAAAAAAAAAGACAAGAGCGCTATTGTCTTTTTTTTTTTTTTGGGTTTAATTATGCGGGAAACAGAGCAGCATGGAAAGTAGTAGTAGATACGTCACGCTTTTTGGAGACGCGTGTAGGGCGTCACAGTTTTCTTTTATATATTATTATATTATATATATATATATATCAATCAACACATGCAAATCTCTCTCTGCAGCCATATATATATATATACGTCTTTAATACACATTTCATGAATGCACAAGACTATATATGTTTCTAACTTATAATAAAGAAAAATTGAAGTAGCATTCTAGTTGTTGAATCTTTAATTTATTGTGTATGATTGACAAGTAAACTTTCGTCCTTCTTCTTTTTCAGAATCTAAGCATAGTGTAATAGTAAGAAAAGAGGTTAACTTCCTTAAATCAAGAAGTACCTAATTAACGGATATGGATACTATGTAAATAATAAAAGCATGAAATTTGCATGTTCAAACACTGAGAGCATGTGTGTAAACTAGAGAAGGAAAAGAAATTAATATCCATTTTAGCCCAAATAGGTTAATATAATTTTAGAGTGGCGAGTGAAAAGGATTGTACAATTGCGAACGTGGGTGAATACCAAGGAGGTACATGGAACTGGAATTAGAGTTGGCGAAGGCCTCTTTTTGAATGGGAGAAGCAAATGCTCTCTGAAATAGAGGTGTTGATTGAATCCATTCAACTTAGTTCGAATGAGAGCGATCGATGGAAGTGGATATCAGACAACGGGGGTATTTATTTTGTCTAGTCAGCTTATAATTTAATTAAAAAAGGAGGAAAGTAATGAGGAAAGCTTTTTTTTTCAAAATATTATGGTGTGTGCAAGCCCCAACTAAGATGCCGGCTTTTGCTTGGAAATTGATTCTTGATAAAATTCCGACTAAAAAAAACCTGGTGCGAAGAGGAATTGATATTCAGTCGCTACTTTGTGGGATTTGTGGAGAGAGTGACGAGAAAGCATCACATCTCTTTTTCGAGTGTAAGGTAGCGTATCATATTTGGATGAAATGTTATGCTTGGTTTCATTTTCAGTCTTCAATCCATATTAATGCAAAACACAATTTCATGCTACATGAAGGGCCCTAAACACATAAAAGGAAGAAAAATATGGATGGGGTTATGATTTTTTATTATTTGGGCAATCTGCAGTATGAGGAACAATTTTCTTTTCAGCGCAGACTCCGATGACACAAATAAGGTGGTTGATGAGATTAAAATTAAGACATGGCAATGGATAAAGACGAAATTTCCACATTTTTCTTATTCTTTTTTTGGACTCGTATAATGCCCCAGATGTTTATCTTTCTGAAACGACATTGAATTTGTAGGAAATTGCATCTCGTACTATGTATTTGATGGGATTGGAGTATTAATCTATTTTCTTTGTTCGACCAAAAAAAAAGTGAATATAATTTTATTATCCAAAGGCATTACAAAATCTATGTGCGGTCGTGTTTACGACTTTTGCCAGCCCGCCGCTTTATACAACAACACCGCAACTCCCACTCGCACCGGAATGTGAAGAACCTGTTGGAGGAGGGTAGAAGTCGTAAATTGAACGAGTTGGTCGACCACCAGGCACATGTGCGTAATGGCACCTTCCCTGAAAACCCGATTTTACTTCAAAGAGAGAATTGCGTTGCAGCAAAAGGTGAAGATCATTATTCTGTTCATCGGCTGAAGATTATGAAAAGGAGAGGATAATTGAGATGGCAATGAACAGGAGAAAGACGCATGATTTAGCCATTGTTGATTATGACTATTATTCTATAAGAGATATGAGAAAAATGATGATTATTATTAATTGTAAAGAGAGTATTTATACAGTTACATGTACAAAGATAATTACGGAAAAATATATTCTAAATACAACAATAATCCTATCTTAGAGATGGAAATATATAGAGAATATTATAGCTATGAAAATAGTATAACTAATATGAAAAGATATACTCTATCTAATATATTGATGTGATTTGTAGAGTTTTGATCATTTTTATTATATATATAGTAGCTTGGAATTGTGTTGCATTTAATTTGGTTTGACAACTTGAAAATGAACATAATTGTGTTATTATGATATGTGCCTCATCTGTAAAGGAAGTCATATCACATATGTCATAATATTTTGATGGGAAATGGCAATGATGAATTTCATAAAGTCATTGGAAAAATTATTTCGTTTAGTTTCTCATAGTCTTGTGTTGTAATTAACATTTTGATACTTTTATGTTTTATATATAGTTGCAAATTATTAATACAAAATACTAATACTAATATAAAGTTAGTAGTTGTATATTCATTAATTTGATTAGGGGGAATTATTATTTATGCCCTTTATCTTTCCCTAAAATTACTTCATGCCCTTTTTTTTCAGGCATATTTTTTCTGTCCCATTAGTTTTCATTTTTCTATAAAAAATGCTCAATTTCTTTTATTCGGGCTAAATTCCTGATGTGGCTGCCTAGTCAATAAGTTGCTACACCTAGTCAATAAGTTGTCACGCCACGTCATATTTTTCAGCCCAAAAAACGTTTTTTAGACTAATCCTTGTAATATTAAAAATTATACTTGCACCCCATAATAAATTACACTTTGCACCCTAAAACCTATATATATATTCATTTTTCATATCTATTACAATTTAGAGAAATTATAAAAAAACACAAAAAAAAAACAAAAAAAACGAATTCATCATCTTTAATAATAATAATATATATATATATATATTATTATATATATATATATATATATATGTGTGTATATATATGCATCATCTTCACACACACATACACACATATAAATATATATATATTTTATATCTTTTACAATTCTTTTTTATAATTTTAACAATATATACAAATTATTTAAATTGCAAAAAAAAAACTTAAAAGTACTGTTCATCATCCCCACCTACCAGCCCACTTCCCGTCACCACCCCCACCCACCCGCCCCAATGCCGCCACCCACCACCCCTATTTCGCGCCGCCCCCTATAAACTTTAAATCGGACAACCGTGATTCCAAGAAGAATCAAAAATTCGGACGACTCCGCTTCGAACTCCGGCAAAAATTAAGAGTATTCTTGGTTCAATTCGTCCAACTCCGAATCAAAATCAAAACCAAAACCAAAAAGAATCAAACAGCCGCGATTCTGAGAAGATTGACAATAGTACTGTTGATATTGTAGAGCCGGAGGTTTATTCCGATGATGGCGGAGTCGCTGGAGCAAGTGATTTTTGGTGACAACATTGACGAGCTTTGGTCAGTGGAGAAGTAGTAGTAGTTGATATCTTTGTGTGAGTGATTGGGTTGGTGGTGGTGGAGGCGGGGCAGTGGTGGTGGTGACGACGGCGGGAGTGGGGACTGGGGAGGGTGGGGTACGGGATAGTGTAGTGACGAAGATGATGACTTTTTTTTATTGTATTTTTTTTGTTGTATTTATTTTTTATTTTTATATATTGTTAAAATATCTTTTATTTTATAAATAGTTATATATAAGTTTTTATATATATATAATGTTTATTATATATATATATATATATATATATTTTGGGGGGCAGAGTGCAATTTATTTTGGGATGTAAGTACAATTTTTAATATTACAAGGATTAGTCCAAAAATGTTATTTGGGCTGAAAAATATGACGTGGCGCCACAACTTATTGAATAGGCGTAGCAACTTATTGACTGGGCACTTACATCAGTAATTTGGCCCGAATAAGAGCAATTGGGCATTTTTAGTCGAAAATTTGAAAGTTGTGGGGCTAAAAAAGTCGACCCAAAAAAAAGGGCACAAAGTATTTTTAGGCAAAGTTATAGGGCAGAAATAATAATTTCCCATTTGATTAAAAATAAAATTTTGTCGTGTACTAAAACGTATTGTGGTATTTTTAATTTTTTATGTATGATAATAAGTTCATTGAGAAGTTTGAGTAGAAGGGGTACTCGTCCTTTAACATCTGAGAACTTATTGTAGAATTTCTATTTGTGGACCTATGAATAATATACAATAGAGACATTTTCTAACATACTTAAAGTTTCTAAAATACATTTTGTTTAAAATTTAACTTTTTGCGTGCATTTAAGGATACTTCATGCATCTTGTTGAAAAAATCAAAGGGATAAAAACAATATGATTTGGAACACAAAGATTGCTGCAGCAAGTGAATAAAAAAAACTATATATTCTAAAAAAGTTTGTTGAACTTTTTTTTATTGAATCCAAGTTGAGTATGCGGGAAAGAATGCCAAATAATTTTATTGAAAGTATAACACTTTTATAAACATGTAATGTAGCTTAAATTGTATGTCCACATGGTCGCATTTATGTTAATAGAGCGTAAGGATGAGCTTGAGAATGTCGGAGAGGGTTGTGCAGAGTGCGCAGTGAAGACTCATTTTGTCGCATATAAGAAATATGTCTACAATGGTCGGTTCCCTGGTAGTGTAGATGTCATCGTGCGAGTTGAGTAGACACTAGCATTGGTGCTTTTATGGTGGAAATAGAATAACTTGTTTGATGCGGGGAGATGTATGTAGTTGTGTTTAAATACAGTTAGAGATAGTTAATACATTTAATCATAACATGAAAGGTCAATTTCTTATGACAAAAATGATGACGCCCCCATAACAGAGAGAGGTAGGAGTGGATTTAACAATGTATGCTTAGCCATTTGCCCGGGACTAGAGAGCTAAGTATGATTGAGTCGTATTTACGAGGTTAAGTTGTGGGATGATGTTGCTTTATAGTTAACATTTTTTCGAGGCTGCGACTTTGTAGAAAAATTACAAACCTATTAGAGTATTTAATATCATTTTTTTTCTCTAAAAGTTCTTAAATGTTATTATTGTGTAGTTAACTTATTTACAGTTAACTTATACATTTTCATGACATAAAGGGACAGAGGATTCGTGATTCACAAGTGAGTTCCCACATAGTAATAGTGTTGCAAAAACAAGTGTTGGTGTCGTAGGTAATACTTTTAATACTTTAATGGACGAAATATTAAAAATGCCCGCTAACTTTACAAAAAAAGTTAAAATGCCTGTTTTTTTCGGGCCTTGCAAAAATGCCTTGTATGTTTTAAAAAATCTTTAAAAAATGTTCGATGCCCTTATTCGGGGCTAAAGCTGCCTACGTGCTGACACAGTCAACAAAACGTGCCACCACGTAGGATAAGCGTGTTGTCACGTTGGCCAGACATACGTTTTTCCTTATTCCTTATAACGGCAACATTAATTTGAAATCATTTTCAATGGAACCTTAAATCGCACGAAGTACCCTAAATCCCAAATTGAATCCTCCCTCATGAAATTTAAGTTGCAAAAATGTCTTCCTCAACTACTAGCTCGAGTATAATGTGCGATTGCGGAAGACCCGCTGTCGTAAGGGTTGCTACAACTGACGCGAATCCGGGTCGCAGGTTTAATGGATGTTGGAAGGGATCATTCGGTTGTGGGTTGTTCGTTTGGGTAGACCTCCCTGTTTGTGAAAGGCTTATGACAATTGTTCCTCTACTTCGTGCGAAAATTGAGAAGAGCGAGGCAAAAGTGAAGCAACTCAAGGACGAACTCGTGTCGATGAACAATCAGGGTTTGGAATCGATTGAACGCTTGTACGAGAACAAGATCACAGAGTTAAAGGCGAAGGTGACAAATCTGCAAATCGAGAACCGGAAATTGGGTAAATAGCTTAGGCTTTATGTGATTACCTTATTTGTTGTTTTTATTGTTGTTGTTAGGATGATATGATGTATTTAGGATCTAGAAAGTGTTGTGTTGTTTGGAGTGATCGTGTTTGGTGATTACTAGGTGTCGATTGGTCTGTTTTGTCTTCTTTCTATATGAATGGAACTTTTGGTGTTTTAAGGTTGGAACCGAATGGTCACCACACCGAATTCGATGCTAATTGTTGATTCAAATCACACCATTCTTACATTTTTTGCATATGAAAAGACACCATTCTTGCATATAAGAATGCTACTAAATATTGAAACCAATTATCAATAACAAGTTAAAATTCCCTACCTTCTTCTCTTTTAAAAAAAAAAAAAAAACTCTAGCAAAATGATTATCACCGCCGCCATCATGATTCAACTCTTCTATCATGATCCCAATTTCACCCGCCTAGCCGAAGCCATATTTTTTGATAGACTAGTCAAGTACGGCAAGAGGCATAGACTGTCCAATATATATGCTTTGAGGCGAGGAATGAGAATCATTAAGGAGGAGTTGGATGCGATTGTTCATGTTCCTTTTACAATGACGCAACTGGAGATGAAGATAAGAGAGTTGAGGTTAAATTTTTCCTTGTTTAAAAACTTTTGCGATCTTCCTGTAGTTTATCTTCACGGGGCTGATTTAAATGTTTCAATTGACCCTGCATACAACTGGATCCTTCATGTGGTAAGATGACTATATTTTTGTTGTTTATTCATTTAATTCATTCTCTCGTCACTTTGTTGTAATGATTTGTTAACACCACAGAAGACTCGGTGGGAACTACATTTTAGACTCAACGATTTGGCTAATGCCAAGAACATGTGTATTCTTTTCGAAGAGATGCGATGCGCTATCTTTCCCGGCGAGGCTCCGATTAGGGATGATGAGGAGTTCATTGATTCTGGTGTTGTTAACCAAGGTGTTGCTCATGATGGAGTTATGATTGCATTGTCTGAGGATGAGGAACAAGGTATGCCAGCATTTTCTTAATGTGAAGCCCGGAGCTAAACCTGTCCAACAAAAGAAAAGGAAAATGGGACCCGATCGTAATAAAATCATTCGCTCGGAAATACAACGCCTTCTCAACTTGAAGCAAATTCGGGAAGTTATCTATCCCGAGTGGTTAGCTAATGTCGTATTAGTCCCCAAGCATGGAGGGAGATGGCGGATGTGCGTTGACTTTACTAATCTTAATGAAGCATGCCCGAAGGATTGTTATCCTTTACCGAGCATAGATCAGTTAGTTGATTCAACCGCTGGATGTGCACTACTGTCAACCTTAGATGGAGACCAGGGATACAATCAAATCCCGATGGCGGCAGTAGACCAAGATAAAACTAACTTCATTACGGATGCAGGCACATTCTGCTACCTAGTCATGCCCTTCGGGCTAAAAAATGCTGGGGCTACCTACCAAAGGTTAGTAAGTCTTATGTTTGCCGGACTTATTGGAAAATCAGTAGAAGTCTACGTGGACGACACGGTAGTCAAAAGTAACACGGCCGAGGAGCATCCCGAGGACTTACGGAAAGCATTGGTCATTATGAATAACTTTGGTATGAAAGTTAACCCTAGGAAATGTTCTTTTGGTATCCGAGGAGGAAAAATTTTGGGATTTATGGTTACGGAGAAGGGAATAGAAGTAAACCCCGAGAAATCAGAGGCCATCATGGGGTTACCTACCCCGAAGATAGTGAAAGACGTTCAAAAGCTGACAGGTAGAATGGCATCACTAAGTCGATTCGTCTCCAAGTCAGCAGAAAAAGGGCTTCATTTCTTCAAAATACTTCGAAATGTCAAGGAATTTCAATGGACCCCCCAGTGCGAGGAAGCCCTCGGAGAACTGAAAAGGTACATGTTGAAACCACCCTTGCTGGTAAAACATTTACCTCAGGAAGAGCTATTTCTATATTTGTCGGTCGGAGAAGAGGCTATTAGCGCCGTGTTGGTCAAAGAACAAGAGGGAGAACATCGTCCGGTATATTATGTCAGTAAAACCCTCCTCGGAGCCGAGACCAGGTATACCCTAATTGAAAAACTCGTCCTAGCATTGGTTATTACGGCCCGCAAGCTACGCCCCTACTTTCTTTCCCACCCAATTACAGTGCTAACGAAGCACCCCCTAAGGACAATCCTTAATAAGCCTGAATCATCAGGGAGGTTAATAAAATGGGTCGTAGAACTCACCGAGTATGACATTTCTTATGCTCCGAGACCCTCCATCAAGGCACAAGTCCTGGCGGACTTTGTAATGGAACTTACGGGCATTGGATCCGAGGGGAAAGAACCATTGTGGTACGCTTATGTAGATGGGTCCTTGGTAAGCATGCACGGGGGGGGGGGGGGGGGGGGGCAGGAATTGTTTTTGTAAATAAAGAAGGGGAAGATGAAAGGCTCCACTTTGCAATCCGAATAGATTACCCCCTCTCTAACAATGAAGCTGAGTATGAAGCTCTCCTTATTGGAATGAGACTAGCAAAGGAAGGAGGAATGAAGAGAATACTCCTCTATAGTGATTCTCAATTGATTGTTCAGCAAGTCAAAGGATCGTATGAAGCAAAGGAAGAAAGAATGCAAGAGTACCTCCGAGTTGCTCGTCAAAGATCCGAATGGTTCGAGGAATATGATATAGTTCAGATTCCCCAAAAAGAAAACCAAGAGGCGGACGCCCTATCCAAAATGGCCACTCAAACAGCCGCCGTACTCACTCGAAGGATTACTCTACTTCATGTTAACGAGTCTGAGAAAAGGGAAGGCAAGGAGGTAAATGCCATCCCAGATCCCTCATCCAGTTGGGTGATCCCTATCAAGGCCTATTTGCAGGATCCTGAGGGGTACTCCCCGGACAAGAGTATCCAGCGGATGATGTTCAGAAAAACCATTCGGTATTTCCTTAAAGATGGAATACTTTTCCGAAGAACGTACTCGTGTCCCCATGCTCGATGCCTTAATGAAGAAGAAGCCCAACTGGCTTTGGCGGAAACTCACGAGGGGACATGTGGGAGCCATACTAGCGGAGAAAGCATGGTCGGACGCTTGATTCGCCAAGGCTACTACTGGCCCACGATGGCTAAAGACAGTAAAAGCCACGCCGAAAGGTGTAAATCGTGCCAAGCTTACGCCCCTCGGATCCATCAACCCGCAGCCCCGTGGGAACCCCATCTGACCCCTTGCCCGTTTTCTAAATGGGGCATTGACATACTTGGACCTCTCATTCCTGACTCCGGTCAAAAGAAATTTCTACTAGTAGCCATTGACTATTTCACCAAATGGGTGGAAGCGGAACCCCTAGCTAGGATAACCGCAGGCGCCGTTATCAACTTTTTTTGGAAAAGTATCATCTGTCGCTTTGGTGTCCCTCGGAGCTTGGTAAGTGATAATGGTCTGCAATTTACGGACCAAGGGTTACAAAAATGGTGCGACCATTGGGAAATAAAACACCGTTTTGCTTCGGTGGGATACCCTCAAGCAAACGGTCAAGTTGAAAGGTCCAAAGAACCCTTTTGAAAAACATGAAAGCCCGACTTGATTGGCATAAAGCCAAGTGGGTCGAGGAAATACCCGGTATACTATGGGCCTATCGGACCACGTCAAGCGCCGCTACGGGCGAAACTCCTTTCAGTCTATCCTACGGATGTGAAGCTGTCCTACCCTCGGAGGTCTCCATAGAAAGTTGGCGAGTCAAGGAATACGAGGAAGTAACCAATAGCTCAAATCTAGCCCTCGCCCTTGATCTGCTCAAGGAAAAGAGAACCCGAGTAGCCCTCCGAATGAAAGAGTACAAGGCTCGGATGTCGCGATACTACAATGCCAAGGTAAAGCCCCGAACTTTTCAAGTTGGAGATCTAGTGATGAAACGAGTAGGGGCTTCCAAGAATGTAGGCAAGCTAGATCCACGATGGGAAGGACCCTATAAGATAGTGGAAATTGTGGGGCCAGCAACCTATCGTCTTGCCGATTCCGAGGAAGTAGTGCTTCGTAATACCTGGAACTCCATCAACCTTAGAAAGTATTATGCTTAATGTAATAGTCATGCGTGAATAAGAAAAGTTATTCATATACGAAGGGTTCCATTACAAAAGAAAATAGAGTTGCTTGACAAAAGGATAACTCTACATATGAGTCATCTTAGCAACCCAACAAAAAAGCCCCTCGTACTATGAACTAAGCTACATAATATCCCTCCACAAGTTAAACCCCTCCCATAGGGCGCTTTCCTTCTCGAATAAGTCGTCGGCGCTGCTCCTCGGAAAAGGAAACTGGATCATCAACAAACACAATCAGAACTGAAGGATCTCTAACAGGTGAAGAAGGAAATTCTTCGAAAACCTGACGAATGTTAAGTTCCGGAATTAGCAAGCCCGGGGGAAACTCTGGTAAAGCTTGTACAGCATCTCGGCACAACCGATAGCCTATATGAACCAAATCACGCATCTCACACCGGAGAGACTCACGAAGGCCAGATGGATCCACCACTTCCAGCACTGCTTGGACTCGTGCCATAACCAACGCCATTGCCTGGGTACGAGTTGCCCCTAGTATTTGCTGATTTAGGGCATCTCTTTCTTTCAAGGCCTGCGTCAATTGCTCCTCCGAGGACTGCATTTGATCACGTAAATCCCCTATTCTCCTCTCTAAAGCCAATACACGAGCTCTTTCTAGCACCAGTCGGCGCTCCAAGTCCCACGCTTTATCCCTCTCGGATTGTAACACATTGTTGTGGATTCCCAGAGTGGACTCGTGAACTTCCTTCAATTGAGCTATCTCCGCTTGAGCCTCTAAGAGACCTTGCTCTAACTCGTCCCGACGACGATATACCAAACCAGGATCAGAAGAAGAGCTTCCGTAAGATCCGAGGGCATCTAGCACCATATAAATCTGCTCAAAGAACAAAGCAAATTCCATCAGACATTGGTGACAGGTTACTAGTAAATAGAATAGATAAAATAAATAAAATACCTCACACAGGTCTTTGCAAGCAAGGTCCTGGAGAACGGATGCTGAAAGGGTTTTCATCAGCCCGCAATCCGTTACATTCAATAAACCACTGAGAAAGTTTCGACAGAATCCCACCACTGATCCTAAAGGAGAAACATCATGGTTATCCCCGGGGGGAAAAGACCTCCCGAGGGAAGGGTTCCCCTCTGGTGGCGGTGCGGGAACACGATCAGGGACACCCTCAAAGGGCGGCAAGTCCTCCGTATTGGGGGAAAGAAGATACTCCTCTAATACATTCACCACGGCAGAATTGCGGGGAAAAGGTTGTGACACCAATGGAGTCATGTGAGAATCTGTTGGGGAGGAAACCGCTATCGGATCCGACTCTTCGAGAGGAATTATAAAGTTTACTGGGGGGCTGCTATAGGCGATGCCTCCAGTCCCTCCTCCTCCGAAGAAATATCAACTATCGCTTCTTTTATGAGGGGATCAGAACCACCAACTTCCAACAGCCCGGGACTACCATGCAAGGCCCGCCCCAGAAAAACATCATCAGAAGACCCGAGGGAAAACGCCCCCATCTCTGCACCTGCAAAAAACATCAGTATGCAAACAGTCCGAGGACACCCAGAGAATTTACAAGTTAAACAGGTAAAGGATGATCAGCAAAACTTACGGAAATAAAAGTTACTGTGAAGAGGACGAGATGTGGGGGTACACCCCTCCGCCCCCTCTTGCAAACCCGCTAAAATCAGGGCCTCGGGGAAATCCAGCAGCCCGGACATGTCATAGGAACCAGAAAAAAGTCCCGAGTGAAGCAATACCTCCCTCACCTGGCTTTGTGTTTCGATGTTGGGAGCAATATACCCCAGACCCCATCGGATGGGCACCCCCCATGATCTGGCTGATTGACCTCTCGGACGGACAAAGAAAAATCTTCGCCTCCAATCCCCTCTACAAGAGTGGATATTGGATACACGAGTGAAGGTATTTTCCTTGTCCCGATAGGTCAGGCTAAAAAAGGGAGTCCCCTCCGAACAAGGTCGAAGGGCAAATATTGTTCCCACCCGATAAGGGGACATTGGAAGAGTTAAAAGCTCACAACGCAGGACATATCCCACCAAATGACTATATGAACTTGGCGTTAACTGACTCGGACATACCTGCCAGTACCGAAAGAGTATTTGGAAAAAATGGTGGAAAAACGTCTGTAACCCACAACGCATTTGTTCGTTGTAAATAGTCAGATAACCCGAGGGAGGCGCATAAGCTCTCTGACCCGAGGAAGGCACTATCACATCATATTCTTCGAAATCCAGGTTATACCCAGCAAAAAGAGATCTTACCGAGTTCTCGCACTCCGTACTCGTAGTGGATCCTACACGTCCCCTACCTATCAATCTGGACGGATTAAGAGGAATCAAATCAAATTCCGAAGATTCATCTGCCAAAGGATATGGCTCCCTACCCATGAATATATCCCTGATATGATTTACTCTACGTGAATTTGTAGATGAAAGCCTACGAGCTACTCCCAAAGAGGAACTAGCGCCAAGTGTCGCTTGGTTTTCGGATAAATTATCCCTCGGAGAAGAACTCTCACAGAGAATAGGAGGAACCCTTGATGGTCTGGAAGGACTCCGAGCGGTGTCTCGAGAGGAACCACAAGATGAAATTGAACCACTTCTTCTATAGTAAGGGGGCATCATCTTTTCGGGTAAGTATTATCCTCGTGCTTACAGTTGCTGTTGACAAAGTTGAAAAATAGATCAAGGACTAGTTATGATTATAAGGTTAGTGATAAGTGCATAACTGATGAAGGGCCTAAGTGCATATATACTCTTCACTCCTTGATTAAAAGAAGAAGATTAGATTCGTATTACATAAAGTAAGGGACACGTGTCAAGAAATTTTCTTAATTAAAAGTGACACGTATCTTACTTAACCATGCAAAGCAACACCTCCTACTTAGGAGATAAACTTAGTCAGCAATCTTATATGGTTTATCATTATCCTCCTTAATTAAATTTTAACAATAAAAACAAAAGGTAGAGAAATGAAAAATGGAAAAAATATTTATTTATTTAAGAAGCCGAAGAGCCCTCGGAAAGGGTGATAAGTACAAAGGACATTTATTTAAAACAAGAAATGAAAAATTACAAGGAAAAGACTATGCCCCCGTGGTAGAAGGGTGTGAAGAAGTCGTCTCCTCGGCGGAAGTACCCAGCGGAGCAAGGCGAGAAATTGGGGAAAATACCCCCCGGAACCGCTAGCCCTCGGACTCGGACTACTGGCCGAACGCATCGGAGAAGGTGCGGGAGAATCCCTAGGGGATAGCAAGCCCCCAAATCTCCCCACAAAGTAATGACAGTCATCGGGAGTTGGCTTCTTCAACTTGCGAAGGTCAAAAGACTTGGAAAAGTCAACGTCCGGCCTTAGCAAAGACTTGGCCAGCCTGGCACATTCCAAATAACCCCACAAAAGATGGCCTGTCAAGAGCTCGTGAGAAGGTGTATCGGAGACTCATGAGTGCTGCCTTGAGATCTCTTATTGAGCGAATTGAACTGCTGCATCAACCTTAGCTTGCACATCATCGGGAGAAAGAAAGTTTGCCAACTTTCCCTCGGCTGACTCAGCCATATCGGTGACTTGACTTAATGTCTCCTGGAGACTCATTTCCCTCTCACCACCTTCTGCCACTGCCTTCTCAAGAGTAGCGATACGAGCATTGAGAACCCTCTCGGACTCTTCTCTTTCCTTCTCCAGAAGAGCTATCTTAGCTGTTGCAGCCTTCTCGGATGTCTCCATTTTCTTATAAGCAGACTCGGCAGCGTTCAAGTTATAGTGCAAACCCTCTTTCGCCTTCTCAGCTTCTTGAAGAACGAACTTGTAGTTAGAGATCTTGGTAAGGAGAACATCCTCCCTCGTCTAACTTTCTTTGTCCCGGACCAAAAGAGGTGCTAGTTGCACTCGGAGAACTTCCAACTCCTCTATGTCCTTCCGACCACGCTCTTCCACGGCAGTAACCGCCTCCCGAGTCTTTCCAATCTGCGGAAAAATCAATAAGAAAAAAGTTAACACAAATACATCATATAACCCCAAGAAGACTAGTATGGAGAAACTTACCATGAGCCCCAACCAGTTAAGACTGGTATACAGAAATTGATACCCCTCGGCGGGTGTTGAACTAGAGGAAGCAAAGAACTGGAGAATGTCCTGATAAGCCTCCCCCACGGTCCGAGACAAAAATTGCCCCTCAGGTCCACTAGGAGGTATGGGCGCCTGGAAGGTGTGACCTCTCGGAGAAAGAGTCACTGGAACAGAGGAAGATGTTGGAATACGGCTCCCCGGAAGAGTAGCTCCGGGTACTGGAGTCATCACTTCCGAGTTAGTGAACACGGCCCGAGAACCGCCAGCTACTACGGATGGGCCAGTCTCCCCCATGAGCGAATTCAAGATCCCCTCCTTCACATCTCTGTCCTCGGAAGAGGGATCAAACTCCCCTTGAATGTCCTCGGAACCCCCTCGTGAGGCCTCCTTCTCGGGAACACTAAACTGGGCCAAAAAATCTTCCTCTACAAGAGATAATCACTGTAGGTAAGAAAGAGAATGAAACTAGAAAAAACTATCACTAAAAAAGAAGTATAGGTAACGAACGCTTACCGTATAAAGAGGGCTCTTCTACCATCGGAGCCTTGCCTTTATCCACAGCCACTGCATCAAGAAGGAAAACATCAGCACATGAAGGAAGTCTACAGTGAAAATATGAAAAATTTTGTTAAAAACTCATAAGAACTCACCACGAGAAACAGATTCAGGAACTTCCGAGGACGTAAGCTCAGTAGAATCAGGAGAAGGATCATCAGAAGACAAATCAACCACTTCAGTAGCCTTCTGAACAGCCTCTTCCTCAACCGCCCTCGGAAACACCCCTTCTTCAGATGCCCTCGGAGAACTTCCTATATCGGATCCAGAAGCGGGCAAATCTCATGTATCGTACTTAGAGACCGGCACCAAAGCCCAAGAGGAAGAAAGAGCTACCTGGCGTAAGGGAACAACACTTCTGATAACCCCTGTCATATCTATACACAGAGGAGAGTGGTCCTCGTGGACTCCCCCTACCTCCAGAGCTGTGTGCTCGCCCTCGGGAGCATTGACCTCATCTTCTTCTTGATCGCCCTCCTCTGGCACATCAGAAACACCACTCGGAGTGGGATCACTCGGACCCGGCTGCAAGTAATAGTTGGCCATAACCTCATCTGCATCACCCCAAAGTCAGAATATATAAGTACAATTCACCATTATACCCAGAAGAGAAATAAAAGAAGAGAATAGGGAACTTACGAAAAAGGTTCCTCGCAGTGGAAGACAGGGACAAGGGCTTCTCCACAGCATCATCGGTAAACACCACATGATGAAGACCGGACGTCTCAAACAACATCGTAAAATCATCCGACTCCATCAACTTATGCTGAGAAATCACAGGAGATAAAACTGCCTCCGGGTCCAATGTATGCACTGGAGTTGTGCCCTCTCTCCAATCGAAGGGCATATCCCATTCACCTTGTGCGGGCCTCACGAAAAAATACCTATTTTTCCAAACGCTATGCGAAGTAATTGCCGCACCCAAGATTCTCTTCGTGGAATCTCCCGAGTTGTCCCGATGACGAACATTATAAAAGGGATACCCCCCGGGCGACACCCCCACATCAAAAATTGAAAGAAAGTGATCTACCCTACACTCCAACCCATTCACTTGACACCAAAAAACATAAATACAGAGGGCAGCAAACCCATTCAGAACCATTTGACTCGGGCTAATATTGCAAGTTTTAAAAACCTCACAAAAGAAAGGGGGCATGAATGAACGCCACCCATATTTTACTTGAGCAAAGTAAACTGTCAACATACCCGGAGGAGGATAACATGCTCTCTCATCCCTCGTCGGAATGTGGAACACCATGTTCTATTGAAAAGCCCCAGTTGAAGTGAACAAATCTAACACCTGTTCACGAGTGGCGATACTCGGAACCCTCTCCACTTTAGCAAAAGTCCGAAGAGGCACCTTCTTTGATTTAGGAACCGTAGCTTTTTTAGAAGAGGTGGCACCGCCCTCAGAAGAAGTAGCAATCTCTCCTTTGCGTTTACGAGTGACTACCCCCGTCGGAATACTCCTCACAGTTGCAGAAGAGTTAATCGGAGCAGTGGCTTCAGAGGATGTAGCGGCGGCAATAGGATCAGTATTGGTGGAAGAAGCCATTGGTGTGATAGTAAATAAGGGAATGTTTTCGAAAAGGAAAAGAAAAGCGAGTAAATCTACTGGGAATTGGAAGTGCAAAAGACGAAGAACAGAAGTTAAGGAAAGAAATTTTTTGCTCAGAGAGAAAGTTACCACAAAGACGAATTGAGAGAATGAAGAAAAAAGTTAACAGTGTCCCTATTTATAGCCGGAGACGACAACGGTCAAAAATCTTGAAGACGTGGAACTTATTTAAAGCTCCACGTAACCGCCGTCTGATCACGCCACACCATCACTATTCTAACCGTTACCAACGGTCAGGTATTTCAACTTTCAAAGCTGGTCAAACGACAATCCGCCACCTGCGCCCCGAGATCTCAGCGTGCCTAATAACGATACCCTAAGGGTATTCAGGTAAAATCCTTATAAAATTCTGAATATATATGCATATCTCTTGGAAAAATATCAAAAGACAAATATAGGGGATAGCAGAACAAGAACTAACTCCTCGCCTCACCGAGGACGATGATTAAAATTTCGCCTGCCTCTACGAAGGCAATCGAAATTTGGGGGGGCTAGTGTTAACCATAAAAATAAAAAAAAAGGAAAAGAAGAAGGTTAATCCTAATCGGAAATTCAATAAATGGACAATACAGTTGTCACGAGTACTTCCGATGAGATGTACCCACTCCTAACAAGGAGACCCCTCGGATGTTGCCCTACCTTTAGGTCACTGACCTAACAAAGGCATAGAAGAACACACGAGGAGGAACCTAAGCGTCCCTTGAAAAGTCAAATGGTGAGTAAAAAACAGATATCAACGCGGCATCGGAAAAAGAGCAAACCCCGATGGATCCGCGCGACTCCGATATCCACCAATGCGCCAAGAGGGACCACAACGGACCCCGAGTCCCATGAACTTACAAGAAAACTTCCTTGCTGAACACTCCTCGAAGAAAACTGCACTCGGACGATCATCCGAGGACCCATTTTCGGAGAAAAACAAGAAATGAATAACAGAGCGCCCAATAAATATATTTCGAGAACTCAGACGAAAAAATCTCATTTCAAACAGAGTAAATACAGCCCTCGGAAATCAAATACAGCCCTCGGAGACCAAATACAGACCTCGGAGATCAAATCAAGTCCTCGGAAATCGACTCAAGCCCACGAAGATCACATTATGCCATCAGAGATCCTGTTACGCTATTGCACTACGTCCTCGGAGATCACCCCAGTCATTGAAGAATGAACCCGAGTCAAGAAAGAGAAGTAAAGCCCCTCGGAAAGCATATACAGCAGTCCTTACTTTTATACGAGCATTCTCATTATGTGTCAACAAAAGCCTAGCCCTCGAAAGAATAGCGTCCCCAAAATAGTCATTCATTGGAGATCCTCGAAGCCATCGGAAAGCACAAAATCGGGTCTAGTCAGCATCCATTAGATTAAGAGATAAATCTTATCCTAATTTGTACACCTGTATTAATGAAATGACACCTGTCTTTACTAAAGCACGTGCACAATGACACCTGCCCTTATCAAAGTCTATATAAAGGGAGGTGATCAACAGAAGAGAGATAACTGAGCTCAATTTAATACAACTTACTACAAGCACACAAAGATAAGAGGAGAAAAAGTTCAGTGAATAAAGGAAGGGAATATTCTTGTATCTCTTGTTTTCAAGTCTTTTCCATCTATGATTGTTCCTGAATCACGAACAGTGCGTTCCAACCCAATATAAATATCTTCCGTTAAATAGGGAATAATTCCCAACCCGTTAACACCAGTGATTTATCAACACATGCAAACCTCCAAGTCTCTATACGCAGCCAAATATGTGTATGTAACTCAAATATGCACATATTTGATGAATGCACAAGACTATCTGTTTGTAACTTATAATAAAGAAAATTGAAGTAGCATTTTAGTAGTTGTATCTTTAATTTATTGTGTATGATTGACAAGTAAACTTTCCTCTACTTCGTTTTCAGAATCTAAGCATAGTGTAATAATAAGAAAAGAGGTTAGGTGTAAATAATAATGTGGATACTTGAGGGGGGAAAATACTTCAAAAAATGTGCGATTTACACACAGTAAACGATGCGATTTACACACAGTAAAACCCCCAATTTCAAGGGTTCATGCCTTCATCAATCTCAACGATGAAGAGGAGAGTACAAGTGCAGAGTCAAATCAAGGAGGTTTTACAGCAAAGGACAATCAGGAATGAAGAGGACAAATCATAGAATGGATAAGGGGACGAGGTAATCGTAGAGGAGGACGTGGAATGTCATGAAATCAACGAGGAAGAAGAAGCAGCGAGATCCAGATCTCCTCCTAGGGCTATCATACAGAGAGACATAGGGGAAAATCAGCAGCGAAACAAAAAGCGGTTCAATGAGCTATTTGTAGGTAACCGTAGATTCGAAAACGGCATTCCAGTAAAATACTACCCGCTTGAGAATCGTGAGGTGCTTGAATTTACTAAAGATGATATTGAAGAATCAGTAAACTGTTGGCAGTTTGCACTTATTGGTACTGTTATTGGTTTGAGATTGCCTTTTGAAGCTATAAAAATATACATAACGAATAGATGGACCACAAAACCGCATGTTCATGTTGCACAGAGTGGGGTTTTTGTGTTTAGGTTTGAAAATGAGGAGGAGATGTTGGAAACTTATGGAAGGGGGGCATGGATGGTGAAGGGGGCATTCCCACTCATACTGCAGCGCTGGTACCGAGGAATAAAGCTTGAGCCACATAAGCTACAAACATATCCAGCATGGATACAACTACCTGGACTGGACTTGCAATTCTGGACACCAAGCATGATTGGCAAGATAGCCAGTCTTGTTGGAAAGCCGATTTATATTGATAAACTAACAGCATCAAGAGAGAGACTTGCACATGCAAGGGTGTTTGTAGAGTTACAAACAGGACAACAACTGGTTAATAGTGTAACATTGAGGGGACCTGATGGTGTGAACTATGAGCAGAAGATTAGCTATGAGAAGAAGCCACACCAATGTTTCAAATGCTTTAGGTTTGGACATTTTGCAAAAGACTGCCAGGGAAGGAAGAAAACATGGGTTGAGAAACAACAAGTAGAGCAAAATAAAAGTATGGAAAAGGAAGTCCATGAGGAGAAATGTTATGGAGAGGAGAGGGGAAAGGAAAGACAATCACATGAGGAAACTATAGGAAAAGCAGAATCAGAAAAGAAGAATGAAGGGGATAGCTCAAAGCTAGGGGATCAAAATAAGAGCCATGAAGAGGGCAAAACACCAGGGCAAGAGCAGAGAAAGCAGAGGGATAGCAACAGCAAGGCTCTCCCCAAAATACATCAAAGTGGGGAGGGGAGCAGCAAGATTAATTCAGTGAAGAACCTTAAGATGGGGGACCTGACTGTGGTGATTATTAGAAGTACGGATCAGGAGAAAGTTAAGCAGCCAGAGGGCCACCAGAACATGCAGAAAGGAACAATCCAAGAGTAAGAGTGGCAGGAAGTAACCAATAAAAGGAAGTCTACCAGGAACCAAGGTAAAGGACATATAATAAGGACAGGAGAGGAAGAAAGGGGGGTGGCCCCAATGGATGACACTGTTGTGGGGACTTGGAACTTAAGGGGGTTGAATGACCTTCTTAAGCAAGGGGCTATGATGCAATTCCTAGCTCAGAATAAATGTAGTATAGGTGCTATTTTAGAGACTAGACTTAAGAGTATGAACTATGAGAAAATTATCAAGAAACTCCAAAAAAATTGGGAGACTAGTAGCAACATCAACCTAGGAAAGAATTGTAGGATTCTTTTAATTTGGAGGAGAGATAAGGTGAGCCTGAAGGTAGAAACTATGGGAGATCAACATATGCACTGTTTAGTAGAAACTCAAGATACGAAATGGAAAGGTCATATGACATTTGTTTATGCTCACAGCAGACCAGACCAGAGAAAGGATATGTGGAAGAGTATTAGAGAGATATCACAGGGGATCCAAGGTCCTTGGTTAGTAGCAGGGGATTTCAACATAGTTCTGAATGAAGAAGAAAAATGGAATGAGGGGGAGCAACAGATCAGAGTAGGAGAGGAGTTGAAGGAGGTGCTTGAAGAGGCAGGTTTACATTATCATATATATGTGGGCCCTATCTTCACATGGACCAACTCACATACCTACTGCAAATTGGACAGGGTATTAGTTAACTAGAAGTGGCATAGCAATACCAAAGATTCTACAGTTCAATTCCTGGCACTTGGGGTATCTGATCACTAACCAAGTCTGACCAGGCTTTTTGCAAACAACCAAAAGACAAAGATTCCATTCAGATTTAAAAACATATGGGCTGCTGATGAGAAGTTCCTGGAGCTGGTGGCTAGTGAATGGGCAGGACAGATTAGAGGATGCAAAATGTTTCAGCTGGTGAACAGACTCAGAAATCTCAAAGGAAAGATGAAGGAGCTGAATGCTAGAAAGTATCAAAACCTGGATAAGCAAGTCCAAGAAAAGTACAAAGAGTTGCAAGACAGCCAAGAGAGACAGATGAAGAACCCAAGAGAGGATCAGATCAAGAAGGATACCCTAAGTAAGAGAACTGAATATATGGAGTTGCAGCAGATCCTCAACAAACAACTTCAGCAACAAGCTAAGGTGGAATGGCTTGAGGAAAGGGATGCATGTAGCAGGAGATTCTTCCACAATATAAAGGCTAGAAGGAGACAAAACAGTATCCTCCTTTTAACAAAAACTGATGGCACTGTTTTAAATTCTAGATCTGATATAACTGAGCATATTCTTGAATTTTATTATGAGTTATTTGGTAAGGAAAAGCAGGTGAGTCCAGTGGAGCCAGAAGTATTTAAGGAAGGACCAACAGTGACTGAGGAGATGAATGAGTCACTGAAATTGCCATTCACGAAAGAGGAGGTAAAGAAGGCCATATTCAGTATGGATGATAATAAAAGTCCAGGGCCCGATGGCTGGAACGCTTGTTTTTACAAAAAGAGCTGGCCAATTACAGGTAATCTGGTCTATGAGGCCATTAGAGAGGTACAAGCATCAGGTAAAATTCTGAAACAAATCAATACTACTTTAGTTTGCTTGATCCCAAAGAAGAACAATGTGACTGCCATTTCAGACTATAGGCCTATTGCTTGTTGTAATATCATCTACAAAATCATGACTAAGGTAATAGCAAATAGAATTAAACATATCTTGCCTGATATTA
Organism: Linaria vulgaris; assembly: GCA_948329865.1. Lineage (NCBI taxonomy): Eukaryota > Viridiplantae > Streptophyta > Magnoliopsida > Lamiales > Plantaginaceae > Linaria > Linaria vulgaris. Next base: position 67,184,562 of record OX415251.1, read on the forward strand.
TTAATACTTGCCAGAATGCCTTTGTAGCTGGTAGGGATATGTTTCAAAATGTCTTTATTGCTCAAGAGATAGTCAGAGGGTATAATAGAGGCAATGTTTCCCCAAGATGCATGTTGAACATAGACTTGAGAAAAGCATATGACACTATTAATTGGACTTTCTTGAAATAAGCTTTGATAGGATTTGGCTTTAATGCAGGATTAATCCAACTTATTATGCTCTGTGTATCAACAACTAGCTTCTCCTTCAGTATCAATGGAGGTCTGGAGGGGAATATGCCTGGAAAGCAGGGCTTGAGACCAGGGCACCCAATGTCCCCCTATCTTTTTGTCATATGTATGGAGTATCTTTCCAGACTAATAAAGAAAAATGTGAAGGACGAGAAAGAATTCAAGTTTCACCCCAAAACTAGAAAAATTAATCTAACACACATTTGTTTTGCTGATGATCTTCTTTATCATTAACTATAATACATAATTTGTCGGATTTAATATTCCCTAGCATTAATGGTCTCAGTCTATTCTAGTTTATTTTCTTAAGTCGAATCTGTAAACAAAAGAAAAACATAAAATACATTTGTTTGCTAAATAAATATCATACTAAAAATCATTTTTTATGTCCATCTTTAAGAAATTAAGTTGTGCTTGACTAGTGTTTGATTTTTAAATAATTTGATATATTCACAATTCTTACTTATGCGGATCAGAGATCCAAAACAAAAAGTGAAAAATGAATGGGCTTCGCTCTATTTATGGGTAATGGTTAGACAATTATTACAAAAATGCTACTGTCTCTTGAGCTTTGCGACAAAATTACAGAAATGGACCCAATTTGACCTATTTGAAAATAGAATATAAATTTATTTTCAACATATTTTAAGAAAATCCAAACATCATAAAATAGGGTCTTAGTGAGCTGATTTTGCAACGAGTTGGTCTTATTCGGCTATTAGGGTTTGCAATCAGCTCGTATACTACGACCACATACAATTCGGGGGTCTTATATTATACCATATTGTATATATGCGTATGTGTCGCCACTTGTCTAATGGCCCACAAAAACGTTGGACTCAGTAAAAAAGGATTATTAGCAAATATAGCTCGAATAGGTCAAGTTTCTTCTCTGAACCAATTCGATCGATGTTTGGCCCAGTTCTACCTATATGTTATTCGACCTGTTTCACGCCTTAATAAGGCCAGAGCTTATCAAGCACAACCTACTCCCATAATTAACAAAATATTTTATCTGTAAATATTTGGGTAAAATACATCATTATTGATCCATTTTTTCGAGAATAACACGCATAGCTCAAAATAATTTGACGTGTTGGGCCTATTTTGACCTATTTGTAATTTGACTTATTTGGCACTAAATTTGACCTATTTGTCGGAATATTACCTATTTTGAGTTAATTGGACCTATTTGTCCTGTTTAGAGCTATTTAGCCTGTTTTGACCTATTTTATGTAATTTGAATTATTTCCTAGTTTGCGTTTAGAAACTTCGAGGTACGGGACTTGGTGCTTAAGAGCATTCGAGACATAAGCCACGTTGTTATTATCAGTAACATCTCCTACAGACTCCTCAACCAAGCGAGCTGGTGGTATCGGTGGTGACGGGGCTAACTCATCATCAATGTCGCCAAAGATGGCTCAAATTGCGTCCAGGGCCACTTAAACTACTTTAACCAACTATATTTGGTTCTTCCGACGTGGTGGGAACAGAATTTTGTCTACTCAAATTGGGCACCGCATTGGTTTGTCGCTCTCGCCAAACACGATAGAAGGGTCACTAATTTTTGGAGGCACGAACTCTTCCTCATGCCCTTCACCGACCTTGGGGGTCTCCATGCGAGGACCGCGACTCACATCAAGAATATCCTTTTGGAACCCCTCCTTTACAAACCCCAGATGATCAGCCTGGGCCACCTCAAGCTTCATGCCAAATTTCACATAATCTGGGGCCACCTCAAGCTCCATGCCAAATTTCACATCCTCCGCTCCTTGGCGCAACTCGATCCAATGATAAACGCCACGTTTTATAAAATACTCAGCTACTTCGCACCGATAGCCTTGGGAGTCGAGATATTGAACCTTATCGCCCAGTCTAAGAATTGTAGCCTCGGCCTCTTTGTTCAGGTCTTTCAAGGAATCTCTCTCTCTCTCTCTCTCTCTCTCTCTCTCTCTCTCTCTCTCTCTCTCTCTCTCTCTCTCTCTCTCTCTCTCTCTCTCTCTCTCTCTCTTCATGAGATCCCTAACCTTCTTCAAGGCGGATATTTTGGCATGAAGGGATTCTGCACTATCTTTCACCTTTTTAATGCTCGCGCCGATAATAAGGGCATCATGAATAGCCTTGTATCATGCTTTCTCTGACTCGCGAGCGCGCTTGTGCGCGGCAAGATGACTCACGTCGTTACTCCTAAGATTCGCATTTAGCCTATTAACCACTCCATTATGCTTATTTAGGACCTCGATTAACCCACTATAATTGCAACAAAGTCGATAAAACACTATACTTGTGACGACACTGAACTACCGACCGAAGTGTGCTAAATCACGGTACCCAAGCCCCTAGAGCACGGCGCGACGGTCAAGTTGAGGCCACTTACCTCTCATAATCTCAACGGACTGCTCTTCCAGGAGCCGATACCCAAGCAACTTGATGTTCAGAGATTATAAGTCCTTATCATTCAGAAAACCATAATCGACTCTACTACCAAGAGGCCTTGGCCTTGGGTTCCTAGATGGACGAGGATGCATTGAAGGTAGGGTGGAATCCCAGCAGCCTGATCTGCAGCTTGGACCTTGACAACCCATCTTTTAGCGACTGTATACCAACTCTCACCACCCACATCGGGTGGGGTTGCAGTTGTTTATCTTGGAGTGTGGTGTCTTGGTTGTTTCTCAGCATGGAATCGCACCCGATTCTCAGTAATCTTGTCGTCAAGAGCATCGAATTTTTCCATCATCTTGATTTGGGCATCCGTCCCAACTTTGACTCTTCCTCATAGTAGAGGTCATAACAATCTTACACCGAGCAAAATTCTCGTGCCTTTTGAAATTGCATGTACGAGACACGCGGGTCCCCGCAAAATTCCTCCAAGCCTCACAATAGAGATATTTTCTAGCTTCTGGACGGCGCGGCTGGCACCCCAATTAGCAGAAAACCTTCCAAGGGGCTTTCTTCCCGAAGCCGTGTCCAGGGAGCCTTCGGCTAGAACGGTGTTACCTGCAGATGCACCTCCGCTTGGACGATTGGGCCCGCTTTCATGGCCTTGAGAAGCATAGATGTTTTCGGGTGACATCACGACCTTACTATGACCTTTTGACTTATTTTGAGCCATCAAAATTCACGAGTGGACTGCCAAGGTTCAACTAGCTCTACAGTTCGACCGTTTTTGGTTCAGATCGAATTTGGAAGATTCTATTGTTTTGGTTCGATCGAATCCAACCGTTTGATGGTTATTTTTAAATCAAAAATAGTCTGCTACGGAATGATAAGAGATCTGGCAAGCATGGGTAGGCCCACCACAGCCTTCATTAATGGTTCGACAGTTAACAGTCGAACCTGAACTCATTCGATACATAGATAATAATAATCAAATTCACACGATTGGATACTCCAGAACAATCACTTAACTTTCAATTCGATAGTTTCATAAATGTATAGCTCATTATCTAATTAACATGATTCGATACTCAGCACAACAGTCGAACTTACATTTATTCGACTGTTCCTACTTAAGAATATATCACGGCTCCCAAATGGGGGACATATTTTGAAGCAATATAAAATCTATTTGGCAACTGGCCCTATGGGTCATGGCTCCCAAATGAGGGGCATATTTTGAAGCTATATAAAATCTATTTGGTAACCGACCCTCTGGGTCACGGCTCCCAAATGGGGGGGGCATATTTTAAAGCCAAATACAATCTATTTGGCAACCGACCCTTTGGGTCACGACTCCCAATTGAGAGGCATATTTTGAAGCTAGATAAAATCTATTTGGCAACCGACCCTATGGGTCACGGCTCCCAAATGGGGGGCGTATTTCGAAGCCAGAATAAACCCATTCTTTAATGTAATACAATATAATGGAATTTGGAATCTACTCTTGAATCAAGACCGACTCCCAAATTTGGGGGACTATATTGTGGGGGTATTTTAGGAGACTCGAAAATGAACTTGACCAGCCTACCCCGAATAAGGCTAAAAAATAATAGAGTCGAACTGGGCCGATTTAACTATTGTTAGGACAATCGAACATCCCGCGTTCGGTTGTTATTTCCCGTATGCGGTGCGGGTTCTGTGGAACGGGGTCTATATATACCCCGTTCCCCGATATTCATGCCACGCATTAATTACTATTCACTATCCCATAACAATCGAACTGGCTTGTTCGACTGTTCGACAGTCTTTAGGAACAGGTTTGATTGCATCTAACGCACCTTGTTTGACAGTTATCAGTATCGAACCAAGGCTGGTTCGACTGTTTCCCAATTCGAGATTCAATCCAACATCGAACCGATCACGTTCGACTATTTTCTTAATTCGGCCATTTAGGGTTATTTCAGTCTTTTGTATTTATCTACGTGTATTAGGTGTTCCGGACAAAGCTGGTCCGATCCTTGTATTAGACTAGCATATTTTGGTTGAGTCAGGCCCAGTTGTGCTGTTTTCTTGATGTATTGTTACCCTAACGAAATAAGACCACAATAGCATACTTCACAGGAAAACAGGACTTTGTATTTTCCATGTTATAAAACACACTTTTTGCTTTGAGCATTCAGTGTTTTGCTAAAGGTATTTCTGGAAATGTCCTCATATAGTCATCAAAAAATGAAGAATCAACAAAAGGCTTCGTAACTACCAGAGTCTCGATCCGAAGGATAAAAAAAAAAAGACAAAACATATTAACGGTAGCACACCATATTTGAACAAGTAAACCAATGATGAAATCAAATTTATCATATGTAATTACATATTCGATGGTTGGGTATATGTACACCTAAAATCGTATGTCGTTTTTGATGGCATTGACTTTTGTGCTGAACCATAGCGTCAAGTCAATTAATCCCATTTCAGATACAATTGCATGAATATCTCGGGTCAGTAAAGTATGGCCTTTCCAAGGCCACTCTCCTTTAGGTATTCTCTACTGTCACCGAGTAAAGTATGATGGGTATTTTTCCTCTACCCCCTGAGGTTTGGTCCTTTGGCAAACACCCCGTGAGGTTTGATACTTTGTTAAATGCCTCATTCTGTTAGTTGACCATCTTGTCAACAGTTAAATGTAAGGGTAATAAAGTAATTTAGTATTATATTTTTCTTGTATTATATATTTTGTTATTTTTAAAGTGTTTACAATTTCTTATATCAATGAACATTTATAATTATAACGATTCTAGTTTAATGTGAATTTAAATTATACAACATACATGAACTTGACGCCTTTTATTTAAAATTTTGAACATTTGATTTAGAATTTTACTTTTAAAGATATTTTCACTTTTAAAAATAAAATATATGTTGTTTCTTGTATTATAACCAGAATTAATTTGCAAATTTTAAAAATAAATCAAGTAATAACTAGAATTGTGTTATAACTCGATTTTTACATGTGGACAACACATAGGACAAAATACACTCTAAAGTGTTTGAACCCCGTTTGGCGATCCGATGAGAATATTTTGTCGAATTTTTGAAAAGTAATGATTTGTTTTTTCTTGTATCGCAAAAAGATAAAAGATAAAAAGCAGATTTCTATATTAGACCGAACATAAAATAAAATTTCTATTATCTAGTGACATCTATACAAATCACGAGGTATTTTTATTGCAATCATCTATAATTTGTTTTTATAAATATTTCAATGTTACCAAAGTGTTTATGGTATTACCGCCATACCAGTTGTGCTTTTTTTGTATAGACGTCACTAGATAATAGAAAAATTATATTTTATGTCCGCCACAATATCAAAAGTTATTTTTTGCCCTTTATGTTTTCACGCTAAAAAAAAAAAGAAAAAAGAATCAATTGCTTTTTGTCCTTTATTTATAGTGTATTTTGTCCTACGTGGTGTCCACATGTAAAAAACGAGTTATAACACAATTTTTGTTATAACTTGATTTTATTTAAAAAAAATTCAAATCAGTTATATTTAAAATACAAGAAACAACATATAGTTTATTTTTACATGTATGAATTTTTTAAAAAAAATGTAAATCAATTGTTAATTTTTTAAAAATAAAAATACATCAATTTCATGTATGTTGTATAATATAAATTCAAATTAGACTAAAAATCGTCATAATTACAAATGCTCATTAATATAAGAAATATCAAATACTTTAAAAATTACAAAAAAGATAATATAAAAAAGTAATAATATTAAATTACTTTATTACCCTTACTTTTAATTGTTGACTAGATGACTAGATGATCAACTAACAGAAATTGATATTTAACAAACTGACAAACCTAGGGGGTATCAATCATTAACTGCAGGAAGAACACAAATGATTACCGCCCAAGAAATTAAATTACATGGTCGATCAGAGAAAGTAATTGGAATACTTTACGCACATCGTTCAGGATATTTAATACTGCAGCACAAATAGATATATTCGATAAGCTTCCATCTTGCAGTGGCTCAAGCCAAATCTTCAAAAGCATTAAGACTCCATGATCTAGAAACTCATGTTGCAGTTGTTTTCTGCATAACAAACCAGCATCCTTTAACCTCATATAAACAATCCAAATTACAGAATCATCAGATAAGCAAAAACAAATGCATGATCAACCGCTAACTTTGAGAAAACATCATTAAGAAGAGACAGTTTTTTCAATTTATTTACAGCAGGTTTTCCTTGTCTATTCAGTTTTGAATCTTCTTGTGCAACAAAGTCGAGCTCGACCAGCACATTCTCAACAAGCAATGCAATCTCCACATCACTTTTTTCTGTCTTCTACTTTTTCTTTTCCATCTTGAAAAGCTCTTTGATTTCGTCATCCTCTCTGCCTTTTTCTGCCTGCAAAATCAATATACGAACAAACAAAAACCAATCAATTCTAAGAATCCACACTCAACCATGCAAATGATTAACAATCCAGTGTTGAAAAAGATAAAACACTTGCTAGCAATGTTTTAAAAAGCTTATTTGAGGCTCGCTTTAAAGCACGCTTTGAAGCAAAGCTCACTCGAAAATGCCTCAAGGCTCATGCAAAAGCTTAAGTGTTATAAAGCTTACGCCTTATTCCCAAGGCGTACACTTTTGGTGCGGTTTTTGTGCTTTACGCCTTGAGAAATAAACTAACGCCTAATTATATATGGAAAAAAGAAAGAATTTCTCACTAAATCAATGGCAAAATTTTGAATATAATTATAATGTTGAAGGTAAAAGTCAAAACTCTGTTTATTGACAAAAAAGTATGTGGTTTTTTTTTAAACATAAGTTAAAAGAAAAAAGCCACAACACCTATTTTCACAGTAGTTTTATTTAGAATATGCATAATAGTGTGACAAAAGTGCATTTATATTATACTTAGAACATATTTATATAAGATTCATATTATTTTTAGCAACACTTCTTTTCTTATAATACTTAATATCAAAACCCATAAAGCTTACGATTTGTGCCTCAAGGCTTACGCCTCGCTTTTGAAACATAAAACGCATCACCTACGCTTTCGCTTTTTAAAACACTGCTTGCTAGTAAATCTTTTTTCTAATTCTAGAGCACATCGTAAAGTAAAGGACTTTTAAAAGTGGAGTGTGTACCACATCACTTAAAGAAGCTGCATTTTTTAAAGCATGTTTCAATTTTAAGTGAGAATATATTCTTTCACCTATGCTTAAAGAAATTTGTAATTGATATATATATATATATACATTTATATTAGTTTAACAACAGATCGTATATATAGAATAGGGTCGATTACAAGTGTGATATAACGAGTTTATCACTACACTAGACCTACTTGAACTATACCATGGTGTCGAGTAGGCTTGGTCCGGAACACCTCGAACTGATGTTAGATGCAAGGGCAGATGTCGAAATTATGTCGGAGATGACGTCAAAGGTTATGCCGGAGATGACATCGGAAACCTTCTATGTCGAGGGTGATCTCCTGCTGACATTGAAGGTGACGTCGGGTGGTAAGTCGGTGATATATATCAAAGATATATATCGAATGTTATGCCAAGCTTTATATCGGGTATGTTCGATATAGATGCACAGTAATTGCGGATAATTGAAGCTTACCTTGATTACCGGGATGTGGAGACCACTCACGTGATAAACACGTGAGCTGTATGGCCGGCCCAATACGGGAAATACCTATATATATATACATATATATATATATATATATATATATTACATGTGTCAATAAGTATCAAGGAGTACCTCTCCTGGGGTAGTGGCCGCTTGTTTCCATTTTTCTTGGCATTAGCAACAAGGCCCTAAATGTACATAATGATTAGGAAATGAAGAGAAAAGTGCAATTAGAGAGGAGATGAGAATGGTATTTCCATGTAACAAGACATGTATCAAAAAAAACCTGTTTCCACCACAAAAGCCAAAAGGGTTCTATATTCGATTAAGTTGAAATGCAAGTTAAAAAGAAATGTCTTCTAGTTGTAGTACAACAATTAATCAAAATATCTTCAAAACATTTCGAAGACAAGCTTCTGAAAATTGTGAATAGTTTTTACTATAAAATTGGCTAAACATACTTCTAAACAAAACTTTAAGCGCTTCTTACCTTCCCTTCCTTCCACTTGATGTTTGTTGTTCCTATTACATTCCAAGATTCTTCATCGACACATGAAAGAATCTTCGTAAGCTTCTTGTTTTCAAAAAAAAGGGTTGGGCTTGAATTTCTGAAAGGGCAAACAGGGACGGTATTATGAGTTATCACTATATTAAGTAATAAACTAGTTTCTTCTATTTTATTTCTCCCTTAATAGTATTCAAAGAGGGACAACTTGAAACCAGAAAAGAGTCGATACACTTACAAACACTATGCAAAAATCCAAGAAGATACACTTAACCATGTTCAATGATCAATGCACTACCATACATGCATAGATGGTTAAGTCGACACACTACCATAAATGCACACAGTGGCGGAGCCACGGGGGGTGCGTGTGGGGGCAACCGCACCCCCCAACATTTTGCAATTTGTTTTTTAATACTACTATTAGTACTTCTATATAGATATAATTATATATATTATAATGTATATGTATGCTGAAGATGTGAAAACGTAGGCTTTAGTAATCTTTAGTTGTAGGCTTTAGTTGTCTAATTAAAGAATATAATGCATGAGATAAACTAAAGTATTTTGTAAGTACGTTTCTCCAAACTATTTTGTAATCAAGTTTAATGTATCATTGTTAGAAGTAAAAATTTTTGTATGGACCATGTTTTTTTTTAAGTAATTAAAAGTCCACTACTTAAAGATTACCACAGGCCTAAAAGCTGATTATAGTAAATTAAAAAAGCAAAAAGACAAAATACCCTTTAGAATTCTTACCTCAAAAATTGTGGGGGGGGGGGGGGGGAGGGGAATCGAAATTGGTCATATATTGTGTCTTAGTTACAGTTTTCGTCATTTGTTGTGTCCATGTTTTTTTATCATTTATTGTGTATTTTATTACAATTTTGGTCATCTCGAAGAAATTTGAGCCAAAAATATAATGTGGGAGCATGTGTTGCCCTAAATTAGTTTTTTGGAATTTCCCACAAGCAAATTCACACTTTGGAATACCAATTTTAATTTTTTAATTTTAAATTCTGACCCGTCTGATCCGGACAACCCTGTCAAATTGGGTCGGGTGGGTCATAATTTAAAATAAAAGAATCTAAAAATTGAAACTGGCATTTTTCACATGTAAATTTACATGTGGGAATTAAAAAAAATTGAATTTTGGCCGACTAGTACTCCCATGTGACATTTTTGACTCATATTTTTGCTAGAGTGCTAAAATTGTAACGAAATACACAATAAAGGACCAAGAAAAACAAGGACACAATAAAGGACGAAAACTGTAACTATGACACAATAAAGGACTAGTTTCGATTTTTTTTCCAAAAATTGGGGTCCGAATTTTCTGTTTTATTTTGTTGTGCCATTTCCAGTGCCAGCAATGGAAATCTGACACGTGTAATGTAGATATTATAATTATATAGTTTTTAACTAAGTTGGAAAAAAAAATATAGCGCAATATCGCCCCCCTTGTTTCGAATCCTGGCTCCGCCCCTGAATGCACATCATTGAACATGGTAACCGAACATGTAAACAAAGTAGGTAAATCTTCCATATAATATCACATTATAACTTAAACAAAAGAAATATTCTAACTTTGTTTAACTTATGCTTACATACCTTATGAAAACATTAATAGTCAAAATTTGATTCCATGGTGAAAGGAAACAAATATGCACCCAACGTTGCATAACTACTTACCGATTTCAGTACATGAACCAAGATTTATTTTACAAACCCAGAAACTATCATGATTATTGAAAACATCTGATATAAACAAAATCCATCAAAGCATATGGATCAATCGAAAGCTCTGATGTAAGATCACTACAAGATTCAGGGGTCTTTAGGGACCGCCAGGGCGGTCCCTATAGACCTTTAGGGACCGCTCGGCGGTCGCCAAAAGGCGGTCGCTGATGCCCTTGGTCCCCCCACCTTTTGGCGACCGCCTAGCGGTCACTAGCCCCACCAATCGCGACCGCTCGTTTAGGGACCGCCCGGCGGTCCCTAATTCTAGGGACGTTTTAGAGACCGTTTAGCGGTCTCCAATACCCCTAGACGTTTTAGAGACCGCCTAGCAGTCCCCAAAAACTCTAGAATCTTTAGTGACCGCTAAGCGGTCGCCACCAGTTTTAGGGACCGCCCGGCGGTCCCCAATAAAATTAATAGAATCAGGGACCGCTCGGCGGTCCCCAATAATATTCATTCTTTTAGGGACCGCCTAAAAGTCTACAGCGGATTAAAAAAAATCCAATAATATTTCGGAAATTTACCGGAATATTATTGGGTTTTTTGTATAAATTGCGTGTAAATATGTGCAACAAACATTTACAAGAACAAAAACAAAGAAAATAATGACAAAAGAGTAAAATTTAATGAAAGTTAACAAAATAAAACAAAGAAAATAATGAAATAAAAGTAAAAATAAATTATAGTTTAAAAAAAATGAAGAACATAATGTTGGGTGTTTTCTTGGCATTTGTTAAAGGTTGTGTTTTGGATTTGAAGAAATAAAAAATAAAAAAAGAGAAGAGTGTTTCTTTAAAAGAAAGATGAAGAAATGTTGTGTTTTAGATTTGAAGAAATAAAAAAAGGAGAAGAGTGTTTCTTCAAAAGAAAGAAGAAATGAAAGTTTTTGTTGGATGATTTTTATTTTTGTGACTTAGAAAGAGAAAAATGATATGAGAAATTTTGGAGTTGGGTGTTTTTGAAGAGTGTTGAAAAATTGGATAAGAGAGTGGTGGTATATATAGTATTGAGGGTGAAAATTTTGAATTTTCGAAAATTTCAAATTCCCCCCCCCCCAATCCCGCCTATTTCAGTGAATTTAGGGACCGTCGGGCGGTCCCTAATGATTATTGGTGACCGCCAAGCGGTCCCTAAATATTTTAGTGACCGTCCGGCGGTCCCTAATAATATTCATACCTCATTTTTTTGATTTTACGCAACGATCTACATGTGTTTTTGATTTTTAGCAACTAACCTCATTATAATTAGTCAATTGAAGTAACAAATGATTATATATAGTGTGTTAAGAGGAAGATCGGATGTGTGTGTGTGAAAATCGCCGGCGTCGGGGGAGGGGGCGGTGGGTGGGTGTGTGTGTGTGAGAAGAAAGAAGAAAGTGAGGAGAGAGGCTGGCAAGGGTTTAAAAACCCTTAGCGTGGCGACCGCTAAAAAAAATGGGCCCAATTTCCTGGGCCCATTTTCTTGGCCAATACTGGGCCATTTTTTGGGCCCAGCGACGGGATTATTCTCGCCATTGGGTTGGGGACCGCCCAGCGGTCCCCATTTTGTTTCGGGGACCGCCCGGTGGTCCCCGTTGATGCTGGCGGTCGCTGGAAACATGGTGACCGTCCGGCAGTCACCATGGGGGGATCGCACCCCAAATCTTGTAGTGGATTAAGAAATTAATTAGTAAAGAAGAGATAAAAATCACTTATCTCAAAATTACCCATCTGAACTTTGAACCTTGTGTAACATGATTCAAGATTTCCATGTTTCGCAAGTTGAAGCATGACATATTAGGAAGGAAGATACCATCGAATCTCCTTCCCCTGATTAAGGGATTCTCCCTTATCATTACCATACCTAGATAGTGAACTTTACCATATTTAGCTAGAAGATTCTTTCCTTATTGTTCACACTTGTATTGTATATATATCCTTGTAATTCACTTTACCAAATAACTTAATGAAAATACCATTGAAAACCAATCTCTACATGGTATCAAGAGCAACTAAAAGATCATAAGATCAAAAGATCCCACCCTCCTCTTCTTCTCTCAATTCGGACGCCACCCCTCCCCTCTCATAATATTTTTTTTTCTCTCAAATTTAAGCCGCCACCCCCACCATGTCAACCGAATCGACCGCCTCCTCCGGTGCCGCCCTTAACCGCAACCCCACCGCAGACACCGCCACCGCACCACCCGCCCCCACCACGCTTATCCACGTCACACAATCCCATCACTTCCCTCTCAAACTTACCACCACAAACTACTTATCATGGCGGCTCCAAGTTGTATCACAACTAAACGGCCTAAACCTCCTAGGCTACCTCCAGGGACGGTTTCCATGCCCTCCTCCATCCGACATCGCGGGTTATACTTTATGGTTCCAACAAGACTCGCTGCTTCTTGGTGCCCTCGTCGGATCCATCTCGGATGACCTCCTTCCTCTCATCCACAATGCAACCACGTCCTCTGAAGCATGGGTTTGCCTCATGCATAATTTTGCACGCCCCGACCGCACGCGTGTGATGGCACTCAAAGATGCCCTCAATTCTGCCACCATTGGCTCACGCTCCGTCACCGCCTTTCTCACTGACATCAAGGCCAAGGTTGACGAGATAGCAATGCTTGATCGCCCACTCCACCCGGATGACGTTACTCTCTATGTCCTCAATGGACTTGGTGCGGCGTACAGAGACATAGCCACATCCATCCGTCTGCGTGAGAAATCTCTCACTTTTGCCGAATTTCACAGTGCACTCGTCTCTCACGAGGCATACCTTCGGCGCCTGGATCAGACCACCACCACCCTTGTGGCCACGGCCAACACGGCCGCCCCTTACCATGCACCACGCAACTCCGCTCCTCATCAGTCCAACCGTGCCTCCCAATCCCGTGGCCGTGGCTTTAACAACTCCCGTGGCCGCCATTCTCGTGGCCGCAATCGAGGTAACTATAACTCCATCACGGCCAACACCGTTCGCACTCCTCACCGCTATGGTAATGGTGGCTGGCTTGTTGATTCCGGAGCATCCCACAACATCACCCCGGATCTCAACACCTTGAACTTTCACTCGGAATATGATGGCACGGACGAGGTTCACATAGCTGATGGACATGGTATGGAAATAACTCATATTGGTTCTTCTGAATTAAAATTCCCTCCACGCACGTTTACATTGCCAATGTCTTGAGGGTTCCCTCGTCTCAGCATAATCTTTTGTCTGTGCATCAATTTACGAAAGATAATAATGTGTCTATGGAATTCTTTCATGATTATTTTGTCATTAAGGATCAACCGTCGAGGGATTTGTTGGCGAAGGGACTTTGCAGTGATGGTGTGTATCACATTCGGCCTCCCTCTTACTATATGAAGTCCGCTGCTCGTTTGGCTACCTTGGGAGTCCGAACAACGTTCCACACTTGGCATTCCCGTCTTGGTCATCCGGCCTCCAAGACCAGTTCATCTTTAATTTCGTCATTTAATTTACCGTTAAACACTACTTCCTCTGCGAAGGACTTATTTTGTTATGCTTGCCATGTCAGCAAGTCTCACCGTTTACCGTTTATGGACTCTTCCTTTACTGCATTACATCCGTTACATTATATTTTTGCGGACGTTTGAGGTCCCACTGTGACCTCACTTGATGGATTCCGTTATTATGTGATTTTTGTGGACTTATATACTCGGTATTGTTGGTTATTTCCATTGGTCGCTAAATCACAGGTTCATGACATTTTTATCCACTTCAAGCCATTGGTGGAAAAATAGTTTTCTCAAAATATCAAGAACTTTTACAGTGATAACGGCGGTGAATTTTTGGCACTTAAATCTTTTCTTGCAAAATCGGGCATAAGCTGGTTAACAACTGCACCACATACACCACAACAAAATGGGATTTCTGAACGTCGTCATCGCTATATAGTTGAAACGGGTCGGGCTCTATTGCATCATGCTAAATTACCACCTCTATTTGGTCCTTTGCCCTTCAAGCCGCGGTCTATCTCATTAATCGCATGTCGTGCTCTGCTATTGGCAATTTGTCACCGTTTCAGAAATTATTTGGGACTTCCCCGAATTATCTCAAGTTACGTGTCTTTGGGTGCCTCTGCTATCCATGGCTCCGCCCGTATGAACCAGGCAAATTAAGTTTCCCGTCACGACCCTGCCTATTTCTTGGGTACTCAACTTCACAAAGCGCTTATAAGTGTTGGGACACTCAGACAAACAGGCTTTTCATCTCACGCCATGTTCGCTTATGTGAAGACAAGTTCCCGTCCCACGTAGCCAAACCGGTGACCCTTGGGCCATCACTCTGCCAGGCCCCTCCTCCACTTGTGGGCCCATCGTTACCTCGTAGCCCACCAGCTTCGCCGCCGGCCCCGCGCGCAGCCCGCCTACTTAGCGGCCGGCCCAGCGCGCTCCAACGCCTAGCCCACCGGCCCAGCACTCCGCCCAGAGCGCTCCAGTGCCCGCGCCCCAATCCGACCGCTTGGCCCAGCGTCTCGTACCGCCCGCCCTCACTTCCGAGTCCCTCATCGAACCACCGGCCTCAGATCCGTCCGCACCTTGTCATTCTATGACGACCCGGTCCAAAAACAACATCTTTAAGCCAAAACTTCTCAACCTTGCCACCAAGTATCCGATTGACATCACCACTGAGCCAACTACTGTTACCGCTGCTCTCAATATTCCACAATGGCGTGATGCCATGTCCTTAGATATTAATGCACTTATTCAACACGGGACTTGGGAACTCGTTCCTGCTCATCGGGCTTCTAATATTGTTGGGTGCAAATGGGTCTTCCGTATCAAACGCAACCCCGATGGATCCGTTGACAAATACAAAGCTCGTCTCGTAGCTAAAGGCTTTCACCAACGGCCTGGGATTGACTACACTGACACTTTCAGCCCGGTTGTCAAACCCGTCACTATACGCCTCGTCCTCTCCCTCGCTGTTGTACACTCTTGGCCCATCCGTCAACTTGATGTGAGCAACGCCTTTCTTCACGGTGACCTCACTGAAGAAGTTTTTATGGAGCAACCCCCGGGTTTCAAGGATGAGGCTCGCCCTTCTCACGTATGTCTCCTTCGGAAATCCATCTACGAACTCAAACAAGCTCCCCGTGCCTGGTTTCAAGCTCTCCGTGATGCTCTTCTCTCTCTCGGATTCCTTCAGTCTAAATCTGACACCTCTCTCTTCATTCTTCGCCGGGGCCCCACCGTTCTCTTTCTCTTGGTATATGTGGACGACATTCTCTTCACTGGCACGGATCCCGATCTTATCTCATCTCTCATTTGTCGGCTTCAGTCGTCCTTCACCATCAAGGACCTTGGTTCCCTCTCGTACTTTCTCGGTATTGAGGCTCTGCCTTGCAAGGAAGGTCTTCTCCTCTCCCAGCATAAGTATATCAGTGACATTCTTCACCGTCACCATATGGAAGGTGCCAAAACTGTCTCCACCCCTATGGCCTCTAATGCTGCTTCTGTCTTTCGAGAATCCTCGCCCAACTGCGATCCCGGTATATTTCGTCAAGCCATTGGCGAACTTCAGTATCTTGCTCTCACTCGCCCGGACATTGCCTTCCCAGTCAATCGTCTTGCCCAATTCGTCTCTAAACCAACTGAGGCACATTGGGCCAGGGTCAAGAGGGTCCTACGGTACCTCAAGGGTACTATCACTCATGGTCTTCTTATCCGGCGCGACTCTCCCCTTACTCTCCACGGTTACTCCGATGCAGACTGGGCCGGCGACCCTATTGACCGCTCCTCCACCACAGCCTTCATCATTTTTCTCGGCCACACTCCAATCTTCTGGAGCTCTCGCAAGCAACGTGCCATAGCTCGCTCCTCAACCGAGGCCGAATATCGGGCCCTCGCGACTACCACATCGGAAGTTCGCTGGATTCAAAATCTTATGTCTGAGCTTCATTTCTCACCACCATCACCACCGACCATCTACTGCGACAACATTGGTGCTACGCATCTCTCTCTACATCCCGTTCTACACTCACGGATGAAGCACATCGCTATTGACATTCACTTTGTTCGGGATGTCGTCTCCAAAGGGCTCCTCCGGGTCTCTCATATCAGCACTCATGATCAACTTGCTGACATCCTCACAAAGGCCCTCCATCGGCCACGTTTCATCTCCTTGCGTTCCAAAATTGCCTTAGCCGATGGAACGGCAATTTTGAGGGGGCGTATTAGGAAGGAAGATACCATCGAATCTCCTTCCCCTGATTAAGGGATTCTCCCCTATCATTACCATACCTAGATAGTCAACTTTACCATATTTAGCTAGAAGATTCTTTCCTTATTGTTCACACTTGTATTGTATATATATCCTTGTAATTCACTTTACAAAATAACTTAATGAAAATACCATTGAAAACCAATCTCTACGTGACAAACAGCGTTTTGCTAAGGAAGCCAACACAAACCGGACGCATCCATTCATCCACGTAATTAGCAGCTCAACCAATATCAGAAAAGAAAACGTGAAGAATAACAAAAATCTTCAATATCTGCAAAAGAATGTCTCCCA